>OY282559.1:104698459-106092350 GCA_958295665.1 Tipula vernalis | reverse complement strand
AAGAAGTCAATCGAATGGTAACAGATATGCAGGCAGCAGGAGTAATTGAACCATCTAATAGCCCATGGAGCTCACCGGTAGTATTGGTCGAGAAGAAGGACGGTAGCATGAGATTTTGCGTTGATTACCGAAAACTCAATGCTGTGACGAAAAAAGATAGCTACCCACTGCCAAGGATCGATGACACGTTAGACACATTATCGGGTGCTCAAATATTTTCGACATTAGATCTACAAAGTGGCTATTGGCAGGTGGAAGTCCATAAGGAAGATCGCGAGAAAACAGCGTTCAGTGTGGGTAACGGACTTTGGCAATTTAATGTTATGCCGTTCGGATTATGTAATGCCCCTGCGACTTTGAACGATTAATGGAGCGCGTGTTAAAGGGATTACATTGGAAGACTTGCCTAATATATCTGGACGACATCATCGTTATGGGGAAGGATTTTGACGAGCATCTAAAGAACTTGGCGGAAGTTTTGGATCGGATACAGGCTGCCGGATTGAAGTTAAGTCCAAAGAAGTGTAAGCTGTTCAGAACTGAAGTCAAATATTTGGGTCATCTCGTAACGATTAATGGAATTCACACCGACGAAGAAAAGATCGCAGCGGTAAAGAACTGGCCAAGACCTAAACATTTACGAAGCTTTCTCGGATTGTGCACCTATTATAGACGCTTCGTGCCAGGATTCGCCAACATCGCCAAGAGTTTACACGAGTTGACCAGGAAGAACAAGGCATTCGAATGGAAGAATGACCAGGAAGAAGCATTCGTGGAACTAAGGAGACGGTTGTGTGTCGCGCCAATCCTCGCGTACCCTATACCCAACGTGAAATTTATTTTGGACACCGATGCAAGTAATGACGGTATAGGAGGTGTGTTATCACAGGAAATTAATGGTCAAGAAAGAGTTATTGCGTACTTCTCCAAAACATTATCAAAACCGGAGCGTAATTACTGCGTGACACGGAAAGAATTGTTGGCTATAGTGGAGTGTGTCAAGCATTTCCATAAGTATCTTTATGGCCAAAAATTCCATTTACGGACAGATCACGGCGCTTTACGGTGGCTGTTACAATTCAAGAATCCAGAGGGACAAGTAGCACGCTGGATCGAACGTCTTCAAAGCTACGATTTCCAAATTGAACATCGGAAGGGAAGTGCACACAGAAATGCCGACGCATTGTCAAGACGGCCGTGTCCAGTAGAATGTAAACATTGTGGCCATGTTGAAGCAAAGGAAGGCATCATCGACGTTAGGCTTACGCAAGTGCTGCCTGATGAGGAGTGGACCGACGAAATGATCAGGAAAGAGCAATTGGATGATACGGATTTATCAGTTATAATGAAATGGAAGGAAAAGGAACACCGGCCAACTTGGAGCGAGATCGCGGACAAAACTCCCATTGTCAAGGCTTATTGGGCTCAATGGGATAGCCTCCGTCTTGAGAATGGCTGTTTAAAACGATTGTGGGAAAGCACGGATGGCAAAGTGAAGCAATTGTTGCTGGTGATACCAAAGTGCCGGATTGTAGAAATTCTGAATGAGTATCATGGAGGAGCAAGTGGGGGCCACCTTGGAATTAATAAAACTCTAGCAAAGATACGTCAACGATTCTACTGGGCAGGATGTAGGCAGTCTGTGATAGAATGGTGCCAAAAATGTGACCAATGTGCGGCGGTGAAGGGACCCGCACGCAAAAGTCGTGGAACCATGAAGCAATATAACGTTGGAGCACCATTCGAAAGAATTGCAATGGATGTAGCGGGCCCATTTCCCACCACTGAGAGCGGCAACAAATATGTGCTAGTAATCATGGATTATTTCAGCAAATGGCCGGAGGTGTACCCCATTCCCAATCAGGAGACGACAACAATAGCTGATGCCGTGGTAAACAATTGGATTAGCAGATTTGGAGTGCCAATGGAGATTCATACCGATCAAGGACGGAATTTTGAATCGGTGGTGTTTCAAGAAATATGCCAGATGCTCGGTATAAATAAAACGAGAACAACGCCTTTGCATCCACAGTCTGACGGTATGGTGGAAAGATTCAATGGTACATTGGAGGAATATCTAGCAAAGGTCGTTGAGAAAAACCAACGCAACTGGTATCGACATATACCGATGTTTCTGATGGCCTATCGATCAGCTATACATGACACAACCGGAATGACACCAGCTAAAACGTTATTTGGAGATAATCTACGGTTACCTGGAGATCTAAAGTTTGGGGCTGTACCATCATCGGCTTTATGTGGACAAGATTACGTAGACCGAATGAAAGAGGAACTTAATGAGATTCATCAATTTGTACGGGAGAAAATACGGATGTCAAGTGACCGGATGAAGGTTCGATATGACACACGAGCAAATAACCAGGGCTTCCAGGAAGGGCAATTAGTATGGCTTCACAACCCGCAACGGAAAAAGGGATTATCACCGAAGCTGCAACCAGCATGGGAAGGACCTTATACTGTCATCACAAGGATGAACGACGTGGTTTATCGGATACGGAAGGGACATCGAGGTAAACCAAAGGTGGTGCATTTGGAGAGGCTGGCCCTATACAGAGGAGGTGATTTGGGTCCTGTTCGGGACGAACAGGCTTAGGTGGGGGTAGTGTGACGGTGACACCTAGTGTGTAATAGAATAAGTAAAACTAATAGCTCAATGTTTACTGTACTAAATGGAATTTTCCATGATAAAAATTGTTACGTAATGTTTCTACGCTATTCCAACTGGAAAAGTCGTGAACTTTCGAGAAGCTTGGTTTGTGTATATAAAAAGGCGAACAAGATCGAATTGGATTATTAGTATTTGGAACGCGATAGTGTAAAGTTGTAAGAATAAGTAATATTTGGAAAGCGATAGTATAAAGATTAAAAAGGAATTAAAAAGTGATTTAAAAAGTGTTTTTGTGCGAAATAAAAAGTAAAAGTGATTAGTAAAATTTGAGAATAATTTATATAAAGTGATTTTGTGAATTTGTATTAATAAACTGTGTTGTAATAATTCTTGTGTGAAATAAATAAATTCGTTGGTGATAAATTAAATTGAATTGGTTTTATTCACAATCCAGTGATACGAACCTTATTTGACAAGGCAAAAACGTAACAATATATATATATATATATATATATATATATATATATATATATATATATATATATATATATATATATATATATATATATATATATATATATATATATATATATATATATATATATATATATATATAACTGTGGCCACAAATCAAAGGGGCATAAGTCGTAAAATCGAATTTTTCAGGAGACCAATTTGAAACTTTTAATAGAGCTGTGAAAAAAACGAAACATTAAATTCTATTTATTCCAACGGCTCTCGGTACGTACTTTAGACACAAATATATCGTCGTGTCCAAATAAGAGTATTACATCTGCAAATCATTAATTTTTTGGAAGGGCGTGTCAAGTTTTTAATGTTAAATTTGGCTTAATTCTTTTTAAATAAAATTCTTGCCACACTTTCTGGAAAGAACTTTATCTAAAAAAAAATTAAGCCGAAATTAGCAATAACAACTTTAAAGCCTCTTCAAAAAAAAATAGCGATTTGTAGATGTACCTAATACTCTTATTTGAACACGACGATATTGTCATCTGAACTGAACATTAGCCAATTTTTATTTTGTTGCTGGAAAATTTCAGGATTTGCATTTTGTGCCTTTTTGAAAAATTTAAAATTAATTCATTTTAGTTTTGACTTTTACATAAAAAACTCAACTTAAATATTTTATTAAAAATTAATTTTATTATAATTATCACTTGTGCCTTTAATTTCATGTTTTATTGACCATATTGCACAGTAACATCGTGTTCAAGCTTCAAGAAAACATTTTATTCTGCATCACTGGGACCGACATCAGGATCATAGTTAGGTTCCTTGTTAGTAGGCAAATTTTTGTAAAATTCACGAAATTCTGTGTTCAACAACGGTAATAGATCAAGAAGATCTTTCTTCTTCTCGTTATTTATTGGCAAAGTGTCAGTATAGCATTTGCTAAGGCTGTTTAAATTAAAAGAATTAATTCAAATTTCACATTTTTTCATTGAATCACATCAAATTTCTTTTCGAATCGCATCCATCGAACCAGTTTCCAAGAAAACGGATTTCCATCAGTGTCAGTTTTTCGTCAGTTTATCTTAGTTTTCGAAAATTGAGAGAGAAATTTCTAAAATTCTTCTTGGGTCATTTCAATGACCTTGAATGCATTTTTGTTCCTGACATCGCGAACAAAATTGTACCAATCTCTTGGATGATGAATTTTCATTGTTGTTTTTTTGCGCTTTCTTTCAATAACCGAGTGGTCAACATCACATTCCATGTGCGTATGCCCTACAGTTTAGAACTTATGATCAATAGATTCAACTGAACCGATTTGCAAAAATAAAGTGAACATACGAGGGCGGATTGAAAATGAAGCTACCTAGCGCTAGATGGCAGCACAAACACAAAAATTTTTTGTTTTTTAGAAATTGCGATCTGTCAAACGTCGGCTGTTAAAATTTCACCCAAATTCATCGATTAGTTTATTTGTTGTAGTCGTTTGAAGTAAGCAACTTTTGTGTTTCTTGAAAAATGGAAAAAAACGAATTTCGTGCAGTGATTAAACACTATTATTTGAAAGGGAAAACGGCGAAAGAGACAAAAGAAAAGCTCGATAAACATTACGGTGAGTCTGCTCCGTCAGATTACATGGTAAAATATTGGATTGCTGAATTTAAACGCGGCCGAAGAAGCACTGCAACAATACCATCAACAGGAAGGCCAAAAGAGGTGGTTACTGAAGAAAATATCAAGAAAATCCTCGATATCGTTATGAATGATCGCCGAGTCAAGTTGCGTGAGATTGTTGAAATGGTAAACATATCATATGAACGTGTGTTCAACATTTTGCATGAACATTTGCATATGAAAAAGCTATCGGCAAGATGGGTGCCGCATTTGCTCAGTGTCGAACAAAAACGAGTTCGACAGACCACTTCACAGCGGTGTTTGGGCATGATAAAGCATAATCCTGCTGATTTTTGGCGTCGATTAATTACTGTTGATGAAACGTGGGTCCACCACTACACACCTGAAACCAAAGCTGGTGGAAGTGCTCCGAAGAAGGCAAAGGCAGTGAAATCGGCTGGCAAGGTTATGGCCACTATATTTTGGGATGCACACGGAATATTGGTCATCGATTATCTTGAAAAAGGATCCAAAATCACAGGAATGTATTATCGTGCATTATTGGATCAATTGGTTGATGCAATCAAGGAAAAACGACCACATTTAAAGAAGTAAAAAGTGCTCTTTCTTCAAGACAACGCACCGGTTCACACAGCATTAGGTACGATGCTAAAATTACGTGAAATACACTTCAAATTGGTTGATCATCCACCTTATAGTCCAGATTTAGCTCCTAGTGACTTTTTCCTGTTTCCAAACTTGAAAAAATGGCTCGCAGGACAAAGATTCATCTCAAACGAAGAAGTGATTATCGAAACTAACGCGTATTTTGAGGTGTTCCCGAAATCGTATTATTCAGATGGTATAAAAAAGTTGGAATATCGTCTTACTAAGTGTGTCGAATTAAATGGAGACTATGTTGACAAATAAATGGTTTTTGGCAAAAAAAAATTTTGTTTTCCTACTTAGGTAGCTTCATTTTCAATCCGCCCTCGTATAGTTACTACTACTGGGGAAAACCAGAATAGTGCCACTGGACAAGAATCGCTGTAGGAAACTACGTTTGTTGTATTTTGTGGAATAGAATTTAAAAATGCTAATAAGTAGGACGCTATGTCATTTCCGCCTTGTTTTACATCCCACTTACAGCAATATGGACTATTCGAAATACAATCATGTACTGTAACTTACGGTAAAAAAACTAAACTCTTACAGTCTGTAAGATTATAAGTCCATAGTTGTGTTTTGTAAAACAACAATGACGTTTTTAAATATGGTGTTGGAAGACACTGTTCCAAGTCCAATGTGCATACTATTTTATTTTTATTATCTTTAGCTAATGATTTGTCCAACTCTTTCATTTTATACGATCTATCAGCATTAACGTGGTGCTTCTTTTGCTCGTCTATCAACTTTTCAAGTTCGGCGCCACTAGCTACGTCAATCTTCCATTTCAACGTTTCGCAGGTATTGCAAACATCGGTTTTAGGCGGATTAAATTTAAATTCATTTCTTTAAATACCGATGAATATTTTGATAAAGAAGTGTAGTGACTTTCATACGCTGGAAACTGATTTATGTGGTTCTTAATTTCATTAATAATTGAAATTTTGTATTATAAATTTGTTTTTATCTGTTGATGCAGACGCAACCATTTCCAACATTTTTTTGGCACAGTTAGAAGACATGTTTGTACTGAACTTGACATGCACACTTATTAAAATGCACTAACTGGGGGAAACTGAAACTAAAAAATTATAAAAGGCACCACTCGACTTGTGCCCCTTTGTTTTGTGACAGCGGGGGATTGTTTCGCAAATAAAATCTCTGCAGGTCAAATTAAACGAGCAAAACGAGATGATAAACACGGACGGAAAGCCGTAAAAGAAGGGCGCGTGTCTATTTTCTGAGTACAATTGCCAACAAGCCATGGTGCTGGATCAAAGATATTCAAAATCTTACAAAGATACCATAGAAAAATTAAATGCGAACCAGCAGTAACATGGGAAATTATTACAACTATCAACATTATGGAACACGCCCATGAGGAAGCAACTCAGAAATTTGAGGCATAAAATCAAATTCTAACAACTATGTATCCTGTTTCATGAAGAATTTACCGATCTTGCTATACTATAAAAATGCAGGAAGTGATGAAATTGTGAAGCTTTCTAGCCGCCATAATCAGCACCTCAAGGCGACACACGATCCGTTAATCTTAACTCTACGCCAACTTCAGGAACAAGTCAGGCAAATTATTCCTCAATTAAAACTAAGTCAGGATTTGCTGTACCAAAGTGAGAAAATAACCGCCATCTATAAAATAGTCACCGTCTAAACCATAAAAACTGAAGCAATGTTTATATCCGAGATCAAACTTCCACTAGCACAGAGCACTCGATATAACATATACCACGTTATGTCAGTCCCAACCATTTATCAGCAGGAGTAGTTATACATAAAACTGCCTTCAAATTAGTTATTGATTGCGATACAGGAAAATCAATACATACAGATCTCGTCCGAGCAACTGAATAATTGTACCAACCTCAATGACGAATATTTTTGCGATATGCATATATCAACCACTGAATGCGTATCACTCAAATCTAAGAGCTGTGAGGTGCAAATATTCCAGCAGACTAGTAACATTCCATCTAATTATGGATCCACTGAATGGACATTAGCTCTCTGTGGATTCCTTTAAGCCGCCAAAACCAATGTCTTAAACCCGTTCTCACGTAAACGTAAACATAAAACAATTTAAAGATTTGAAATTTCAAATTGCTTATATTTTACAGCCAAACCACGATTATCTCAACTTCGCATAGATATGGGAAAAAGCCCATTTTCGATCTAGGTTTAGGTCAGAAATGAGCTGGTAAATTTACCGCACTTACAGATACCTTCGATGTAACTAGTAATTAATTATTATACATAGAATATTGATTAATGGTCGAAATTTTAATCGAATAACAAATAGTGTATGGCAATGTATTCGTCCGAGAATTAATACTTTAATGAAAATTTTGTAACTTTAGAATTTTTTTAATATTACATATTAATTTCGTCTTTGTAGAAATTCAAATTCATTTAAAACCTTTACAATGCTTTAACTAATTCTAATAAAAACAAAAATCAAGTACAAATGTTGACTCTTTAATTGTTTTGAGGAGTGTTGATTCGTGATTTTGAAATGTTTGAATCTTAGGTACTTACGTCTTGTAAAAATACAACGAAAATGCGGGCTAAAATATCGCATCGATACAATATATGTACAAAGCAGTAAGTAGCTGCAACTTTACTCATTTTGAAATGAAAACCTCGACTGAATTTGTAACGCCCACATTCAAATTAATTGAAATAGTAGTTATGAGTTTACTTAAAAAAAAACAAAAAAATATTTTAAAAACCACATAAAGTTAATTAACCAATTAATCTTAATGTATTTTTAAAACGATTAAACACTAGCGGTTGAATTGAGGAGTGCTTAGTGAAAATACGATAAATACACATAAGTACTTACAAATAAAAATCTTGTAAAAACAAAAATCATTTATTTTATAACACTGAATTACAATGTAATTATAAAATTTATTATTTACAATAAAACACAAAAAATTAGTAACCAATTAAAATAATCAATAATTAAAATAGATAATTTAATAACATCCATTAAAATTATTATTACAGTATTATTATATCTATCTCTTTTCTATCTATTGGCATGTGCTCTGACAATATTTTAATACATTGTAATTTATGAGGTTAACTTCTGTCATTATTATTATTACTGGGTTGTTGTTTGGATAAGCCATAAATTTTTATCTAAATAATAATTTTGTTTGACTTGTTAATTATAACTATGGAAATGTGTATAAAAGGTACAAGTTTTATGATTTATTGATAAAATTTATAGTAGTCGTGTGTGTGTTAAATTTTTTAGTTTACATTTAAAGTATAAATTATCTGTACAATAAATAGTCAACAATTCGTTGCTTCAGTATAATATTTATTAGGTGATAGGCAATATATGTACAATGTGCATAATATAGTGGTGGGTAGATTTAAAAAAAAACAGATTCATCTCGTGAGAAAGGGTAAATATTAGAAAAACATATGACATGATTTATTTTATTTACTTTATATTTTTATTATACGATAAAGCGATAGGCAAAATTAAAATAAATAATCGATTCGGTTATAAATTATTATGAACTTAATAAATTACGTTGCTTTTGTATTCAAAATTATTCTTTCATTGTACATTTTCGTACAATATAAACGTTTGTAGGTGCCACAAAATGAAATCATCTTATATTGTAGCTTAATAATCATTAGGTACATTTGTTTACAATTTGATGAGATTTAATATTAATGTGAAAACACTAATTTTACTACCGTTTGGTATATACAGTTCTTTTCAAAATTATAGCGCCACTTGTATTTTTGAAATTTTTCATTGTAAGTAAATACAGAAATATCAAACCAAAGTAACATTTTCACATTTAGCACATAAAGTTAAATATGTAAACATACAGGAAAAAAACAACAGAAAGTACTGTTTTCGGAAAAAAAACCACATGCATTTCAATATGTAGGTAATTTTTTTCGATGAGAAAAAATGGAATCTTGATGGTCCCGATGGATTCGATGGATATTGGCGGGATTTGCGTAAAGAACCTCAATACTTTTCAAAAAGAAATTTTGGTGGCGGAAGTGTAATGGTATGGGGAGCCATTTCATGCAAGGATACACTTGAAATTCAGTTCTCTTCGATGAGAATGAACAGTAAGGAATATACAGATATCCTCCAGTGTAGTCTGCTACCATTCCTACGCAGATTTCGCACAAAAAATAGATTTTCCAGCAAGACAACGCTAGGATTCACACCAGTAACGAGACGATATTATGGTTTGGTACTAAACGTGTTAATGTTTTAGGTTGGCCGGCCTGTTCACCGGACCTAAATCCGATGGAGAATATTTGGGGAACTCTTGTTAGAAGAGTTTATGCTGGAAATAAACAATACGATAATGTGACGGATCTTAAAGCAGCTATTTTGAAAGAATGGGAAAGTTTGGAGATCGATTTGATTATAAATCACATAACATCAATGAAAAAAAGAGTATTCGACGTGATTAAGAAGTCGGGGAAGGCCATTAACTATTAATTAAGAATTGTTTTGTTTAAATGAGAAATAAATCATGAATTTTGACGAAAAATGTAAATGGTGCTATAAATATGAAAATACCTTTTTAATGTTTTCAAATTATTAATTTATAAATGAATCAACTCTAGAAATCATATTTAAGACGTACACATATTTAAGACGTCTCACTTGTTTAAGGACACCTATTTTTTTTTAAACATCAGATTGTTTTGTTTGTTAATACTATTTATAATTAAACAAATTCTAATTGTTATATCGGAAGATCTATTAAGAAAATATCCCATGCACTAATTTGCAGGTACTTTAGAGAATCGCTACTTTTTTTAAAATAAAACGGAGTGCACCTTTAAAAATTGCATATTTATTTGTCTCATTATTTGTCTCACTTGTTTAAGAACAACTGAAATACCTCGTTTCTAGTGCTAAAAAATAAAAATAAAAGAATGTAGGGTATCAGTTCGTGATTAAACCTTGACGTGTGCGCAACTATGCCTAAAGGAAAGTTCTTGAATATAGAAGAAGAAGTCCAAATTCGGGCTTTCAAGGAGGACGGCCCTAGTATCCGGGAAATTGCTGCTAAAATTGGAAGAAGTTCAACCGTTGTGCATAATTACCTAAATAACATCCAAAACTATGGAAAAAACAGTAAAAGACGTGTGAGCATGGCTGCGACTGGCCATTCTTAGAGAAGCTTCAAATTCTACCCTGTCGATTAGCAAAATAAGGGCTAAAACCGGTGTTACGGCCAGCAGAGCAACCGTCCATCGTATAATACAGCGTTCCCCACATTTAAAATTTCAAAAAATTAAGAAAAAACCGCCGTTAAATGAAGCACGCAGGAACCAGCGTCTTTGATTTGCAAGGCAACACATTAGATGGGACAGAGAGTGGCATAAGGTTGTCTATTCCGATGAAAAAATATTTAATTTGGACGGGCCAGATGGATACAAAAGGCACAGTGGTGGTCTAATGGTGTGGGGATCAATGTCTTTTTTTGGAATAATTGATTTAGATTTTCAGACAGTAAAAATGACAGGAAATACCTATAAAAACGTTATGGAACGAGCTTTTCCAAAATTTACCGAATATTTTAATGGACAGCGTTGGATTTTCCAGCAGGATAATGCCCCGATTCATACTGCCAGGATAATCAAAGCTGGGATTCCGGAGCAAAATGTAGAACTATTGCCTTGGCCGCCTTATTCACCCGACTTTTCACCCGAACATAATGGAAAACGTTTGGGGATGGCTATCACGGAAACTCTACGAAGGAGGAAGGCAGTTCGAGAATAAGGACGAATTAATTGAAGCCATAAAATCAGCCTGGGCCGAAATTTTCCTTCGCTATTTGGGGTCACTTTACAACTCAATACACAATAGACTTCTTGAAGTTATTGAACATCAGGGTGGAAATACTCATTACTAAATGATTAAATAATAACTGAAATTAAATAAAATTTACAAACACAAAAATCAAAGATACAAAAACTGTTCAGTTTAATTGATTTTACGGCTGTTCTTAAACAAGTGAGACAAATTAATATGCAATTCTTAAAGGTGCACTCCGTTTTATTTAAAAAAAAGTAGCGGTTTTCTAAAGTATCTGCAAATTATTGTATGGGATATTTTCTTAATAGAGCCCTCTTCCGATATAACAATTAGAATTTGTTTAATTATACATAGTATTGGAGAAACAATCTGATGTTTAAAAAAAATAGGTGTTTTTAAACAAGTGAGACGGAGTGTGTGGATTCATATTATGCGGGAGTACAATGATCTAAATCGGTATTTTTCTGCTGGTGCTATAATTTTGAAAAGAACTGTATAAGGCACGTTGCGCATTTCAACGAGAGCAAGATTATTGATTTAAAATATTTCACTGAATTATTTATAATTTCATAAAAAAACAAAAGTTGTAAAGCTAATTAAGTAGCGGCTTGTTCGTTGCTTCGTCTGAATATAAATTTACTAAAACTATTACGGATAAAAACCAAACATAAAAGATGAAATGACATCTAGTACTTATACATTTTACTTTAATTCGATATGTCATTCTTTAAAATACGAGTAGTTTTGAATTTTATTTGGTATTTTTTATTAGTAATTTGCCATAAAAATGAATGCAAAAAAAAAATTAAAACATACCATTTTCATGAAGAATGAATGGGGAGATCGACTATTTTTTTATAATGATTAAGGACAAGTGTTGTTGTTTAATATGTAATGCCAGCATTTCAATGCCGAAAAAAGGAAATGTAGAGAGACATTTCAAAATCGTGCACAATACGTATGAAAATAGTTATCCACGAAATAGTGAACTACGGACAGGCAGAATAAAAGAACTAAAAACTGATCTTTTCACGTGGCAGTCGATTTTTACAAAACAAGCATCAAAGGCAAAATCGATGACGGTTGCATCTCTTCGTGTGAGTCATTTTCTTACAAAGAATAAAAAGTGAACGATTCAATAATTTTTCAAAATCATCAAATTCAGTGATGCAATAATTTTTAAAAACGCATTTTTAGAAGCAGCCGATTTTTTGTTTTCTACACGGGAAAAAAATATAAGAGACATTTCGGTAAAATATAGCAGCCCAGGGCGTGATTGAGAGAGGGGTAGTTTATTTTAAATAATTTTGTAGTAAGTGCTATATTTAATAATAAGGTCCATATGAAATTTAGCACTTGCTACTATAAATATCGCAGTGTAGCGTATACAATATAGTGTTGCCAAAATTTTACTATAGTATATTATCCAATATTTAGTTATTGATGGTTATTTTAAATGGTAGATATTACCATAAGTTATTGTAGCTCTCTTTTGTTAGAATAGTGGTTCCAATTTATTCCATCCCATTTAGCCCCTTATTATCACCAACGCAGCCAGCCAATAAGAAAACCATTTTTTTGTTTATTTACCTCAATGCCTACTGTTTCCAGACATATTTAAGTTCATCTAGAACCGGTTGAACTACAGAATTCCCATATTTTTTTCTATCCAAACTGTGGAATAGCAAAACTAAGAAAATATTTTCAAGTTTTGAATGCATTTCCTTTGGAAGAAATGGCAAAGAAATTTATACAGCGCCCAAATTTTGAAACCCGGTTCTTAAACCTAAAGCATTGTTAGTTTCAAAATCATCGTAATATAAAATTACAGGCAAAATTATGACTTCGGTATTATATTTGTTTGTTTTTTCATTCCAGAAATCAGTTTGAATAAAACTACCAATATCACGAGAGGGAAAGTTTAAAACTTTTAGGTAGTTCAAAACCGAATCAAATACTTTCGGAGCTTCTAAAAAAATTTCCAATACAGGTTCAATTAGATTCAGAATCGCCTCTACATTTATGGTTTTCGGCAAAAAACTATGGTTATGCCTATAATTATCAACACGTTCTCCAAATGACTACACTTTTTGGTTCAATATCCATGATTCACATTTATCGTTCATAATTATGAAATCCAAAGTAATAAAATTGATTTGAGATGCGCAGTATAACAATGCTCTGCATAAAACTGAATTGTCGTATTTGAATTTGTACATTTTGGCACAGTTTTCTCATTTGAAGATACCTCAGATTTTACGGTTTCAGATTCTGATGGTTTAACTGGTGTTAAATCTTAAATTTCACTTGGCAACGTTTTAGCAATTCTCATTCTTATTTACGACATCGGTCAGAGCTAGAACAATCTTGAGTAGAATGTGCTTCATTTAAACAATTAGAGTCACCAAGTTTATCTGGTGGTAGTGACAAAAATATTGTACAACGATAAATTGAGTGGCCAGGTTTTGAACAAAGGTGGTATTTATACTTGTATGCGCCCACAAATAAGGCGGAATGAAATCTTGTATTATTACGCTTGGGAAGGCGTACTTGCATTAGACCCGTTGCATTAAATTTGCTCTATAATTACTAATACCTTCTATTTAAGAATGTTAACAGCTCGTTTAAAGTTGCAATGCGGTCTGAGGAAGATTCCTCGTTCCATTTAACCCTGGTTTCTGTATCTAGTTTACCACAAACAAGGTAAACTATCAAATCATTCCATTTGTTTGTAGGTCGTCCTAATGTTGCCAGACCGCGAAGATTGGAGTTCGTGTTGTCTATTACTTTCCTCAATCTGGAAGCATTTGGTTTCTCGATGGGCTTAGATCTCTCGATGGGGGAAATTAATCTTTTGTTACTGGATATTTAGTGAGTAGTTTCATTGCTATGGTATAATTTTCATGACTTATTTCCACAGATTCTATTGTGCGGGCAGCCTCATGATTGAGTGAGTTTTTTAAATAATGAAAGCGCGCAAGATCGTCTAATGATTTCGTAAACATTTCGTCAAATTCGAACCACTTAGATTAATCACCAGAAAATTTTAGAATCTCTATTTTAGGTAATTTTACAACCGTAGAATGATTTAAAATATTTGCAGACTTATCAGCGCTTAATTTAGTTCGAACTTTCTTAAGCCCTTATAGGAATTTATTAACATTTTAACTTACATACACGACACCATTAATTAATGATTTAATTTTTTATTTATTTTTCATTTAATTTAATTTGTTTATTAAAATTTATTTGTTTTATTAATTTGTTCTATTTTACATTAATTTTGTAAGAATTTGTTTATTTAGTAAACATAAATTAATAATTTTTATTTTTTTGTACCACCATTGTAATACCGCGCGAGGTGGGCGGCATGTCGCCGTGTTGAAGATCGAGAGTAGACTAATTACTAATGATAATTTATATATTTTGTTTTGTGTTTTTGTGTTGTCATGCAGTTGGTACAACTGCTGAATGAATTAGGTGTATTTGTTTGGTTATTAATATATTCGCGTGGGAACTGATTGTGTGGTGGACAGTGAATTGAAAGACGAATGAAAATGAGCAAAATGAGTGAGCCACCACACCCTTCCAAAATGGAGGGTTTTAGAATGTAATAAACCTCCTCAACTTCTTCTAATAGTTCAATATTAGACTGAAATTTATTAAATTGATCAAAATATTATTCGAGGCCTTGAAGGCGCATTTTCAGCTCTGATACGGAAGCATTAGTTAATCTTCATCACAAAAAATTGTTATCCTTCCGAATTGATTAGTAACAATCGGCCGTTGTGTTTTATTTTTATTAAGCGTTTGTTAGTGGAAAACTGATTTAAAAATTAACTTTGCGACAAATAGAACTATTAACTTGATAATAGTCGCATTTCCATGAGAATTTTAAAACAGTTGCTCGCGATAGACGAATTAAATAATTAAAACCAAAAGTTTGAATTATTTAATTCATTCATAATTTTAGTTAAACCACCTGTCATCAGATGCCAAATTGTTCTTTCTCTTTGTAGGTTTATTTCAATTAGAAAAAATAATTCGCGACTTGTTTCCATGAGAAAAAATTATTCGAATTAAATTTTTCTCATGGAAATGCAGCATAACATGCAGATTAACTATTTAAAATGCTGACACAGTTTGTTTTATTGAAAAGTTTAAATGCACTTGTTATATATAACAAGTGCATTTGTATTCACATTTCAATTCGGTAGCTGAATTTTCCGTTAGATGATCCGTTTCAACCTATGGAGGCGTGCAATTTTTAGTACCGAACTTTTTTAGATTTGAAGAATTGTGTTGAATAAATTGTGTAGATTCGGTGGCTAGGTATGGTAAGTGATTAAAATATAATGTGTAACTGCCAGTTGAAAACTGTGTTTGAAGACTGTCACCATGAGTAGTTTAATAAAGATATTCGATGACAAAAAACGCCACGTAGTTGTAGAATATGGGAAGTAGTTGGGAATGTATCCCACTTCTGACACACCCAAATATGAACGATTCAAGCTTTTTTGAATTTGTAGAACCTGTTTCAGATTGATTTTGCAAATTTATTTTTGTTTTCTCATAAAATAATTGATGAACACCTTTTATTATGGCTAGATATTGTATTTTCGACTGAACTCATCATCCATAAACTGCTGATTTTATTTTTTAATTTATATAGTTTAGGTTTTTTTTTTTTTTTGTTTTCCATCTATGCTATCTTTTGTAAGGGTCACTCAAAGCACTCCCAAAAAAAAATTACACAATTGTATTTCTTTACAAGAATTAACAGGTAACAAAAGGATTACTAACAGAGGACTAACTTTTTTATTCCAAGAGTCATAGTGGACCATAAAATGGTGCTTGGCTTTAAAGTTTCTCTAAATATTTAAGCGTACAGTTTGTGATGGTATTCAATTAGAGCATTTAAGTAATTTTAAGTTATTTCCGGTAATAAGAGTATATCAATAATCTTTAGAGGATGTAGAAAAATTTCCATGTTAAACAATTATTTTTGATTAGGTCGTCTGTTATTAAAGAGAAAAAATTTACGAAATTCCAAATTTCTCGAGCCGACATTTTAATTGGCTTTTTTTTTAAATTTTCCAATTTTAGGTCTACAGATACATTACCAACCTCATATTCACCATAATTAAAATATTTCTTTCTATTATTTGAAGTATCCAAGCTAAAGCCTTTGTTATTTATTTATTTAATCAAAATTAACATATATATACAAAAATGTTCTGCTATAATTACAAAAACTATCACAAATTATCCTTCCCTCTAACCTTTATTAAAAATTATGCAAAAAAACAAACGAAAAAAAAATTATTTTCAATATAAACTAAAACAGCTACAAAATTAATAAATAGACAGCCATATCCCAAAACTCGAATAATATGGTGCAGGTCCATTCACAAAAAAATACTTTTTAGCATACAATATTATAAGTCTGATAATATTTAATTTTAAAACTATTCGACGGCGCTGCACTTTTCAAATCAAATGGTAGCATATTCCACATTTGGACCCCCCGGACAACCAATGAAGAATTAAAAATTCTTGTCTTATTTCTAGGTATGCTTAAATTATTCTTTCTGGATGATCGAAGTTGTGCCATTTATGTAAAACAGAATAATATTGGTCATATACACACACGACTTCAAAAAAGTCTTGCATTACCATATATCAAATGCAGCATTACATGAAACGAAGATAATTCATTAAATATACAGTTTTCTCTATACCTGTTAAATTAGAATCTTTTAGTTCTAAATCGGTATATAGTAATTTTCTTTATCTCTAATAAATAGAGTTTCTTAGACCCGTCGACTTGCGTTTCGTGTTTTTGCCTTCTCCAAAAGCGGCAAAATAGCATTTAGTCCACCATTATCACCTAACACAAGACCTAAGACAAAATGTTTATGATACATGAAACATTATTAGACTTTACATCGATGCCTTCTACTAAATCTTTAAATTCTTAAATCATGAAATATAAGCCACGAGTGTGACCAAACTGTTTTACATATTCTCTTTTGAAGAAACTCGTGGCAAATATGCTATCTAGTTTCGATAAAAGATGTTGAGGTACAAATCGAATGAACTGTGCTGTGATTACTAAGGGAATTGTTTAATGGTGGTCATCAATGGTGTTTCGAAAATTATTATAAAGGTTTATTATAATAGGTTTACAATCTTTAAGCATGTCATTCGGTTTTAAATATTTCATAAACTGATGGTCTGTATTAGTATTACCACAGAAGAAAGATTAAACAGAATAGACATTGCGTGGACCAAATTTTTTTTTCATCTTACCTTATTTTTTGGACATTGAAGTATAATTATTTTTGAATATTATAGTAGTTAATTCAAATTATGCTGTCAAAACAAAACTTGTCAAATAATTTCACTAACTACACTGCCCAGGATTCTCAATTTTTATTATTTCAAATCAAAACCAGTAAACCAAAGAATGCATAACCCAACTTTCTCTTACCTTCGGCAAATCAAGGTCAAATGAGTCCAAATTTTTCCATACAAAAACAGCGTTATGTCTCTTCTGGTTGTATTCTGTGGTATTACTAATAGCTAAAAGAAGCTGTTCCAATTTTAATACTTCATCAAAAATTTTTGTTGAAAATTATTGACAAAATTTTCGATATTTAAATCGTTAGTATCTATTTCGTTACTTAAAATATTGAGCATTTCACGATTAATATTTCCAATTCTATGGTTTTCTTAGTTTAAAATGTTCGGTTTACCGTCAACCGTATATTTTTACATTTAAAACCAACAACCATTGTTAAGAAGATAACGATGAAATTAAACCAGTTACGCTGGGAACGTTTTTATCAAAAGCCGTACTGATTGGCAAGAATCTGGATATTTTAGTGTATATCACATTAGAAATCCCATATATACCGTTTACCTAACAAAACATATTTTTCGATGTATGGTGATTGTACAAAATTGTCTGAGGCCGGAATCGGCTATAGAACATCCATAATTTAACAAAATTTCAGTTTATCGAAGAGGTTATATGACCGATTTCCAGAAAATCCCATCTTTTATTAATATTCAAATTAAAACAAAGTATATATAGTTATTCTGGCCAAGATTCACGTTTGGGCATATTACACTATAGCCAGAATCGGCCATAGAACATCCACAATTGATCAAAATCGCGGTTTTTCGAAGAGGTTATAGGGGGAATTTTCAGAAATCCCATCTTTTATTAACATTCGAATTAAAAAAAAATGTAATTAATTTTCTGGCCAAGAGTCACGTTTGTGCATATTACACTTTAATTTTTTTGTGCATATTACGCTTTAATCTGCCATAGATTATCCACAATTGATCAAAATCGCGGTTTTTTCGAAGAGGTTATATAACTGAATGTTAACATTCAAATTAAAATAAAGTGGAGCGTACCCTATAACGAAGAATAAAAATCGATAACCAGAATCGATTCCATGGCAGATTCTGGCTAAAGTATAATATGCACAAACGTGACTCTTGGGCAGAATATTAAATACACTTTGTTTTAATTCAAATGTTAATAAAAGGTGGGATTTCTGGAAATCGCTCAATTAAACATTTTCGAAAAACCTCGATTTTGATCAGTTATGAATGTTTTATGGCCGATTCTGGCTAAAGTGTAATATGCACAAATGTGAATCTTGCCCAGAATATTATCTAGACTTTGGTTTGATTCGAATATTAATAAAATGTTGGATTTCTGGAAATTGCCATATACTTAACGTCTTCGAAAATCTGCCATTTTGATCAATTGTGGATGTTCTATGGCCGATTCTGTCTAAAGTGTAATATGTACAAAAGTGAATCTTAGCCAGAATATTAACTACACTTCGTTACAATTCGAATATTAATAAAAGGTTGAATTTCTGGAAATCGGCCTTACAGCCTTTTCGATAAACTGAGATTTTGATAAATTGCGGATGTTCTATGGCCGATTCTGGCCAATATAAACTATTTTCAAGGTAAGTTTAGTAACGCACAATTTTGCACAATCATCATACACCGAAAAATAGATTTTATTAGGTAAACGGAATATATGGGATTTCTAGTGTGATAATCACGTGAGAAATCCCATCCTGTTTCCTAAACTACGCTATGCACAAATTTTCTAATTGCAGGCACAAAATTGCACAATCCCAATGGTGCGAAATATATATGTGTATACATAGAAAACTTGGGTTTTCTAAAATGGGATTTCTGGTGTGATGTACACGACATTTTAAATTAAGGCAATGAAAAATTTTAAAGCAAATATCCAAGCAATTTATAATGTTATTTAATTTGTACTATATAATGTTCCATCCAAATAAACTGATTGATCTGTGATTCAAAACTTATCTGAACCGACAATAATTATTAAGGGTTGTATGGTAGTTTTCTGATGAACATAATTTTTCTTAATTTTTGAATTGTGGTTGAAGATTGCTTACCGTCGTTAATTGGATTATGAAATCTTCTTCGGCCCGTTTGATTGTATATTTTCTCAAATTTTTTTTTTTTTTTTTTTTTTTTTAATTACCTATCGTTGATTTACTCGTTGTACTGCGTAACTGCGTAGTTTCAGTTCGATTGGTTAAAACATCTGGGCTGTAGAGAAGACACATACTGACAGACTGACAGACAGACACCATTTCGAAACCCACTTTTTCGGACTCAGGGGACCTCAAAACAGATAGATCTCTAAAAATCTCAAGGTCCAAAATTTTCATGATTATACTATACTTTATTTTACTAGAGTAAAAGAAAGTAATATAAAGTATTTTAACTTACCGCTATTTGGCAATTTTTCGCATTTTTCCAATAAAATACGGCTTTGTTTGCCTTTGATGTTTGTTCGATAATGTAATAATATTAGAACTTATTCCATTTGTCATCCAACGAACTGTTTTTATCAGAATAAATTCAACTAAAGTCCAGGTCAACCTTTTACACGAAATTTCAATAAATTTTCCAGTTTTATATACAATTTTATTTTAATTACCAGTTTATATCCATTGATGCGTTTTAATAAAAGCCAATTATGTAAAAATTCATAATTGGGCTTTTGATTATCTAAAATAATATTCCTTCGATATTGAAATGAACATTTCCTCTTATGAACCCATGGTGCCTCGTTGTAAAGAGACCGGCTGCGACATTTTTCCCTACTGTTTGTGTCACGTTCAGGTACAGTATGCGATATTGGCCCAGAAGTTATTGATTTACTTTGGGAAGGAATTGAAGTACTAACCGAAGGTTCTGTAGCGGTTATAACATTTCACTATATTTTCTAACCGCTACAATGAAAATCCCATTAAGCGATTTAAATAACTTCTTATTCAAATCTCAATACAAACGATCTGACATCGTGCGATCAATAGCCAAACCGCACTCATCATTATTTTTCTGGTTCAAATTTCCGGTGTCGAAATATCATTCATACGATGATGTAATTTTGGTGCAGTGGATAAGAAATAAAAATTGACATTCGCGTTAAAAACAAAAAAAAAAAAATAAAAATAAATAAAAATAACTATTAACGATTGATACTTCGTGCGTTTGACAGGGTTCAAAAATATTGAAGTGATAGAAAACTGTTGTTCTTTTTCCACCAATTATTATATAAATTTTGTCCACCAGTTTTCTGAATTAAAAGTGAATTTTAGAATAAAATCGAAAATTATCATAATTTATTTAGTGTGTGTTGCGTGTACGCAAACTCCATAATTGGTGACCCCGACGTGATGTCAGTTTTATTATTGTTGGAGGTATCAAGTTCAATGTCGAGCGCAAGATGGCGTACTCATCGTATGAATGATATTTCGATACTGGAGATTTGAAGCAGTAAAATAATAAGTAATAGTTCTAAGGATGGTTTACGTTTTAGATGATGAAAATTTATGACACAGTAAGTCCGTCTATCTTAAGCCGTTTCCACCTGGCTTATAGTAAGATTCCTAAAAGTGTAAAATAAATATTATTTTAATATAAAAAAATATATTGTTAACAGTCTGACTACTGATTTCCTCAAAATCTGATTTGGACTGTTCAATTTGTTTTGAATAATAATGTCGTAATTATTAAATTCACTAAATCGGCTCGATCAGATGTTGATAATTTTGAGCCGAATTTTGACAAATTCATGAAATGTTCACAAAAATCACTAGGCGAGAGGATAGTTAAAACACTTATTTACAAAATATAACTGTTGATTTCGTAGAATCTGAATTTTGGTTCTTAAGCCATTCAATGACTTTAAATGTCATTTTTAAGGTTTGGTCGCTTTCAGATGCTTAACTATTCTGGATTAAATAATAATGTTCGAAGATATTATGACCAAACACATCTGGATATATTTATATAGATGAAAATTTTTATATAAATATGTCTGTTTTCCAAATCATTTCAGTTTGTCGCAGAAATCGCACATTAATTCATATTTATTTGGTGTGATAAGTTTCTCGATGTCGCTTGACATTAGATACTTCAACCGATTTACGATCTGTAAATAAGGAGTAGTTGAAAGCTTTAAATAATTTTTGACTACTAAATGCATTTAATGTATTTTTCACTTAGAATCCATATACTACCGTGGCTTATGAGTTTACTGGATTTACCTTGAGAAACATTCCAAAATTGGAATATTATTCTCAATAAATGTTCTAAATTTATAAGCCAAACAAGGGAAAGATTTTTTTTTTGTGTGTATTCATACCTTACAATTCATACCTTACCGTATTCATAACTTTCAAAATATGTATATATCATATAATTTTCCCATGTAATTAATTTTCCACGCGATTTCATAAATCAATGTTATTTTATTATTTAGTATCGACGTATATAAAAAATTAACATAATAATTGTCTCGTTAGTAGCATGTAACCTTAGTTTAACTTTGAAACTATCTCCGTAGTACAATTCCTATAAGGATATCAAAATAATTTTATAACTACTAATTAAATTAAAAATAATATAGAACAGACTGACTATTCTTAACATCAGGTTTCATTATATCGGTGACAACAATATTTTCATAATACATAATCAAATTCTAATGCATTTTATTTAATCGATTGTTCACATCTTTTGATGTACATACATACATAAGTATATATTATTAGTTTCATTGGATTTCGTCTTCTACGGAAAAACTTCCTTATAACCTTTTACAATGTAGTTAATAAAAATATAGAAAATAATGTACAAAGGTGTAAATAATAGATCTATCACGCATGTTTCATAAAATGAAAACACCGGTTTACCAAATATATAATGCATATATGTATGTATGTAGCATTATGTATTTATGTTTTTTGTTGTTGTTGTTGCTGTACCGACGCCTTGATAATATGTAGGTACATACAATACTATTATAATGATGATTGATTGAATATTTAGATTACTTGTTAGTTGTTGCAGAATATATATATATATTATTGTTATTTGTTGACTAATCGATATTTAATTACTAAATTATAATTTAATTAATTTAATGGTAATTCGATATCAATTGTAATTTTTTTGTTTTTTTGTGGATTGCAGGTAAATCCCTACGTGGCAGAATACTACACCATCATCTGTATAAGTTAGAGACTGAAGAACAAAGTAAAATTGTACATTTGTAATGATTTCATTGGGAAATAATAAAGGTTAGTATTTTTTTTTTTGTTTTGTTTTAATTATACTAATTAAATTAACATTGTGGCATTATTAACGCGCATATTGAGATGTGATGGTTTTGAAATACGTATATACGTATATATTTGTTGTTGTGTGCAGCATCGATAATACTTTTTGCTAATTATTTTGTACTGTTGAATCTAATTGATTGGATCATTTCTAGTGGAATATTCGAATATACTTACTATTCGATTTATTGAATTTCCAATGGTGGCATTCTTTGGGTCATAACTTTTGCAAAAATTAATTTGGCCAGGTTACTAAAATTTAACTTTAATAAAATTGGAACGTTTAGCAAGATTTGCAGAATTCCGAAAAATGAAACAAAATATAATTTACAAGTATAATTTAAACAATTAGAAACAATTGGAATAGCAACAGGAATTTGTCTATTTAATAATGATACATAATGAATAAATTTAACATTTACATAAATAAAATATGGAAGCTCAAAGTTTAATAAGTGTGTACCTCGAAATATTTAATAAGAAGCACCACCGAGGTATAGTAAAATGAAAAAGGATTCAACAAAAACTAGCCGTTTGTTCGCTTCTTTTTCGTTACCCGAACCGTAAACTGAAAACCGAAACGAAAAAAATTAAATAAAGTGAACCGTAACCGTAACCGGAGCAACATTTTCATGCGGTTTATTTCGTTCTTTTTCGTTTCGATTCAAGTATTTTTTGCACGAAAATTTTCCATATCTCATAAAAACGGAAAAACATTTAAAATTTTCTAGTCAAGTTCGGAATAAAAATGCACTTTTAATACGGTTCTGCAGTTAGATTAATAAAACTTATAATTAATGAAAGATTGAAAGCATATCCTTCAAGGAACCGACCAAATTCGGTCGTTATATTTTACATGCCCATTTTACATGCACTGAAATTCTTCCTACCTGATAATATTTTGTGGATTTGGTTTTTGGGTTTGCTTATGTCGATTGATTTCTTAATTATATCGATTATATGAACGATATTAAACAAAAATCTATCCTTTCTTTTATTGCAGTTTTATATCAGTTTTTTTAATGACAATACTTTTTATTGATGTTTAATTTTTTTTTAAATGTATGAACCCTTTAATTTGAATCCTCTGGTTTACAGCAGCTTCTTATGTTATTGTAACCAGGGATTCGGAGCGAAAGAAATACCGCTTCAGCTCCGTTCTCACTCCGGGTAAAATTTGTCCGATTCGCTCCACTCCATCACTCCGCTCCGTTTCTTCACTCCGCTCTGCTCTTTCAACCCGCTCCGCTCTAATGTCACTGGAGATATTTATGCGAAAATTAATAAAACATCATTTTTTGAAACATAACAATATATATATTTAATAAAAATAACTTTATAATAATTCGTAATACTGTTAATCACAGAAAATAAAAAATACCAATAATTAATTAATTCATTAACATAAATGTTCGGTATTTAATATTGTTAGAATTAAATTTAATTAAAGCTTCATTTCTTTTTTTATTTTTTGCTTGAGCTTTCGGACTTAAGTCCATTTTCAAAAAATAAAGCGAGCTCAAAACCAATAAAAAATTGTTTTAATCAGATTAATTAAAGGTATTAAGCTTTATAAAAAAATTGTCCTCAAGGATAGATGGATTTAACCGAAAGCGTAAATTTGTTAAAATAAATTTTAACATTGAAAAATTTCGCTCGACGCTTACTTGGCAAGCTGGAACAGTCAACACACTTCACAAGCCAATTCGAACAGTGCATCTTTTTTCAGTGGTTCTTTTTTATGAAATCATTTATTAACGACTTTATATGCTGTTCGTACTTATCTGGACTTCGTTGTATAAATACAGATAGCTCGTCACATCGGTTTAAATATGCGTCTATATTTATTTCATCATGTTAGTTTGTGCTTGCCTGAAACATTTAGGATAACAAATTCAAAATATGTATTAATCAAGATTGTGGGAAGAATGTTGTTTTACCTGAGGCTGAGAGTGAATATTAACCGGTTCTGAACCTACCTGCAGTACATATGTCTTGTTTAAATGGCTGAAGAGTTTTAATCAGCTTCCAAGTTTTCAATAAGTGATTCCTAGCGCATTCAACTTTAGGCAATAGCAATAGCGACTTAAACTGGGGGTCCAAATATAACGCAGCACTCACTGTCACATTATCAAAAAGAGCTACTTCTCTTTCTAGCAAATGCTATATGAAGCTGTTTGGCCATTGGTATGTGACTGATATTTGCAATTTCAAGTTTTACTTTCATCCAAATACCAAAAAACTCTCCGCAATGGTAAGCTGATCGGTTTAAAGTTGCAGCATAGCATGTTTGATTGGTTCAAAAACTCTAGTGAAAGCTTCCATAAAATCCCACATTGACATTGGCACTTTCAGGAAAGAACACGTACTGCAAGATTCTGCACAAAACACACGAAATTCTAGCTATCGCAATAGCATATCATATGTTGAATTCCAACGGATGTGGCAGTCTATAATAGGCCATTTTAACTTCAATGTTTTTATAATAGCATGATCGTTGGTGTTTGCAACTTCTTAGAGAGTTCACGGCAGTTGCTGATTTTATGTGAAGTAGTGCGGTCTTAAAGTATTTTAAATACCACATCGCACCGATTTCATAATTGCATTTTTTTATATATTACGATCTCTGATATGGTGTTAACATCGTCGAATTTCACGGGCTTGTTTTCATCTGGCTGTTCACTATCGCATAAAATTGGATTATGTAACTGCTCAGAATTGATATCCTCCATCAAATAATCGTTGTCATTATCGCCAAGCTCGGTGTCAATAATAATGATATCGTCTTGTATCAGTTTTACCGCCTTTAGCACATTGGCACAATTATCTGATGTTATTGTATACAATTGGTTCACGTCGATACCAAATTCAGTTAGATTTTTGATTATGACACTCCTCAAATAATCGCCTGTATGTGTTTTGTGGGTCGCTGAGTCCACCTTTAGCAAAATCATTTTGCCTTTAACTTCTTTTGCAACTTTTAACCGAAAATCTTTAGCAACTTGGTTTACTCTATTTCGTATTGATTTAGAAGTTCCAGCAGTATGATATTTGATTGCCTTCAAAACAGGATCGAGAATTTTACGGAATCCGGAATATTAAAAAAAATGGCCTGCCATTTTTTGTAACCAGTTCGATACAGGCATCAATAATGCCTTTTTCATTTAACTGTATTTTAATTGTCTTCAGACAACTTACAACGTCCTCGACTTTTGGCTGCTCATCGCTGGCCCTGCGCTTGATACAATTTTTTTTTCTGTAAGAGCAAGGACGCTTCCTTCTCGTGAAATCTTTATACGTCCCTTTCTAAATTATACGTGCTATTAGTGTGTTGATTGTCATTTTGGTACCACACGATTCAATTTGACAGATAAATTTACTATCATTACGCATGAAATGCTCCACGACGGGATTTCTAACGCGACAAACGAACTAAAATTAGTTAAAAGATAAAATAATTCGAAATCCGAAGGATCAGTTAAATAATTTCATTATTGAAGCAGTAAATTCATAATTTGTACTTACCTAGCTAAATATACACCAAAGAATAAACTGCTATAAACGTCAAATTTTTGTAAAGTCCTATACATACATATCGTATTTTTTACTACTCTTTCATATAAAATGAACTAAGTGATGATTGTTTTCATAAAACACCATCATTAGACGTCTACATTATAGAATTAACTTAAAAACCACAAGCAGAAGAATTTGTGTTTTTACAATTTTAGGTTATGTAATATGTAATTATAACGATTTATAGTGTTTAAAATTAAACCCAAAACAATAAAAACACACAAGTGATCTTGGGTTTTTCTATTAAGTTTAAAATCCAAATTTTCTAGACAGTTAAGGAAATATAGGAAGTAAGGTATATTTTTTTTTTTTTTTGTATAGACCGAAAATATATTTAATTTTTTAAACGCTCCTCGCTCATTTCCACTCCTACATTAATCGCTCCAACTACGCTCCACGCTGCGATACAAATCTCCAATCTGCTCCGCTCCGAATCCCTGATTGTAACACATTTTTATTTAACGTAAGTATGTTTCAGTAGACTGTTTATATTTAAAATTCCAATCAATCCAATCATTGATTCCATCAAAGGTAGTCTCTGATTTAATAAAGTAAATAAATTAGGACGGAAGAGTCATCTTTGTCGGACTCTGATATTTTTGAAACAAGTGATTTGGATTTTTTGTTCGATAACCAACGTCCAAAAAGTAATAATGATTGCAATAAACCTCTAAAATTTTATTCTAACGAGGAATTTCGACGAAGTTATCGATTTCTTTACTTTTATTAAATATGTTAAATATGATATGTATACTACTTTATAAAATTTTGTAGCCTGTACACATTTTTGAAACGGCAAAAATAAACCAAAATAAAATATTTTACTCTCTGATTCAGTCACTAAGAAGAGATGATAAAACGGATCTGATTGACGAATCTGATGGAAAATAATCTACAAAATATTTTAAAGATTAAATTAAATAATGAATTTTAAATTCGGTAAGTAAATTTTTAAAAATTTAATTTTTAATTATACTTATATTAGTCCAGTAAAAATAGCCTTATGAGAAGGAAAAAATTCCTAAAAATTGCAACACAAACTTTAATAAAAATGTCTACTATTCTAATGTCTACTGTTGACTTATAAAGACGGGGCAAAATGGTATTTTACCAATTTTTCTAAAACTACGTAAAATATCAAAAATGTTTTCGAATAAGAGTTGACGTTGACAATATTTTCTAAGAGAATAATTGGTTGATTTATGGAAATTTGAATTTTCTGTTTACCTACTAACGGGAATACAGAAAATCACTTCATCTGAAAAAATCGTTTTATAAGCAAAGACTGCTAAACATTTTTTAAACGTAATTCGCCTATTAACTAGAACCGGACACGAAATCACTCCGTATTCAATACCACCTTTGGTTATACCAAAATAGCCTTTAGTCGTGTTTTCCATGAGAACTGCACTAGAACTCGACAAATTTTAAATTCCCTTTATTCTATGTAAACAGAAAAAAACAATAAATACATAAAGTGCATTTAAGTGTAGTGCAGTTAACATAAATACACATTTTAAGTTTTTACATCAACAAAATTACAATTATAGCTTATTTTTACTTACACTTGGTAAACTCATAAATTTATCGAGTGAAGTTGCGTGTAACGACGGTCAGCAAGAAATAAGAAAATATTGATGAAATAACCGGAGGGGGAAATTTTTAAACTTAAAATGTGTATTTATGTTAAATACACTACATATTCGCGCTTTATGAATTCATTTTTTTTTTGTTTACATAGAATTAAAGGAATTTAAAATTTATCGAGTTCTAGTGCAGTTCTTATGGAAAACACGGCTTTTATAAGTTAAATTAGCTGGCTCTCTGCCACACACTTTAGTGATTTAGTGTTTCGTTTAACTTTATTACCTTAAGCTTTTTGGTTCCCATAATTGTGTAAGCGATCAATTTGACAATTTGGGTTGGTTGTCATCCTTGCCATCGATAATCTTTCCCGGCAAAACAAACAATACAATTGGAAACACTCAATCGTGACAGAGAATTTTAATTGTGTACTACTGGAAATTGGAAATCGTAGCCGCCAAGTAGCCTGACTAACTTGAACTCTTTGTACCATTGGGCCGATTTTCTTACTTTGCCGAAAAATACGGATTAGTCAAAAGTAAATCCAGCAATTAGCTATATATCTGACATAACATATCTTCCTTTAATTGGTTTCACCATCATTTTTCACTTTCTTTGTCAAATCGGGCAAATAGGTTATGAATAATAAAATTCAATATTGTTGGGGCGATAATTAAACTACATATTGTAGATTTTCGTAATATTGTAAATGAAAATTATCATTTTGCACTAAAATTGGATCAAACATGATTCGATTGAAAAAATTCAATAGTTACTTATATTATTCGGATTATCAAAAGTATTGGGATCTTAATATTTAGAAAAACCAAAAGAAAATTTAGAAAGAGGTCATATGAAAATATTCAACTCTTCAGTTTTACACTAAATTTGAAATATCATATCTCGCTCAATTTTTATCGCTTAAAAATAAAATTTAAACCAAATTAAAGGCAATTTTGCCAAATTTAATTCTTACTCGAAACTTTTTTGGTACGTTATTACAGTTTCTGTGCGGAAAGTACCATTTTCCCTCAACTCCCCCCTCCTCCCACAGCAGGAAGAAAAGCACCCAACTTACAACAGTGTACCATAATATACCTTAATAAATATGCCCGCAAAGCTTGGAGGCTGTAGGCGTTATGTATTATGTAATGGAATGATTTTATAATTTCTATTTCCAATATATTTATGTAATGCTATGTTGAACCGGTTTTGAACCCGAACCGAAACGAAACCAGAAAAAAATTAACAAACTGAAACAAAACAGGAACGAAAAACTAAACTTGGGAAAGTAACCCTAAACTGGAACGAAAAACATTTTGGTTTCACTCTCTGCCGGCAATGGCAATTGTTCTAATTGTCGTTTTTTCACATAGCTTTTATCAACTCTTATAGTTACAAAATGAAATATTAGAGTAATTTTAAAGCTACGAATAATTTTAGAATAATTTTTTTTTTTTAAATTTATAATTTGATTGTTTTCAAAATGAGAAAATTTAAAACTATAAAAAAAATGGAAACCGTCAGACGAATAAATTCTTCCCCAGTGATCTACTTACTTCTTCAATTTTTATCTTTGTTGTCAATGAAGACATTCCATTAATAAGGCCATTGTATATTTTAAATAATGCTCGGAAGTGGCGGATTAATGCCTAAGAAAACTAGACACATGCCTCAGGCCCATGATTTTCTGCTGCGTTGGTGAGATAGCCTTTGAGTTTTCAGAACAAGCGTACAGCGTCTCAGAAGGCTGGCTACTAATATTTGTCAATGTGACACTGTAGCCTTATTCTATAAAAAATAAGATAATGTTTACACGTGATAAACAGTGAACGAAAAGAGAATCGAAAAACAATTTAATGTAATTTTAGTAAAAAATCACAAAGTTTACCCATTTTCACGTTTACACATTATCTTATTTTTTACAGAATAAGGGTGCAGGTACAATATTAAGACCATAAAGCACGGAGGTGGAAACATTATGGCTTGGAACCATTGTCCTATTGCGACGTTGGGCCAATATTTATAATTAATAAGGGATGGACCAACACACGTATAATGATATCTTGAAAAATGTGATGAAACCGTATTCCTTCGAAAACACGCCGGTTTCATTGCAACCGAATAAAGATCCTAAACACATTGCACACTTAGTGAAGCGTTTTTTACGGTTTTAAAAAATGATGTTTTGGGCGCTAAGTTGCTGAGATTAACCCAATCGGGACAACCTATCGGCAGAAGTTGAGCAATGGTTCTTTCCTATAAAATAAATCTCTTCTCTATTGTACCGTATAAAATTCACCCAAAAAAAAGTAATGCGGTAACTAATTAAATATGGGATTTCAAATGAAAATTTAAATTAATGTATGCTAAAGTCACGGGCGAGCTTTTCGGTTGAATTCAAGAATATCGGTCCTGGGATCCAATTGTTTATCTCACATAGAACTTACCTTCCAGCTCATATAAACCAATCTTCGATTCGTCACTATTTCCAAATCGCCAAAGATTTGTGTAGATGTTGTATTGCAAAATTTATCGTTCGTTTCAAATTTTGTTTGAAAATAATTCGCTTCTTACGTGCAGTGCAATTTGACGTGTTATGGAGCTCGTTCTTTTCTGGGTCCGTTTCCGAGATCCGCAGTACCAATAAAGATTTTAATGGCACCATAAACTATCTTCGTTGAATCTGCTGCAATTACAAACATACTGTCGTACAGCTCCTAAAAATGCCTTACTGATAAATTTAAAAAAAAAAAGTTTTATCTGTTCCGTTGACCGGTGTGAAGTTTTTCACAGAATTCCAAGTTTAGCTACAGCAATAAGGTAGCAGGATAAGTAGATATAAGTTTATTTTAATGAAGCAAAATTTGAACCAATTATGAAACGAAAATTATTTTGGTTTGATATCGCAAGTCCACGCTTTTATTTTATACAAATTTAGTGTTGTAGTGGTCACTTGATGGCCTGTTACAAGAAATAATATAGATGTCTAAGTAAATCTGAGTATGCTACATTATTGCTTGCTTTCATAAGAATATTTGGACCAAGGGTCATTTTAACGTGACCCTTAAGGGGTGAGATATCGAATACCCACACTTTATTTTATTCAAATAAATTTTAGTGTTCACTTTTGGACCACGTTTATACTGCCAATACGCAAAAGATCACAAATTTTGAAACGAAATCACCAATAAAATGTAAAATTTTGTATTTGCTATGATTTTTTACCCTCTTTGGCTCTATTTTTAAAATCATCCACCAGGTGTCAGATATTTTGCTTTAAAAGGCGAATAACCCAATTCGTTTCAATTGATTAGTCGATGCGTTTTTTTAATTCTTAAGGTTTAAACATAATGAATGCGCCCGCTTCACATCATCCGTATCACAAAGCAAAATGCTCGTAAAATTTATAATTTTTGAGTTAAATCGGGTTTTAACACGTCGACACCCTAAAAATTATTAATTTTTGGCGATTTTCAACTGAAAGCTGGACACTAGGCTGGTTTAAGATGAAATTTATTTGTTTAAATATTTGTACTGCCAATAGTTAAAATTAAAATTTATAAAATGTCTATTAAATTTCAGTATTTCCGAAAAGCTCTTAATATTTATGATAATGGAAATTGCTTCGTCAACCTTTCAGACATAGATCAAAGGAATTGTATCGCTCGTATCGCTTCTACTGAAAAATATACCACAAATGTTTCAAGTGGTGACAAAGGATTAGACCTCACTCAACTAAAATGTAACTCAAATAACTAACTTAAATAAAATGCAAACATTTTCATTAAAAACAAAAGAATGTATGTATGGCTCCGGCAGCCGGTTAGTTCAGAACAACGTAGACGTTTAGTTAGACGATTAATTCAGAAAAACGTTTTGCTATTGTTTGTATTTAGTCGAAAAAATTAGCATGCGAAAACAGTCTCATTCGCTTTCTATGTAGTCAACAAACGAGAAAAATCTACTTTTCACGCTTTTTGTAGGGAAACGAAATTTTTGCATCTGTAAACAAAAGATTGCTTAGGGCCTGGATTTTCCTATTGTTCTGAAGAGGCCCGGAAATGAAAGCTTGGCTAGTGCCAGGACTTTCCTTAATCTGTCATTGTCTCAGCCAAAACCTAGGTTAGATTTTTTAAAAGGCTTGCAAAACGTTCTGTTAATAGTATTTTGCAAGAATTTATTTAACCGCAGTCAATAACTACTAAATCATTTTATTGTTAAATTTACTATATCGTTTTATTATTGTTGGAAAACCGTCCATAAACCATTTTTTAACGCAGAGGTTAAACTTTTACTCTTGTTTAACCAAAATAAAATATGATGAGTTTTTAAATTGTTTACGTATTTTTCAGCCTACATTTGAAATCAAATATTTGAAACTTCAACGTTTTTATGGACCCTATAATTAGGATGTGTTTTACAAATGGTGATACAAATTAGACTGTGTTTTAGCTGTCTTAATTCGAAAGAGTCACAATTGGCAATTTAGATGATTCGTTTGTTTTCGAACTCTTCTGGGCTTTTAAGAATTATAAATTGAGAAATTAAATTATGCTTTAATAAGAATAAAAGAATGATATAGTTAGTTGAACAAAAAAAAACGAGATGGTTTCAGAAAAGTTGAGAATCGGTAAAAATTTAGCCAAATGGTTTAAAAATTCCTTAAAATAAACCGAGGAATATTAAATGTTGGTAAACGACTAAAATACAACTTAACATTAAAATATCATTTAAAAATTACGTAATATAAACGGTAGTTATATTAATGTTGATAAACGGTAATAAGTTATCCAAACGGTTAAAAAATGGTTTGAAAATTACTTAAAATCGTGGCCTAGTTTAAATAGTTTAAAATTCTGTAAAATTTACGTAAAATAATTTTATAAAGTTTAAATAATTTGTTAGATAAAGGATAAAAATTTTACTGGCTTTATAAAAGTTGAACCAAACTGACTTTATAAAAGCTATAAAATCAAATGTTGATAATGGGTCAATTTCAATTACCAAATCATTAAAAGTAGTTTAACAATTACTTAAAATAAATCATGGTTTAATAAAAGTTGATAAATATTCAGGATCTAACCAAAAAGTTATAAAATTACTTAAACTAAACCACCGTTGATCAGAGCATAAATAACGATAAATTTAACCGCGTCAAATCTGTGGTGTACAATTGGTTAAAAAATAACTAAATTATGTAGTTTAAAATTATATTAAAATTACCTACCGTCAGATTATATTGTACATAGTTTAAGTTAAGTTACTTTTAAACAAGTTTAAGTCAAGATAAATAAAAATAGTTGGATATAGGTTAAAAAGTTAAAAATTAATTTTTTAACCCTTCTTAAACCCAAAGAATTAAAAATTTGAAAGTTAAATTTTAACTGCGGTTTACATTTTTTACTCGGGTAATCGAGTTTTTTGAGTTGACTGAATAACCTGGGGCCTCTCTTAAAATCTCATTTATGTGCAGTTTTAAAATACTACGTTGTTAACTCAGATTTGGCTACGTTCGGAAAAATTCGAGTTACACTGAATAAGCATAATTATTAATATTATTATTATTGAAGGGCCATGCGGGCGATCAGCCACCTCGCACTGCGACCTAAAAAATCTATTGTGCTGGACCCTGCTTAATTATCCGTCCAGTCAATATTCAGGTTCTTAATGAACCTGACAATACTGCCGCCGGGTACGTGATACATACTATCTGGGCTTATTCCTCTCCCTCCTAGATGTTTACTAAAGCATATAGTTCCGCTAGAAAGACGGTAGCATTGGAGTCCAAGGACTTCGAGAGGGTTGTCCCATTCCCGTATATTCCCACTCCTGCCCCGTATTCCGTTTGCTTTTACTCTTACGAGTTGCTGGGAATTGCAAATCGCCTGTAGGTCACCCAGCTTTACTACAGGAAGGCTAAATAAAACTGGAGGGTGCCTGGTATCCAGAGTCCGCATATTTTGGACTGATTAACCTATCAGCCATTCATCCATCGGCATATGCTGTTCCATCTTAAATTAGGGTTTTCTGTCAAGGTTTTCTCCTTTAGCGCCGTACTTTAGCCTGTGCCAAATGGCCAAAAATGTGCCAAATGGCCTTAGTTACCAGTGGTTGCCACGAGGAGGCAGTATGTACACTTGCGAATTGTGAACAGGTTACCCCTTACACAATTGTACCCATCACGCAGCTGCGAATAAGCATAATTCAAGAATTGTTGTTTAATATTTTTTTTTCCTGTACCGTTTCATCTGACAATCCGAAGCTTGATGAATTTTGATGAAATCTTCTGTGGTCGATTTTAAATACGATCGATTTAAAACAATCTTTAACACCTAGAAAGGCTTAATGATTTTTATTGACAAAGGACTGGTTTTTATTGTAGAATAAATTAATAAAATTTGCAATTCGCCTAAAAATTAATATTAAGCACGGATCGGATCAGTCGGATGTCGATGAAGAATTTATGGTCGAAATTTTATAATTCAAGATGGCTGATACTTTATGGCCGCTGTAACCTTCAGTTAAGAATTGTTTTATAATTATTAAACAAATTTTCAAAACTTTGATATTTTTGAGGCGCTGATCTGCGAATCTGAGGTCAGAAAATCTAAATCCAAAATAGCGAATCCAATATGGCCACTTTAAAGTGAAAAGCAGCTGGTCTTGAAAATTAAAAAAAATGTTAGCATAGACTAATAAGTATCATGTCGAAAACTTATGTTTACAAAGTTTTGTCATAGACTAATAAATACTATATATAGACTTTGCATATTAGCGAAAAAACAAAAAACAACAACAAACTAGTTTTTCAGTAAACCCTCTCAATTAAATGCTTAAATGAAAGCAAAATATAAAAATGTTATTTTATAGGTAACGTTTTCCGACAGTGGGCAGGTAGAGCAAAAGTAGTATAATGGTAAGTTTATTTGCTGCTTGTTGTCTCTACCATAAATAAAAGGAATATATAAGATAATTCAAGTGGTGTATTTCTTGAATGGTAATTTTTTTGTAGCGACACACAACATATTCCAATTTTTGGAACTACGATGATCGTCGCTATTATATACGGACGAGTGACGACCAAGTTAACAACATAAAAAATACAATACATAAACAATTGTAAAATTGTGTTGATATTGAACACATACTAGTATACTTATAGAAATTATTTTTGTTTCAACTTACACACGAAAACGAGACACTAAATAAAAGCAGCTAGAAAGGAGTAAAAGAAAATTTTTTATTTTAGTTTTTAATGTACGAGTAGCAAACAAAACCGTTTTTGTTTTATAAAATGAATTGGATTCAAATGTTTTCAAATCCAAACCATGTAAATAATAAAATTGAAGATATCCCTATTTATTTACTTCGTTTCTATATTTTTACAGTCGGTTCTGGTTGTAGATACATATGTATATGTATATAACAAAAAAATATATTTAAGGAAATTTTCAATGTGTTTATGTTGTTTTGGTTTTTAATATACCTAGCCAGTTTGACGAAATATCCGTATTTTAAACAAATTACAATTATATAACCAAATAGGATACATTTAGCAGTACAGGTGCAAAAAAAAATATTTTGAATTCAATTACATAATATTGCATATACATAAATACATAATACATCTGTATGCATTTTAAGTTCGTAGTTCGTAGTTGCATACCAAATTTTTACTATTTATTGAATTTTGGATTATTGAGCCGTATATATAGTATGTACATATTTACAATAGAGAAATATTGTGTTTTTATTTCGCTGTCGTCAATCTGATTTTCGTTATTAGATTTTACCGAATTTATTTTTATTATTCTTAAACTTATTGTTTTTAGATAATTTTTTATTGCCGATATTTATTTTGCATTTTAATCGATTTATAGGTAATTATTTGAACTCGTATTATCGAAATATCATTGTTGTTATTATGAGTAGACCGTCGGGTGTTAAATGTGCAGTTTTGCACTGTATTTCTAAATTAAAAGATGCTGCTCGTCTTTTTAAATATTCAAAGCATTATTCGAACCACGAACTTTGGCTAAAAAATTGTGGCATATTACCATTCAGTAAAAAGAGAATATTTATTTGTTCAAACCATTTTGAGGCAAGCTGTATTCTTAAACGCAAGCTTAAACGGACAGCTGTACCAAAATTATGTTTACCCCAGCCTACAAATTCAAAACAGAAACTTTTATCGGAAACGTCGACTAACTTAAATAAAAGCCCCTTATTACAAAACGAATGCATGGTTAGCAAAGGGGTAGTTAATTTAAATACTGAGTCAACTAATCAACTTCAAAACATATCAAGAAAAATTAAAAATTTAGAGCACAGAAATCGAATTGCAAATAAAAAACTGATCGATTTGAAAAATCAACCCAAATCATGTTTAAGTGATTTAATTACCAAAGCAAATAAAAGTGATCACTCCAAAAACTTTTGTCGGTTGCTACTTTTAGAAAAAGAGAAAACGCAGGAGTGGCCCGAAACATTTAAAATACTTGCGCAAAATATTTATTACCGGTCCCCGAAATCATATAATTTTTTGAGGAACAGGTTGAATTTCGATTTACCATCGAAATCTTCGCTTATACGGTGGCAACCAATAAAACAATTTTTCCCAGGTTCAAATAATGTACAAATTTTAAACAAATTAAAAGAAATAATCGGCACTTTAGATATTTTCGATAAACAATGTGGACCAGATCGAAAGAAAGGCCACCAAAGACAATCAATCAAAAAATGTGAACCAGTAAACAAAGTTGAGTCCGGAACATTAATGAATTCGCGTACGTCCCGGCTCTTTATAAATGATAATAATAACAAACTAATTTTTCTAATTGATACGGGAGCTGACATTTCAGTTATACCTGTCAAATTTTATAACATAAATATAAATAGCTATTCTCAGGATCTAACATTACCAGCCGCCAATGGGTCAACCATTCGTACGTATGGTACGAAGTTGCTCAAGGTAAATTTAGGACTTAAAAGAAACTTCACGCATGCATTTATTATAGCATCCGTGAGTCGTCCTATTATTGGTGCTGAGTTTTTGTCAAAGTTCGATCTACTAGTCGACCTCAAAGGAAGACATCAAAGGAACAAAATTATCTGTTGATGCTGCAGTGAGGAGTTTCGAAACCCCTACACCTGTTCATTTTTCGATTTTTCGATTTTCGATATCACCTGTGCATTTCTCCACCATGCGAATGGCATGGTGGAACGGTTCCATCGACAGCTTAAAGCTGCTCTTATGGCCAGAGGCAATACTGTTAATTGGAGCTCCGAAATACCCATTATTTTATTAGGTATTCGAGCCACAGTGAAGGAAGAGCTTAAGTGCTCACCAGCTGAGATGGTTTATGGTCAATCCATTAAGCTACCTGGTGAATTCTTTATCGATAATCCTCCTTCACCCTTGCCTGACAATACGATCATCGACCAACTGCGGAATGCAATGAAGAATCTTATACCGTCTCCTACGCGTAAAGCGAAACAAGAGGGCATATTTGTACCAAAAACATTGGACAACTGTGATTTTGTTTTCATAAGGACAGATAAGGTTCGAGTTAGACTTTCTCCTCCGTACGAAGGGCCGTTTAGAGTTATCAGACGTCTTCGGAAACATTTCATTATTTCGATCAAGGATAAAAATCATAATATCTCGATCGATAGATTAAAGCCTGCTTTCGGAATTGTTCGTTCAGTGGAACAAAATTTTTTGTCCCAAGATTTCAAAGCAGTTAACTTTGTCATTTAATATTCTCTTTTCAATTGAATATTAACTTGGAGGGGAGTCCTGTAGCGACTTCGATTCAATCAATTTAAATTCAATTATAAATTTATAATTTCGAATTTAAATATTATATGAACCGCGCTACCGAGAATCACAACTCATATTGTGAATTTTAATTTTTTTGTTTGAATGAGAGGAATCTATGTTTCATGTTTATTATCATTTTGCACAACCGTGTGCGAACCCTTATTATAGCTTTGTTTACTAAATTAATGCGAAAAAGATTTTTATTTTATTATAGGTATTTATATAATATTTAGATTTCCCCTTTTTGGTATCGTCGTGAATTTGTACAACGACGACACACACACGTATATGCAATTATATTTAAAAAATATATAGCCAGTTCAATTTAATTTTTCGACCGAATTGGTTTTTATTAAAAAATAATTAATGGCGTGAGAGCGTATTTAGAAGAAATGTATTTACTTTACTTTAAATAATTAAGTTCTAATAAAATAAACGTTTGTATTTTATAAATAAAAAAATAATAATTATAATATATTAAATAAGAACGTTATAAGTCCGATCGTTTAACAGTCAGCCAGTCAAAACGAGCATGTCAGTCATCTCTTTGAATTTATTCATTACTGATAAATTCAACAGTAGGTTCACTTCCAATAGTTTACGAGTCATTCAGTCACAATCAGCAAGTCAGTCATTTTTTTGAATTTATTCATTACATATTTTCATTTGTAGATCCACTTTCGATCGTTTATCAGTCCATCAGCGCCTCTTTGGATTTACTTATTACTGATAAATTCAATTGCAGATTTGTTTCGATCATTACCAGTCAAACAAGCAGAACCACCGAGTCATCTCTTTGAATTTATTCATTACAGATAAAGATACAATTGAATTGCAGATCCACTTTCGATCGTTTATCAGTCAGTCATCTCTTTAAATTTATTATTGCTGATAAACTCAACTGTAGATCTACTTCAGATCGTTTACCAGCCAATCGTTCATAACGGGCCAGTCAATCATTTCTTTGAATTAATTCATTACTGATAAATTCAACGGTAGGTTCATTTCCAATAGTTTACGAGCCATTCAGTCACAATCAACAAGTCAGTCATCTCTTTGAATTTATTCATTACATAAATTGAATTGTAGATCTACTTTCGATCGTTTACCAGTGAATCAGCGTGTCTTTGAACTTATTTATTACTGATAAATTCAACTGTAGATCTATTTTCGATAGTTTATCAGCCAATCAGGTACAACCAGTCAGTCAGTCAAACACCTCTTTGAATTTGTTCATTACAGAAAAAATTAGATTCTCAATACTTCTTCTCACTTTATCGAACAACAAAAAAAAAATCACAATAGCTTTTTCAACTAAAAGCTTCGATACAAACTATATTATGGTCTTAATATGTACCAACAAAAAAAAACTCCGACATAATATTTTTAATTTTCACTGCTTCTGCTCTTCATCAACTCAAAATTTCAACTCCCCGATCTCACCTAGCTCAAACAATTTTTCTTTTTCTTCTTCCCCTTCATCTTGTTCACATCTTTTCAATAAAATCAATTCCCCAGCACAAAAAAAACCAACATTTTTATTTACAAATAATAAATAAATAATTTGATATTAAATATATCGAAATGTAATTTGCGAACAATTTTGATTGAAATTAATAATTATTTAAAATTTTACATTTTTATAAAGTTATTTTGTTCTCAAAACATCATCATGCTTCGTGCTCCTTTAAACAATTTATGTTCATTTGCGTAAAGTAATAAAACTAATCGTATACATAGTAATCTATGTACGAAATGAAATTTTAAAGAAACACGAAGCCTGACCATGTTTGAGAATAAAAATCAATTTACTAAAATGCAAAATTGTGAGTTAAAATTTTATTAATTTCAATTAAAATTGTATTCAATATATTTAATTTCAAATTATTTATATTCATAAATAAAAATTTTCATTTAAATTGAAAATAAAGACAACACAAAATCATGAATTTTAAAATTCCATATGATTTTGCTTTCGTGTCGTAGGAAAATAAAAATCTTTATTCCCTTCTTTATTTTAGAGATTTGGGTTTTTTAAAATAATGTGCATTTTTAAATGCGTACACACACAAATAAAATATAATTCAAAAAATAAGAATAGGATACACTGACAAAATTCTCAAAATAAAAAAAAAATAAAAAATTCTATAAGCGAATGGTATGGTATGGAAACGATCGTTCGTTTCTTAATATATACACATACTAGTGAAACTTAATCATATGGTTGCGTTTTTTATTGTTTCGTTCATTCATAAAGTTTTGTTTACTATACTTGTATAGTATAAAAACGAAAGAATCTCCTTTGTTTTCCTTCACAATAATGTACAACAAGGATAGGAACATAATTAAAACTACAACACTTTGTGTGCGCACGTGGACGTATTAAATAAAAAATAAAATAAAAATTGGATGGATTGTTGGTTTTGATTCTATTCTTTTCTAAGGCATTTCAATAAAGTATTTTTTTTTCATTTTTCTTTATCCATTTACTGGCTATGTTCTTCATTCTTGTTTCTATATGCATAAACCTACATACACACAAATTCAAATTTAGGTATATTGTACAATTTAAATGTATGGTAGTATAAGTCATGCGACGATCAACGATTTTACATTTTTTACCGCTGATTATTTTAAGCGCCAGTTATATTCTTAATGTATCTTGCTATATTCCTTTTATTTATGTCTCTACTAAAGTAGAACGAAAGTACTTCATGATTTCCAAAAGGTGGCAGCACTAAACGACACCAATGGTAAACTCTTTATCGATGCAAACGATAAGCTGGTATATATAATATTATACATAATTATTTAAACAAATATTTATAAATAATTTAAACTAAATAAAATTGTTGTTAAATTATTTTAGAAAGTATTAAAAGGGAAATTAAAAGTAAGAGGGGCGAAGACAATTTTTTACTCACATATTCCAAAAAACACCTTTATAAAATAATTTGACAGCATTATTATAAGAAAAATTATCAGTAGTAGTGACATCGAGCTTTAAAACTGTTTTCTATTATATTAGTAATGAACTAGTGGCATCATCTGGAAGGTAATGTTTTCTAACAGATGGCACCATTCGCGAGAGTAGTATTTTCCTGACAGTTTGACATGATCTATCATCTCAGTGTTGACTGTTTTTTTCTATTACTCGCTCTCAATTATCCTATCATCGAGTGTCGTGACTTAAATTAGTATGTATTTGTAAAAATTGTAAAAAGGAATGAAAATTTAAAAATGAATGAGAATGATTGTTTTAGTAACCCACAAATCGTTAAAAGAGTTTAATATTTTGCTAAGCTGCTGAACATGTCATTAATTGTTTGCCTGAAACCAGAGATTACATCGCAAACTGGATCATACTCTAAGTCTCGCCGAATTGAAACTTCATCGATTAAACTAATTTTTTTTTACTTTGTAGCCATAGTTGAGACCTCATTTTCTAATTCCGATAGAATGGACCCATTTAATTCGGGTTTTAAAATTGTTATTAATGTCCATCGGCATAACGACGATTTGGATGGCTTTTGGAAATTCAAAATTTCCCTAAGAAAATTATAACATGCAGGTAATTTAGATAAAATTATTTTCCCAAACTCCTTTCCATGTAAACTTAAATTGGGCGAAGATTCCATTTGTACGGATATAGGATTTTTCCGTAGCTGATTTATTTTATGGTTGAGACGTGGCATACGTTCTAAGACGATTACACGATTTTATCTTTTAAAGATTGAATTATTTTTACGGATTTCTCATACTTTCCTTTATAATAAGAATAGTTGTTTATGTATACTAACCAATTATTGCACGATACTGATATATTTTCTTTTTCAGTCATTGCAGTAGAAGATATGTTATTCGTGGGTCGATTGAATAGGTTTTTATATTTTGAAAACGTTCCGGAACTTCATTGTCAGTTTCCAAGTTTTGATGAGGCTTACGCCTTCCGATTAATTCAGGCTTGAAATGTTTTTCATAAACCTGCAATCTTTTTGGTAAATTGCAAATTTTGTTGCAGCATTACTTCTTCTAGAAGCCGGCGGAATTTTTAATAAAAAGTACATGTTCATTATATGATAATGGTTAAGAGTATTTTATTCAAAGTATTGCCCATTATTAGTTATACATTTTCCCCATGTTTTTGGCAATGCGTGGGTGCCACGCCAAAACAAACTGTTCTTCTTTTGAAGCAAACCAGTTATCGAGCCATTTTCGTATATTTCCATAGGAAGTGAAGTGCTCCTCAGCAAGCCCGTGCCCCATCGATGCAAATAAGTGATAATCGGACGGAGCCAAGTCTGGCGATTAAGCCGCATGTGAAAGTATTTCCCAATTAAGTGCTTCCAACGTTTATCTTGATATTATCATGAAGCAAAATCACTTTGGGTTGCCTTTTATCATATTCTGGTCGTTTTTCACGCAAAGCTCGATTCAAATTGATCATTTGTTGTTGGTAGCGTTTAGTATTTGCCGAATCCGAAGCGATTTGGTCTTGCAGTCGATGTCGATGGTTGTCCTAGATCAACCCAAGACTTTCTGCGCTTTGGATTCTGAAAATAGATCCATTGTTCATCGTTAGTCAGAATTCGATGGAGAAAAGACTTCTTTTGTATCTGGCGAGCAACATTTCGCAAGTGGGTTTTCTATTTTCCTGTTGTCTTTCATTCAGTTTATGCGGAACCCATTTTCCCAGCTTTTGGATCTTTCCCATGGCTTTTAAACATATGGTGACGACTTCTCGTGACACATTCAATCGATCCGCGAGTTGTTTTTGCGTTTGAGCATCATCTTCATCCAACAATGCTTGCAATTCACTGTCTTCAAACTTTTTTGGTGGTTGTCCACGTTCTTCGTTTCTCACGTGAAATTACCATGTCCGCAATTGGATATTGTTGACAGATGTCAAAAGAAACTAACGGCGCCGATGACGCGGTTTGTCGAAAGGTACATTGACAGGTGGCGCCTGTTATTGGTCAATTCCGGTTTCATATATACACGTGTATACATTTCTAGTCTGCTATATCTAACATCATACCTCTTGACAAATAATGAAACTATATATTTATCAATAAACTTAACAATCACACTTGAATAAATTTTACATAGACGTCAACAATTGAATCAGCAACTTAAGTAATTGTAAACGATTGACTAAACGTGTAGCAGTGGTTACGGTGATGTACTACACTTATCCCAATTCCTTTAAAAAATCCTATTTAAGTGGAATTTTACTGTGCGCGACTTGTTAAAGATATTATTTGTACAGTTTATTAAATAATTTGTGAAGGTCGGATAAAATTGTATTACATTGGAATTTCCAAATGACGTAAATGTACGGTTAATTCGCTATTGTTGCTATTCAGTGGTCCGTGCTTGTAATTGTTTCTTATATTGTCGCAGAGGGCATCCGAAAAAATTGTTTACCCGTAAAACTTACCATAATTAGACATCTTTAAACTATAAATACTACTTCCAGCTATACCTAACGGCCTAAACTATTTTAAGTAAAATTTGCAGCAAATTGTGTCTTGTAGCTATGTACTCGTATATCGAAATTTAGACCGGAAGCGTCGATTTATTATTTTGTTATCTTAGCAAAACATACCATAAAACATTTATTCAACTCAATATTAAAAGTCTGGTCGACACGATAATGGATTGTTAAGTTGGACCCAAAATTCGATGATTGGTCTTTAGTTTCTCTTTTTGCCGATGTTCCCCCCAAAAAGAACTAAATCAGAGTTTCGTTAATAAATTAAAAACTAAACGAGATAACGAAAAGTGGTATAACCGTTTTGGTTACGCATCGACGTAAAATCGACCAAAATCTACAGAACGTAGAAGGGTTGACAGGCAACAAAAAAAGAAAACATAAGACGGTATTCCCCGCCAGATCTACAATCAGTCCTCTATTGTCGATTTTAAAGTTAACATTTTCGGATTTTATTAAACTTCAATCATCTTACGTAGAGAACGTAGATTATAATTTTTAAACGTACAGAAACTTTTTAAGGATATACTCTACCTGGCGGCTGTGCCACGAACACAGCCTTCCGTTACGGTTTGAGCGACCTTGAACCAATAATGTCTACTTTTCAAATTATTTACTACCCTTTTAGGGTATAAACAAAACGACGGCAAGCGAAAACGTCTATTAGATTAAAATGTCAAAACGCATACCTACGACACTAACAGAAAACCGTTTTTTTTTAAATATATCATTATTGATAGCACTTAAATGTTGCCAACAAATTTTCACCTCGTTATATTGCTGAACGCAATTTTTGAGCATGCATGGAAATTCATTTTAATGAATCATGAAGTTTCATAGAACGCAGTGGTTAAAGCTGCGGCGGTTGGATCGGGAGGTACCGGGTTCGAATCCCTATAGGGGCGGGATGCAAAAGGGATTTTTCATCATCTGATTACGATCGGTGATGAAGATGAACACATCTATGACCCCCTGTTGAGAGTGCGGAATCCATGGGCCGACCCACCTTTCATGTCAACACTATAGATTGGCATGAAGCAATGCAATGTGCAGGTGGTTAAACGAAAACGGGTCTATAGCCGTACGTCCTCGATTTGGCTAAAAAAGCGTAAGGTAGGACGTAAAAAGCGAACTGCGAAAGAGTTGGGAGTGCCTCGAGCCCCAGAACAGATTGCAGAGATAAAAACAAACAAACAAACAAACAACAAGTTTCATAGAACTTCGTTTCAGTTTTAGTTATACGGCGAATTTGCAGTACACTTTGAATGTCGTTTCTTTGTTTTGATCGCGGATGATTTAGCCACACAGCGAACCTTTACCTTTATTATTACCTTCACCATTACAATTGCCTATATCTTTAACTACCCAAATACGTTTTATAAGGCTGGCGATAATACAGCTTGTTTCTTTATTTTAAAGTATTTGAATTAGAAATCAAAGAAATAAACTTTAACTTTAACGTTTACTTTAGCTTTGCTTCTGCCTCTACCCAAACCTTTGCAAAGCTACTATACCATTAATTTTACACTTACAAACCGTTACTGCTACCAATACCATTAATATTACCAACGTCCACCGTTACCTTTACTTTTACCATTCCTCTTACTATTCCTTGTATCTTTACCTTATCCTTTACTTTTACCTTAACCATTACCTTTACCTTTATCTTTCCTTTACATTTACTTTTATTAGTACGTTTAAATTTACCTTTACCTTTATTTTTACCTTTACTTTAACTTTTACTTGTACCTTTAACATTACCATTACCAAAACCAATACTTTTACCATTTTACCATTACCCTTATCATTACCATTACCAGGCAAATGTCAAATTTAGACAAATCTTCAACACTACGAAAGAGTTTATTTTGTTTATTTGGGGATTTGTTGATTAAAACAATTTTCAGACCATCCAAAGTGTAGAGTGTAAATCCTTCTTTAGAAAGATAATAACTAAATACTGAAAAATTGAATGTGGAACTCTAATTATGAATTACGTAACGCATGATAAAGGATAAAGGGTCTGACGATATGCTAATGTTTGTCGCCATACAATTTTTCTTGGTTTTTTTTTTCTAAAACGTCCCAGGCTTTAAAACTGAACGATTTCAAAATGTAGTAAAACCCAAGCCGTTTACCGCAGGTAATGATCATTGTTGTAATAAAATATTTGATTCCTGCTGGCAGTCTTTAGTTTTCCAGTTGCTGCTGTATCCTGACCTTCACATTTGTTAGTACTGAGTTTTCTCAGTACTTAAGTTAAATCGGATGTGGCTTAGTTGGAGATAGACCACACACATCTTTTTTGAAGGAGAAATGCTTTGATTTGACCCCATGTTTTAATCCAAATTTCCCAAAATGTTGAAGCTAGCTGGCATCAATGTTGATATTGAGCTACAGAAAGTTGTCCGGTGCTTATTTCTTTCCAAACCGGATCTTTTTCTTCAAAGGGCCCATGTTTGTTTCAAAGACAATTTGCTGTATTTATAAATATTTGCTTCCTGTGTAAATATCCAAATCGATGACTGGTTTACCACGCTCGGTAAATGAGAAACTATATAGGTACACTACACTGAACTAATACAAGCTATCCTTTTTTTTCCAAACAGATGATTATTCTTTCGTCCGTTTGTTATGTTCGAATTGTGATTTTTTGTGCGAGAATATTATTTTTTCATTTAAGGTTAATTACTACGTAGCCCATTAAAAAAAGGTTAAAATGTTTTTATAGCAAATCGACAACTCTGATTGCATATTGCTTTAACATCCATATCAGCTTATTGTTATAAAATACAAATTTTATTGTGATCACTTAACGAAACGAAACAAAAACAAATAACTACGTTTCTTCGAGTACCACCGCTTTAAAAAAAAATCCAATTGAGATAAGAATTTTATGATATAAACAACTCACGTAAGACGTCAGCCAAATTGAATTCATTTACGTATTTTAATTCAAATTGTGCATTTTATAGTAACATGCCATAAAACGTTGCGAAACCCAATTCTTCATCGCATCTTAAAATGTCCGAATTGATTTCTGTTGAATGATTCCTCTTAATGATTGTAAAAACAAGAGTTTTCTTGAATATGTCCGGTATGTCTATATCTACGAATATAAATTCACGTCAATTTATTTCAGTCAAGAAAGGAACGTCAAGATTTTAATTTGATGTTCGAGGTCTGCTTGTTCTCGACTGCGACAGTTTTGTGATCTGATATTGGAGATAAAGTTTCTACGAACCGCAATATCTTTGCTGTATTTATGTGTAATATTTGTGGTAAATTTAGATATGAAATCCTACATATTTTGACTGATTTACTCATGTTAGAGGTGGACGATCGAGATTTATAAAAAATTGTATATTACGATGAATTCCCTGTCGAATGTTGAGTATTTCTTTTAGGCATCTGACAATTTCTTTGAGGAAAATCCCAGCAGAACCGCACCTGTGGTAGGGTTTACGTTGAAAGCATTATCACATTTGATTCATTGAAAGCATTATCATGTTTAAGTCTCGGGGATTCTTTTCGCTTCCGAGTTTCATCAAATATGTTAATTGGCGATTTGTTACATCTGAATTTTTGCCGAAGCCTTCCTTACGTTTCGCAGATTGATGTGCTGAAGATTCAATTTTTTTGTAGGCAAAGGGAGGGGAGTGCACCTTTGGAAAACCATAAAGCTTCCTCTTTCCACTTTTTTTGTATCACAAAAAACAAACGACATTCTTGTTTCAAAAGTTTAAAAATGATAATCTGCTACTATTTGGTTAACACGATGTTTGCAACTGACTGAAATGGCGACCAGCGAAAAATTATCAAATTAAAAATTAAAATTAACAAAACTTAAAAACTCAAAACTGTATTCTCGCCAAGCGAAAAATTAACGTCACTTACGAAATTTAACGAAGCTTCGTTAAATTAGATCTGTCACTATCAAATCCACATAAATTTTTGATGCGAATTTTTTACTTCAAGATATTTGATTTTTCTAGGTTCTACTGTAGTATTAACTTATTTTTTTATTTTGGCAATATTTTTCTAGTGAATTTTTTTCTAAATCGTAAAAAATTTATGAATTACAAGCAATACCAATTTCTAATTTAATGGCACAATGAATGGTTTGAAATACTAAAGTTTATTTAATAATATAAAGTAAAATTCTTAAGTTTATAATTTTTCGTTGTTAATTTTGAAATTGAATTTTATTGGTTTATCGTGCAATTTAATTTCGTTTAGTTTTACAGGCAACCTGTAAGCAAACCCAAAATGTACTTTGAATACAAAATGTATATGCGATAATTAAAGCTTACTTTAGCTGATAATTACAAATTCAAACTTAAAACATATTGGCCGACCCGTGTTTATTTTCCAAAACAACGCTTCAAGTTAATCGACAAATGGTTTCCTGTAGAACTTAATTTTTTTTAACGAAAAAATAGTTTGAAACGTGATCGGCGCTAGTTCCATTCTTATATGCTTTAGAATTTACAAAAGTTCCAATAATTATGCATTCCAAAAATACATGTGAACTTATTTAATCGGCCGTACAGTACATATGCATATTTATATACACACACACATATCTACCAACTGTATTATATATAATTATTGTCACTGTCAGTCAATATTTTAATTAGAATAAATACTATTTAAATGAAATTTTGATCGTAATTAACATTTTATATTATAAACTGAATAAAATATTGAATAAAAATTAACAATAAAATGTATTTACCATTCATTGTATATATATTTTATACATATACGAGTATACGACGACGATAAATTTCCATTTAAACAATAGTTCAAATATTATATAATAGGATAAAACAACTGTAGACATGCATATTGGGATTATGTAGGTCATTAAAATTTAAAATTATTATAATTTATAATACATAATGAACTCTGGTCAGTTGATAATCAAAATCAGAAATATCATGTAGGTATGTACAGTATAATTTATTGTATTAAAAAATTGTATAATTATTGTACAATCTGTGGAGAAAACCTCGAAATATTTTTTAAAAAATATTTTTAATTAAGTTATTATTTTGTTGTATAATTAAAATAAAATATATCGACAGAAGGCAATTATTTATATTAAAACTTCCATTACATATTTGTTAATTTGATTAGGGCCACCGTATTATTGTAGTCCGGATACACTGTGTCATTCATTTCGTAAGATTTTTATAACTGATTTAATTCGGGTTACAAATACTAATCTGTTAAGTGTTTATAGAAAACATTTCTGTAAAAATCTGCAACGGATCATGTTGGTTGTGCTTTATTAATTGGGTTTGCGGTTAATGCAAAGATTATTTTCTTTGATTTAAAATAAATGAATTACATATTTAGCGAACCCAAATCTTCAACTATTATTATTTTTTTTTTATTTAAATTGAATTGGTTGTGTTTGATGGCTATCAAAGGGAGAACAATAAAATTTGGCATAGCTTAAATGTAATAGGAAGGGATTTACTTAATAGTATTAATTGACCAACTTCATCTCTTTAGGATATACATCAAAGTATTGTAAAAGTAAATAAAGTAAGGGGTTAAATGGTTAGTACGTTTTCTTAAAAAAAAAAAAATTAAAGGTGTTCTAATTTCTGTGATAGTATAGTCACTGGAGTTGAAAAAATTGTTTAAATTTTCAGATTCCTAGCCATTAATCTATTAGGCATTTTCACACTTTTCTTCAACAAGCTTCAAAACTGCAGAAACTGTAAAGATTTTTTACTTCTAGCTTTGGTCTATTGGGGGTCTCAAGCCATTTAAAAAAATAATCTATGGAAGCCTGTTGAAAGTGAGTTAAGGAGATAAATGTATAAAATTTGAGATTATTATTAGTTTAATAATATGCCGTGTGGTAACGTTTCTTGAGTTGTAGAAATAGATATTCTGTAGCTTGCATTCAATGTACATATTTGCATGACCCCAACCTATACAAGTTTGTAGATAAAAGAAAATACAAAATTCTGCCTTCTTTACTTAACACTCTAATAAATTCGACGACAATATATGGTTTTCATATATCTTTGGAAAGATTTATACGATACCAAAACTAAAAAATCAAAAAATGAAAACTTTAGGCTCCAGCACCTCCATTCTAATTTTAAAATTACATCTCCTTTTTTCTAGAATATTTTAAAATGGAGTATATATTTGCCAGCAAATTTAACTCTTATTTAAAAAAAAAATTCCATTTCTCTTTTTCTACAATTCCATTCTAATTTAAAATTAAATCGTATTTTGCAGAATATTTTAAAATTAAAAATATTTCCATTCTAATTTTAAAATTAAGTTTTTTTCATGTAACATTTTGAAACTTAAAATATTTCAATTCCAATTTTAAAACTAAAACTCGCTTTTCCAGATTATTTTAAAATTAAAAACAAAATCTTCCTTTAAAATAAAATTCCTTTCTAATTTTAAAATTAAATTTCTTGTATCAAAATATTTTAAAATTAAATCTTCTTTCCCAGAAATTCCATTCTATTTTTAAAATTAATTGTTTTCGCAGAATATTTTAAAATTAAAAATATTTCCATTCCAATTTTAAAATCAAATCTTACTGTGCCAGAATATTCCACTCTAATTTCATTTTCAGTAATTCCATTCTAATTAAAAATTAAATCGCTTCTTGCAGAATATTTTAAAATTATAAATATTTCCATTGTAATTTTAAAATTAAATCGTCTTGTTCCTCGAACATTTTGAAACCTAAACTGTTTCAATTCTTATTTTAAAATTAAATCTCGCTTTTTCAGACTATTTTATAATTAAATCTCCCTTTGCCAGAATATTTTAAAATTAAATCTTCCTTTTCCAGAAATTCCTTTCTAATTTTAAAATTAAATTTCTTGTGTATAGAATATTTTAAAATTAAATCTTCCTTTTCCAGAAATTCCATTCTTATTTTAAAATTAATTCTGTTATCTATTGTAGAATATTTTAAAATTATTTCTTTCTTTAACAGAAATTCCATTCTATTTTTAAAATTAATTGTTTTCGCAAAATATTTTAAAATTAAAAATATTTCCATTCTTATTTTAAAATTAAATCTTACTTTTCCTGGAACATTTTGAAACTTAAAATATTTTAATTCTAATTTTAAAACTAAATCTCGCTTCTGCAGATTAATTTAAAATTAAATCTTTCTTTCCCAGAAATTCCATTCTAATTTTAAAATTACTTGTTTTAGCAGAATATTTTAAAATTAAAAATATTTCCATTCTACTTAATTTTAAAATTTAATCTCTCTTTGCCAGAATATTTTAAAATCAAATCTCCCTTTTCCAGTAATTAATTTCTAATTTTAAAATTAAAATTCTGTTATTCAAAATATTTAAAAATTAAATCTTCCTTTTCCAGAAATTCCATTCTAATTCCATTCTTTTGCAGAATATTTTAAAATTAAAAATATTTCCATTCTTATTTTAAAATAAAATCTCGCTTTTTCAGATTATTTTTAAATTAAATCTTCCCTCACCGTAATATTTTAAAATCAAATCTTCCCCATAAATGTATTTCTAATTTTAAAATTAAATTTCGGTTATTTAGAATATTTTAAAATTAAACCTTCCTGTTCCAAGAATTCCATTCTATTTTTAAAATTAATTGTTTTCGCAGAATATTTTAAAATTAAAAATATTTCCATTCTAATTTTAAAATTAAATCTTCTTTTTCCTGGAACATTAGAAACTTAAAATATTTCAATTCTAATTTTAAAACTAAATCTCGCTTCTCCAGATTAATTTAAAATTAAATCTTCCTTTTCAAGAAATGTATCTTTCATTTAAAAATTAGGTTCCTGTTATCTAGAATATTTTAAAATTAAATATCCTTTTTCCAGAACATTTAAAGCTTAAAATATTTCCATTCTTATTTTAAAATTAAATCTCGCTCTTCCAGATTATTTTAAAATTAAATGTTCCTTTACCAGAATATTTTAAAATTAAATCTTCCTTTTCCAGAAATTTATTTCTTATTTTAAAATTAAATTTCTGCTATCTAGAATATTTTAGAATTAAATCTTCCTTTTTCCAGAACATTTTACAACTTTACAATATTTCTAGTAAAATTTTAAAATTTAACCTCCCTTTTCTGGATTATTTTAAAATTGAATCTTCCTGTAATTTAAAATTATGTAAACAGTTTTTTGCAAGATATTTTAAAATTAAAATATTTCTATTCTAATTTGAAAATTAAATTTTCCATTTCCTGGAACATTTTGAAACTTAAATTATTTCAATTCTAATTTTAAAATTAAATCTCGCTTTTCCAAATTATTTTAAAATTAAATCTTCCTTTGCCAGAGTATTTTAAAATTACAAATATTTCCTTTCTAATTTTAAAATTAAATCTCCATTTTAAAATTGAAACTCATGCTTCAGAAATCTTCTTCTGATTTTAAAATTAAATTTTTCTTCCATAATATTTTAAAACTAAAAATACTTCCATTCTTACAAGCTAAATTTCGAATTGTTCCACGTCACCCTTTATCTTTCAACCGAATATCGTCATTTGTTATTGAAATGCATTTCAAACCATAGCATGGTGCAACAATGGATTATGGGTATTTATAAAAAAAAATCGTCAGTGTTTTTAGAAATTTGATATTTTAGAAGCAGGGGCCGGGATTGGAGAACTGGGGTGCTATTCTTCAACCATTACGAAAATTTTCGTATTGCGAGTTAGTGTAAAAGAATTAAAAAAATCCTAGTGTGAATGAACACTAATTCACAATACGAAAATTTTCGTAATGGCTCAAGAATAGGTCCCCTGGTATCACAGTTGTTTATTTGTTTTCAGAATTCTATAAAGTTTAGTAATGAAAATTTTCGAGCTTGAGATTTTTGGGGATTTATCTGTCAGTGTGAGGTTCCCGTGAGTTCCAAACCTTGAATTTCGAAGTGGTATCTGATTGTCGGTCTATCCGTGTCCTCTCTTCAGCCTAGATGGTTTAACTAATTGAACTGAAACTTCATGTTAAGTTTCTTTCATAAATTGGGAGGTCCCAGCCAATTTGAGTGAAAATCGGCCAAATGTGGCCACTACCGACGGCCAGAAAATTTATTTTCTTTCTCAAACAGTAAAAGGTTTACAGCAAAACTATTTGAATAAAGAATAAGACTTATGCCTCAATTCCACTGTGAATCAAAGTTTGTCAGTAAAAATAACTTGAGATAAAAATATAAAAGCGGTGGTCGTGTGAACGAGACACACAACGGAGTCAGTCAAGTTTTTACTTACAAAAAATGTGTATCTGTGTTAGTGCACTGAGGTCGAAATTAAAAAAAGTATCAAATCGAGAACTATTTATGGCAGTCCAACTAATACATGTACATAAATATTGTGTACCGATGAAAAATATTTCTGGCACACGCTGATAATTTTAATTGTTTGGCATGTTTATGGGAAAGATTTTTTTTAATTTTGTATTTTATGACGGAAATAATTTGAATAAAATAATTCTGATATGAGTATTAATAATAATTAAATTTTTAGATTATTTTGAAACGTGAAAATAATCAAATTAACAGTAATACTTCATTTTTCTAATAATTCTTGGTTATTCTAGGTTATGTTCTTGTTTGCTGTCAAAACACTAAGGCAATTTTAAAGTTTGAAATTTTTTTGGTAAAGTCTATTGTGTGATCGAAAATATTCGAAAAAATAATTCTGATATGAGTATTAATAATAATTAATTTTTTAGATTATTTTGAATCGTAAAAATACTCGAATTAACACTAATTCACAAATTTTTTAAATAATTCTTGGTTATGTTTTTGTTTGCTGTCAAGATGTATCCATAAAATTTGCTATAAATAAAACAATAACAAAATACTTTGGCTTTGTCTCTCTGATGGATTATTTTTTTTTGTCTTCTTTCAACTTCAAGTCAGCTCAGTCAATTTTTCACAGTGGAATTGGGGCATAAATTTGTAAGAAATTTTCATAATAACTTTCTCAAAATTCCCTATTCTTAAAAGAAAGTCATCTGTTGGCCACTTTTTTTTTGAAAAATTAGTTTGTCTGATTCAATATGAAAACTGAAGGCCATTTAGGTCAATAAAACCTCGTTTTGAATAATTTAGTGTTTCCTGTCTTACTTTTGGAATTTTTCCAAATTTTGAAAATTTTTAATTTTGTATGTTGGCGAGCGATATTTGACAATTGTTTCAGAGATTATAATTTGGCTTGTGGTGTTTTTTAAACAATGAACCTTTATATATAGCGCAACATTTAATTTCGCTTAACGCGTTTGATTTTATTAAAAGGATAATTATGTTATTTAATTAAATAAGATTTAGGTAAAATTTAAAGTTTTTTTCGATTTTCTAGAAAAAGAGTCATGTATTTTCGAAGCTTTTCTCCTCCACAACATCATTTTTTTCAAAAATCAATAAAAACTGTTTCACTAAAATTCTATATTATGACAATTATTTTCATATTATACCTATGTAGTACACTTACTAGGCGTTTTATTCGAATAAAGCTCCTTAGCTATTATATTTGATAAACATTTATAAACGGGATACCAGCATATTCCCGAAAGAAAAATCCCCCAAAAACAATACCAAAAAATACAAAATAAAGTGCCCTATCGAAAAGGGAGACCCCATTAAATTTTTGTAGAGTATAATATGAAAACAAAGAGAATCTACATAATTTCATAACATCCTAGCGCAGGAAGGACTAATACTAAGCGGCTTTGAGCAGTTTTTAATTTTAGAATGTGAAATACAAACGTAATTATTATTACAAATTTCTGTCATCTTGGCGCAAAGCGTTCAATGCTAAGCAGCTTTGGGGAGCTTACATTTGATAAATATGTCATCAATATGAACCAATGTTTGTGTCATTAACTAATAGTTTTGAATTGATCGATTGGAATTGACGACTGGAAAAATGTATAAAGCGAATTAGCAGGTCTTAGTAGTTCAGAAGTAAAATATAAACAAAATTTAATAATAAAATGTCGGAGAAATCAGGCAATTTTTATATCATAGTTATTCGATAACTATCTACTCTAAAATACATCTGTCCAAGAAAAAATAAATGTGTCAGAGCTAGAAAAGAAAATTTTACAGTAGAAAAAAAAATCAAATTTTACTTTATTTCTAATGATTTTTTAATTGTTAAAAAATAAGTTATTTTGCAAATTTGTTAATGTCGGTATATATTGATTAAGAAAAAAACATGGCCGAAGTCTAGTATGCACAGATATTAAAAGTGCCAAAAAACAGTTTAAAATTGCTTAAATTTGATTTTAAGTTAGTGTCCATTAACATACAAATCTTTCCACTATATTTCGGACGCGCTCCAAAATGTCTCTCTTAGATTTTAATTTTTATATTTTTTGTACTTTGTACGTGACATATTTTGTTTTGTTTTTTTTATCTTCGGTCCCGTTATTGGATATTTTAGTTTTGACAGTTTGCGAAATCTGAGTTTTAATTCCAACATTGTAAATGATTAGATACTGCAACGAGCCTCATCAAACCAAAGCAGCAACAGATGTCATATTTCTAGTTACTTCGTATTTGGTGAATGGTTATAATCCATTGACCGGAATGGGGACCACGATGAAATACCATGTTGAGAAGCGGAGTTCTTGTTCTACCACTTAAGCTTCTTAAATTGATTCACTTTCTATTTCTTGAAGCTTTTGATCAATTAAATAAAAAATTAATCGTTGCATTTGCTGAATACTTCATTATTATTTCTGCAGCTTTCATGCTGTTTTTATAGGAATGAGTTTATTGGAGGCTATTCGTCGCAAAAACGTAACATTGAGATACCGCGTTTGCTGCTCGTAAAGCTTACTGTTATTTTGTTGATTCCGCTTGACGATATTCAAGAACCAGTCGAGCGTATTTTTTTGTGGCGAGCACGATGTTTTCGAAAAATCTTGTACTAGCCTAATTTTGTTGTTTTCTTTTATTCGTATTACTAAAGCTAAATAATTTAATACTACAATCAATCAACTGAGAGAACGAAGTTAGATCAAGTATATACATATATTGTTTCTAATTAATTACATTTTCTGTATATAAATTACCAGAAATAATAAAAATGATAATATTTTATCATAATTTAATTAATTTCTTTAAGATTTTTGTAATGAACCACATATGCTATTTTATAAGTTTCACAGAATAAAACATGATTTATTTATATAACAGGTAAATGAAACTGATTATATTTGTACGAATATATAAATTAAAATGTAAGCAATTTCAAAAAAAAAATAAAAACAGAAAGTGTTAATCATGCTTAAATGATATGTTACAATTGATTTTAATATACGAGCACAAAGCAACATTGGAAAGGGAACATGTAGTCTAACCACCAGATTCTATTAGAAACGGAAGTTGATAAATAATAAACAAAACTATAACAAAATTCATTTTTGTTTTGTTATTTCAAATTTCCTTATATGCAATCAGCAAAATGTTGATAAAATTAGGTTTCTGTAAAATATTGTATTAAGTTAAAGTGTTGATTTGGGTTTGGTTTACCATAAGTGAAAATAATAGTTTCGATACAAAAAAAGGGGACCCCTGTATGTTGTTGTGGAAAAGCAATTATTGAATTAATATTTACCATCAGGTAAGGACTAATATTTTCCAATCAATTCCATTATCACTATAATGCAGCCTAGTAAACATTCGATTGCTGTACTGTATAAAAAAATAAATAAAAGTACATTGACTGCTGTAGAAAATTATAATGTAATATTTTAGCCTATAGAAATAGTTAAGCAGTTTTATAATACAAAAAAAATTGAATAAAATATAAATTAATATGAAAATTGCGTGCTCACAAGTACTATTGGTGAATAATAATTTTATGTGTATAAGTACAAATTTTTTTTTATTATTTAATACACCAACAAAAACAAAAAAATTAATAAATTAAAATAAAAATTACTTTCCACTTTTAATTTTCATTTTAGAGGTAGTGGGTGTTGGTTTGTTTATGTATTGAAAAACTTATTTTAGTTATGGTAATTAGGAGTGGTTTTGGTATTTCAAAGTAATTGTTTTAATTTTTAACAAGGAATTATGTGTAGCTTAAAATTGTAAATAATTAATTTTTATCACCTTAACATAATTAAAGAAATTGATTTATAAGCGTAAATATTATTGGTAAGAACTAAATTAATTTATTTATAGTAATAAACTCGTATAAACCGAGTTTCAAAATCAGAATTACATTTAAGTTAATACATAAGTATGTCTAGCCGTTTCAGAGCTACACATTACAACAAAGTTGTAATAGTCTCATTTAGATTATAAGCAGGCTCGCATCAGAGTTTTAGGGTTAATTCGGATTGCCAAACCTAATTTTTTCAAGGACAAGTTAGACTCCTCCCTTGCTCACAAGGTTTTCTGGCGTAATATTTGTAATTAAGGTCTAGGCAGATGCAAGAGTAGTTCTAGTGGGGTTTTCAAGCCCAATTGCATCAAAAGTCATTTTTGCTGTAGTTTGAACTGAGACAGTAGTACCGTCGATTATTTGTGCTCTAACGCGTCATCAATAGCTATTGCAGGAAAAAAATTCAGTTCAAGTTTCCCGTGGGAAATCTTGGAAAATTCAATTTTCCAAAAATTTTTAGAAAATTTATATAAAATCAGCCTCTAGAGTGTTATGTCTGGAGATGGATTGCATTGATGTGATTTGTCAATAGCTATCGCAGGAAAAAAATTCAGTTCAAGTTTCCCCTGGGAAATCTCGGAAAATTTAATTTTCCAAAAATTTTTACAAAATTTGTATAAAAACAGCCTCTAGAGTGTTATGTCTGGAGATGGATTGCAATCGAATTTTCCGAGATTTCCCACGGGAAACTTTAACTGAATTTTTTCTGCGATAGCTACATAGTAATCAATCAATCTCCAGACATAACAGTCTAGAGGCTGATCTTATACAAATTTTCTAATAATTTTTGGAATATCGAATTTTCCAAGATTTCCCACTGGAAGCTTGAACTGAATTTTTTTCCTGCGATAGCTATTAACAAATCACATCAATGCAATCCATCTCCAGACATAACACTCTAGAGGCTGATTTTATACAAATTATGTAATGATTTTTGGAAAACTGAATTTTCCGAGATTTCCCACGGGAAACTTGAACTGAATTTTTTGCCTGCGATAACTGTTGACAAGTCACATCAATGCAATCCATCTCCAGACATAACACTCTAGAGGTTGATTTTATTCATCCATTTCTTACTTTCGCCTGGAAACTTTTTTGAATTTTCCGAGATTTTCCACGGGAAACTTGAACTGAATTTTTTTCCTGCGATGGCTATTGACAAGTCACATTAATCCAATCCATCTCCAGACATAACACTCTAGAGGCTGATTTTATACAAATTTTATAATGATTTATGGAAAACCGAATTTTCTGAGATTTCGCACGGGAAACTTGAATTGAATTTTTTTTCCTGCGATAGCTATGGACAAATCACATCAATGCAATCCACATCCAGACATAACACTCTAGAGGCTGATTTTATTCATCCATTTCTTACTTTCGGCTCGAAACTTTTTTGAATTTTCCGAGATTTCCCACTAGAAAATTGAACTGAATTTTTTTCCTGCGATAGCTATGGACAAATCACATCAATGCAATCCATCTCCAGACATAACACTCTAGAGGCTGATTTTAAACAAATTTTGTAATCATTTTTAGAAAATCGAATTTTCCGAGATTTCCCACGGGAAACTTGAACTGAATTTTTTTCCTGCGATAGCTATGGACAAATCACATCAATGCAATACATCTCCAGATATAACACTCTAGAGGCTGATTTTATACAAATTTTGGAAAATCGAATTTTCTGAGATTTCCCACGTGAAACTTGGACTGAATTTTTTTCCTGCGATAGCTATTCACAAGTCACATCAATGCAATCCATCTTCAGACATAACACTCTAGTGGCTGATTTAATACAAATTTTCTAATAATTTTTGGAAAATCGAATTTTCCGAGATTTCCCACGGGAAACTTGAACTGAATTTTTTTCCTGCGGTAGCTATTGATAAGTCACATCAATGCAATCCATCTCCAGACATAACACTCTAGAAGCTGATTTATTTTCGGCTGGAATGTCAATAGTATAATCTGCATTACCGACTTTTTACTTTCGGCTATAATCTTTCGGCTGGGGTTATATCTACATTACCATTATTTTAACTTACGGCTAGACTAACACAATCTGCATTATCGACTTTTCACTTTCAGCTAGACACTTTCGGCTAACTTTAACAGTATCTAGATAACGTTAATTTAAAATTCGTTAAGCAAGTTTTCCCTTTCGTCTCAAAATACTTGTTACATATCTTTAATTTTTTGCTCACATCCTTTTCCTATTCAGATCAGTGGAAGCTAAGTAAATATGATCCATCCAAAGCTTCAGATCAGTGGAAGCTTAGTAAATATTTTCCATCCATATACTCAAAGCTTGCCAGATAGTTTCTAGCTACTTATAGCGCGTTAATTAATGTATTTGATGATAGTAGGCGTAATATGAATAATAGGGAATTGACTTCTTTAACTTTGTTTTATGTTTTTAACGCCTTTAATTCTATTAATCACACAATTCTTTTTAATAAGCTTTTATCTCAGTTTATATTTTCTGTTTTCGCTACCAAATTGATTTTTAGCAGTCTTTCTAATCGTTTTCAGGGAGTTTTTTTCGACAATTGTTTGTCTAATTTTCTTCCTGTAATTTCCCGCGTTCCTCGGGGTTCAGTGCTGGGTCCTCTATTATTTTCTATGTACATTAATGGTATAGAAGCCGATACTCACCATTGTTTATTTCACATTTTCGCTGATGACGTCCAAATTTATAGAAATAGTCGCTTAGATCAGGATTCTATTGTTAGGAATATTTCTCTGATAAAACGAGAAGCAAGCTTAACAAGCAATCAACGAGAAGTCCCAAAAAAGTGGTACTCTCAACCGGAGACCACATACCAGCCGGTGTCGGTGTACATCTGAGAGGGGCGATCGATTTATCGTCCTAACTTCACTGCGAAATCGCCATCTCACGGGCGTCGATGTGCAGCAGGAGCTAAGACAAGTTCGAGATGTAGCTGTTGGTCGATGGACAGTAAGAGGACCCCTGAAGAAAGCCAACCGCACTTCAAGACAAAAATCTAATTCGCTCGCGAACACATTAATTGGAGCATCGAGTAATGGCAAACAAAATTCGTCCGTTCTATTCAATGACAAGTGCAGAATATGTCTCCATGGTAGTGATAGGAGAGACCGGATTTATCGGCGTCCAGGAGAGCGATTCTCGCACTGCTGTTTTGCTGAAACAGTCTCGTAGGGGGTGGGTCGTGCATATGTTTGCTGGCATATCGCTTGAGGGAAAAACAGATCTTTTTTTCATACCTGGTGGAGGCCGTAAAGATTATGAAAAACAAAATATTGGGGATATTTAAATTTAAATATCCCCAATACTTTTTTTCATAATCACCAATTTTGGTTGCGTTTTCATTCAAAATTCATTATAAAAAAATGTACTTAACCAATTTTCATGAAAGTAGTGTAATAGGCTTATAAAAATCAATTAAGCCGTTTTAAAAAAATTCGCCGTTCTGTGAGCGCTGAAGGTTTGAATCGATTTAGTTGCTCGGGAGTGTAAATAATTACCAATTTAACGCTTTGACCGTAACATTTATACTAGATTTATTTCTGGTATTAGGAAATTCGATCATATTTCTGCCTAGTCTATCTAGCCTTGTTTGAGGATATATTTTATCTATTATTTACCAATTACGCGTTTTTCTTTTTATTTTTTAAACTTCTCTCTTTCATAAAGCTAAGGCGCCTTATTATCTTTATAGGAATTTGCTTAGTAGGTTTGATTCCTCTAACTTCCTAATTCTGGCCAAAAATTGTTGTAGGTCATGAAACAAGTCCTTTTATGTTAGGGGAGTTTTCCTTTCGAGCTCAATTCCATTGAAAATTAAGAGGTTAGATCCAACATTTTTGGAGTGACGTGATTAATGGGCAGGCAATACATAGATGAAATCCTGTCAAAAATGACCAACAATTTGGTTGGCCTAAAGTCACTTTCCTCGACGTTTTGAATGTCCCTGCGTCTGAAAGAGCAAAAAAAAAAAATGTCCGTCTGTCTGTCTGGACGCATCTTGATATCTGGATGTCCGGATGTTTGTACCCATTGTATCTCGAGAAAGGCTTGTCCGATTTAGAATTTTTTTTCGCCAATCTGTTTCTATGGCCAAGGCGGAGATTTGAAAAACTTTTGAAACCTATACGTCAAGAGGGTCAGGTACCTGCCATTCGAATTGACCCAAAATACCTGGTTATAGACATATTTACCAAATTTGGTTTGAATATTGAATTGGGCATTGAGTTTGGGGTTAAGTTGAAGGTTAGGTTAGGGATCAATTTGTGGGTTCAGTTGGAGTTGAGTTGGGTTTGGGTTAAGATATAGTGAGCAGTTGACCAATGTTTTATATAATATGCTGGTTTGAGGATTGACTTGAAAGAGAGTTTGCGTTTGGGTTAGGGTTGAGTGGGAGGCCATTTCCGGGTTGAATTGGGGTTGAGATGGCGTTGGACCAGTGTTTAGTGAGCAGTTGAGCAATCTATATATGTGACTGCTTGTATGTAAGTATAGCAAATTTGTATCATATTGAAACAAATCCACACGCCTTGACCGATTTGAACTAAACTGTACATAAATAATGTTTAAGACTTAAGAAACGTCACCGTTAATAACTCAAACCTCAAATTGAACATTTTACATTTCAAATTGAACCTTTAACAAATTATTTGAATGGCCAACTAGGACTGCCAATGGGATGGGATTCTAAAACTATTTTTGGTTAAAGTTCTAGAATATGCCAAAGTAGGATAGAACTTGGCTAATTCTCAAGCGAATATGGCCAAGTATTGGAGAACTTGTCTATTTCTGGACCAATTTTGATGAAGTTCTGGAATATAGCCAAGTATAATGGAACTTGCTTATTTCTCAACCGCTTGTATTTAAATTTGACATTGTGTGTTGGAAATGGGCTTCTAAAATGATTTTTGACCGAAGTTCTGGAATATGGCCAAGTATGATGGAACTTTCCTATTTATCAGCCAATTATTAAGAAATTCGGCTTGTGCGTTGAAAATTGGGTTCTAAAATGATTTTTTGGATGAAATTTTGGAATATGGGCAAATATGAGGGATTTGTATATTACTCAACCGACTATGATGAAATTCGAGATTGAGAATGAGGATTTAAAATAATATTTCTAATTCCAAAACTCTGGACTATCGTTAGTAGTTTCAATAGTGCGGCGCGTGTCCGCTACACAGTATATTTTTCTGAACATGGCCAAACTTACCACTATATTCTTACTGACCATATTACAGAACTTTATCCAAAAAACATTTTAGAATCCCATTTCCAATCCCATTTCGGTTAAGGAATAGCCAGAATGTGAGCAGTTCAATGTGAAGTATTAAAGGATCAATTTGAAATGTAAAACCTGTATGATGGTATAATGGTATAATAATATGTTGGCATGATGGTATGAAGGTATGATGGTACGAGGGTATAGTGGTATGATGGTGTTATGGTGATTGTATGATAATGATGGTATGATGTTATGATGGTAGGCCGATATGATGGTAAGATATTATGATCGTATGATGGTACGATGGTATATTGGTTTGCTGATACGATGGTATGACGGTACAATGGTACGATGGTATCGTGGTTAGATGGTATTGTGTGATTTTAAGAATAGTGTTATGATGGATTGATATTATTGTATGAAGGTGTGATGGTATGATTGTATATATGATACAACGTACGATGGTATGACGGTATTTATTCTAGAATAACGGTGTGGTAGTACGAGGGTATGATGATATGATGGTATAATCGTATAACGACTAGATGGTATGATGATTTAATGGCCTGACAGTATGATGGTATGATTATATGATGGTATACAGATGAAGTAATATAGAATATGTAAGCATGAGGTGAAAATTGTTTAACAAAAGTGGGAAATTGTTTGAAATTATTAATAAAATACCATACAGAAAAAAAAATATTTTTTTAGGAATTTTATGCAAAGTTCTGCTTAATATTTAAAGAAAGTTTTTTTTGTACTTTTTTCTTCAGCAGGACCTTGAAATTGATCTTAAAAATGTGTCCATTTTTGAGGACTTATTTAAGTACAAAGTTATTATATTTTTTACAATAAATCGGTATCTGAGCGCAAACGCTAGGAAAACGTGTCTTGGTCTAAATTTCAAAAATTAAAAAATGAGCAAGTAAAAAATAAATGACCATGTACTATATTCTCATAATGGATACTCTACTGTTCAAGAAAAACTGGGGTTTAACTGTTTCTGCCGAAGAAAGTATAATTTTTTGAACACTTGAAAATGCATAATTTCAACGAGAGGGAAATTAAGGATTTTTATGAAAAATACACCGAAGATCATTTTCACCGCAAAAATGTCATTGTGAAAAATAAAAAAAACATCTTTTTGGCATTTTCTAAATAAATAAGAACAAAGAATAAAGAGTGAAAATGCTTAAATATCAATCGTCGTTAGTAGTAGGCAAAATATGCTTGCAGGATCACACCTGTACTAATTTATTTTATAGAGGGGAGCTAGAGTCTATCCATACTAATAGTAATAATATTTGGCTTTGATGTAGCATTCGAAAAAATAATTATTTTTTGCATTTAGGCCCTCAATTTTCCTTGGAAGTTTAGATATTTCCATCTGGACGATAAATACTGTATGTTTAAATAGTTATCTATCAAAAGTTAGAACACTACTTACCGGACGAGAATATAACAAAATGACGTATAATAACAATGCTCAAAAAAAAAAAAAAAAAAACAACCGAAACACTATTACTCTCTTTAATAACACAATCTATTAATATTTTGAGGTTACATTTTTCACAGGGGATTTCCCCGATACTATTTTATTTTGTCAGCTCCCAGAACTATTTATTCCCAGTTGTTCACGTAATTTGAAATTTTAGTAGAAATAAAGTAAAAATAAATAAATATCAATATTGGAGTAATCTAGTACAATATTTTTGTGTTTTGCAGAAATTTGAAATCTCATTTTTTTAAATATAACTACAAAACTTTAGTTAGACTTTCCGAAAATATGTGGTTATTGAATATTGTCTCTGGAGTCACTTGATGACCCGCGCGTCATGAGTTCGCCATCTATGTACTAATGTAACTCAGTTATAAGGTTGCGAGACCGGTTTTTCAACAACTCGTCATTTCGCGAGAGTTTGGTTGGCTTCTAGCTTTTTATTGTTTAGTTCATTCATAAAATTTTGCTTACTATTCGTAAACAACAATAGAATCTTCTCTGTTCTCCGTTCAAATAATGTGCAGGGATAGGAACATAAAATTAAATACAAGACGGTCAGTCCATAATTGTCTATTTTGATGGCTCGCCTTCCGTTTTAATATATCGCACACCTAGATCCAAACTAAGACAACATTTAACATTTTAGGTCATATATGTATGTATGTAGCTAAATGACACTATTCGAGAACTGGGACTAAGGATCAATCCTATTCACCACAATTCCATTTTTTTGAGTTGTCATTCTTTAGGACGGAGACTTGTTGTATAAAACACTTTAATTGGAGTTGAAACAGTTTGCTGGATCATTTTGTGTTGAACTAATATATATTAAAATTTAAAAATTTTGGGTAAACATCCAAAGAAAACCAACCGTTTTTTTTTTTATAATTTTCCCTTAAATTAAAGATTTTTCACGGTTACCCGACCGTGAAAAATCTATAATTTGAGGGAAAATTATAAAAAAAGTGATGAGAAATCTCATCACAGATAGTACATAGAGGGTATCCAAAACAAAAATAATAACCTTTAAATCAATCAAAATAATAACCTTTAAATCGGTCTCAAATTCTACAAGCGTACAGGAAACACAATTTTATGGCAATAGACAACATGTAAGAAATCACTAGAAAAGATAAAAATTTTACTTCAAACGAGATTAATGGTTCCGAACCTCTTAATCCGTCTATCTTAATCATTTGATGACCAGACACCAGGATTGTATTTTCCTGATTAGGCTTTAATAAAAATTATATTGTTAATCACAATTTAACAACAATGAAGGGGATATTCTTAGTGAATTAATTAAACTTTTCATACTTCTTAGAGGTGGATTAAAATGCACATTATTTCTTAAAATTAAGATCACACAGACTAATAACATACGTACAAAAATTAATTAAATCTTAAAATGGTCAAATGTCGCCAAGCACATTTTTAAAATAGGATTCAGCGTAAGGTTTTGGAATAACGTTTATATCTATCAGTTGCTTCATACAGTGGTATTTTCTGTCCGTATGCACTAGCCCCGTAAATAAAATCTGCTCGTCTTTGGTTCTTCGTTTACATACAAACTTTTTTGAAAAGTTCATTTGAATAAGATGTTTGATAAAATAAACGCCTCTTTCTAAAATGTCATTTCTTCAACTTTCTAAAGGCATTCTATTTCTTGCAATACGTATCAAAGTGGAATATTGTTGCGGTACATAAATCGGACCTGACCGGATATGCCTTTTAATTTGTTTTTCGGTAACGCTGTGAACATTGCCACCATCTTTTATTGACCACATCACAAGCATAAGCGGAGAGTACTAGCATTTGATTTCAACAGCCATTGCTGCATATGTCTGCCGTAAGGTCATCGTCCCAGGATAGATTTTTTAACCAGAGCTGCTGAAATAAAATTTTTATTTTTATTGTCATCGGTGACCTAGCGGATCAAAATTTTTGCTAGCTTCTGATAGCAGAGCTCTTTTGGTGACCCTTTCTTGGCTGTTGCAGGAATTACTGAAAGTAAATATGTCTTCGGCAGGATTCCTTAGTGAACCTAACACCTTTGTTTCTGTTATTTTATCTGATAGGACGTTTACTTCTAATTCTTTAATATGAGATTATAGAACAAGATTGTTTATCAGCATCTTCCGAAGATTAAAGTTTGGTAGCATCTTCGAGACGGTATCTGCGCCAGTCATGAGGTCTTCAACATAAATATCGTTCAGAATTGCCTTTGCTGCTTTAGTTGAATCTTTTTCTTTTCTTAACCCAACTCCTTTCATGCTCCTGGTTGCTAAATAAGCTGCAGCGTCTGTTCCATATCTGGCAGTTCTCAGCAAGTAACGTCTGACGAGTTGACCTTGGTCCCACCTCCATAAAATATTTTGGTACTCACAATCATCTTTATTGACCCACACCTGGTAATACATTTTTTCAACATCACCTGTGAAAACTATTCGATGTTGTCCAAAGTGGATAAACTGTTGATCCTACTATCAATAAGTCGTTGAGTAACAAGCCTGTCGTTGATTTTGAAGAGTCATCGAATGCGACCCGGAGCTTTGTACTAGTGCTTGCCTCTTTTAGTATGCCGTGATGTGGGAAATAATACGCGTTTCTCAGAGCTGAACCATTCAATTTTTTCATATGCACAAGTGACTTAAACTCCTTCATGAAATTTATATACAATTCTCGGAAATCTGGCTTTCGAAAAAATTTCTGCTCCATGCTCTTCAAACGGTTCATTGTGACATAGTATGATGAACCTAACATCTGTGGACAATAAATTTGTTGACTTCGCCTGTTGTGGTAGTTGCTTTATAAAGGTTTTCACAATCGTTTTCTTCGGGAGTATCCCTGATCGCCTTGGGTAGTTCTTCAATCTCCCAAAAGTTACGTAGGCTTCTATCGATGTCGATTAAAATGTTGAAATTGCTTGTGGTCTCATCAGAAGAATGACTCCTTCCTGCTACTATCTATCCAAATATGGTATTTATGGCAATTATACCAATCTCTGACTGTAGTTTCCCCTCCTCAACGGGTTTGGAGAAAACGTCCGCACCAAGATCGATTGTTCCAGATTTATTAAAACGGGAATGTGTTAATGTGAGCCCATCTAATAATGCCAGCACATGTTTGGTAAAGATGTATGTGTTCTGGTTTGCTGACACCTTTGGAACAATAAAAGCTTCCGTTTTTAATATCGCACCTGTCTGTCCTGTTGGAGTAAGTGTTAATTCCACCTTGCCCTTGGTTTTTCCAATGCCAGGTTCTCGAAGTACTGTAACCGAATCTCTGCCATAATGCCTATTCAAATTCAATTTCTGAAAACAACTTTCAGAAACAAAGTTGGTTTGCGATGCAAAATCCAACAGTGCTCGAAAACATTGATATTTTCCTTCGTGATTCCTTATATTGATTATTTTGTAGCACGTGCCTCTTATATTGATGGTATTTGACTTGTGTCATCTTTGCTTAATTCTTGGGATTCATGAAGCATAGAGTGACCTCGATCTCGACTTGCAGTCATATACTCTGTGGTTTGCATTCAAGCAATTGAAGCATTTTCCATGTTCCTTTATTATTCTGACTCATTCTTCAGGTTGCATGTATTTACATTTTTTGCATTCATATACATAGGTCGATGATTACGTTCTCTGCAAATGGAATACTTATAGTTTTCAGTTGTTAAAGTTGCATTTGAATGTGTAGCTGTGCCCAAATGATTGTTTATTGTGGGTGATCGCCTTGCACTTCCTTTCAATGCTTCTAAGGTATCAGTGCGTTTATTTAGAAATGCGATTAATTGGTTGAAAGTTGGAAATTCACTTTGATTGTCCGACATCTCCTTGGCCCAAAGTCATGCTGTATAAGATAGCAGAAAATTTTCAGCAGAAAAAATGAGTTTTGCTACTCACCACTAGGAGCAGCACTAAAACAAAAGAGAACTTTTTCTGCTGAAATATTTATTAGCCAGCAGAAAAATTTATTGTTCATTTTTTGTTGTTGTTTTTTTAATAGTTTATTTTTGTTTTTAATATTGTTGTTATTCGTATTTCTCGTTCGAAAAGATCGTCTAATTTATTTACAGCAAAACGCTCTTCAAGCGCACTATGAATACATACGATTTTTAGCAACTAAAAATTCAAATAGGTTAATAAAATCTCTTGAACGATTTTTTTTTTTGATCAGCTAATTATAATTTATAAATTATAAATTGTTATAGTAATTTCAATATTTACTTCTCGAACTTTAAACAAATGTAAATGATTAAATTATATTTATAATTTTTATTTAAAGTTATTATGTTCTTTTTTATAATTTTCTGTATTTTTTGTCACTTTTTATAGACTACATTTATCAATTTAGATTCAAAAATCCAAAATTTATTTTTCGGCCAAATTTAAAAGATAGCAATATTAAGAAAATCGGTCGAGTCTAAAGACCTACAGAATTTTTCAAAAAAATTTGGCCAAACTGAATTTTTCAGTTTTTTGACTGTATCGTATTGGACGGACCTTGTTGTAACCAATATGGAACCCTGATTTTTGAATACCTGGGGCCAAAACACATCTGCACAGGCAATTTTAAAAAAATCGATCGAGACTAAAGACCTACAGAATTTTTCAAAAAAATTCGGCCAAACTGAATTTTTCAGTTTTTTGACTGTGTCGTATGGACGGACCCCCTTGTAACCAATATGGGACTCTGATTTTTGGATACCTGGAGCCATAACACATCTGCACAGGCAATTTTTAAAAAATCGATCGAGTCTAAAGAGCTAAAGTATTTTTCAAAAAAATCCTAGCGTCTTCAACGCTAGACCCTTACACCCTTCAGATATTGAAATTTCTGTGCGGCAGTAAGACTACCCCAGCGGTTTTCATCACATGATTATAATCGATGGTGACGATGAACACCCCACGTTGAGAGGCCAGAATCTATTGGCCGACCCACCTTTTTTGTCAGCACATATTTCGTGTTCAGAACAAGGCAAATCCAAGTAAACCAAGAAAGCAAGAATTATAGTTCAAAAGACATTTTAATCGCTTCATTTTCAAAACGTTGTATTTTTTAAATCACTTAAATACACCATATTTAGTTTTTTTCTATTTGGCGCAGTAGAATCGCGTAAAAAACATTCAGACAATATTTTGTTCTTCATTTTCTCCCTTGATACATACCATATTGTCTTTATTTTACTGCTCATCCTCTAAAAATCAACATGACGAAGTTCTCTAAAACACACTCAATCTTTATAATATAAATTCGGTACATTGCGCTAAATATTATACACCACTCTTAACTTAATGTAAAACTTGTAGTACTTTACCATTATAAAATCGTTCCCACTCACAAAGCGTATACAGATATACACAAAAATGATACAATTTCTTTACATATTATTCCATTTAATAATTTCATTTATTTTCATGCTTCCATGGTTTAAACTTTTCAAAAAAAAAAAAAGAAAGCACCGTCTATTTTTACAACAAAAAAATTTAACTTTTTCATAAAAACAAATCGTAACTTAACTTTTATGGTTTCATAACCTTTCTGTTTTTTTTCCTCATTTTCTTCATTTCGAGTATACCACTTTTTTTTAATATTCTTCCTTAATGTCTCTTTTCCACAAAATTCAATAATAATTTAATTTCAATGTACATAGAGAAACGTAGACATTCAGTCAGGGGAAAATGGAAAATTATTATTACTATTTATTTTATTTTATATAATAATTTTCACTTCTTTCTTATTTTTTTTTTTTTTTTTTTCATTTATTATAAAATTGTAATGGTGTGGAAATGGTTTTTCGGTTTATATCTGCTGAAGTGATGATGATGATGAAAATAGTTTAAAGCGAAATAAATACAAAGTATGGTTTCCTTTTACATTTGATGTAATTACGTTTGTGTTTTATTACGGGAGTTGCTTTTCCGTAATTATCTTTTAATTTACTTTTTGATTGAAAATAGATTCCATTATGTGGGAGTAATGAAATATAGGCTTAAAGAGTATTTTATTTGAAACATTAGATGGGAAAGAATACTTGAAAAAATAAATAAAATAAATATTGATATTGTATACTATGGGGCTATAATCCTATAATGTAGCAAATGGTTTATTACTTTCACTTTTCGCCCTTCTCTCCCTACATAAGTAGATAGGTAAAAAGTAAATTGAAAATAGTCCCTTTATTCATTAAACCTTATAGAAGAAAATTAGATTTTTTTTTTTAGTGTTGTTTAAGCCGTTAATTTCTTTAGGTCGCTAATTAAATCGACACCGAGAAGAAATATATTCATTATTCTTAATTTTTCACGATGCTCTTTACCTATAATATAGTAAGTGTTTCATGAATATTTCATGAATGATTGGGACTATTCACATTAATATTTATTTACATTGCTTACTAGAATCGCATATTAAATGAATGGGCCCAAATAGAAAAAAATACTCAAAACTTCAATTTTGTACAATCTCAAAACCTTTTTGCACGTTCACAATAAATGAAAACAAATTTGGAACTGAATTTATTTTAATAAATTTTAATTTTATTTGATTAATAAATTTTAATTTAATTTAATTATTTCATACACCATTTTATTATGATCTATTACCACCGCGCGATGTGGGCGACATGTCGCCTTATTGACGATCGATAGCAGACTGAACTGAAGTGAAAGAAGATTTAATTTTATTTTGTTTTCTTTGTTGTCTCTTCATGTGGAAGAGACAGTAGTTCATTGGTTGAATGCGTGTGTTCCCAAATGGTAATGTCAACGTTGAGCGGCGTGAAGACGTTGCATTAGTGGTTGGGTAGACACAGACGCCAATGTATGTGAGTGATACTTTGTGGCGGAGTACGCATGAGTGAGCCGCTACAACCTTCATTTAGAGAAATTTTGTTCGCACCCTTTAGTTAAGTATTAATTTTTATTGGATTAATTTATTATTTTGGCGGTGGTAACAAAAGTATGCAAATAAACTTTTTTCTTTAAACGAGGAGCAACATGCAATAGCCGATAAATGCCGTTTTGCTCCGAATAGAGTTAAGAACCGCTCCCTACTACTTTTGTAATGCTTTTTCGATCTAGCTAGACCGTCTGATTCAGCAGAATTCATCCTAATCCTTTTGAAAATATTATAAGAAATTGAACAATATTCCATGCAAAAACCGATAAATCCAAATGAAGATTTTGAAATATGGTATGTATATGGTACGACCAAAGTGAACTTTATAAAATTTAAATTGTAGTAAATTTTTAACGGATCATGCAAAGAGAGCTGATAAATTATGATTTTATTAATACTTTTACACTAAAATCCAATGTAAAACTGGAATTACGTTATTTTTATTTAATTCAGCTATAAATAACTTTTTAAAATATTCAGCCTTAAATGTATTAAAATGTTTTTTTCTCTTTAACTGCGCAACCGATTTTGATAAACATCAGTTTAAAACTTTCGGGAGCTGAAACCTTGTCCAGTGGTAAAATTTTCATCAAGATCGATCGCTTAGTTTTGAAGATTATCAAGTACAAACAGACAGACGTCGCCTTTTAATCGTATAATAGAGATTAGATAATTTGGTATTCTTGAAATGGTAATTTTATTAACGTTGGTGTGCTCAGCAACGCAATGCTGATTTATGTTGAGTGATGGTCTGATTTTACAAAATTTATGACACTTGTGTTCAAGGATTTCGGAAAATTCTCCAGGATTTTTTAATCATAAACCAAAGCAGCAAGACCGCAGATTAATTAATAATTAATAATTATTTTTTGATTAATGAAAACGAGATATTTTAATACATGTTAATAATTAATAATTAAAAATCAATAATTAATATATTTTTAATAATTAATTATTAATTATTATTTATTAATTATTAATTATTGATAATTAAATTATTAATTATTAATTATTAAAAACGTTAAAATATCTCGTTTTCATTAATGAAAAAATATTTAAACGAATTAAGATTTGTTTTTATAAAATGAAATAATATAAGCCTCCTTAATTCATTTTTGAGTTTTCTCTTTTTCCCTTTTTCCTAAATCGCTTTTTTTAATTCATAATTTTAAACAAAAAAAAATGAATTAATATAAGTCGCAGCTGTTCATACAAAAATCAACTTTTTTAATTCATTTTTAAAGAACTTTCTTAGTTCAGTCTTTTTTAATTCGGTACCCCGTCACATGTAGCCTAAATGGTCATACATTAATGTTGGGAAGGCGTCTGCTTTTTATAATGTAGATTAGTTTCAGCTCATGCATGGAAATTGTGGAAATTGGTTATTCCATCTCTTTTAAATTGTGATTCATCCGTCCATAAAATATTCGAAATGAATGTATCATCCTTTGTGTTTCTTTCTAACAACCAATTACAAGACTCATTCCTTTTCTCTAGATCCGTATGTAATATACGCTGTACAGGTGTGAAATTGTAAGGATGAAAGTTCTTGCATTGTAGCAATTTCCAAATTTTAAATTTGGATACGTTGAAACGTAGTGACAGTCGTCGAATCCTGATTGCCGTGTCATTCCTAACAGCCCGCAAAATTAATTCGTCGTTATCAACTGAGGCAGCTAACACTGATTTGCGTCTGCTCATTGGTTACAAAAGCTTCCTGCTTCTCGAAGCCTTCTAAATGAAGACGAAAATGTGCGAGTATCAGGTAAACGACGATCAGGAAACTGTCGGTTATACCTAAACGAGGATTTCCCGAATTTCCTCTGCAGAAACCATACACATAAACTACACACATATATCTGCGCACTCCTAGCTTGAATAAATCGGCATTGTTCACTAGTTTTAATTTTAATTTTCAAAATTGTGAAAAGACTGGTCAAATCAACTAAAGCGAAATCTTCTTTTATTAAAAACCAAATTAAATAAAGGAAAGGCTGCTTCAGATTTCAGGTTTAAATGTTGGAAAGAATTTTTTTAGGAATTAACGTAGCACGTGAAATGCGTAAAATGGCTCTAAAATGTATTCAAAACAGAGGAGAACATTCGATATATAATTCATATCATAATAAAATCTAAAAAAATAATAATATAGAAAATTATTGGTCGTATGTAACATTTTTACATCTGTTGGCCTTTTCCAAGTTACCTTTGAAACTATAAGGCTGAAGTCAAATATTTATTCTCAGATTTGTATGGATCATCAATGAATATTATACAAATGACATGTTGATAATACATCAGAAAAAAATTTGATCAAACACAGAAAATTTTTGAAACTCACAAAAATTTGCACGTTTGAATATCAATATCTATGAAGTGCAAAGACCTATGAGGCTGTCTGATACACTGATTGAAATATAATTTCCCTCAAAACTTATGCTCTTGAAAGCTAATTTACTAAATGTGAGTGTTGGTACTGGCTCGAGCAAATTTTCTTTAAATCTTCTGTATCTCAGTGGATACTGGAGATAGACCCCCGTCGCAGAAACGTGTTTTGCTCGAAATTGATCAAGGAATCACGCCTTAAAGGAATAGCAATTAAGTACAAGACACCCTATATATTTTTCTTATAACATTTCGCGCTTTTACGATTTTTGAGTTTTGACAAATAGCGTACTGGTTTTGCCGATGGCTCAGAAAAATATTTAACAGTCTTTTAATGAATAATTACAACTAAAAGCTTCTGACTTTTTACTTAACTTGTTTTAAAACAAACCTGAGTTATTTGCGCAAAAAGTCCAATAGCCTTCAGAAAACTCTTAAATCAAGAATAAAATAGTCTTCCCGAAGCGAATATTATAAAAGTTACCCCTACATAAAGTAAAAGGGATCCCAGGCAGGCAACGAAAGAAAGCTGAGGCGGCTTTTCCCCTCAGCTTTAGAACCAATTCTCTATTGAAATTTGTAAAAGTAAATAATTGGTAAATGCTGAATGATTATTCACTCATTATTCAGTCGTTTTACATTCGCTGCTCACTGATACAGACTCACATGATTATTCACTGTTAATTATTCATTATTCAATCTCATTTCAGAGAGAATTTACTAATTAAATAGTCATTATTCATTAAATATTCCCAACAGTCACAATTCATCAGTGGATAGTGACTAGATAATCAGTGAATAACCAATGAATGTTGAGTGACAAAATAGTAAAAATTCTGTGAATAATAACTGCATAATGAGTGAATAAATGAATTGTACGTGAATACTTGGTGAATAATGAATGAGTAATGAGTGAATTATCAATGAATAATTAGATAATACTGAGTGAATTCATCATTCATCAATGAGCAAATAATAAATAATGAGTGAAAAAGCGTCACTCGCCGGAAAATTAAAAACAGAATTAGATATATAGTATGTATGCAAATGTGGTGAAACCGGAATTATCGTCAACATTTAATCTATCCATTAAATATAAATGTAATAAACTGTGTATATGACTGAACAATATTGAATCAAGGTTCTACCGTAAGCCGTTATAGAATTAAAACAAAACACGAAAACCTTATCTAATTAAAAAGGTTTGTAATATTTGAATTTAACTAAACTCAACTCGATGTTATCATGCTCTCACGATAATTGTTCGATAAAAAAAAAACACTTTAAATATTAGTGGCGCATACGATCATTTATTATATCAGGGCCGTGTTGGTTCAGTGTCAATGTCATCGGTGCAATTTCGGTGATGCAAATTCACACAACAGTGATGAACTCGCCTGTACTTTTAATTACCACATATTTTCGTTTAAAGAGAATGATGACAACACGTATCGAAAATCCCAGTATCTTGTATATTTGTACTTTCAGAGATCTCTGATCGTTTTCGGGCTTCAAACAAAACATTACTGACCGAAATATGCGTTCTGTACTTATGTACGATTTCAACGCTGAAAATTAATCAACTACCACATTTGGACATGATAGAGCAAGTCTGTTTCAACATTTTCCTTATCCATTATTTTTCAAGTTAGTGATTGGACTAAAACCTAGAAAAGTATATTTTCTTTTCCTGGTCTTTTCATTACTTGTTCTTTTCCTATTCTTTAAAACGAAACGATTGTAGCGGCCGAAACAAAACTCAAAAATTTCAATAACTTATTTTGTGTGTCACAACGACAACAGAGCAACCAAACTGGTGGCCGGAGAATACAAATAGAATACAATTTTTACAAACACTAAAAATGTATATAAGTAACGGGAAGTTTTTCATAAGTTACTGCAAAATTGCGCCCCGATATATTCAAAATTAGTAAAGTATACCTTAATAAGGTTCTTAAACCGAAGGTTCTTTCGGCATTTTTTGATCTCAAATCAATTTTTTAACTTTCCAAATTTGCCGGAAGTTTTTTTTATGTACAAATTAATAACATTATTTATCGTTCCAGAATCGGGCACAGTATAAAAGTTTTATTCATTCATTTTATGTAAGAAAACAGAAAATAAATCTTTCCTAATATGCATTGGTTTGGTTTGTTTGTTCAATAAAAAGAAATGGCGAGAAAGACAAAAAATAAAATTACTTTTTAAGAAAATTGAAATAAAAAAAGAACATTTCGGCGACCATTTTGAAAAATAAAAATAAAGGTGGTCCTGTTTTTTTCAATTTTATCTTAATCGCTGTTCATTTAACTTCAAAAAAACGATGCAATTAAAGTATTACAATATTTATATTATTACATTTTTCCTGTAGACAGAAATACACCACGTCCATCAATTTTTAAAAATAGTAGACCTCCTGTATGGTATGCAACAACAACAAGAAATTATACTCCACAAAAAATTTGTTTTAACTCTCCAGAGGAACTCGTATATTTTTGGTTCAATTGTGCCGATTGTGGATGTCGTTTTATATTACGACCTAAAATGTACCGAATATTTAAAATTTAATGTTGCAGCGATAAGTTACAAGGTTTTCAATTTTCTCCAAAAATGGATCATTCAGTTTAACATAACATAATAAGATTTGTAACCTAATTTATATATAACAATTAAATTACAGAGTATATTTCAAATTACGACCATGCCTAGACCTATCTCCCGGGTGACGCCGGGCCCACCGTATATACCCATTTCATATAACACATAGAAAGAATAGGAAAGGAATGTTAGTAAGGAAGGAAGGGTTCGACCCGGTTACAGACACCTTTCTGGTCGATAGTTAGTAAAGTGTTAGTACAATTTTTATTCTAAATTAGTTAGCACAGGACAACACAACTTAACTACGTGATTGGATGCTTGTTTCTCTGGAAAGGAAATATTATGATTATCATATTAAACACTACTTTGAAATAAACTAAAATTGTTAAAACTTTAAATCCTCCCGGTAGCTATGTAATAATAAATTTAATATTCTTGCGCTCTGAAATAAGATTTGTAAAACATAATTTACACAAACCAATTGAATTACAGTAATAAATTAAAATATATTACAAATAATGAAATTAGTCATAGGCCTTCCCTTTACCTCCTAAACCCATTGAAATCCCCCAAAACCATCCTTGCACCTCACTCCCTACTAACAGAAGAAACTAAAACTTCTTATTAAATAAACTAAAATTATTAAGTTCTTATTCTGTAGCATTAGTATTTTATTAAATTCATCATCTATCGGTTATTTTCTCTCTGCACTTAAATCTAAATCAATTTAATCAGTTATTTGCCCCTTCTGAGGAATGTAATCATCATTAAATACCACAAAATTCTTCGATTCAACGAGAATGCTTCACCAATTTCACAGTTTAATTCCTTCACAAATATAACTTGTGGGAGGAACCTTGTAACTTTTGGATTACTATTTTAAACTTAATCTAATTTGAGAAATTATTCTCCACTGCTGAGGGTAATTATCACACAGAGTTGCAAGAACTTCAATCTTACAAAGAGCAAAAATTGCGGCGTATATTGACAGCCTCAAACACATTGCAGTAATTATTCGATAAATTTACTATACTTCTTTCAAACTATGTATATACAATCAAATGATTTTTTCATTTAAATTTTCCATACAACTCGAAAATAAAACTTATAAAACAGTAGACTACCTAAATAAAAATCCAATTAGCATCATTCACCTATTGAAGAGATCTCTGCCACCAAAATCCTGCACCTAATCAATAATTCAAAAATGTGATCTCTTTATTAATAAATAAATATAAATATATCCAAAATTATAACTCAGTTCACGGACCTCTTTCGGCGTGTGGGAAATCAAAGCAAGCTGCGAAATCAAGCATGCAAAGTAAATAAAATAATAAATCAATGCAATGAAAATAAAACATACCTTTCTTAAAAATTTGTCGATGTGCCATATACGTAATTATGACGATTGTGTCTGAATAATACCTGTAAAAATTCTAAATGAAATGTATAAGACAGCTCACAATTCCAATTCGACTCAAACCCATTCGATTATACAAAGTATAAGAATCCTATTTGAGTCGAATATACAAAATCTCATTGTGCTCATATATATAATACATTATTTCAAGAATACCATAGTTGTTTCATGAATACAGAGAAACATAATGAGATAAACAACACCCGCATACAAGTAACAAAATCTTATATACTAAAACCACCAATCCACATTGACGGTAAATATTTTCTACCATCTTTCATGTGCGTTGCAGGAGACCTTATAGCGCATACAAATATACCTGATCTATGTATCAAGCTACAGTAAAATATTTGTGACGATTATATTAAAACCAATGAAAAGGATTCTCCTTTTTTTTTGTTGTTTGTACATTATAATATAAAAACCAACAACATTTCCTTCACAGAATCCGTGCGAAGAGCGAACGAGACAGGTACATAAACATATTGTTGGTCCTTTTATATACCATATTTTAAGTATGTATTAGTGTCGATTGTACCCAAAATCAAACATAAGAATAAAAAATAAAGGTCGATTTATATTATCAGTTCCTTTCAGTTCCTACTCGTATCGTGTCAGACATCATTAATTTATACTATCCGTACCTTTCAATTCAGACATTTTCTTCGTATCTTTTGGTTACTTGATAACACACAAAAATACAAAAAAATTTTAGTAGCAATTTACAATTTTTGTTTGTTTCGCTATTCTTTCGTATTTTTTCGCCTTCAGATATCATACAAAACATTCTTTTCAACAATACGTGTCTGTGTCGGTACGAGTAGGAACGGAAAGGAACTGATAATATAAATACTCATATAGAAAGTACATGTAACAATGTTTTTTTTGTCTGACACGATACGAGTAGGAACTGAAAGGAACTGATAATATAAATCGACCTTAAGTGTGGGTAAAAATAAAATCTAATTTACTACGCCGTATTTCTATTTAAGTTAAAATCTATTTCAATACCAGACTTTAGTAATTAAAAATTGAAATTTGATTTTATGTACAATCCCACAAAATACCAAATCATGCACTTTTAACTTTTCTATCTACAAAAATAAAAACATTGCCTGACAAATGCATCCCGGTGGATTGCATTTTCCAAAATTACACTTTAATTATTTTCACTATACTTTGATTATTATTACACTAAACTTGAATTTAACTAGAATTAAATTTAAAATTTAAAATTAAAATGTACATAAATATGTATATAAAGTACATATATACATATCACTACATAAGAAACAAAAATAAAAATGAAATAAAATAAAATTAAATTTTTGAAGAGGGTAGAAAAAACACGTCTATCCTCTTCGACGAACTCTCGCCCACAATCTCTCCATAGCGTTTATACCTCTATGTTTATTTATTTATTTTAATTTATTTACTAAAATATTGGTCTCTATTTTGAGCATAAAGCTCATTCATAACAGATTGTAAATGGTCAAACTAAAATAAATTAAAACAACTGCAAGATTTTTTCTCCAGATTTCCCGTTCACAGAACCACAGCACAGCATTTAAATATCATTTTGATATTGCTGGTGTTTTAGCTTAAGTTATTTTAATGGAACCGACACGTTTGGTATGGTTATCTCTCCAAAATAACATTTAATTAAAATACATAATTATATTTAAATACCTAAATTTTGTACCAGAACAACATCGCAAATAATTTGCAAATTGCGGCCAAGCCATACCGACATTTCGCCCAACAATCATTGATCCTGTCAAAGTAAGCAAGCAACCGTATTTAAACAGTTAAATCAACAAACCACCTGCACGAGCAACAACTCTCTACCCTAGATTGATCAACAGAAATCGACATCGTAGCAACCTTCTACTGGGACAAGTTGAACACCTCTAACATCCTCTTATACTACTCAATTAATTTAAACATCACGGGTGCGATTTGTAGGCACTATACGCATTTTGCTTTACCAGAATTTCGACAACGCGATTCTGTTTAGGCATTACGAATTCTCGCAATTGCGATTTGTTGTTGTTGTTTACTCGTACAATGTGAAGTACAACTCGTAATGATTCAAAGATTCTTTTAAATAATTTGTTAGTTTCACCGACTCCATCTAAATGTAGAACAATTTTGGTTCAATTCAATTTGAGTTTAATCCACATATTAGCATTATGTGAATCTTATTAACGAACAAATAAACGATACACGTATACTCACCCGCCTTCGGGGCTTGTTATTTTAAATGTTTGTTTTCTTTCCTTTTTGATCCTTTCAGGTGCATCCATCTAGGTCACGTATGTCACGCTCTAAATGCAGAATTGAACCGGGTCCAGGACAATTTTAGTTATAACCATCCCTTAAAACAACACACCACACAATAATATTTTTTTAAATTAATTAACACTCATGCAGTACGATTTAATTTAACTTTAATTTAACTTCAACGATTTTAACAATTAAAATTGAGAGTAGAATTTTAAATTTTTTGTTTTTTACAGAAAAATTATTTTCTCTGCGCGAAAAAACAAAAACCGTTCGCTAAGGCTACTCAATTTGAACCTCTTAAATTTCTAAACAAGTTTTTTTATACACCTACTACAGTTCTGCCACATTGGTAGAAAATGATTGTACGACATCTAGCAAGTTATTTAACAAAAAAATTCTAAATTTTGCTTACGATTTCACTGATCATTGCTCCACGCGAAAAATGCTCTGATATTCTCATCAAAACAGACTCCAGATGAAATTCCTAGGTCATAATTCTTATGTCGAAATTCTTATATCGTATTCGTATTAGTCGCAATTGCGTCGTAATTTCTTAGGACGTAGCCCTTGTGTCGTAATCCTTACTTAGTAATTCTTAAGTCGTAATTCCTGTCGTAACCTTTATAGTATGTCGTAATCTTACGTCGTAACACTTATATCATAATCCTTATGTCGTATCTCTTTTGTCGTAATCCCTGTGCCGTAATTCATTTTTCTTAATATCAATGGTGTAGTCCTTATGGCGGAATTCTTATATCATAAAGCTTTAAAAACCCATCAGAATATTTCTACTATAAAAACTTGCTTAAAAATTTTAAGATGCTTGATAAACTAGAACGAGACCGACCAAACGGCGCAGTGGTTAAAGCTGCGGCGGTTGGATCGGGCGGTACCGGGTTCGAATCCCTATAGGGGCGGGATGCAAATGGGATTTTTCATCATCTGATTACGGTCGGTGATGCAGATGAAGACATATACGACCCCCTGTTGAGAGTGCAGAATCCATGGGCCGACCCACCTTTCATGTCAGCACTATAGGTTGGCATGAAGCAATGCAATGTGCAGGTGGTTTGTACAAAACGGGTCTATAGCCGTACGTTCTCGATTTGGCTACTACTGCGAAAAGTAGGACGGTAAAATTAAACTGCGAAAGTGTTGGGAGTGCTTTGAGCCCCAGAACAAATTGCATAGATTAAAACAAAAACAAAAAAAATAAACTAGAATGAGCTATGTTTAACTGTAATACCCTAGAGACACTGCGATTTAATAAAACCGATTTAGTGAATTTTCGAGATTAGTCGCAATGTGTCAACCTCGATTTTTTTTATCCTCTTGTTTTTGCAAGAAGACTTAAACTAGTTTAGCTAAATCGGATTTATTAAACCACAGTCTGTGTAGGGATAACGCTCCATTTCCGGAAAAAAAGTGAACCTGTTAATTTATGGCTGCATCATTACATTCGAAATACGAAAAATTTAGTAAGTTAAATCATTTGAAATTTTTGGCACGTTCTATGTCGTAAACCTTATAAGTAAAAGGAAATTTAAAGCGAATTCTTGTCTATCTTGATGGGCTGACATCGGCTAAACTAACTCGACTAAAATGTCAGTTCGACTCTCGAATGAATACCTGACGTTGATACATAACATTTTGCATAAATTCAAACATGTTTGAAATTATTTGTACAACGATTACTGTTGTACAACTATTTGAGACGTATATGTAGAGGTCTGAGAGTGTCGTACAACACCATATCTTCTTTGGTAGTGCCATGTGCAGTATTAAGTGGGAAATGGCAAATACTTTATTTTATTTTTTGTTTTGGACATTCACCCATAGCCCAAAATACTAAAATTCCCAAATTTGCGGCTTCTTGTGTAAATGGTGTATAACAAAAATTTCACCATATCCTGTGATCGGTGTGTCTTCTTGAGTTGAATCGAGCATATGAGGAAGATTTCCCATCGTTTGTTTCACAGTTGCGGTTTTATACTTCACACATGTTATGCGCATCCTCGATACATCTTATGCAATCGATTTTGCACCGATTATACAATATGGGACCGACGGTCTAGTTGGGTGAGTCAACAAAGACGAAGCAAACGACTGACTGGTGAAGACTTTGGAATTATTATTGGACGCTTCTGATTGTATCCGGCGGAAGATTATTGGATATGGCCACCAACATGCATGCATTTCTCTAAGAAATACATGCTGTTGTTAGTGTTTAATAAAGATGAATTCAGACTTAAATAATTGTTTGACATGAAATGGACCCTTAAATTTATTGTAGTTGGTGATTCTGAGTATTTTGTCCCAATTGAGCACTCATCTCATTACCTCGTTGATTGCATGATGTTCCTGGCAATTCAATGAAAAAGCCAGTTTGATTGATTTTGCTTGTCGGCTTCCATATATGAAGGACTTTTTATTAACTTTAGGCGATAAAGGTCAAGCAAACTCTTCGCCTTGTAGGCAAGATAGGTCACGCCACCATTGTTTGGTTTTATTGATATCGCTTAGAAATAGCCCTCTTCCGTGGTATATCTGAGAGCCAGGCCACGACAATGGTAGAGTCCGTCCAAACAAATTAATGGTAGTCTTCGATATTTAGCGATTCAAGTAATTGCTGAATAAGTTGGCTAAGGATCCACGATCCACACAAAGTTGATTAAACCAAGCAAATCTAGTCAAAATTTCATTAACATCGAAGAAAACGAATCGTTTGATGAGTTCCAAAGGACGCTCAAATTTTGTAAAGTTTCTGTTCGTCGAGTGTAATGTGTTGGTAAACACCATCCGTTAACGGCACTTGCGACGAAACCACCTTCCTCAAGTTGAAGTCACGATTTTTAAGTACATTGTTTATTTCATTTTTGAGTGTTTCTGTAATGATATTTGCCGCCTGATTATAACGTCAATGTAGAAGTCCCACAAAATGATTTGTGCCTCTTTTGGGTTAGTATCTTGTATTGAAATATGAAATATGGGATCTGATTATCTTTCGGAACCAGTTGACTTTACAGACTCATAAAATACTACTCTTATTTTCTGTGCGCCATTATCGCTTTGAATCCCATTATTTTATTTTTGCTGAGCAGCCATCAGAACAATGGCCAATGTCTTCCGGGTGCCTGTCAGTGTCAAGTTTATCAGCTAAGATCCGTCTGCCATTGGTTCGGTTCATATCAGGAAGGTAGATTCTGAAAGCTCCTTTACAGCCGGTCGCTTTCCTACAAATAAGTATATAATTAATCATTTTGAACTTCAATAGTCTCATTTGGTGGTTGGATTTAAGTTGGAACTCAGGAATACTTGGCGATTTAAAAAACTTTTTCTGCATTGAAACTGGAAACCTTCAAATTACTATCACCATAAACTAAAGTTATCTTTACTCATGCGGTTCTCGATTTCATAAAAATTCAATTTTACAAAAAGAAAAATGTTGTAATACATGTTTTGAAATTTCAGGGTGGATTTAGCGGATACTCAGCCCCACCTTGCTGAATCTTGCTCAAATCTTCGGTAGTCCTAGTTAGTTATTGGCCTACTATTAAACAATTCTCATAAGCTTAGGAAAAAAGTGTCTAAGATATTTCAAATCTTCCGATTGTATAAATGATCTCCACTTAATGTGCCCCTAACCCTATTCCGTTCTTATAGTTAAACCTTTTCCAAATCTATGAAACTTGTTAGTTAGCGACAAAAATAAACAAAAAATACAGGAACTATTAGTGAAAACGGAAACTACAATATTTCAAGCGCTCTTAATTTTCCTGTTAACAAAATAATACAATCAAGTAGAGTTTCTGTTTTGGCGCCCTGTTTTGGCCAACTTCAACAGATTTTCTGTCCTTTCTTGCAATAACAAATCACATTCAAGTTCTTTTAGGTTTCTCATTGATTCGCATGTTTTGTCCTTTAGGTGTTCAAAACTAATAAAAGATCGAGACATGACAACGAAACTAGTTTATGTTAACTATTTGCAGCAGATGTCGAAATGGATGCGCTCGAAATGGAAGGTAATGGCTAAACTTGTGGAAAACGCCCACCTCCTTCCCCACCCCTTCCCAATAAAAACAAATCTGTGTAATTTTCAAATTATACAATTCTATCTTCTAAAATCGTTTCCTATTTTGGCTGAATTTCAAAACTAAAACATAAATAATCATTTCGTTTTATAGGTCAAGAACTTCTTCTTAATAAATTTACAAAATTTGGTTTTAAACTTAATATAGCAAAAGTGTTTTTCGAGCACGCCTCTTCAATAATAAAATCAAAGTGTATAAATGTTTGTGTATAGATGTTGCTATAAAATATAATAAATCAATTTTATGGTACAAAAGCAGAAGGCAGATTTTTCAATGGATAGAACAAAAAATATTTGGCTGTGCTATTTGCATTAATTGGATAAATTTGTTAGTGTGAGATAATTTGCTGTTGCTATACTGTGTTATTGAGTATTTCTGAAGCTGTTGGCGTTGTTGTCATTGTGCTAGATTTAATTACGGTTTCAATTTAAGTGTGTCGACGTTTTTAAATTTTAATAATACAATAAATAAAAAATGCCTTTGTTGTTCAATTTTAAATCTAAGCATTTTTTGCCTTAACTCCCACAATAAATCTTAATCAACCTCCAAAATAAAATAATATTTTTATGACATTAAGACCTTTTATCCTCGCGTACACCAAAAAAGTTTTACTTTAATAATCAATTTTCTTTCAATTTCCCACACAAAAATTCCAAAATTTGAAAATGTATTGTGTTCCATTCCGTGTGCTGGTGGAAATGAAAAAAAAACGATGAACATTTTTTTATTTCTTTTAACTTTAGAAAACTTCAAATAAATATCATGAAATACCTGAAGCAAGCACACAAAATAAACAAACAAGCACGAGAACAAAAAAAAAAATGAAAAACAAGTCTTTTACAAATGAATTACGAACGGAAAGACGAGAAAAGTGGAAAACCATCACTGGCGCGCACACACAAAGCAAAACAGGAAATGAAAAAAACATTTCTTTTCATTTTTCTTTCATACGAATAATAATAATCAAGCAAGTGGAAAGCAAAACAAAAAATTAACTAGCTAAATGAAAATAACTGTGAAATAGAAAATGAATGACTAAATACAACAATAACGAATATATAAAGCAAATAAATAAATTTTATAAATAAGCTTGAAGAACAAAAAAAAAATCTTTCCATTTATTTTTTCTGTTTGAATAGTAAAATGGGCATGAAAATAATTGACCTCATTTTTTGAATAAAATACGAAGAATGATAATACATGCTATGAATTTTCTTTTTTCAATTTATTTGAATTAAAAAAAAAAAAAAGCTAAGCTTTCCCTTATTCCATTCAAAATTTATTTGTGCAAAGTTTTTTTTTTGTTCTTTTTTCGTTTTTTTTTCCTTGGGCTTTGGATTTTTATTCTTATTGTTGGATTTACAAGAATGTATCACCTCAAAAATACTGCATTAAAAATAACGTAAAAAACTTTTTATTTACGTAATGGTGATGAAGCTTTTTTGTAACAGTAAGTTACACATAAATTAAATGTTAGACATTAACGTAATTAGCAAAATGATTAGCTATTTATATATTCATCTCTTTGGTTCCCGTAATTTTATGTAGGACCTCACATTATAATTAATGAGACTCTTCATCTTCGGTGGCAAATAAAAAAATAATGTGCGCAGATGACGATGGTGAATCCAAAACTATTAAACACCAGCTATTAAACAGATAAACTTGACGTTCTTAAAATAAATGCTAACATTAATGGTTGGTTAGATTCTAGTCAGTCAAATTTAGTAACATAAGCTTGTTTTTGACTGTCCCGGTTCAGCCTGCATCGTACGTCCGTTACAGGGCAGATTCGTCGAGAATCATGTCTTTTGCGTGAATAGTTTCCAATATTTTGCCCGATTCGTCTTCGGCATTTTTGTATAGTTGACATTTCCAGTTTTTTTATGTTTTGAAAATTCTATCGTCTTTCATTAGGAATGCAGGGTCACTCGGCTCACATCTATCTCGTCTATATCAGAAGTCAGCTGATCACAATAAAGACGAGAAAGCGTGTCAGGACTGACGCTTGCGACCTCTGTTGATGGTGAAATCCGAAATCGAAAGCATGGGACTTAAGACTACATATAGCTAATCTACCGCTCAAATTGGTATGCGACAATAACCACTTGAGACTAGAGTGGTCCGTAATTGTCGTAAAATGACAGCGTTCTGTATAACTACCAAATTTTTTTACCGACAAAACCGCGGTGTTCGAATATTTTGACTGGGATTGATTCAAGTTTTTGGAGAAGAACGCGATAGGTCGTTCGTGTCCGTCATGTTCCTGTTGGTATAATACGCTGCCTACACCATATTTACAGGCATCACACCTAACACTCGATCTTCGCGAGCCTAAGTAAATTTAGCATTTTTTCTCGATTCGTGATAGATGACGTAATTGCCGCATAATTATGGATGAACCTCAGAGATACCCAATAGACGTTTCGTTTGCTTAGGGGAGTCGGTACTGGAAAACTTTTTATCGGCTCCACCTTATCAGTATCAGTTTTTAGTCCGCCAGTACCAACAATAAAGCCCAAATATTTAACCTGCTTCATGGAAAATCGGTTTTAGCGATATTTATCGTTAAACCAGCTTGTTTTAGCCGTACTCCAGCGAGTTTTAGCAAAGAATGAGGTCCGAAATAATCGGTAAGGTTATGAGGAGGTCGTCGAGATAAACAAAAATCTTGGTATGGAGGTAATGCGGCACCACTTTATCCTTTAATCGGCTTAATGGTTAGGGTGAGTTGCATAACCCAAACGGCATGACTCGAAAATGGTACAGTGGGCGTTCAAGAACCGTAAAGGCAGTTTTATATCGCGCTGCTTTATTCAAAGGAATTTGCGAGAAGGCATCTTTGAAATCAATGCTGGAGATTATGGCAGGATGCCATTTTTCAGTGGGAGAGGAAGGAGGTCCTTTTTCGTCACAGCATTGACCGTCCTCGAATATAGGTTTGCGTACCAACACCATGGGTGAGGACCACGAACTAGAACTCACCTCGATTACCCCTATTTCAAGCATTCGACCTAGCTCTTTATAAGGAAGATCTTGAATGCCGATAGATATGGCGTAGTGCCGCTGTTTAATCGCAGCGCAATCTCCAACCTCTATTTGGCGTTCCATTAAGGAGGTATGCCCAATATCAAATTCAAGTTTTTCGGCAGGAGCCAGCAGGTATTTTTCGGGATCATCGATAAGAGGAATTTCTATAGAGTCAGGCAGTGGCGCAACATAAAAAGAGCTGCAATTAATCCATTCCTAAGTAGAAATGACCCAGTAATGTGTGAACTAGATAAATTCGTATGTTATGCTTCTGACTGTTGTTTTTCACCGGTACATAGAAATCGAATGTCAAAACCAGATATGATAATCACGATATAATTGCGCGGATCATCTAAAGCAGAAGTAATTTTTTCTGTTTAAGGGATTTTTGAAATTTAAAATAACGAACTATGGGGAGATGTCTTTTATTTTCGTAAGGTTTTTATGGTGGGCGAAATGGTATCTATTGTTTGAGTAGTTGATAATAATTTATTGGTAGAAATTATCCCAGTCGAAACTCGTGGTTTGAGAGCTGATTGTTTCTCCGGCTGGAGTAGACGGGAGGTTGGCTGTACCGGTCGTGTAGATCTCGAACTGCTTACGCCCGGTTGACTGTATTCCAGATTGAATGACATACATTTTACGCACTGAGGCTTAATTATTCCGCTCTTGCCACATCCGTAGCAAAATATTCCTTGCTGCGGCAATGCACAGTCTTGATATCGATGGCTTAAATCGCGACAGTTTCAACAAACTAGATAAGTAGAGGATGTAACCGTCTCATCAGAAATTTTCCGAAGTATTAATCTAGGTTTCAAGATGGTAATATAGTTACAGTTATGAGCAGAGGCTTACATAAGGGTGTGGTTTGCGAAAGTGAAAGGTTGGTCAATTTGGTGGTTGTTTGGTTGATTAATATTTGGCTGATCATTTATTAATCAGTGAGAAAATATGATTACAGAATTTGAATGGCTAAAATTGTATTGTTGTATCTAAAACTGTTTCTCCATATCGCTTGTTTAAAAAGGCCTCGATCGTATTCGGGGTACGGGCGCAAAGTTTCACGACTTCCTCCTAGTATAGCCTGTAATCGTATATAAGGCTTAAGATTGATGAAATTAAAGGATGAAAATTGGGATGATTGATTTTTTATTGTTCCACGATTTTTACAATGGATTACGCTTTTTATTTCCTTTTTCATTTACCAATGAATGGAGAACGCAATCAATGTTAGTCAGTATTCTCTCATTATTCATTGATCATTCACTTATTTTTCACTGGTTTTTTGCTCATTATTTATTCATTAATCACTGATTAATCACTTTTTATTCACCCATTTATTATTTACTAACTTTTCACTCTTTATTCGTTGATGAACGATGAACTCCATTACTCACTCGCTATTCTCTATTATTCACAGATTATTCATTTCATATTCAATCGTAATTCACACATTATTTACTGATTATTTACTCAATACGAACTACATATTTACCCAATAATCACTGGTCAGTCATTATTCACTCATAAATCACTCATTATTCACACTTGAGTGATGGGAAATAATTAGTGAATAATGGCTGATTAACCTCAAATAAGCCCGAGAATCTGCAACAATCACGAGATCATTTTTTATCAATTCTGAAACAATTGCAATTAATCTTGAAGAGATCGTCTATCGTGTATGCACAGCAATTCGAAAACAGTTATTTTTGAAAACGGTTATAGATTTACTAAAGTCGTGAATTATCTTAATTTCCCAATTCTTCAAAATATAGAATAATTGAAAAGTGAAATTTGAAAAGGTGGCATAATTAAGGATTAATCTGAGCTACCATCTACCTAATCTTGATTTTAAACTTATATTGGAACGCTTTATGAGACATCGTGGGCTCCCAATAGACGGGAGTCCCTTGCAGCCGAGGATGTTGTAGGCACCTAGTTATGCCACTGGGTCTCGAATAATTGTTCAACGGAAAACGCAGCTGTAAACTGCAAAGAATTAAGGAATGCTAAAATTTTTACGAAATAAGGTACTGTGGTCCTTTGGAATGTTTCTGATAAATAAATGATAAGTATGGGCTTCTAAAGATATGAAGGGGCCGTGTTAGTAGCAGTTTGGGGCTCTTTAATTTTAAGAAAATCAATTTTTGTTTGAAAACGGCCCTTGCAACACTCACAGCACCAATACTAAACTTAATACTTAAACTTCTCCACATTTACACAGATTTTGATTATTTAAGTATACTTCCACCATGCGCTCGAAAACGTACTCCAATCAATTGAACTTTTATAATAAGTTTGAAGTACTTCTTCAGGTTGGCAAACTGTAATTGGTCCTTATTTTTCGATGATCTAGCAAATTGTAAGACCTCGATCGATATGACTACTTAATCAATTTTACCAAGTAAATTTTAATTTTAATTGAATTTTTTTCCAAATCTGGTTTGGTTCGCAAATATCTTGTTTCTTCTACAATAAATATTGCTTTCTTGCTAGACGATTTAATATTTGCCCCGATGTCAGTCAATAAGTGTATTAATTTGAATTCAAATGAGCAAAGCGAAAAAATCAACATCTTCGGCTTTAATAAGACAATGTAGATTGTGAAGGAATTTCAACAATAAAAATTTAAAGGGCTGAAACCTCATTAGGTGATCAGAACTTCCATCAATTCAACTCCCAAATCAATCCCTAACTGAACCTCTTATGTCAATCTTCAGCTCATCATCCAATTAAATTTACAACTAGGCCTCTATTATGGTAAGACGGTATCTAGAATTTGAATTAAATTTGAGTTGGATTTGAGTGAGAAGTTCGGTTAGGGATTCATTTTGAGTCGAGTTTAGGGTTTCACCACCATCATACCATAATAGCAACGTACAATCAATAACCTTAAACAATCATTCCACCATACCATTATTCTATTGTACCATCATACCATCATGACTCTATACGATTAGACCATCATACAATCATAATAACGTACCATAATAACGTCGAACCATCACACCATCATACCATCATACCATCGTTAGATGGCACAGCTTACCATCAATCTACCAAACTTTCATACCATCGTAACATCGTACCATTGTAACATCGTATCACCACATCCACCAGGGCATAATCGTACCATCATACTGTCGGTCATGTTATCATCATACCATTCAACCGTCAACCGTTCAACACTATCATTCTGGAGTAAATACCGTCATACCATCAAAATTACTATCAATATATACAATCATACCATCACACCATCATACAATAATACCAACCTATATCATCATAATAGCACACAATCATACCATCATATACTATATACCATTTTACCAAGATACCATTATACTATCGTCCCCTCATACCATCATACCATTATACCATTGTAGGATCATATCGTCATACCGTCATACTATAATATCATCCTACCATCATACGATCATATCATCATATCATCATACCATCATACCATTATCCCATTGTACCATCACACCAGCATACAGGTTTTACAGTTTAAATTGAACCTTTTACAATTCAAATTGAACATTTTGCATATCAAATGAACCTTTTATGTTCCAAATTGAACCTCTTACATTTCAAATTGAACCTTTAGCAAATTATATAAATGGCCAATTAGGATGGAGCTTGGCTGTTTCTTACCTGATTATTGTGAAATTTGACCTGTGCGTTGGAAATAGGTTTCTAAAATGATTTTTATATGAAGTTCTGGAATATGGGCAATTAGGACGGAACTTGGCTGGAAATTTGGAAATTTGACATGCTTGTTGGAAATGAGATTCTAAAATAATTTTTAGATGTAGTGCTAGTTCTCTCGTATTTGAACATATTAGTTCCCCGAACATGCTAGTTCCCTCGTATTTGAACATATTCCAGAACTTCATCCAAAAACCATTTTAGAATCTTATTTCCAATGCACATGTCAAATTTCATCATAATCGGTTGAGAATAGACAAGTTCCATTATACTTGGCCATATTACAGAATTTCGTCCAAAAACCATTTTAAAATCCCATTTCCAACCTGCATGCCAAATTTCATCATAATCAGTTGGAAAATAGTCAACCTTTCCTATACTTGGCCATATTCCAGAACTTTATCCAAAAATAATTTTAGAATCTCATTTCCATCGTAGATATCAAATTTCACTAAAATTCATTAAGAATATGTAAATTCCATCCTAATTGGTCATTCATATAATTTGCTAAAGTATTAACAGTGACTTTATCTTAAACAATATTTGTGTAAAATTTGGTTCAAATCGGTCAAGGCGTGTGGATTTGTTTAAATATCATACACATCTACTGTTATTTAAACAAACCCACACTTTTATATATATATATATATATATATATATATATATATATATATATATATATATATATATATATATATATAGATTGCTCAACTGCTCACTATATCTTAATCCAACTCCAACTCAACTTCAACTCAACTTCAACTCAACCCGCAAATTGGCCCCTAACTTAACCTTCAACTCAACCCCAAACTCAATGCCCAACTCAATATTGTTTTGGGTCAATTCGTATGGCAGGTACCCGCCCCACTCTTGACGCACAGGTTCCAAAAGCTTTTCAAATATCGGCCTTGACCATAGAAACAGATTGGCAAAAAAAAATTCTAAATCTAACAAGTCGTTCTCTTCTCGAGATACCATACAGACATTCAGACAGACGGACGGACATTTTCGTTTTTTTGCTTTTTCAGACTCAGGGACTTTCAAAACGTCGAGAAAAGTAGTTTTGGACCAACCAAATTTTTGGTCATTTTTGACAGGTTTTCAATACATTGGTCTATTTAGACCGAAGTAATTATAGAAATATCTCTCCTTTTAAATAGTTGTGATTTTATCATCCGCTTGATGTTTCAGGTTAGTTTTTATTATGGAGTTTTCTATTGACATTAAATGTTTGTTTTGTTGACGTTATAAATGATTTCTACAACATATGTATAACATACCATTTGGAAAGGGTATAAACTAGAAAACTTTTTAAAATTAACCTAAATTCAAAATAATGTTTAGCTTTTTTTATATTCAATTTAGAAGTTGAAATTTTTCATACATTTACACATTATTAAGACTTAAGACGAAGTAATGATTTATCGTATTTAGAATAAAAGTGCATTCCAGACTACAATCAGGATTATTTCGTGCTATTACAATCCGAAGGATTATTTCGTGCTATACCAACAAAGAAAAAATGGCGATTTAAAGGCGAGATTTCGGATATCATATCTCAACTATCGTAACAGTTAGGACGAAGGGTCTTTGAACACCCTATTGAAACACCCTATATAAGGACGAAACTGGGATAACTGAAATTTGATTATTATTCATAATTAAAAATTTTTACATATGGTGAGGATAATTTCGGTTTTACCACATTTGCCTGTATATAATTCCGTTTTTATTTTTCCGACTAGTGACGCTTTCTCACTCATTATTTATTCTTTATTTATCGATGAATAATGAACTCACTCATTATTCACTCGGTGTTATCTAGTTATTCATTGATAATTCACTTATTACTTACTCATTCTTCACACAGTGTTCACTTATATTCGCTCATTATGCATTCATTATTCACCGAATATTTACTCTTTTGTCACTACGACTATATATTCATTAGTTATCAACTGATTATTTAGACATTATTCACTCAATATTCAGTGGTTATTCGTTGATTATCGCTGATGAATGATGAGTGTTGGGCAGTTTTTAGTGAATAGTAACAGAATAATGTGTGCTTAAGTGAAATGATCTTGAATAATGAGGAATAAACAATGTATAATCATGTCAGTCCATTTCAGTGAATAACGAATGAATAATAGCTGAATAATGAATGAATAATCGTTGAGCATTTACTCATTATTTCCACTTTTATAATGTTCAATAGAAAAAGCCGCCTCAGCTTTCTTTCGTTGCCTGTGATTCCTCTTACGTTATGCAGCGCTAATTTACAGGGGTAATAATATTCGAATCGCATTTGAAATAAAATGTCGCATTCGCTTCTAATAGTAAATAATTTTCTGGTGTATCGGCTCTTCGTGCTAGTTTCGCTGGTAACCACACGATCACAATATATACACGATCTGTTTTGCACAAACAATTGGATACCATGCAGTCTACAATTGAGGTATACGACAATGGATACCATGCATTCTACAATTGAGGTATTTTTAGGTATAGAAAATTTTAATTCAGATTCAATATTGAAAAATATTAAAATCGATTAAAACTGAATCAAATCAAATATTCGGAAATCCGGATAGTAAACTCGAATGGAGACGCTTTATGATATGGTTAGTCCAACATTTCAAATAATCATATTACACATATTTACTCGTACGATTACACTCATATACTAGTAGTGTGGTTGGTACGACGGACAGTTACTAAAATGTAAATAAATTTTGTATTTTCCCATATATCATATGTGTGTCAGTAAGTTTCATAAAAAAATGTCATGAAACAAAAGAAGAAAATAAATGATACGCTTATATCATATGTACATATGGACCAACTATGTCATGAATTTCCTGTGTTCTCTCATTCCCCACTTACTTATATATCAACTGACCTGGAAAATATTCTATTAAAAATTCTAAAATATTCAAACAACGAAAATATTGTTGTTTTTATTTTAAACGATCATTTTTTTTGTGTTGGTTTTTAAAAATAAAATTATTTTTTTTTCTTTTTGCAACAATAAAAAGCTTTAAATTTTTTTTTTGCTGTTTCCAACAATTTTCAATTTCCTTTTAAAATATCTGTACAGAAAAAAATAACAATGCTTTTCCCATTATCTTCTTCATGTTTTCCATGTGCAGCTATCTATTAATACTAAGTTTTTGCATATTAAATTTCAAAAAAAAAACAAAAAGCTCTTAACCGAAACAAAAAAAAAGTTGTTTACAGAATATTTTAAGCTGTACACATTTTAAAGCAGCCATGTTTTATCGTTAAGGTGGACGTCTCAAAATGTATGTGTACATATTGAGTTTACATTATTTGTTTTTTTAATGCTTAATTTTATGCAAAATAATGATTACCCCATAGCAAAATAATATTTAAGTAGAGACATACACCAGTACGTTGATCGTGAGAATTTTTCACATGTGACGTTATTTTTGTTATAATAATAATAAAAATAATAAAATAGTAGCAAATGTTTTGTTTTTATTTAAAATTCAAAATAATAGTATTTGTTAGTGTGTAGAATGTTGGTTCGAGTGATTACCATAAAACAAATATTTTCATATAATATTGTGCTTTAAATGGAATGTGCTTTATATTAAAAGGGTTCATTCAATGTTTAATTATTATGACTAGTTTTTCGTTTTTCTATTTGTTTTAATAAATATGAAAATTTTTGTAAACATAGCAATAGTAGAGTGTTAATGTTTGATATACCATCAACAACTACATATTAAATAAATATTTTTTGGAATGTCCATAGTCGAGCGAATTAACAAAAAAAATAATATTTACTTAATAATCATTATCGAAAACAATATAAAACAATATTTATTTAAAATAGCATTAATTATAGACATTTTTAAATGTTATTTAATTTATTGATTTGTTTGTAATACACGACCAAGCAAATTATTATATTATTAGTGTTATATATAATAAAAATAAAAGTTAGCGCAAGGCGACATAATTCTGTCTCTACCTATTCCCTGGATGCTTGAAGATTCCGGAAGGTCTCACGAGACTTTCTGAAAATCGAGATCAAGATTAATTAGTTATTTCTAAATTTTACTTATTTAAACACAGTGGAATTTATTTAAATTCAATTTAGGAATTAAAATTAATAATTAAGATATAAAAAAAATAATTAATACAAAGTTTAAGAAACAAATTATAATTTAATCAATAGATTAAACATTTTTTATAAAATCCAACCAGAGTGCTCATTAACCGAACTCAAGAACTATTAACTTCAAATTCAAATTTAAATATTTAGAAATCTGAAACAATCTGTAGGTTAACAAATTTAATTAAAATTCAATTCCCAATCCAACTTCTCAGTAACCCAAAGAAGATGTAACAATGTTCTAGAAACCTATTTAAAAATGTTATAATAACATGTATTTATGATAATAAATTTCTCTGAAAAGTAAAACCAAATTAATCAGTTATTTCTAATTAATACTAAGTAAACCAAACTAAAATGTTATTTAAATTTAAAATTAGACTCTGATACAAAATGTAAATTATTATCTCTGCAAGACAAATGAATTAAGTATCCACAACTCGTATTTACTTGCCGCTTCAGGTTTCTTGAGGTCGAATTTCTAGGTCATTTCAAGGTCAAGTCGCTTTTCAAGGTTATTTCTATACTTTTCTTGATTTAGGCCTTCCCCTGGTAGGTACTTGAGTGGTTCTTTTAAAATGAATCACCCTGTATATAAACAAGACTTTCGTTTTATGTAAACCGGGGGGCTATTTGTGAATTCGACTTAAACGTATTCGACTCTTCGATGTATAAGATTCGTATTTGATTTAAATCAAATAAGAATCCAACAGTTTGAAGACTCGAACATGTACGAATCGAATTCACAAATAGCCCCCTAGGTAATCTTTGCTTCTAATTATGACATTGTTCAATTAAGCACTTTGGCAAATTTTAATTTTTTTTTTCAATATTATTTAGTTAAAATTTGAATAATTTTTAATCCTAGGTCACCATTGTAAACTGTTTGAATGTTATTAGGGTGTAATGATTATATTTGTCAATTAATTAAGGACAATATTGCTATCGGAATTAGTGTGATCTAACATACATATATATTTTATTTATAATTTATTATTTTAATTTCATAATTTTTTAATATTATTTTATGAACATGTTCGTTTGAAGTCTTGAGCAAATGAGAACGGGCTTTACATTTTTTAAAACTTATTTAATAAATAATTTCAGATTTTCTTAAAAATTTCACCAATAAAATTTGATCCTTGATCGGTCAAGATCTAAATCGGTGCTCCGTAAATGTAAATAAAGGAGTGAACCATGGCTTCAGCAATCGCTTCTGCTTCAGCATTTTCTATTGCTATTCCTAGAGAATATTTTGTTAGATCATTTTGGATCGTCAGTATAAATTTATTAATGGAGTAGAAGTAACTGTAAAAATCGGCCCTACAATGTCTAAAAATATTTTTTTGAATGGGAATCTACATGTTTAATAGTTGGCGTTATTTGTTCTAAACAGGATTTGATTGGCTTACGGAATCATTGGCGCTGGGTGGTATTGATATATTTATGACATTATTTCTAGAATCAGAACCGGGTGGTGTGGATACACAGAAAGTGGTGGCGTAATGGATTCGGTTATAGAATTATCAAGGAAATTATCAGCATTATTTGCAGCAGTAGGGTTTCGATTTTGTAGCTTTGATTTAGATCGAGCTACTACATTCACATTTAGTTTTGGTTCACTTGTATAATTTATTTTTATTCTACTAAGCGCGTCTGCATTTTTGTTTAATTTACCAGGCTTGTGAATTATAGAATACTCATACTCGACTTATTTGGATTTCCATCGCATAAGATGAAATGAAGGATATTTTATGTTTTTTATCCAAATCGACGGTTTATGATCCGTTACAAGGGTAATTCGTTACGATGGCTAAAAAAGTTCTTTTTCGATAGAAGGATATTTTTTTTTTAGAGGAATTCGGCTTTCTATTTGCATAAGCAATCGGCAGATCGGATTCGTCAACTGTTTGGGTAAGGATGGTTTCAACAGCAACGTTAGATGTATCGTATGGTGTGATAAATTCTTTTTCAAAGTTGCAGATTTAAGTATGTATACTAAAATCCTCGTCACAAAACTTATCCCAATGGAAAACTATATTTTTCTTTAGAAGTTTGGTTAGGGGCTTTGTAACCTCCGCGAAATTTTGAATACATTTTCTATAATAGCCTGATAGGCCAAATAAAGATTTAATATCTTTTACATTTTGCGGAACTGGGAAATGATTTATAGCATGAATTTTTTTAGAACCAAATAAAGTAATGACATGCCCAAGTGGCATTTGGTTGCATTCAATTTAAGATTATTTTGCCGGAAACACTTAAAAATTTCAATCAACTTTTCATTATGGGCTTTTAAATTACGACCATACACAACTATGTATATCGTCTAAATAAACCAGACATTTTGTACCGATACTTAAGACAGAGTTCATATGCCTTTTTTTCTTTGTCAAGGGGATTTAAAGGAACTTGGTGATAACCATTTTTTATATCAATAGTACTGTAATATACAGAAAGACCCAATTGATCAAAGATCTGCGCTACCTTAGGAAGAGGGTATAAGTCACTGATTGTGATATCATTTAGCCTGCGATAATCCACCACGACTCCATTGTATTTTTTTTTTTTTTTGTATTATCGTCAGACTTTTTCGGCGCAATGAGAAGTGGAAAATTCCACGGGCTTTTGCTATTTTCTATTACTCCAGCTTGTAACATCTCCTCAACTTGGCTATTTATTTCTTCTTTTGTAGTATAAGCAACCGATACTTTTTGATAGAAGTAGGGGGACAATCGGAACGAGTACAAATGTAGAGGCTAGCGGCGTTTGTGACAAATAATGTATCACCCTCTAGATGGAAAATATCATTGAATGTTTTACAAATTTTTAGTATAGATTCTTGTTCTTCAGAATTTAGATGTTCAGTTGAGATATGAGATTCAAGTCTCTTAAGTCTCTCATTAATTTGGTTGGACCAAAAATTCGCGAGATAAAATAATTCATAATTTGAAAGAGGATGTATATTCAAACTAATGTTTTCATATACTTCTACAGATTTTTCATTAGTGTCTGTAATACTAACTATGGCTTTATTTTATGTTGTATTTTAATTAAAAAATTTGCTATGAATACCCCAGATAAAATTTCTTTAGAAGAACAAAGCTATTCTGAATTGTATGAAGAATTAACCATTGCTTCTGATCTAGGCGGGTCAGTTGTTTTAGAGAACGTTGAACAAAGTGGTAAAAATATTGGACTTGAAGGAAACAGATGTAATTAATTTCCATTGCTTGGTTAGAAAAGTCGAATTTACATTTATTTTTGGTAAGAAATCTTTTACAATAGTCATTTACAATGTCAGTGTTATGTTATTGTTTCTGTGTTGATATGCGGCTAACTGATTCGAGGTTGAGGTAGAATTTTCGAAAGGCACATTTGACATTGAGCTTGAATTTGCATTGGGTTTACATAGTTTAAGAATTGATGGAATGATTTTGAGACCTTTGGCGAGCAAAACATTTTTCGGACAAAATGACCAACTTTATGACAATAGCGACAATTCAAAATTTTAATTATATTTATTCTGACGTAAACTAAGAAGTAACTACGACTTCCTCTTCAAGTGCTTTTGATATAGCGTCATTCAACTTAGTATATCTGCAAGCTTTAATAATTAACTTGAAAGAGTAGATAGATATATTTTGCTGCTGCTGCTCCTTCACTTTGGATACATTCTTCATTTAGTAGTATGAGTAGTTTTTCTACTCTAGAAGCAAAAGCTTGTACATCCTCGTTACGTCTTTGCTTTATATTTATTAGTTCTACTTGGAGATGTTCTACAGATCTAGTTTCAGAGCATTTTGTTTGAATTTCGGCTTTTAAATCTTTCCAAGTATCCCAATATTGGTATTGTACAATTTCATAAGGCTTACCCGTAAGTTTAACTCTTATGAATTTAAGAATTTTTTTGTTTTTCGGCTGGTTTCAATGGATCGTGCACTAGTTCACAACAAGATAAAAGCTTGTGGAGTGATAAGGTGTCACCATTAAAATCAGGAATAATTTTTAATGCCAGGTTTATATCGAAATCACTCATTTTGGAAAACAAATTTTTAATTCTTTTGAGTAATTTGTAAAATTTAGTTCTGTTTTTTGCATAATTTCGTCTGAATCAATTGCAGAGAATGAACCAGAACGACGAATTTTTAAATTGTCAATATTAGACCCAGGATCAAATTTTAATTTTATATTTAAAATGGATTTCAATATAATTAAATCCGCGGCGGCAATTAAGTTTAATTTTTTTGATAATTTTTCATAATAGGTTCATTTTATTAGAGGTGATCGCAAAAAATCAATAGATATGACACGAAATTCATAGATACCATGTTATCCAAACATAAACGGAATAAACAATTATGCTCACACCCAAACCTGTCAACAAGAACAGAGCATACATACTAGACTAAACAGCGGATATATGTTCCGTTTTACCCGACTATCACAACTAAAGTGATGAATCGGTTTAAAAAATTCAATATCGAATTGGTCACTATGAGTACTAACTTCGGATCATTGATTTGTAATTATTTTCGTGCACTAAATGTGAGATGAAATATATCGGGCAAACGTTAAGAGCCTTTAAACAGCTCCAAGAACACTCACAAGCAATAAAAAATAAAAAAGAGCACAATTCTAGCTTTGCAGAACATATGTTTGTTGAATAACCGTGGACCCAAAATTGACACAGTTAATCTAAGATTATAAAATCAATTCATGAGAAATGGAAGCTAGTCCCATTTCGTCTAATTTATTACACGTTGTAAATCTTAATTTTTCATACTTTATTTTAGGCAATTTTAATTTCGTTCACTTATTAGACAATTTTATTAGTTTTTCCTTCAAAATTTGTGAACATTTGACATTTGTGTCGATTACGCCAATTTTCTGTTTTATATTAAATACAAAGGTAACCATTATATACCTATGGTTTTTTGTTGTTGTTGTTTTTTTTTTAAATGTGCAGTTTACTAAAAAATTGTTTGTTTAACTTTAGTTGGAAACAAAAATTGAAGATGATCACTTTGTGATAGAAAACGTTTTTTTTTAATTTTAATAAAACTTTAATTTTATTAAACTTATTATAACATACGTCTCTGTTTCTAATCGTACTTATCTTTTTAGTAAACACTGTAGGTCATCATCCAACAAACGTGTGTATATACATGTTGTAAATAATTAATTTTGGTCAGCGACGAGAATCATACTCGGGAGAGAACCACGGCATAGTAAGAAGTACTCTTAACCATTGCTCTACAATCGACGACATTTGTTGAAATTCCACATATAAATACTCAATTTTTAATTTAAAGTAGAAAATCAAGATTGACTCAGGAAGATTTTTTCGAAATTTTGGAAAATACGGGATGTTTAAGGAAGGTATAAACCTAAAAGTAATCAATATAAAAGCTGCTAAATTCCTTGAAACAATTGAGGTCATGGCCGCTCAAGTTCTGCTTGAACTCTTAACATGAACAAAATTCTGTAAAAAGAAAAGAGAGTAAAAAGCACTGTGTGCGCAGTGTGCTGAAAATCTTCTCCTTGGAATAACAAACCGCACCAAATTATTAAAATTCAACCCACATTTCAATTTCGATGATAATTGAAATGTTTTATTTAATATTTGATCAACCTATATGCATTACTAATTCTTTCGATCACAATAAAGAAGCAAACATTATTCATATCATAAAAAAACTTTGTTTACTTACGTTAAATAACTATCGGATAACTTATATCGCATTACGTAATATTCACGTTTATTGCAATTTTTATTTTTTAATTTCCACTTGGTTAGTTAACCTTAGTTAAGTGCAAATATGTATATTGCAAGTTTACTATATCGATTTTATTTTTTTTAGTTTTTTATTTTAATTTTATATGAAACACTTGGTTTATTGATATTATTTCACTATCATCTATTTTTAGTTCAAAAACAATTACCATACGATAAATGTGGAAATGCACTAATCAAATTGGAACAACGACCCATAAAAATAGGTATTTATGGTACAACGCCGGAAATTGCCGGAAGAGTGCGGAAATTCGTATGGATCCAAGAAACATTTTCTTTCAAGTGTCGTACACTATTTATTTATTATTAATTATTATTATTGGCGAAAAACTTGTCCAAGTGATTTTCACAGTCTTTTTTGAAGCCATCTTTAGACCATTAAGGGCGTTTTGCAGAGACCGAACCAAATGATAGTCGGAGAGTGCTAGGTCCGGGCTAGATGGTGGATGCATCAAAACATTCCAGCCACTCTCTCAATTTTTGCCATGTGGACTGTTTTTTAAAATTTCTTTTGAGACGATTGACGAAATACAAAACTAGGGTTCTCATTTTTGCAGAGTGGTACATTGGTATAACTCTTTGGGCCTTCAGCCAAAATTACGGGGAGGGGGGAAGATATTTCTACTTTTTTTCAGTAGATATATTATGAGCGATTGGCCTCTGTATTTTTCTGATTTACCAAATCGAAAATATTGGGATTGTCATGAACAATTAATATATTTGTCTATAAAAAATGCCGAACAATCAACTTATTACAGACAGACAAATTAAATTCTTAACAAAATTATATTTATGAAAATTGTAGAATGACATGTCATCTTTCAAATGCGCGTCAGTATGAGGCAGACTGTGTTAACGCCAGCAGTTCTTTTACCAACCAATAAAATAAGTTGGTGTATTATACATACATATAATGAAAATGTCTTAAAGGAAAGAAAAATTACAAAACTTGCAATTTTAAACTCACATTTTGAAAATTATCTTAAAAATCCATTTTTTTTTAATTAATCACTACACGACCTGAAATCTTATTTTATTTACAATTGGACAGCTGAGTTGAACTGTCAGAAAGAAATCATGGTACTTGCTTCATAACGCTAAATAAGCTAGTCGAACAAAGATGTCACTGTTATTTGTAAGTGAAATTTGCTTAGCTGTACTCGAAATTAGCTTAAAAATTATCGTCGTGTGAGAAGCAGATTTTGTTCTGGAATTTTTTTTTTTTTTTTTTTTGTAGAGGTAAAAAGGCGATCAATGGAGAATACATTTCAATAACTTTTCTATTGATTTTATATTGTTAATAATATCAAAATAAAATTGTTGTGAATTATAATAAAAATTATAAAAAATTTTGTAAGAAGTTTATTCTCACATGAACATACTGATTAGTGTTGCCCGATCTATGACTCCAAACACCATCTGGCGACAAAAATCTCTCAATATTTTTCCCAACCTAATATGTATATACGAAAAAAGCCTGACGAAAAATTTTAAAAAGTAGGCAGTTCGTTTTCGTCCTGCTTATATCAATCAACCGCAGAAAAATCAATACTGTCCGAGAAATCTAACTTTTCAGAAAAATAACTAAATGACTCTCACAAACCCTTGTGACTTTCTTGCCTTGCTATTGTAATAGATCTAGTTTGCCACAAGAAGCAGCGCGATCAAAGAAAATAGTACGAAGCGTTTGCCACTAGATGTCACTCCAACTTTAAAAAAACCCAAAAGATAGCAGCAATAAATAATAATTATACTAAGGACATTGCCAAAAAACCGTATACACTAAATAGAACACAAAAAATAAGGCAGAAAATACGCTTTTCGGAATTTTAGTTTTTCCTCGTTTCTAATTCTTTTATAAAAGCTTCATTTTTTAGACTAAGGCTCTAAATTTATACCTAGGTTGCCTTGAGTACATTCGTAGCATTTATATTAGTAAACAAAATTATAAAATTGTGTTTTAGTCCAGTTAAAATATAAAGGGGCTAAAAAAATATGAAGTGCTGCAACTTCGGTTGACGTTTTCAAACGACATTTACTTTATTTTTTTTGGGGCGTACATTACTTCACTTATAAAACTGAAAAACTCCACTTTTGGGGTTTTGTTGCGTTCATTTTTAAAGTAGTAAACAAATAAAAAAGTCCATAACTACAATTATATGGGTTTAAACTACTCCTAACTAGGCAAAATTTTAAAATAACTAATTTTTACTTAAGGATTTCCTTTTTATTACTATTTGTAAAAATAATCAACATCATCCACCATTATAAGGTGAAAACAGCCCCGAAGGGGATGATCATTTATTAATACTAATAAAAACTAGTTTTTTCTATTATAAGGTAAAATTAGAGTGAAGTTTGAAATAATTGAAGGGAAAATAAATGTTCACCCTTCTACTTCAGTACCAACCTGCAAGAGGGTGATATTAAAAACAATATAATATAAATCGCAATTTTTATAAAGTTGTAATAAGTTTGATAAATTTGAATTGTAAAATTAATGTCTTCTCTTTTCGCTTGAATATCAACCCCCTAAAGGAGTAAAACTTTTTCAGAAACTCATTTGAAGGGAAGAAAGAGTATTTATTTTCCTTAGGAAGAGAGGATATTGTAGCAGAACGGATGAATATTTATTTTTCCTTGCGTTATTTCAAACTTGATCCTAAATTGTGCCTTATAATAGAAAAAAACGATTTTTATATAATTATTCAATTTTCAGTTCACCCTCCTTCGGGGGTTATTTTTACCAAGATAAGCACCATAAAATTCCAACAAGTCTTGCCTTTTTATTGGTGAAGCTACCAACACTTAGTTACGAAACCTATTTTTTCGCAATCTGCGCCCCGCAAAAAACATAAGAAAAAAGTAGTCTTGAAACGGCAATCGACCTAACGACTTCTTGTACATTTTGACAAGGCTGTTTCATTGTTGACCGAAAAAAAATCACGTTGGCCTGCAAATAGTTTAATTCTAATTGCGTCACTGACCAAACCCTGCAAGTGGCCTACTACGAAAATAATTTTTTTTGTCGTTAGTTATAATTGCTATAAAATTTATTTTAGTTTCCGTTAGTTACACCCTAATTTTTAGAAATGTGTTATCGATTTACCTGGGTGGTGAAAATAATCAATTTTATTTTCCTTTTTCATTACAGGTTGGAATTTTTGTTTTGAACTCTTTTGTGTTTGAAATTTTGTTTTTTTATAATTTTGCTTTTTTGAATTTTGAATTCAGAATATTGCCTAAGGATTTTAGGGGTTTGGAAATTACAACTAATATTTTTTAATTTCATTTCTACTGGGAGCTTACGTAGCGTCGAATTTAATCCAATTTTAAAGAGAAATAAATTGTCTTCTTAGATCAAAAGACGAACAAACAACAGCAGTATTTAATAGTTATTAATATAAAACAAAATCAATTTTTCTATTGATTGGTCTGTTTACGATAAATTTTAAAACCCCTGAACGGATTGTGATGTCGTTTATACTAATGTTTAGAGAATTTTCTCGACCAGGTTATAGACTAAGTATCACATTGATCGGGTATCAGAGGGCTAAGCAATAAAATACAAACAACAACAAATATATGTTTCCTCTTGATGACGTTAAATTCCTAAAGACAATAAAAATAAATTTGAATTGCAAACCAGAGCCAACAATTTCGTTTTTGAATAACATATGCAATGGAAAAGAGATTCCAAATCTTTTTCATAATCGATGTTGATGAAAATCAATCTGTGCAATGGGAATGGGATTCTAAAGTGATATTAAGATGCAATTTTCAAATATTTGCAATTAAAATGACACTTGGATATTTCCTATTACCGATTATCTTGATATTCGGTATTTTAAAATGATTTCTATAGATAAAATTCCGGTAACTGGTCATATTTAGGATGGAACATGGTTATTTCTTGACCGATTTTAATAAAATGCAACAATAGCGATTAAGTGAGATTCTAAAATCAACTTGACTACTTCTTAACCGATATTGGTGAAATTTAACTAGACTCATGGAAATGGGGACCTAAAATTATTGTCAATTAAAATTCTGAAATTACATTAGTTAGGATGGAAGTTGGCTCTTTTTAACTAAATTTTATAAAATTCAACATATGCGATTAGAATGAAATTTAAAATGATTTTTGGATGTTTTGAATTAGAAAATCAAAAATTTTGGTTAAAATATCATTCTCTGAATGGTTAATATCACCCACATTTTACAGGGCAGAAGATCTTTTACGATAGGAATCTAATTGCCGAAATTCCTTTTTTATTAGATGATGTCACTGCTGTAGTTATTATTGAAAATATTGCGTTTTCAAGCTCCTGCTGTATATTTGATTCCGGTGCTATTATAAACACAGAATCTTCAGAAGAACTTGAATTATTCAAGCTGGGCTCTTCTTCGTCTTCAGCAAACATTTGTGGCTGGATTTTTTGCATAATTTCCTGTGCCAAAGAAATTGCATCATTTTTTGACGAATATTTAAAGTGTTCGTTTGATCGCGGCACATTACTTGTCTGCAGGTAAATTATTAATCATGGTTTCGTTTCTTCTCTCATTCATTCTTCTTTTAATCTCAAAATGTAATTTTTTTACTTAAATCCGAATCCATTCACCCCCACACCATTACCGAATCTCCTCCATGTTTCACCGATGCCATCAAACAATCATTCATTAGCTTTTCTTCAGAACAAATTTAGATTCATCAGACCAAAGTGTATTTTTCCAGTTCCGAATTGACCATATTATATGTTGTTTGGCCCATTGTAAACGTTTTTACTTATTTACTTTTCTAGGCAATGGTTTTTTGACTGAAGCCCAACTTGCCTTAAGCGATCTCTTACGGGGTTTTACTAATTGGCTTCGGAAGAGTTTTGTTTGCACTAGCAGGTATTTCAGTGGCTGTAAGACGTCTATTTCGTTTGCTTATTGTTTGAATATAACTGTCATCCCGTTTTGTTGTGGATCTGGGCCGCCCTATTTGCTTAGACTGCACACTTCCAGTGGTACGAAACCTGCGTACAGTATATGACACTGCTGTTTGTGGAATTTCAAGTTTATTCGAGATTTCTCTGGTTATATACCCTTCTTTATGTAATGTAACAATTGCTGCACGTTCTGCAATTGTTATTTCACATGTTTTCGGCATTTTTGTAAGAAAACAGACTATTTTTGTAATCCTGTAAAATGGAGAAATATAATTTTATTAATTTACCACATTTAGCAATTATACTACTTACCTATAGTCAGAATATATTTTAAAATAAATTAATCGATATCAAAATCAACAAAAATTTCCGATTTATTTAGATAATCCTATTAAAAACGCAGTATTTAGTAAATACAATTTTCTGTATACCTACTCTATTGGTGATTCCCCGAGTTAGACAAAAACAATTTCGAGAACAATCGAATTACGTTTAGGGTTACAACATACGACATAGGTTTTCTGTTTTGCAAAAGTACTCTTATTCATACAAAACATCGTTTACGAATCGTTTTTGCGATTCGAAATCGATACGTTTAGGAATCTAACGTTCCATGATAATTAAAATTTTTTACCAATCGGAAATAGACCGATTTTTGCGATACGTTTGCGAGTTTTATATATTTTATAATATGATTAAATTGTTTTTTATTTATTTAAAGTCGATGGATAATTACAATACATATAAACCTATTTTATATAAATTTACTTGTTTATTTTTTTCTGCTCACAGCACTTTTATTGACACGGATTTAGTAAAAATTGGTTACATTTCCTAAACTATATACAGTATATGTACTAAATTAATAATTTTCTTTTTCCACAAAGATTTCCATTGGGTTTTATTTTAGATTAAACTTGAATTGAAATGGCAAGAAAGAGGGCCAAGATTTGGGACTAGAAAAGTGCATGTATATACGTGTGTCATTATAAAAGATATGTATCGTTGTATTCGTTGCTAAGCCTCTCGCGAGATTCTCTCCTTACGAGAATTCTTCCATCTCCACATCTTGAGTCCGAAAAACGTGCTCCTGGGCCCATAGTAAACGTTTTTTTTTCACTCGTAATGTGAACTCAGGCTTCTGGACTGGTTTAAGTGCTTTCAAACCAGCTTTAACAAGTCTTTTTCTCACTAAGCTGGCTAAAATTTGTTTTCCCGTTGCTCGCTCAAGCCCCCTCTTATGTCCGATAAAGTTTTAAAACGGTTCCGACGACATTGTAATATTAAAAGTTCTAAAATCTCTGAAAATTTATCAAATTCAATGAATCAGAGGTGTATCGCTGTAATAAAAGCAAATGGCGGTTCAACAAAATATTAATATTAAAGATAGAATTTCTATAAATCAGTAAAAAACAAAAAAAAATTAAAAAATGATTGTTTAATTTATTCCATTACTTTAACTCCAATCAACATATTTTGAATATTTTGCCATTTTTTGGTGGTTTCCCCTAAATTGCAGGTACATTTTTTTTTTCAAAAAATTAGGTCATACATGTATTTAAAATGAAGCAATAAGCCAATTGCTTTCAAAAGTTTTGTAATTTTAGCAAAAAAAGACTCCAATTTGTAATAAAATATGTTCGCCCAATTTTTTTTATCTCAGCACTGTATATATAAAAGCATTCCTAATTATTCAAGCCGTCAGGTTCTGTTTTTGAATCAAACAAAAAAAAATCTTTTCCCAACCAGTATTCTTTATTTCGTCTTAAGATACACACAGTAATTAATTTCCGCGACTGTTTTATTTCCACGACCAAAATTTTTTCACCTGCTGCTCCAACCAAAACTCAAAATGAAGTGTTCATTACCACTCCCTTATTTTTCTATTATTGTTCTTTATAAATGTACAAGTCATAATCGAAAACCCGTTTTTTAAAACCATAACAATGTTCCAGTTAATCAAGAGACAATGCAAAAAATCTCCAAGTCGATAACGTAACTAAAATCTGCATAGGCGACATTCAGGGGTTTTTCCGATTATGACGTAGGTAACCTTTTTTTTATCTTTACATTAATTATTCTAAGCTTTAACATCCCGGCCCCCGTGAATCGTCTGATTCACCTAATGGAATGACCGCTAATTTGTGGATTGGTCTTTTTAGTTCTCCCAATTGTGTCCTAATTGTGGCCGTTCGTACCAAGCCATCTTTGCCTGGAAATACCGCCTTAACTTTCCCCATTGGCCATCTCGTTGCTGTCCAGTTATCATCTTTGATTAACACTATGTCACCCACCTGGACATTCTTCGACTTGTTGAACCATTTGTAGCGGTGTTGAAGGAGTGTCAAATACTCTTTATGCCATCGAGTTGAGAAGTCTTGTACCAGTTGTTTAACCATTCGCCATCTTGCTGTGTAATTGGTTGCTTCACATCTTGGTTCAGGAATCGCAAGAAGATTCTCCCCAATCAAAAAATGTGCCGGTGTTAAAATATCAACATCGTCATTGCTATCACCGTGGCACAACGGTCTGGAATTGAGTAACGCTTCAATCTCAATCAACAAGGTTGTAAGCTCTTCGATGGTGAGTACATTGGCTCCAATAACTCTCGTTAAGTGTACTTTGACGCTTTTAACAGCCGCCTCCCAAATTCCCCCGAAATGAGGCGCTCTTGGTGGGTTGAAATGCCAATTTATTTTGTCTCCCAATAGAGAATTAGAAATGTGTTCCTTATTGACCTCTAGCATATGGTACCACTCTGCTAAAATTTTATTCGCCCCTACAAAATTCGTACCACAATCACTGTAGAGGTCTGTACAAATTCCTCTTCTTGAAACCATACGGCGCAGCGCTGCTAGAAATGATTCCGAAGTGAGATCATTAACTAACTCGATGTGCACGGCTTTGACAGACAGACACACAAAAATGCAAATATACACCTTTACAGCACGTTGTCCTCTACGTCGTGTCAAATAGGCTGAGAGTGGTCCAGCATAATCGACCCCCACCTTCGTAAATGGCCGTGTAAATTTCACTCGACAATCTGGTAATGCTGCCATCTCTTGGGTTGATAATGTTGGCCTCGCCTTAAAACATTTAACACATTGCCGGACTACTGTCTTTACCATTCTCCTCAACCCCACAATGAAATATCTCTGACGTAGAATACTGAGCATCAACGTTGGACCTGCATGTCGATACTTTATATGATGTTCCTCAACCAGTTTTCGTATAATCCAGGATTTGCCATCCAATATAATCGGATGTTGTATGTTAAACTCCATCAATGAGTTCTGGATGCGACCGCCGACACGTAAAATACCATAAGCATCGATTATTGGATTCAGAAACTTTAACCGCGACTGTGACGGTACTACTTGATTTTCTCTCAATCCGGCTAACTCCTTTCCAAAATAGTCTCTTTGAATGGCTCTGAATATCACAAACTCTGCATGCTCGATATCGATTCTATTCAACGGTGTGCGTAAAGTTGATGGTGTCTTAGCGTTTTGCCAAAATTTAATTATCCAGGCAATAACCTTAGAAGTAGTGACAAATTTGGAGTATTTTGTGGCCATTGAATCGACTATCCCTATAGCTATTTCGACATGATGATTAGTGATACTAGGGCATGCTACTGGATGATATTCATATTGTTGCACAGGCCATTCTTGCGGAGAATTCTTCAACCATATTGGCCCATGCCACCATATATTATTGTCGTTCAACTCTCTGGGACTAAGACCACGTGATACTATATCAGCTGGGTTATCCTCTGATTTAATATGATTCCATATGTTCCGGCCATATAGTTCTTAAGTTGCTGCCACTCGATTCCTCACGAAGATTTCCTTTATTTTAACAGATGGGTACCCAGTAAACCAATCGAGAACAATGGTTGAATCTGTCCACGCGGTAATTGACGTTATCCTGACCACGTTCATTTCGGCTTCTATAACTCTCAATAGTCGTGCCAACAATAATGCTGCGCAGAGCTCCAATTCAGGAATGGTACGACTCGCAATTGGTGCCACCTTCGATTTGCTTGTTACTAAATGTATATTGATAGATCCATTACAATCGATAGTTTTAGTATAAACTGCAGCGCCGTAAGCGACAGTACTGGCGTCACAAAACCCATGGATTTCAACTGATGATCCTGCATTTAACCATCTTGGTATTGACATACACTGCAGCTGGCCTAATTCGCCCCGCATCTTCAACCATCGAATACGAAGTGGTTCTGGTAGCTGGTCATCCCAGTCAAGCTTCTCTCGCCACAGATCTTGCAATAAAATTTTAATTTGGATAATACATGGAGCGATTAATCCCAGCGGATCAAATACCCGGCTTGCTTCACTAAGTACAGCTCGTTTGGTACATTTTGCGTCAATACTCAATTTAATGGTGAATGTGAATACATCATCCTTGGGATCCCACCTCATACCCAGCACTTTCACCAGATCACCGTTGTTAAATTCCTTTTTCGATAATTGAACATCTTCAGTTGGAATTTCTTGTAACAATTCCGGACAATTAGATATCCATTTTTTCAGCACCATCCCGCAGCTCTTAAAAATGTCGACAATATCCTTCTTTAAAGTTTTTAATTCCTGCACTGACCGGCAGCCTGTCATCAAATCGTCCACATAAACGTCGTGCTCTATCTTGCATGCGGCGATCGGATATTTAGTTTTATTTTCCATCGCTAATTGTTTCACTGAGCGTGTAGCCAAATATGGTGCTGCTGCTGTTCCATAAGTAACCGTGCGTAATGTGAACTGCTTAATTGGATCTTCTTCCCTAGCCCGCCAGACAATTCGTTGAAATTGTGCATCTTCATCTCTCACCAGAATTTGTCGATACATCTGTTGCACATCGGCAGCGAAAACAAATCTAAATGTCCGGTATCTCAACAGAATTGAGTACAACAACGACTGCACCGTAGGTCCTACAAGTAATATGTCGTTCAATGATTTTTGAGTCGTGCTTTTGACAGATGCATCAAATACGACGCGTAACTTCTTTGAACCGGCAACTGTTTGTGTAAGCACTCCATGATGCGGGGTATAATATGCTGTTCTGCCTAATTCTTCAGGCCTGATTTCCCTCATATGACCCAATTGCTCATAATCTGTCATGAACTGGCGATACAATTGGGCAAATTCGTTGTCACGGGTAAACCTTTTCTCCATGGCATTTAACCGTCTCACCGCTTGAGTGTAAGTGCTCCCTAATTCATCTGGTGATCCCTTAAATGGCAGGTGCACCACAAATCTACCCTCTACGTTACGCTTGGTCGTCTCCATATACATTTTCTCACACGCTTCCTCATCGCGCGAGAGTGATGAACGCTCTGGAACTCGTTCGACTTCCCATAATGCCCGCAAGGACTCATCGATCCGCTCGACCACTGATTCAACGACTGCAGCCATACCCAACATAGAAATTGTTTCAAACAGAGCCGGTGCCGGACCTGCCACAACCCAACCAAACACTGTGTTCTGCGCTATCACTTTATTGCTAATCGTCTTGATGTTACCCTCGCGTAATACGGAAAAAAAATGGTCAGCCCCCAACAATATGTCGACATCACGTGATTCATGGAAGTCTGGGTCGGCTAAGTTGATACCGATCAAATGCTGAAGTTCATTCCTATTAATCGAGTACTGTGGCAGTTTTGTTGTTATTTTCGAGAGAACAAAGGCTTCGACAAGTAACTTATCAGCTGACTGTGTGCTTGCTAACACCATTTTTACAACACCTTTTGTAGACCCGGCCGCCGCTTCTCCAACACCATGAACTAAAATTCGTTGTTGTCGAATAGGCATCAAATGTCTTTTGGCAAATGCCCCTGAGATAAACGAAACCTGGGAGCCACAATCTAGCAGTAAACGAGCCTTCCCCATTGCTTCCCCATTCTGATTCAGAATGTTTACCATTGCGGTTGGGAGAATTGTGTAAAGTTTATCTTCTATCGTCCTTACGTGATAACTAGCCTCAGTTGGTTGTTCTGATTTTCCCTGATTATCTTTATCGTCACGGCTTGGTAATGCGAGATTTGAAACCGACGAACTTGATGGTTCTTTTAAATTAGCTGGGTGTAGCAAGCTATGGTGCTTTCTCGTACAATCTTTACATCTACTTTTAGCCTTACAATTGAATACCCCATGGTTTATGTTAAGGCAATTAAAGCACCTTCTTTGTGACTGAATCCACGAGTGCCGTTCACTGACAGATGTTGCAATGAATTTACTGCATTCATGTAACTTGTGACTAGCTTCTTGGCAAAATGAGCAAGTTTCCTGGGTTGCGGCTACATGACCATGAACCGTAGGCCTACGATTATTATTCTGACGACTGGTTGGTTGTATGGATCTTAAATCGTCTAGCTCATCACAGCGATTTTGAAGAAATTTGAACAATAGTTCTATGGATGGCTACTCCTCATCTCTCGACTCATGAGCCCATTGGGATTTTGTCTCCGAATCAAGCAAATTCAATATTAATCTTGTGATCCAAGGGTCACGTTGTTCAGCGGCTGATCCAATAGCTTTTAAACCGCGTAAAATTTCATCTGAAGTATCTAGAATTTTGCGAATACTTGCAGCAGATACCGTTTGAATTGGACGCTGCTCCAGGAAGGTCCCAATATATGAATTAACGATTTGCCTCTTGCGGCTATGTCGATTACGAAGTTTGTCAACAGCTTCAAAATAGTTCGCATCAGTAATTCGGAGATGTTTCACTAACTGGCTAGGTTCACCTTCTAAATAGCCCCGCAAATGTTGAAACTTTTGCGATGGCGTGAGGTTGACCTTGTCATGGATGTTTGCACAAAAAAGGTCATAAAATGTACACCATTCCATGTAATTTCCCGAAAATGTAGGTATCGCCTTTTTTGGTAATCGAATGTCATAATGACCTTGATGTGTGGCATTCATTGTATCGTTCATAAAGTGCGTTTGTGGCTCAGTAGCCTTACGAATCCATCTTCCTAGATTACCTTCAATGGTATAATAATTGTTTTCGAATTCGGTTGGATCCAATTCTTCATCTGAATTTGCGGCCACTATCTCCAAGTCAATCTCTTTTACCTTTGTAGCTGCATCCCGTGCTTCTTGCAACCGAATTTGAACTGCTTCATAACTTGAGTCATCAGGAATATTTTCTGCGAACACGTGAATCCTCTGAATTTTTGATAACAGTGAAACTCGTTGTGCCCGAAGTTGTTTTAACCGGGCAGCCATCCGTACACAATTGTAACAGCACTGATCACGATAACGGTATTACTGATTCACAAGTTCTAGAAAATTGTTAATTAACAGCATACAACAACTCGATAAAATTCACACCAACAAATACGTATATTATCCGCACTGTGGAACAGTAATAACTGATTCGCGCACTTTACGGCCCGTCGCCTTTCGATTCTCAATTTTATTTATCGTTTATGCACTGTATTTTGTATTTTAACTAATTAATTGAGTGCTTGAAATAACGGTGTTGCGTTTAATTTATATATTAAAATATTTTTTACGGCACTCAATTTGTTTTGTATCACTATGTTTTGTAATCAATCAGTAATCACTATTTGTATTAATTACAAAACCACCACGAAATTACGTAAAAACGGAAAACCACGCTCTGCTACCATGTTTTTGAATCAAACAAAAAAAAATCTTTTCCCAACCAGTATTCTTTATTTCGTCTTAAGATACACACAGTAATTAATTTCCGCGACTGTTTTATTTCCACGACCAAAATTTTTTCACCTGCTGCTCCAACCAAAACTCAAAATGAAGTGTTCATTACCACTCCCTTATTTTTCTATTATTGTTCTTTATAAATGTACAAGTCATAATCGAAAACCCGTTTTTTAAAACCATAACAATGTTCCAGTTAATCAAGAGACAATGCAAAAAATCTCCAAGTCGATAACGTAACTAAAATCTGCATAGGCGACATTCAGGGGTTTTTCCGATTATGACGTAGGTAACCTTTTTTTTATCTTTACATTAATTATTCTAAGCTTTAACAGGTTCAGACCAATTTTAAAAGAAGCTTAATTTAAGCGGGATACATTTTACGATTTCCCATAAGAACCCATGTAAAATTGAACATTTTGATTAAAATTTTATCAATGAAAAATACTTTTAGGTTTTAAATCAAACCTTTGAGTATAACATATTTTAAAACCATTAACTTAAATTTAGTAATTTAATTATTATAATTAAAATAAAATTTTACAAATTTACTTTTTCTTCGTATGGCTATGTGAAAAATACAGTATACAATTATAAAAACGAAATCAATGACGTAAGATCTTATTTACTATTTATCAAAGAATTTAAATACAATAGACCAGAAATAAACAAACTAAGCACACTCTTTAACAACAATAAAAACGAAATGGTTTGTTTATATGAAAGAAAAAAAAAAGTTTGTTTCTCCTCTTAAGTTTTAACTCTTTGCTATTTAAGTATCGACATTTTTTTGTTATAAAAAAAAACATGACCATTACTTTTTCGAAGTATTCGTCATTTTTTTTATCTTCAATGATTCCGGGGAAGAACTCACCCTCATATTTCACAATTACATACTGTTGAATTTTAAATTCAAGGTTGTCTCATGAAAATTAAAAAGTTGAAAATGTATGATCTCACGAGCTCAAAACAGTAGTACCAATTCCTTTTTTTTTTTTTTGCTCATTCTCCTTTTTGTCGTTTGCTAATTTTTGAATTTCTTAAAAGTTTTCTAGTGGATAGATATGTTATCGGTGTAAATTTTTAAGTGTTCTAATTTTATTTTTTGTGTTTTGATTGTGCTATTTGTGGAATTTTTCTTATTATTTTGTCATTTTATTAATAAAACTTGTTTCTTTTTTATACGATTTAAAGTAGCAGTTTCATATTTTGATTTTTTGACATCTCTGAAATTTGTTTTGTTTTTATTTGTATTAAATTTCATTCATTTTTTCGATTTTTTTTTGTGTTGTAACAAAATGGCAGAATTACCACAAGAACTGTCTTTATCAAGAGAACAACAATTGTCTTTATCAGGGCAACAACAACTGTTTTTTTAGACAACATCAACTGACCTTGCAGATATTGCCTTAAAAAAGACAGTTGTTATTGTCTTGATAAAGACAGTTCTTGTGGTAATTCTGCCATTTTGTTACAACACAAAAAAAAATCGAAAAAATGAATGAAATTTAATATAAATAAAAACAAAACAAATCACACTGATGTTAAAAAATTAAAATATGAAACTGCTTTAAATCGCGGGAAAAATACAAATATCAAAAATTATTTTAAATCGTACGAAAAAGAAACAAGTTTTATTAGTAAAATGGTAAAATAATAAGAGAAATTCCACAAATAGCACAATCAGAACACAAAATTAGAATAGCACAATCAGAACACAAAATTAGATTTTTACAACACCTTTTGTAGACCCGGCCGCCGCTTCTCCAACACCATGAACTAAAATTCGTTGTTGTCGAATAGGCATCAAATGTCTTTTGGCAAATGCCCCTGAGATAAACGAAACCTGGGAGCCACAATCTAGCAGTAAACGAGCCTTCCCCATTGCTTCCCCATTCTGATTCAGAATGTTTACCATTGCGGTTGGGAGAATTGTGTAAAGTTTATCTTCTATCGTCCTTACGTGATAACTAGCCTCAGTTGGTTGTTCTGATTTTCCCTGATTATCTTTATCGTCACGGCTTGGTAATGCGAGATTTGAAACCGACGAACTTGATGGTTCTTTTAAATTAGCTGGGTGTAGCAAGCTATGGTGCTTTCTCGTACAATCTTTACATCTACTTTTAGCCTTACAATTGAATACCCCATGGTTTATGTTAAGGCAATTAAAGCACCTTCTTTGTGACTGAATCCACGAGTGCCGTTCACTGACAGATGTTGCAATGAATTTACTGCATTCATGTAACTTGTGACTAGCTTCTTGGCAAAATGAGCAAGTTTCCTGGGTTGCGGCTACATGACCATGAACCGTAGGCCTACGATTATTATTCTGACGACTGGTTGGTTGTATGGATCTTAAATCGTCTAGCTCATCACAGCGATTTTGAAGAAATTTGAACAATAGTTCTATGGATGGCTACTCCTCATCTCTCGACTCATGAGCCCATTGGGATTTTGTCTCCGAATCAAGCAAATTCAATATTAATCTTGTGATCCAAGGGTCACGTTGTTCAGCGGCTGATCCAATAGCTTTTAAACCGCGTAAAATTTCATCTGAAGTATCTAGAATTTTGCGAATACTTGCAGCAGATACCGTTTGAATTGGACGCTGCTCCAGGAAGGTCCCAATATATGAATTAACGATTTGCCTCTTGCGGCTATGTCGATTACGAAGTTTGTCAACAGCTTCAAAATAGTTCGCATCAGTAATTCGGAGATGTTTCACTAACTGGCTAGGTTCACCTTCTAAATAGCCCCGCAAATGTTGAAACTTTTGCGATGGCGTGAGGTTGACCTTGTCATGGATGTTTGCACAAAAAAGGTCATAAAATGTACACCATTCCATGTAATTTCCCGAAAATGTAGGTATCGCCTTTTTTGGTAATCGAATGTCATAATGACCTTGATGTGTGGCATTCATTGTATCGTTCATAAAGTGCGTTTGTGGCTCAGTAGCCTTACGAATCCATCTTCCTAGATTACCTTCAATGGTATAATAATTGTTTTCGAATTCGGTTGGATCCAATTCTTCATCTGAATTTGCGGCCACTATCTCCAAGTCAATCTCTTTTACCTTTGTAGCTGCATCCCGTGCTTCTTGCAACCGAATTTGAACTGCTTCATAACTTGAGTCATCAGGAATATTTTCTGCGAACACGTGAATCCTCTGAATTTTTGATAACAGTGAAACTCGTTGTGCCCGAAGTTGTTTTAACCGGGCAGCCATCCGTACACAATTGTAACAGCACTGATCACGATAACGGTATTACTGATTCACAAGTTCTAGAAAATTGTTAATTAACAGCATACAACAACTCGATAAAATTCACACCAACAAATACGTATATTATCCGCACTGTGGAACAGTAATAACTGATTCGCGCACTTTACGGCCCGTCGCCTTTCGATTCTCAATTTTATTTATCGTTTATGCACTGTATTTTGTATTTTAACTAATTAATTGAGTGCTTGAAATAACGGTGTTGCGTTTAATTTATATATTAAAATATTTTTTACGGCACTCAATTTGTTTTGTATCACTATGTTTTGTAATCAATCAGTAATCACTATTTGTATTAATTACAAAACCACCACGAAATTACGTAAAAACGGAAAACCACGCTCTGCTACCATGTTTTTGAATCAAACAAAAAAAAATCTTTTCCCAACCAGTATTCTTTATTTCGTCTTAAGATACACACAGTAATTAATTTCCGCGACTGTTTTATTTCCACGACCAAAATTTTTTCACCTGCTGCTCCAACCAAAACTCAAAATGAAGTGTTCATTACCACTCCCTTATTTTTCTATTATTGTTCTTTATAAATGTACAAGTCATAATCGAAAACCCGTTTTTTAAAACCATAACAATGTTCCAGTTAATCAAGAGACAATGCAAAAAATCTCCAAGTCGATAACGTAACTAAAATCTGCATAGGCGACATTCAGGGGTTTTTCCGATTATGACGTAGGTAACCTTTTTTTTATCTTTACATTAATTATTCTAAGCTTTAACAGGTTCAGACCAATTTTAAAAGAAGCTTAATTTAAGCGGGATACATTTTACGATTTCCCATAAGAACCCATGTAAAATTGAACATTTTGATTAAAATTTTATCAATGAAAAATACTTTTAGGTTTTAAATCAAACCTTTGAGTATAACATATTTTAAAACCATTAACTTAAATTTAGTAATTTAATTATTATAATTAAAATAAAATTTTACAAATTTACTTTTTCTTCGTATGGCTATGTGAAAAATACAGTATACAATTATAAAAACGAAATCAATGACGTAAGATCTTATTTACTATTTATCAAAGAATTTAAATACAATAGACCAGAAATAAACAAACTAAGCACACTCTTTAACAACAATAAAAACGAAATGGTTTGTTTATATGAAAGAAAAAAAAAAGTTTGTTTCTCCTCTTAAGTTTTAACTCTTTGCTATTTAAGTATCGACATTTTTTTGTTATAAAAAAAAACATGACCATTACTTTTTCGAAGTATTCGTCATTTTTTTTATCTTCAATGATTCCGGGGAAGAACTCACCCTCATATTTCACAATTACATACTGTTGAATTTTAAATTCAAGGTTGTCTCATGAAAATTAAAAAGTTGAAAATGTATGATCTCACGAGCTCAAAACAGTAGTACCAATTCCTTTTTTTTTTTTTTTTTGCTCATTCTCCTTTTTGTCGTTTGCTAATTTTTGAATTTCTTAAAAGTTTTCTAGTGGATAGATATGTTATCGGTGTAAATTTTTAAGTGTTCTAATTTTATTTTTTGTGTTTTGATTGTGCTATTTGTGGAATTTTTCTTATTATTTTGTCATTTTATTAATAAAACTTGTTTCTTTTTTATACGATTTAAAGTAGCAGTTTCATATTTTGATTTTTTGACATCTCTGAAATTTGTTTTGTTTTTATTTGTATTAAATTTCATTCATTTTTTCGATTTTTTTTTGTGTTGTAACAAAATGGCAGAATTACCACAAGAACTGTCTTTATCAAGAGAACAACAATTGTCTTTATCAGGGCAACAACAACTGTTTTTTTAGACAACATCAACTGACCTTGCAGATATTGCCTTAAAAAAGACAGTTGTTATTGTCTTGATAAAGACAGTTCTTGTGGTAATTCTGCCATTTTGTTACAACACAAAAAAAAAATCGAAAAAATGAATGAAATTTAATATAAATAAAAACAAAACAAATCACACTGATGTTAAAAAATTAAAATATGAAACTGCTTTAAATCGCGGGAAAAATACAAATATCAAAAATTATTTTAAATCGTACGAAAAAGAAACAAGTTTTATTAGTAAAATGGTAAAATAATAAGAGAAATTCCACAAATAGCACAATCAGAACACAAAATTAGAACACTTAAAAATTTACACCGATAACATAACCATCCACTAGAAAACTTTTAAGAAATTCAAAAAAGCAAACGGCAAAAAGGAGAATGAGCAAAAAAAAAAAAGGAATTGGTACTACTGCTTTGAGCTCGTGAGATCACACATTTTCAACTTTTTAATTTTCATGAGACAGCCTTCAACATCAACTCTTGGCTCTCTTATAAAAATTTGCTCTGGTTTGTTCTGGTATTCATTTCCTTTAATGTTTCGTTTTTTTTTCTTCTCGTTGTCTTTTCCTTTCTTCTTCAACTGAGTATATTTAATCCACTGTTCAGTGGATACTACTGCTGGTAGTGTTTATTTCTTTGTTGGAATTGAGTCTGCAGGTGAAGGCTAAATTAAATTTTGTTTGAACGGAGTCGGTAAGTTTTTATTTATTGGACTTTCCACTAATTTGATTGGTGTGTGAGGTTCATTGTCAACCGACAACGCCGTCGGTATCTACAGTCAATGTAACGTTAGTTTTATCTCCCAATAGTATTTCCAAATCAATTTCCATTTCATTATTGGCTAAAGAAGGTTTTGCAATATTCAGCTCAGGCACCACATCAATAAAATCACCCGAAACTACGTTAGTTTTAAGATCTCTCCAATATTCAAATAATGAAGCATCCTCTATATCGCCATTCCAGGAATTACATGAGAACGGCTTCTCGAAGTTAATTAGTTTTTCAATTCCTAAATATCGCTGAAGATGTTCGAGATTTTGTTGTACTAATTTATTTGTTCCCGTTTCCTTAGATTGTAGTACTTGACCTTTATTGCTAAGCAGTTTACTATAATTTGGCACAAACCACAAGTTTTAAATCCGTAGCTCAAATTTTTTTCAAAGCAAGGAATATTTAAAATTGTTGATAGCAATGGAGCAAAATCTTTCCGGCGCATTTTTACGCCATTATTTTCCATGCGCCACTTTTTAACTGCTGTTCTCCATTCTTGTTTCAAAGGATAGAAGTAAGCCACATCCCAATAAGATTCCGTTCTCGCTGCAAAACTGGCTCAGATTTAATGTCATATGTGATGTGTGGCCATCCACAAAAAGTATAACTGGAAATTGTATATTATTGTTTATTAGCGAAGAGAACTATGTACTCAAAAAAACAATTCCCCTGTCATCCAACCCGAATAGCTTCTTCCAATTCCCCAACTGGCTGGTATACTTTTAGATACACTAACAGGAATTCTCTTATACTGTAAAACCACCATTGGGGGGAGCAAGTTTCCTAGTGCATTGCCCATGACAAGTGTTTTTACATTTTCTTTTTCGTCGTTGGCTACTAACGAGTAAATTGATTTCTTTTGGACTTTAAAAAATAAGGTTTCGTCACAATTTAAGATACGCTCCGGATGTTCGAATATAGGTAAATATCCGTTAGCTTCCAGGTAAACTGTAATTTCGTTGAACCATTCTTTTATTTTATGTTCGGTAGCTTGTGCACGACTTTTAATTAAATATTGCGAAACTGAAGGGTTTCTTTTCAAAAAACCTTCGTACCAGTGGCGACCTATCAGGAAACATTATATTATAAGACGGACTGGAATGTAGTATTAATTGAGACTTATTTACCTGGTCTACCGCCTCTAAATTTGTATGCAATTTGCAAATCTTTAGCAAGTAATTGCACAGAATCTAATAAAATATCTTTCGATATGGGAAATCCCATTTTGGCCATGTGGTCAATCCATGAGCATAGATGTCCCTCCTGTTCTTTAGAAAAAACACTTAGTGCCCCTTGTTTTACGTCAGCGCTTAGATTCTTTTTGAAGTGGTTGTTTAATGTTGTTTTGGGAACATCGAAAGTTTTACTGGCCGTATGAACGATCATGCCATTCTTTACAGCTTCTAAGGCACTTTTTAAGGCAACTTTAAAATTCGCTTTAGCTCCCTCACTATTTTTAGTTGCCATTCTATGGTTTATTTTAATTATTTTTAACCATCAATCTAAAAAAAGACATTGATTAACACGACCTCCTTTAAGTACAAAATACTTCCCTTGCAGCACCTAAGTCGGATGCGCGATCCGCATTTGAGACATCATTACAATTTTGTAAAACTGATAATTTTTATTAAATACGGTTAATAAATATTATCAAGAATGTAATATTAATCACAAAATATCCGAAAAATAAGTTGCTCTAAATTAGACCTACCCTTTTTGCTTAATTTAATACATATTTTATCGATTAACTTTTCCATCTAAGATTAAAATTATTTCAATTTTTATTTAACTTTACTCTCCAAAAACAGGAATATTATTGAAAAAATCTAGATTCAAATTAGCTCATCTCCAAATAGCATTAGTAACACATAATATAAATTTAGATTTTGTACTTTAATTGTTATTATTAATATAAAAATTTGAATTTAAAATATATAAGTTATGAACATAAAGTGGATGATACGATCCGCATTTGGGCAAGTGCGAAAAAATAACATACATAATGTGGATCTACTTAATTTAGATTAAACAGTAATTTTTTGCTACAAGTAATGTGTTTTTTTATTAAACAATGATTAATTACTTACCGTTAACTAGTAAAAATCACGAAAAATATAAATTGCACGACCTAAAAGCCTTATTTTATCATTGCACTTTCCTTAAGAAATTTATAAGCAAAAATCAGTTACAGCACTTAATACTTAATGCGATGAACAACTAAAGGATAAAATGAATAATAATATTACAGTTATCCCGCCAAAAAACTAATACAAGCAACATAACATATGAATCTATATTTCTTGATATTCAATACATTGATAAACCAAATATTTTTCCAAAACCAACACTAATGTAATACTACAAGCCTGATTCAGTGATGAAGCACACAGATACCCTCTTACGTTTAATACCTTATACTTGAAAGTGTTGGTGCGAAAATAGAATAAAAATACTCTCAACTAACCAATCCCAATTAGTTTTTTTCATTATTAACATACCCAATTTTCCCTCCACAATTCGTTTGTTTTGTTTTATCTACAATTTGTATGTTTTTCTCACTCATTTATATAATCTGTCGATCACCAATACTTTCATGTATAAGCGCAAAATAAATTTATAATATTGGTGACAATCAGGCTTGTAGTACATTAATGTTGGTTTTGATTTTTCTTATTTTTAACAAAATAACGTTAAACGATCCACAATCGGTACAACGATCCACATTATGGACGTTTACCTTACAATGTTTTTTTGTGTGCCAGCTCCTATTAATAATAGTGCTACTAAACTATAACAATTCTTGCCCAAAATGATTCTTATGAGCTAAAATAAGATCAGGTGGCCAAAAGTGTTGTACTGTTTGGTAATAGCATTATGGGTTTATGTTAGTGTATTGCGATCTCAAAACTAAGATGGTTCTTAGTAATATGTTCAAGAAGAACTAGTCATTGATTTGTTGTGGTCGTCTAAATACATCTTGATGGTAGAATCAAAAGGGCACTAGAGGCTGTAAATTTCACAAAATAAATAAAATGTACAACATTTATTTTAATTTATTTTAACAAATTTTATTAATTTTAATTTGTTTATAAAAATTTATTTTAATTAATTTATTTATCACATTTTTAATTTATTGTCTTCCACCACCATTTGCGCTATTTTAAACCCCGCGCGAGGTGGGCGACATGTCACCTTATTGACGATCGAGAGCAGACTAATTACCAATTTTGATTTTATTTATTTTGTTTGTGTTTTCGTGTTATTTTTGTGTTGTCGCTCTGTTTGGTATACCAAATAAATGAACGGTGCGTTTCTTTGTTTCTACTCTGTTCTCATGCGAACTAATTGTGTGGTGGAGAGAAAATGAAAAACGAATGATTGTATGAGCAAATCATTGAGTCGCCACAAGGCAAACATATTATAAACGACGACTAAAATGATTATTATATGTAAAAACAAGATAAGATAGTTTGGTCAAAATTATGTATAAAATTAAAACAATTATTAATAGTGTGACTCAAGAATCACTCGTATTTTGTTTTTGACCCAATAATGTTGGCTATTAAGAAAATGTCGGTTGTGTATAAGAAACTCTGAAGTTAAGGTGTGATGTCAGGTTTATTTTAGGTGCCCTCTGCCCTGAGTTCAAGACGACCACTTCATTATTCGCATTAACTTCAACGCCAATCAATTTGTGTTTGTAAACGAACCCAAAAATTTACTGCTGTCTCCTGTCTCATTATATATATATAGTATATAAAAATGTAAAACGATCCTCGTAACGATCAAAATATGCTAAACGATAATCATTTCACAGCAATAAAAGCCAAATGCCTTATATACTTATAGCTAAATAGAGCGTTTACGATCACATCTTCCGTCATTGTCCAAATTTAATTCTGGATTAGTATATTGGCATATTTGGTTATTAGTCATATAAACCGTAGTTTTTATTATATGTACATAACATTTAACCAAGTACATTTTTATTGCTATGCAAGTACATAAAAGCTGAGTCACAAACAAAATCTCGTTCGATTATATTATTTACATATGTATATAATATAAAATTTATCAACAGTACTAAGTCGTTTGTTTTCTAGAAATGTTTCTAGAAATAATTTTAGGGGAATTGGTTTTTTTTTATAACTAAACCTAAGTCATGACAATCATTTTATCTTGAGAGGCCAAGCGGATCACAATTTTACGTTTTAACCAAATAAAGTTTAAACTTATTTGGTTTAGTCGTAGTTTTTAATAATACTTGGTAATTTTTTTTGTGTTGTGTTTTAAAGATACAGTGGAGTTTTGAATTTAAATGATGATTTTATTTAGATCATCGAGGCGAAAAACTGGTAGGCGGAAAGGTGTTAGTATAAACCTAGTGAAGCTGAACCCGTTTAAGGGGCAACGGGTGGCAAGACCTTTTATCCGCAACGTGTTTCATAATTCAGCAGGCTTAGAGATACAATCGTGGTCTGATAACTAGGGCAACCACGCAATTTTATCTTTGCCCCCAAATCAAAGAAGGTGTGATCTTAGATTTGAAGATTATATGGAAAGCAGTCTATTTAAGGATAGTGAAACTTGAAATAAACATTTAGTGGTGTAGTGAATTAATTTTTAGTTTATAGTATCTATTTAATTTTTTTGTTCTATTTCTATTGATTAATTCAAAAAGTTAAAATCATTCTATATTATTGTGTAAACTAAAAAAAAAAAAAAGAATAGAAAAATTTTTCATGAGGAAAAGGTAGAAGTGATATTTAGTGTGGTGTTTTTTTTTTGTAGAAATTTCACCTAGCGAACAAGCAGTGACAGAGAGTACTCTTTGGATACGTTGTCGTGGTGAGTTTTTTTTTATTAATTAAATTTTTGTGGGACTAAATGGCATTTCGGAGGTTTTCCTTATGGAAGATTACGTTAATCTCTAATGATTGTGCAATTGTTTCTGAGAATTTCGGAAAATTAAAGTTTAGTTGAATGATCAAAAAGAAAATGAATTAAGTGTCTTTTTATTTGGTGATGAGTGTTGAACGGTACTCCTTATATATTGCGTTTTGGTGTTATATTTTGCACGTATGGTTTGTACGATTAGTAGGATTATGTGACAAAGACCCTCCAGCCGGTGAGTATATACCAATTGCAGTCACATGATTGGTCGGTTATAGAATCATCGGAACACAATTAGATACGATTTGGGGCTTCTTTCTTATCTGAAAGTTATCTTTACTGAGCGGAACAGCATTATTTAAAACCTGGTAAAATCGATTATTTGCCTTTAAGTATTAAAAAATAAATTTATTTTGGTTCAATTTAAATTTCATTAGTATATACAATTTGACAATTAATCATTAATTTTATTTGGTATGATAAGGTACCAACTTTTAAGATCAAAAATATAAAATTTTAGTTTAATAAGTACTAATATAATTATAGCAATTAATAATTATTGAAATGATGGATGGCGGGCGAGGTATTTTGTAGAACAATTTTGTGTAACAATTTTTTCTATATAAAGGCGTTCCGTAATATTCCAAAAACACTCTAACACTCTATCGAATAATACAAACAGCGAGCAAAATATTTTATAAAAGAAACATTTTGAAATAAATTATTTTAAGTAAATACAATGAAAATTACAAAGTTTATTATATTGAAGATAGGGTGTTTTATTTTAACAAAAACGGTGATTAATAGAAGCCCTCTTCAACAAGTTTTTTATCCTCTAATTTTTATTGAACTTCACATATTATTCACATATTATCAACTGTTACAAAGTCTAACAAAACTGCTTCTTATGTACTAAAAAATTTTGTTAGACTTTGTAACAGTTAGCCTATTCAGTGGCCCTATTGTGGTAATTCCCGGCGAACGGGGAATAATTTTCTTTATAGCAGTTATTTCTAGATACGTATTTTTAACTTTTTATTCCCCATTTACCAAAACTGGATTCTCTCAATTGGGGAATAAATATATAGGGGAAGTAAATTTAGTTATACGTGTTGTAACGGAATACTAAATTTTAGTACTCGTTAGACATAAACGATATCAATGGCATGGGAAGTAAGGTCATCTTAGCCCTCAGCTCAGTTCGGAGAGGTTTTATTCTATGTCGTGGGCTTTATTGTGTTCCCATGAGTTCCATTGCTGGATTGATGACGAAAACAACAAAAAAAAAAAAAAAAAATTTAATTCGACGTTTGACGACTCCTGCACCCCTACTTACCTGACCGCAGCACACACACTACGCGACTTGATTCAACGCATCTTCACCGTTGTCTCATAAACCATAATATTAATAATAATAGAAAAAAAAAATAAACTGGCTTGGTATTAGAAATTCATACATAAATGATATATTTCAGTTACCAATAATAAACGTTAAATTGCCAAAAACAAGGAAAATTAGATAAGAAAATTTAGCCCAACCCCTATGTACGCGTACTGTACCTAAGATCCTAATACTTAACACTAGTTTTGATTTAATTAGAAGAAAACTTAAATAATAATATAATAAAAATAATGCTAATAATAAAAGTATAAGTTTTCACAAAATAAATAGAAATTTTTACTCATCGAATTCGTATGATAATTTTGCAGTATCCACAATGATGAATGTTGGAGAGATCTGCTTCGTTGATGATGACATTTTATATTATTTGTATTTGTTGCTGTAGTATGTATACCATATATTAACGGGTAACGCAAGCAATATATCGACAATTGTAGGTTACTTATTTTAATTAATATCTTTTAATTTGATGAATTAAATAATTCATCATTATTTATTAGCACTTTATGTAAATGTTCTTATTTCACTTTTAATTATAGGTATTATATAGATATTTTATAATTCAGTTTTTATATACGTATTTTAATTAGGTATAATTGATTATCGGAAAATGATCGAAAAAAAATGATTACTGTTAAATATTCATGTTTAATAATTATCTTGTATCATTTAAATCCGTTGTTGAAGGTACGTTACACCAATTTTAGAACGACCTTCCACATGGGTAAAGAAAAACCATCCAACAAATTTACTGATTTGTTACACGAATGGCTAACAATTATCACTTCTATATAATTCAAATATTAGAACAATACATATAAATTCTAAATAAAAATGTTCACAAATTACGTAACTTTATATAATTTTTAGTTTATTTTGCTAATAACGCAAATCACTGGTAACTGAATTGCCAAAATTTGTGCACATCAAATCAAACTAGTCACAAATGTATTACCGTATAGAACATAATTATGTGTATACCAAACAAAATTAGATAACGTGAATAACTGTTTCACTTTCGGAATTTATATACCAAATTGTCTATTTTAAAACGTCTTAGCTTGAATCTTTATTTCAAATCACTATCCAAAACGATATCAAGACTCAAGAAAAAAATAAATAATAACACTATCGTCCATCCGATTTATTTCACAGCAATATATATATATATATATATATATATATATATATATATATATATATATATATATATATATATATATACAGTGTGACCACTATATTCGGTTACAAAAGTTTGAGTAGCCGGGGAAAACAAACGAAGCTAAATAATCTTGAAATTTTTAAATCGTGAAGTACCGTTAGGTGTTCTATGTACATCAAAAAAAATTTAGTTAGTTTAGTTACGTAATAGCTTTGTTGTGATCATGCCAAACTTACGATCTGAAGTAAAGAGCTGCTTTCATGGCACGCGGGTGACGAAATTATCTTCTCAGATGAAAAACTTTTTGTGCATGAAGTTCCGCACAATGTTCAAAACGATCGAGTTTGCTCGGTTTCAATAAAGGATGGCCCAAAATATAAAAAGCACGTACCGAGGTTCCAAAATGCGTCCGCGGTAATGGTTTGGGGAGCCGTATCCAAAAGAGAAACCCTTCCACTTGTTTTTATCGATAAAGATGTTAAAATAAACGCAAAATATTACTTGGAGGAGGTTTTGCAGAAACATTTATTGCCAGAAGCCCAAGCAATGTACGGAGAGGAGTATTATTGCTATCAACAAGACGGAGCATCAGCACATACGGCGAAAGTAGTTCAAGAGTGGTGTGTGGCTAATTTAACTGACCTCATTACCTAATATGAATGGCCGCCTAGTTCACCAGATTTAAATCCCTTGGATTTTTCTATCTGGGGGTTTATGGTACAAAAGCTTAAGGATTACCGATACAAGACTTTGGATGAATTTAAGACGGTAATTTTGAGTATTTGAAATTAAATCCCAATAGAAGTCATCCGTGCCGCGTGTGGTGATTCCGAAGTAAGATTGAAGCGCGCAATAAAGGAGAGAAGAGATACAATCGAATAATATTATAATGTTTTAAACTATGAAGCTTTATGTTTCTTATTCACAAATAAAATTTGAATTTTAATAATTAATTTGAAAAATACAGCTAGGTTCTTTTGTAACCATATATAGTGGTCACACTGTATATATAAATATGCTGTGAAATAAATCGGATGGACGATAGTGTTATTATTTATTACAACTGGCTAACAAAAAAAAATTTGTCTCCGTCAAAACGAAAACGATCAATCTCATCATCAACCATACAAAGGGGAAATCGACTATCGATCACAAATAAAGGTATCATTACACAGCTACGAAGGGCAGTACTTGTAACGCGTGAATACGTTACAGTGTTCATCATGGAATCACAATAAAATGAGTAAAGATCCGTTAAGAATCCTTCATGTTGATGATGATAACGACGGCCGAAGATTAATTCGTGGATTCATCGGCAACCCTTGGCGGTGTTCAACATTATCCTTCATTCGGTTTGTTCGAAGATGAATTCATTTAACTATACTGAATGCCACAAGAATGGTATTAATTTTAAAAAATTAGAGAAACCATATATACAAGTCACTTCTTATGCTGAACTCTTTACAAATGCTGGTCACTCTGAAGTGTTTAGGCACTTATTTTAATAACAAGTAAAAGAACATAATTATTAGGAACATTTTAAACAAACTTGGATTCAGGAGCAGCGCCACTCTTCAGCTTCTAGAGAATTCAATTAGGTTCCTACTCTTCTCCAGTATTTATAATTCTTACTCGAGATGTCGGTGGGGTCATTTTACATAAAATAGATATTTTTAAGGAAATGTAAAAATATCAAAATTATATATTACAATACTATCATTAAAATTATTAGGTAACTTAAACCTTTCAACCAATATTAATATTATTAATTATTAATATCAACCACAGATAAACAAGTATTTACGTTAAAAATCTATTCCTCTTCAATTCTTTCATAAAATCGGTTTGGAAGAACTAACGTCAAAACTGGTGTAATTGGGAATAATTTTTTCCCAATAAAAAATTTTTCCCGAACACCAGAATACACTTTACGGAAAGAGAATAATACAGCAACAAAATTTAAAAATCTATTACCCGGGAATTACCAGAATATGTGATTCTTGAGTCCACTATTAAGAATTGTTTTAGTTTTATACGTAATTTTGACTATATTAAACGTTATCTTATCTTGTTTTTACATATAAGAATCATTTTATACGTCGTTTATAATATGTTTGCCTCTAGAGCTTCTTGATTCTACCATCAAGATGTATTTAGACGACCACAAAAAATCAATGACTGGTTCTTCTTGAACATATTATTAAGAAGCATCTTAGTTTTGAGATCACAATACACTAGCATAATAACACTACATCTTATTTTAGCTCACAAGAATAATTTTGGACAAGAATTGTTATAGTTTGGTAGCGCTATCATTAATAGGAGCTGGAACACAAAAAAACATTGTAAGACTTAACAATTACTATTGATAACATTTGATTGATCATATACACTGCTCGTCAAAAAACCCGGACACTACATTTTTTCAGTAAATATTTGTGTTAACGGTAACTATTCGCATTATTCGCGTTATGGTTGTACGAAATAATATAATGTGCGCCAAAAGGCACTAACGGATCAAGTTTTCGTTTAATAAAAGTAACCACAGGATCAAAACATTTGAAATAACAAAATTACCGAAAAACGGATATTGATATATCTTCATCTTTATTTAAATAAAAACCAACAATCAATCTAAGTGGTCGGTACTCTACTATCGAGTATTTCCGCCACGAGCTCTGATCACATCTAGCATTCTTTTTGGCATACTGTGCACAAGGTTTGCAACGTACTCCTGAGGTATCATTTCCCATTCTTCCTGCAGAGCTGATTGAAGATGATCCAAGATTTCTGGATCGACTTCCCTTTGCCTTAAACGACGCCCTAGCATATCCCACATATGCTCAATGGGATTAAGGTCAGGGCTGCGAGCGGGCCAAACAATTCGATCAATTCCCACCTCATCCAAATAATTGTTGACCACGTTTGCAACGTGGGGCCTGGCGTTATCATGCATTAGTTTAAATTGCTGTCCAATAAATGGGGCGTATGGAACCACAAATTCTTCTAGACATTCCACGATATACCTTTGGGCAGTAATAGTGCCGCCGCGTAGAAATACAAGGTCCGTACGGGCGTCTATAGAAATGCCTGCCCACACCATTAGTGAGCGGCCATGAAATGGGACTCTTGGGGATATGGCACATTGTAAATATCGCTCTCCGGATCTCCCCCATACTCTTTCCCGTCCATCCGGTGATCGCAGACTGAACCTTGATTCATCAGTGAACAACACGGACTTCCAGTCGTCCGTAGTGAAACTGACGTGGTTACGAGCAAAAGTCAAACGGTTTCTTCCATGAGCTGGGAGAAGCTCTGGCCCTGTAGCAGCTCTCCTGGACTGCAATCCATGTTCATTTAATCTTCGCGATGCTGTGCTAACTGAAATAATGACACCACGTACCTGTGCCAATCGACCAGCGACGATTCTAGCTGTTTGGAAACGATCTCGCAGTACCATTGATACCATAAACCGATCGTCCCGCTCGTTTGTTGCTATTTTACGACCAGATCCAACCGTTCGCTCATACTGACTAGTTTCACGATATCGTTTAATAGCGTCTTGAACTGTACTTCGAGGGAAATTTAGGTGGGCAGCAATATAACGCACGCTACGGCCATCCTCACTCAAAGCGATTACTTTTGCGATATTTTCTGGTTTCATAATTATAATATTTGCTAATAATAATAATAACTAAGCACTGTTAACGTAAACTGTAATAATAATACTAACAATAAATGCTACTTTAAATGTTTCAAAACAATTGATAGATGCCCATTTATTTAGAAACGTAACAATCGAAATTTTGAATATTTTTCATTTATTACACTTTGTTGCTGTGATTGGATTTTAAATAAAAAAAATACGGTTTCTGTTACACCTATTTTTCGATTATGTACTATTTAATATGACAGTGCCTTTAAAATAGCGTAATTGCTCTAGAAATTAGTTGTTTTCCAGTCGACCAACCGCAAGTACCCGCTAGCAAACCGCTAGTAGAAAGGTTTTTGTCTTCGCTCAATGAACTACTCGTAACTGCTCTTGTTATTTTTCACGAGCAGTTAGAAGCAGTTACGCAAAATTTCGCCGCTAGACGGTTGAGTGTAGAACCGCTTGGTAAACCGCTTTTTTATGTCAAAAATATTTATTTTTTTGTGTCAATAATAAATATTTTTCTATTGCATTTGTCAATACGTTGGTTAAGTTGTTAAAAAAAAAATATTTTTATTTTTATTTGTTCGCCGCACTAAAATTTTGACAGCAATTGCAAAACATATACGATTTATAGGGTATGTTTTACTAACGTCATCCATTTTAATCGTTCCAATCGACCGTAGCAAGGACAAAAACCTATCTACTAGCGGTTTGCTAGCGGGTGCTTGCGGTTGGTCGATTGGAAAACAACTATTGCAGATTTACGAAGAAATTCAAGTGTCCGGGTTTTTTTGACGAGCAGTGTAGTTTGTTGTTGTTTATTTGACCTACTTTTTTAAAAATACGTCAAAGGTATATGTGTGAAATGTAAATCTCAACTTTGAATAATTTAAACATCACTAATTGGTTGTTAGATGCCATACCAAAATATTCATTAGTCGTCAAAGTTTAATTTCGTCAAAAATAATTTGTTGTTCCCTTTTAAACATGTTAAAACTCATTTTAAAAATTTATAAATTTAAAAGAGTGTTAAAGTAACTATAGTCGTTTCCCTTTTTTAATTGTAAAATGTTTATGGAAATTAAATTATCCCTTCAAAATAATGTATGTAATTCTACTAAATAAAACCACATAATTTGTAAAAATTTAATTTAAAGCTATTTTTTAATAAAACAAAATAAGACATTATTTATTGTCAAACATTATTAAATAAATTATTTCAATTTTTAAATATTTAAAATAAATTAAAAATGGAAATTATTTAAAAAAGAATTTAATAATTTTATTCTTCGTCGATTTCATCAAATATATCTAAATCTGGGTCCACGTCGTAATCACTATTATTTTCAGTTTGCAGGTTTTTGTAAAAATCGTGGTATTGTGGTGATATTAAAGGTAACATGTCTAAAATATCTTGCTTTTTCTTAGAATTGATTAAATTTGGCCCATTACAGGCTAACTTTAATTCGGTTCTTGAAATTCTAGAAATTCCTCTTCGCTTTATATTATGTATTTTAAATGGTTCATTATCGTCCAACGAGTTTTTATTTTGTATAATACCGTATTGATTTGTGTATCTTATCCAACGCACTTGAGACCAAATAAATCGATTCCCATCAGCATCTTTAGAATGCCATGTATATTTTGTTTTAACCATTTCGCTGAGGTTAAAGAAATCAGTTTGTTGCATATCAATAACCTTAAATGTATTGGTTGATCGTATAGTTCTTATGAATTGAGAGTAATCATGTGTAGCATGAATATCAATAGATGTTTTCCTTATTTGTTTTTCAATTGTAGCATGTACCATATCACATTCCATATGCGTATGACCAACGTTTAAAAATTTTTTCTTTGTTTTTACTTTGTAGAAAAAATAAGAATATTGCAGAAATAAAACTATTTTTGTTTTGCCCAACACAGTTATCACTATAAAAAGTGATGGTTTTGATTGGTGGAGGCAAAGAATTCAAATGCAAATAAAGGCAAGAAGATATTTCATTCCCGTCGCGGTTAACTATTCCTTCATGTCATAAGTAATTAAACGGCTTATTTGATGCTCCATCATGGATAGTTAAATTGAAGGTCCACACCCGACAAACAATTGTTAACCGCAATAGGATTCAGGTTCAAAACCGTAAAATATCTACACGAAGGCTATCCGATTTTAAAAAACATGGAGAAAGGAAATATTAAGCGAACAAAAGTAGATTATTTAGAAAAATGTAATTATCGACAAAAACCGATTAAAACACGAAAACAAAACGCAACCTAAATCATTGATTATTATTCCGACTGGCAAAAAAAAATGTAAATTCATTGATCACAGATTTACATAGTTTATTAATGAAAGCTTATTAAAGGCAGTGATTTTCAACAACATTATCCATATAAAATTCGATTTTTAGTAAAATAAAAATTGAATGAGCACGTACAATTAAACCCCGTTTAAATGGTTATTAATCAATCCCTAATGTATTCCCGAATACGGTTCATTTAGATGGTTTGAAGCAAGAAGAGTGTGTCAAAAATGTTAGGATATTATTGTCTTACGTCACTTATAAATCAAAACTTAAATATTTAATTAATTCGTACCGTAGACAGTTGTAAGTCCGGTAAAATTACCTTCATTTTACGGTCATCTGGACTTTAAAATATACCGACAAACAGCGCAACAAACTTCATTGATTTGAGACCGTAAAAAGCCGGTTGAAAAACTAAATCTAAACAATGTATATACCCGAAAGGTATCCGATTATAAAATGAAAAAAAGAATAAAATAACGAACACGACTAGACTAACAAAACGTTCACGTACTAAATGATTTGATGGCATGAAATGGTATAATTTACGTTGAATCGAGCCAGTTATCTAATACAGAAACAAAGACGGTTTATATACGGAAAATTGTACGTACAAATTTCCGATAATTGGATGGTGTTTTATACGAAATTTTTTCATATATGTATATTAACGGCGAGAGGACTGCAGAATTTTATCTAGTACACACACACACACACACACAAAAAGACAGTTTATTTACGAGATATTTTACTAAGAATTTAATTTGTCTGTCTGTAATGAATTGAATTTTTCGGCTTTTTAAGGATAAATATTCGTACGGGCATATTACACACACAAGTGAGGTTTCTCCATGGGTTTTTTGATATTTGATGTAATGAATAATAATTCGATATATCAGTACGTTCTGGCCAGATACTTAATGTAAGTGGCTAGAGTGAAATTTTTTGTAGTTTGGTCGTAGCTACTTGATGAGTAGACGAACTTTTCAGTACGAAACCAAACTACCAACATAAAGAACTCATGGAGGGTTCTCATTTTTGCAGAGTAATACATTGGTATAACTCTTAGGGGCTTGGGCTAAAATTACGGGGAGGGGAGAATGATATTTCTACTTTTTTCAGTAGATATGTTATGAGGGATTGGCCTCTTTATTTTTCTGATTTACCAAATCGAAAATATTGGGATTGCCATGAACAATTAATATATGGTATTTGTCTATAAAAAAGCCGAAAAATTCAATTAAGATATTTTACTTGCGAATGTTCGTCAATTGGATGGTGTTTTATCTGAAAACTTCACTTACATATTAACGGTGAGGGGACTGCAAAATGTTATTTGATACGTTTCTTTACGGCAAATTTCACAAATAAATGTCCTACAATTGGACGGTTTTTTATCCGACAATTTCACTTACATATTATCGCCAAAGGTACTGTAGAATGTTACCTGATACACACAAAGGGATTTACGGCAAATTTAACATGTAAATCTTCGTCTCATTGGACGGTTTTATATCCAACAATTTCACTTACATATTAAGGATGAGGGGACTGCATAACGTTATCTGATACCCACAAAATAACAGTTTATTTACAGAGAATGTCACTTACAAATTGTCGGCAATTTGACTGTAAAGTACACTACGGTCCTCGTTCAGATATTAGAGCCCGCCCAAGGTGTTCCAAAACACGGTTTTTTACAGTATTTGAGGAAAGTGAAGTCTGCCAAAATACAGTTCGATCCTCCAGTCCCCCATCAATTATTTTTCAGTATTAAATATTGAGATTGTTTGTCGGGACAATGACCATTTATAAAATGCAACATTCGTAGTTAGTTTAGGTGATGGTAAACATTTTTGTAAATCAAAAGTAAATAGTCGCGACTCAGGATTTTGTTTACTAATAGTTTTATCGCGATGTTTTGCCTTGTAAGCTAAATCAGCAACTGTATGATGTTCTCCTTGTATCTTTAGTAATTCTTCTTTGTTACTAGTAGCAAACTTAATTTTCTGGTTAATGGTTTCACAAAAGTTGCATGCGTCTAAGGATGGTTTTTTTAAATTTTAGATTAGTGGGGCAGAATCGCCACTTTTTTGTAAAATCTCGGTAGAAAAATTATTATTGAATTTTTTTTAAATCGGTAAACGGTAATAAATACTTCCGTATTTTCTAAACCAATTGTGAATGTAAGGATTTTTCCTTATTATGACAAAACATTTTTTTCTAATTTCTGCTTGAACTCCATAGAAAGATGAAAGTGCCCCGGCCCGGGGTACTTTCGCCAAACGAAGGGGCACTTTCGTCAACGCAACTATTTTAGTAGAATCGATACTAATACACATTATAAATAAAAGAATTTTTTAAAATAAATAAAATAAAAACATATATATTCAATAAAATATTAAATTTAAACTTAAACGTATTCAATATAAATTATAAAAATAAAAATAAACGTTGGTATAATTCAGTCTTCTCCTTTTTAAACTAACTCATAAAGGCACTTACTGGCCGTCTTTTATCGAACGTTATATTTCGTCAAATCAATTGCAAAATAATACCTTTTTTCTTGACGGGATGTTCCCGGAGGATGCTCTGGTGTTGGCAGCTTCATATGAACATCATTTCTATAAATTAATGAAATGTCTTCTTTGCTTGGTTCAACAAATATTTGACTTGTAGCATGTTTGCGCAAGAAGCTTACGATGTAGGAGTTATTAGCTTCCACTTCGGTTATTTGACCCACGTAAAATATTGAAACACTCTTTACTATAAGCTTAACTAAAACGCATGTCCCCTTTTCTAGTACATCGGTGTCGATAAGAAGCATTTCTGGATTTGGATCTAAATTGGATATTTCTTCATCCCAAAAAGAGCCCACTGATTTATCAGATTCGGCATAAGATATTACGTCAGAATCAGTTTCAGACGAAGAAATTTGAATTTTCGGAATTTTTGTTCTCGTTAATTTCTTTTGCTTAAATGATTTTATTTTTGGTTTAACAATTGTTGAATTTTTTGATTTTAGTAACTCTATTCTTTGCTTTTCTGGTGTGGATGTAAAAATTCTTGATTTACCTATTCTTTTGGATTGGGTTATTCTTTTAATCCGTGAGATAGGACGAACTTCTTCAGGACTCATCATAGTTTGAATGGAATTTCCTTTTAAAATAATCCTACTGTTGTGAGTGATATCGGTTATATCGGTTTCTGCACCAACGTCAGAGAGCAGGTCACACTGGACTTCATCCAATTCATCTGAAATTTATTATTTTTTTATAATATATAATTTGTAACAAAAATATAGGTAATTTTACCCACCATTGACCACAAAATCATCATCTTCGAAGATCATTGTATTATATGGGTAAATTCCTGTCGCTGAAAACCCTTTTTGGATATTTTCTGGTGAAAACGCTTTTAAAAATGGAGATTTGGTTAGTCCAGCCACATCGTATATGATTATAGCTTTTCCTGGGTTCGTTGTCATGAAATCATTGTATGATGATTTGCAATATTTTTTAAACGGTCCGAAAATGGACACGTCGAGTGGTTGCATTTTGTGAGAGGTATGTGGTGGAAACGACAGCATTATGATGCCATTTTCCCGACCATACATAATAGATTCTATTGAGCAATGCGAAATGTGATTATCCATCAGTAATAGAATTGGACTGTCAGCGGTGCATTTGGTAAATTTTTTAATATGTTGCAAAACCTCAACAAAAATCTCCGCATTGATCCATCCACTCTTCGAATTAAAAGCTGCAGATCCTGTCACACTACCGATTGTAAACCTTTCGTTGTAACGAGCTCGGGGATAAATGTAAACGGGCGGTATATGATTACCTGCAGCGTTTATAATTCCCACGAGTGTTATTAGTGATCCACGTTCTGCAGACACGGCTTGAGATACGCTACGCTGTCCTTTTTCTGCAATTATCTAGAAAGAAGTAAAACAGTTTTTAAACGACAAAGAACACAAATTTTAAAATGTTTACCTTTGGGGGATCCACAACAGTGCTAATTCCAGTTTCGTCTAAGTTGAAGATATCTTTTGCAGTGAAAGAAAACTTATCCAAACATATCTTTAGGTTGCAAAAAAAGTCATTTACAGCACTCCTATTAAACCCTCTGAGTCGAGCCACACTGGTTTTTTCAGCCTTTCTCAAAGTCAAGGAAGGTTTCCTTTTAATAAAACCAATCAGCCAGTCTATACCTGCTTTATTATTTAAATCCCATGAGGAGGGGTGAGCAATATTATTTTTATTTGCAAATTCATAAGCGAAGTTTCTAGCAGCTTGATAACTTAAGCCATATTGCAATTTAGAGCACTTTTTCATGTAGTTAGCAATTTCGTTTTCTTGACTTATTGTGAATACTTGCCAAACTGCGTATTTAGATTGGAATTTAAATAAATCTTCATTTTCACTGAGCTCATTTCCGGAATCTGAGCCATCTAGCGCTAGTGGATCAATCGAACTTATTTTTTTCTTAAGCCTGCTGTTCAATGTGGTTCTTTTAATATTATATTTCAAAGAAGCACTTGTCGGTGTTTCGATTTTTTTCAGAACATCTGAAATCGCATGTTTTAAATTGTCTTCGTTAATCGCAGCTCTTTCGGTTTTTTTTTTATAATTACGCACCATCTTTCTCCTATAAAATCAAAATTAAACACCAAAATTAATAAATGTGGCACGCTCGACAGTATTAAGGGGCACATTTGTCAAAGACGAAACTGCCCCGTAACAACTTGGCGAATGTGCCCCAAGTAGCAAAAAAAATACTAAATAAAGAAATTTAATTAATTATTTTCGATTGATTAATTCACACACTAACACTTTAAAGATAATTAATTTATCTAACTATATTCAATGAAACACTCAACAAAACTAAAAAAATGCTTAATAAAAAATCTTACGTTATACATACCAAATATTACACAATACTGGGGAAAAACACGATTATGCGTGTATTTTGGTTGCGTTTTCAATGATGACTGTAAAATTACAGAGAAACATTTGAAATAATAACGGCATGATTCAGTACTTTTTTCAGATTTTTTAAACGCTGTGAAGGTAGCTAAACATAGCTTGACGAAAGTGCCCCGATGACGAAACTGCCCCACTTTACCCTAAGCGACTTAAAAATTTCGGTATACTTAAAAATTGAAGCAGAATTGTGGTATTCCTTAGAATAAAGTTCAAACATTTTACTTAAATTTAAATCGGATTGCAGATATTGTTTGTCACTATGTCGACGGGAATAATGCGACGTACAGTGGGTCAATTAAGTATTTGAACACCTTTATTTATCTTAAATTGAAAAGGCTGGGTGGACAAATAAAAATGTTTTCGTAGTAAGTAATAAGTAATTTAGCTATTCTTTTTGCATTATAAAATATATATTCACTTTGCAATTTAAAAAAAAAAATAGAGAATTACCTCCAATAAAGTATTTGTACACAATGGGGCTTTCCCTCTTTGTCTGTGAATACTAATTGAAACAATTTTTTTTTGTGCGTCTTTTTTATTAAATATGCATTCAGTTAAGTAAAAACCTTTGTAAAGTGTGGACGTACAATCGAAATTTTTAAAAAATATCTCCTAAACAGGCGGAGTTAAGCGAAAGTGTAAAGGAAATAATAGTTTACCATTATAAAGAAGGAAAAAGTTTGAGACAAATTGGAGATTTGTTAAAAAAGGGACACACCACAGTACGATGTGTTATTAAGAAATATGAAGAAAGCCATAGTATTAAAAATAAGAAACGAACGGGAAGACCAAAAGTGCTTAGCGTGCTTTAAGAAAGGGATATATTAAGGGCAGTGAGGGTGGATCCTCATATTAGTGCACAAAGTTTGGCGTACCCGTAAAAAACCATTTATTAATGCGGTAAATGCAAAAAAGGCTAAATTTTGCCAATCGCTATATTGACAAGGCTATTAATTTTTGGAAAAATGTAATTTTTTCTGATGAAAGTAAGTTTAATTTATTTGGTTCAGACGGACGACGCAGTGTATGGCGAAAAAAAAATACTGAATTAGCTAAAGAAAATATGTGTCAAACCATAAAGCAAGGAGGAGGCAATGTGATGGTTTAGGGTTGTTTTTCTCACAATGGGGTAGGAAAATTGCATTTTATAGACGGTAAAATGAACGCACGTATGTATTTTGAAATATTGCGGGATAATTTAAGAGCTAGTGCTCAGCAGCTTAGGATCGAGAATATCTTTCTGTTTCAACAGGACAATGATCCAAAGCATACAGTGCGTATAATGTACTGCAAACGTTACCAACACCACCTCAATCTCCGGATCTAAACCCGAGTGAGAATCTGTGGGCTCATTTAGATTGACAAATCCGGAATTACAACATAAAAAACAAAGCAGACCTGATCAATGCACTCAAAATGGAGTGGATAAACATTTCTGTCGAAATAACAAAAAATTTAGTGGAATCGATGCCAAGGCGATTGCGGGCTGTAATAGATGCAAAAGGGATGCATACAAAATATTAAATGGGGAATTATAAAAGGGAATTGAAAAAATAACAATAAAAATTAGATTCAAAACCAAGTGTTCAAATACTTTATGGGACTTCATTTTTCTCTAATTATTGAATAAACTCAACTATAATTTTATGTTTTATTTTATTTTATTAGTAAAATCCGTTGAATTATCCACACGTTATAATAAAATGGTTTTCTGTTATAATATGTTGTGGCGGTTCAGGCATTTATATTTACGCGTTCTCTGCCACATTGTCGGAACGAACACTCTTGAACACTCTCACAGACAAAACCGAAACACCTATTTATAAAACTGCTGTCTCTTCCATATGAAGCGACAAACGTGAAATAAAACAAATGAGTCTCGTCTCGGATTTCATGTTGCGCGCACGCCCGCTCATAAAACAATTTAATAAATACAACAAAATGGTGGTGGTAAAATAATAAATAATATATAAATAAATTAATAAATTAAGTTTTATAAATAAATTACAAATTTATAATTTAAATTTTAATGTGCAAAGTTTAATTTATTTCTGCTACATAAACTATCATGTGCAAAACTTTTATAAGTGGTAACCCCGACGACCGTTTTTACGGTACTGGACACACCCAAAATCAATGCGAAAACATAAATTTTCCAATTCATTCGGCCGGGTGCAACACATGTTAATTTTTTTTTTGTCCGTAAAATTGTTTATCGGCTGGAACAGCCATATGGAGAAACACAACTTCTACACTGCAATAGTAAGCACCGGCCAGTCATATATATATATATATATAAATACAAATAAAAAAACCACAACGAGATACACACAAAATTACAAAAAAAAAAAATATGGAGTCAGCAAAACATAATGGAATTTCACACACACCTACCACACACCAACATCCATTTCTCATGCACCTATACATCAAAACAATACAAGCACATCACCACCATATTAAACAGCTGTTCAACAACGTCGCCAATGTCATTATCCACCATAGGCAAGCAGCAAAATCATCATCACCGCCTTTGTCATCGGATCCATAGCAACAGCAACGGTACCAGCGGCATTATTCTCGATCGTCATCAGCATGACTTTCATCGCGACAGCGCCAACACCACTACAGCAGCTATATATATATATACATATATGTATATATACAAAAACGGGACCAACATTACCACCACCATCAACGCTTACAGCAACAACAACAACATCATCAGCAATTGACCATTTTGTAAATTGTAATCACCACCATTTTCATTTTTCATTTCCATTTTCATTTTTTTTTATTTTCAGTAGATTCAATAAAAGTTTTTTTCATGTGTTTTATTGAAATGGCTCGAAAAAACGTCGTATGTCAAAACGACACCCAGCCATGCCCGACAAAACTTCCCATTACCACACTCACGCACTGACATATAGGACCGAAACTGGCCTCAAAACAGGTTACGTCAGGTAAACCATTCTGGCCTGCCCAGAACAGAACAAACCATTCTGGCCTGGCGCATGTTTTGAAGCCAGGCAAAAGCCAACACACGAAAACGTCAGACGTCAAACTGACAAGTCGCGGTTTTCGCAAGACGATCGATACACAAGTACATAGACGTACACTCGCATACGCACACTCGGACACACACGAGCATACGCGCACGAGCATAGACGCGCACTAGTACACATGCACACTCCACCCCTATGATAATACTGCTCGGCTAACGATTCTGGTACAGCCAGACGTTTCAGCCGCACAGATATAAACCATCACGGAGGGGGATGTCACTCGTGGGGGAGTCCTGTGGCGGTTCAGGCATTTATATTTACGCGTTCTCTGCCACATTGTCGGAACGAACACTCTTGAACACTCTCACAGACAAAACCGAAACACCTATTTATAAAACTGCTGTCTCTTCCATATGAAGCGACAAACGTGAAATAAAACAAATGAGTCTCGTCTCGGATTTCATGTTGCGCGCACGCCCGCTCATAAAACAATTTAATAAATACAACAAAATGGTGGTGGTAAAATAATAAATAATATATAAATAAATTAATAAATTAAGTTTTATAAATAAATTACAAATTTATAATTTAAATTTTAATGTGCAAAGTTTAATTTATTTCTGCTACATAAACTATCATGTGCAAAACTTTTATAATGTTTTATTTACTTAAATATCTAGAATTTGTTTGGTGTTCAAATACTTAATTGATCCACTGTATATGCTGGAAAACTTTTAATATGATTGATAATTCCATCTGTGGTTTCTTTTAGAAGAATTTTATTATACTTAGAACAGCTTCCACGTTTGGCTTTTTCCGGTGTAGCACCAGGACATTTGTACAATTTATCATATATAATATCAATAAATTTACGGGTTTCTCCAATTGTATCCAAAAAACCTTTCTTAGAGATTTAATAGAACTAGTTTTTCTATACTTTACGGTTTGAAGGTCGATTAAACCAGCGACAAATAACTTTGGAACAAATATTTGTTCGAATATAATCCAAATTTGTTTATTAAATTAAACTAGAAAGTTCTGAAATTTCCTTAATCCCTTTTTTTTTTTAATTTTTTATATTTAAAAGAATCCATATTTAATTTAATAAATCACAAATTTCGTCAATTCAAAAATTTAATAATTCTAAATTTTTAAATTTTTGCATTTTTAAATTTCTGAATTTCTAAATTAAATATAAGTAGCTAAATAAGAAAATCCCAATAATTTCTGGTTAAACATTTTCTTAATTACCAAATTTTTTATGTTAAAACAAGTTTCTAAATTTTAAATTTCTGCATTTCTAAATTGCAACTTTGTAGCTGCATTTAATTTTTTCAAATTTTTAAAAATTTCTATGTTTTAAAAACCATAAAAATTATAAGTTAATTTCATTAATGCCAAATTCATTAATTAGCAATTTCTAAATTCTAAACTTCACTAAATTTAAAATTTCCTATATTCCAGCTAGATTAGCTAACTATCCTGTACAGTATCTATTTCTAATTTTTAGAGCTTCGCCGAAAAAAAATTTTAAAATTTGGGGATTAATCGCGGATTATTTATTACTACTTTATGAGGTTATATGCTACGAAGGCGAATATTGATTAATGCTGCCAACAGAGCTTCAAATTTGAAAATGAACCAATAAATTGCTATTCAATGAACCTGTTCACTACCACATTTTCTTTTTACGCAACACAAAAATTCCGACCACAAAAATTTATTCAAGCTGAACAAATTTAGTTATTTATCAAATTAAGAAAAGAAAAACATTTTTTGGTTACGCGCAGGTTCATGTTAACAAGTTTTCACCAAAGAAAATCTCATTTAAAAGTTGTATATAGCAAAAATTCTTGACATCATTTATAATTTTTTTTTTTGCTCTCCTTATATAATTGAGTAACTGAAAAGTTAGTTCTTCATATTTTTCATATTTTTGCTTTTTTTATGAAATAACAAAAATAAAAAAAAAAAAACATAAATAAGAAAACAAAACTAAGCATATTGTGAAAGATGTAAATATAAGCTTGTTTCCCTTCTACTCTGCTATATGTTACCTTTGATTGATGAAAAGCAATCCGGAATAGCATAAAGAAAAATATTGTAAATAATAATAATTTATGTACACCATGATTTAAATGTACATAGACTTTTTATTTTGGCCTGAGGAGGTGAGCAAAATGATCGAAAAAAAATTTCACAACATTTAAATCGGTGCATATTTTCTTTTCTTTGTGGCTTGGGAGTAGAATAATGGAAATAGCTAATGGAAAAAGCATTAAATTACATTTTTATTTTTTTTGGTTTATGATGTACGTACATATTACGTATATTCTTGTTGCCATTTTTGTCATTTCGATTTAAATGGTGCAATAGTATCATGTGAAATTGTATAGAGGAATCAAATTGCCGTCATTATTGTCACAAATCAAATAATCTTTTGCTTGAAAGTTTATTAATTAATTTTCTTCGTTTGGTATTTTTACTTTTACTCTCCAGCAATACAGATATTATTAATGTGTGAGTATTGTTGTAATAGCGGGGGTTTTTCACAAAAATTGGGTCGTTTATTTTCTAACCCTAAAAGAACTTAGTGTTGCCATACAAACGTAAGAGAATCTGACTGCATCCACTCGTCTAAGTGCTCTTAAAAAATAAACAAGAATTCTCAAAATAACGCTGTCTGCATGGGGGAACGTATAAGTCGAGGAATTGGCAGCTACTTTGAATGAAACATTTTTTTCTTTTATACAACACGATTAAGAATTTTACAATTTTTTATAATTATTCCCTCACAGAAGAATTACATGTATAAGATTCCTTTTAACACATCCTATTTTAATAGAAAATTCTGTAACTACATTGTTATAAATTAGAAGGTATGTTTCTTTTGTGTCTAGAGAAAATTTATGTTTTCCTTTTAGTTGTTGCTTGATAAAACATGGAAATTAAAACAAAATGTATTGTAGTTTATTATGTATGTATGTACATTGTACATACATATATGTATATGAGCTAAATTTCACGGTTATGTACTGTTTTGTTCTTTTTTGATTTCTTTTTTATTCTTGAAAATTTTAATTTTAATTTCTTTGTGCTGGAAAATATTGTGTCATGTTATTTTAAGGTATACGACTATTATCTTAAATTTTGCTCGTTTATTTAAGCTATGAAGGATATGGAAATTGTTTTGGTAAACTCATCTTCAGCTTTTTTGCTCCCAAAAAAACAAGACTAAACTGGCAACGTCAAAGTGAAATGGGATCAACTTTATGTTTGGCTCTAAAACGAAAATAATGGTCTTGTACCACAAAAGCATTACGACAAGTTAATTGAAAATAGAATTTCAGGAAAAAATAAATAAGAAAAACTCAACGGAGAGGGGAAAATTGCTACAGGTTTATGGAAAGGTCCTAGATCAAACCAGGCACATCCTATTTTGACGATGTGAAAAAATAAATTGCAAATCGCGATAAGTTAAGCCAAGGGCTCAAGTGTTATAAGCAAAATTAACTTCGTTGTTGAACTTAAGTCGATATATTAACACTTTAATAATGTATCTGTATTCTGTTCCGAGTATTTTGTTTACGATTTGCTTATATTCTTCATGTCCTCTATGTCCTCTGTTTTAGTGCTTGTGCTTACATTTTTAAATTTATTTACAGTCAATAGTTGTGTTCGGTTTGGCTGTAGGCTATTTTACGTTGAACGGTATCCTGTTTCGTTGTATCATTGGCGCTAAATGATCTGCCATATTTAGCGAGAAACTTCGATCCATATTTTGTACCGGTCCATCATTGTAACAATTTTTGCATTACTATAAAATATTTTGATTAGTTTGAAATTCTGTCGAGAAAAAATCTTGCGGGAGCATCACACGGGAAAAGTCGGATTAATATTGGTTTTTTTATCCGCTTTTGCTAACAGCAATTCCATTATTAACTAAATTTTCAATATTTGATGCAAAATCGTATAAGAAATTGATAATCGATACATCCAACAATAAATGTATTTAAATTTGTAAAATCTATTAAATAATTTAAAATCGGGCAGAATGTCATAGAACTACTTTCAAAAAGTGAAATTCCGTCAATTTCCACGTTTATAACAGTTGTTGTGACGCTGTTTAAATTTTCTTCAGATAATTTTAAATTTAAAATTGCTTGTTCTATTTCGAAGTGCCTTTATTTTTCTCCAGGTATTTCTTTTGTCATTGGCTTATTTGCAGTACAGAGCAGTAAGATTTTTATAAGAGCGATTCTTGTTGTATTGTTTTCACTCGCCGTTGCAGTTAGCTTTCTATTAAAATTATTTTGTGATTGGGTATCTGATACTATATTTCTTGTTATCCAAATTCTTTTCAGATTCTACTTCCTTTTTAAGAGAATTTAACTTTGGTTTATCTGGCATTTCAAGTACCAAATCTATCTATTCCTTTTTCAATAGATTTTCTGAGCTTTTGTATTTTTTGTAGTAATTTTCTTTCGAAAATCCTTTCACTTAACTCATTATTCACTTATTATTTATTAAACAGGTATAAATCGCACACTTTCAATAACGAGGAGATTATGGAAAATAGTCTTAAAAAACGTCGAAGACCAAAAAATTATACTTCTTATACATATAGTAAAACCAAACGCTTTATGAATAAGAACCAAGGTTACGTAAATATATTGTTACGGTGACACTTAGGGTGTAATAAAATAAGTTATTATAATACCTCAAAGTTTTACTGTACTAAAATGGAATTTTCCATGATAAAACTGTTCTAAATGTTTCTTCACTATTCTTACTCGAAAAGTCATGAACTATGTTGTGGATAGCTCCACGTTTACATAGTTTTGATCTCTTTAAAACTAAAAAAATGTCTTTTGAGCAAGAGGATTTGGTCGACTTGGTTGACTGTTGTCCCGTCGTTTGATTTCCATATGGCTTTGTAAAAACGCTTGCGTGGAAATGTGTGCTAGCATCCACCATGTTGAAGAGTAAGGCCAGCTCGATGGTGAACGTCCCTTTGCAAAATTTTGCTCAGAACGGTTTCCAGCTGATCGTAGCAAGCGTCTTTGATTTGATCAGGCTTCTCATCGGAAGAGGAGATAATCCATGATCTTTAATACCAATTTTTCCTATTTAATGCTAACTCAGGACGAGTAACTCCCCTTTGGAAAAAAGTTAAAGTATTTACCGAATATTGGTCCGCAGCCTAAGGAAAAAAATTAGAGTCTACGGGTTTTAATGAGACTAAAAACGCTTCACTGGATGCGAACAGTATCTGTTGCTACAACTCTCGACGACGACGAAATTTATTCGACCACAAAACAAGCGATAATGGCGACACAAAAAATTTCAGAATATAAATAATTTCTAGACAATGCTTTCCGGCGGCATATGTGATTTTGTATTTTGTACGATAATTTTCAGTGGAAAATCCTTGCGTATGCTCGGTAAAGTTTTATAATCAATTTTAATAAAATTAGTCGAGACCACAACTGGGTTATTTTATTTTATTTATTTCGACAATACTTGTTACAATACAACAAACTTTTTGGTTCCTTTTAAGTCAAAAAACCAAAAACGAATAATAAAAAGCGATGAGATCATTTGAGTGATAATAGTCGTACGGCTAATTTAATTTTAGATAAGTCATATATAACGTAAATTTTACTGCGATTAATATGACTCCCGTCGATTCGATTATGTCGATTTCTTTTGACATATTTCATTTGAATCAGTTTTCTCTGATTCTTTATTCCATATTGGCAAAATACTAATTTTCTGTACAGCTCGTTTAAACTCACCATGCGCAGTTTTCACCAACACCACCCTAGCCTTCATGGGTAAGATCATGTCCATGCCACACGTGTATGATTCTGCCTAACACCCATTTCAGTGGAGGTAGGTTGTCTTCATGAAGCAGAACCAGAGAACCGACATTTACATTATGAGCATCATTCTGCCATTTTTTTCGACCCTGTAATTCAGAGAGGTACTCCTTAGACTACCGTGTACAGAATTGCTGAAACACAAACTGAATTCTTTGAAAATAAGACAACCGGTTAAAGATCAAATGCTGTAAGGTAGGATCAGGGAGAGCAGTAAGCGGTTGTCCGATCAAAAAATGCCCCGGAGTCAGACAAGTCATATCACTCGGGTCTTCTGACATCGGTGATAACGGTCGTGAATTAAGACAAGATTATAAATGGACAACTAATGTGTGCAATTGTTCGAACGTATACGATAATGTACCAATTGTACGAATGATATATACAAAATGTGGTGATCGAGGCGGTATCATATGCCATTCCATACCTTGTGCAATACAATAATTATTCACCTCAATTCGATGGTTCTCCGAATGATATAATCGTTGTAGTTCAACTAGTTCATTACGCGAGCCAACAAAGTTTGTGGCATTGTCCGAATATATGTATGTGTTGACATAAACCTCTTCTCCCAACGAATCTCCGAAGAGTCGCAGTGAATGCCTGAGTTGTGAGATCATTCACTATCTCAATGTGAACAGCCTTGGTTTTAAAGCAGATGAAAATCGCCAGAACCTTTGTTGCGACCTTGCTACGTATTTTATGTATAATTTGGAAAGGACCGCAAAAATCGACACCAACAACTGCAAAAGGTCTACAAGGGTTGACACGATGGTTAGGTAAGTCACCCATTATCTAATTTACCAGTTTTGTACGCGCACGAAAACAGATTATACAGTTATTTACAACAGAGCGACACAAACTACGGCCATTCACTATCCAATACCGAAGTCTCATACTATATAATAGTGCTTGTGGACCAGCATGCAACAAACGAATATGCTCCCTTTCAACTAATAGTCGTGCAAATTGGTGAGTTCCCGGAATTAGCAACTGATGTCGAGCATCATAAGGAATATTTGCATAATGCAACCTACCGCCAACTCGTAGGTATTCCTTTTCATCCAAGAATGGACTCAAAGGTTTTAACTTACTTTTTGATGAAACTGCCTGATCCCTTTTTAAGGTTTTAATATCATCAGCAAATTCTCGATTTTGAATATGTTTGATTAAACATTCAGTTGCATAATCAATTTTCGAAACACTTAGTCTTGAATAATTCCGTAAGTTTTTGGATTTGATTTTGCAATTACGACTAAAACGAATACATACATAGTATGAATTAATTTATTCAGTGATGAATACCGATCAAAGACATTCCAATCGTTACATGTTTCACGAACCAACATCGTTTCGTTCTTTTTCAACTCAAGTAGTTTCACATCGATAGATTCATTTGAAGTTTGAGGCCAACATTCTTTATTAATTGAATATAAAAACGGTGGACCATTCCACCAAATATCGCATCTTGGAAGCTCGGATGGCAAGAGACCTCTTGACACTATGTCGGCAGGGTTGCTCTTACTTGGGACGTAATGCCACTCATCCGATGACGTTAGTTCTTGGATCAATGCTATACGATTCGCGACAAATGTTACGAACTTTGATGGAGAATGTTTAATGCGCATAATTTGGGAATCTGACCACAAATAAACCGATGTAAATTTTATGTCCATAACGGATCTTACACGTTCCACAATCTGAGCAACAAGCACTGCAGCGCACAGTTCCAAATGTGGAATGGTATGTCCTTTTAGAGAAGCCACACTAGATTTGGAACAAAGCAGTCTTACATTTACCTCTTGACTTAAATTCACAACCCGAATATAAATTGCACAGCCATAGCCGCTTTCAGACGCATCACCAAATGCGTGCAATTCAATTTCACTATAATCACGAGGTGCTACACACCGCTTCATAGATACATGCTTCAAATCGATCAATTGTTTTTTAAATTCGGACCAAGCCACTTGCATATGTGAAGGTATTTCTGAATCCCAATCTAAATCTTTCAAACTCCACAACGACAGCCCCAACGGATCGAACAGTTTTCCAATTTCTGAAAGTACCACTCGTTTTGTGCACGGTTTTTCTATACTACACTCAAATTACAGTAAATTCCCAACACTACAGTAAATTCCCATCACGGATTTTAAAGTTTCATAGACAATGTCATTATCATTTGTTCGCACTGAACCTAAACATTCTACATTCGACTCAAATTTTCGCAATTCAAAACCCACTTTTTTAACAATTCAACTAAATCATTTTTCAATTTACGTGCATCATCCAATGAATTAGCGCCTGTGAGTACGTCATCAACGTAAAAATCTCCTTGAAAGACTAAGGCTGCTTCTGGATACAGTTGACCATCATCTTCCGCAAGCTTAATCAGACACCGAGTTGCCAAAAACACAAAGATCTGGCGATACATTTTTGCTGTGTCACCTACAAATACAATGGGATATATACGAAACCGAATTACAATTGAGAATAAATCTTGTTGGACGGTAGGTCCTGTCATTATAGATAATCATTTAACGAAATACTTGATGATGACCGATTAGATGCATTGAAAACCACCCGAAGCCTAGTTGTTGAACTATTTTCTTTTACCACATAATGGTGCGGCAAATTAAAATTTTTTTCAATACACCATTCGAAATATCGGTATTTTCCACTTCTTCCATGTGACCAAGTCTAATATATTTAGTCATAAATTGTACATATTCTTTTCTAATGTCAGGATTTTTCGCCAATCGATCCTCTAAAACCTTAAATTGCTTTAAAACGTTTCTTTCTGACATCCCAAAAATTTTATGTGATTGATAAAATGTTGTTTGCAAGCTTTTTCTTCGATTGAATACAACTTCCGTGACCCAACATTCTCCAATTCCCAAAAGAGCCCAACCTGCTAACTCAACCTTGAAATGGCATCTAAATATGAATCCTTTGCAGCTTCTTGTGAATTATTGTTACCCAAATCACTACTTTCACATACTACAAATGAGTGGAAGTCTGGACCAACGAAACCTGATTTTAACAACGTCAAAACATGACTATTCCACTGTGGGCTGTATTTATTCAACGACTTTAAATTATATGAGTATTTTCCCGCTACCACATATCCAAATTCCGTATTAACTAATGGCGGTAACTCTTTAAAAACAGTGGCCTTATCTCCTAATAATAAACGATGATAAATTTCCGCTCCAATGATCATATCAACTACATTCGGTTGGAAAAACAAAGGATCAGCCAAATTAATATTATCATCAATTTTCGATTGATCAAAGTTTACGACATACGATGGAATTTCACTTGTGATACCATGCAGTACCAAAAATGTTAAAGTATCACAAAAATCAGTTAATCTTGATTTAACTGTCAGTCTAGTTTCATATTTTACTTGACTGATTTTTTGATTAATACCTGAAATCGATATCGATGTAGGTTTTTTATTGATTTGCAACAATTGACAAACATTTTCTGTCACGAAATGAGATTGCGAACCCGTATCAAGTAACGCTCGACACGACGTTCGGAAACCATTCTCCGATTCCACCCAAACAATTGCAGTTGATAACAATACTTATGAATCAACACTTACATGATTGATTATCTGAGTCCTTTCATTCTGAATATTCGTCGAATTACCATTCTGCAGATTTGTTACGTTTTCAGTAGCCTGTGAGTTTTTTTTTTTTTTTTTTTTTTTTAATTTAAAATAAATTTTATTTATTTATTTTATGTAATTACAATCTAGTCTCCTGGACTAATTAGCAATTTGTTTCTGACTTAATTTACTAACTTAAATTAATCTATGGCTTCTTCCCATTGGCATTCCATAGTGTTTGGTAAATTGATGTAAACCACATCTTTGTTGTGGATTTTAGATCAGCATAATGCTGCTTAAACTGACAATCACACCAGCTCAAAAGGTTTGGTTCTTTTAAGTCTGCGAACTAAATTCGTGATGCTTAGGAGCTGAGTTGCCTCAATGTTCACATGTTGGCGGAGCCTTTCTTCATGTCTCCGTGCTTTTTCCTGGATTTCATTTAAGATGAGGTTCATTTTAAGGTCCCTATGAAGGTCATTGTTCCTAACATACCAAGGTGCATCAACGATGTTCCTTAATACCATATTCTGAAATCTTTGGATGATATTTACGTTGCTCTGTTTGGTACAACCCCAAAGCTGAATACCATAAGTCCAAATCGGTTTCAATATTTGCTTATAAAGTAGAAGCTTGTTGTATGTTGATAAAGAAGAGTTCCTTCCCATCAGCCAATACATTTTTCTGTATTTAAGTCTTAATTCTTCACTTTTCTTCTTGACGTGTGCTTTCCATCGTAGTTTAGCATCCAGGGTCATGCCAAGATACTTAGCTGTGTTCGCATGCGGTATTATTTCCCGATTTATGGTAATCGGAATATGTTCGATTCGTCTGTTTGTAAAGTTGATGTGAACTGATTTAGCTTCATTTAGTTGTATTCTCCATCTTTTTGTCCATTTATATATTTGAGTTATAGCTGATTGTAACTTCTGTGTTGATTCTTCGTTGCTTTTTCCAACAGCTAAGATCGCCGTATCATCTGCAAAAGTTGCCACTGTGTTGTTTTCTAATATAGGAAGATCATAAGTATATAGTAGGTATAAAACCGGCCCTAATACACTGCCCCGTGGAACTCCTGCATTGATTTCTTTCAATTCAGAAAATGTATCATCTAATTTAATCCTGAAGAACCTATCTTTCAAGTATGATTCTAGTATCTTAGCAAATTGCATTGGTAGAAGATTCCTTAACTTGTGGTTAAGTCCTTCATGCCACACTCTATCAAACGCTTGTGCAACGTCTAGAAATACTGTTGAACAGACTTTTTTCTCCTCTAATGCTTTCTCAATTATACTGGTTATTCTGTGTACTTGATCAATTGTTGAGTGTTGGTTGCGAAAACCGAACTGATGATTTGGGATCAAGTTTTTACTCTCGATTATCGGATTTAATCTTTTTACCAGAAGCTTCTCAAAGAGTTTGGACATGACTGGCAATAGCGAAATTGGCCTATAAGACGATGTTATGTGTGGTGGTTTCCCAGGTTTTGGGATCATAATTACTTCTGCAATTTTCCATAAGCTTGGTACACATTTGATTCTAAATGCTGCATTTATAAGATTGGTGAGTTTCACCAGAGCTTTCCTTGGCAGTTCTTTTAAGATTTCTAGCCTGTGAGTTTGAAGCAACATTTTTGATCGCCTTACCAAAATGAAGTAACGCATTGTGTTTCATCCCACATAAACTACACGGATCAATCATACATTCAGCCACCCTGTGACCAGGTTCCATGCAATTTGTGCACAGATTAAACTTTTTCACCAATTCGAAACGCTTTTGTGCTGTTACATTAGACCTTTTAAATTGTTGGCAACTATTCAGTTTATGGTCGCCTTTACAGAAGACACTACCCGATTTGATATTTAATACAAAAGTTTTATTTGATTTAGAATTACATATTACAAAAACCTGGATTCGAGTTATAACGAGCACTATTACTATTGGCACTTTGAAAATTAGGTGATGTTGTAATTGTGGGTTTAATAGCCTTCAATAATTTTATTCTTGTTTGCAAAACCTCAATAAATTCACTAAACGAGAACTGATTTTCTTCAGATTTCTTCTTCAAAATTTCAATTTTAGATGCATTATCTAAACGTTCAATTAAATGGTGTTGAAGAAACAAATTGAATACAATCAACTTCGAATCGAGAACTTGAAGAGCTAAAAAATGCTTGTTTACAGTATCTACATAGAATTGTAATGACGCTGCTGAACCGTCTTGTGGGCGTTTTATATCATATAATGATTTAATATGTATTTCTTGAATCATTGCCCGATTGTCATGGATCATTCACTACAGCCTTCCATGCAATTTCATAATTCTCATCATTAATGGGAAATGCCTCAATAATATTATAGGCCTTACCCCCACGTAAACATGCTATCAAATAATAATACTTAGCTGACGGACCAAGCGACTTATTATCATGAATCAACTCTAAATACAACGCTTTGAAATTTAGCCAATTGTAACGTTCGCCTAAGCCACCGCTACAAAAAATCATTCGCTAGGATTAACCTGGGCACAGTTTGGCCGGCTACGGACTCACGGTAATGGGGTGGGATGATTTTCCAGGTTCATAACAAACATGTCTAACTGTACATATTTCTGCTCTACTTTGTTCCATTCCCGATCACCATATCCACCACCGACGGACAAATTCCAGATTTATTATATACGTTCGTCACTTGGTTTTCTCGAGCCTAGATATTTATTTTTCGTTATTATTATTATTTTTTATTTCTATTGTTTATATATTAATCTTACATATTGAATTATTTTTTCGTTTCTTTTTTCGACGCAAAGCATTTCTTATCAAATTCTTTTTATTTATGTTATTTTTTTGGTTATTTGATTATTGAATTAGTATTTTTTTGTCACCTTAAAGTTTGAATTTTTTGGTATATACACTATTATCAGCGTTACTTCACTCAAGTCAAGATGGACCTTAACCATTTAGCAAACGATGAATTTCTCGTGGAATGTCAAGTTCGTAATTTCCAAGGAACGGCCATTGAGACTTATCACTTACTTAAAGCTCAATTAGCGTCCGAACTTGTTACTCCGGTGTTAATTCCAAATCGGGCTCATTCAGCAGCACGTAAAAATCCAAAACGGGAAATTATTAAGTGCAAAGCCAAATTACAAAGTATCAAAAACATGATACACGAACTTGGTAAAGTAACGGATAAAGATGATTACAGCAAAATTTATTCTCGTTTATTGCATGTAGAGGGTAGAATTCAAAGAATTTCACACTCTCGTTCGGTAAAGGAAGCTATTCCTGATTTACGGGTAATTGTTGACTCATTGAAAGAGTGTTTGAATAAATGGCAAACTGAGCATGTCGCTGATGCGGACGATTCGTTTCTTAATACTACTTTGTCGAACATTTCCATCGATGGACCCTTGGAGGAAAACTTGGATTCAGAATCCGACCTAACGGACGACAACTTAAAAAAATATCATCCTGAAAAACCCGCACCAGTTGCAGCCCAGATCCCCGAGGTCAAAGAAATTTCAGTGGGCAACTCTCCTAAACCATCATCGTCAAAGGATTGCGCAGGATCCGTTCCATTAGGGGCAACTATCGCATCTAAGCTTCCTCAAGAACCCAGTAAGGAATCCGACAAGGTAGATGACTTAATCGATTTGATAACAGAACGTATGGGGAAATTTGGTAATCCATTATTAGATCCTCATGAAAATAGTAAAACTATTGATAGGTCATCACCCGAACACTCAGGAGCTAAACGTAACAATCCGGAAAATCCTATATCGAATCTTTGTCACGGACATAGCCACAAAAATGTAACTTTTAACCCCGCATCGGCAGTCCCAAACGCGAACGTATGGTCGCGCATTCCTCCGTCTAGCTCGGATGATTTTAGATTGTCGAATACATCATCTAGAGATATGTACAAATGGAATTTGACGTTTGAGGGCTCTTCTACGGAAAAGACTGATATTGAACGATTTTTGTATAGAGTAGAACGATCCGCTGTACGTTATAATGTTTCGCAAGTTAGTTTAGTCGAAGAACTTGGTGCTCTTCTGAGAGGAGAGGCTCTCGAATGGTACTGGCTGTTTCTAGAGCGAAATGGTTCAGTTTCTTGGGCACAACTACGGGCTGAGTTGATCCGACGATTTCAACGGCATTTAACTGAAGATGATGTACTACAAGAGTTAGACAATCGTAAGCAACGTCTACCACGAGAATCATTTTATGATTTCTATAGTGCATTACTTAAGATTGCCATGAAGTCGCCTACCACGATTACGGAAGATGAATTGTTAAGGTACGTCAAAAAGAATATGCGTCCAGGTTTACTGTTTCATTTACAAATGACAGACAAGAAAATTAATTCGATGGATCAACTCATTGCATTGTGTGTGGGTTGGGAGCAAACTTGGAATAGAAACGGTTATTGTCCAGAAAATTTTCTTCAACACAAGAAATCTATTCATGAATTATCTTCGTTGCACCACTCAGGCGACGCATCGTTCATTCCACCTGAAATCGATCATACTGTCGAGGCTTACAATTTTCCTAGAAAATCAAAAGTGTCTGCTAATGATAATTTTAGATCATCAGTCAAAGGTAATCATTCCGATTCATCAGCAGCACTCAATACCAATAATCCGGGAAACTCAACTATTATATGTTGGAATTGTTATGATATAGGGCATCGTTATCAAGATTGTTCAGTGACCCCTACGCATATTTTTTGTTACGGTTGTGGTGCTGAAAATGTGATCAAACCAAATTGTTTAAGATGCAATCCTACTAATTCGGGAAACTTGCCAATGGAAATGCGCACGACTGGGCGAACGCATTCCCAAAGTCCGTCGGTACCCAGACCCAACAATAACAATCATTTATCTCATCAAGAGTCGGACCGGTTGAAACTTCTGACGCGAACCGGCACTCAGACCTCAAATGCCAAATAATTCCAAATCACGATATCTCTTCATATTTTCCTACATCACAGTCTACTTTGCCTACTTATTCTCGTAATGCTAAGTATTGGTACAATCGACGCAGGCTTATATCCAAATGTTTAGAAACGATTATACAGGACGAAACTGATGGAAGACCTTACGCGGATGTGTTTGTCAATGGACTTAGAATGCGCGGACTTTTGGATAGTGGCGCAAATATAAGCGTTTTGGGATCAGGAAATTAAGATTTACTCAAGTCCCTTAATATTAAATTTAATCGCCTGCCTTCGTATTTATTAACCGCAAGTGGACAAAGAAACGTGATTCTCGGTCATATCAACATACCTATCACTTATTTAAACAAAACTCGAAATATCCAATTGCATATCGCACCGGACTTACAGCAGAATTTATACTTAGGTATAGACTTCTGGAAAGAATTTGGGTTGGCTCCAGTTGTTGTCGAAGATTTATATCAGCCTCCAGTAGGTTCAGCCACAAGTAATCAGCACGATCTTTCGGATAGACATTTCAATGAGCTGAAGAAAATCATAGCCCTTTTTCCATCTTCAGAACTTCTGGGGTTATTAAAGACGTCTTTCACCACTCATTCCATTGACGTCGGATCAGCGGCACCTATTAAGCAAAGATATTATGCTGTATCTCCGGCCATTCAAGCGGATATAAATAAAGAAGTAGATCGCATGTTATCCCTTGGCGTGATCGAAGAAAGCGACAGTAGTTGGTGCTCTCCTATCAACCTCATCAAAAAACCAAATGGTAAAGTTAGACTTTGTTTGGATGCGCGTAAATTGAACTCGGTCACTGTAAAAGATGCGTAACCGCTGCCACTCATTGATGGATTATTGGGAAGACTGGATCAAACTCGGTTCATTTCCAGTATTGATCTAAAAGACGCCTTTTGGCAAATCCCTTTAGATTCAAGTTCTAGGCAATATACCGCTTTTACAGTACAAGGTCGACCACTATATCAATTTCGCGTAATGCCATTTGGCTTATGTAATGCTCCTCAACGTATGTGCCGCCTTATGCATAAAGTTATCCCCTTTCACTTACAGGATCGCGTCTTCGTATATCTGGACGACCTTCTGATTACGTCTGCTAGCATAGAGGGACATTTTTCTTTGCTGCGAGAGGTTGCTAAATTGCTTCATAACGCTAACCTCACCATCAACATTGATAAAAGTAAGTTTATGCTTAAACAAATTAAATATCTAGGTTATGTTGTTGGTGATGGTTGTTTGCAGGTCGACCCCGATAAAATTTCGGCTATAGTAAATTATCCTGTTCCTCATACTCCTAAGCAAATTCGTAGGTTTCTGGGTATAACTGGTTGGTGTCGTAGGTTCATAGCCAATTACGCTACCCTTAGTGCATCTATGACGGATTTGCTGAAAAAAGGAAAAAAATGTGTGTGGAATGCGGACGCTCAACGCTCGGTTTTACGAAATCCTGATTTTAGTAAAACATTTTACGTTCAATGTGATGCCAGCACTACCGGAATAGGAGGCGTATTATTTCAGAAGGGTCCAGATGATGCAGAATTTCCGATATCGTACATGTCGAAAAAACTAAATAAAGCTCAACGGAATTATTCCATTAGTGAGCTCGAGTGTTACGCGGTGGTACTCAGTATTAAGAAATTCCGTGCCTATATCGAAGGATTCCATTTTGTGGTCATCACCGATCATGCAAGTCTCCAGTGGCTAATATCTCAAAAGGACCTCTCTGGAAGATTAGCTCGCTGGAGCTTGAAATTACAAGGTTTTGATTTTGAAATACAGTATAGGAAAGGAGCTCAAAATGTGGTCCCTGACGCTCTCTCTCGAGTCAATGTCGATGAAATAATCAAAAAGGAGACCCCATTAAATTATTATCCATTGCATGTAAATTTGAATGCCCCAGAGTTTACCACGGATGAAGATTATGTTAATCAAATTGTGAATTTCCAAAAGCTTAATAATGTCAATAGTAATTTACGTCTCGAAGATAACAAACTACTTATTTGCCCATCTTTTGGTACAAAAATATGCGAAACTGATGTATCGGAGTGGAAGTTGGTGATACCTAAGTCCCTAAAAGGTCAACTGATCGAACAAGCGCACTCTCCCCCGTTGTCAGCCCATGCTGGTGCTGCCAGGACTCTAGAAAGGCTTCGGAGATATTTTTATTGGGCTAATATGTATAAAGATGTTAAAAGCTATGTTTCGAACTGTAAAGTTTGTAAAAGTTGCAAGCCGGTGAATTATTCCACTCGACCTCCTATGGGTGATTTCGTGGAAGTTCATCAACCCTTTCAATGGTTATATTTGGACTTTCTGGGTCCTTACCCGCGTACGAAGCGTGGCAATTCGTACATTTTAATAATTTTGGATAAATATTCACGGTTTGTTTTCCTAAAAGCTCTAAGAAATGCCAACGCTGCAAGTTTGGTTGAGTTCGTCGAAAGCGAAATATTTAATTTATTTTCCGTTCCAGAAACTATTTTCACCGACAACGGAAAACAATTTATATCTGTTCAGTTTAAAAGCTTACTGGCTAAATATGGTGTCAAACACCTGAAGACACCCAAATATACTCCACAACCCAATTCTTCAGAACGAGTGAATCGTTGTATTTTGTCAGCTATCCGCTCCTATATTAAGTCCGATCAGCGTGAATGGGATGTCCACCTTAGCGAAATTTCATCCGCCTTGCGCAATGTCGTTCACACATCTTGTGGATATTCTCCACACTATCTGGTATTTGGCGAACACAAGATCAATCATGCTTCTGACTATCCATTACGCAAATTACTGTCACAGCCCAGTGATAACGAAATAGCAGTCACAGCTAAATCTACTAGACTAAATTTGGCTCGTGAATCCGTGTTAACTCATTTACGTTCCGCTTACGCTAAGAACGCTAATCAGTATAATCTCCGAAGTCGCACTCGTCGTTTTGAACCAGGCCAGAACGTGTTAGTAAAAAATTTTACGCAAAGTGATGCTTCAAGAAACTTTAATGCTAAGCTTGCTCCTAGAGCGATTCCCGCGATTATCTCGAGAAAAGTCGGCCAGGTAGCCTTTGAATGTAAAGATTCTAAAGGGAATATATTGGGGGTCTACCATATAAAAGATATTTATAAAAATCCTTAAATATTGTTGAATTTTATGTTTTGCCCGGCTTTGTGAGACATCTCAGTGGTGTGAGTCGTCCCCACGATTGTAACGACTCATTTGAGTCGATTACATGTTTGTCTGTAGATAGCGTACGCCAACAATTCAAACTGCTACGATTATGATAGTTTTATTAAGGCTTGTATTGATTAGCGGAAAATGCTTTACGCGCGAAATATTATATAATGCAAAATATATACATAATATAAAACAATAAAAATAAAAAATTATATACCCAATTTCATAAAAGGTAAAAAGATTGCGGTTTTTTTTTTGGATTGGATGGTCAGTAAGTCAGTAAACGCTCGAGAATTCATTTGGTGATTTTAAAAAAATAATTTTAAAAAAATCGGCTGTAAAAGGCTACATGAAAAATTTAGCGCATTTGTTAAATTAAATAGTTTAAAGTGTTAATTATAATAAAAACAAAAAAATTTAGTTAAGTTAATAATATAGGCAATTATGTGATTAGTAAAACTAAAATCAGTTGCAATTTATGAAATGTTTTGTACAGAAAATCACTCTTGTACACGTATAAATAATTAAATTGTAAAAGCAAACAAAAACATAAAATGTGTATCACTCAGTGTATTCTAGAATCATTTCATATAAAGCTGTAAAAAAAAAAAAAAAATTATTAAATTCTAAAGACAAAACTGTTAAGCTAATTTAAAATATAAAACAGTATTAGAATTTAATACCTGGAATATGTAATCTTATCTTGAGTTAATAAAAACCAAATCAAAATTAAAAATTATAAAAATAAAAAAACAAAAAAAAACTATCGCAGTGTTTTGATTAGTGATTAATTCTGTGTATCTATTTGTCACCAAAATATCAAATTCGCCTCTTGTGAACAAGGAATTGTGTGAAAATTCTTGAGTGCAAATTACTCACATACAACGCAATGAATGCGTTACATTATACAATTACACCGGAGTTGTAAGAAGTGTGTTGTTTGTACATATACAATCGAAGAAACATCTACAAAATTATCATAATCGAATATCAAAAATATCGATAACCTTTTGAAGGATCGCAAGCAACTCATCGGATTCCGGAATATTTGTATTCGGTACTAAGCTGCGGAGAACTAGCTGTGGGATTGACGGCCAAGAACATTCCAACGGACAATTCAGGTGCTAAATTTTACTGTATTAATTCTATTTGTTTTTGTAGTTAAGTTTTTGTTAATGTAATTAATTTCTTGATTGTACTGATCCGGAATTTAATGGTTATATTTCATAAGTGTATCAGATTATTGTAAAAATGCGTTAAATATTAAACCGTCGGTGGTGGATATGGTGATCGGGAATGGAACAAAGTAGAGCAGAAATATGCACAGACATGTTTGTTAGGAACCTGGAAAATTATCCCACCCCATTACCGTGAGTCCGTAGCCGGCCAAACTGTGCCCAGGTTAATCCTAGCGAATGATTTTTGTGTAGCGGTCGCTTAGGCGAACGACTCATTTGAGTCGATTACATGTTTATCTGTAGATAGCGTACGCCAACAATTCAAACTGCTACGGTTATGATATTTTTATTAAGCCTTGTATTGATTAGCGGAATATGCTTTACGCGCGAAATATTATATAATGCAAAATATATACATAATATAAAACAATAAAAATAAAAAATTATATACCCAATTTCATAAAAGGTAAAAAGATTACGTTTTTTTTTTTGGATTGGATGGTCAGTAATACCACGTTTACATTATACGTACCTAATCAGTATGTACTTTTTTGCTATTTAATTATTTTGCCGCTGCAGTTCACATTAGCTTTGCGATTTGTAGTGTGAACGCATACTATAAAAGTTTGTTGTTTTGACATATAGGTTTCTGTATTCAATTCAGTTTATGTTTTGTGAATTTCTTCTCAAACTCTATTAGATTTGTCGGCAAAATATTTGATTAACACCCGAAATTGCAGTTTAACAAAAAAAACTTAATAAGTTTTTGTTTTGACAACAAATATACGAATGACATTAACATATAGTTATTAGTTAGAGTTCACATTACAACGTAATATACTAATACTTTTTTGATACATACTTTACCGAAATATCAAAAAAGTATGTGATAAAATATTTAAATATTTAAATTTGAGTTCACATGACGATACTTTTTTGCTACATACTTTTATTCTACTAATGTAAACGTGGTATAAGTCAGTAAACGCTCGAGAATTCATTTGGTGATTTTAAAAAAATAATTTAAAAAAAATCGGCTGTAAAAGGCTACATGAAAAATTTAGCGCATTTGTTAAATTAAATAGTTTAAAGTGTTAATTATAATAAAAACAAAAAAATTTAAGAAGTCAAAAATTTAGTTAAGTTAATAATATAGACAATTATGTGATTAGTAAAACTAAAATCAGTTGCAATTTATGAAATGTTTTGTACAGAAAATCACTCTTGTACACGTATAAATAATTAAATTGTAAAAGCAAACAAAAACATAAAATGTGTATCACTCAGTGTATTCTAGAATCATTTCATATAAATTGATTTCTTGTAATTTCCGAATTTCATCTAATACGTTCGACTCTAAACTACTATATTCATCCTCAAATTTGAACATATCCTTCATTACACTAACTAAACTATCCTCCTCTGATAATGATTCTATCTCCGACTGTGTTTCCGAATAATTTTTATAAATGGCGATAATTCGGGCAAGTACCGACTGATAATCACTCACTGATTCGTATTTCTCTTGTTCTACACGATTTTTGAAATATGTCAGATGAGCTTTATAGCTCCCACGTTTTTTGATTAACCCGTCCATAGTATATTTCTCGAGAATCACTCAACTTTACAACAATCACTTTTAATACGAAAATATGTTTTTCCAAACACGTGTTGAGTAACCACTAACCTTACAATTTTTATCTGCGACCTGCGACTGTGATTGTATTCCTCCTTCGTTGATATCCAGTTGATTTTATTCTGTATTTTTCCTTCGTTGATATACAGTTGATTTTATTCTATATTTTTTCCTTCTTATTTCCTCAACCAAACTCGAATTCATCCGGTTCGAAGGACCAAATGTTTCTACAACTCTCGACGACGACGAAATTTATTCGACCACAAAACAAGCGATAATGGCGACACAAAAAATTCCAGAATATAAATAATTTCTAGGCAATGCTTTCCGGCGACGTATATGATTTTGTATTTTGTACGATAATTTTCAGTGGAAAATGCTTGCGTATGCTCGGTAAAGTTTTATAATCAATTTTAATAAATTTAGTCGAGACCACAACTGGATTATTTTATTTTATTTATTTCGACAATACTTGTTACAACACAAAAAATTGTTTGCTTCCTTTTAAGTCGAAAAACCAAAAACGAATAATAAAAAGCGATGCCTTTACTGATAAATCAAACTCTGTTTTTCTAAAAATAAAACCTACTATTTTTTAATATATAATTAGGGTTGCCCACTTTGCCAGAAATCCCTATAAACCAATTATCTGGAATACGTAATTTTTACTACGAACAATTGGCTTATAGGACTTCTAGCGTCAACAGTATCTTTTTATAATTTTCGTTTAACTCCAGTTGGATAGGTGTCAGTCGTTTATAATAAATTGATAAACGGAACTAGACAACAACCCTGGCCTGATAAATGACGTATTAAGAAACGGCGATATCCCCGGAGATATCTTGACTTTTGTAACGATATTGGATTCTTAGTTTATTGTTGGCTGTTGAAAAGGTAACACAGTTTTGTTGTGGTCGGCAATTTGCTTTTTGGAACAGGAATAAGATAAAGGGACATGTGTGAACAAACGGTTAATTCAACATGAATTCCAAATACTTTTACTTCATTTTTCTCGTTTTTTGTCAAAAACTATAACACAAATTTGGAAAAATTAGTGAAAATTTGTAGAAACAAGAAAACGCGCAACAATCACTTACATTCGAAAATTGAAAAGATTATTTGATATGTTTGTTTGTTTGCTTGCTTCTATCTCTGCAATCTTTTGTGGGACTCAAGGCACTCGCAACTCTTTCGCAGTTCGCTTTTTACGTCCTCCAATACGCAGTAGCCAAATCGAGGATGTACGGCTATAGACCCGTTTTCGTTTACATTACCTGTACATTGCATTGCTTCATGCCAACCTATGGTGCTGACTTGAAAGGTTGGTTGGCCCATGGATTCCGCACTCACAACAGCGAGAGCGTAGTCAGATGATGAAAAATCCCTTTTGCATACCTAGCCATCCAACCGCCGCAGCTTTAACCACTGCGCCGTTTGGTCGGTGTTTATTTGATTGTTCATTGCAACACATACCGAGTGGGTCGTGTACAGGCGCCGAAATCGATATTTTGCTGATTTTGAAAAGCAAATATAAAGAATTTATCGAATTTGCTGAGTTTACAAAATTAAGTTACAGAGGTTTTATTCGAAAACTTTATGAAATTGATTTAAATTATGGCATTAAGTAAAATTTGAGATTTTTGAATTTATAAACGGAACGAGTTGAAACAATTTAAATAACTCACAGAATCGACAAAATTGAAAGAATTTATAAATTTCGAATTTTGAGATTTTACAGAATTTATGTAATTTAAATCATTTATGGAATTTAAAGAATTTATAAAATTTATAAAATTTGTAGAAATTTTGGAATTTCTTCAATTCATTCAATATATAGAATTTGTAGAACTCAATGAATTTATGAAATTGATAATGGAGTAGAATTTTAGAACTGCTTATTGAAATAATTTATAGACTCATAGAATCTAAATTTTTTTATAGAATTAACAGAATTTATAAAATTTAAAGGATTTGTAGAATTTGAAGAATTTATAAGATTTATAAGATTTATTGAGTTTCTCCAAACAACTGAAACTCTAGGATTTAAAAAGCTTACTGAATTTTTATACTTTATAGAATAGAATACATAAAATTTATACAAATTATGGAGTTCATAGAATTTAGAGAAATGGAATTTTTAAAACAAGCCAAATTTGAGGTTGTAGAATTTATAGAACTTACAAAGTTAAAACCATCTATAATAAACTGATAGAATCTACAAAATTTAAAGAATTTATAAATTCATAACTTCTATAGATATTTTAGAATTAGTAAAATTTACAGAATTTAAAATTTATAGATTTAATTGAATTTATGAAATTTATAGAATTTTTTAAATTTATAAATTTTTTAGAGTATAAATTTAACGATTTTATAAAATTTATAGAATATTTAGCATTTACAGAATTTGTAGGATTTAAAGAATTTATGGGCTTTATAGAATTCAAAACAGTTATTGAATTAGTTTTAACAGAATTTACAGAATTTATATAATTTATTGAAATTAAAGAATTTAAAAATTTATAGAATTTATGAAATTTGCCGAAATTATTATACGGTCATCTGTTAGTCATTTTTCTATTTGTAAATAAAACACAAATTTTGGGATGAAAAGTCCAAATTTTTTATTATGTATGGAAAACCATATCGTTCATATGCCCACCCTTCGTCTACAGTCCTGCATCCGAACAACAAAATTTTCGATAACATTTTCCAATAAAAGCGGATCAATGACCTCAATTTCAGCTCGAATGTTGTTTTTAAGTTGTTGAATTGTTTGTGGATGATTAGCATAAACGTTACCTTTCAAATAACCTCACAAAAAATAATCCAGTGCTGTTAAATCCGTGCTTCTTGGTGGCCAAGGAACTTCACAGTTTCTTGAAATTATGCGATCAGAAAATTTTGTTGACAATAAATGGATTGTTGTACGATTTGCGTGGCATGTCGTTCCGTCTTGTTAAAACCAAAGGTCGTTGACACGCAATTCGTTCAATTTGGGCCACAAAATTTAACGTTCCCCATTCACTGTAAGTGCATTTTCCTGTTATTGTTCAAAGAAAAACGGCCCAATGATATCATCAGCCCATAAACCACACTAAACAGTGACTCTTGGAGGATGAAGTTCTGCTTCTTGAATAACATGAGGATTTTCCGCTCCCCAAATTCGACAATTTTCCTTATTGACGAACCCATTAAGATGAAAATGAGCTTCATCGCTAGAGATGATTTTTGGTGAAAAACCTTCATTTCGTTGAAGCATCCAATTAACAAAGCGACGACAATTTAAATGGTCTGGTGGCCTCAATTTTTGAGTTAGTTGAATTTTGTATGGATGGAAATGAAGATTAACATGCAAAATGCGTCGTAATGGGGTTCGTGAAATGTTTAGTTCTTGTAAACGATGCCTGGTTGATGTGTTTGGTTGATTACGAACACTTTCACTAACAGCTGCCACTGCATCAGGAGTACGAACTGGATGAACATTTTGATACGGTCTACGACCTTCTACTGAACCAGTTTCTTCAAAACGATCAATAATTTTGCCAATTGTACGCTCAGTAGGACGTCCATATATCGACCAAAACTCTCACAATCAAAATGTGTTGTTGTGTTGTTACCGACTCCATGATGATAAATGGCATAATTTTTGACTTTTCATATGCCAAAGAATTTTTTAGAACAGATAACATTTAGTACTAAAATTCATTGATTGAAAAAAGACCAACAGATGGCCAACCCTGTACTTGTGATGTTTTTTAAAATAAAGTGTGTACTAGTGCGTGAACAATTTTAAATAAATTACTTACAAAAAAAGGAACGAAATATTTGTTTTCCTTTAATCTTAGTATACGACTATTATGTTTACGATCGAAATACTCGATTAGGGTTTCCAGAATTGGCATACTACAAAACGAAGGAATTCATGAAAGGTTGACGAAGGCAAACTCATTGGATATCGGAAAAGCCATTGGATATCGGATATAAAAGCAACTTGGGAAGATTGTATCAGATCATTCTAAATATAGGATCGCAAGTACAAGTCGAAGGCGCTTTGCGTTATTTGTACGTAATATGTATGCACCATACAGAGGCGATTCCAAAAAAAATTAAATTTGGACAGCCATTATTATTGCATGAAATCAATTTGAACATTTTCTGTATAAAAACAACTAATTATTCTGACTGTTCACACAACACGCAAACATTTACGTTTATCATACCAAAACTTTTACTTTCACAACCTTATACCCCATATTCATGAAAAGCTTGTCGACAAACACAGAAAAAAAAACGAAAAATAGAAATACTGTGAAATTCCGATAAAAATTGCCCAAAAATTTTCCATTTTTCGTTTTTTAAATAAAGATTTACGATTAACCCAACTGCTGTCATAAATTAAATTTGTGTTTAATGTTTTAGTCAGAAGAACAGAGAGCGCTACATAAAACATAAAAATTCATTTGACTTTCATTGGGGATCATTATATTATTTCGGAAAAATTTACATAAATACAAAATAATGATCCCAACCAAACAAAAAAGAAATATTTGTTGTTGTTAGTTGCGATATGTGGACACAACATAAAAAAAATTGGATAGCATGTAGAAAGGTTTTTCCATATTTAGGGTTTGGTGCGGTATGTAGTTTTTTTATTATTTTTATCCGCCTGGAAAACGTAAAAATGAAATTGGCTTTGCGTTTCTGTGTGTGTCCAGGAAATACAAAGTGGAATAAGAAAAATACATGTGAATTGTAAATCAAACATTAATGGTCGAAAGGATTAAAATATGTAAGGGCGGCCGTAACGGATAAGGTGTTTCTTTATATTATAAATTATTTAGATTCGGTTTATACCAAACGATGGATTAAAGTAAATGTAATCCGCTATCAGGAATCGCCGTAGTATTTTAAAAGTAGCCGGAAATAAATCTTTTTTTATACTAAAGTGAATAATTTCATAGGAATACGTACATATATTAACTACCTTTTGTACTTGCTATGCTAATGATGAATTTTTGTCCACAAAATAATGAAGGTCGCACATTTTACCCTCATAAAATAATGTACGAATCAAAACATACCAAACATTAACCATCTGGTATATGTACTTACGTATATTCCTCCCTTAACAACCTTTTAAATATAATTTCGAAACAAAAAACTAAGAAAATTGAAAATAATTGAATTCACTGTTTGATACAAACAAAAGAGGGTTGTCAAATGAAAATACGATTTTTACTTTGAGAAATTACTTACAAGACATGGTGACGAGCCCTACAAAACGCACATAAATTCTAAAACGAAAGAATATTTTCACCTTCATGATGGTATCACATCAAATTAAATATTTATTCAGCTACAAAAGTTAAATCGATGATGTATCTATAATATGTTTAGTTTAGATGCACCCTTTAACTATTTCACAAACTCATACCATATTGGAAACTTGTAAAATTTAGTTGTAAATTTAGTATGTTGATTTACGGAACGAACATATAGTTAGAATAATTGGAGAAAATTAAAGGACAGTTTCAAATGTCTGTTTTATTTACATATCAACCGAATATAAACCCACAAGAGCAGAAATATGTTTTATGGTTGAACAATTTTAATGTTCCAAAAAAAAAAAAAAAAAAAAAAAAATGGGGAGAAAAATCATGTGAAAATGGTACTTTGAAATTTGAAATTTTTTACCGTAGTCGTGTATATTCAAAAAAATTTTGTGGTGGCGCTGAAGTAAATAGCAAATTGTATTGGGGTGGTTGCGACAACGATTGAACAATATTTGCTACGGGTAAATATCAGACAGACAAAGCGAATTTTTTATCTTTGAATGTTATATACTACAGAATTTATTTTCCTGCATATTTTTGTTTTGTATGCTGAAATAAGCAGAAGCTCGATTGTCTGCAGCTTCGGGCGTTTGAAATATATTGGTTGTTATGGAGTTTCAAATAAAAGTATGGCGGACAATTAGTAGTGAAACAGAACTTTACATTCTTCCTCCAACGCTAATATTTTGAGTTTCTATAATAGTCCCGGGCAGGTAATCGGGTCTTCAGTAAAAGTAGAATTATTATTGTCATATTCATGAAGTACTGAAAAATGTCTTTACCAACCAGCAAGTTGAATTTGTCAGGAAGGTAATCACCGCAAGCATGTAGGATTAGAAAGGAATGGTTATGGTACTGTTTTGTTAAAATTGAAAGATTGTCCAACCAAATATTTATTTAGTATTTTGTTGACCAAAACTATATATATAATTTTTTTAAAAAAAGTTTACTCAATTTGGTATCGAAATTTAAATACCTTTCAGTATGAATGCTCACGGAGTGTGCTCATGGGGTGTGCTCTCGTGTTTACAATAATGTTTTGTATTTTTATTGCATTTGCATTCGTTACCAAAATTAAACTGTTATAAATTAATCGATAATTGATAAGCGGGAGGCTCCTGAGCGAAGTGAATATGTGATGGAACCCTCTAGTTACAATAAAAAAACATAATTTTTTGCTACAAATCTTTGACGTTCGAGGATTCAAATAAAAATGATTTTAATTCTGAATTTAATGTTGGCCAATAAACATTTTAGGGGCCAAAGTTAAGAACAAGTTTTGAAAATTAGTATTATACTCCTATTATGGTTCTCACCTCACCGACGAGTCGCCGTGACTCGAAAAATCGTGTGAGTTCAATTTTGGTATTATGGTTCTCACATTTATTTTGTCGAGAGTTGTGCGCAGCTGATCTTATTGGTTTTGTTAATTATGACCATTTCCATTCGTTTTGACGTTTGCCAGCACAGTAGTTTTATAATTTTTGACGTATAGGTGGCAGTTTTTTGTACACATTTACTTTTATTGTGATTAATTTTGTAATTTTATGAGGTTTAATTAGATATTTTATCTGTGCAAATAGCAAAATATAATGTGGATTTATTTTTCTGGGGCGAATGAAACTGGAGGAAGCAAAAATGTTTGACAACTTACATACGCATTTTGTTGTTAACATATACAATAAAAATATTTTAAAATACGTTTTTAAAAAAGAAAATTGATTTTTATTCAATATTTAATTAGGAAATATTAATTAAAATATGTATTTTGCTTGTAAAAAAACTGTAGAGTTTTTTATTCCATTATTTCTTTATTCTTTACAAAAAATCGCACTAGTCACCGAGAAATATTAGGTGAGCAATTTTGAGATTACTCTCACTCACGGCGAGAACCATAATACCAAAATTTGATTTGGGTGATTTGAAGTCGCCAAGTGACTCTTAAGTGAGAACCATAATAGGTTATTTGTCAAATTATGATTACTAATCCAAACTGATTGTTCTTTAAAATAGAGATTTAGAGGAAATATTTTCAAAAATTCAAACACCGGCCCCGACGAAGAAACCCTCGTTTATGTGTTTTAATAAGGGGATCAATTCTAGAATTATATGTTCCTCCCCAACTAACCAAAATCGACTCGCCGAGCGCCAAATAACTAAATTTTAAGAGTGGTAATGGACTAGCTAGACGCAAGATTTTCGAATAATGGCTGTGTCGTAACCACACAAAAAAGCATTTTGTCTCAGTTTCCACAGTTTCTATAAGCAACAACAAACTAAATCAGTCTGAATATGATAACAACGTCATAATTAAAATCATGATAAATAATATCCCAATCAACTACTATATCATTATTAATTTTAAAAACCGTTCCCGACTCCAGACACCATCTGTTCATTAGTTGATCAAATTATTTATTTAGGATATTGTTGCTAATTCTTCTCGGAAGACCGGTCCATTTTAATTCAGATGTTTTCGGTTAGGGGATATCCTTGTTTATACTCGTTTATGATAGCTTTTGTTTCGTAAGTAAATGAAGTTCCAACTTATAATTGATCAACCTCTCTGTCATCTTTTGTGCTCCATAGCGGCGTGGATGGGTTTGATATCTTTTTACTGTTTAGCTTTTCTCAACTTTTGAGATCCCGCATAATAATGCATATTAAATGGCCACCAAAACGCTGTTTTAAAGGCATGCCTTACCCGATTCGCCTCACCGGTCTTGAGAATCTTATTGGTGTCTCGCGGTTATGTATAATAATTTTTAATTAGTGCACCTATTCAACATGTTTTGTGCTCCTTTGCAGTGGGTTTGGGCTTATGTGTTTCGTCTTGGGATGCCCTTTTGATGTATTCTATTTGTCCCCACTATTAAATTTTCTAAATGCTAGATTTGCGAAGCGTCTTAAAAGTTGAAAAAAACATTTCGTTTAATTTTTTTAGAGTTGATGGTACAGGTACAATTTACCTCTCGGATCATTGATCTTTATCTTTTTTCATTAGACAGTATTAGGCTCGTTCGATCGATTCGATAACTAAAACGTCTGAATTAGAGTTCTCACGAAGTTTTCGAGGTGTATTTTGCCTGATCTGCATAGCCGGCTTTACCGCCCAATCGGTTTCGTACATTTATTTACGCTAATTGAACTTCTTTGTCTACGAGTTGGTATATTTTGTGTTTCGCTATCGGTATTTCTTCAAAAGTCATAAGCAATTAGTTTATGATATTAACTCTCATAAATGATAGAATTATATTCAATTTTAAATATTCAAGGCATTGTTATTCTAGGAAATATTTGAGACATATTTATAATGGCAAATTACAGGAAATGGAAATTTGCGTTAAGTATTGGTTTAAAAAGAAAATCCTTTTGATTCAAGCAGCGAAAGACTAAATTATTATACATATACAAATTGTATAGGAAATTGAAGAACAGAACAGATTCAAGAAGAAACGTTCATTGAACGCAGGGAAAAATGTAGAAGCAGACAGAAGGTTGACAAGACTAAAGGAAATAACCTAGTAGCCGACTAAAAACATAATTCCGAAATACATATCTCACAGAACGACTTAAAAAACTTTCAAATCAGCTGTTTTGAACAAGCGCGGAAACCTTTTTAAGAATTTTAATAAGGCATTGAAATTAACCTTTTTTAAGGTATTTAAGAATTACAAAACGTATATGTATGGTTTAAAAATACATTAATATAAGGGATTTGTTCAAATCATCCGAATTACATATCGTAAAGGGAAGAATGTTAAGTTTCTTGAAATTTAAAGATTTTCACGGAGACCCAGATGTGACGTAAAGTATGTGAAACTATTGAAGTTAAATTTATCTCAACCTTTTGTAATTCAATAAGCGTTTTAGTACTTTTTCCACAAGATATATTGTATGTGTGACATTTTAGTTCAAGTTTATTTCAAGACGTTACTTATGTTCCTTTCACTTTTGATGACAATATTTCTATTTCAACCATCTAATTTTTGTGGCGGATTAAATTCATATTTATCGGCGGAGTTATATTAATTTAGAAATGAATTAGTGTCGCCGATAAATTTAATTTATTCCGCATCAATTTAATTCTTTTTCAAAGCGATTTAAATCCGCGTGAAATTATTTTATATTAAAAAAATTAGATGTCGCGAATTTAATTCGTATTGAAAATCGGATTAACTTCGCCATATAAAATTTTTCAGCGGAATAAGTTTCCGCCGAGTTATTTCGTACCCCTGGATCAGATTACGTGGGTAATCGATCAAATTAGGACCAAAATAGCCGAGTATCCGTGTACTCGATAATCGGTATTGTATATCCTAGTCTAGACGTAATTTTTTTATTGACAATATCAACACACCTTGGACTGTATGTCCCATTGACGAGCAAAATATCTTCTCCCATACTAGTCGGAAGAATTACTTTACATTTGTTTCTACAATTAATCAGACATCCCTTTCTTAGAGACTTGGCTTGCATTTCTGCAAATTTCTGCGCTTTTTCCACTTATTTCACTCTCGTTGTCAGTACATACAAATTAGTCATCTTCGTCTTCAGTTCTTCGTTCTTCAACTCTGTATACATAATAAACAAAGTTTGCACCAGAGCGTACTTATCACTGCATAAATAGAATATAATACAAATTAAAACAACCGCAAGTAGTTTCAGCTTGGTAGTTAGATCACTTTCTTTATTTGAAATCATTATAAGTAGTTTTGTTTTGAACATAAGTTTTAAAAATCAATGACTTGGAGTACTTTCTAAAAGGCTTACAAGTTCCAAAGTTAGGATCCAAATAGAATTTTTTAGCTGGATAACTGGGTTAACCAAAACTGATAATTCAAAACCGCACCAACTTGTACTTATAGTCTTTTTGTATGCGATGTACGAAATGTTTTATAGTTTTCTTAACTTGAATACCTTACACCTTACAGTTTTGCATCGACGAGTGGCATTTAGTGAATCAGAAAAATAAAATTCGGGCTGGGCTGTGTCGTCTACACAGTTTTCTGTGATAAAATTTATACGCAGTGAGAGTAATGATAGACTGAATATCTGAATTCTGCTGCTACCAGGTCTGCGGAGTCGGTAAAATAATTGTTCGACTCCGACTCCGATGTATTGTATTAAAAATTGACTATCCGACTCCAACTCTAACTTCTCCATGTAATGAAAATATTTTAAAGTTCATAATGCTGATCGTATTCAAATCCTTTGATCATTAATGAAAAAATGTCGACATGTTAAATAAATTACGAATTTGTTCTTCAAATTAGTACGGCTTTCTGTTTATTTTTTCCACTTTCTCCAAGCCACGATAAAATTAAATCTTGAATTTGTGTAGTTCGAAGTCTTTTCGATTTCTCTTGTCTTTTTGGTTAATAGATGAAGATGACGGCTGATCACTCCCACTGTGTGCTTATCGGTAATTTCTAAAAATCATTTTAAACTATTGCCAAATCACATAGCGCCGGTTTGCCTCAATTTGGTTGATCTCACTTAATAATACGTTGGGGTCGACATAAATTCCAGCCAATAATATCTCTAGAAGAAACATTTCTCTATGTGTTAACGATGATTTTATATCTGTTGCGAAGATGTTTAAGACTTTTCCTAAGTGAAACATTACGCTACGCCATTCTTTATTGATTGAATTGACCGGGAGTAAAATAAACTAATTGGAGTCTTTGTGTAACGAAGGGTTCGGTGCATTTTAGGAGAGAAAGAAAAATATGAAATGCGGAGTCGATCAGTATTTTTCCGACTCCAACTCCGCTAAAACAGCCCGACTCCTCGACTCCGACTCTCGACTCCGACTCCGCAGCCCTGATTGCCACAATAGTAGAAGCATTTAAATCACATTAATTTGAAAGGGTCTACTACGAAATTCCGGTTTTCAAAATCACGAATTTAAAATCCCGGTTTGCAAAATCCCGGTTTTTCAAAATCCCGGTTTTCAAAATCCCGGTTTTTAAAATCCTGGTTTTGAAAGATATATTTTTTTAAAAATTCTGATAAAGGAAAATTTTAATTTTGAAACGGGATTTCATAGTATACCTGTAAAATAAAAATAAAAATCGGGATTTTCTGAAAACCGGGATTTTTATTTTTGCAGAAACGGGATTTTAAAAACCGCGATTTTCAAAACCGGGATTTCGTTACACACCCAATTTCAAATAGGTCGAAAAATACAACGAATCAGTTACTGTTTCGCGTACCAAAAAATATACATAGCAAATCGAAAATTTTTAATTGGTACATACGTAGTGTCATCGATCACAAACTTTATAAAAAATAAAACACTTTATTATTTAATTTTTATTAAACTCAAATTTTTATTCCGCGTAATTTCTCTTTGACGGTTAACTACCTTTCTTTATTCTTTATTTTTTAGTGTATTACATTTCTTCATTACTTCATTATGACTTTACTGCCATCTATTATCTAACTTATAAATTATCATTTAAATTTTATCGGTTACAACATTCGGCCATACCTGATATCCCAATCGTCTCGATTGACAAACAAAACATTTACAAAATTCAATTTTTAATAACGCGATGGATTATTTTAATGGCGCGGAGACTCCTCGGAAAGGTTTATTTGATAGTTGTTGCCCCGGAACATCTTCACATTGATACCGTTCATTCGGCAATCGTGCAATACTTTAGTTACTAGGCATGGACCTTTAAACCGCGGTAAAAGTTTCTAACTAACTCCAACTTCTATATGATTATTTTTTAAAAATACGAGATCGCCAACATCACATTTATGAGCCGGTTTCCTGGGGTTTTTTTATTTCCCGAGAAGCCTTTTCTATATTTCCGATTAAGTCTCTGTCCGCGACATTAAATTCGTTAACTAACTTTAACATTTAATCGTTTTCAATTTTCTGGTAAACACCGAAAAGAAGCATAGATGGAGTTGTGTTTATAGCACGGTTTACTGTATTGTTAAATAGAAATTCGGCCTAACCGAGAACAACATCCCAATTGCAATTCTCATCGATACTGTGGAATTTACCCAACATTGGTATCAAACTCCTGTTCACCCGCTCCACCTGACCATTAAACTGTGGAGAATTTGTGGCATTCAGCACTTGAATGATGCCTAATCCGTACAGGAGCACTGTAATTTCTAGAGTACCTTCGCAAGTTATTCACAACGTCATTACTTGCCAATTCTTCCAACGCCTGTGGAACGTAGAACAAAAATGTACCCCGATCTTTTTTGTATACAAAATTATTTCTAATCGTAAACATTTTACTGTCTCCATTCGTAGATTTTAATGATTCCTTAATATCACAAATTATAGGATCGGATGATTGATGATACGATAGAGCTTGTGACAGTGTACATTCTGTAAATTCATGATCCCTGGAGCACGACTTAGCGCGTCTACATGGGTCATCCGTGAACCGCTTCGATGTACAATTTCGAAATTATACTGCTCCAAAAACAACATCCATCTCAAAATTTTCGGATTTCCGAAACACTCCGATACACTCGGAGGTCATTGTTCCATCAGGTGCGACGTGGAATCTACAATTATAAAGAAAATTATTTATTTTACGTTTGATATTTACATGACCTAGAATAATTAATTTAGTCCCATTAAATCCAGTATAAATCAAATCATTCTAATACGGCGATAAAGAAACACCCTTCGGAACCAACTTACATTTCAACAAATCGGCTGGGATTCCGGTATCGATTAATGCGGTAACTGCGAAATAATTTCCGGAGAATTGTAGTTCTATAGTTGCGGTGAACTTGTTAAAATTGGAATCTATTAGCCATACATCAGCTGATCGAACTCGAGTGCAGTTCGGTGACGTATGCCCAGGTTGATTACATGCTTCACAATATCGTTTCGGTGGATTTGGGCATTGTTGAGTGACAACACACTTGCCATTTGTAAATTATTCAGGCCAGATATAGTATAACATATTTAATTATGGGCGACTCCTGCATATTACCTGATCTTGCCAATTGTCTTATTTCGTAAAAATATTGTTGTTTCATTAGGTTGTTTAACTCGTAATGACAGTTTTGCATGAAGGTCGGCTTCATCCATGCATGAACCGAACGACTTTAATAAATTATTAACGAAGTCATCAAACGTTTTTAAAGGTGTGCTGAGATCGTGAAACCACGTCTGAGCGGATCCCTTGAACCGAAGCGTAGCATAGTGAAGTGTTTCTCTATCACTCCATTTGTAAATTTCCCTTAAACCCTTCATGCTACCTTTAGCACCAGGGTTATATTTCGGCACAATATTTTCGACTTCCGATGGATACAAATAATGTGGTTGTGTTGATGCTGCATCTGGAACATTACATCGTTGTATTTTCAACCATTATCGTATTTGGTAACGCGTTCTGATGGTTAATATTTTGTTGCGTTGGTACAAAACTTTGATTATCCCATGACGTTGGATTCGGAAAATAATGCGAAATCGGTACGTGTTGCACGTGTTGATACTGAATCGTTAGGTTATGTTTTTGCTGGGGAAATTGATTCTGATTCCCAAAATAACTGTTTGTTGATTGATGAACTACCATTGACATTTTCGGAGCACTACTGCCTGTAGTCAATGATTGCGGAACCCCATAAGGTACGGCACTGGAGGGTACAATTGTTTTGTACAATGACGTTGTACTTGTATTTTCCAAAAATGGTCAACCATTTCGATCATCATCTGAGCGAATTCCCCGCTGTAAATCATATGACTGGTCTTCGAAACTACTGGGAACTCCATTCTGAACGGCACATGGTTGTACATAACCTCTTAAACTGCGTTTGTCAAAACTCATCTAAGGATTCGCGAACGAAACCATATTCACTCTACCAGCTTGGAAACTTGATTGTAGTTCCCCCGAAGTCGGTGTGGGTAATGGTACTTGCACGATAAAATCTCTGAGGTTTACAGTGGATAAACTTCCATTGTCAAAGTCAAACATTTTGTTAACAATTTATAACACACTAATTATTCGGATTTTTTTTATTTATTTTATGGGCCTTTCGGTTGCGTCTAATTGCACGTGTGGTTTTTGTCTTGGGTAAATGTTAAAAACCCCAAATGTTGGCCACTCAATAAGAAAATATCTAACTCCAAACTGATGTATGTTCCTTCGTCGGCTTTCTCTGCGTGTGGAAATGCGGTACGTGCGTACGTTGTAAGTACGTGATTACATTTTTATATTGTTGTTACCGCTTTTTACCCAATGAGCAATTCATAAGGATTACAACGTGTGTGTGTGTATCATTGAGTAAATCGCCACAATACCCCCCTCCCCCCCCAGTGAAGGCGCAGCCTAAACGAAATAGCTATTCCAGGAAGGCAAAGATATTTTAATATTCGCCCACTACTGGACTGTGGAAACGGTGGTTTTAAATTCGGCGGACATGCGAATGTGACAAATTTTCTGTTTACCGTAGGTTTACTGTGCGTACTTGCTTGTGATGATTTCTGGGACAAGTTTGAACCGTGCGAGGCTTCTTGTTGTTCGTCTATGTTAGCTGGCGCAAAACACGGTTTCAATCGATCTATTGATATATTTACTTGTTTTTTGTTAACGATTATTGTATAGTTTTTCTCGCTACGTTTGATTACTTGATGTGCTCCGGTATAAGGTGGTTGTAGTGCTTTACGAAGTGTGTCTTTACGTAAGAACACATGGGAGCATGTTCCCAATTCTTTACTGATGAATGTTTTTTGGGTGCAGTGTCTCGATGCTGATGTCGGCCTTAGTTCCGTGAAATGACTTTTCAATTGTTTGATGAACTCGCTCTGTGCGACTATGTTTGTATTTTCTAAAAATTGACCGGTTATTCGAATAGCCGCGCCGTATACCAACTCAGCACAAGACGCTTGCAATTCTTCGCTGGAAGATGATCGTAACCCTAACATGATTGTTGGCAGGATTTCATGCCAGTTGGTGCGTTCGTGGCACATTATAGTAGCCTTTAATGTACGGTGCCATGTTTCTACCATGCCAGTGCATTTCGGGTTATAAGCCGTGATCCAAACACTCTGCCAACCAAGAAACTTTGTCAGCTCCCCGAAAAGTTCAGATTCAAACTGAGTGCCTTGGTCTGTAAGGATGGACACTGGAACGCCAAAACGGTGTGTAACGGTGATTACCAGAAAGCGGTAAAGGACCAATGATGTCGAGGTGAATTTCTGCAAAACGTTGCAAAGCTAGAGTGAATCTTGCGAGAGGTGATTTAGTATGCCTTGAAACACCCGACTTTTGGCATTGTACACATTGTTGAGTAAGTTTTTTCGAATCCTTCATGAGAGAGGGCCAAATAACGTTTTTCGTTAAAATGTTTGTAGTAGCTTGAATTCCAGGGTGTGAAAGATTGTGAAATGATTCGAAAACCTGTTTCCGGAAGTTCAACGGAATAAAGGGTCTAGGTGTACCAATCGAAATGTCACAGTAAATTTGTTTATCGGAATTAAATATTATTGGAATTTGCTTGAGTTTAATCGACATGTTGTCATCATGCAAAAGTTCTTGTAGTTCTGCCTCATTGGTTGGTTCATCCGCGATTTGTGCATAGTCAATGTTTTCAGTAAGTGAAATTGGATCAGTGTGAACTCACGACCTTCCAGGGAATGTCGAAAATGTTTGATTCCGTGGTACGCTCGAACAGCTCCCTGTCGTACGCGCTGTAGCGCTGTTGCGTCTTGCTTAAACGGTTTGAGAAAAAACCTAGTGGCTGCCTAGTATCCTAAACAAACTGCTGCATAACTGCTCCGATATCATGGTCGGATTTATCCACCATGATTGCCAATCGAGCCACGGGGATTGGGTGTGCAAGTAGCGTCGCGCGACATAGCTTCTCCTTGCAATTATTGAAGGCGCCTGTAGATACCGAAGTCCAGTTAATTGGTGTTTTGCTTTTGTTCTTGTAGCCTTTCAAGAAGTCATTTAACAAAGATTGGTCAGCGGTAGCGCCTGGGATAAAACGTCTATAAAAATTGATCATGCCCAAAAGACGCTTGAGTTGATCAACAGTTACAGGCCGTTCGAAATTTTTAATGGAATTAACTTTGTCCGGAAGGGGAAGAATGCCTTGTTCTTTGATAAGATGACCTAGAAATTGGACTTCGGGTAAGGCGAAGATGCATTTGTTCGAAGGACTTGGATGCAACAAGAATGTCATCCAAGTAGACAAAACAGAAATTGAGGCCGGATAATACAGAATGCACGAGTCTTGGAAAAGTTCCTTAGGCCGAATGTCATTTTTGTGAATTCAAAAAGACCGAAGGGTGTGGAGATGGCTGTCTTGGGGACATCTGATGGTTCGATTGGGATTTGATGGTATGCTTGAGGTCGATAGTCGAAAATATTGTACTATTTGCGAGTTCAAGCGAAAAGTCCTGTATATTCGGTGTTGGGTACCTATCAGAGATCGTGACTCGATTTAGTGAGCGATAATCACCGCATGGTCACCAGTCTCCATTCTTTTTTAACACCAAGTGAAGAAGGCTCGCCCACGGACTATTACTCGGACGACGAACAACATGTGCCATCATGTGTTCGAACTCTGTCCTCGCTATTTTGAACTTTTTTGCGTAAATTGCCTGACCTGTTGTTTCCAGACGGTGCGTAACGTTGTGTTTAATTGTAGTGTTACTTAATCAACGGTTTGTGATCTCCGGAAACCTTCTGATTAAATCCTGGGGCCTAACTATGCAATTCGATGACAAATTTTCGACGGCTTTCATTTTGTATTAAAAAGTACAGGAAGAAAAAGGAAAACATTAACTATCGTTTTCTTTTTTATTCTTCTTATACAAAGCGATAGCCGTCGAAAATAGTAGTTGATTTGCATAGTAAGGTAGCTGAATTTGTTTGGGTATTGTAACATTGTTGATAAATGACAGACTTTATGTCTGCATATGTATTGGTATGCCCTTAACCGATAGTGAAGTCACCGGATCGATGATCTTGCGTCCCCGCATGGCCACGATGAGGCCCGTGAATTTCAAAAAATCGGCGCCCAAAATTGGGGTCGTGACGTCCGCAATGACGAATTCCCAACGGAATTCGCAACGCAATCCGACATCCAACTTTAATAATTTGGTGCCATATGCGGTGACCGGTGTGTCGTTAGCTGTGTAGTCAAAAATTATCAGGCGACTAGAAATTGCGTCATCGTTAACGGTCACCGGCGTTGGATGACTGCTTAAAAATTTGTTTTTTTGCTTAGACGAGCTGACAATGTCTGTGCTTGAGTCTTGCGAGGCAATGCTAGCTTTACTCTGCCAGAATTTTCAACCGATCACGCATCTGCGTGCGCTGTCACCGAATCTCTCGTGATAGTAACATGCGTCCGAACCTGGTTTTAATTTATTATGCTGGGACCCTGAACGACTGAAATGTCTCCGATTTCTCGAGTTATCTCGCGAAAGAGATCGCGACCCATGCGACTGGCTACCTCCTGCTGTGATCAATTGCTTCACTTCATTTACTAAACTTATACGGAACCCAGCCAATATCTTCTCGAAATTTAGTGGGCTGCTGGCTGCGCTTGTGGGTTGGACTTGTGCCGGAATATCCCCGATGGTATTTAATCGCGTCTGCGAGATTGTTTCCATAAGGGCGTCTACTCGTTCGGCTAACGTCTTGAGGTCCAGATAATTGTCAAACGGCGTCAAAACCATCTGGAACTGTTGGGGTAAACGCGACATCCACACAGTTGTAAAGTTTTTTCACTGAACTCACTGTCGGCGTTTAATTTGAATTCGCTCAACAGCTGTAAGGGTTTTTGTCCCCTAGTGACAATCCGTGTAGGACGTTGTTCATTTTTGTCTTCTTTGACTCGCCGCGAGCACGCGCACTACTTCCTCGCGGAACGTGCTATATGGGGTATCTCCCTTGTTTCGCAGAATAAGGTCCACAAACGAATTATGCAAGCGCGAATCTAGCGCGCTAACTGCATGGGCGTATTTCGTGCACTCCGTGGTAATTCCAGCAACATTGAATAGTTGGTCCAAAATACAGAACCAGACTGCCGGGTTTTGTGCGTTAAGTGGCTCTGGCGGTTTGAACGCCACTCGGCCTATATAAGCTTCGGCTTGATTTTCACGTTTAGGCACTCTATTATTGTTACTTGTGTCCCTATTGTCCGTATTTGGTGTTTCTGTATGTATGACTCGCATTTGCAAACAACTCGCGTAAATCACGTAATTCGCGTAACTGCTCCGCTACTCCTTGCGGCTCCGAGCCACTTGCTTCGTCTAATTGCACGTGTGGTTTTTGTGTGGCGTCGCACGTGTGGAATTGTTAAAAACCCCAAATATTGGCCACTCAATATTAAAATATCTGACTCCAAACTGATGTGTGTTCCTTCGTGGGCTGCCTCTGCGTGTGGAAATGCGGTACCTTGTAACCAAGTACGTGATTACATTTTTATATTGTTATTACCGCATTTTACCCAATGAGCAATTAATCAAATCAAATTTTTATTCCGCGTCCTTTCTCTTTGATGGTTAACTATCTGTTTTTTCTTTATTATTTATTTTTTCGAACGTTACATTACTTCATTACTTCATTATGGCTATACTGCCATCTATTATCTAACTTATAAATTATCATTTAAATTTTATCGGTTACAACAGCCAACAGGTATTAACTAAAAGTGATTAAATAAACTTCGTACAATTTACTTAAATAAATTGTTGTAAATTGAAGTCTAATAAAAGAATAATAAACAATTTAAACAAATCGCCATTTAAGTCCCATGGAAAATGTCCGAGAATATTTTAAAACAATTCATTGATTATTCAATAAATTTCGAATGTCACAACACTTGTGATCAGAATTGTGTAACATCATAAATATCTGTTGTACACTAAAGCACAACATAATTTTTTTTCTCTAGTATTTTCTAAGCTTTTATTCTCGTTATTTATGTTTGATGAAGGTATCAAATGAACATAGCATAAACACACACACATAATTTATAACACGCAATCTTATAAGAGATGACCATAAAATAATTTATTACCCGGACTTTATATATGGGATAAACTTTTTTAAATTCTTATGGTATTATGTAAGTTTTATGTGCGTATCGTCTAGTTTCAAAAATCACTTAATTGATAGTAGGTCGCCATCGGTGATTTATTAATGTACTTTTACTACTTGATATTTTGATATAAATAGAAATAAACATTAAAATTGGCACAAAGATTAATTATTAACTTGGTTTATTTTCTTTTCTTTTTGCAGGTAAATAACATGATTTATGATTTTCAACCTTATCGCAGGTAAGATACTGATTGGTGTGCGGTAATAAATAAATAAGTAAATCGAAAAGTGTTTACCAAAAACATTTTCAACTGTAAACATAACATTTAATAATCTAAAATGTATGTGTTTTATAAAGGGTGCATAAAATATCCAAAAATACACATCACAAGAGCCAACACACAAACAACCCAATTTTAGATTAATAAAAACGATTTGTAAACTTACCTTTTTGTTGAAGCATAATAATATATAGGAGCACCAAAAAAACAGGAATAACTTGAAAATTCTAACAATAAAATAAATTTATTTTTCTCATTTTACTCATACTCTGGCACCATTTCCGCCCAGTATAAAATGTGCACAGTTATTGTATAAAGCGAATAATTTCCAAACCAGTAGAGTATTTTCTTCTTTTTGTGTACTACATATTTGCTATATAAACTCATACGATAACTTGGCGAATAATTTTTATTGTTGTTCATCAAAATTCAAACACAACATACATACTCGAATCGTCGCCGGTATCAAGAGAAGGAATGAATATAAATTTTCAATAGTACATACTTGAAGGATAATTTTAAAGAGATTTATAAATATACTTTTCATCATAATTAATACCACCACTGTTCGGAAACTATATACATATGTACATAAGCAATATGTATGTTGCATACTACACAAACAATAGTGGAAAATACTTTAAAATGATATTGAAATTTTTTGCATATGTAATGCAATTTAAACAAAACAATGGGAAAGTATAGAGAAAATTGCTTTTTGTTCTTCGGGCAGATGTATATTTTATGCAACTATAAACATACACATATATGCGATGTCTACACTACAAGATTTCCTTATCCTTTTCATTAAACTAAGCAGTACGAATACAAAAGGTTAACTTTTATACCGCATGCATTCATAAAGCTATAATCGTAGACATAGGGAAATATTCTGTAACATTATTCTATTTGGTCGGGTTAAATCTCAGCAAATATATTCAATAAATAAGCTTTATGTATAAATAGTTAACAGGCGATTTGTCTAAAATATATGTTATGTGCATAATATGAGAATAGACTTCATTTGTAGGTCAGGCGCCATAAAATTGATCGTACTATTTTCAACAAAATCTAAAATACATAAATAATTTTTTTTTCTTTTAACATCTTAATAAAATTTTTCAAACTCAATTTACTGCAGTCGTTTGATTATAAAAATTTTACTTTGAAAATAGCATAAAATTGATGGCATATATTTTTCAAGTGTGTGGTGTGGGTTATTTGTGATTGTGATTATCGGATTCGTTTTATTTTATGTTTTTTAATTTAAGATTTATAAAAATGGGTTTTCTTGGTAAATACATTAAATGTTACTATTATTAGGGTTGAAATTTTCATCCGACTTAAGATTATTTATGTCTTTAAAATGTATAATTGATTGTTTTCTGGGAAATGACAATCGCATTACATAATATTTTGATATATGCCGTAAAAGGGAACATTTTTATTTTATCCATCAAGAGAATTGATTTTATATTTCCGTAATAATCTCTTGAGGACGCATAATTTTATGTTTTATGATATAACCATAATTCAAATATGTAAAGTATTACCATGAAATAGTTGTTATACTCGTAGTTGTAATAATTTAAAATTTATCTCACACATTATGCCACAAACTTTCCAGATGTTTGGGATACGATTGAGATATTCTGAAACGTGGATGCAATTTTTATATATTTTTGGGAGATTTCTGCCTCATAAGGCCTATCAAAATTGGGTGGCTTTGTGAAACGTTACAAGCAATAAGACTAATACATCAAAAATGGAAAGGCTAATACAGGCAGACTCTGAATTTTTTAACGAGCTACTTCCCAATGAACGGTTTTAGATATGTCGTTTGAGTTTTTGGTTGATTAAATATTCGCTGAATGTACCTGATGGCCGTTTTTAAGTCTGTAAAATAACTAAATAACTGGGAGGGCATAATTCAAACTACTAGCAGAATTTGTCCATTTATAGGTCTTTAGTGGTCATCTTTGGCTGGCTTAAAATCAGGAGTAAGGGCGGGATTTCTAAAGACATAAATGGGCAACTAAACAAATAAGTTAGGGAAACGAAGATCAGAAGGGATAACTTATCCCCCCAAGTAACAGTTTGATATGTAAATTGTCCTATACAGGAAAAACAAAGTTGTTACAACGTCGTGATATCCGAAAAATTACACAAATTAGTTATAAATGTTAAATAGATATTCAATAAGTTTTTAAAACGTTGTGGCAATGAAAAAAAAAAGCTAATTAGCTTAAGTTGGTATATAAGACATTCCAGCAGCGATTTTGTACGCCATAAAGTAAAACAGTCGGGAGAAAATCAATTTTGCTGTGGTAATCAACTAAACAAGTATAACAGCTATAATATTTTATTTATTTTTTTGTGTAATTTTCAATCATATTTTCATTTAATCAAAATTACTGTTAAAATTATGTAAGGTAGAATTATTGCGCTGAAGAGCAAATTGGGGACCAACTAGCTTATCGTCAACTAGGAATGTTACCTCATGAAATAAATCAAAATTGAACTATGACCTTGAACAGTTGTAGTTTATAGGGCATACACACAAACGGAATATGACCAACTGTCAGGAAACGAAATGTGGACGGCACCACAAGATAATCCCATTGAACTATGGAAAACGGTTTTATGCATAAATTAGTGAGTTTTGTCTTAATTTGACAATATTTGGAATATTTTTATTATTACATAAGCATAGAGCATTAATTAGTATGGATACAGACTCGGTTACTTTCCCTTGGGCAACAAATAAAAGGTTACATGGCTGTAAGAACTGAACTATTGAAGGAGAATGTTCAATTTCATTTTATTTCATAAATTAACATTCCTGAGTGATGATAATCAAGTCCGTCCCCAATTTGCTCTTCAGCACGATAATGCTCCCGTACATAAGAAGAATCATTACCGTGAAATTAAACAAAAATCTTGAATAAAATTATTTGTCTCGGCCAGGGCAGGGCTTCGATTCAAACTTGCGGAGGCTTAAGTTAAAGTGGAAGATATTCATGATCTAACAAGACCAAAAATTTTTATCAGGGTGCCAAGAAAACCAAGTGGGATCACATTCTAGGTGATGTTAACAACAAATTTTTGAACCACTTGCGAGATGTAAAGAGAATTAACAAAAACTGGCCATAAGCATACAAGACATGAGTGACTTTATTATTATTTAATTAGCCAAAAATAATCTTAAATTTATTTGATTTATTATTTGATTTTGATTTTTTCCATATTGCACAAATAATTTTGACAACTAATTTGTGGGTACAAATAATTTTGGCAAAAACTAAATTAACTGTAATTTCTCCTAAAAGTAAAATTAAAAAAAAATTTTGATTGAAATGTTATGCAGGGTAATTAAATTTATTGAATTAAAATTAATGTTGCATCAAAAATTTAGCAGGTACAAATAATTTTGGTTAGGACTGTAAGTGTTCTGAAGTGTATCGATACACAACCATCAATTAAATAAAATAAATCAGTTAGCAGTCATGTTAAAAACTTGTGCGAAATGCAACAGTCACAAGTGAATGTTCGGAAGAGAGGATTTTCTACGCTGCTTTGGTCCTTGCAATCAGGATTTTCACGTCGATTGTCTCGACTGGACTGCGAATATTTGGCTAAAGCTGCTAAAAGAGTCACTCGAATCTATAAACACAGAACTAACCACATATACTTCTTTATACTACCACAATGCTTCAAGTATTCGTAGTAATTCAAAAGCATTTCGACTTGGTGTTCGTGATACTGTCAGATTATGATATTTTTGTTATTTGTGAAACTTTGCTTTCCAAAAACTCCTGCTGACCCAGTTTCTGATTGTAGCATGACTCACAAAAATATTATTTGCTTTTTATTAATGGGACGAACTTTTTCTAGACCAGTCCTGAGTCACCCGTTAAGTAAGATCTTGGGATTGATTAAAAGGAACTGTAAAGAATTTTGTGTTCCGCTAACATTAAAATCGCTGTTTGTACGCCTCGTTCGTTCTATTTTGGAATATGCTGCTCAGGAAAGTGTTCAAAAGCCATACGTGACTTATATACATGGAAATTTACGCTGTGCTTTACCTAGGTTTACAAAGATAGTTTGTAGACCGATTTACTAAAATTTTCATTCAAAAATTGAGAAAGTGAAAATTGATAATGAGAACGAATACCTGAAGAAACTAAAGCTTATGATACGAAGGAAAAACGAGTAGTATCTGCAAAAAACGGTGGATTAAATTAAAAAAATGGAGGTGTGGCCAACACACGATTTTCTTTTACGAACAGATCGAGAAATTAATTTTTTTTTTAATTTTTTTTTTATTACTTTTTATTTTTTGGAAACATTTTATATTTACTATGCCTTATACTTTTTAATATATTTGAAAAATAAATTGAGAAGGTGGTACACAAATTTCAGCATTGAAAACTCAATTAAAAAATGGGACGGCGATTGGTTGGTGTAGTAAAAATAATTTCCTTTACTTAAGAAAATTAATTTACATATTCGTCTCACCACAAGTTACATAGCTCTCTAGAGCGCTCATTTGTATATTAGCATTTGGTACCGTTTGGTAACGTTTTGGTACTTCCCTAACCCCTTTACTCTCTCTCCCCTCCCTCCCCTTCACCCTTTCCTAATGAACTTCTGGCCACTCCACTGAAAAGAGTTCAATTGTAGTCAGTATTGTTCCTTTCAACAATATTGCATCGAATTTATTTGTATCTCCATTGGTCAACAGCTCCGTTCGCTACAAACTCGCAAACGGAACAATTTGCGAACGGCCCACAATTTATCAAAACTGAAGAACAATATTTGACCATATATTATTACTGTAGGACCGGTCTTCCCAATAGTGAATGAGGATGGGATGTGGCTGCTAAAGTTAAAGATGTTACATAGTTTTGTTTCACAGTAACTATAGCTCCAGAAGTTGGTTTGGTAAATTTTTTATTTGGGTCACGAAATTTAGGAGATCTTAATTCGATTTATGAAATGCTTTGTTTAAGAATTGCTGGGAATAAGTCGCAAAAATTGATTTTCAAAAATTGTGGAATTTGATTTGATTGGATACAAAATTTAATTTCTTCATTTCTTTAATTTAATTTAATTGAGTTCAATTTGAAAATGATTTTGGGATTCAATAAAATGGAAATATTTAAATTTGTTTGGAAAATATTGAATTTAATTTGACAAGTTAAATAAAGTTGAATTTAATTTAGAAGCGGTTTTCCGGATTAAATTTAGAACAGGTTACATTAATTTTTAGTTTGGAATTAGTTAAAAAAAAAATATTTTGGTTTGATAATATTTGAATATGAATTTGAAAATAAATGAATTTCATTTGCAAAAGGGCAAAGCGGAGATTGAAGTCAAATACCCGGCTGAAATCAGGGAACAAATCAAGGAAAGGAGAAAGGCAAGGAGAATATGGCAACTCACCAGAAATCCCGCTGACAAAACCACCTTCAATCGAATAAGTAACAAAGTCAATAGGCTAATCAAAAGCTTCAAACAGGATTGCTTCGACAACTACTTAAGCGGGCTAGGTCCAGAAATGGATAAGGACTACTCGTTATGGAAAGCAACCAGAAAATTTAAACGACCTGTAGTTCGAGTACCACCTATAAGAAATGCTCAAGGCAATTGGGTTCGACATGACAAAGAAAAAGCGGAACTCTTTGCTCAACACCTAGCAACAGTGTTTCAACCCCATGACATTCAATCCAACATTGACGTAACACCTGTCTATCAACCAAATCAGGATTTTAAAAGGGTCACGCCAATGGAAATTGCTGAAGAAATCGACAAAAGTCTTAGTCAAAAAAAGGCATCAGGAATTGATGAAATATCACTGGGTCTATTCAAGGAACTTCCACGCAAAGCAATCATCATGATCACATACTTATTTAATGCCTGTATGAGATTGAAGTATATACCCAAATGCTTCAAAACGGCTCAAATAATTATGTTGAAGAAACCAGGTAAACCAGATGAAGAAGTAACATCATACAGACCAATTTAACTGCTTCCGACCTTATCAAAGCTGTTTGAAAAACTACTACTAAAACGTCTAAAGCCAATGGTAAACGTTCCTGATTTTCAATTTGGATTCAGGAATAACCACTCCACAATAGATCAAGTCCATCGAATAACTACGGTAATAGAGCAAGCGTTAGAAGAAAAGAAATATTGCCCCGCCGTATTTCTGGATGTATCTCAGGCCTTTGATAGGGTTTGGCACGAGGGATTGACATTCAAGATGAGCAAAATGCTACCACAAAGCTATTGCCAGCTGCTTGAATCATACCTCTCTGATCGCCAATTCAGAGTCATCCATGAAGAAACATGTTCTGACTTTTATCCAACTCTAGCGGGAGTTCCGCAGGGAAGCGTATTGGGACCCCTCCTCTACCTTATCTACACTGCAGACATACCTACAACGAATAAAACGTTCATCGGCACGTTCGCTGACGACACTGTAATTATGTCAGTAGACGAATCACAACCAAGGGCAGTGGAAAATCTTCAACGAGCAATGAACGACGTTACTAAATGGGCAATTGACTGGAAAATAGTGCTTAATGAGCTCAAATCAACCCATGTGACATTTACGCTCCGACACAAAAATAACAGTCTACACATATACCTCAATGAGGTGCAAGTGCCGCAGGCTGAATCGGCTAAATACCTTGGTCTGCATTTAGATTCAAGGCTCAACTGGAAACATCATGTGAGACAAAAAGCTGAACAGATACGATTAAAACAACGTCAAATGTACTGGTTAATTGGGCATCATTCCAAAATGAACCTGTATTGCAAAAGACTAGTCTACCAGACTATCTTCAAACCAATATGGATGTATGGTGCGCAGCTATGGGGTTGTACTCATAAATCCAATAGAGACATTATACAACGTAGCCAAAATAAATTTCTTCGAATGGTCACCAACGCTTACCGATTTGTGACTAACAGAGAAATACACAATGATCTAAAAATACAATTGATAGACGACGTCATCCGCGAATGTGCCATTAAACATGAGAAGAGGCTTCTTAACCACACCAACGTTGAGGCCGTACAACTACTGGACAGTACAAACGAAATAAGGCGGCTCAAACGAATCAAACCACATGAGCTAACCGTATGAATATTATATCTTAAGGGAACTGGATACTGGTCCAGCAGACCCACACAAGTTTATGCTTATCTCATAAGTACTAATGTCAACCTTACTAATGAATTAATAATGTTTAAGATTGTAGTAGCCATATCAATAAAGATGTTTTAAAAAAAAAAAAAAAAAAAAAAAAAAAATTTGCAAAAGTATGAATTAAATTTCAAAAAGATTAAATTTAATTTAAGAAATAATTAAATTTAACTTCAAAAACATTTAATTTGATTTGAGCAAGCTGCATGATTTAGAAAATGTTAAATTTAATTAAATAAACAATGAGCTTAATATACCTAATCATGAAAATGTAGCACACTTACCATAACATAAGATGCCAATACTACAAAATCTGCGCCTTTGAAAATAGATGAGTATATTGGACACTGTCAACCACTGGAAACTAGGAGGCTCCGTTTATATAACTTGAATCGCTGCACTCGTCCGACAATTCCTCGTATTCGCCCTGTACGAGTATTCCTCGTAGGATGGCTTTTACTGTATGTATTTGGTTTTACTCAGTAAGTAAATAAGTAAATTTAGTTGGATTTGCGTTGAACATCATAAAATCAGGATCTACATACGTTAAAATCAACAAATAACCAATATTTAAGCCAATTTGCATCAATCCAAATCATGCAAAAGAAATATCAACAAATTTCTTGCAATTAAGATAAAACCCAAACCAATATAATCTCTAATCAATAAAATTATATTCCATCATTTTTTCTTAAGAAATTTCGGCAAATAAAAATAAAATTGGTTTAGACGTTAAATTTTCAATTTTGCATCAAATACTGTTCAAATATTCTCAATATTTTTATAAAGGCATAACAAAACCAAAATCAAAATAAAATGGGAAATCAACCTAATTTTTCGATTAGCCTACCACACGAGTACACTTATTACAATTTTTTTTTTCTACTTCGATTCAATAATACATCTTCAAGATGTTTTCTTTCTTCGTTTGGGTAAAGTTTTCATGTCGTTCTAAATATATATACAAAAAAAAAAAAAACACTCCCTAGCAGAAATACAATATCTTATTCAAAAATATTGAAAAGACAAATTAAATTGTCATAAAAAGTATAAATATTTTATTTTCTTAAGGATTTTCAATTTATTTCACATCTTCCCCTTTAGATATACAAAATTGGTGTGAAAATATTACAAAAATAAAAGCAGTTCGATAAAAATGAAAATTTTTATATGGCAAAGATAAGGGAAGAGTGGGGCTCCGCATATCTTCACATTGATAATGGGGTGAACAACAACGAGACAACAACAAACAATTGATCGATCGAAATTCGAATATTACCATATATCAGTTTTTACTAGGCATACATTTTTTTCCTTGATGTCAGGCAAGATTGGGGAATGTTGATATCATATTTTCTGGGTTAGTTCTTTATATGTAAATTGTCTGCGTTATGGTTGATAGTTTTTTTTATGTCTCTCTTAAAATACTTGTTGATTTATTTTTTGTCTATATATTTGAGGTTGGTTACAGGTTTCTGTTAAACAAAAATCCATAATACATTCAAGTTTTTGTGATGTGTTCAAGAGCTAATAGGCAGCAGTATATTCGTTTAGATATTTATCAAAGACTGTGTTCTACTAGCGAACCGATTTGATTAGAAATAAAATCGCTTTTAAAGTTTTCAGTTTGAGCTTCGAGGGGAACTCAGGAATTATGGGGGAAAACAACTTACCAAAAATTTCTTTAATTTGCTAATAGTATTTAGGAATTGGAACTAAGAAATTTAGATAAACTTAAAACTTTATTATGACATAACGAAAATTATTTAAATTTTAAATCGTTATTTATTGAACTGTAATTCTTAATATTACTTCATACATATCACTTTGTTTGATCTTTGTAATATCAGTCGTTTGGCGAAAATATATAGGTCATTTATATCCTAACGGAAACGGAATATTTTCTTTTCCGAATAAGGTTGGATTTGGCTACAGATCACTTAAATTGCATTTTGGGGTATTTTCAAATGCAAGCCTTGTAGGTCTCAGACAAATACCAAATAGTTCGGCGAACACAAAAAATTGGTAATGTACCATGCTATAGGTAATATTAATATGTGTAGTAAGGTTTCTCAAGTATTAGCAAGGAATGGCTCATCATCGCGGTCACCTAAGACTGATACTATTGAAAACTTATGGCCTGGGCTTAAAAAACGGGTTCACCAACATAGTTAAAGTGCCAAATAAAAAATTGTAAATGGCAAAAATATTAAAGGCTGAAACCTCATAAGGGTGTTAGAACTTCCGTACAGATATTTCTGCGATGATAATGGTTTTACGAGTACAGTTCAAATTGAAACTGTACCACTTTAATTTGTTCCTTTTACACTTCAAATTGAACCATTAACATTTCAAAATGACCTTTTTACATTTCAAATTGAACCTTTAGTAAATTATATGTATGGCCAATTTGGGTGGAACTTGGCAATTTCTTAGCCGGTTTTAGTGAAATTTTATATCCATGATTGAAATGCGATTCTTAAATGATTTTTGGGTAAAATTCTAGAATATAGCAAAAAAAAAAAAATAAGTGAAATTTGACATGCGCGTTGGAAATAGAATTCTAAATTGATTTTTAGATCGAAAACTCAGTTTAGAACCAAATTCCATCGAACATATCAAATTTCATCATAATCGGTTAAGAAAGAGGCAAGTTCCGTCCTCATTGGCCATATTCCAGAACTTTATCCAAGAATCATTTTAGAATCCCATTTAAAACGCACACCTCAAATGTCATCATAATCGGTTAAGGAATAGCCAAGTTCCATCCTAATTGGCCCTTTCCAGAACTTTGTCCAAAAATCATTTTAGAATCCCATTTTCGTCACCCAGATCAAATTTCATCATAATCGGTTAGGAAATAGCGAAATTCTGTCCTCACTGACTATATTCCAGAACTTTATCCAAGAATCATTTTAGAATCACATTTCCAACGCACATGTCAAATTTCATCATAATCAATTAAGGAATAACCAAGTTCCATCCTACTTGGCCAGATTGCTCAACTGCTCACTAAACCCTAATCCAAGGCCAATTAAAGCGCAACTCAACCCTAACTCAACTCGCAAACGGAACAAAACATAACCCTCAAATAAACGACGAACTTTACGCCAAACTCACTCCTCAAACCAGCATATATAAAAAATTGGTCAACAACTCACTATATCCTATCCAGCCCCAACTCACATTCATACATCCAGACAGACAGACGAAAAGTTTTTTTTTTGCTATTTTAGACTCAGGGACTTTCAAAACGTCGGAAAAAGTGGTTTTGGACCAACCAAATTTTTGATCATTTTTGACAGGATTTCAATACTTTGGTCTTTTTAGACCGAAGTAAGTGTCAAAATAAGATATTGCCTTTATTTAGTTTAAGAATTTAGTAGAGTTAACGCAAAGACGACCTAAAGCCGCTATTGGTGCAAAAGTGCGTGTATTTTATTACTAAAATATAAAAATAAAGAATTCAAACGAATATTTTATCTACAATTTTATTAGCACCAAAATATTTAAAATGTTATACCAAATTCGTAAAACGCATACGTATTCAGTTAACAATCAATAAAAGGCCAAGAGACTTGTCACGCTGAAAGCGCTGAATAGTAATTGTGCTGTATAGCAACATTGTAAACATAGTACTAGAGAAGTGTAAACTGAAATAATAAACAAAGAGCACTTTGCTTTACGTCTTCAACAATGATGTTTCTACATGGTGTCAGAAGTCTAAAATAAATAAAAAATTAATCAGGAATCATCGGAGTTATTATTTAAATTTTAATAGTGCAAAATATAAAAATAAACTGATAATATCGTCATTTTCAAGTTTTTATACAAAGTTTCTCACGAAACCAACGTTTTATATAATCGAAAAAAAAAGAAAAGCGAAACACGTTTCTTTTATTAACAACGAAATAAAGATGGCTGGTGATGAAGAAAACGCAAATGCCGGTGCAAATTTTTTGAGACCACCGAAATTCTTAAATATAAATGGACCGATGCCGATCACGTGGAAAAATTTCATGCAGCAGTACAAATGGTTTGCTGAGGCTGCGCAACTGAATAAAAAAACAGAATCTATTCAGGTAGCTACGTTCATGTCATCGCTGGGAATTGATGCAGTAAATATATTTAATTCGTTCAATTTAACAAAAGACGACAGCAAAAATTTAGTTAGAATTCAAGCTAAATTTAACGAAAATTAAACATAACATTTGAACGCTATGAGTTTAACAAAATGGTTCAAGATGAAACATCTTTCGACGAATTTTTAACTAAAATCCAGTTAAAAGCAAAGAATTGTGATTTTAAAGATCTCAACGATGATTTGGTTCGTGATAAAATAGTCGTAGGAATTACTAATGGTGCAGTGCACGAAAAACTTTTAGAAATAGAAGACCTGACGTTAGCTAAAGCCATACAAATATGTCGAGTTAGTGAAATAACGACCAAACAACTGAATAAATTCGATAATACACAAATAAAAACAGTAGATAATATATTGTGTAGGAAATATAAAAATAACACAAAACCCGAAAATACATCAAAAAACAGTGCAATGAGCGAGAAGGTGAATAAAAGCCGAGTGTGGAACTGTAAATATTGTTACGGCAGAAAATCTTGTCCAGCTTATCAAAAACATGTGACAAATGTAAACATAAAGGCCACTTCACAAAGTTTTGCTATTCGAAAAAAGTTAACCTCATTGGAGATGAAAACAAATCTATTCGAGATGACGCAACCGATTCGGAGTTAGAGAATGAATTATCAAACTTTTGCGTAAATTCCATTACGAATAATGACAACGAAAATAGTTATTACGAAGCTGTCAAGCTAAATGATGCAATTATCATTAATTTCAAGCTAGACACCGGAGCGCAGTGTAACGTGCTTCCCAAATCTATTGTTGATAAAATTGGAGTAAAAATCGATGAGTCACATACAAAAAGGATTCTAACGTTCGGAGACCATCCAATCGAGGTAGTGGGGGAAAGTTTAATTGATTGTATAGTGCGAAATAAAAACCGTAAACTGAAGTTTATAGTGGTAGATGCAAATGTCAGCCCAATATTAGGAAAAACTGAATGCGAGAAATTGAAATTGATCGTTAGAGTTTCGGAGATCGAAGGAGCCATTTTTGAGGGTCTGGGATGTCTAAAGGATTATGAGTATGACATAGATCTTATTGACGATCCAAAGTTTCAAATTTTTCCGGCGCGAACATTGGCCATTACACTTCGGGAGGAAACGAAGAAATACATCGAGGAAGCAGTTAAAGCTGGAGTTTTAATCAAGACTCAAGGAGCTACACCAGCAGTATCTCCAATGGTGGTAGTTAGGCGAAATGGTAAACTGCGTGTTTGCGTTGACTTGACGCATGTAAACAAAAATATCCTTAGAAGATATCACCCGTTGTGTACAATCGTAGAAATTGCCATTCGAATTCCAAAAGCTAAGTATTTCACTCTATTAGACTGCAAAAAGGGGTTTTGGCAAATCCGTGTCTCGGAGCGAACAGAAAAATATTTAACTATGGCAACATCTTGGGGGCGATATTCGTTCAAACGGCTACCGTTCGGTTTGGCTTCAGCACCGGAAGTGTTCCAAGACCGAATGAGTCAAATTCTGGAAGAGTTTGAAAACACTGAAGTTTCAATGGACGATATACTAATTTACGCCGAGACAAAGGAAAAGCTAAGGGACATTACAAACCGCGTTGTGAGGAAGTTGAATCATGTGGGGCTAAAATTAAATAAATAAAAATGCATTTTCGAGGCTACTGAGATCAAATTCCTCGGACATCGTTTAAATGAAAACGGTCTATCGGCGGATCCGGACAAAATTCAGGCAATCAATAATCTGAAGGAACCTACTAATAAAAAGGAACTGCAAAGGATATTAGGAATGGCCACATATTTGGGCAAATTCATTGAAAATCTGTCCGGTATAACACAGCCATTGCGAGCGCTATTGCACAAGAATGTAGAATTTTTGTGGACGGAGGAACAGGAGGCGGCATAGCAAAGGAACAGGAGGCGGCATAGCTAAAGCAAAAATTTACAACAACGCCTGTTTTGAAGTTTTTTGACGCTAAAGCGGAGGTCACATTGCAAGTAGATTCAAGCAGCAAAAGCTTTGGGGCCGTACTCCTGCAAAATGAGCAGCCAGTCGCATACGCATCAAAGGCGTTTACTCCTGCCCAGCTAAACTATCCACAGATAGAAAAGGAGGCGGCTGCTATACGATATGCCAACGAATCTTGTTTAACGTCATGCCTTATTCACCAAACATAAATTATAAAAAAAGGACGAGTCTTTATATCGCAGGCACTTTAAGTCGGGATTGCAAGAACAGCATAGATCCAGATGAAGAGGAGTTACAGGTTCATATAGTATTGAACATGACAAATAAAGCGTTTAAAGACATGATTTCTTCGACGGAAGAAGATGTAGAACTTCAAAGCTTAATTTCAGTGGTACTAAACGGATGGCCAAACAACCATAAAGAAGTACCTGCTTATGTAAAGCATTATTGAAATTTTCGGGACAGAATCTCGTACTATGGCGGAGTTTTGTTCAAAGGAACAGAAGTAATAATTCCAAAGGATCAAGTACCGCGCATATTACGCAGTATTCATTCTGGCCATTTCGGTGAGCGAAAGTGTCTCAGATTGGCACGTGAAAACGTTTACTGGAAAGGTATGAGTAATGATATCGTCGAATATATACGCAAATGTAGCATCTGCCAGTCTATGCAACCATCAAAACCTAAAGAACCGTTGATGCTAAAGGAAGTTCCCAGTCTACCGTTTGAAATAGTAGGAGTAGATATTTTCTATTTCCAGGAACAAGAATATTTGTTACTGGCCGATAGTTATTCAGGATTCTTCGACTTTGGAAAACTGAAGCATAGCACAACTGGTGAGGTCATCAAGAAGCTAAAGTCCTGGTTCTCTGTGCACGGTATACCAGTCACTATCGAAAGTGATAATGGACCCCAATTTGCCAGCAAGGAATTCAGAGATTTTGTGAGAGACTGGTCGATAAATCATCGCACATCATCGCCTTAAACGGATTAAGTGAGCGATAGATACAGATAGCGAAAAATATGTTGAAAAAATGTGCTAAGGATAGCTCAGACATTCATTTGGCGTTGTTAAATTATCGCAACGCACCGAGAAACAATGAATTAGGTTCGCCTAATCAACGTTTGTTGAGTAAAAATACCAGATCGATGTTACCGGTTTCCGTAACAAAATTAACATCGAAAATTGTTGAGTATGACGTTAAAGAAGAGTTGACAAGAATTCGAAAAAATCAAAAAGTTTATGCTGACCAGAAAACAAAAGTTTCTAAAGAATTTAGACCTGGAGAAAAAGTTCGTGTACAGGTTGGTCACCGTAAATGGATCGGAGCAACAATTGAAAGCTCTACGGATTATCCGCGTTCATATAATATTCGTGCCAACAACGGAAAATCATATCGTCGCAACACTATTCACATTCATAAAACGAAAGCAGAAATTAAACAGGGCCCCTATTTCTGAATACGAATACGAACAAAAAATCTACGAATTCGTATCATTGGTATTTTTGAATACGAATACGTTTATTTCTTGTACGAATTCGTGTAAGCATGATTCGTGACAAAATTTCCCTTATTTCACAATACGAATTCGAGCAATTTTTGTTTGTTCATGAACGGATTTTGGTTCGATGACATAATAGCTAACGACACCAATAATAAACAAGCAAAAAATGCAAGATGTACACAAAAAATTTATATTTTTAATTTTTTTTTAATTTTTAAAAGAAATACAAATTTTTAAAAAACTAAAAGATAAATTTTTTTAATTGAAAATATTTTTTATTCAGCAAAATTTCACATATTTTATGTATATACCAATTTGTTGACTGATTTGACCGGGCCCCTCAATGCCGCAATCACAATAAATTAAATAAATAAAACTAAAATTTCACGAAATATGTAGCTATGAATTTTTCTAGGTACAGATTTGTATTTCCTTTTATTAAATAAAATTTTTTATTTTGATATAAAATAATATTTATCCAATATGGCGCGGATTCGATTTTATTTATTCTCGTAGCCAATTAAAACTAAATTGATGCCAAAAATTTGACATATTTACGTTTATTTTCAGATTTACACTGTCATTTTAAGGATTTTTCACGTAAAACAAAATTTCCCTTTGCCTACACTACAAAAATTAAAATAGGTCGTACGTTCGTATTCAGAAATACCAATTAATTTTCGTATCGAATAGCATTTTCGTTTCGTATACAAATTCGTATCGTATTCAGAAATAGGTCCCCAGGAACGCAAGTTAGCCGTAGATAGCAGTCCAAACACTTCAAGCATACCAGATCACGAGGGCACATTTCGAATAACAAGCAATAATAGTATCCAGCCGAGGATGCAATCTCAGTTGAATAACTCTCCAACATCAACTAACGGTGAGGCCACCCGGCATACAGTTACAACAAGGTATGGAAGAATTATAAAACCACCACAACGATTAGATTTATAAAGTAGTTTTTAAAACAAACCTTAATTGAACTAACGGGTTAATTGAAATTGTTTTTAAAAAAAAAGGGTGTATTTGTTTAAATTAATAAGGGGGATGTCACGCTGAAAGCGCTGAATAATAATTGTGCTGTATAGCAACATTGTAAACATAGTACTAGAGAAGTGTAAACTGAAATAATAAACAAAGAGCACTTTGCTTTACGTCTTCAACAATGATATTTCTACAAGACTCAGGCATAATGAGGATTAATGTCATCTTTCTATCCATCAGAGCTCGTTACAACATCAGGAAAATCTGTTTCTTTTTCTATGGCTGCGGTCGAATTCTCGGGTAAATCATTTACTACGGTAAACGTAGATTTTTAAACATTTACCTTTTTTTATTTCGTTTACCTCCTTACAAAAAAGGTAAATGCATTTACCGAATTTAGCGGATTTAGTCGAGAATTTGACCGCAGCCTATGTTAAAAATTGAAATTGTTAAAATACAACACGAGGCAGTATAACAATAAAGAAAAATGAATCTTTTCCAATCTGATAGAACTTTAAGAATTGCTTCGTATCAAATATTAAATTTTTAACAATCTAATAAAAAATTGTACCCTGAAGATTATAAAACAACCGCTTCGTATGAATCAAAATATAATAAAAATAAAAGCAAAATCGAGAAAATTCTAAAAAAGAAAATTTCTTTAAAATTTTCCACGCAACTTGATTTTATTTCTGCAAAATAAAAGAGAAACAACAAAAAATGAGAAACCTCAAAATATTGTAATAAAATTGGAATAAGCGAGTGCATAAATGAAACACAAATAAATTAAATATTGTGTATCGCAGCTTTGATCGCATCATATATCTACACATAACAAAAATGTAAGTCTATCTCTGTATAATCTTCTAATTACTTTAATCAATTTATAAGCAATTATAAATAATTAGAAGGTGTCTCTTGAACAAATTTTTGTTTTATGTTCATTTCCCCTTTTCGTGGTTAACAACACCCCCAGTAAATTACAGGTAAAATAATATTAAGGTAAACATTACTTCATCAGACCGATTAAATTTTTTAATTTGGTATTTCTTCAAATAATACATAAAAGTTGTAATTAAATTTTTTTTTTGTGGTTTGTAATCGATAATAATTACATTACTACTATTGGTCCGTTGTCTGATATTTTATTAGCCAGTGTTTTTTTATCTGTTTAATTATTTTTTTCTCTATAAAAATTTCCCATTATTTTAATTTCAATTTCCACTCGACTAGAAAAAAAAAAATACTTTCCAATCATTGTTGTATTTGTAATCAGTATTGCATGAATTTCATCCCTAAAATAATAAACATTTTTGGTCGATGGTTTAATTAAAATTTATTTAATTAAAATTATTTACAGAATTTTGTGCCAATTTTTATTTTTTTTTCTGGCTATGTGATGAGCGTATGTATGTATGTATATATAGACATTTTTACAGATGAAAGACTTTTAATTTGCTGCTTGTTACAAACATTACCAGAGTATGTTTGTTTTATAAAACATTGGGCAGATTTGCCTATTCAGTTAATTTGATAAAAAATCTTGAGGAATATTTAGCTTTTTTATCATAAATAAGCTGAAAGATGACAACTTCGTTGGTTGTTTGAAACTTAGCGAGGGTTAATTAATTGGGCAAAGCTTGTGGTTGTGAATTTATGCAATATTTTGAAAACAATAGTTTGTCAATGAAAATCGATTAAATCACATTCCCTTATTTTTTTATTCCATGAAGGGGTGACACACAGACAAAGTCCAATTACTTGTACCCTCTAGGCTAAAATAAACCAAACACAATACAGGTAACCCCCGAAGAACACGGTACTTGAAGAACATGAGTTTCGAAGAATATGGATACCTTCCCCCGAAATCCACGGTTTCAAACTACACGATTTTAAACAACACGGAACGAATTAATCATGTTCTTCGGGGATTACCTGTAGTTAAAAAATGAGAAAGATTATATGACACTAACAGTAACAGCATAATAATAATAATAATAAATTCATAATTTAAGCCAAATTTACTAGAAACAATTATGTATACCATAACGGTATTAATTTAGAACATTTACGAACAATCAACCCCAGCAACTACAAATTCAGTCATTTGGAAATCTTAAAATTGAGGTAAAATAATTTTTACTTAATCCTTTAATAATGAATCCAAATACAATTAACTGAGTATATTGAAGAGGCTGTAGCGGCTCACTCACGCGTGCTTCGCCACAAAGTATCACCCCCTTCCTTTATCGTCTGAGTTCACCCAACTAATAATGTAACGTCTTCACGCCGCTCAACGTTGACATTACCATTTGGGAACACACGCATTCAACCAATGAACTACTGTCTCTTCCACAAGAAGAGACAACATAACAAAATAAAATAAAATATTTCTTTTCACCTAAGTTTTAGTCTGCTCTCGATTGTCAATGAGGCGACATGCCACCCACCTCGCGTGCGCATAGGAATTAGCAAATGGTGGTGAAAAGTACCAAATTAAATTATGTAAACTTATATAGGTTAGGTTAGGTTTGGGTGGCGGTCCACAAGGACCAGGCATAGACACAAAAATGGTCTGTAGCCATACCACTAATGATTGTTTCCTCTAACTCATTGGAACCAATTTGAGCTGTTAACAAAGCGCTGGATACTACTGACGTCCATCCTACAGAGGTCCGTCAGGTCTTTGAAGAGGGGTGCCCCTAGAAACTTTAGTCTGTTTCGTGCCAGACGAGGGCAGGCGCAAAGAAGATGAAGTACGGTCTCTTCCTCCTCTTCGTCCTCGCAACTACGACAGTAGTCATGTGAGAAGCCACAAAGTCTACTCGCATGCCTTCCTATGAGACACTGCCCCGTAATAACTTATATAACACCGTAACTTATATATCTAAAAAAAATTAATTTTTATAACATCAATTTAAAATAAAATAAATTAATTAAATGAATAAATTTTAATAAATAAATAAAATAAGTTGTGTGTGAAAAATGTTTAATAAAGGGCAATTATATTTTATGCATTCTAAAGTGGCTTTTTCATAAGAACACGCCACCAAATTATTCGGCGCAACGATTTTAATTTATCGTGTGGAAATTTTGGACACCTGGTACGAAGCCGTACCAGGTAAAATGGTATGTACCGTTAATTTTTTTTGATTGTGTGTATTATAGTGTCACAAGATCGACCACGTGCTCAATGTCTCAATTTTTTTTTACTGTTTTTTTTCTTCTCATTTCTGATGAAACGGAGCCTTACCAACGCGTATCTAAAATAATTATTAGTACCAAACATACCACATACATCACACATAGATCAACACTCAAAATGTGGTGTTACTATCACACGGCACGTAGTCAAGCCACATTGCAAAACATACACACGACATCACACATTTACACATACACATGATAACCACAACACCTACACAAACATGGAGTCAGCACCTATCAGCGCCATTATCACACCAGCTGACACAACAACATCATCATCACCACCATTACCGCTATCGCAGTTAGCATGGACAGTGGTAACATCACCATTACCACCAGCATTTCGGTAATATCACCAGCTGGCAGCATCATCATCACTATCATGACCACCATGACGACAGTGCCAACACCACGACAGCTATCACCGTCATCCCAGCAACAACACAACACATCACATCATTTTTTTTTTACTATCATAAATAATTGTAAATTTTTCGCCATAACATTTTTTTCCGGTTCCATCCTTTTTCTTTGTTTTTCATTTTTTTTTTATGCAATAAAAATTTTATTTTGTGTTTCATTCAAATGGCTCACATAAAGTGACGTACGGCAAAACGTCCACCCAGCCATTCCCCACCGTGTTGTCAAATGCCAACTGCCATTACACATCATTAACATAGAAGAAAAGCACAATTGTAGTGTCAAGATATTACAATAAATTTATTGAATTGAAATTAATGTTTTAAAAAAGTTTATTATTTATATAATTTTTAAAGTGGTTTATGTCACGTTGCATCAAAAATTTAGCAGGTACAAATAATTTTGGTTCGGGCTGTATATTTTATAGTTTATAAATTATGTGTTGTTTAGTTTAAAGCAAACGTAACAGTATATTATACAACTGAACACAAAATCTATCCGAATGTAATTTCGTTTTGATACCACTTTAAATTGGTTTACGCGGAGGCACATTCAAAACTTTGCATTTATTTATTGGCTGAGGTCCATTAAAGGTTGCAATATAGATAGTTTCCAGAAGAAAACTTTGATTGTAGGATGGGGGGTGGTGGGGGATTGATTACTAGAGCTTAGTGGTTGAAATTAGTGTTTTTTAAACTTTAAATTATTTAATAATAATATAAATTCTAAACAGCTTTATTCTGAAGTTCCAATTATAGAGTTCAATTTTGAATTTTTAAACTCCGATTTTTGGTCAATCTTTCTTTGTTTGACACGATGCCTTTTGACACGGTATGGTGTCTGAAATTCTTCGACGAAACGGTTAAACTGAACAAGGAGATATAAACATAATGACGGCTGATTTTTGGATTTTTTTTATGCAAATAAGTTAACTTTGTTTCAGTGTGACAATAAGCAAGAAAAATTGCAGCGAGAGCGCAAAAAGCATCTAGAAGCATCTGTCACTTCTTCAAAGTAGACATCGTTCCATTATTATTATATCTAAAATTAATTAAAATTTGAATTTTTGTATTATTATAATTAAATTTTTATAAATAATTTTAAAAATAACTTACCACAATTGAATTGTATACACATAGAATATTCTGACATTTTGACACTTTTATTTATGCCTAAATAATTAGTATAATTTATTAATCCCCAACGTTTTTATGCCTAATAATTGAAATTGTTCATAAATTTATAGTAAATGATATTAGTTATCATTTGAAAAGTTAGATGTCTCTACAAGACAATTTTGTAAAAAATTTAAGAAAAAAAAAAATAAATTTATAAAATCATTAGTAGAAAAACAGCGAGCGAATACAGTATAACTAATAAAAAAAAATATATATAATATATATATATATATATATATATATATATATATATATATATATATATATATATATATATATATATATATATATATATATATATATATATATATACAGTGATAAAAAATACAGCGATTGCATTTTATTGAACTTACTTACCTACTTACCCGAAATTACCTTGGACACGATAATATACCGCTAATATTATATTTTGACCCTGCATTAATAAATTGGAAACGAGAAGATACCGCAATACTATTTTGGACCACGCACATTCTTTGGACACGAGATTTTGCTACACATATTTTGTTACGTGAAGGAAGCATTAAGAGCATCAGCGATACACCACCGGCAATACAATTTTCTACTCATATTGGATTTAGGAATTGGAATTTGGGAACAGCGATTTCAACGGACACCGTTAAATTACCAACCAAATCCAAAGGTTAAACAAACTGCTACCGTAAAACATGGAGGTTAGAACGAAATGGTGTGAGGCTTAATGCACCATATATTTATGGAAAATTTGATTTTTATTGAAGGCAATATGAGCTGAGAGTTAGCTTAAATGTCCTTAAAAGGAATTTAACGGATTCTGCTCGAAAAACGGGAATATAAAATACGTTTGTATTCTACTAAGATAACGGTTCTAACCATAAAACTTCAGTTCTTATAAGGTTTGGGTACTGTGCAACTGCCCTAAACGATTGGCCTAACTTCATTCTGAAGCCAAATCTGCCCAATCGAACACATTTGGGAACTTTTAGACGGAAGACCAAGCAAGGGCCAACCACACCTTCAGGAACAAAGGTCAACTAAAAAATGCAATTATGGAAGTATGTCAAAAAATTGGTCCGGAAACTACCAAAATTTGGTAGAATCCATGCCATATCGCTTGGCTGATGTTATCGCAATTTAGGGTTATCCAACCAAATTGTGAGTTCTTGCCACGGGGAAATTAACAGCCATTTTTACATGAAGCATGCAATTGAATGTATCTTGATTTTTTATTGAATTAAAACTAAATTTCTGAATTTAGTTTATTTTTGTTACTACAAAATTTCTAAACATTAAGATTAGAATTTTAATAATTTACGACAGTTTATTTTTTTAAAAGTAATGGAATTCGCACTATAAAAAATAGGTTTCAATTATTTTCTTTTTTCACACAGTTATGTTTTTAACACTATGATCCAGTTGCTTAAGATTTAAAAAATGGTTCTACTTCTCGTTACGAGTGAATTCAAACGTTTCACTAAAAAACTAAACAATTTTTCGAAATCGAATAGCTTTAAAGCATTTAATTCCAATATTGGGTATACTGGTATTAATCGGCGAGTTACCGCCTTTATATTTTCCCATACTTTTATTCAGACAACACGGGAACAAATATCTCTCCCAGAAATAGTTTTACACAAGTTGATTCAAAAATCACAATTAGAGTTAATAACACCGGCAGCTATCGCTTTCCTAATTTTAAATTTGTCTTGTCCTTGGGAAAGTTTCGATTGTACATATAAATAAACGTATACAGGGTTGCTCAGAATAACTGGCGTATTCATAATATTGAATTAATATGACTGTTCCAATTATATTTCAACAAAATATTTTTTATTGCAGTAATTATCTTAAGACTAACATATATTTTTAATACTATACAATTCTATGTCCTTTATTAGCAATAATCTTTTTCAAACGTGAAACAAACCCACTACAGGCGGCACGCACCACTTTATCAGGTATATCGTTCCATATCATCACCAAATGTTTCTTAAATTCCTCAATTCTCATGGTTGGTAAATCATTGAGTTTCGCCTCCATAATCTCCTATATGGAAAAACCTAATGGGTTTAAATCTGGGGAACTAGAAGACCATTCCTCCGTTGTGATGAAGTCAGGTAAATTTTGTTCCATCCAGACTTGAACAATTTTTGCCTTATGGGTCGGCGCAGAGTCCTGTTGAAAGCAGTAGTACTCATCCCCAAACCATGGTTTAGTTCTATTCCTTCGTCAATAAATAATAGCGGCAGCTTATATCGCTTAGAAATAGCCCCCACACCATAACTGACGTAAGATTTTGGAACCGTTGAACATTTCTTGTTGTCGGCGGTATATCACTGATCGATGCAGCGTAAATACGGTCATTTTTGAATGTTCAATGAGGGTTGAAGCATGAATAGTTTCTCATCCGAGAATATGATCTCGCTGTCTTCGTGCCACTGTAGGAGAAACTTACATTTTACATTTTAGTTTCCAATCTTCTATTTGATTCTTGGTTAGGCCATGACGTCGGCTTTTCTTATAAGCTGAGAGTGTATATTTAACTCATGAGCCAATTTTTTGGCCACGAATTCTCTCTCGGACACGTTTTACATTTGCTACAGTTACAAGTTACAACTGATGATTTTCGTTCCTAATTTTTTTTTTATATGAACACTTCTGATATCCTTGTATCGTTTAATGCAACGCTCAATAAATCTTCGATTCATAATTGCATTTTTTAATGCACTCACGTGCACTGTAATTAGTATGGTACTTTTAGAGAGTGATGACAAAGTTATGGAAAAAATCCATTATCTTTAAAAGGATTATCAATGTATTGTAGAGAGGAAAATAATGTAGAAAAGATGCGACAGTTATTCTGAGCAACCCTGAAAATGCATCGCATTCACTTGTTACAAAATACGGGAAGGAAAAAATATTTTATATTAGCCAATATTACAGGAAACTTGAAAAGGGAGCTTGGTAGAAAAATGAGACTTAAGAATTGCGATTAAAATAAAATGAAATGTAGTGTTGTATATTTAGTACAAACCTAACATGAAAATCGCAAATTCGCAACCCATGCGAAAAGTCCCTTTTCACGAACAAAATCGATGATTTCGATATTTATTCTGTCGATGATATGGTAGTATGTGCTATTAGCTACTTTTTGAGAAAGGAAGAAGTATGATCGCATTATCCCCAAATATATCTCATTGCAGATTGAAAAAAAGGAACGTTTCTTTTAGAATTGGCCCCGAAGCATTTCTTCTTACTTCTACTATTTTGTCAATACCTACCATGTAAACTGTGTAAACAAAGTCGGGGAGGGATTTTTTAGTCCCGTACAAGCCTGTGGTAACATCAATGCGGTGGTGATTTCAATTAAGAAAGCTAAGTTAAGGGATGTGCTTCGTTTAACTGAATATCAAAAAAATATCAATACAATAGACCCCGATATAACGCGATTAATATGTTACGCATTGTATGAAATAGTGTTATAGGAATTCGCGTTGTACAAGTAAAAATCTTGTGTGTTTAACGCAAATGATATTAGAGTAAAATGTTATAGCGGCTATTATCAAATAAAATTTGATCATACAAAATAAGATATTAGCAAAAAATAATATTCAAAACAAAATTGTACATATTGTATTACTTATGCGAATATATGTATTGTATATAAAAAATATGTAATTTAACAAATTAATTCATAATACATATTTTGAATTTAGTTAAACAATGTTTCACAGCACTTTAATTAAATTCAAGTTGACCGGTGGTGGAAGTGGTTCTTTATTTTTTTTATGAACTTCTCTACAATTGATTGATTCATTTCCTTTTTCAATAATATTATATTGTATCTTTTTGAGTGTCTGTACTTGTCAATAGTTTCTCATTATTTGCTTTGAACTCAAACTTGAGCAAACATTCTTGAAAATTCCCTTTAAATTGCATAGAACACTCCAACGATGAATCCTAATTTGTGAAAAATGTTTATAATTGTTTAGCTCAATTGTTAATTCAAGTCCTTTGTTGAGATGTTCTAATATAAAATTTGTTCTTGCTTCCTCTGAAATGAAGCCTGAACAATTGATTCTTTTCTTACTTGGTTGAATTCCCAATATCCCAGCATAGATTTCACACTCGAAATTGAAGCGAACCACTCAATTAATTTTTTGGATATGACGATAACACGAACTAATTCTTCCTTAGATTTTAGCATATATCGTAAACCAACGTATACGGACGCCATCATCCCTAGTTCATCTAACCATCCTCATAACATTAAAATGTCAGCTTTCCACTCATTTTTGGACAGATTAATTAACATCCCATTGACGAATACAAATTATAATAAAGAATTGAGGTGTATTCTGAAAATAGCCACCAATAACGGTTATACAGAGCAAACCATAATTAAATTATTGAACAAAAAATTAAAAAAACAAACGTTAAATAGTATTTACCCCACGGATAACACATCATCCCTGGTTTGGCGTCGTTTAGATTATGTTGGTAAAACTAGCCAGAGACTGAATAATATTGTATCCCGATTTAGTGACATTAGATTTGCTTTTTATAATAGAAACACTATTAAGAAATTAATTTTTAACAATATAGAAAAAACAGATATCCTTTCCAAGTCAGGTGTTTACAAAATTGATTGTAATGATTGTAGTTTCAGTTATATTGGACAGACAGGACGTAATTTTAAAATCAGAGCCAATGAACATTTATCAGGGCTTAAAGAGTCTTCTTTTCATAATCATTTAATCCAACAAAACCATTCCTCATCCATGAATAATTTAGGTATTTTGCATATACAAAATAAAGGTAGGCGTTTAGATACCCTAGAATCATACGAAATTAGGAAAGCTATATTTTTTAACCAAGATATCTTAAATGAACAAAGAGAGATTCGATTTTCACCCCTCACTGATCCTGTGTTATTTCATAATCGACCTTCATAAAATAATATTCTCTTTTATTTCTCTTTTATTCTCTCTTTTATTTTTACTCGCACCTCTAAATTATATTATGATAGATGTTATGCCTTTTTTCTTCAATTTGCTTATATTTTTGGTTTGTATTAGTTTATTTTTATGGTTAAAATTTTAGTTATATATATTTAAAAAAAAAAAAAATTTTATGATTGTTAGTCTTTGTGTGTTTTTATTACTAGTAATTTTATATTGAAACCACCATTTTTGTAAGTAACTGTTAGTTTAACTCCTGATGATGACCTAGCAAGTCGAAATAGATTGAGAATAAATTGTATCTCAAATTTGCGAAATATTAAACAAGTGTTTTATTTAAAATGTTATTAATTGATTTTCTGCACTAACTATTTCAAGTCAAATATTTTTCCAGCAAGCATTTGGAGTGAACGCCTTTAATTCCTTGATGGACAAATCAATATTTTCTACACAATTTAAAATTGAAAAATGTTCCCATATTTCTGTTATTGTTTTACTGGATCGAATCAATTTTTGCTAAAATTTCTTCAAATGTTTGACGCATATAGTAAGACTTCAAGGTTTTTATAATACCTTAGGAGTTTAAAAATTTATATTAATATTTGGATGCTTTAAGTCTGTTGGATGTCCAGGTGCATTATCAATGATTAATAAAGCTTTAAATCCCATATTTTTTCTTTCAAATAATTTTCTATATCCGGTACGAAGCAATTAAAAAACCATTCTCGAAATATTGGTGCAGTTAGTATGCTTTTATGTTTGCTTGGCAGTAAATAGGAAATGTAGATTTATTACACCCCTTCATGACACGTGGATTTAACGATTTATTGATTAACAAAGGGTTCATAAGATAATTTCCAAAAGCAGTACGACATGAAAGTAGTACACTTGGGTGCAAAAAATTCGCACATTCATAAATTTTCAACAAAATTTCAAAAATATCAAAAAATCCAATATTTGTTTAATTTTCTTGAATGCAGATTCAAAGTCTATTTCAACACCTATCCAGTGGTACCATTTTTGTACTTTTACCGTGTCAACAAAGTAATATTTGGGGTCAACATTTGAAGTACACTTTCTTTGTGAATTTATCAGCATGAAAATTAGTGGTAAAAATCGAATTAAAATATGGAAATCAGCAAAAAAACATTTTTATTAACAAGAAGTGTTCCCTCCCCTAGTCCGAATGGCAGCTTTCATTCGATGTTTCACAGATTTCACCAAAGTTTTCACCAAATCTTGAGGTATCGGCTCCCATTCCTCTGCGATCGCCTGTTGAAGCTCCTGGAGACTCGTTGAAACAACATCTCTGGCTCGAACCCATTTTTTCAGCTCGTCCCATAAATGTTCGATGGGATTGAGGTCCGAGCTTCGAGCTGGCCACTCCATAACAGGCACATCCACCTCTTGAAGGTACTGGTAAACTATACCAGCCGTATATGTTCTCGTATTATCCTGCATTAACACGAAGTTTTCACCAATAAAACCGGCAAAACATACGGCGTAGTCTTCGAGTACCGTTGAGAAGTAAATCCTCTTGATCGACGGCCAGGATTCGCTCCAGAGATGAACACAAGATCTGTCTTCGCCTCCAATGACATGCCTCACCAGAACATGCATGATCCACCGCCATATGAGACTCGTTTTTCAATGCAACATTTGGGAAATCGCTTTCCTGGTCTTCTATACAATCTTCCTCGCCCATCGTTGCCATATAAACACATCCTGCACTCGTCAGAGAACATGACTGTTCTCCATTGTTCTTCTGTCCAATCCAAATGCTCTCGAGCGAATTGAAGGCGGGCTCGCCGGTGGGCTGGGGTCAATTTCGGCCCGTTTGCTATTCTGTGTTCAGTCAGATTATCTTCTTGAAGTTATCTTCTAACTGTCCACCGACTGAATTCGGCTTTCGAATTTAAAACACTCCAATCAATGGCTTTCTCCGAATTAACGAGCTATACCTGCACCTAAGTCGGGTTTGTCACTGAAATAGGTCCTATTGTGCGTTTGGTGGGACTGCACTGGAATAATTTATTTCGAGCTACTGAAACCGGGCGATACAGTTACAGCTGATGTTTATTGCCAACAGCTAAAACGTCTACATAATGAATTAGTGAAAAGTGGCCGGCTCTTGTCAATAGAAAACGTGTCATTTTGCAACACGATAATGCTAGAACTCACGCAGCTTAGCAAACACAAAATAAAATTAAACAGTTTAACTGGAAAGATTTGCCGCGTTCGCTATATTCGCCCGACATCACGCCATCGGATTACCATTTATTTAGATCAATGGGAACATTCATTTAAAAATAAAAATTTCTGAAATGTGAACGTTGTCCAAACATACCTTGAAACATATTTTTCATCACAATCAATTCATTTATAGGGAATTGAATGATCTTGTACAGTGTTCAATTATATTTTAATTAAAAAATAAGTGACCTTTTTTTAATTCCACTCTGAATAGACTAAAGAAGATTGGTTAAGCAAGATTCTGCTTCTCGGTTCTCACCGCCGTCGAAGAATAACTAATTAATTGCAAAATATTTCGACAGTGATAAAAAGGATTGTATGTAAAATATTTTGTTGGGCAAGTTGCAGGTTGAACTTTCACCAATACGTTATAAGTCCTCGCCAGTTTAACAAGTTCTTTTATACTATATAATAATAATAACTAACAAATGCTTTAAAGATTTTTTTATTTAGTATTTTTTCCAAATCCCTTCGGGATTTCTAAAAATTTGAGAATTTATATTAATGCCCAAAAGTTTTTTTTTTTTTATTTCACGCTCAAAGATGAAAAAAAATGCCGAAATTATTTCAGGTGAGGTTTTTCACGATAGCTTGAGAACAGCCCATAAGAATAATTGTGCTTAAGCCAAAATATGTTATTCACATAATTTCAGGCGAAAATTAAAAAGAAATTTGGGTCCTTGATTCTCATATTAAAATCGAGATTTTCTCAGAGCCGCTTAAGTTTGGATCTATTTGTGCAAAGATGCCAGGAAAATGCAAAACATTTTGAAAAATACGTGACTTCAAACAGTTGCTCTTTTTCATATTGATTTTTTCGCGGTGAGCTATTTTCCCAAAGATTATCAGAAAATGGTCCTGGGTTTCAGATAACAAAAATTCAGTTTTTCTAATTTTCCCCAAACCCAAATATTTTATTTTTTAAAATATAAATTCTCAAATTTCTGATTTTTTCAAACATTCGAGGATCATGACACTGAAACATAAATTCGAGAAATTCATGCACGCTGACTTTGACTATGACTAAAAAAATTTTTTTGAAACAAATAAATGGTTTAAATTCTTTTGTTCGAACTAGATGACAAAAATTCCTAAAGGAGCAAACATTTCTAAAATAATGATGTTAATTAAAAAATAATATCGTGAAAGATTAAATGCCAAATGTCATTTACTTTTGATAACTTGCAAACAAAACGGCCAGGTTCGAACACGTGTTGCAGATAATTTTATATGCACTGATTTTTTCCTATTCGCATACTGCACATTAGACCCTCACAAAAAATTACAAAAAAAAAAAAAAAATTACGATATCTTTTTATTTCCTAATTTAGAGATAATAAACAACAAAGTCAAACAAAACCAAATTTAGGGAAGTAAGAAATCACCAATAATAGTTTTGCTTGTTAAGAGAGTAAGAAAATTAAGTTATTGCGATTCTACTGTAAGTTCGAATTATTTTGTTTGTTGTTTTATTTTTCCAAAATAAATGGTCATAAGACGTCTTGGTATTTTATATAGTCTTTGATAATTGATTGATGATTTTGAATGTATGACCAAGCATTTAGCAAAATCTCAGTAAATCTAAGAATTTTTGACGCCGGGGCCATCGTACACCTTTGTTTACATTTACTTGGGGATTGAGATCGACCCGGTTACAAACACCTTGACGGTCAATTGTAAGTAGTTACATTTTTTCTAAAAACTGCTTTCAGTCCTTGGCATCCTAAAGTAAAAAATAATTAGTTAAAAATTACCCTTTATATGTTTCCCAACACCTTACTTCCTCTGGTCTTTTTTTATTGATCGATTGATTTTTAAATCACTAATCCTACTTTCAGCCAATTAAGTTTAAATTTAACTTTAATTTAATTTCTATGAACCTGTTCTGAATTAATCTTTACGTACCACAAAATCTTAATGTTAATATTATAGCCGTCATTTCCCGGTTCGCACCGAGGAGTAAACCCTTTTTTAATAATAACCAGCTACCATCTTCCAAACCCACTTTTGCCGAAGACCACCCCTAACCAAACTCAAGTACTATTAATTCCACATGAAATTTAATGTTTAATTTTAAGATTTAAATATTTACAAAAGATTAAAGTCTGGAATAGTCTGTAGGATTACAAATTTATTAATCCAATTTCCAACCCCCACACCGTAAGTGAATGGGGACGCAACAATGCTCTAAAATCTCTTTAAATGTTAATTATTAATAATTATTTCCCTGAAATTGTACTTCTTATTTATAAAGCGAGGGTTTTGCAGAGACTCACTTTGTAACTTTGACGACATATTTGGTGGACGGATTTTCCTTCTTTTTCCCTTTTCCTGTTTTTTATTTAAACCGCAAAAACCGGAAAAATGTCCGCTACGGAATTGTTGTCCGGTTCGCCGAGTTTCCGTCTTTGGGATCTTTCCCTGTACCTAAAACCACCAACCACCACCGATAGATGCCATACGAGTACCTTTTATTTCCTCGTGTCTGTATTCGTTTTCATAACCTAAAATAACTTTACCATTTGTGTATGCAGTAATTTCCTCATTAAATAAAGGCATTAAATTTATGGCACAGTTATTAGCTCACTAAATTTTATTTTTATTTTTTATTTATTACGACTAAGTTATTACAACTCATTTAACAATTTTTCTTTCTTATTTGATTTCTCTGTTAGTTGGGCTATAACATAGTAGTTATTCCCAGTGAGCCCAGATCTTCCGGTTACATCAGCAACTTTCAGTCCCGAGGAACTAAATCAAGCGGCTTCGTTCTCTTTAACCGTCTTGTCACTGCGCTGTCGACGTCGTTGACAATATGTTGAATATCCGTGTTTTCATGGAGTTGTAAGCGCTGGATATATTTTTTGGCATTTTTTGTGATTTCTTCGTTGACGGTTTCCATCTTTAGATCCCTATGTAGATTGTCGTTTCTAATATACCAACGTGCATTGACAATGCATCGCAGTACTTTGTTCTGGAACGTTTGTATAATTTTAACGTTCGTTTTCTTTGTGCATCCCCAGAGCTGGATGCCATAGGTCCACACAGGCTTAAGTATTTGCCTGTATAAAAGCAGCTTATTTTGAATGGTAAGTTCACTATTTCTTCCAATAAGCCAATACATTTTTCTGAACTTTATATCCAATTCTTGCCTTTTTTTTCTTGACATGCTCTTTCCATTTTAACTTGGCGTCGAGCGTCATATCTAGGTATTTTGCCGTGTTCGCATGTGGTATTTCCTGCCTATTTATGTAAATAGGTAAGTGATCAACTTTTAGATAGGTGAATGTTGTGTGAATTGATTTTAGCTCATTCAATTTTAATGTCCATTTTTTTGTCCAGTGGACAATCTTATTCACAGTAACAGGTGTCTTTCTTCAATCAGAGGTCTCATCCTTTTGAGGAGTAATTTTTCGAAGAGTTTGGACAATGATTGTAATACAGATATAGGTCTGTATGACGTTTTCTCATTAGGTGGCTTATTAGGCTTAGGTATCATAATAACTTCTGCTATTTTCCACTGCTGAGGAACATATTTCATTCTAAAAGCTGCGTTAATTATGTGTAGCAACTTCTTAAGACATTTTTCTGGCAAATTTTTAATAACTTTTCCTGTAATAAGATCGTATCCAGGAGCTTTTTTTGCATTTAGGTTATGTTTGATTTCATTTTTGAGTTCTTTCATTGTAACTGTTTGTATGTCTAACTCATCTTCTTTTTGCATTAGAAAGGTATTTTCATCTGCTGTTTGTCTAGTCAAAGGTTGGAACGTCTCTTCCAGATGTTCAGCAAAAAAATCAGCTTTATCTTTGGGGCTTTCGGCCCAAGTAGCATCTGCTTTTTTAATTGGTGGCACCTGCTCTTTTGGTCTCTTTAGTCCCTTTGTAGCTTTCCATAAAGAGTAATCGCTTTCTTTGTGGCCAGAAAGATTTATTAAATATTTGTTAAAGCTTACCGCTTTGATTTCTTGTATTAACTTCTGCAGCTTGTTTTTGAGCTGATTGAAGATAGTTTTGCTCTCCGGTGCTCGATTTCTATGCCAGATTTTGCGAGATTTCCTCTTTTCTCTGACCAGATTTCTTATTTCCTGTGTATATGTTTCATTCTTGTGAGGTTTATTTTTGGCAGGGGGAGTGCTTTCCCATGCTGCGGTCTGAATATTGTTTATGAGCAGCTCTACTTCTCTTTCAAGTTGTGTACGGTTTTTGGCTGGGACTTGAAGATCAATACTTTCCTCAATTAACAATGCAAATTTTCCCCAATTGGTCTTCCCGCTTGTTAACCTTGGTGGCTTTTCTTTTTCAATTATTGTTTCACTGATCGTAAGAAGTATGATTGGAGAATGATCCGAGGATAAACCTTCATTATTTTCGAAGTGGAAATAGTTTTCTGAAATACCTTTGGCTATGAAAAAGTCAATCACGTCTGGTATTTTGTTTGTATCCTTTGGCCAGTAAGTAGGAATACCACTTGAATGAAATTCGCAGTTTATTTGATGTCCAGCTTCTAATTGTTCTCAACCTTTACTTGATATTAGTCTCGAACCCCAATGCGTATGTTTGGCATTGAAGTCTCCTCCTATGGCAAAATTTGAGCCCATCATTTTGAGCATTGAGAGGTAATCATCCTTTTTAAGTTGATGCCTTGGTGGACAATATATCGCAGCAACATGCAGCTTCTTGTAATTGTTTAGTTGCACGCTAAGTGATATAATTTGCATTGTCTCTATTTCGAGTTTGACATCTTCGAAGTGTTTGATGTTTTCTCTGATGAATATTGCTGCGCCACCTCTAGCTCTTTCTGCTGGATGTATAGAATAGTAACAAAAGTAACCTTTTATTTTTGCATAAGACTTTCTAGTGAAATGGTTCTCTGCTATTAAAAATATATATTAATTTTTTCTGTATTCAAAAAGATTTCTAGCTCTGGAAGATGCTGTAGAAGTCCATTAGCATTCCAGGTTAATATTCTTAGTGTTTCGTTCATTTTTTTTAGAGTTAAGGATCAGAAGATAAAGCAACTTTTTTGCTAGAAATATCCTTAAATTTTTCTCGATGTCCTACTTGTTGTTCAAGATTAACTTGTCTCTTGTTTAGAAACTCTATATTTTCTTCTATTTTAGAAAGGCGATTGACAATAGCATTCAAGATGTTTTGCATTGTTGTCATAGCTTAGCGAATTCCAACATTTTGATCTGTAGGCACAGATAGTCCTTGTCTTGCTGCTTGTGAGTATGAGAATCCCTCTGCCACTTTCGCACTATGGAACGTAATGACATTTTTTGTCGGGATTTCTTTTTCTTTCGTTGCTCTCTTTGGCTGGTTTTTGTTTGTCCTATTTCGCATGTTTTGCAGTGTTTTGGCTACTTCACACCCTCTATAGCTAGCAGGATGGATTCCTTGGCAGTTATCACATTTTGCTGGAGTGTTCTTATCTAACACGCATTCTTCACCAGCTTTCCTTTTACTGGAAGAATTTACTTCCTGTGTTTTTTGCTTATTTAGAGCCCGTTTTGACTTTTTCATTATCCAATTGGCCTCTCTTTCTAAATCTTCCTCGTCGGTTTGGTACTCAATTAAGTTAGCACATTCCGTTTCTTTGTTGTTGTTTTCCTGGTTTAGAGCTTCTACTTCAACCGAAACTTCATGACCAGTTTGGTAGTCCATCTTTAGATTATGTTTAAGGTTTTTAACTTCTTCTTCAAGAAGTTGTATATGGTGCTGCATCCATTGAATTGCTTTATTTAATTCTTTATTTTCTTGTCTAGACTCGGCTAGAGCTTTCATTACTTCCTCAGATTGAGGGTTATTATTAGTTACTTGGGACGCAGTCGCGACTGACGCAGCCGTCTTTAGTTGTAGTGTACAACTACTTACATTTGGAACTTTTAGATTTGGTGATCTCAACATTTTCGTGCTCTTATGAAAGTTGTTCCCTTTATTTTGCAATAGTTGGTCCCCCTCAGGATCCATGGTATCGGCATCCAACTATGATAATTGATTTGATGCTGTTAGAGACAGATCCGTCTCGTTTTCTAATTTCGTTAGGTTATTATTATTATTTCCTATCATTTTTATTCCCACGAGTAGCACGAGATGTAACGGTCACCCATGACAGTGCTCTGCATTATCATGGGAAGGCTACGGGTTTAAACCGAACGTCGCCAAATTCGGAGTTCACATACTAACGACTAAGCACCCTCTTAGCCACGCAGCCATCGGCGTATGTAGTGCCGCCTTAGCCTGGGTGTGCTAGTTTTTGGCCCGCCGCGAGTATTTGATTTCCCCGGTACCTGCCATATCTGACAAGCTTCCCGCTATCCGCCACTTGGGGAGGCGCCTGATAGATGAACTAGCAAACCCCATACAGGAGCTCACTAAATGAAAATAAGTTTAAATTCCACCAAGTTTGTTGGTACACTGAAATCCATTCCGGTTAACTTTAAATTTACAAGTCCACTAAGTGAATAATATGGAAGTATTCACCATTCCAAGCGACGGCAACTGCCTATTTAATGAAATAGTTCATCAGCTTCAACTGCAAGGTTCTCAGTCCCCTTGCTATTCAGCCAGTGATCTCCGGTCTGAAATTGTTAATTTCATTTCTGTTAATCTTATTGATTATTCCCCCCACAATACTGTATTATGTAATGTATCCGTTTTTTTAGACGCAAAGTGTCTGTCATGCATTGTCGGTCTTAAGCTAGGTTCAAGTGATCAGCAGTTACACTCCCATAATTTGTTATCGGTTGCTTAAATAATTGTTTATATTTTTTGTTATTATTATTTTTCTAATATCATAGTCTTTGATAATACTTATAAAATATAATAAGCTTGTATTGAATTTGTATTATGAAATAAACGTCAAATTCAATAACTGGCAGCTTGCTTGCTCCTCTTTAACGTAGGGTGCATTAATAAATTACTTAATCTACGAATTTATCATTTTTTAATTGTTCAAATCATATTGATGAAAGCACAACCATGCTACAGATGTATGGTCGAGAATTTATCCATAAAATAATTAACTGATGCATAATCCAATAGAAACTTCTAAAACAATAAACATACGCTTGTAATAATTGCGTTTATTAATCATCAAATAAATATTAAGCGAATTACACGTCACAAAATTCGCATACATACATGCTATGCTATATGATTGATGGGTTCTCTCTAAAATGCTGGAACACACATTTATCAATATTTAATTGTCCGTTGACATTTGTGTTGAGCGCCAAACAGATACTTCACAAAAATGTATTTACATTATTTAAATACGTATAATTATATTTATGAAAAATTGGGAATAATTTTTTTTATGTTAATTACAGTCAAGTAATTTAAATTTATCGTCTCTTGAAAAATTTTTGTTTCAAAATTCACCGCGCACCATCGACGATAGTAAACCAAAATATGATTACCGACGCATAAATAATTTGTTTCCCTCGACATTCCAAAATGGAATATGACATAAAAGCTTTACACTAATTATAAATTATTTTTTTTATTTTTATTATGTTGTTTATCTGAGGACAAGATTAAATAATACATAAAATGTATGTATCTCTAATCCCTCAAACAAAAATTGTCTGTATACGAAATAAATTATCTGGACAAAACAAAAACAGTTAATCCCTTCAATTTTAATTGATTTTCAGAATAGCCTCAATATTCATCACAGTACCCACCATATTACATATTAAAAACATAAAATCCAAATTGTTATGTTTACATTTAAACTCGCTTTTGAAATCCATATATTTATGCGGGGGAACTACGTTTATTTAAAACATGTATGTGTGTTCTTTTTTATTTATTTTTACTCCAAATGCACAACGATTATTGCATAACGCAATACAAAGAGCAATTCAATTATTAAGGGTGCTCCAGTAGGTGAGGTTGATCGGCGAAGGATACATTTTGAAAACTCATTAAAAAATTAAAATTGGTGCTGTTCTGGTCGCTTAAATTATACAAGTTGCTGAACAAATCAGCCAAAGACCACAATTTAAGGCTTTTTAAGCTTTAGATTATAAAACCATATTAAAGAGAACTGGGTAAAGCCATGAAATCTCTTATCGGGACACCCGTTATATAAATTCATAAAACTTTTAAATACATAACATGAAAAGCTTTATTTTTTCATTATTTTAATTCAAATTTACTTTGTGCTTTTGTTATATATTTATGTATGTATGAATGTATGATGTTCAAAATGGTTATTATAAAAATTCCAAATGTGTACAACAACACAACGCGTTTTGATAATATATGAAAAGAAATATATTTTTGGTAGAACTTTTGTGTGTGAATTTTATTAAAATTGAATTTTACCAAAATATAAAAAAGACACAATAAAAATTTTATAAATTTTTCTTTTGTTATTATGATAATTTTGGATGTATTATGTTAAACGTTATTATTCAAACTTTTCGGGAGAGACATTTGTTATTGTTATTATTATTATTTTGAAAGGGTTAAATAACTATATTCAGACCAAATAATAAAATTTTTCTTGTGATAATAAAGGGAAAACTCGGAAAACGTTATAATAAAACCATTAATTTAAATAAACTATTATGTGGGCTGCTCGTAAATTCACATGCAGATGTAGGAAAGGCATTATCAATGTAATTAGAAGCAATTCAAGCTTAATAATGGAGATATAAATTGACGACTAAATCAATTATTTCACTCAATTTCCTTAAAATATCTTAGTGAATTTTAATGCAGTGAGTAAATTATTACTTAAAAATACTAAAAATCAAGTTTAAGTAGAAATTGTAATCGCTACCGCTGAATAAGTAGATACAATATTTTTAGTTAACACTAGCAAAGAGGGGATGCAAAGAAATAGGATTACAATTTATACAAGGTTAGTCATTTTTAATGGTGTGATACTATTTTGAATTAAAAGTATTGTCGGCGGAAAAACCTCTCGTAACAAACACTAAAGCATAGAATTGATTTTGCAAAAGTAAATACAAGAAGACTCGAAACAATTAGAATACGGTAGTTCGGGTATAATGTCTCTAGATTTTAGCTGAACCTCTAAAAGCCTAAAGCGAAATTTTCATGCAGCAAAAGAGTTATATGAAGAAAATTAGCTGTTTCGAAACATTAATTTTCTTGAATCTTTCAGACCTTCAGAACCCTGCTACCATCATTCAACTCCTTCAAATGCTTCAGATGATCTTATATTTTAAAAGGAACAGCCGCTTGAATAAATTATGATTAGAAGGCTAATCAAAAAAATTAATAGACGAACTTCTCTGGTGATGCAGGCTCGTAATTAATTCAAAACGAAGTCTCGAGTTTTCGAATCTCTAAGGTTGTCAGTATCCATGCACTTAGCATATATTGGAACTGTTTAATGTTTGTATGGTTTTTATTAATTAAACTTGGAAAGTGGCCATAATTGATACTTATTATAATAAATAATAATTTAAAGCATTGGGTAGTTAAGTGATCATAAATAACTGTAAAACAATAATTGGATGCATGGTGGTAAATTTGAATGCATTGATGTTTAATGTGTTGTAGTCCTTTATAATTAAAACTATTGTAAGTGATAGTATTGAATTTTTAAACCCTAACTAAAACCAAATAACAATAAAAAACTAAAAGACTAAATAAAATATTATAAAGTTATTACCTTATTCGTGATTTACTTGTTGAGTTGTTGTTGACCCTGTGATAAATAATAACATATTTTCATTTTATACCGTGTTTTAATATGCCGGTAATAATAGATCTGGTATATTTTGTGGAAAATGTAAGAGTGAGTGGAACGTTAAAGAAGAGATGGTGTCGTGTAGTGGTACGCGTAGTGGTTCTCTCCGTCTTAAATGCGCTAACGTAACTATGTTTTTGTATAATAATTTGTCAAAAACTCCGCAACTCAGATACTACTGAAATTCGTTGAATCTTTTGCTGTAATTTCCCAAATGATGAAATCATGTTTGATTATTTATCATCAACAATATTACGCTGCAATATATTTGGAAACTAAAAGGAACCTGGATATCGATTATGGTCGCAAAATGAGAATTGAGTATTGAGATTTTTGTATAGGGACACGGCATATAATATACGTTTTGCTATTGTGGGCCGTCAAATACTTTTATTGTATAAGTGTATTTTCGTATATTTCCAAATCGGTTCAAATTTTTGGTGCTTAAGCTCGCCTTGAGTCATGTTCTCTTTCATCTAACATGAGGAATTCATGTTTTTGTATCTTTTATTGCTGTAACATATTCATAAACAAAATTTCTCGTGATAGTCAATAAAAACAAACAAAAAGCAAGATAAATAAATGGTTTTAATTTATATATTCTTCGTCGGCCACATTCGTAATATGTTTAATTTTGGATTTTATTGTTTCTTTCTGAGTTATGTGTATGTAGCGGCTCACTCATGCATGCTCCGCCACAATGCATCACCTACATGCGTTGGCGTCTGAGTTCAACCAACAACCAATGCAACGTCTTCACACCGCTCAACGTTGTACCATTTGGGAACACAAGCATGTAACCATAAAACTACTGCCTCTTCCATATTAAGAGACAACACAGAAACAAAATTAAATTTATTTTTTCAGTCTCGTCTCAGATTTCAAGAAGGCAACAAGCTGCGCGCGGTTAAATGCCAATTTACGCTGGTAACAAGAGTCAGAAAAATATGTGTCGTGAAAAATAATATTAACATTAAATTGTACAAAATTAAATTATTCAAAATAAATTAAATAATTTGAAATTATATTATAAAATAAATAATTGTACAACAATAATAAAATAAATAAATAAACAGAAAATACTAACCCATACATACATTTGCTAAAATAAAAGTTATGACTTTTATATGTGGAAGTAGGTATATAAGAATATATTCTCACGATCGTTCTCTTCTGAGCTTATTTCTTTTATTTGTATCATGTTATCCCTTTTATTCGTGTCATTTAATCTCTCTTATTTGCATCATGTTAAATAAAAAGCCAAAAAAAAGCACATTCGACACCAAAACAATTTACCAATACTATCGCCTTTCAGTAATTTTCAAATCAATCCTCATTTTGCGACCAAAATCGCTGTTCTGATCTTGGAGATGATGTTCTTTACACATAGCAGGCTTCATCCAAATACAACTCAGGATGAAATTATGGCACATGAAGTATCGAAAATAGGCATCATTTGTCCTTCAAATATTACATGCAATGATTTAATTCCAAAAAGCCGGAATATTGAGGATTTATCCATTATTTCCTTTAAAATTGCTATTAAAGCGGATGTATTTCATGAAGTTGCTGATCCCTCTATCTGCCCGGTAATACGTAAATTTAAATTTCGACCATGGTCCATGGGCATTATCTTTATCAAGTGTGATCTTTTCTCAGCCAAAAAACGATTAGAACCGCCAGTTATAAATCAAAACTCCAAAACCGGCGAAACCAGTTATTCACTTGTATTACTTTCATTAGCTGCCACATCTACACTAATATTATTTAAATTTTGAATCCTGGGGCCCTATTCTCGAATTCCACACATGTGGATATCTGTCAAAATCTTTGTAATTATTGACGTTATCGTATATGGGGAATTTTTTTCACCTTCTTATACCCATTCGGAAATATTCGCTTTGTACCGAAAATATTCCATAGCGAATTCAAGAATACTGGAATTCGAATTTCTGGTTGTGGTTGGAAAATGGTTCTGGAAAATGGTTGTGGAATTCGAGAATAGGGCCCCTGGAATTCAAAATTTACTAATTCTAACCTACGTGTAGAGCCGGTGGAGTGTTGGTAAATATATGTATAAGCGAGGTGATAAGACAGTCCTTGTCGAAGAATTTAATAATGTATTGGCTTCGAAAAAATTCAAAAATTTATTAATTTTTGGTGATATGAATATCAATATTCTTAACTAACCGTATGTCTGATGAATTTATTTTTATAATGGGCTATCGTGGATTAAAATCTTTGATCAACATACCAACTCGCATTTCAATTAATTTTTCCACATGCTTAGATTGCTACTTGCTTAGATTGCGCTTAGTTTTTTAGGCAATGTGCTAGATTTAATTTCATACATGAACCTGACGTTCCTGATCTTAAAATTACTGATCATTACATATGCTATCCATTGATATCTCACATATTTCTAATTATTCATATTTAATCCATCAATAAAGTGCATAAAAGTGGAGACAAAAAAAACAGTTTAATTATCGGCCCTTACCTTCATTTAAATGCACGGAAAATCAATTATTGGAATTTTCGAACTTTTTGTATGAAGGCCTTGATGAAAGAAGTTCTATTGCATGCAACACCACGTTGTTTCGAACTGGTAAATTGTAATTCGGCTCTGCCATGAATATAGGAAACTTCTATAGTAGCGTGCCATGGGCGCTGTCGATCTTTTAATGGATCGGAGTTAACTCGAACCAAGATGGCCAAGTCGACAAGGCCAGATAGTCAGATCGACAAGTAGGCCAAATTTACTCAGGAAATCGGCGCCAATGATTGGATGGTTCCATCTGCCGGGATGAAGGAATGTATAAAAGCACGCTTTAGCCCAATATTTACCTAGAGCATTTTTCTGCCGTGGTTGTTGATGGTTGTGTCATTGGCGGCTGATAAGACTAGATCTGAGTTTTTTCGTGAATTGAAGGTCATAAATTTTCGAAATGGAAGAACGGAAAGATCCGCGAAGTATACAAACAAGCAACTGGTTGTATATTTAATCTTATGAGATTGGTTTGTCGATCGCGGTGAAAATCGCTTGCCCCGTAAACGACTGTGAGATCGATTCATACTGGCCAACGTTATTTCAACTAGATGAGCGTTTGTGGATTGGAAACTGTTTTCATCGATAACGAGATAACGATGATTGACTTGTGACGTTTGGTTTGGCCTATATGAATGTGTGATCATAGTAGTTGTTTGTTGATGTTGCGTTGCTTCAAACAATTTGTCTGCGGTCTTCGCTACTACTCCGTTCTGTCTTCTAGAAGTGGCACGAGAGCAATTCTGATGAATTCTAGCAATTTTCTCAACCAAAATGATTTGATGAGCTCAAAAGAGAAACCGGTCGCGGCCAACGTTTTTGTTTGGCGGAGGACTTTAGACGGTCGCAAGCCCCTCATATCGGATTTATCTAGCAGGGCCTAAAGTTTTCGCTCCGCGGAAATCGAATGTCTTTCGATAAGAGTTGCTTTTAGTTTTTCATATCGATTTTCTTTCAATGATTGTCTCAACAGGTCCTGTATATTAGGATTAGATTTTATTTACTGGGAGAGTATTATATCGTGAGTTCATTTGATAAGCTTCCAGCCGGATTATCTCGAAAACCAAGCGTTTCTGAAAAATGTTTTCCATACAAGTACAGTTGTATGATTTCGAGAGGGAAAGGGTATAATATTATTTATTTTATATTTTGGGGCTATTTTAAAGTCTATTTCATGGTCAAACTAGTTTTTTTACTAAGAACCTGTATTGTTTTCAGCAGCAACGTATAGCGTACGTACGTAAACGTTGTTCGTCGTTTATTTTTCAAGATATTTAGCAAAATTACATTAAATTAGAAAGCTGACATTTTGTAATAAAATCTATATTGGCCAATGTTGACCAATAACGTCCCAATTAAAAACTTGATTTTTGGTAGGGGTTTTTTTTGGGGAATTTTTTGTTGTCTGGGATTACACTCGATATCTCCAACAAAAAATCACCAAAAAACAAATTAATCCCAAAAAATCAAGTTTCTTAAATAAACAACAAATTTTTGAAAGGTTATTTTAATTCGTTATATACTTTAGAGGATGGTGGCTCCCACCCCAAACCTCCACTCTGACAATTTACTAAAATTTTAATATTAATAGAAATTAGAACGTTTTTCAAAAATTTGTAGTTTTTAATAATTATTCACATACTAAATTAGAGAACTCCCCAAAGCCGTTTAGCTTTGGACCCTTAGTTGTTCGTATTTAACAAAAATGTAATGGGGCCTTCTAGAACATCACTTTGTGGTTTTGAGGATTTTTTTTAGGATTTTTATTGTTGAGAATTCGAGGTGATTCCGGCCGAGATCGGAGTAGAAATGTGACACCGAACGAATCAAAGATGCAAAAATGTATTCTTTTGAAAAAAGACATAAACCCACTTATTCCAAATATTTTAATTTAAAAAAAATATTTTAATATTTAATTATTTGCTTTGCTATGATTTCGAGCATCTCCTCCCGAAAAATTGTGTAAAACTCGCCAAAGTAATCTTAGCTTTTCATGAGTTTTCACGTTTACACAATATTCTACTTTTTAGAGAATCAGGATGTAGGATGCAGAAAAATACTGATACAAACATTGAAATTTTCCAGGCTATTCGTTAGATGTCAACAACTGTTTAACTTTTGTGTTACGATTTTATTTATTTTAATTTCAATATTTTGTTTGTCAGCCCCATCCTACCTAGCCAGAACTTCAAGAAATCAATATGATTTTAAATTCGAGATATTCTTATCTCGAGAAATATATTGTGTCGAGAAATTAGAATCTCAAAAGAATGCAAAATGCAACCTTAGTAAAGGGGGTATAAATATAGATTTTCAATGAGGAAAATACCACTCACAAAAAAAAACCAACTTCACACATTTAATCACAAAATAATGTCATAACACCAAAAACTAGAACAAACAAAACTCGTTTTCTTGTATATCGATTTGATAATATATTGTGGATATCAAATGAGAACACGTCTCCTTCTGCTGTAATAAGGAATAATTTGCTATTAAACATTTCTTTGACTTTCACTGAGTCATCTTGAAGAGAGGTGCGCTGAACTATTGTAAAAAATATACTTTGCTCATATTTCATTCTTCGATACATATTTCTCGTACATTATGAATTAAATAAAATCGTCTTCTCTACAGCATTGTACATATAGCAGAACATAAAATGCTTTTTATCTCGAAATTGAAATTTCCGTTTCGAATTTTTATATATTTTTATGATACGTGTGGTTGCTGGAAATAATAATAAAAAACAGAAAAAAATGTATAATAATAAAGTTGTAGGAGGAATAAGATTGATTGAATTATCAGAGGCGTCATTATTTATTATATTTATTTATATGTACATATACATACATGACTATATGAGTTTATTTATATATACGAACGAACGAGTGAAATGTTGAATTGCAGCTAATTTGAAAATTTATTTGATTAAAGATGATTATTTTCTATTTTTAGATAAACATTTTTTCATTATTTGTTATATGTACTAATACTTTTTACCATAATCATCTTAAGCTGTTAGAATGTCGCCAAATTTAGTTGTAAATAGTTTACACCATTAGTGATTATTGATTTAAAAAGCGACTTATTATTCGTAAGCATACTTCTCTACTCTCTCTGAATATAAAAATATAAATGTTCCACCAAAAATAAACTTCATTCGTATTATGATTGGCTGATAGTTGTCACCTTTTTTCTGTAACTCTATTATGTATACAATAATTATTGTTAATATATTTTGTCTATAAAAAGCCGAAAAAATCTTATTGAGTTTATACACAGACAAACTTCTCTTTCTGTTAATTATTTGTGTGGGCATATAACACCCAGAGGACAAATGAGGATGTTCCTTGAGTTTTTTGATTTAGTGAATATAATTCGCTAAGTCAGTACGTATGTTAAGTAGGAATTGTATTTTTGTAGTTTGGTCGTAGCTACCTAATAAGTAGACCAATTTTTTCAGTACGAAACTAAACTACCAACACAATGAGCTCAAGGGAAGTTTTCATTTTTTGTTCAGGGTTATACACTTTCTATAACTCTTGGGGTAAAGAACGGGGGGACTGATATTTGTAGAGATTCCAAAATGTAAGATTCCTTTTTTCCTACTTCAACAATATCATTATTAGAGTCGCTGATAGAATTCCATTATTGTTGATACGCTGGTTGAATTTTCTGCTTCCCTACTGCTAATTACGAAGTTCGTAATCAACATTTCTTTGCTTTGACGGATATCTTTGTAAACATCTTCTTACTGAATGAGAGCTTGTTTTATTGCCCTTTAAAATTTCAAAGCCCTTGCAATGGTAGGATCATTGATAACAAAATAAAATTGCGGTAAACTCTTCTTCTGTGTCACCGCAATCGTCATTAACTTGCACCGTACAAGCCTGGTGGTCCAGATACAATTTTATCCCACTGAATTACAGCATAGTTTTCTCCACATTAGAGATCATCTGTTTTATTGCTTTACCTCTCCAACCGTTCATTCCGTACGACATTGTTCCACAATCTTGGAGTAGAACCAAAGTTGTTTCTATAGCGAAACCTGGTAGGTTTAATTATTCGGACCCTAATTCACTCCAACCTATTACTTTGTAGTCAACCTTATTTTAGGCACTGGAAAGGATCATCGACAGATTTATTAGCGATTATTATTTGCACAACATGCTTATTTAGTTGGCAAGTTCTGTGAAACTGATCTACATGAACTTGTTAGTGGGATTGAAAGATCCCGCAATAATAAAGAGTTTATCGTGGGCACTTTTTCTAATATTGCGGGAGGTTTTGATAGTACTTCGTTTAGGAGTAGCTGGATGCCCTATCAAAGGTTGCCACAGGGTGGTGTTTTCTCTCCTCTGCTATGACTTTTGGTCACTCATGAGGTACTTGTTAAACTGCAGCATTTTGGCTTCATATTCCTGAATATGTTATCCGATTAAATGCAACAAGCATTATTAATAGTGTAGACATGGTGTATTGAGAAGGGTTTACCCGTTAACTCGTACCTCCGTGAAGCTGGCCCGAAATTTCATCCCGAAAAATACGATATTTTTCATATTGTAACACTAGTACTCTCGCGATACTTCTAACATTACTATAACATTAAATCATTTATTCATATAATAATTTTCGAGATAAAAGAATAAACCTATAGAATCGCTTGTATTAAAACATTCAGATGACTATATCTCAAAAATTCCAGATACAATTTTCTTGTAAATTGCACAGAATATAGCTGAATCCTCAAAGAATCAGGCTGTATACCAGAAGTGCTCTGAATTGCTTGTATTAAAATATTCAGATGACTATATCTCAAAAATTCCAAATACAATTTTCTTGTAAGTTCCACAGAATATAGCTGAATCCACAATGAATCAGGCCATATACGAGAAGTGCTCGTGAATCGCTTGTGTTAAAATATTCAGATGACTATATCTCAAAAATTCCAGATACAATTTTCTTGTAAGTTGCACAGAATATAGCTGAAACCTCAATGAATCTGGCCGTATATCATGAGAGGTAGGACAACTAGACGACTTTATCTAAAATTTGTAGCTATACTTACATATACAATTTTTTGTTCAACAAATTAATGTTATTAAAAAAATTATCTGCATTATTTCGGGCTGACAGTTAAAAATATCACGATATTTGATCGTGATAGTAAATTCTGTCGCTGCCGTGACATTTTTTTCGGGCTGAGAGTATAAACTGTCGCGATAGATATTGTTTAGTGTTGCCATCGCGTTTTTTCGGGAGTTTCGGGCTAGCTTCACATACATTTAACTCGTTTAAGTCCAATCCAATTGTCTTTACTAGGTGTAGAGATAATGAAGCTCTATCTTGTTCCCTCCCTTTTTGGGAAAACGATTTCTAGATCCGACCATATCAAGCACCTTGGTATCATCTTGGATAGTAAACTTTGCTAGAATTACCACCTTGATTGTAAAATTCAGAAAGCTGCTGCCATATTTTGGCAGTGTAGAATAGCTTTTGCGAAATACTGGGGCTTGAGTCCCAAAATGTTGATATTTATTTATAAATCACTAGTTTTACCAATCCTCTCATACGCTTCCATTGTTTGGTGGCCTGTCTGCCGTCAAATTAAAGTCTTATTTAATCAAACTTAATGGACTGGAGCAATGGCTTCGACTCCACTTCTTGCTATGGAATCTATTCTGTGTTTGCTTGGCACTGCTTGCTCTGCGGCGTTTCGCGTGAGGTGCAATGGAGCGTGGAATGTTTTTGGTGCAACTGACATAGACAGATTATTAATAACTATAAGTAATTCATTCTTTCCAGAAATCGATGTGGTTAATGATAGGCTATTACCTGAGTTTATCGATCGAGAAATGTATGGTTCTCGCAGCGATTTCATTAAAAAAAATCCGAGTTACTTGCCTTCTTTTCAGATGGCTCTTGCTCTGAACATAGTGCTGGTTTTGGAACTTACTGCCCTCAATTCCAGTTAAGATCGCTTCGTAGTCTGGGTTTGCATTCTACTGTTATTTAAGCGGGACTAAGATCACTGACACAAAATGTCATTTAGGCTTTGAATCTCGCTCTGTTAATGAAAAAAATATTTTTTCTGTACGGATAGTACAGCTGTGCTCAACTCTTTGAATAATCCCTTAACAATTTCCAAACTTACCTGTTATATACAATATATTAAGTTATCGCAATGTGACCCAGCCATAATTAAAGAGAGATGATAAGAAAGGCACTGGGAGACCGTCTTTTATTTATTTAAATTTAGTGAATGCAACAATGGCGACGAGGAAAATAAATCAAAGTACTTAAACAGTGAATGGAAAAGTTAAGTGAACGGTAGAAAGAAAAGATCTAAAATAAGTGTGAAAAATAATTCGTTCAAGTTTCTTCTGAAGTGTTCAGTGCAAATAAATAATTAAAAACAATAATGTTAGGTAAACTTAATCCGTATATGCTCGGAGACAATTTCAATGAATATATTGTACGTATGGAACAATTTTTGAACATTTGTTCTTCAATTTATCGGTGCCAAAACACAAAAAAGTAACAAAAAAGTTGTAAACAACTCATTAATATTTTGAGATCATTTTTTACCAAAAGTAAACGAGATTCCGGAAAGATGCCGTTACGCCAAAGAAGATGAAAAACAAGGTTATTTCATGCCGGAATGCATTATACAGTTAAAAGCCTTATCGCAAACGTGCAAATTTTTTTCATTTTTAAATAAAGCTTTGCGTGATGGGTCTCACTTCTGAAAGCGCTGCGGAAATAGTCATAAGTTGGGAAATGGCGAAACGCGAGATACCGTTACAACAATTAGCGGTAATTGAAAACAAAAACGATAACCAACAAACCAGAAGAGGTGGATGTCGAAGTTGGTCACGTGGTAGAGCTCAACGTCCAAAGTCGCTGTTTTCAATCCAATCGAAGTATAATCCACAAAATTGTCCTATTAGGACGTGGGAATGTTTTTCTTGCGGTAAAATTGGCCATTCAGCTAACATGTGTTTTCAACGGAATGAAAGATCGAGATCATCGTCAAGGTCGTCTTGCGGAAAGAATATGTCACCATGCAGCTGGAATTTGCAACGTAATTCAACACACTATGCTGCTAAGGAATTCAACGAGAAGCTTAATAATTTAAGCTTGAAAAAAATAAATGATGTGGATGGAAATAATATAAATGCATTCCAAATTACCAGCTCAACAAACAATCCGTTATGGGTTATGATCAAAATGGACGAGCAGCTTATACAAATGGAAAGGTGAACACCGGTGCCTGTGCAACTGTGATAACTTTAGATCGGTTTAAAACAATTCTTAGTCACAGATTTTCTTCTGTTACAGGTGAAATAATCAATTACTCATATTATGATTGTCGAGTCGGTGGTTGGTGTCTATTGGAGGGGGGGGGGTCCAAAGTTCAGTAGATTAATCTACCAGCTCCGTAACCTTCCAGTAGGGTGCGCATCACGTAAGCTGTTCTGGTCATGTATTAGGCAGCTGCGTGATGGGTACAATTGTGTAAGGGGTAACCTGTTCACAATTCGTAAGTGTACGTGCTACCTCCTCGTTGCAACCACTGGTAACTAAGGCCATTTGGCACATTTTTGGCCATTTGGCTCAGGCTAAAGGACGACGCTAAAGGATAAAACCTTGACAAAAAACCCTAATCTAAGGTGAAACACATATACCGATGGATGAATGGCTGATAGATTAATCAGTCCAAAGTATGCGGACTCTGGATACCAGGCACCCTCCAGTTTTATTTAGCCTTCCTGTAGTAAAGCTGGATGACCTACAGGCGATTTGCAATTCCCAGCAACTCATAAGAGTAAAATCAAACGGAAGACGGCAGGGGTAGGAATATACGGAAGTGGGACAACCCTCTCGAAGTCCTTGGGTTCCAATGCTACCGTCTTTCTAGCGGAAATACATGCTGTAGTAAACATCTAGGAGGGAGAGCAATAAGCCCAGATAGTATGTTTCACGTACCGGCTGGCAGTATTATCAAGTTCATTAAGAACTTGAATAATGACCGGACTGATAATTAAGCAGGGTCCAGTACAATAGATATTTTAGGTCGCAGTGCTAAGTGGCTTATCGCCTACATGGCCCTTCAATAATAATAATAATAACATGATTGTCGAGTCGATCGACAATCTCACGACTCTGTGTTGCCTTTTCCTTTTTCGTATTGTTTTTATCAAATGAAAAAACGAAAACGCAATACAGTTCTGTCGATTGTCGATCGACTTGTTGGGGAGCAAAGAATACAAGTCGAAATTAGTGATGGCTTTACCATCAGTGGTTGGATCTAATTATTAATGAACCGCCGAAACCCAGCGGCCCTCACGTGTCGCACTTTGTGGGATATTTTATTTCCAGCCTGGAGGCCTGCTTTTAAATTAAATTTTAGTCAACAAATTGATCGGATGAGTCCAAATTTGTCTGTAAATACGGTGTATATACAAGATATCAAGAAAAGGTATATATTTTCTGGTTCCGGTGGAACCATTAGACTTTTTAGTGGAGAAATTTGTCTGAAGGCTTGTGCGATACACATTTTCCATAAAGCTTACATGATTCCCTTTCACGTAAAAGATGCTGTTACTGACGGAATAGAGAGTTTGTGTAGAGGAAGTCTTCATTCCAGTTTGATTTAGCGAATGGGCATCCCCCATTATAGTTGTACCAAAGCCAGATAAATCCATTACACTTTATATTGATTGTAAGGTTACCATTAAAAGGACTAATAAAAACGAACACTACCCGTTACCTAGGATAGATGATATACTATATATATTAGCAAGTTTGTTGAAATCAATTTTTTTTTTTTGTAATTGATTTGAGCGGGGCCCACCAACAATTAGTTGTAATAGGAAACTCAAGGAAATATATAACAATGAACACACACTGGTTTCCAGTCAATTATGGATCAAATTTTAGTCGGTATAGATTATGTTGTATGTTATTTAGATGACATTATGATTGGAGAAAATAACATTGAGCAGTGCAGGTATACGTTGAATTTAATTTTGAAACGGTTGAGCAAATACAATGTAAAAATTAATATCGAAAAGTGTAAATTTTTCAAGAATTTCGTAAATTTATTAGGTCACAACATATCAGCTGAAAGTATAAACCCCAATATTGATAAATTAACAACAATCGTTAAAGCTCCAACACCAAAAAATCTTCAGGAATTGCAATCATTTTGGGTCTCCTAAACTATTATGGCAGATTCATTCCAAACTTATCGGCAAAACTACGTGAGTTATACAAACTCGAGAAAAGAAAAATGAAAAATACATTTCAGAAGTGTAAAAGTTGGTTATTAAGCAATAAATTGTTAGAATTTTGTAACCCCTTAAAGCCTATTATCTAATTGATCGAGTAGAAAACCCAGTTTTATTTACTTTTTCCTCAGCAGAAAAAAATGATTCTCTGCTTCACGGAGAAGCTCTGGCTGTGATTTTCGCAGTAGCACACAATTAAACAAATATTGCTTATGTAATGTAAATTGCATTACCTATATAGGTCCAGTGGAAGGATGTATTACAAAATAATGCAAAGCTTGCATTAAAAATGATTTAATACAATTTGCATTAATTTGTAATACAGCAATTACATTAAATTGTATGCAACAGAATCGTCAATCAAACAGAAGAACCGTCAATCAACTGCATTAAAATTTATCAAAGACTGCATTAATAAAATATTTTAGAAATATTAAATTTTAAAGCAAGTTGCATTGAAAGTTGCATAAGTTTAGCATTTTTTTCCGGGGTTTGGTAATTTGGCCTTTGTTTTTGGTACCTTGAGAGTCGAAATGTCAGTTTACTTTAAAAAATCAAACATTCGCCTAAGGTAATAAATTATTAATTAAGAACTGAAAAGCTTACCTTTACCATAATAGACATTTTCGAATCCAGAAAACCCAATTATTTTATTTGTCATTTAGTCGGTTTGATTTAGCGAATTTTATATCAGTAAAGCAAAACACGTTTATTTTAGCGAATTTTATGTTGGTATAAGTTTTTAATTTGAGCAGGTTGCTTTAAAATGTTTAATAGTTTTATTAAAAATATCTTAATAATCTTAATATCTTCATAATTGCGTTAAAATTCATTTTAATACAATCATTACTTTTCAATTTAATAATAATTTGCATTACATGAGTCATAATGCAAGGGTTGCATTAAAAATTAAAGTTATTTTTTCAACTGTGCATAAGTTCACTTTGGTTACTGACTCACAAGCACTAAAATAATTGTTTAATCCTAAAAAAGGAACATCAAACGTAGCAGCCTCTCAATTACAAAGATGGGCGATAATTCTTTCGCCATAGGATTATGGATTGTATCACCGACTGGCAAAAAATAATGCAAATGCTGATGCTTCATCAAGGCTCCCAATAGCTGCAGATACTAATATTGATACAGACACCATTCATTTTCTAACAACAGCAAATATTTCAGGGAATATAGGGTTACGTATGGAAAATGTTGCTAGGTTCACGCAGGAAGATTTTATTTTATCGAAAATCTTTAATTATATATGTGTGTACATTTGTCGATGTAAAATTAGTGAAAAAATATGATTCTTCAGAAGTGATTAGCCAGAGAAAATCAATCTTTAAATATTTCGGTCTGTCGAAATCTATCGATAATGGATGCTTTTAGCTAATTTGGCGAAACAAATTATATTACAATTTTAAAATCTCCTCCTTTCCACTTACAGTCTAATGGTTTAGACAGAACGAGATGTACAGACCATAAATCCTACCTTAAAAAATATTTTGTAGATACAAATATTTTCAGAAAATGTTGACAGTGAATCGATTAAATCAACTATTATTTGCATACAACAATACGTCATCCACTATCCAGCGACCGCTTATTTTTTAACAGCGGTGAGCAGGCTAGGAAAAACTTTGCTCTCAAAGAGGCTGGCGTGGCTTGCTACTTCTAGCTGCCGTAAAGCGAAGCACTTTATTAGTGAGCCTAATCGAAGGTTTACTAGGTTTGCTTTAGCTTTAAAAAAAGACCAGTTAAGAATGCTGAGGATCATCTCCATCGCTTAAGTCTAACTCAGTGTGATGTATGCGAGGACAGTCTTGAAGAGGAAGATAGCTGTATTCACTTTTGAAGGAGTTGATTCTCAGATATTTAACTGCAGTACTATCGATGTTAGTAGACTGCTCCCCCCCCCCCCTTGGCCTAAATTGATTTAATTTGCCAAGGTAGTTGTGTGCGTCTGTGATTTGTGATAGAATCCTGGTTTTATACCATGGGCTCTTGTGGCATTGAGTGCGGAACCTTTTTGGTTCAAAGCAATTTTAATAATAATGAGCGAACAGCATGGCCTGTTTAGATTAGTTTTGATTTAGATCGAAGTGTACCTACTGCTATATATATAGCGGTTTTTCAAAGGAAATTAGAAAAAAATTGGAGTTCTCTCTTCTAGGGCAGTTGTCCTCAACCAAAGTCTCACCAGATATTTTTTAAAACCCCAATATTTTCATTTTTGAATCCTTAGATATCGTTCAAAAAAATTGAGAAAGGGAACAATTGTATAGGTGCCATTTCTTTATGTAGATGTAGAAAAGTTAAAGCATATTAGTAATAACACATATTCACATAAAATTTATTACGCAAACTAAAGTACTTAGATGGAAATGATAACGTAAACAAAATTGAAGATATTTGAAAACCAGCATCAACATACTAATAGTTACGATATGGGAAATGAGAAATCAAAAGCTAAAAATGTAACTAAGACATAACGAACAAAAAAACATAAAAACACAAGAAAAAAACTTTGTTTAATGAACATAATGGGAATTGGTTGTGTTTCTGCCTCTGACCCAACATAAATTAGATAGATATTGAGACAAACGCCGTGCTATAAATTTTAATGTTATTGATAAATTATTGGATTTCTTTGTCAGTTTGGGGAATAAAAAATATAGGGTATGTTGCTTGATGACACAAAAAATTGATTTTGTTACATGTTTGGGAAGTGTAACGACCAAAATAAATTTTTTTTGGCTGCGGAATAAGGTTAAATTAATTTTGTATGTCAAAGCTCACAGCTAAATAAATTGGAATTTAAAAATCATTTGAGACAAAACCAAAATTAAGGCAATAGAGAAATTATTTTGATAAATGTTATTACATTTCTGATTTTGACAATGTTACTCAAAATGAAAAATATTTTTCCCATTTCAAAACGTAAATTTTTAATGCTCGAAACATTGTTTAGTGTGTTTAACTTAATCTCCAAATAATGTAGACGCACACCCACCAACCCTTAATATAAACATATTTATAAACATTTTTGTATTGTGCGTTTTTGCCGATGTATTCGCATTGCGAATAAAAAACAAAACAGTCAAAACATTCAAGTTCAACCCGTGTTATGATCGTTAATCATCATTAAACATGAATTTATGTTTGTTATTTTATATATTTTTTGGTGGAAAATTGCACAGAAGTGAAAGACATATACAAATATATGATATACATGGGATGGAAATGTATGAGCGCAATGCGCGAAAATAAATAAAGAACCGCACACCAAACTGGAAACACCTTTTCAACATTAAAGTTTCATTTCTTAAACGTACGAACATTTTTTTATTGTTACAGCAACGTATTATATGAATGGCTGTGAAATAATAATATATTTACGTTCATCATTTGTTGTATTTATTTAATTTATAATTTTTTTTTTTTGTTTTTTTAATGAATGAGCGCAATGCAGATGAATATCAATTTGAAAATAACAGAAAAAAAAATGGAATAAAATAAAAATAAAAAATTAGAAGTTAAGATAAGAACAAATAAATCTAAATGCTTTAATTTATTTTTATTTTTTAATTTGATTCAACAAAAAAGTACAAAGTTTATCTTTTTTTGCAGAACATTCTCAATTCCCTGAACTTAATAAAAGGTTAATTTTTGTCGCTGTTTTTTTGTATTTTTACGAAAAATAATGTTTATTCAATTCTTTTTGTTTAATTACATATTAATAATTATTCAATTTACTAAATTTATGGTTCACCAATTTATCGTCAGGTCAGAAGTCAGCTGAAAAGTTTGCTTAAAAATTAAGTCTAAAAGTAAACTAAAAGGCCATTCCAACTGAAAGACCGGTCGGATAGGGAGCTGGAAAGTCAGCTCATCAGTCAGCCTAGAAATATACGTAAAAATCGTTCCAAAAGTCACCAAAAAATATATCCCAAAACTCAGAATAAAAATCAGCCTAAAATTGTGAAGTTTCTTTTGTTTTTATAAATTCTTTATGTATTTATTTATTTCTCATAACCTTAAAAATAAAAATTTTTAAAATAATTAGAATAATATTTCAGAAATTAAAGGTTAAGACGATAGGTTATTCTTTGCCAAAAGGCAGTGGCGAATAACCTAGCCAATAAAATTAATTAAATTAAATATAAAATATCAAAAAACACAAAATATAAATTTTATTTAATTTTATTGGGGGTACAAATAATTGTTCTGATGGTTTTATATGTTATAACTTCGAAGCTTTATTCAGAGAAATTGGTGCAATGTATTTTATTCAAAATATTGTCCATCGTCAGCTACGACTTTTTCTCGTCTTGCAGGTAGCATACGACCCAATTTTTGGCTTCTCGTAAGCAATGAAGTGATGCTGGGTCGGGCTATGAGTCATCGACCAGAACAAGTGGTACTCGGAAGGAGCAATGTCTGGTGAAGACGGCGGGTGAGATAGGACATCCCATTGAAGCTCCTCCAAAGTTTCCTTGACGACTTTTCCAACATGTGGCCGAGCGTTGTCATACTGAAAGATCACTTTGTCATGTCTTAAGGTTAGTTGTTGTTGATAATGTTCTCCAGTAATGGTTTCGTTAGGCCAGAGTATAGCTCATAGTAGATCACTCCAAATTGATCCTACCAGATGCGCAGCATTAGCTTCTTGCTAGTAATATTCAGTTTGGTCTTTTAAATTGATGCATGCCCGACGTCTCTTGGCTTGAGTTCATATGGAACGCAATTTCCTTGATTTTGCACCATACCCATGGCCTTGAGACGGTTTTGAATCGCTTGTTGAATCACTTCCAAAGTTTCAGCGGGCTTCTCTTGAGTTTGGCATGAATCTTGGTCCAATAAGGCCTCCAACTCAGCGCCTTCAAACTTTACTGGCCTCCCTTCGACTTCTTTGTCCCTGGTGTCAAAATCGTCACTTTTAAAACGCCCGAACCAGTACTCAGATGTTTATGCCATATGCTTCTCACAATAATTGATGTCCATCAGCTGCACTTTTCTTGAAATTAAAACAAAAATGCAGCGCTTTCCGCAAATTGTGTTTTGTTGGCACAAAGGTTGACATGGTTAGAACACAAAACCAATATCTTGTTTACACTTCAGCGAAATGACACATACTGATTTTTATAGGGAAATGATGATGTTTTAACATGAATAAACAGTATATGGCCATTGAATTAGCAACTTTTGATTTTTTTAAAATTGCACTAATAATACAAGAAATTTCCGGGAAATTTTATCTTTATTTTATAGCACAAGTCTAGCGCCATTTATGACGCACAAAATTATTTACCGTATTTCTCTTGAATTTGTTATTGAATATTTTTCTAAATTTTGTACTTCGCCGAGCGAGCGATTAATGAACATTAGGTAACGGTATTACTTAAATAGTGTAATAAATGAGGTATCATTATTTTGGTATTAAGTATTATGTTAGTGGTTCTTTATTGGTGCGATAGGTAATAATTTTCAATTGTGTTTAGTAAGTGATTTTTGAGAGTTTCACGTTACCGTTATAATGGGACGAAAAGCTGACATTTTATTGATAAAAAAACAACGTTTTACTGATTTATTGGAACATTCATCATTAAAACAATATGAAATTGCCAAAATATTTTTAATTAAGAAAGCTCTCCAAAATGGCGAGGTCGTGACTCTACCGCACAGGGAAAATTGCAGAAAACAAAAGAAAACACCCGAAAGGGAAGACAGAATTATCTTTAAATTAACCTTACAAAATCGTAAACGATCAACGGCTTCAATAAATGACATTATAAAGAAGTACGACATCAACATCTCGAATAGAACATTGCGACGCCGCTTAAACAATTTGTACTAAAACAGTGTCGTCCGATTATTAAACAAAAATTAACGTCCAACATGATAATTAAACGAATTGCATGGGGATGGAAATATAAGCACTTCTCAGTGTCAGATTGGTCTAATGTAAGAAAAAATTCCTGTTTGCCGTTTCGTATTTACAAATTTTATTAAACGGCCAAATTTTCAGGCTTGTTTCTCAGATGAATCTTCGGTCCAAATTTTGTTCAACGCCGCTCACATGAGCGTTTCAATGAAAACTGTGTTGTAGAAAAGATTAAACATCTAACATTTGTCATGGTTTGGGGGTGTATCACCAAATACATTTTGGGCCTCTTCGTTTAGAAGATGGCAGAATGCTGATAAATATATTCAGATTTTGGATAACGTTTTTTTTTTACCAAAACTCCTACAATTATTTCGCCGTCAGCAAAGGTACATCTTTCAGCAGGATGGAGCTCCTTGTCACACCGCCAAGTCGGTTAAACACTTTTTGAGTTCCATAAACATACCGCTATTAGATTGGCCGGGGAACTCTCCAGACATGAACCCAATAGAAAATGTTTGGACGGTTCTTTAGACGCAGTTATCGAAAAAACACATCACAGACAAACAAACATTGATTCAGGAACCACTTATTAAAAAAACCATAATAAACTCGTTCCAGTCTATGTCACAAAGAGTCGAAATGTTGCTCAAGAATAAAGGAATGTTGACTAAATATTAAATAATAGATCTATTAAACTTTTATTTAATTTTTTTATATTTATTAAATCTTAATTTAACAGTTTTAATGACATATTGATAAATAAATTGATGCTATGATATTGAATTCCCCAAAAAACTAAGTTTTACAAAAGTTGCTAATTCAATGGCCATGTACTGTAGTTACAAGATGGTCCGATACGATTTAATACTAGTTACGCCATTTTTTGTAAATCTCTCAAAACTTATGTGTACACCCAATATAAACATAAAGCCAATATCTTTATTTTCAAACAACCAATTCTTAATTAAATTCATAATTTTTCTAGTATTTAACTGCGCGCGTAGTTGAGGCAAGCGATTAAAAAGCTTTACTAATAAATCCAGGAACAGAAAGGAAGTTTCTGTAATTATTACGAATGTCGTAAACGGTACTTAATCTCAGAATTCGGTGCCCATTTCTAGAGAAAAATAATTTTAAAACTTTAAATATCTATAGGTGCTGTAATGGTATAATTTTACAAGCCACAAAACTTGGCCAAGAACGATCATGACGACTTTTAAAAAACATACCACGAATTTTTTTTTTTTTTTTTTTTTTTTGCAAGATAAAAGTAGTATAAAGGTTCCAAGGTATTCATATCGCTTTGCACATTCTAAAGTATACTATCTCGAATAAGTCATTTTTCAGGAGAGCGATTCTATGATTTTTTTTGTTAAATATTAAGTTAATAATAATATTCCATAAATTTTTAATTTTAATGACTAAAAATCGGAATCTTCTTAAAAAAACATCATGAGTGTAGCCAAGATTTAGAGATATTTTACGTAATTTATTTTAGACGGGACAAAATTAATAAAAATAAAAGTGTATGTCGATTTAGGTTGCTTATGCAGGGAATCGTTGTAAAATAAAATGTTCCAAAGATCATTATTATGTTTTTAATTGGAATATTTTTCAGAATAATTTAGACATTGAGAACTAAGTCCGGTAAAATTATTTATGACTGTAAAATTTTTTTTTTTAAATTTAAAATTTTAACTTGTAATAAAACAATAATTGCTCAGAAAAAATTAAAATATAATTCATTTATTAATTAAATTGAACAGAAATTAGGAACTTTTTGTATAGTACTCTTATTGTACGTAATAAAACAGAACATTGTAAAAAAAATTAATTAATTAATGTTATTTTCAACTACGTCATCATTTTCTTGATTATCACTAGACGTGAGCGACCTATAAAAAACTTGATAAAATTTTGGAATAAAATTCCCATCACAAAGAGGAAAAATGGAGGTGTGGCCAACACACGACTTTCTTTTACGAACAGATAATTTTGAGAAATTTTATTTTTTTCTTAATTTTACTTTCTTTTACTCTAGTAAAATAAAGTATAGTAATCATGAAAATTTTGGACCTTGAGATTTTTAGAGATTTATTTGTTTTGAGGTCCCCTGAGTCCGAAAAAGTGGGTTTCGAAATGGTGTCTGCCTGTCTGTCTGTCAGTCTGTCTGTCTGTCAGTCTGTCAGTCTGCCTGTGTCCTCTCTACAGCCCAGATGGTTTAACCAATCGAACTGAAACTTAAGATTTAAGCTTTTTTGATAAATTGGAAGGTCCCAGTGAATTTTACTCCAAATCGACTAACCGGAAGTGGCCACTCACTTGGTCCAGAAAATTTATTTTGCAAATATCTTAAAAAGTATAAGGTTTACAAAAAACTACTTAATACAAAATGTTTCCAAAAATTAAAAATAAAAAATAAAAAAATAAAATTAAGAAAAAATAAAATTTCTCAAAATTTTCTATTCGTAAAAGAAAGTCGTGTGTTGGCCACGCCTCAATTTTTTTTTCAGTTTTTAAATTTTTAATTTTTTTTTTTAATTTTTTATTTTTTATTTTTATTTGTTTTTAATTTTTGGAAACATTTTGGATCAAGTAGTTTCTTGTAAACCTTATACTTTTTAAGATATTTGCAAAATAAATTTTCAGGACCAAGGGAGTGGCCAATTGCGGTTAGCCGATTTGGAGTAAGATTCACTGGGACCTCCCAATTTATCAAAAAAGCTTAAATCTGAAGTTTCAGTTCGATTGGTTAAACCATCTGGGCTGTAGAGAGGACACAGACAGACTGACAGACAGACAGACAGACACCATTTCGAAACCCACTTTTTCGGACTCAGGGTACCTCAAAACAAATAAATCTCTAAAAATCTCAAAGTCCAAAATTTTCATGATTACTATACTTTATTTTACTAAAGTAAAAGAATGTAATAAGGTCCTTATGCTTCGGTTGAGGAATAGGAATAGGCCGATCAAATTGATTGTGTAGAACACCAAATTCAAAGTTTGGTTTTTGGCCATGCTTTGGCCCTTCGTGTAGATTACCTATAATATAAAGAATGATGCTTTTACGTTCCTCAACAAATTGATGTTTATAAAATAGCTTATTTGGTGCCTCATAACTTATTCTTATTTCTCTTATTTTTATCATGTTAATTTTTTCTTTCAGAATATTGTGCTTGAAGTTTAACTTGTTCGATATTGCCTTAAAATCAAAAAAACTAGCTTGGGTCATTTCAATAACCTCATATGGGTCTCCCGTTACTTAAGCATTCCTCATGACACTGTACCATTGGCCTGGTATGTAAATAGTTTTTTTTTGCTCGTTCTATATTTGAGTGAACATTGTCCCCTTCGTTTTGGGTATTTCTTTTTTCTAGATACTTATGATTAATACTTATTTTATATTTGTTTTGGCCATGACTACTGAATAAATTCATTAACTCCATTTCTGATGGTTTCCGTAACAAAATTTAAAAGGCAACTGCTAACTTCATTGGCACCTTTTTTAGCTATGCTTTCATCTCATACATTACAGTAATCTTTTTTAGTAGCAAAATCATAGATGATAAAATTGAAGACAGATAATTTTCTTTTGTAATAAAAAGCGCTATCTTCGCTACACGGTGTTTGAAGGATTTTTTGAAAATCAAAACAGATGACCTTCATCGTGGCGTTTTATTATGCTTTTAATTTGTCACTGTTTTTGATCTCACGAGCTCTGTTTTTGTTTTACCAATGTTCATTCTGAGATATTTGATTTCTCTGTTTCTCGTGGTCATCCGTATTTTGGTATGCCTCGCAAATATCACATAAATCTTTTTTCGGAAATCCAAACCCTATATTAAATTTATGGTTAAAAATGTTCCGATATAGTGGAATAATCTATACAATTTTGCCATATTAAGATTTCCGTCTAAAAATTGTCTACTAGTGTTGGCACGACAGTAGTGTGAAGGAAGGCGGGGTAATGCTTCAATGTGTTGACAAACAATTTTTTCTATTGTTGAAGAATTTTTACTGGGAATTCGAATGTGAGATCCCCTTGCATCTGGTTTTACAATTCCCTGCCCATCGTTTTGCTTATTAAGTGACGTTTCTACCTATTGTTTCATAGTTGAAAGCGTATTTAAAAACATAGTTTTACAAACTTTTATGTCCGAGTTTTGTGAGCTAGGTAAATAATATGTTCTGCTGTATAATCGGCGACTGGATAAATTCAAATAATCGTTGCTGTAAAACAAACACATTGGCTGCCAGCGCAAAAAAATTAACTCGATGATTTTCAAAATATATAAAAAGTTCCATTTAAAAGTATTCTAAATGGAATTAAACAAGTTTTATTTAAAATTTATAAATTCTTAAATATTCTAAATGCAACATAATACCTCTATTTTATGCGTGAATTGAATTATTTACCAGGAAAAGTATACTAAAACTACATACTATAGAAATTACAAAGAAAATCATATTATGTTATCATAAATGAAAAATTTGTTAAATATTTGATCTTTTGAAAATAAATTTTCCAATATAAATTAGCATCCAGATGCAAACCTAGCTACTTAAAATTATAAACAGGTTCATAATTTTAGTTTTACTTTCTTTTACTCTAGTAAAATAAAGTATAGTAATCATTGAGATTTTTAGAGATTTATCTGTTTTGAGGTCCCCTGGACGTTTTGAGGTGTCTGTCTGTCAGTCTGTCCGTCTGTCAGTCTGTGTCCTCTCTACATCCCAGATAGTTTAACCAATCGAACTGAAACTTCAGATTTAAGCTTTTTTTGATAAATTGGGAGGTCCCAGTGAATTTTACTCCAAATCGGCTAACCGGAAGTGGCCACTCTCTTGGTCGAGAAAATTTATTTTCCAAATATCTTAAAAGTGTAAGGTTCACAAAAAACAACTTAATACAAAATGTTTCCAAAAATTAAAAATAAATAAAAAAAAAAAATTTAATTTCTCAAAATTCTCTGTTCGTAAAAGAAAGACGTTTGTTGACCACACCTCCATTTTTTTCTGTTTTAACAATTAATTTTTACTGCATTTACTCTACAGTTACCTGTCTGTTTTATTTGCTTACAAAAAGTTGAGGAAAATTGAGCCCGTGAAGTTTCTGACAAAAAATGAAAACGTATACGTATACGATTCCAATAAGAATAATAAAATTCTTTAGGATTCCAATTAAAATGTAAATGTATTAGTAATTTTTCATAAACCTTTTGAGTATTTTCTATTATGGCCAAAATAACAATCACTCCCATAGATTTGTGATGGGTTCGGCTATTTAGGCCATATAAGCCGAGGTATAGGACACATCATCTAGAAGAAGTTTTTTCGAAACGGAGGATTTGCTAAATAATGGCAGTTTTGCATTTAAAATATTGAGTATTTTCTATTGGGGCCCATTAATAAGCACTGCCAGAGATTTGGGCAAGACTTGCCTATAAAGGTCAAATAAGCCAAGGTATGGGGCACATTAACCATAAGAAGTTTTTTGTAAACGGAGGATTTGGAATCTTGTTGATGGCTCTTTTACACTTAAAATAATGAGTATTTTCTATGGGGGGCCCATTAACAAGCCCTGCCAGAGATTTCGACAAGGTTCGGTTATATAGGTCATACAAGCCAAGGTATGGGGCACAATATCCAAAAGAAGTCTTTTCGAAACGGAAGGTTAAGAATCTTGTTAATGACAGTGTTCTACGTACAATGTTGAATATTTACTATTGGGGCCCATTAGCAAGCACTGCCAGAGATTTGGGCAAGGTTTGGCTATCTAGGTCATATTGGCCATTAACATGATTCCTAATCATCCGTTTCGAAAAAACTTCTTTTGGATATTGTACCCCATACCTTGGCTTATATGACCTATACAGCCGAACCTTGCCCAAATCTCTGGCATTGCTTGTTAATGGTCCATCAATAGAAAATACTCAATATTTCAAGTACAAAACTGCCATTAACAAGATTCCAAATCCTCCGCTTCGAAAAAACTTTTTCTTCTAAGCTTTACATGGAAACATTCATTCAGTTTCGTTTTAATGGGAATTTAAAACCATTTTTTTAGTTTGGAAGTGTTATGTTTGGAATCAAATAATTACGTTTTAATTATTTATTAAGAATTTTGTTTTGAGTATTTCTAATACATACAAATTTCTTGTTGTTTGTCATTTTTTATCAGAAACTTCACGTCGGTGAAAAATTTCATTATTATTATTATTATTAACCGGAGGGCCATGTAGGCGATAAGCCACCTCGCACCGCGACCTAAAAGATCTATTGTGCTGGACCCTACTTAATTATCCGTCCAGTCAATATTCAGGCTCTTAATGAATCTGACAATACTACTGGCCGGTACAAGATACATACTATCCGGGCTCATTGTTCTCCCTCCTAGATGTTGCAGTCTTTGCTGGAAAATGGCTGGGCAATGGCACAGGACATGTTCCGCTGATTCCGCTTCCAGACCGCAGAAGCGGCATCCATCTGTCGTACTTAGGCCCATCTTCTTAAGGTGATACCTTAAGGGGACATGACCTGTGAGGAAGCCAGTAAGCAGCCTCAACTCAGGTTTCCTAAGTTCAAGACACTCCTTAACCCTGACAGACGAAGGTGATATAAATTTCTTCGCCTGCCGTAAACCTGGAATTCTGCGCCAGTAGGAGGACTTTTGAACATCCTCCCAGCGTTTTACCGCTGTTCTAAGGTGTCCCTTAGTGACACCGCAGAAGGGTTCTGGTCCAAAAAATGGAGAGACAGAACCCTCACGGGCGTCGCCATCAGCTGCCTCGTTCCCTTCGATTCCAGTATGACCTGGCACCCACATAAGTGTTACCTTATTTGAGCCTGCCAGATGTTTAATAACCTTCAGACAATCCCATACCAGCCTTGACTCAACGGTACAAAACCTAAGAGCTTTTAAGGCTGATTGGCTGTCTGATACAATATAAATCTTTGCATCGTTTAGGCCTTTTGCTATGCCTATCCTAGCGCAAAGTTCTATAGCATGTACTTCTGCTTGAAAAACGGTAGCATTGGTACCCAAGGACTTCGAGAGGGTAGTGCCACTCCCGTGTATTCCTATCCCCGCCCCATCTTCCGTTTTTGATCCATCTGTAAACCATACCATGGACCCTCGCTCAAATGATAGTCCACCTGCCCTCCACACATCCCGGTCAGGTAACCTAACACAGAATGGTTTGTGGAAGTCCAGTTTAGCTGGCATACAGTCGGAAGGCATTCCTATGGTAGGGTCTGTCTGAAATTCCTTAAGGATTTCCAGATGACCCACCATATTGCCTGGCTTGATATTTCCTTCCGCCTGCATTTTCAGGGCCATAATTGCAGCATCCTTTTTAATATGCAGGTGTAACGGTGTCAGTCCTAGAAGTGTCTCCACCCCCGCGGTTGGACATGACTTCATTGAGCCCGTAACACCGATGCAGGCTACACGCTGAACCTTATTCAATAAGGTTTGCGTTGTCTTCTGCTCAGTTTTAGGCCACCATACAACCGATGCGTAGGTGACCATAGGCCTAATGATTGTAAGAAATGACCAGTAGATCATTTTTGGTTGTAGTCCCCAAGTACGCCCATAGAGTCTTTGACAGGCCCAGAGAGCCTTGATGGCTCTATTTTGAACTTTCAACAAATGTTGGTTCCAGTTCAGTCTTTGATCTAGGATAACCCCTAGATATTTAACCTCGCTGGAAAAAGGAACAGTAGTACCGTTAAACGAGGGAGCTGTAAGCGCAAGCTTTGTCCTCCTCGTAAAAGGAACAATGACAGTTTTGCTTGGATTGACACTGAGCCCTTCCTGGTAACACCACTGCCATATTATATTGAGTGCATTTTGCATGCGATCAGAAATGACCTCATCAAACTTGCCTCTGATTATGATAGCCACATCATCCGCATAGCCCTGGACATCAAACCCATGGCTACTCAGAAGGACCAGTAGTCTGTCAATAACCAATGACCACAAAAGAGGAGATAGTACGCCTCCTTGGGGACAGCCCTTTACGGCCTTGATGGTTACTGATTGCCACCTAGTCTGGCAGTAATCTCACGATGTTCCAGCATGGAACGAATCCACCTAATTGTGGAAAGTGGAACCCTTTTTCCCATTGCTGCCCTCTCTATAGATCCATAGGAGGTATTATCAAACGCCCCCTCAATGTCCACAAAGGCACAAAGGGCTATTTCTTTATATGTCACTGCTTTTTCAATCCTCGTGACTAGCCCGCTAAGGGCCATAACCGTGGATTTACCAGTTTGATACGCAAACTGGTCCCGATGCAGCGGATTCTTTCCAAGGACCTCACTTCTTATTTGATAGTCCAGGATTTTTTCCATCGTCTTCAAAAGAAACGATGTGAGGCTAATTGGCCGATATGCCCTGGCCTGGGTGTCTGGACGACCCCCGCCCTTTGGTATAAAGACCACATTTACTTTCCTCCACAGTTTCGGAATATAATTAAAAGCATAACTTGCCCGAAACATCTGGATCAAGCTGGGGAGTATTTCCTCAATACCTTTTTGAAGTAAAGCTGGAAAGATACCATCCCCTCCAGCGGATTTGAAAGGTTTGAAAGACCCAATAGCCCATCGAACCTTGCTGGGTGTGAAAATTTTCCCAGAGAGACTCCAGATCCTACTGTGAGGCGAATAGGCCACCTCACTCGAAGGATCATATGAGTTCTCTTGGGCTCCTACCACTACTGAATCCGGAAAGTGGGTCTCTAACAGTACCTCTAAGGTTTCCTTCCGGTTTTCAGTGAACCCCCCATCTTGCTTCTAGAGAAGTCCTAAACCATTTGAATGATCCCTGGAAAGGACTTTCTGGAGACGAGCTGCAGAGGGCAATTCATTGATTGCCTCACAGAAATTCCTCCAGCTAGCCCTTTTGGATCTCCTTAGTTCGAGATTATATTCCGTCAAGGCCATCTTATACTCGCCCCATTCACCGGTGCGTTTAGCCTTGTTAAATAATCTTCTCGATTTTTTCCTCAGTTTACCCAGCGTCCCGTTCCACCAAAGGACCATCTTTGTGGACTCTCTTCGCTTAACTAGGCAGCTGTTCTCGTAAGCCAAGTGTATAGAATTATGCAGCTGATTTGAACAGATCTCCAAACCCTCTGGAGACTCTATGTTCCCCACAACCGAGGGCATTTCTGATTCGAGTGAGACTCTATAAGAGTCCCAGTCGGTCAGTTTTGGAATTCTGATTTCCTGCCGCTGCATGGTCTCAGCCGCCAAATCGAATCTGATGTGCAAGTGATCCGATAATGAGGCCTCTTCAGACACATGCCAGTTTTTGACCAAGTCGCTGAAATGCGGACTAGCAAGTGTCAGATCTAGGACCTCTTGCCTAATCGCATTTATAAAAGTAGGTTTCCTTCCCCTATTGACAATGTCTACATTATTTGAGATCAGAAATTCAAAAAGGTACTCACCCCTGTTATTGATGTCCGTGCTACCCCACACCGTGTGGTGCGCGTTTGCATCGCATCCTATCAGGTAGGCCAGCCCATTGCGTTTGCAATGAGCTATGAGCCGCCTAACTTCAAGTGGAGGTATTAACTCTGAGTCTCCAGGAAAGTAGGCGGAGGCCATTATAGCCTCCTGTTTGCCTCTTTCACCCAGAACCTCCACCATTACTGCAACCAAGTCCCTGGAGATGAACTCTGAAATGGGAATAAAATTAATTTGCGAACTGGCCAACACAGCCGCTCTTGGACTCTGAGTTCCGTTATGATAAATTAACTTACCCACTTGATTTGGTATACCTCTAATCTGGTTACCAATCACCCATGGCTCCTGGATTAGAGCCATGCCAATGTTTTGGCAGATAAACCTGCGACAAAGGACGTCCGAAGACGCTTTTGCATGATGCAGGTTTATCTGCAGGCAGGCGATGTGTGCCTTCACTTCACCGAAGGCCCCTTCTGAAGGCCCTGCTCAGCCTCCTTTTCAGCACCGCCACCACCCGCATGCTTTCTTTGTCCGGCCGATGGCTGACCAGTGTCCTCCATCGCCGTTCTGCTGGCCCCCGCTGCCTGAGAGCCTCCAGGCCTAACCAGTGGCTTGCACGGGAGGAGTCCTTGTGAGGCCTTCCCCCGCGGAACCCCTGACGCCTTCCTCTCCCTTTCCCGCCTTCTCTTCACCTGTCTCCTGGAGAGGGCGGTCACCCCGGTGGTCTTAGCTAAAGGTGCCGCTACCGTAGCTTCTACAGGCTTCACCACTTGGGTCCCGCCGACAGAAGCTGGCTTAGCCCCACTCTGACCACCCTTGGGATGCAATTGTACAGTCCCAAACTTATAGTTGACCTTAAAGCCAATCCGCTTGAGCTTCTCAACTGACGAGTGGTCCATAGAGAACGTGAAAAAGGCCGAAGAGCCTTTCGCCTCTCTCCTGATCACTCTCCAGTTGATCGCCTGCATGCCCTCATTTTGGCTTTTTATAAAACTAAAAAGCTTCTCTGTGGGCAATTCAGCACTATTTGGGAAGGTGCCGAACACAATCCTGGCTCGAGGCAGGTTTTCCGCCTCGGCCACGATCAGCTGCGCATCCTCCCATGGCTTGATATTACCTATGGCCTCCCTGAGCCACTGAACAGTGGCCCGGTCAGCACAGGTTAGTACCAGCCAACCAGGCCGAAGCTGACTGCCAAGGAACTTAGGTTTAAGCTCCTTGGCCTCCTGCTCTAGCACCTTATCTAGGATGCCCTCATGGACAGCCTTTAGCTGCTCTCCAGTGAGGACAACCTCTTGAAAACCAGTGGGCAAGATCCCAACTATCTCCGACTCCGCAGCCTGCCTGAAGGTAAGTCCAGACCGGACCGCAGAACCCGAGACCGTCGGAACAGATTCCTCTCCCCTGGCCTTCTTTTGTGCCGGTGGAGTACCCTCATCCGAGCGGATCCTCTTTGACGGTGGGGCCTCTGCGGGAGCACAAGACTCCCTTTGTGGCCGCATCGCCAGAAGCCTTGTCTCGCTTCCGGGCGGTTTGCCCTCAGCAAGAAGCCTCCTGTACCGCTTCTTCGCGGCCCCACACATTTTCACGCGAGGAGCCGCGGAAGGTTTGTCAGTGCTGCTGACAGTTAATTTCGGGTCCTCCCCGACGACTTTGCTCCCCCCTGCTTTCACAGAGGCGATACCCCCACTTACGGGGTCCGAGTTCTCATCTCCTGAGGTGTCCATGTCGGAGTTGAGAACTAATTTCTCAGTCCCCGAACGGAGCTCCCCATCCGATAGACCACTCATCGAGAGTCCCACAGCGGAAAGAGGACCGAGGCCCTCGAACACCACCGCGGAACTATCGCTGGTATATGACGCTTTAGGAGCGTCATCATCCTTATTATTTTTAAAGTGTTTCGACATTTTGTTCCCACGAGTTGCTGGGAAAAGAGAGTCGCCTGTGGGACACCCAGCTTTACCACAGGAAGGCTAAATAAAACTGGCGGGCGCCTGGTATCCAGAGTCCACATACTTTGGACTGATTAACCTATCAGCCATTCATCCATCGGCATATGCTGTTCCACCTTAGATTAGGGTTTTTTATCAAGGGTTTCTCCTTTAGCGCCGTACTTTAGCCTGTGCCAAATGGTCAGAAGTACCAAAGGGCCTCAGTTACCAGTGATTGCCACGAGGAGGCAGTACGTACACTTGCGAATTGTGACCAGGTTACCCCTTCCACAATTGTACCCATCACACTAGCTGCCTAAAACATGACCAGAACAGCTCGCGTAATGTGCACCCTACCGAAAGGTTACGGAGCTGGTAGATTACTCTACTCAACTTTGATCCCCCCTTCCAGTAGACGCCAAATCACCATTTTCATCATCACGCCAAATTTCATAAAAACCTCACATCTCTTAAAATGTTATCTTTATTCGGCTTGTGTACAGGTACTACTAAAGGATGTTTCCAAGCTTGTCGAAAGTAGCTTAGATTAAAACAAGCATTAAATAAATATAACAGCATAATAACCAAATTTCGAGAACCATTTTTTAGTAGTAAATTGTTAATAATATCAATACCGGGATTTTTAGTAGTTTTTAACGACTTAATGACCGATTTCACTTCAGCTGGTTTGGTGTACTATCGTAGTGTAATCTCGTTGTTATGAACTATAGAAGTGGGACTAAAGATAGATGCTAAGACCTATTTTGTTTAAATGGTGGTAAAAGCACAACAATTTTCCAGAAAGATTTCGAAACAGTCTTGAATTCGCTAAGGAGCAAATTCCACCTCTTATTGCGTATCTCATTAATTTGAAAGTCAGTCTCAGCTTTCATTTCCAGATAAACCTCTTTAATGTACGGATCCCTGGTTCCTTGCCACTGACGCCTTCGATAATTTTTTATTTTAATTATCATTTTCACCGGATCAGGTAGTGCAAGATCCTTATTTTTATGTGACAATGCTTTACGTACAGCAACATCGCGTGCATTGTTTATTTGAGATATTACGTTTGTAATTTCTCGTCGATATCATTATCAGAGTTAAACAATGATGTTGCTGCAAAATTATCTAGTTTGAAAGAATTTTGTAATTTTTTATTATAAAGGTTCCAATTAGTTTTATTATAATAAAATGTCGTAGAGGGCACAAGAAGAATTCTTGTGTTAATTTGAAATATAACAGCAAGATGGTCAGAACATATTTGGAAATAGCTGCATGGCTGTCTAATAGTGTGAATGTTGTTAGATACAATTATAGCTAAAACAGAAAGTTGACACCTTGAAGAATAAGGGATGTATGTAGAAGTACTCGCATAGTGAACAGTTACACCTCGATTTGAAATTATGCCGTGCTCTAAGTTACCAGTTTTATTAGCTTTTGTACAACCCTAAAGTCTATGCGGGGCGTTTAAATTACCACACACGAATAAACTTTCACACGTATTACACATCAAATTAAGGTCCGACTCACAATTACATAGTTTTTGATTCGTGTGTAAGCTACCAGGAAAATACACCGCTATTCAATTCAAGCTTCCAGATTCCGAATTAATTATATTAAATCCTATAGGCATTAAATTACTTTAGTTTCGTAAAATGGCAGAAGAGAACGCTGAATTATAATAATTGAATACATTAATTTGTTACCTCCATAATAGTACTTAGCCGAAATTTCAAATATCACTTGAAGTTATTGACTTTTTGATTGGCATTATTGGAAACGGCCGATAACTTCTTCAACAATCTTCGATATCTCCGAAATCGAAAATAGTTCATCATGTTTGGGATGCGTAGAATACGTAGATTTATAATTTATTTTAACAGGAACTGGATTCTCCATCAGTTGTGCTGCCTAAAAGCAGGTGGTGTTGAAAAATTGTTATGTCTGTGGCTGATGGTGGTTGTGGCCTCATATTACGTGCAGGCTTCGATTTGTTATATTGGCTTTATAGTTTCTTCTTCATATTTATATATTCGGCGACCTGCTATTGTTCAGGCTCCATCTTACTGATGGTGCAGTTATTTACTAAGTGATTTCCACTAAGTTAATTGCATTTTTTCACTTAAACACTAAGTTAATTGGATTTTTTTCACTTAAAATATTCAGTGTTTCCTCTTGATAGTTTAAAAAAAAAAGCACTCTGAGAGGTATAAGCAACGTTCCGCTATATACATTAAATAAATCAAGTTCCAAATGAGAAATGACAGTGCGTATAGGTCTAAAACAAAAGTAAGCCTCATTCATCTAAACAGTTAGCACAAAAGGCAGCCTCAAAGTCAGTCTTAAACTAAGGGTTTCCGCAGGAATCTTTCAAAATAATAAGGCCAAGTTTAATTTTGGAGTTTGTCTGAATTTTTTAGGTCGATTTTCTGAATCTCACACTCAATAACTTCCGAACGCTTGGGAGTGTCAGAATTGAAGGCTGACTCATTGCGTGATTAGAAAAGTATCTCTAGTCTCAGCAACAGGAATAAAGCGAGAAAAATTATAACCCAAATATAATTTGGCCAAATTTATTTTTTGAATTATTCCAAAATTTTAAGGGCGATTTTCTAAACCCACTAAAAAATCTTCTAGAAATCGCAAATACTATCGAATTCAAATAGACTAGGGTTTTTCATTGAACAGGTAAACCTAAAAAACCGTTATGCTATGTAGTAGCAAATTTTTCCAACGGAGCACATTGTTAGTACTCGTAACCACTTAAATGTAGGTTATAGTACAACCTAATATAACTGTTTCAGCGCTAACTAAACAAAAACTAATAATTGTTTTTACTCTGAGTTGAAGCGGACACGCGGATTTGCAAAATCATCAGTGACACGTACGAACAATTTGCAGTAGTTCGGGGGCTTAAGGAAGTAACAGTCGAGTAATATATAGTATATTTATCCTGCGCATCATTTGCATCGAAGTGCTGCCACCGCTACAAATTCCTTCGTTCGATGGAACCAATTTTGGCGGGTTTCACACATTTAGGTACCCATACGGCACTTCAGTTCGCAACAGTTCGGCCATAACCGATTCCTGAAAGGAAAGTATACCTTGCAAAAAGTTTATTAAAAACGAGTAGCTTATCGAGAAATTTGGAAATTGGGAAAGACACACGAATCATTGACGAATGTTGAGGAGATTCAGATATCGCGATTCCTGAAAGCTGGTTCATCACTCGAAATATACATACGAGTACATACATAGATAATCAGATTCCTCAGATAATTACAAAAATCCGAGTCGCTTTTATTTCGGATCCTCTTTTGACAATTCCTAAACAGTAATTTCCTGGTACTCTTACTCTGGCCAATCTTATCAAAGTGGCCTTCCAATAGCTTCATTTCGAAAAATGCAGCATTCCTGATGGATCAAGCTTCGTTATCATTAGCCAGCCTTTGTCGGTAATGAAACCGCAGAAATTCTCGAAACAATCGTAATACTGTTTGAAACTGCATTCGATCAACAGATAATCCCGCTGATTTGGCCGGACCACCATGACTGCTTCTATAATTAAGAAAACCCTAGTTATAAGAAACCAGACAGAACTGAGGCGTACCTCTGTAAATGAACACAGCAAGACGAAATTCTCAACAGAGCTCAACGTTCTAATAAATTCAGCTTGCTTTTATACACAACAGCATTATAACAAACAACAGTTTAGATTCAGCCTTGGTCAACATGTTTACAAGTACGTTTTAGGAGCTTGCCTAGATGTATCTGGGGCTTTTGGTAATCTGTGTTGGATAATTAATGGTCAATAATCAACAACTTCTTCTATGGCAGAATTTCAAATGTCGCTACCAACCGAGCCACACTTAAACAAAAGCGCAAAAAAGGGATATTCGCCAAGCCTCGTCTTAAGACCACATGTTTGCAGATGAAAAAGTAACGGTTTTTGCTGGAGAGAGTGTGAAAGTGAAAACAGTCTAACGCTAAGAGCCGATTTTAATGAAATGATTGGTGTCACTTCTCACGCCGAGGGTAGCACAAGGTAAAAAAATACTTCTTATGTGGGTGGCAAAAAATAACAAGGAGCATGAAACAAAGATTGACTTATGGAGAAGATATTGTCAACTGATGCTAGTTATTGTTGTCTTACCTGGCGTTATTCCGATTGATATACCAGTAGAGCAAAGACTGTTGGCTTACAAAATTAGGAAAGACGGGCCGTTATTTATGGAGTCATTGAACTTTCTGGTAGTAACATCTTGAGTTCCCTTAAGGGAAGTTTATGTAGCGATGGCAAAGATATATTGAATATATCAATACATAGTTCAAATATGAAATACTTCGATACTTCGGCGATATATTTTAGATCGTTTTTCTTTCTTTGTCCGCTTTTGCACTCTTAATTTTACGAGCATAGCTTTATTTTATAGGGAAGGCCATTTTTTGGAATATATCGATGTAACGACTTTATTATATATCGATATCATTTTAAATCGATGGGAAAGTATATCGAACGAACTACTCCTTATAGAAATGCAAAAAAATGAACCTTTACCTTTGAGGTGGGACCGCAAGTGCATTATAATATAATAATAATATAATAAATAATAATATAATAAATAATAATATATAATAACACAAAAGCATACTGACTTATTTCAGAGGGGTTAGTGAGTTTGGTATAATATTTATAAAGGAATCTATGCACAGTTGTACATTGAGACATTTCACTAATACTAATACGTGCCAGTGTACTTTATTTACATCCTATATATCGCCAACGGGTCTTGTATATATACATTTGTATTGGTTTTGTCTGTCTTCATGTGCAAAACGAATTCGTCTCACTGGAAGTTTATAAGTTATACAGATTCCGCAGTGGCAAAATTAATATTGAAACTCCGGTGGAACAAACACAGAACTTAATTATGTGTTCGGTGCAATTGATTATATCCGCGAGATGTATACAATTACCTATAGTTACACATTTACCGGATTTCGGTATCGAACGGTTTTGTTTTACTCGTTTTTTGTCCTCAGATTTTCAATATTTTTATATAATTTTGCACGAAATTGCGACTCACAGTTTACTGATGATCCGGGTTGTTTCGAAATAGTCACGGGTTTCAAACTATTCAAAGCATACAGTTGTTGGATAATTAGAAAATTTTCTAATGCTAACAAACTATTCAGTATTATAATGTTAAAGACTTCTCACTTCTCAATTCGTCTCACTGGAAGTTTATAAGTTATACAGATTCCGCAGTGGCAAAATTAATATTGAAACTCCGGTGGAACAAACACAGAACTTAATTATGTGTTCGGTGCAATTGATTATATTCCCGAGATGTATACAATTACCTATAGTTACACATTTACCGGATTTCGGTATCGAACGGTTTTGTTTTACTCGTTTTTTGTCCTCAGATTTTCAATATTTTTATATAATTTTGCACGAAATTGCGACTCACAGTTTACTGATGATCCGGGTTGTTTCGAAATAGTCACGGTTTTCAAACTATTCAAAGCATACAGTTGTTGGATAATTAGAAAATTTTCTAATGCTAACAAACTATTCGGTATTATAATGTTAAAGACTTGCAGGTAATTCATTTTTTAGAGTATTAGAATTTTCGACATACTTTGAGACCGACAATTTTGAGACTATTTCGAAATTATTACGATTTTTCAAATGATATTTACCGGGAAACGGTAAAGGTTTTTACTGGTTGAGAAATTATCCAACTATCTAATTTTATTAGGAAGCTACGAAGTTCACCAGTGCAATGCATTCATCTATCGATCGGCGATTGGTTGTTTCGTTATGCTCATATCAGTTGTTTGGCGGTCGATATATTCTATTTTCAGTTTTACTTGAATTTTTATTTATTACTAGCCCATCAACTCGCTTCGGTGACAAATCTTTGGTTTAGCTCCAGTCTCGATTGTTAAAAATGAGTCATCATTGTTATTACATAAAACTCTTTCATTACATCCTCTAGCTCGTTTTGAAGGACCCCATTGAGTGGCGTTTAACGTCCGAATAAAATACATGATATGCATGATAAAGCAAAACAAACAAATCTTTGACCGGGTTTTTTTTTGTCGTTGGAGTATACAATTTAGTTATAAGTGCCTACCATCTTATGTTGCATGAATCGTGGTGGCACCCACAGATACGTTCGGCCTCGTATGTACGAGAAAATCACACATCAATATGCTTTCTTTACTCAAATACTAACGAACAGCGAGAGGGAGTGCTATAATATAAATATTTTTTTTGGGAGATAAAAGTAACGGGATATATATCTATGTAGGCAAACTTAAGTCGTTTTAAATAAATACATTATGTATAAATTTTATTAAGATCTCCATTTGCGATAAATGCTAGTTCCGTTCGTATAGGAGGCCGTGTGAGGATCGCATCTGCTTTATTACGTATATTCATGAAAATTAATTTGATTCATCTTAAAAAGGAAAAAAAGCTAAATTTGGTTGTTGAACGTAGACCAAAAATTAAACACAAAAACTCATTAATTATAATTGCTCTAATGGTTACTGCGTAGCTCCATAGAAGGATAAGGTTACATCAGAAGGATGAAATGATAGATTTATGTTAAATTAATACTTATGTTTACTCAAAATTTAAAATTATCTAACCATGTAATTTAGCAACATGTTGTTTAATTTGTTTAGAAATTGTTAATCGTTCTTGTTTGCCTTAGTATTTTACATAAACTAAACAAAATTAATTAATGCTAATTACCTACAGTTTGGTTACCGAAGAACGTTTGGTTATTACTTAGAATAAATATAAATGGTACAAAGAAATTAAATGAAATATCCAGCAACTCTCATTAGTGTATGGTAGCAAAGATAACAAAAAATGTTATCAAAACAAGAAAATTAAAATAATTTTTTATTTTTGGTTCTTTCGAGATAAAGATAATTTTTTTAGTTGGTTGTTGCTGCCGAAATTATTAAATGTTTTGTTGTTGTCAATTAGGGTTTGTTTCCGAATCATGATCTTAACTGTTTATGATTTGTACGTGCATTGAAATATCTGATTTTCCTTTTCTTTTTTTTTTTTTTTTTGTTAGGTCGGAACACAGCCATAACACAATAATAGATAATTTTTCGGATAAGAAAGAAGTCGATGAAAATATTATGAAAATGCTATAAAAAAAAAATATTTTCATTAAGTAAAATGAAATTGATGAAAATTTTCATTACGTGATGATTGATGGTTGCTGATTAGTGTTATATTTTCGTACTGAACTCGATTTATATCATTACTCAATTATGTTGTGTGGCACTGAATACTCGGTTTGAATACTCATAATCACAGCTAAATTTGGAGTAAAAGGCATTTCTTGTGACAAAGTTTTAAATTGCAAGCATGTGGTTGTCAATTTTTCCAGCCGTGTTTCGATCTTTTCCACATAAATTCTCACATTTTAATTGGAAATCTAAATTTTGACCATAAAATTTCAATCAGAACGAAGAAATTTTGAAAATTTTGGAATTTGTAAATGGTGTTTTAAAAAGATAATTTGACATTCCACTTTTTAATTTAGAATGGAATCATAAGAATTTTAATTTACTTAATTTTATTTTCAATATTTCCTGCTTATAGGTGTTAAAAATTCACTTGTTCCATTGTAAATGATTAAGCCCGAATATCCATTCGAAACCTCTAAAAATGTAAATTGTATATTAAATATTATAATCTAAATTTGAAAATTTTCGATCTTCAGAACAGACCGAAAGAAAATTTAAAATCGAACCTTGTTATGGATGCAATTTTTCTCTCATCTAAATTTATGTTAAAACGAGATTATTTAAAATAAATACTGTACAATAATTAACATTAACAATGTTATGATTAGGCTTAGGTTTCTTAGGTAAATATTCTTTTTGGGAAATCCAAACCAAAAATTTGTTGGATAGTTATTCTTTTTAGAACAAATTAAAGCGAATGGGCTCTATATGTTACCATATATTTTTAAATACTTTTAGCATAATCACATATTTTTACATATTTTACGTTTTAATATTGTACATAATGTATGGTTTATTCCAAATATTTTTAATTTTTCTTCAAGAATAACGTAATTCGACTTTGATAGTTTAAAATTTGATAAATCAAAATTATTTTATAAGCCAAATTTTAAATTTAGGTCAACAAATATTTTTTTTTAGAAGTTAAAAAAGTTTTACTTTGGCCTAACCTCCGCAAAGTTAGATCAATCAAAATTAAGAAAAAAATAAACGTCAAATTGAAATATCTCAATAGTTTATTGCACATTATTTGACGATCCGGAGTTCTTCTAGAAAGCAAATTTTGTGATTATTTATTGGTGTGTGTAAAAAGAGGGGTTACTCGACCAAAAAAGAATGAGTAGCAAAACAAGCACTGGTAACAAAAAAAAATTTACCCACAGTGCATTTTTTTTTTCAATTGAACAGTTTGAGGGTGAAAAGAGTACTATTTTTAACATTAGAGTAAAAATTTTTTCAAAAAGACAGAAGGGAATATTTTAACAGACACTTTCAGATTTTAAGGAATACAGTTCCTTCCTAACTGACCATATTCCACAGCTTCTTCTAAATTATTATTTTAGAATAGCATTTCCATCGTGCACCCCCAATTTCACCATAATCAGTTAAGAAATAGCAAAGTTCCTTAATAATTCGTCTGAATTTGACTTGAAAATGATATAGGTACCTTAGGTAATATCATAAAAGTTATTGTCTGTTCAAGTTTCTGTAAATCAGGCAGAAGTTGAAGATTATCTGCGGTAAAGATATAGCCATGTTAATTGGTCATATTCCAGAACTTTATCTAAAAATTATTTCTGAGTCCCATTTCCAACGCACATATCGAATTTCTTCAGAAACGGTTTAGGAATAGTCAAGTCCCATCCTACTTGCCCATATTCCAGAAATTTATACATCGCGCATGTCAAGGATCACTAAAATCGGTTAAGGAATAGCCAAGTTGTATCATAATTGGCCATATTCCAGAACTTCATCCGAAGTTCATTTCAAAATCCCATTCCCAATGCACTTGTCGAATTTCATCATACTCGGTTAAGGAATTGGCAAGCTCCATCCTACTTGGCCATATTCCAAAACTTTATCCCAAAATCATTGTAGAATCTCATTTCTATGGTACCTGTCGAGTTTCATCGTAATCTATTGAGAAATGGCCATACATATATCAGAACTTTGTCCGAATATTATTTTAGAATCCCATTTCTATCGTACAAGTTAAATTTTACTCAAATCCGTTAAGAAATAGCCAAATTCCACAACTTCATCTCAATATCATGTTAGAATCCCATTTCTATTGTACCTGTCGAGTTTCAATGGGTGCGCCCGAAATGCGAATTTAAATGCACATTTCTTTAAAATGTGCATTTTTGGATTAAATAAAATTTCATAAAAATCATTAAATTAATTAAAATTGGATGTATAATGAATAAATCGATAAATTTGGTTAAATAAAATGTAAATTAACATCAAACAGATGCATTAAAAATGCACATAAAAACTACATCGCTTGTAGTTTTTTAAATGTGTCTCCGCTAAATGCACATTCTCCATTTCGGACGCAACCATTGTAATCGGTTGAGAAATAACCTTGGGTTGCTCCTCCCATAGTTATTATTATTATCTCCCATAGTTAAAAATGAATAAAAAAAAAACTAAAAAATTCTAAGAAGTGAACCATGTTCAAAATTGGCCAAGAGGTAGCAAATATAGCCCTCTACTAAGCCAGTATAACAAATTTGCAGCGTCACCGTAATGTTTAGCAGAAGATTTTTTTTTTATTAATTTTTAATTATGGGAAGGCAACACATTTATTAATGTAGCGAAAATTCTAACAAGCGAACCGGGTTCAGAATTGGTCAAGAGGTAGCCAATAGCACCCTCTACTCAGTCGGTATAAGAAATTTCCAGGATCACCTTAATCCTTAGTACTTAGATGATTTTTTTTTTTGTTTTTATTGATTTTTATCTATGGGAAGACAACACGTTTATTGATATAGTGAAAATTCTAACCAGCAAACCATGTTCAGAATTGGTTAAGAAGTAGCCAATAGGACCCTCTACTAAATGGACCTAGCAAATTTGAAAGCCACCATAATCATGAGCAAAAGAATATTTATTTATTTATTTTTTTAAATTCATTTTTAACTATGGGAAGACAACACATTTATTGATGTTGCAAAAATTCTAACAAGCAAACCGCGTTCAGAATTAGCCAAGAGGTAGCCAATAGTATCTATTCTCTACTAAATGGACATAACAAATTGGCATTTTTTTTTTTTTTTTTTTTTTCATTTTTAACTAGGAGAAAAATATCTTGTAATAAATTAAAATCCTGAAATGGATTTTTTCGCTCGAGTAAAAAGTCTGGGATGGATTTTAAAGTTCGTACACTTTAAATAGTGTAGAAAAAAAGTCTGGGATGAATTTTTACGCTCGTGTTGTCAGAGATAATTTCAAATTTTTCTGGAATGAAAGTCTGAGATAACTTCATGGGGATGGACTTGAGGACTTTCAATACGTCGAGAAAAGTCGTTTTGGACCAATCAAATGTTAGGTATTTTGTTAGGATTTCAATACTTTGTCTTTTGAGGCGGAACCAATGTACAACATTTTGTTGAATATTAACGATGATTGTGATACATTGCATCTTACAATTTTCAGTTGCAGCATGAATAACTGCACTTCTCTCCTCCTACAATCTTGTTGGGCCATAATTATTGATATAAGTACACTTTACTTCTCAGATAGTCCTACAAAAAAATTCTTGTGGTGTATTGAGTCATTGCTTGGAAACCGGTGGCAGCTTCCTGTTAAAAATAGGGGCCTTCCACACCTAGTTTGACTACTTCTTGTGCCAAAAAGTCACCCGTTCTTTGAGTGCAAACAACCGAAGATTTAATTTTATGAAACAATTTTTTTTCACTTTAAAAAAATTCAAACCGACTGAGAAAAGTCAAGAAATACGAAAATGGTGCCACTTTTTGATCATTCACTTAATTGTGACTCACTCTTATTTATTGTGGAGCATCAACTTTGTCAAATAAACCGGCTTAAATGTTTGTGGTATTATTCGGCTGTAAAAACTCCTCTTTTAAGATCTTTTTTTGTAACAACCATACCTGAAACAATGGTCTATGCTACGGCAAAGATTGTTAATTATCAGAATATTGTAATTTTTATTTTTTGGACTCACAACTGTGAGTTTACAACCTTTTTGTATAAGCAATCTAAATGTTCTTGCCAGTGGATCGTGGGCATAGTAACTTTTCAGAGCGCACAGCTTCCTGAGATAATCTTTTAGTAACTAACCATAAGTCAAAATTCCATAATTTATGAATATTGAAAGTGTTTTATATATAATGTAATCCTCATAAAAAAGCTTTATAATTGACATAAGCTTTACAAACACAGATGTACATTAAATTATGTATATTACTGTTTCAATTAACTTTATTCTACCAAACACGTACACATAACTTCAAAACAATATTTCGTTTTTGTTTTGAGTATTTAAATTAAATTCTATTTGAAATTCAAAGCGCGTTCCGATTAATATCCTTTTTGTTTCGTATCATCTTCTGTCTGAGTTTTCCGTGTAGTTTCTTAATTTACACGAAAAACAAAAATTGTTTCACTTAAGCCAAAGCGAAGAAGAATTCATTTACAAAACTAAAAAACGTTCAATCCCATAAAATGAAATAATTTTCAATTTCCATTTAATATATTGTATGTCTGTGTTGTGTATTGTGAGTAGGAAGAGAATTCTTGTATATTTTCGGTTCATCTTCTTTCAAATTATCTTATGACAGAAATATTTTTTGTTTTTGTTTTAGGGCTTTCTTGTGAAATGCGCTTGTTTTGGGAATATATCGATGTATAACATCCAAAAATATAAATGGTTAAGGATACTTGGATATCTTCTGTTCTTTTTTTTTTATTCTGAATTCATCTGCATCGATTTCTCGATTTGTATTTTTATTTTTTTGCCAACTTTTCCGAATTTTTTTTTATGTTCTACATTTCCCAGGCAAAAACTCATTCCAAATACACTCACATATATCTACCAGTAATAAATCATCTTATAAAACATCAATTTTATCTCATTTAGCAAATAACTCGATCGAAATTGCACACATGTTTCTTTTGATTTGCTTCTAGAGATGTACACACCCAGATGTATTCGTGTTTTATAAAAGCTAAGACGAAACCTTTTTTCAAATGCTTTTCGTATATGTACATATGCGGTACTGAAAATTCAAACAGGAATTTTATGTTCGCTATCGGATTTAATTCGATTTATCCGTCTAGTAAATTTCCGTGGAAAAGATTTATCGATTTAACAGTAAAACAAATTGATTGAAATTAACATGTTAAATGGTTTATAAATATAGAAATTTAATTTTCTAAAAAGCAAAGGGTTGCAAAAGTGTAGATAAAACATTTTTCCGTATAATGTATGTTATTTGCATATTTTATTATTTTTCAAGATTAACTGTAAAACAAACAACATTAACATACATGATGATCAATCTTAATATTAAATAAAATTAATTTCAGTTTATCACAAATGCACAACCTTATACGAAGTGTATTATTCTAAACTTGAACACAGCTGTACAGCTGATAAAATATTTGCGTATTTATTCAATTTATTAACTTTCATGCAGGTCACGTTTTATTTGAAATTTACAACTGCGGCCATATAATAACACTTGCTCAATAAGAATATAAAGACTATAAGGCTTTAAATCTCATGAAAATTTTATTTACATTTTCCAATTATTTTAGAAGGCACGTTTATGATATATACAACTTCCAAACACCATTTTTAATATGCAAATGAATTTTTAATTTAATTTTTATTTTATTTTGAAATCTTTGGATTTTATGGTTGATGAATTTTATTTTAAAATTTTATTAAGGCTTTCATATCATATCATTTTAAATAACCGGAACTTAATAAATTTAAAACGGATTCTAAATGTAAAATTTTAACCCACTCTCACCAATAAATTTTTTGCTGCTTTTTAGTACTGAGTTTTATGTGTTATTGCTTCTGTATCAATATTTTATTAATTATGTATTTGAATATTAGTGTAGTGCAATAATGTTGTTGAAAAATTATTGTTTACATTTTTTACAAAAATATCAAAAACAAAAAACTACAACAAAATTATTTGAAATGATGCGTTACTAAAATCATCTACGACTTGCATTCCAAAGCATTAAATTTACTTTTGACAAAATTGTTTCGCTTGCAAGGTAACATAAGAATTATTTTAAATAATAGTTCGAATTGATGAAAACTACTCAAGTCAAACAGAAATCAGCCCATCCAACTTTTGTAATGAAATTACCTCAATTTTAACAAAAATTTTCAATTAACAACGGATTTCGATTTTCACCGGATTCTGATTAAGACAACCGATTCATATTAATTTGGAAAAGAAAAGTTATACAATTATCCCGCAACTGACTACATCGTTAAGTGGCCGTCCTTTCTGACCAATGCCTGCTGTCCGCTTGGTCGTCGGTGCATAGGGAATGTTACTTTTGATACTGTAACGTTCGGTGCGGTATCACTGGCGGGCTAAGTTAGGCATGGTGTTTTCGGACCTACATTCGTGATAATACCGCATTGAAGACAAGCACTAAGCGACAGGTAAAAATATTGTACCCCCACAGGTTTACAGGAGAAAACCGGAAATAATAAACAGGGTGTGACTATTCAGGGATGAGACACTGTTAGCGCAGTTTTGGATAATTGAATCTTGTAGAATTTATTAATTGATACAGAGATATGATCTCGCGTACAATATTTCGACGAACGAAAAAAACAGAAACAAATCCGTTAAATAAAAACAATCTGGATTTTATAACAAAAAATAGAGGTGTGGCCAACACACGACTTTCTTTTACGAACAAAGAATTTTGAGAAATTTAAAATTTTTTTTATAATTTTTTATTTTTTGGAAACATTTTGTATTAAGTAGATTTTTGTAAACCTTATAGTTTCTGTTCACGTGAAGTATTTGCTAAATTATTCCTAAAAAAAGTTAGGACCATTTTAGGAAAATCTTCAGAATAGAGCTTTACTATTCCTAAATATTTGTGAGTGTATTAGTGTAAATAATATACAAAAATTCATTTTAATTGGGCATTTTAATGGATGTTTTAGTTTTACCGGTTAATACGTTTATTATTTATTTATTTATAGTGTTTTATTAATAATTTAGTTTTAAAAGGAAAATCACACTTGGAAACAAAGTAATCGGAACAAAAAAATAATAAAGTTGCTTCCGTTAGGCATAAAAACCTCTTAATTTTTCAAACAATTTCCAGCACTTGAGCAGTAGTTCATTTACAAAAAAATGGACAGCAAGAGGTGAAATAATATTAAACATTAACAATAATAACAAAGTTAATAAAAATAAATTAAAAAAATACGTATTACACATCAATGTGTGTTCCGTGCACTCCAAAAAATTTGACTTAAATAATTTTTCCGATTATAACATGTTAATTTCAACCATAGTGGTTCAATCCTAGCTACCTGTTCCCTTAGATTTCGGAAAATCTGTATGGTTTTCCTTTATAGTAGGCCCACAGTAACTTATAATTCGTTTTCGTTATAATTGCTGTAAATTAGGTGAAGCCGGAAACAGTTTTAATTTTAAAATATTTTTTTTTTAAATATTTATAATCAATTTTATTAGTTTGAAATAAAATTGTATTGCTATATTTTATGGAGATAAACTGTGGCAACAAGGCAAAATGGCATAAGTCTAAAATTCGCATTTTTCAGGAAAACGTTTTAAAATTAAGAGTTATTCAAAATATTATGAGTTTTTAAAATTCTGGTTTTTGTAAACGCTTATTACGGTTATTTGTAGTTGCCGGAACATTACAAAAAATATATATGATATGAAATCGATTACGGAGATTTCAAATTTGAAATAAAACGTAAAATGGAATAACTCACTTATGCCGTTATGCCTTGTGGCCACAGAAATTATTGTTCAATTTTTGTTTGGTTAAAAGAAATTTTTTTAAATATATTCGTATTATGAATTTTTCGTTTATAAGTAGTTTTTTATTGCGAAGTTTTTACACATACATTCAAATGATTTGATATTTTTAGGTAAATTAGGAAAAACTTCCCAATCGTTAGTTTTTAAGATATATCACGGATTCCGCGTTTCGTACAGTGACATGTTTCAATTTGTATAAGTGTTTTATAACTGTGCAGTCAGGTTTTTTAAATTTTGTCAATAACTATCAAACCCTAGATTTTATTTCGGCAGATTGAATCTAACATAGTGTGACGGTGACACCTAGTGTGTAATAGAAGAAGTTAAATGAATAGCTCAATGTTTAACTGTACTAAAATGGAATTTTCCATGATAAAATTGTTCTACACTATTCTAACTAGAAAAATCATGAGCTTTTTTGATGTTTGGTTTGTGTATATAAAAAGGCGAACGAAGTCGAATTGGATTAGTAATATTTGGTAAGCGATAGAGTAAAGATTAAAAGGAATTCAAAAGTGTTTTAGTGGAAATAAAAATTATAAGTGTTTGGTTGATGGATGACGAACTGTATGGTAAACTTCAATGTTGTAGCGGCAGCACAAAGTAAGTATAAATTCACGACTTCACAAAATGAAAATGAAATACTGGTTTGAATTTATCTCTTTGTAAAACGTTATAAAACGTATAATTTATTTATAATTTTTTATTTATGATTTTTATTTAGGTTTAACAAAATTTTTGGTTGTGATTGATTCACGGTCTCACTGGTAATGGCCGAGAGAAAAACACTTATTTTCGTTCTGTTTTTTTTTCTACGAAAACAAATGTCTTTTTCCCCCTCATGAGATGTCGCGTCAGTCAAATATTACATAAAATTCGAATTTCGAAAAAATACAAATAAATATTAGAATTCATCTTTTCGAGCCTCGAAAAATAAATAAATACTTGAATTCTACTTTAATAATTTGACATTCGAATTTATAATTACATTTGGAAATGTCAACAAAGGACAAAAAATTATTGTGTGCAACAAATTGGGAATAAGATAAGTATTTTCAAGATTAATTAACAAATTTAATGAAAATAATTGTTTAATTTAATTTCAGATTAACGTAATAAATGAAGAGAAATTCAGGAACAATTTAAGGTAAGTTTTATGCGATTGGGATTTTACATTTGGGAAGTTTATGTTATTGGGATTTCACATTTGTTTTTGTATTTTTCAGGTGACGAATTTATTCTGCACTGGTAGTGCAGACATACGCCGACCTTTGAACTAATAGTTCAAGACACGGGTAGCAAGACTACTTTGGTGATTGGACGTTTTAAGATGCCAGATTTGGTTTTTATTGACACCACTCGTACAAGGTCATCTGTGCCAGGGTGTGTTTGACAAACTTTGCCTAATGGCCATTGTGCTGGAGGTACGCGTTCGTCGCGTACTAATACGATGTCATCGATTTTAATGTTTGTATTTCTATGTTGCCACTTCGAGCGATTGTGAAGGGTGGTCAAATATTCCCTATAAAAGCGGTTCCAGAAATGCTGCATTATTTGTTGGATAAGATGCCATCGCGTAAGTGTATTTGGTTTGGCCGCGCTAAAGTCTGGATCGGGTGGTAATGACAATGGTTGCCCTATTATAAAATGGGCCGGTGTTAGCATATCGATTTCATCTGGACCTGATGAAAGCGAACATAACGGGCGAGAATTCAATAGCGCCTCAATTTGGGATAGTAAGGTTGTCATTTCTTCAAAATTGAGTACAGTGGTTCCTAAAACTCTTTTCAGATGGAACTTTGTTGCTTTAACTGCTGACTCGTATAGACCGCCGAAGTTAGGTCCAGATGGTGGTGTGAAGTGCCATTTTGTCTGAAAATTTAATAAAAAATTTGAAACTTGATTATTGTGTTTAATTGATTGGTTTAATTTGCAGATCTCTTGGAGCTGATTTTTTGCACCAACAAAGTTGGTGCCGTTGTCACTGTAGATGTCCGAACATACTCCTCTTCTAGACATGAATCGTTTCAGGGCGGCTAAAAATGCGTTGGTCGATAGGTCGCTGACCAGTTCGATGTGAACTGCCTTACTGCTCATACACACGAAGATCGCGATGTAGCCTTTATGCGGTTTGCTTCGTCTTCCTACCATGGATCTAAGCCATATGGGACCGGCGTAATCAACCCCCGTTTGATTGAATACATATTTGAAATCTACGCGAGCCGCTGGTAAATTTCCCATTAATTGGTTGACTTGCTGAGGTTTGTGTCGGATACATGGAATACAACGTTGGATTTGTTGTCGTACAAGATTTTTGCAATTCAGTATCCAATACTTCTGTCGTAATGTGGATACCATTAAAGACTGTGCCGCATGTAGATATTTGATGTGAGTTTCTGCAATAATCAGTTCGGTGATGATATGTTTTGCTGGTAATATAATGGGAAATTTCTTGTGATATTCAATATTGGCATGCTGGATTCTGCTCCCGACTCGTAAAATTTGATGGTCATCCAAAAACGGATTCAACGCAATTAGCTTGCTTTTCTTAGGTAGAGGTTTTTTATTTTTGATATTGGATATTTCGGTACTGAAGCTATTATTCTGGACCCATTTGAATAAGATGTCGGTAGCCCTCTTATAAACTTCTGGTGATAAAACATTAGACTTCGGTTTGGTCTTACTGGCGTTATTTAAAAAATGTAATGTTAGTGCAATGATTCGGACTAGTTTGGAAAATTTAGAATATCTCTGTGCGAGGTCTTCAAGAAAAACGTTTGGCATTACAACATCTAGCTTATGTATCTTAGTGGGTTTTTCTTCGTTGGTAATTGGATTTGGATGAAAAAGACTTCCTTGATTGGGCCAGGATTTCGGATCTTGACGAAGCCATGTCGGGCCTTTCCACCAAAGGTCAAAATTTTCCAGTTCCGATGGTAAAATACCTCGTGAAGCGCAATCAGCAGGGTTTTCCTTCGTTGGTACATAGTGCCAATTTTTTCTTGAAGTTGACTCTAGGATTTCAGATGTTCGGTTAGCTACATAACTCTTCCAACATCTTGGATGTGATGATAACCACCATAATACATTTGTTGAATCGGTCCAATAGAAGATTTCTATATTTTCGGATTGCAGCGACTCGACGACTGTTTTCATTAGTTTGGTTAATAAAAGTGCACCACATAACTCCAACCGTGGAATGGAAACATGTTTAATGGGCGCGACTCTAGTTTTTGAGCAGACTATATTTGTTTGCCAGGTGCTATTTTTGGTTTCAGTTCTGCAATAAATGACAGCAGAATAAGCGAACTCGGACGAATCGGAGAATCCATGTAACTGGAAATGTTTATTTGCGGTAAATAACCACCGAGAAATGGATATTTTGTCTATGTGAACTAATTCTCTTCTAAGTTGATGCCATTTTTTAGAAATATTGACGGGTAATGGATCATCCCACTGCAAATTCAATAGCCACAATGATTGAAATAAAATTTTCACCATAATAGTGCATGGTGACAACCAACCGAGTGGGTCGAAGATCTTTGATGCCTCGGATAACATCTCTCGTTTGCTATTTGTTTCCTTTGGATTAACGGAAACTTTGAAATGAAAGGAATCATTCTTGGGGCACCATTCCAAACCTAATAATTTGATTGACCGTGTTCCCTCAGATATCTCGATAGGTGATAATTCTTGGCTACTTTGAGGTATAGATGTTAGCAGTGACGGGCAGTTGGAAGCCCATTTCCTCAAGTGAAAACCAGCTGAATCCAAGATCTCAATAATTTGGGTTTGTAGCAAGAGAGCTTCTTCCTCGCAGTGGGCTCCTGACCTCAAGTCGTCAATATACAGGTCTTGTTTAATTACTCTTGAAGCTACTGGAAACTTTGTGGAATAATTATCGGCAATGGTTATCAAGGTTTTCGTGGCCAGATATGGTGCAGAGGCGGTGCCGTAAGTGACTGTCAATAGCCGATAATCTTCGATTGGTAAATTTGGTGAGTCGCGCCAGACGATTCGTTGGAACTCGGTATCTTCTTGGGCCATCAGTATTTGGCGATACATCTTTTCGATGTCGCTCGTAAATACGATTGCATGTTTTCTAAATCGTATTAATATCGCGTACAAGCTATCTTGGACGGTAGGTCCTACCATTAGGTTTTCGTTTAGGGATACTTTGCTTGCCGATTTAGCCGAAGCATCAAACACCACCCTAAGCTTCGTTGTGGTGCTTGATTCTTTATATACTGCGTGATGTGGCATATAAAATGATGTATTTGGATCATTGGTTGCGACGGTTGGAGGTATGCGTTCCATGTGTCCCAATCTTACATATTCGCGCATAAATGTCGTATATTCTAATTTGAGCGCGGGATATTTATTAAATCTAGTTTCCATCGCAAACAATCGCCTGATCGCCATTTCTCTGGTGTTTCCCAATGGTTTTCTGGGTTGTTTAAATGGCAGCTTTAGGACGAACCTACCTTCCTTATTACGTTGGTGGGTTGCTTCAAAGTGAGCTTCGCACAGTTTTTCTTCCTCGGTAAAGTGTCGAGTTGGAGGTAACTCCTCGATCTCCCAAAATCTTTTAAGCGTTTGATCAATGTCTGATTCTGTACAGAAGCTCAATTGTACTAAGTCGTTCGTGGTACTCGTTTTGGTGTTCCCAGCAACAATCCATCCGAATATGGTATTTTGGGCAATCGGTCTTCCTTGACTGCATTTGATTTTTCCTTCACTAAGAATTTCAAAGAAATATTCGGCTCCTATCAGAATATCAATGATGCTTGTTTTGAAGAATGTGGGATCCGCTAATTGTAGCGATTTTAGGTGTTCCCAATATTCCGGATTGATGTTCGATGTCGGCATTGGTGCTGTTACTCTTGGTAATATAAGAGCATTTATAGTTAATTTAGGTTTTGATGCAAATCTGGATGAAATTTCGAGAACGGTTGACCCTCTCGTGGTTCCTGCTTTAGATGAGCCAACACCCTTAATCGTAATATTTGCTCGCTGTCTTGGTAAAGCCAAACGTTTAACGCAGTCCTCGGTGACAAAGGATGCCTGCGAGCCTGAGTCCAAAAGAACCCGGCATGGTTGCATTTGACCAGAAGCATCAGTAACATGAACGATCGCTGTAGGTAGTAACGATTGTACGGTAACGTGGTTGGGTTGGGTTGCTGGTATCATTGCTTTATTGGTTGATTGTAAATTTTGGTTTTCCTCACTTTGAAGTGTGTTGGGTGTAGGTACGTTCGTGGTAAGAATTGTGGTTGATTGTGAGATCGGTTGCGAACTTGATGATAGTGGAATGTTGAGTGGAGCACATGTTGGTGATGACGTATTTGATGATATGTTGGGTGAAGAAAGTGTGGTGTTGACTGAGGGTAATGTTGACGGTTGTGATATGGATTGTGAATTAGACGCATTCGAAATATGTAGAAGGCTATTATGTCGTTTTCGGCAGATCTGACACGATCGTTTTGATTTACAAGAACTGACCATATGAGTGTCGCTTAGACAATTATAACATCTCGATTTTTCACTTATCAACGATCTTCTTTCACTGACGTTCATATCTCTAAACTTTGGGCACTGGTATAGCATGTGTTCAATCTTACACAATGGGCAATTTAAATTAGAAGTCGAGGTTGTATAGGTACTTCTAACATTAGAAGTCATTCGTGTCACAGGTTTGGTAATTGTTTCACGAATTCCCTCAAGCGTATCCGCTCTTGTTTGGAGAGATTCAATAAGATTTTTGAAAGTTGGAAAATCAATTTTTGATGAATCGTGTTGCCAAAATTGCCTGCTATCGTCATCCAGTTTATTAAGAATGATGTATATTAGCCAAGGATCCCGTAATTCACCTTGAGTACCAACCGCTTTAAGACCCCTGACAATTTCTTCACTGGTATCAGCCAATTTTCGAATCGTTGACGAATTCACCCGAGTGATAGGAGGTTGCTTAAAGAAAGCCTCGATGTAGCTATTCATGGTATTTTTTTTCTTATCGTACCTTTTGATAAGAATTTGGTAGGCCTCTATATAATTTGAGTCCGTAATGCTTAAATGCCGAATAAGACTTAATGGTTCACCTTTGAGACAACCTTTCAAATATTGCAGTTTTTGGGCTGGAGCCAGTGACACCTTTTCATGAACCGCATTGTTAAATAGGTCGAAGAAACTTTGCCACTCTTGAAAGTCTCCTTGGAATATGGGAATATTTAAACGAGGTAATCTGGTTTCGTTTGTGCCTGAATGAAATTGACACGTGGTTTCAACTGGTAGCCCCGTGGTATTTAATTGTGCCGCCGTATGGAAATGTCGTAGTGCGGCAGTTAATAACGCAACCGCATGGTAGTAGGTTTCATCAAATTCTTCCGAACAAGAAGGTTCTTCAGGTTTAGTTTCAAATATTTTGTCTTCCACGCTTACGAATTCGGTATACAGGACACTAATTTTATCTAACCGCGCCTTGATCTCTTCCATCTGTGTAGATTCTGCGATATTTTCGGCAAATGTCGAAATTTTTGTTAACTGGCCGCTTAGCACTGAACGTCGCTTTTTAAGAGCATTCATTATGAAATTAACACACGAATTTGTACAACTAGCAACACTGAACGCCCTCGAATTAATGAAATTAATCACAAAAAACAACAATATGGAAAGGTACTGGTTAATAAAGTAATTAGAGAAACACAGAAATGTGGAAATAAGCACCGGTATGTTAAATTCACTATTTTAATTTACTTTATTTAAAAAAAATATTTATCGTAATAATAATAAAAAAAATAATAAATTATACTTAAGGTTTTCAAAATGGTGCACCAATACTGAAGTGGCGTGATGATACTTTCCGATATCCGGCTCGAAGGACCATATGTTTGGTTGATGGATGACGAACTGTATGGTAAACTTCAATGTTGTAGCGGCAGCACAAAGTAAGTATAAATTCACGACTTCACAAAATGAAAATGAAATACTGGTTTGAATTTATCTCTTTGTAAAACGTTATAAAACGTATAATTTATTTATAATTTTTTATTTATGATTTTTATTTAGGTTTAACAAAATGTTTGGTTGTGATTGATTCACGGTCTCACTGGTAATGGCCGAGAGAAAAACACTTATTTTCGTTCTGTTTTTTTTTCTACGAAAACAAATGTCTTTTTCCCCCTCATGAGATGTCGCGTCAGTCAAATATTACATAAAATTCGAATTTCGAAAAAATACAAATAAATATTAGAATTCATCTTTTCGAGCCTCGAAAAATAAATAAATACTTGAATTCTATTTTAATAATTTGACATTCGAATTTATAATTACATTTGGAAATGTCAACAAAGGACAAAAAATTATTGTGTGCAACAAATTGGGAATAAGATAAGTATTTTCAAGATTAATTAACAAATTTAATGAAAATAATTGTTTAATTTAATTTCAGTAATAAATGAAGAGAAATTCAGGAACAATTTAAGGTAAGTTTTATGCGATTGGGATTTTACATTTGGGAAGTTTATGTTATTGGGATTTCACATTTGTTTTTGTATTTTTCAGGTGACGAATTTATTCTGCACTGGTAGTGCAGACAATAAGTGTACAGTAAAAATTTGAGAATAATTTATTTAAAGTGATTTCGTGAATTTTTATTAATAAACTGTGTTGTAATAATGCTTGTGTGAAATAAATATTCGTTGGTGAGAAATTAAATTGATTTTGTTTTATTCACAATCCAGTGATACGAACCTTGATTGACAAGGCAAAAATATAACAATAGAATAAACAAAATGAGATATGTAAACAAATGTACGTTACGTACGCGTGACAAAATTGATATGGAACTAATGGAATGATTGATATGCAAAATAACTTTTCTGGACCAAGGGAGTGGACACTTCCTGTTTGCCGATTTGGAGTAAAATTCACTGGGACCTCCCGCTTTACAATCGAATTTTTCGTTGACCTTTTCGAGATTTAATCCAATAATCGCTTTATCGCATTAAGATTCCTGTAAACTTCTCATGTTCCCATTCAACGATGTCAAACTTCAGATAAATCTGTAGGTTTCTTGTTTGTCGTATTCGATTCCGTTCTTGACAGTAAATTCGTACGCAAATCCAGTACATAGAGAGCGTTGTTTAAACTTACATTTTTCTTTTGGTTCCCTACCGTAGCCTTAATTTTTACAGTACCTTTAGTAATCACCATCGTAGATATGTTGCTCGCTGGATTTAATTTCCCGTTTGAAACAACAGTCATGTCCTCAAATTTTTCTTCGTGCTTACAAAGATGGGTCTTCGGTGTTTTTTCTCGAATTTCTCTTTCTTCGCTGTTTCTGTTTCATCATTTTTCCTCTTTCGGATTTCTGTTCCTTCGCAAATTTCTTTACAAATAACGCATCGGGAGCTGCTGCTCGCACATTGTTCTTCCTCGCTTCGTATTCCTCCTTGATTTTGATTTTAAGTAATTTTGGTGATGTTAGTTCGTCACGAGACTCTATTGACGGTAAACTGTACAATAATATGATTGTCGGTAAGTCCGCATTGATTTCAATCCATTTCTTCAAGTTTATCGACTGCGTCGAAAAGCTTTTGAATATGGTCACGCATATCATTCCCTTCCTACATTTTCTGGAGTGTTAACTGCCTAAGAAGCGTTGCTTTACGACCCCTCTTGATTGATAAATATTTTCAAGCCTTAACCAAACCTCGCGAGAACTTCCTCAGCCCTTTATTTCGTTTAGCTCTGACGGATTTATTGATAAAATAATATCAATGAGCTTCGGAAACTCATTCAAACCAAATACCGAATCACCATGCGGTTTTGTTGATGCGGACTGGGGAAGTTGTACGATAGACAGGCGTTCGTATACAGGATACGTATTCACCTTGAGTGGTGGTCCAATATCCTAGGAATCAAAGGAGCAACAAACTGTAGCGTTATTGTCTACCGAAGCTGAATACATGGCACTCACAGAAAATACAAAAGAAGCCATTTATTTGAAGAAATTTCTGACGGAGTTGGAACTTCACGATTTGACTAACGTGGAAGTTTTCAATGACAACATGGGAACACGGAGATGTTATCTCGAGTACAATATTTCGACGAAGGAAAAACACAGAATCAAATCCGTTAAATAAAAACTATCTGGATTTTATAACAAAATACAATCGCACATCGACATTCGAGCGTTGCTATGATAGTTTTATTGACTTTAACAGACACACCACTCCACACGACTTCCACTTAGTATGCCGAAGAGGTTCCCTTAATCATCGAACCACGGTACCATACTAGATGGCTTGGCACCATTGGACAACGATGCCATTAACAGAAGGAAGGACGCCCCCCGCCAAACCACGCTTCGCCCCCACATATATGACATGCCGACCACCGGACGTAATCTTACCGGAGAACAACATCGCCCAAGAAAAGTGGATAATTTAAACAATAAATAATAATAAAATAAAAGGATAGCTCGCTCGTTGGCCTCACGACCGCACCCTCAGAGCACCGCCATGAGACGCGGGCTACTGTTAAATATAATAATAAAAGGTCCTGCAAACAAATGGGTGCCTCAAAATGATAGAAATAGAGAGTTGAGGAAAGGGAGCTAGAGGGATGTACCACTGACCGTCGAGACAATGGACCGCCCAATCAAACCTACTGAGGTGGAAATAGCAAGTACCACTGTCCCCACGCTCAGGGCACATAGAACTACGAGGGGAAACGCTACCGCGAAATCAATGGCGCGCAAGGAACGGCTGCTTCCTGAAATAGCCGGACAGACTATTTTATTAGAAGCACTGGAAGAAATTAGAAGGAAAGAGACTAAAGGAAATACATTTCGAAGAGATCTCCTCTCAGGACGACGGATTAAGGGCCACCACCACATGTAACGCGATATCGGGGAAATGGTCAACCTAGGAGCAACCTCGAGTGAACTGACTAGAAAGATTTAATCGACCACCCACTCATGTTCTCTCTCCGCTCATCCCACCGTAAATAGAACGTTTAAAGGGAAATAAATTGAAATGTTTGGTAAAAAAAATTACAAAAAATGGTAAATATGAAAAAATGGGACAACCCAAAAAAAATGTTCAAAAAAAATTACGGTTGGTTCCGGATCATTCCAAAGCACTTTGTCAGTTCCCGTTCCCCCTCCTGTAAGGAGCTAAAACTTTTATTAAATACCCCATTTGGAGTGTTTTGACATACTCGTTATAAGCTCATTGCATTACATTTAACGTCTTTAGTCCCATTAACGGCTATTTAGCCGTTATCGAGATAGAAATACTAACACAACGCACAACAAGTCTGAAACGCGAAATATCTCACTGAATTCAAAAACCAAAGTACACATAAATTTAGCAAGAGTAGCGTATATTGTCAGAAATATTTTGCAACGTTAAATGGAACACAGGAAATAGTGGCTTCTTAGTTAACCAACCGCAGGTAGGAAGGTTTTTGCCGTTGCTAAATTTTCTATAGATAATTTAGCAAAGAGCAGGCTGCTGGCGAGTACTAGTTGCTTTTCGGTTCTTCAACCAATTTACTGCGGGAACTAGCGTTTCGTCAACTGGAAAATAACTAATGTACAATTGTGAATCTTTGGTAAGACGGTCTTAATAGTTGAGAATTTAAATTGGGTGAGAAGAGAAATGGTATCCAAATTTAGGAAAACACATGACATCATATCATGGACGTATCTTGCTGAAAATAACTGTAAATTGTTCTAAAATATAAATGTAATGGTCCATATCAAGAAAACAGGGTAACAGAGAATCATCGGCCGATACACCTCCTAATTGAGGGTTAAGCTCATTCTTCATTGCTATCGAAGAAGAAGGGTACAATAACATCACCAACCAATAGTAATTTTTTCGGAGTACAATGAATACTCCAGGACCTCCTGTGAATTTTCACCCCATATACGGTAAGTTTGTTCATCCATAAATGGACCTCTTCGTTGAAGAAGAATATTTTGACAAATATTCAAGTCAAGTTTGAAACGTTTTAGAGTCCAGTCAGCGAACGTATATGGCGTAACGTGGTGGCCCAAGTCTTTGCCAAGCTGAGGTGTGTGAAAATCGAGAGGGTTGGACTATCAATATCTGCTCAGCACAGTTGACTCAAAACTTTTCAACGACGTGGCGAATATAATGTTCGTTTGGACGTTTATTGTGGGTTGTCACCGTAATAGCGATACGTAAGAATCCCAGAACGCGCATTTCCGTAAATTTTTATAGATCTAAATTTTTTCTTGTTGTTTTTGTATTTTGAGAATTTTTCATATTCTCAAATCAAATCTTGAATAGTTAAATTTAATGAAATATTTCAAAAACCAATTCTGTATATGGCTAGTTGGAGGCTAGATTGATTTCATTTGAGTTGAGTTCATACAAGCATGTAGCTTTTGAATCGAGTTGATTTGAGGACTCTGTTGGTCGTCGTCAAATGTGGAGTTGGGTAGATGCTTGAGATTTGGTTCAAGCTAAGTAGAGCCGCGGTTGAGTTCCCTTGCGTGGGGTTCGGTTGGGGAATTATTTGGGTGTTGATTCGCTGATTTGGTGATTGTATTGGAGATTCCATTGCAATTGAGTTGGAGGTTGAGTTGTAAATTGAGTTGGATGTTGAACTTCAGATTGAGTTAAGTGGTTCAGTTAGGGATCGATTTTGGAGTTGAGTTAATTTTCAGGACCGAAATTCTGATCACCTCGTGAGATTTTAGCCCTTTTTATTTTTTTATTTTTTTTATTTTTTTTAATTGTTGCCAATGGCTTTATTCTTGAATAAATGATTAGAAATCATTAGAAATGATAAATGATTTCTACATAAGAAACTCACAAGAAGTAATCAAATCTTAAACTAAAAATTATTACATATTTTAAGTCTTAACCAATGTTAATACTTATTGTTAGTGCTCACAATTTAATTAATTTAGATTACACTTATATGTATATATCGAATTAAATTTACAGGTTCACAGGTTCATCGGTTCGAGTGGATCTGTTCTTCTCAGACGTCTAAATCGCGGCTGTTTTAGTATCTCCCTGGCCAATTCGTTGGGATGTGCTTCTAGTTTTGAGTAATATTTCGAACTGAATTCTTTAATAGTTTCTTTAACGGGTTTAATCCCAAGGTCGTGATGTAAATTACTATTTCGAATGTATCAAGGAGCATTGGTAATACTGCGAAATATTTTCGCTTGGGTTCGTGGCAGGAGTTCTCTGTTTGAAGCGCTGGTGGATCCCCATAACTGAACACCATATGTCCATATGGGTTTGATTATCGCTTTGTACAGTAAAACTTTATTGGCTAATGACAACTGAGATTTTCTTCCCATCAGCCAATACATTTTGGAAAATGTAATTTTTATTTGGTTGCGCTTTGTTTCAATATGATTTTTCCACGTTAACCTTCTATCCAGATGTAAACCTAAGTATTTTACCTTCGTTTGTTGAGGAATATTTCTATCGTTTAATTTCACTGGTGGGCAGGTGCATTTGTTTAGCGTGAATGTGACGTGAGTTGATTTGATTTATAGTTAAATTTAAATAAAAGTAGCACATGAATCACTATATCACCTCTTTCTTACTAGATATTCATAAACTATCAGATGCATTCAATCGTAATAAATATTTTAAAATTTTTCAGTATATGCACCCAATATTCTAAATGGGTGTGATTGACTGCTAGTTTTTGTCCAGCGCAAAATCGACTGTTTTACCAAGATCGGCTTAATGCAGTTTGAAATCGGGTGTTTAGTTCGAAATCTAATTTCAGAATTTTCGTTTTATATGAATTGTTTTATTATCACTTATTAATTACTATTTATGCTTTACTATTAACTATTAAAATGCTAATAATATTGTTTTATTTACAGGTAAGCGGGCAGATCTGTTTAAAATGGGTAAGCGCATAAAATGGACACATACATAAATTTTAATATTGGGAATTTAAAATGAAATTTTGTTTGAATTAAAATTAAGTCAAAACTTAGTGAATGAAACTTTTGGATACCATGGTGTTAGAAAGAGAGGTTAATAGACTATGACAATCACGTCATTCTGTGTAAATTGGTTTTCGATGAATGTTGTTAATTACTATAAATGGTTTATGTTAAAAATTAAACGATAAAGTATATTTGTGCAATACACCAATGAAGTTTTTTTATCTTTGGTACCGTGCTTCCGAAATTCGTTTTCTCTTCCTCGATAAATTGAAGATTTTGTGCCAAGGACTACCAATGCATATCTCCTAATCAAATTATTGAGGTCATTCTGAGTGAATAGTTCACTCTCCTCCGTTTCCTTTTCACTGCTGTAGAATTCTTCCCCGCTGGACGCTTCACTCTCACCTATGTTATCCTTCGAAACTTCCATTACTTCATTGTTTGAAAAACTTGAGTTGAAGTAATTGAATTTTACAGGTTTCGTTATTGTACATACATCTGCGTACTTTATATTTAGTTTACTGTTTAAATTTAAACCTATTACAAAAGTAAATTCCTCTTTCGATTGAGGTTTTTTCCATATTGCTGGTGTTGTATATTTTAAATTTGAGTTACTCTTAGTATTCTTCCACCTCTTTAGCATAGTTGAACATGCATTGCATATAATATTTGGAGTCCACATATTTTGCTCAAGGATTTCTCCACCGAAACATTCGAGGTATATATTTTTAGTCGAGTCAGATATAGTCTTCCAACATTTAGTTATTTCAAATTTACCACAAATGTAACAAAGCACATTCGGGTCTCTATCACACTGATATATTCTTGTAGCTGTATACTCCTCAAAGTCCAAGTTGCCTACCATTGACTAGCTACGGTCGCATGATGACGACGCCAGCGGGTCCGATTTCCTACCTTAACCAGCCGCCGATACTGGGGTATCCCCTCCCCTGAATCGTAACATTTCTATGTGAGGTTGCCATGACGGCATGAAAGCCGTAACCCAGGGACTTAGCCGGATAGTGAGACAGCTCCGTTGCCCACCGTCAGCACGTGGAGGTGCCCTGGGTACAGCCACACGTTATTTTGCTGTTGACACGTGTTTTTTGGGATAATGAAGATTCAGAAGTAAATTTGAACTACGGAATCCTTTTTGCGGTTAAAAATACTCCGGAAACGATATATCTGGAGTAATCGGTACAAATAATAGACTTTGGTATTTTGTTGAGCAATTTCGACCAAAAATTGAGGTTTTGTGGAAAACTGGTTATAGGGAAAAACAGTGCAAAGAGGTAAGAGACGAAGAAATGCAACAGCGTAAGCGCGACTCGTGTGGAATGGGTGGATAAATAGAAAAGAGTTTAAACTAAAGAGGAGAAACAAGCTTTTTTTCTTTCATGTAAACAAAGCATTTAGTTTTTATTGTTGTTAAAGAGTGTGCTTAGTTTGTTTATTTCTGGTCTATTGTATTTTAAAGTCTTTGATAAATAGTAAGTAAGATCTTACGTCATTGATTTCGTTTTTATAATTTTATACTGTATTTTTCACATAGCCATACAAAGAAAAAGTAAATTTGTACAATTTTATTTTAATTACAATATATTAGTCATATTACTAAATTTAAGTTATTGGTTTTAAAATATGTTATACTCAAAGGTTTGATTTAAATATAAACCTAAAAATGTTTTCTGGTACGAGTATTTTTCATTCATAAAATTTTAATCAAAAATCTTCAATTTTACATGGGTTCTTATGAAAAATCGTAAAATGTATCCCCCTTAAATTAAGCTTCTTTTAACCTTCACTCTGTGTATAGCTTACTATCACGTTGGCTGTGTATAGGGGTCAATATGACCCGATAGATATCTTCATGTATTTCATAGGGAAAGTAAATAAAATATAAAAAAAATTAACAGTTGAATTTGCTGAAAATCACATTTTAACTAGTCAAATTTATGTTTTAATCAGATGCGTAATCGGATGCCACTTCCTCTTCATCCCAAACCAATTCCCGTTTTTTTATGCATTCTATCCATATGATTTTGGTGTGGTTGGGACAAAATGGCTCATTACAAAAATGACATCTTGTTCTGGTTTTCATATCAGATGATTTATGGCTCAAGTAACATCTTCGTCGTTTGCTAAGTGTCTTAACCGTCACTTCTTCGCCTATTGATTCCCGCCTTATTGTTAATGCTTTATAACTTTCGAGTGTTATAGAGCCGCTCCAACACGTTGGCCTGCATCAGTTGTCTAGCCAATTCTTTTAGAAATGATTTTCTTTCGGATGCTTTCCGAGTTTCATACAAAGGGGCGGTTGGCGCTTTTATACAAAACGTAAAGGCTGCAATATCAGCGAGATCAGTAAGGTTAAAAAATAACACCATCGGCCATCGTTGAGTTTTCCTTTTGCATGTACAGGTTCTCACTAATTTATAGGAGGTGTCTAGCCCTCCTTTTGTTGCGTTATAATCCACAATTTAATTAGTTATATTAGACTCACGGTCTACTCCGTTATTGTTGTGTAAAGTTGATAATAGCAAAAAGTTTTTATTTGTTTTAGGAATAAAACGCACAAGTGTTTGGTTGATATCAAAACAGAATTTTGAAGGTTTTAGTTCTCGTGTTTTTAATTCCACCTTACTACTAAACTCTTTGGGAAGATCGGTTTTCTTTCATCTAATTGTACCAATTAGAGTATTTCTTGTTCTGCAAAAGTTAATCGGCTAAAGGACGAAGGGGAAGTAGAAAAGTTGTCCATGGTAATTATTATTTCTTATGCTCCTTTGGTTGATGAAATAGAGCTGTGTGAATATTGTGAAGAAGAAAAATTTTAAGAGAATTCATCTGTAATTAGTACGATTCGCTAGTACTTAACGCACAGCACATTCTGTATATATAGAATGTAAATTGTGGTATAATCAGTCCAGTCGCCGCGGCCTGATGAGAAGATTGATTTTTCATAATCATAAGCTCATCAGTTCGAAACTGGATTGAATTCTCTTACAATCTTCGGAACATATTAAAATCACTCCATTGGTTGCCTACCAACATCTACTTCTGCGTTCAATGGGTAAGAATTCTTTGCGTCGCATAGTCAGAATATTTTAATTCTAAACTTCTCTGGCTTCGAAGGTACCAATCTACTGTTAGAAAGAATATCTCCTTCGACCTAGAGCCAATTGTTGATCAATGATTAAATTTCATCATGGTTTATGAGGTCCTCGAATGTTTGCCAAGGGCATATTCCATATATATTGGAATGCTGCCAATCTATCGATTTTTAGCTGCTCCTGTTTTAGACAGCTATAACTGAGTGGTTTGATTTATTGCTGTTTAAACCGTCACGCTTTCTCTTTCTCGCAGTAGGAGAAAGTTGCGTGTTTTGGTTACAATCGGAGGGTTCAAGCTCCACTTTCCGATAGTTTTACTTTCTTTTACTCTAATAAAATAAAGTATAGTAATCATGAAAATTTTGGACCTTGAGATTTTTGGAGATTTATTTGTTTTGAGGTCCCCTGAGTCCGAAAAAGTGGGTTTCGAAATGGTGTCTGTCAGTCTGTCTGTGTCCTATCTACAGCCCAGATGGTTTAACCAATCGAACTGAAACTTCAGATTTAAGCTTTTTTGATAAATTGGGAGGTCCCAGTGAATTTTACTCCAAATCGGCTAACCGGAAGTGGCCACTCCCTTGGTCCAGAAAATTTATTTTGCAAATATCTTAAAAAGTATAAGTTAAAAAGTATAACTTAAATTAATAAAAAACAAAATTAAAAATTAAAAAAAAAAAAATTAAATTTCTCAAAATTCTCTGTTCGTAAAAGAAAGTCGTGTATAGGCCACACCTTCATTTTTTTATTTTGGTCATAGTACCACATACCAGTAGTGTTTGTTTCTTTATCCTCCACAGTCGCATTTTCAACATTTTGTTATTCATTTCCTCGATCGTCAGCGAAAAGTTGAAAATGTTAATCGTTATCAAAATTTATCGGTTCAACATGCTCATCTTCATCGTAGTTACAAATGTTTATCGGCGCAGCTTGTTCACGCTCATCGCCATCGGAAACTCCACATCAACAGCGTCGTTTACTATTTCCGCTTCATCTGATACCTTAGGAGTAGAAACTCTATCGAGAAGTCCAAGGGGCTCTTGGCTGATCTGTCTTTTCCGCACCATAATAACAATATCTATAACCAGGATAAGCTATTTTTACTACTAAGCACCTTCAATTACAAACAAAAACTAAACCAGAAATATCGTTCAACGATCATTCGAAATATCGGTAACGGTAAAATAATACAAAAGTAAAATGAGGAAAAATATCAAGAATAGGTATGTATGTATATATATGCCAGAGACGGGTAGTGTCGAAAACTAGTATTTGTGGCACAGTTTATGTTACGTTTTGACACGAGTTCTGGACAGTCTTTTAAAACCTTTGTTTTCAAAATTTTTTGACAGAACTTTTTGACTGCAAAGAAACTGAAAAATGTACAATTTTAGCTTCATTAACATTCAGAACTGTTTCAACCAGTTAGAACAGTTTCTAAATTAACCGGTATATTTCAATAATGTACTCACGAAACAATCAGAATATTTTATTTCCTCTTTTTTCCAATATCACACACACAGTTTTTGACACTTTCCGACAGTTGTTGACATTTTTCGACAGCTTTTGGTCATAACTTAAGGTTCTTCACCCATTTTTGACAAAATTTTCGAAAACTCAGATTTTTTAGCGTTTTTATCTATAATACACATACAAAAAGTGAATAACAAAGCAGTTTCTCTCTCAGTCTCACTTACTAATTAGCAGAAAAATTGCACAACACATCACAGACATATACAATACAATCATAGATATAAGAACGTAAATAATTTTTTGATTAATAGTTTGACCATTAGTATTAGATTTGAATTGGCCAGGGAGATACTAAAACAGCCGCGATTTAGACGTCTGAGAAGAACAGATCCACTCGAACTGATGAACCTGTGAACCTGTAAATTTAATTCGATATATAGTATACTAAGTGTAATCTAAATTAACTAGGGGTCACCTGTGCAATTGTACAATTTTATTATTAATTTGTTTCTTTATTTCTAAATTTCTGTTGCTCGCGGACTCCCAACTCTTTTTTATTCAAATTTCGATTTTTAGAGGCAACCAGCAGCAGCAGCAAAAACAAAAATATATTTTAAATAAAACTGTTTAATAATTTCAAAAATTAAATTAAGTGTTTTATTTATTATTATTATTATTTATATTTAAATTCCGCTACGGGAAGCAAATTTTCACTCCAAATTTGACTCTTGCGCGTCTTCGAAGACGTACAGTTGTAGGTCCGTTTTTCGTATCGAAAATCTATGGTGAATTATTTAGGAACAAAATTTAAACTTTTTTGAAATAGAATATGTACTTACATAATTAAGATAAAACCTCCTGATATACCACATTGTCGGTTACTGTGACATCATCAACAGTACTTCCTTGTTTTGGTCCTTCGATAATTTAAATTTTTAGAGCAGTAGATTGTGTTGCTCTTGATAGTGCTGTGTAAAGCTGGCCATGGGTAAAAATAGGTTCAGGAAGATAAATGCCGATTTTTTTAAATGTGTGTCCTTGTGCCTTGTTTATTGTCATTGCGTATGCAAGACGTACTGGAAATTGATGTCTTATTAAATTGACATGCAATGCTGGATCGTTCGACGTATCTAAAGATATTCTTGGAATGAAATGTGTAGTGCTCTTTACTGTGCCAGTTAAAATTTCAACTTTTATTACGTTCCTCTGTAAATCTGTGACTGCTAATCTTGTTCCATTACACAAACCATTTTTAATAGGTAGGTTTCGCATAAGCATTACGATGGAGCCCTTTTTTAATTTTAAAATATGTGGAGGAAGACCAGAAGGATTTAACGAATTTAAAAATTCTGTTGGGAAATTCACTTGTAAATTACTGTCATCGGTACCATCTTCGTTTTTAACGGAATCTACTGAGCAAAAGGACACTTCTTCGGCATTTAAATTGTTCAATACTATGTCATTTATACGACGAACATCATCATTTTTAGGACAAAGAATCGCTTTTTGAGATACAGATGCCACATCTCCTGGAGTAAAATTATTGCCAAATGTATCGGTAACGATATCGTCTGATAGAAATTCATTTGGTATATTTAGTGAATATTGTGTTTTTTAATTGATTGATCGGAGCAACATTTACCATCGCCAATTGAAAGAAGCCATGTGCAAAAAGTTGGATCAGTGATTGCTCTCATATTTTGATCGAGCTTAAATATTTGAAAAAGTTTCCATAGTGGTGACTTTTTTATTGTAGCATTTACAACGCTGACACGGTTTCCTCCTCGGATAACGGGAAGAACTTGCCGAAAGTCGCCGCCTAATATAATAAATTTTCCACCGAAAGGGTAATTATTTTTCATTAAGTTACGAAATACTAAGTCAATAATTTCAAGAGCAACTGCAGGTGCCATAGGTGCCTCGTCCCATATAAGGCAATCAATTGATGTTAGTAACTTTCTTTTGTTTTTTGATAACTGAGGAAATTTAACGCAGTCATGTGGCAGGTGATGTGCCGAAATTCCAGTCCAAGCAATACATAATGTTGTTTTATTAATTGTGCTGAGTTTTTGTATTAATGTTCGGTACAAAAATGTCTTTCCGCTACCTCCAGGGTCATCTAAGTAGAAATATTTCTGTGAATTTATACCTTGAATAGAGGACCAAATATTTGAAGCAGCCATACGCTGTGCTTCGTTTAGATTATCCCAAAGATATGGTTCATTGTTAGGAATACAAAGTGGTACTGTAATAAGGTTGGCATATATTTCTGAATTTGGTACTGGTAATACAGTAAAGAGATCAAACCCAACATCTTCACATAAATCTCGCAGCGAAATAATGCAGTTCGTTAACGCAGCATCTTCCCCTAGACCAGAATAAATGAAATCTTCAATCATATATATAATCTTTATAGTCGTTGAATAATTTTAATGGGTTTGAAGGATTGCAGTGACAAATAATTGTAACAAAAAAAAAAAAGCGTAATGATTTTGGAAGCATATACTTCGAAGCTTCAGAAAGACAAAATGCCATTCTGCAGAATCGTTTATCAAACCTCTAGCTCGAGCAGCTTCTCTGTAAGTTGAGTATACTACATTTTCAAAACTTTTTAAGCTTTCGAAGGAAACAGCTTCTCTTCCTTTAACCGAAAGAAATAACAGTCGGAGGTGATACCGCTCAGTATCTTTTGGTGAAACTGCTATTATTCTTCCTATAGCTTTATTGCCGTGATGTGAATTTGGGGATCGTTTTTCCCATTTTTTATTTTTAAATATGTAGTATATCGGTATGTCTTGATATAAATGATTATGTGCAGTTGGATCATTCAAGTTTAAATCAAAAAACGATGTTAAAGTCGTCACTACAATAGATATAATATTATGGGACTGACCATGAATTGGAAGTTCTTGGAGTTGCCAGGCTGCTTCTTGTGTACTAATGTAGCGACAGTTAAGATACTGCGAAATTTCATCGAAATCAACAACAGCTGTGGGATCATTATTAGAATCAACTTGTACACCAATTCTAGCACAATCATGTCCTTTGGTAATATATTTGTGAATATATTTTATGGCCTTAACTGTTGAACAAAGCTCAACATTTATATGAGCATTATATTTTAAGGTCAAAAACGGATTGTAGGGAACTATGAAACGATTATCTACATAAACATTTGAGGGCATAACTTTAGAAGTTATATTTAGACGTCGCCTATATTTAGGATAAGTTTCTTTAGATATATCGGTTTCTTCGCAGAATGGTTTCGGAAATTGTTTAGAATTTTTACCATCAACCATGCAAACACAATTGGGATTTAAATTTCCACATGGCCCATGTATATTATGATTTATTACCATATCGTATAGTTGCGGATGTGTAATTTTATTGGGAATTTCAGCTGAAGTGATTTTGTCCACATCTGCAGCTGATTTTAACTTATCCTCCTTACAGAGAGTAAATAAACAATCAGCATGTGGAAGGCCACGTTTTTGGTGCTCAGTGACATAAACGTAACTGCATGTTTTTCCAAACACATGGGATTTGGTAATATCGTTCAAAAACTCCTTTAATTTGAGATTGAACACTCGTGTAACTAAATCAGGGCGATCTGATGAATGCGTTTTGAAATGAATGTAGTTGCGATTTAATTTCTGGCCACGCTGGATTACACGTAAACGTGATAAATAAATCGGGGCGCCCAAATCTTCTCACCATAGCCATATTGTCCTGATAAAGTTTTGACATAAAGCGTGGCCCACCAGTAAATGAAGATGGAAGTATGAATAAATTACCAATCCTTATATTGTTATCATTACTAAAGCTATTCATATGATCTAAAAGACCTTTGTACGAATCAACACGAAGAGATTTTTGATTGGATCGAATATACATTAAGCGATTGGATTCTTCACACGCATAAGCATATACAATATACTGCTGAAATAGCTTTCCCCCATAGTGAAGAGGGTTAAAAATTGTTGATCTAATTGCTATTTTATATGCGTAAAATTGTAGGACGGTGGTAGTATTTCGTACAGCCGTAGAGTTCATTGTATTATGAGGTATATTGGTAGTACATCCAAAATCTCCATTAGGGTAAAAAAGAGGAAAAATTATTGGGTCCAAATATTTGGATAGGAAGTTAATTCGCTTAATGCTTCTGTTATTGGTAGGATAAACTGCAAAATCGATTTGGGCGGGTATGTTGCCATCACGATCGGGAACATAAATTAACGCAACATCATTAGCATTTGTAGGTGCATTATACACTCTTTGATCATCCTCTCGCAATTATTTTGGGCAGCATATTCTGATTCGGTTTCGAATGCTTCTCGAAGCTTTTGATAACTTCTAGCGTATGGTGATATGTTATGCAAAACATTACCAATTGTTGTCATGATTTCTTTTAGGCAGGCTGAGTTATAATGATTATTCATACGAGTATTGACAGCGGTATCAGTATCATAAAGAAATAGTTCAGCATACAAAATATCGGCATCAGCAGTGTGGACGTTTCCCATATTCAAATTTAAGTCAATTGGAATGTTATCTGCAGTTTTGTGGTAGGCTTCACCAGAAACTTTAAAGCAATAAACACTCCCATGTATATTATGTATATTAGCTCCCATTGAAGCAAAGGCGTTAGAGTTGTTGTATTGCCTAATGAACTCACGGAAATTTCGGCTTTTGCGATCAGTACCAATGTATTTTTTGTGTCGCGCGGTTGGTGTCGAAAGGGCGCGTTGTTTTTGTGTGACGGCGAACGCATGTACACATGCGTTGACCGCCACAAATTCTTTAATTTCAATTGGAAAATGTGCGTTGGAAGTAGGCAAATTAGACAACTTACCAGTGTGGCAACAATTCGATTTAAGCTCACTTTTGAAGTGAACTGCAGCGCAATGGGTACATGTGAACGAAAGCGGTCCAAGATCATGTGTCTGAGGAAAAAAAAAATCTGAAGATCCCGAAAAAGCCGACTTGTAAGTGGATTTGCGAAGTTCAAGATTAATTGTAGGTCTATTAATATCCACTTGGTGTTGTGAACGCCTCACTCGTTGCCGTTCATTTATTTCACTATTTTTTCTACGACGATAGCTTGTAAAATATTCTTGTCTATTTTGTTTCATACTAATATTTCGGAAAATTTAACTCTCTTAATTATACAATACTATTTGTAATCACGAAAATCACATTAATTATTAAATCTAATTTCATCGAAAGTCGAACTGATTTGATGATGCGCAAAATTTTTGAATATTTGTTTTATTTATCCCGACGTGTTTAATATACATAATACGATACGTCATATTACAATACTTTAACATGTATATTAGTACATATTTTATAATTACTCTAAGTCAATGTAATGGTGCTTGTATATTAAAATCACACAGCTAGCTATAACTGTAAATTTTTTAATAACACAATCGTGTGGGTGCAGATTGCAGAAACATTTTTGTCTATTTCAAATATTTTTGTCTTTTGCTCTTAATTGAAACAAAAATTGTTTCTCGTGTATAGCAACCAAAACCAACAAAAATGTTTATACAAGCCAAACAGTACAAACACTTAAGATATAAAAAAGTACGCTAAGGTGTAGTATTAGTGATGCGTGTAAAATAAATGAGAAAGTATATATACACAAAACAAATAAGTATAGGTGATAGATTCATAATAAATATAGTGTACATTTTTTTGATAGGATTTGTGTAAGGAGCGAACGAGACGGCTTGTATAAACATTTTTGTTGGTTTTGATAGCAACCAAAACCAACAAAAATGTTTATACAAGCCGTCTCGTTCGCTCCTTACACAGATCCTATCAAAATAATGTACACTAGATTTATTATGAATTTATCACCTATACTTATATGTTTTGTGTATATACAAAACCAACACTAATGTAATACTACAAGCCTGATTCAGTGATGAAGCACGCAGATACCCTCTTACATTTAATACCTTATAGTTGAAAGTGTTAGTGCGAAAATAGAATAAAAATACTCTCATCTAACCAATGACAATTAGTATTTTTCATTATTAACATACCCAAACCCAATTCTCCCTCCACAATTCGTTTGTTTTGTTTTATCTACAATTTGTATGTTTTTCTCACTCATTTATATAATCTGTCGATCACCAATACTTTCATGTATAAGCGCAAAATAAATTTCTAATATTGGTGACAATCAGGCTTGCAGTACATTAATGTTGGTTTTGGTATATATCAAAACCTGCTAAAATTCTCTTTAGAAAGCCGAATGTATTGTATACTATTGCTGTAAAATTATCTAAACCACTGATTGTATTAGTGAAACGTCATCGTGTATAGATACGGTTGTGATTACAGTGTAGAAAACATAAACATTCGCATACTACGAAACTAAAAGAGAGTAAAATCTAAACCAATAAAAACGAATCATGTGCAACAGTCATTTTATTTAAATATTTTAATTTCAGCTTATTTTAAAGAAAACCCAATATTTAATTTAAAAAAATTTAACAGTTTTTAACCTTATATTTCGACTTGTTGGTCAACTTCTGAGGCATTAAAAAACTATTTTTGTAATTAAAAAATCTTAGAAACTATTTTTGACAATTATTTAATTTTTAAACTATAAACAATGTATACAGAAAGAATTTTTCTTTTAAATTTTTTTGTAACGATTTTTTTTATCATTCTCATATTATTTTATTGCCGTCTTACTTTGGTAACTGGAATATTAATTGGTATATAAATCAAAATGCAAATTATGCTCAAAATAAAAACCGAAAATAATTTGCCATTTTTTCGGCACGTAATTTTTCCAACTCGTGCGGTTTTAATTTCCTTCTCCGTTTATATTTTCGTGGCTCCGTCTATAAATATAAAATAGGATACACATTGATATGACAAATATTATAATTAATTCTCCACCGTTCTCCATTTACTTACAATCGATTTTCTCTTCACGGCCGTATTCATGTCACTGTGTTGAATCAAATGTTGAATTAAATCTAGTGACATTACAAATAACTCGTGACAAACTTGGCAGTAATAAGGTGTATTGGAATTTCCCCCTTTTAGTGTCAGGGCTCGAATGATGTGATCGTAATGTTGTCGCAATACAACTCGCAGATTAAAGGCTCGAGGGCACACTGAACAAACGTAAGGGTTTTCACCTGTATGAATCCTTTCATATTTTCGGAATGTCCCACCATCAGCAAAAGCTTTCCAACAATAACGGCACCCGTAAGGTTTTTCACCCGTATGAACACGTATATGAATTTGTTGTGAACTACGCGAACCAAATATTTTGCCACACTCGCGACAAGGGAATTGTCGTCCTGTAACATTCGTATGCGAATGACGATGATTCATGAGGGAGCGTCCATCGGGAAATTCTTCTCCGCACATATCACACGTAACAGTTTTATTTCGATGCGAAACCATATGCCGAACAGGAATGATTTTTTTCGCTGAAATGTTCCCATAAATGTTTCGAAAGGGTTCGACTATCGCGACACAATTTACCATAAAGGCGGCACGAATGTTGAGTTAATTCGTTTGCGTGCACGATACGTATATTAGATTTAATAATTGATTCCTCGAGAAATGATTCACCGCATAACATACATTTCAATGGTTGGCATCGTGTATGCACTTCTTTGTATTTTCTTCAAAATTAAAAAAGGAAACTATAACAGCACATATAAAATTTTAAATCACGTAAACTAATATAAATTACTTTAAAAATCATTTAAACTTACTTTAATTTCTTGTAATTAATTAATTAATGGGGTTTAACTTCACGATTTCTGAGTTTTGATCATAACCTCCTGAATTTTAGCAGGTTATGGTTTTGATTTTGACATTTCGTAAAATTAAGTTTTGTTGTAGAAGAGCAAAAAACAGAGAGTAAAATGCTCAATTGTTAGTTGATATTAAGTAGTGTGTGATATCAACTGGAATTAGTAGTGGTAAGAAACAAAAAAATTTGAATTTTTTTTATATGGTTTTTCGTAGTGACTACTACGGCTAAAGGTTGATATGTATAAGTATGTGTCTGCGTATCAGCAAAACCATCAGGCTTTCTAAAGAGAATTTTAGCAGGTTTTGGTATATATACTTTCTGATTTATTTATATGCATCACTAATACTACGCCTTAACGTACTTTTTTATATCTTACGTGTTTGTACTGTTTGGCTTGTATAAACATTTTTGTTGGTTTTGTAGCAACACATAATATACTGACAAACATAAATACACATATACAACATAATCATACAATAAATACACATATACACATATACAACATAAATACATATATACTAACATTGTGATATACATTATGACCAAAAGGAAAACTGGGGAAATAAAAATATTTTGTGAACGAAGTATTTTATGTAAACGAAAACACACGATGGTTGCTTCAATCGGGTATGCTTGTATATTGTAAATGTAATATAGATTAAATTGTGAGCACTAACAATAAGTATTAACATTGGTTAAGACTTAAAATATGTAATAATTTTTAGCTTAAGATTTGATTACTTCTTGTGAGTTTCTTATGTAGAAAGATTCAAGAATAAAGCCATTGGCAACATTAAAAAAAAAAAAAAAAAATTAGTATTAGATGTGGGCAAATCATGACGTTATTGTTGTTGAATGTTTTTTAATTTAATTTGCCTTATTTTCTTTTGATTATTGCTGGAAAACAGGAAAATTTGAGAACCTGTATTTTAAATGAGTAAGACACTGAGTTGTTTTGTTAGCAATTTCAGAAAAAAATATTTAATTAGGTTTAACTTTTTATTCATGTTTTATCGTCAATCGAAATTGCGTTTTTTATACAAACTATATGAAAATAAATTATTTTTTAGTGTTTCTATGCACCTTATTTTAAGTTCATTTTTCACATACTGCCTCTATTTACATAATGTCTGTTCTGGTATAGGCCATTAACTTTGGAACCTTTTACGTTAAGAGCTTTTAAAGCTAATTTTTATATTACTACAACTTCTTCCCATTTTATGTTGCCACATATCGAATTTAGATTTTTCCTATTTATGTAACTAAAACCTATTGAAACCTAAAACACTACGCTACACTATATTAACCCTTTTTACATTAAGTTAAACACTAAATACAATATGTATATTGAATATACAGACTGCTGGTGTGTATTATGTATAATTTATTGATTTTCCGTAGTGGAAGCAGAAGCAGAAACAAAAACTTAAGAGAACAAAAGTTACAATAAATATTTTTTGCTTTAGTGTAGTTGATAAAAAAATACATAATAAATCCAGGTATACAAGTTCCTACAAAATTGGCTGGAACACATTTCAAATTAATTTTGTTTTCATATGGTATTTGTTTTGACAGGAATAGACGATTTTGATCTCGGACACTTTGGTTTAGTGTGGTACTTAAAATGAATAATGTTAAGTGCGACAAAGAACTTTACAGTTGATTAATTTTACGATTGACCACAACCAATATGGTATTTTAATTATCGCGCGATAAAGTCACATTTTGAACTCTTACTAAACAAATATGTATTTTAAAGAAAGGGTGAGACATGTATTGGTATAATTCGCGAGATAAGAAATTAAGAAAACCTCGCACTCGCTGGGAAGAGCTCCTCGCTAATTTTTAAAATAAAATTTAATTTTTGTAGGAACCTGTCATTTTGTTTCTCGTCTAACGTTCCATCTGGTTTTTATTGTCTCAAATGTGCTGATAATACTCTAGAGACAAATAACAGACGTTTGTTTTCTTTTTTTCATTTTCGTAATGCTTTTTTCGTCTCATTATACATTACAGTAGTGTACAAAATCATCATCATAATTTCAACTTCTGTTGTCGTTATATAATAGCGAAACGACTGACTAGAAAGTTCTGTTGGATTTTTATTGTTTGCCTTGCTACAAACCCATTTATATATTGTACATATCGATTTTGTTTTGGTCAATTACAGTGTTACACTTTCACGATGTTTAATGTTTTGCAACAGATTTTTGTGTTAAGGATTCGACTTGTGTTCTATTAGCGATTTTTTATTTTTTTTTTTTTTTGTTCTGTAAATGATAATGATGGTACTAATGGTGATGTGATTTTTTCCATTAATAATTTTTTTTTTTTTTTTGGGGGGACTTTAAAGGTTAAATATAATGTTAGTTTTGTTGTGGGAAGTATTCATTTTACGGAGGACAAATTGAAAATTTGTTGGTTATTGAAAATTTAATATTTCTTTGGGTGTGAATTATACAGCATGATTCACGAAACTTTTAAGCGTTTTAATCGGATTTTCCAATTTACTCGAGATTTTCCACCGATCATTTTCATATTTTTGAGATCAACGTTCTGGGAATAAAGTTAGACCCTCAGAGCTGCCCTCTGGTCAAAACGTCCAGAATAATCCAGCGCCAAAATAAACTTTTTTTATTTTATATTTTTTGAGCTGGCGAAAGTTTGAGGCCAAATTCGAGCACTAGACCTAGCTACAAATGTTTTACCGCTAAGACATTAAGCATTCGTGGGATTTGTCTTACGAATTTCAATAGATGTGAATACACGCCACATACAATTTAGCGTAAGATTGTTGATGACTAAGTCTTTGAATGTAATCTGGCTGTAAAGTGGTTCTGTAATACGATGATATACTTCGTCACATACCTTAAAACATAAGGCCCATTACCCGGAATATTGGGGCCCAGGCCATGGCTACTGTACCAAAATTCAACATTCTATATATAGAATGTATTGTGTACAGTTTGAATTACGCCAATTAATTAATTAATTAATGTTAAAGTAACAGAGTTGGTAATTAAAATTTCCTTACATGAGGAATAGAGCTGTTGTGAATCGGACGAAGAAAAATTGAAAGGAAATTTGGCTGTATTAGTATAATTCGCTAACACAACCTGTACACTATACATTCTTTATATGGAATGTAAAATTGTGGTACAATCAATCCAGTAGGCATGGCCTAATGAGAGGATCGAAACTGGATTAAATTCTGGGGTGTTGAATAATTATTCTTAATACTAATATACATCTAAGTATTATTTGTAAAACACATTAAAATGGTCTTTAGGACAGGTTACATATTAAGTGTTATAAGAATTAATTAATTAATTGAAATTAAAATAGAAAAGTTGGTGATTGTGTTGTAAATTGCAATATCTTACCGAAAAATCCTCCAAGCAAAAAAATCAAGAGAAACTTGAAAAATTAAACAGCTGTAGACTGGAAGAAGTTTTCAATTTTGCGGTAACATGTATGGCGTTAGATTTTCATATGTATTATATTTGTAGTCCACAACTAACCTTTTATTTACGTTTAACTAAATCATGCGATATTTTCCAATTAACAAACTTAAAATATGCTGATGTATACATCTATTTCCTTTTATACATTTAGTCATTTAATAAATCAGAATTAAATTAATGTAACAATTAATTGTTTTCACTCTAATCAGTGGTAATCTTTTAATTTGCTTTTATACAAAAATTCCAGTCTAAGGGTTATTATTATTGTTTATTTAGAAACTAGTGCGCCTACCGTGGGTCGGAGCTAGTCCACTAATTCTAAATAAATAGTTTAATTGAATGAGAAGCGATATGTTTACTGATTTTATAACTTCTGTCTTTATTATTAAAAATTTCCAGTTTATATATTATAATTTACTTCACTAAACGGAAGTATCAGATTTAACGTTATATACGTTTAATTTATATGGTTAATTACTAAATATAAGTATGTGCTGTATCGGCACATTTACATATATGTTTGTGTTTTACTCAACAAACAAAATTTAAGTAAATGCTATTTCAGCTTTTTGTCGCAATCGTTTCCTGTTACCAGCTGAATTGGTAACATATTCCCGGGGCCTAGTTGTTGCTGCCCGAAGGATTATCTACGGGCCTGGAAGTGGAGCTGCTGCAGCCGGAGTTGCTTTTCTGTACTTAACATATATGATGGCTGCTGCGATCATCAGTATTCCTATAATAACATAAGATATTGTATAGTGATGAACGTCATGCATGTTCACTTCGGTAGTTGATGCCCTTAGATTCCTTTGTTGATTTTGGATTGATTCTTCAATGGCTTCGATATCCGAGTTGAATTGTGAACTTCGATTTACTCTGACGGTATGATCTAACATTATTTTATCACTCAAATTAAACCGTGGTGTGAAAGAGAGTTCCAATTTGCTGTTAAATACTCTGTATCCTGCCAATGTGAATGTTTCTCCCTTCAACACACAGTTTGGATCTAGTGTTAGGATTCCCTCTCCTTGGATGAAGGTGGTTCTTGTTTCAATCGTTCCGCTGCCGCTTTCGCAAATCACATTATAAATAACCTTGAATTTGATTACAAAGATCCCGGCGTTATGACGGCGTAACGGAATCCATAACGAGGTAATGTTTATTCTGTGGATTTCACAACTGGCAGGCACGGCACTGGTCTGCTGGAAAAGTTAGCTTTTTTCTCGACACTCATTGGGAATTTGCTCCAACAAACGAATATCATTTGAAGACCATTTGCGAAGGTCAAATCTCCCGGCCTTTAAGATGTCAGTAACTTCACGTTGTAGCCGTAAAGCGTCTTCAATTGTATCTGCTCCCGAAAGCATATCATCGACGTAAAAATCCTCTCGAATCGCCTTTGAGCCCAATGGAAAGGTTGCATCCTTCTCGTTTGCAAGTTGATGAAGGCATCTAATAACCAGGAAGGATGCGGCCGCGGTTCCATAAGTAACCGTTTTCAAACGAAATACACCAATCGATTCGGTTGAACTTATAGATCTCCATAAAATACACTGCAAATATGATTGCTCCTCATTTAGTTTGACTTGCCGATACATCTAGGATATATCTGCGGTTAACGCGAAGCGACGAGAACGAAAACGAAGTATAATTGCAAATAGATCCTTTTGGATTGTAGGGCCGATGTTCATAATCGAATTTAATACTACTGGAAGCGTCAAAGACGATGCGCAATTTGGTTGATTTGCTCTCGGGTTTAATAACACAGTGATGAGGCAGAAAATATTTACATTTGTGTCGCTCATTCTCGTCGACTTTCTGCATATGTCCCAGCGACTCATACTAACTGAAGAATTCGTGATATTGTTGCCTAATTTCGGAATTATGTGTTAACTTTTTCTCCAGGTTTAGAAACCTGGTTCTAGCAATCCAATAACTATCCCCTAGTTCAGTGACATCATTCTTTAATGGTAATTTGATAACGAAACGACCTGACTCATCACGTAACGTATTATTTATAAAATGTTCCTCACACACTTGTTCTTCGATAGTGAGCAATTTTCTGTCGCTATGGTAACCATCAATCGTCCAAAACTTTTCAATTTGCTGCTTAATGGTAAATGGCACTTCCAAAATTTGAGGATCTACGGTAGTTGAAAAAACACATTTGCAATTATTAGAATTAATCTTACCCGCTGCGATCCATCCAAGTTTGGTTTCACGAAATTGAGTGAAACATCTTCCAGTTTGAAGTGATTGGAGCCTAATAAGTCGAAAAATACTTCTGCTCCAATCAGACCGTCGACACGCCGCGAACAATGGAATTATGGATTATCCATAGTAATGTTGGGTGGACGGTTCCATGAACCGACATCGATATTAGTTACTGGTTGATTCGATGTGATACTTGGAACAATGAACATCTCCAATTCCACCATATAATTACTAGCCCGTGATTGAATTTTCACGAAAACTTTGTGTTTGACTCGGGTTTTGATGTCGTTTATGCCATTGACGGTAAAGTCTGTTTTTAACCTTTTTAGACGCAAAATATCTGCTAGAGCATTACTTATGTATAAAATTGAGTTGCGACGCCGAATCGAGTAATACGCGACATTTAACGATATCACCATCAATATTACGGGCATTTAATATAGCAGTAGCCAGAATTACAGGGCTTGGATTAGACGAAGAACGAAGCGATGTACGTAGTGCGGAGGAATCTTCCTTCTTTTGGTATGAAACTAACTCAGCCTTCGGAGAAATTGGTGGCGATGGGCTATTTTTTCCAAGGTATAAAAGTGTATGATGGCGGTAACCGCATTCTCACAGGGACCCGCCTTGCAAAACCGAACTCGATGATTTTTTTGTAGACAGTTGATACAAAGCGCAAGCTTTTTTGCTTCGTCAAATCGCGACGCTGGAGACATCATGTTGAATTTTTGGCAATGATAAATATCATGTTCGACACTGTTACACACAAAACATCGTTTCTAACTCTCCACGTTATTCACGGTTGTGCTCAAGCTGGTTTTATGTCGATAGGAATTATTTCTAAAAGATTCTGACTTCGATGATGATGATGTTATTGACTCGACGGTGAACTCTTTACTTTCCAAAGATAAGCATCGCTTGTTAAGAACTGCTTCCAAATCATACCACTGAGGAAGTGTTTTGCTATCAGCTTCCTCTTCCCATTTTGTTATTGAAGCTGCATCAAGTTTACCACAAACCAAGAACACTAAAAAAGCATTGGCTATATCTTCGTAATCGCCTAGGCCCTTTAACGCACGAAAATTTGAATTTACGGAATCGATGAGGAACCGTAATGAAGTAGCACCTTTGGAAATCGTTTTAAGTTCACAAATCTCGCGAATATGAGCATTAAAAATTGCCCTCTCGTTTTTATATCTGTTCTCCAACATCTTCAATGCTTCTGTATAATTATTGTCCGTTATTTCCAAAGATTTGATTCTATTTATAGCGGGATCTTTTAAGCAATTCCGAATATTTACCCGAAAAATGGGGTAATTCCAGTTTTGGTAAACGAACGGCATGTGAACGAGAAGACTGTAAAATTAACGTATTGGTATCCGTTACGTTAGCCACCGATTCGCGACGCGCTATATATTGTACGGACAATATCTTGGATTTCACTGCACAATATGCCTCAACGAACACATCACGCGAATCCTTTTCGATTTCCGAAGGATCAAGCCGTTCGATATTTGATTGAACGTTTTGGAATTGAGCGAAATAATTTTCCAAAACTCTAAGTCGCGTGGTTGCATCAAATTCCGTCATGGTTGATAAATTTTGCTCAACATAATTCTTTATCTTGGTTTGCGATCCTTTTATCATCTATCTACTCCCTTTAAACTGTTGTAGTTTTTCAGCATGATTTATGCGAAATATTTGAAGATCCTTCCGAAAATTACGGATTTAAAACCACTGATACAATTTCACCAAATGTTCACAATGATTTACACGGCACGTGTTAATGAAACAAAAAAAAACTATCCGGAAATATTCGGCTCGAAGGACCAAATTGTTTCCTCCCGATATTAAGGAAACAGTGATAAATGCGCGAAACGAAATGTTTTTACGAAAAATTATTAAAAAAAATATCGAGCTAAAATATGTCAAATATAACAAAAAAGACTTTTATTTTTGATATAATTTACAAAATTATTTTTTATTGTTGACAGCTCGACCGAAAGTACAAAACCAACATTAATCATCAACAATCAATCATCAACATCTCGAATCACGAAAACCCGACGTATTAGTTCTAACGGAAACAAAAGTATCGTCGAACATCTACGAAAACGAATTCTACTTCAAGCGCTACCAGTTCGAACAAGCTTTCGAGTTGCAACGTGGAGTGTGCATCTACGTTAAAAACCACATACCGTACTCAAGACACAATAAGTACGAAATATTTACAAAAACCGCTCAAACTATTGTGCTTAAAATTTCCCTTCCTAATAAACTCCTTCTTTTAATTAGTTTATACAGATCTCCTAATCAGACGGATTCAGAAACGATTAGCTTCTTTGGGAGCTTGTCAGACAAATGTGACGATATTCGTAATCAACATCCCGAATGCGAATTAATTATGGTCGATGACTTTAATGCCCGCCATAAAGAATGGTTGAATCACAAAGATACAAATGTCGCTGGGTGCTATGCGGAATGGCTTGCCTTTTCGCATGACCTCACACAGATTGTTAGTGAATCCACATTTGAATGCCAAAATTCTAGAGGAGTTCATATTCTGGATCTCTGTCTGACATCAATCCCTCATTCCATGGAGGCTCATGTCGAAACTGGAATTGGAAATTCTGACCATAACTTAATAAACACAAAAATATCTGTCGAAACACCACCAGAATTTAGGCAGCAGCCAAGGCGTCTTTGGCATTTTAACAAGGCTGATTTTGATGGTTTACGGTCATTTTTTCAACACTTCCCTTGGGAACGCCATTGCCTACATAACAATAACATAGACGACGCCGTTTCCAGTTTTACTGACACCGTCTTACATGGAATGAATAAATTTATCCCCTCATCATTTTCCAATCCCAATCAAAATTCTAAAATATTTTCAAAAGAAGCCACCAAAGCTGCCAAACAAAATAAATCGGCACACAAAAAATATAAACGCAACAAAATTTCTTATGAGGAATACAAAACGATACGGAACACCTGCAAACAAACCTGTGGTAGAGAAGCGAAAAGAGCCGACAGCAAGAAAGCCAATGTGGCTTCCGAGCTGAAAATCTCCGATCGCAACTTTTACCACATGGTCGCATCGGTTGCAAAAATTTCGAAAATATCTGTTTCAGCATTGAAATGTACTGACGGCGCTTTGGTGGTGGATCCATATTTACAAGCCGACTTATTGGCAAGCATCTTCAAATCGAACTCGACATTAGTTGTCCCAGATGGAATTAGGCATCCATTAGTTTAAAATGAGCCCCGTCACCATCTCGGAGGAAATTGTCTTTACTAATCTGAAGTCAATGAATGTAAACAAGGCCACCGGACCTGATGGAATTCCAGTTCGAATATTGAAGGAGTTTGCCAATGAATTGGCTCCAATATTATCTAAAATTTTCCTACTTTCATACAAGCAAGGCGACTACCCGAACGCCTGGAAGAGTGCAATGGTGCAACCCGTGCTGAAACGGGGTTGTGACAAAACTGACCCTTCAAACTACCGGCCAATATCTATTGTGTCAGCCGTCGCTAAAGTCTTTGAGAAATGCATCAATCAACATATAGTTAAATATCTTGAAGTTAACAAACTAATTTCGGATAGACAATACGGCTTTCGTGAAAGCCGATCCACGACCGATCTCCTGACGTACGTCACAAACAAATGGAATCTCGCCTTAGAACACCACGGAGAGGCCTTTGCAATCGCTTTGGATATATCCAAGGCTTTTGATAAGGTATGGCATGAGAATCTTATTTGTAAACTTGTGGCATACGGGCTGGACTCGATGACCACCAGGTGGATTAAAAGCTATCTCAATGACCGAAAAATCAGCGTCGTACTTAATGGGAGATCATCATCGACGCACTCCCCAAATGCCGGAGTCCCTCAGGGATCACCTTTGTCACCGACCCTGTTTTTGCTATACATCAACGATTTGCTGGATAGCACTGTAAACCCTATCCATAGCTTTGCAGATGATGCCACATTGCATTCTTCTATTTCATTCGAGGCGGAGCCTAGCATTACAGATTTAAATAATAAACGGTCAGAAGTCGTAACTTCTCTTAATTCCGATTTAAGTACAATATTTGAGTGGGGTAACAACAACTTAGTGCAATTTAACGAGAAAAAGACACAAATATGCACATTTTCACGTAAAAAAAGTCGCAACGACTACCCATTTGTGGTAAAAAACCATATCCTTGTGGGTTGCGACTCAATTCGACTGCTTGGTGTTCAAATAAGTAACAAACTCAAATGGAATGAACATATTGTTGCATTGGCTAAATCAGCTTCAAAAAAACTCGGGTTCCTAAATAGATACAGAAGGTTTTTTAAATCGCATCAAGTTCTCCAGATATATAAAACCTTCATCCGACCATGTATAGAGTATTGCTGTCAAGTTTGGGGAGGTGCGTCTGGTACCACCCTCCAGTTATTGGACAGGGTTCAACGCCGCGCTATCCGAATAATACGGAATCCCAGACTTACCCAAGAACTAGACAGCTTACAGCATCGCAGAGATGTTGCAGAACTCTGCGTCTTCTACAGATGCTTACATGGTAAATGTTCTGCAGAACTATCGGAGAAAATACCACCATTCGTTACAACAACAAGAGTAATAAGAGGAACAACCAATGCACATAGGTTTACGGTGAAGCTCCCGAAACCTCGAACTGAAGAAATTAAGCGCGAATTTGTATATCGAACATCAAAAAAGTGGAATTCGCTAATACACTTCAAATTTCCGGAGGAATACAAAATGAATAAATTTAAGGTAGCTATTAATCTTTACTTGAAGGATCGCGCATTGGGTGCAGAAGCTCTGACAGTTACAAGGAGCTAGGACCGTTAATAAGTCCGCTCTGCACCCAATTAAAATATGTATGTATATAAAAATAAAAAAAAAAAAAAAAATGTACTACAAGCCTGATTGTCACCAATATTAGAAATTTATTTTGCGCTTATACATGAAAGTATTGGTGATCGACAGATTATATAAATGAGTGAGAAAAACATACAAATTATAGATAAAACAAAACAAACGAATTGTGGAGGGAGAATTGGGTATGTTAATAATGAAAAAAACTAATTGTCATTGGTTAGATGAGAGTATTTTTATTCTATTTTCGCACTAACACTTTCAACTATAAGGTATTAAATGTAAGAGGGTATCTGCGTGCTTCATCACTGAAGCAGGCTTGTAGTATTACATTAGTGTTGGTTTTGGAAAGCATATTACTACTAATACAATACAAAATACAACAAAATTACATATAAAGCAATAACAAAACGAAGTTAGTTACAATACAATTAAGCTTAACAGTATGATAATTTATTTTGATTTGCAGGGCGCGTCCCAAAATGTTGCTCTTTACATGTTGTGCGTCAACAATAGCCCATTAGTTTTTGGTGTTCAGTTAGATTAAATAGATCATGTTCTCTTTATCAGCCTTAAATCAATCGTAAGCAACGAATACCCTCGTGATAATTTTATTTCAGTAGCGTTATGTAAATCTTGAAATCGTAAACTTTTAGGTTTGTTTATCAAAAATTCCGTAGAAAATAAAAAAATAACGACGATCATAACATTTTTGCAATTTGCCTTATTATGAACAAATTATGATTTTTTTTTATATTTTTTGTACATTCCCCTGAGAAAAATACTGCATCTGTAGTACCATACAAGAGTACATACTCCTGTAGCACTCTAAAGTTTAGTATAATTATTTTGCTTTATATCAGCAATCATTATATGAAATGAACAAAATTATACAATGTCTAAAGTCAACTGCAGAAATTTACTATATAAATTAATTTTCCTTCGTAATAAAATGCTTCTTCTTAGTTTTATTACGTCCTCAATTTATTCCTAGCACTTTTTCTTATTACTCGTAGACGTCTTTTTTAGAAAAAAAGAAAAGTTACTAACGTCTCTACATTTTTTTATGTATTCTCACATTATCATATCGTCTAAGAGGTTGAAATACACAAATAGCGGCAATGTACTTTAGTGTTTCAAATAAATATTTGAAGAGAAAAAACAAATCGTGCGACACCTGAATGTCTACTACTTGTTCATAAACAACAACATCATGCAAGTTCTACCATATAATTGTGGTTCTGTGTTTATTTACTTTTTGTCTAAATTTTTCTCTATCCAAAAACGTTGAATGATACATTGTGAACTAAGGTGTATATGGAGGAGTGTATACTATGTACCAAACTCTAATATGTAAAGTAGTGGTTTTAGTCACAGCAGCAGTTATTTTTATTTTGAATGATTAAAATGAAACCAAAAAAAAATACAAATAAAAAATTTAATTAAATTCAAAAAGAAAATTACTTTTTTCTTAATTAGGAAACAGCAATCGGTTATTAAATTTTGTTGTGTTCTTGTGCGGTCGTTTAAATTAACAGTCTTTGTTTGGGTGCTTTTACTGCGGTTAGTAAATAAACAGCGCGCTATACCTTTTAATTAATCAAAATCACCTGAAACGACAATTTATAAATTACTCTACAGTATTCGTTTGTATTCATTTTCATTTATGCAAATCATTTGTTAAGTATCGTAACATTGCCAACTATCAGTGCTAGACGTTTCGATTTTTTTTTCTGAAGAGTTAGAAAGCAAAACAAAAAAAAATTTTCCAAACTAGCTAAACTTTAAATTGATTAAAAACTTTATATTTTTCGGGAATTTTTTGTTTTTAAATTGCACTATGCTTCTTCTGTACTTCTTGCTTTCTGTACAAATTTCAAAAAGTAAAATAAAATCAATTTGAGTTTTTTATGTCTTTAAGCTTGAAAAACTGAATATATGAAAGATTTATAGTTTTTCTCGTTATTTATAAATAAATAAATAAATATAAAAGCATACAAAAATAAAATTGAAATTCGAAAGATAAAATTGAAGCAACGTAAAACTGTGTATGTACAATTCACAGACAAACAAACTTCAATATTAGCTTTGCATTATAGATTTTTAGTCGAGGGAATATTGAATATAAAAACTTTGTGAAAAGTAGCAAATTTTCATGGATTTTATGGAATGGATGATGAAATTTAAATTCCCAAAAACACAGACACATTTCTTTTCAACTGGCTGAGATAAATAGTTCGAGCACATAACGATTTAATAATATGTATTAGATACATTGAATTGATTTAAAATAAAATTCTGGTGTGGCCGCTATTTAACATTCTTTGCCGGATGAACATCTAGAAATATTTAGTTTTACTAGAGTCCGAAATTTTTATCGTAAATCACTGCCATGATATGATCCTAACGCAGCCAAAAAATATTTGATGATTAAATTCGCCTGTAAGTATGCTACTAAAAATCCATTACATTAGTTTTTTCTAACGTATAAGATTATTACAATTTTTTTATAATAGTTACTCGTGCATAACTTTCTTTGATATCGAATTTTAACTTTTTATTTTTTTTTTAAATGGTTTACTTCATTTCCATCATTTTATTTTCTGTCTTAATATAGAAAAAGTTATAAGATCAAATGTATTGCAAATTCAATTTTGCTAGCTATTATCTTTTCTCATTATTTTACTGTTTGAAATATTGAGATTGGCTGCCGTTCCCTTCTTCTTTCCATACATATAAAGAGGAAGCTTAACTATGAATTGTAAAAAGGTGAAATAATCAGTTTGTGCCATATATTGTAGATAGGTAACAGACTGACAAACATCACTTTGGAAAAAAAACTTCAGCCCTCTACATATTAGGAAGATTGCCATTGTGAGGAAAAGCACCGTCATCACAACGTATTGTTGACTTTAGCTTTAAGTAAAACTGTAAATCAAATACGTAAATGTAGCAAATTTATGATTCTTCAATCCGAAAGATATAAAATAAAAAGGCAGAAAGTGCCAAGTCATCGAGGAATGAAGATCATTCTAAGGAACTTTCAAATTTTAATGTGCATAATATAAATTGGTGGATTAATAATAAAGTTATAAATTTAATTTTTGTTCAACGCAAACGATAAACGTAAACGAAATCTTCAAAATTTTACTTTGAATGTATCGGTCATTAATGAAATTAAAAAAAGTATAACAATGAAGGTTCTGGAAATTGAAACATCAAACAATCGTAAATTGCTAGCACAAATTGATTCATTATTCTAAGTTACAAACGTTATACAAAAAAAAAAATTAAAACTCCGCAACAACAAATAAAAAAATAAAAACAACAAAAAGCTCGTGTTCATCTTCATTCCTATGCAAGGCCATCATTAGGAAGTAGATACAACTAAGACCACATCGAAATCGACAAATCAATAAATGCGACACCGCTACTAAATCTTTATAAGATTACAACTACAATGGATTAATTTAACAATTATATAAGCCTTATTTAATTAAATTAATATTCACTTAATTTTTATTTTGAAATTGGAAAAAAAAACTTTCAAATAAGATACAGGATTCAAATACAATACAAATAAGATAAGATATAGAATTCACCTTACATCTTTCTAATTGAATTAATATATATGGTGTGTGGATTTTATTTGTTTTTCCAAACGGTTTTATTAAAATTAAATTTTTGAATATGATAAATTTTAAAGTAAAATTTATTATGTAGTGTGTGTTTATTACTATAGTGGCCTCCTCTAATAATTTCCTTGGATAACGAAACACCTATCAACGGTCCTAATAATAATGATATGCGATGCAAACACGCACCACATGGTGTGGGGTAGCACGGACATCAATAACAGGGGTGAGTACCTTTTTGAATTTCTCATCTCAAATAATGTAGACATTGTCAACAGGGGAAGGAAACCTACTTTTATAAATGCGATTAGGCAAGAGGTCCTAGATTTGACACTTGCTAGTCCGCATTTCAGCGACCTGGTAAAAAACTGGCATGTGTCTGAAGAGGCCTCATTATCGGATCACTTGGACATCAGATTCGATTTGGCAGCCGAGACCATGCAGCGGCAGGAAATTAGGATTAGTCTCACTCGAATCAGAAATGCCCTCGGTTGTGGGGAACATAGAGTCTCCAAAGGGTTTGGAGATCTGTACAAACCTGCTGCATAATCTATACAATTGGCCTACGAGAACAGCTGCCCGGTTAAGCGAAGAGAGTCCATAAAGATGGTCCCTTGGTGGAACGTGACGCTGGGTAAACTGAGGAAAAAATCGAGAAGATTATTTAACAAATCTAAACGCACGGATGAATGGGGCGAGTATAAGATGGCCTTGACGGAATATAATCTCGAATTAAGAAGATCCAAAAGGGCTACCTGGAGGAATTTCTGTGAGGAAATCAATGAATTGCCCTCTGCAGCTCGTCTCCAGAAAGTCCTTTGCAGGGATCATTCAAATAGTTTAGGACTTCTCCAGAACCAAGATGGGAGGTTCACTGTCAACCGGAAGGAAACCTTAGAGGTACTGTTAGAGACAAACTTTCCGGATTCAGTAGTGGTAGGAGCCCAAGAGGACCCGTATGATCCCTCAAGTGAGGTGGCCCATGCGCCTCACAGTAGGATCTGGGGTCTCTCTGGGAAAATATTCACACCCAGCAAAATGCGATGGGCTATTTGGTCTTTCAAACCTTTCAAATCCGCTAGAGGAGATGGTATCTTTCCAGTTTTACTTCAAAAAGGTATTGAGGAAATACTCCCCAGCTTGATCCAGATTTTTCGGGGAAGTTATGCTTTTAACTAAATTCCGAAACTGTGTTGGAAGATTAATGTGCTCTTTATATCCCCAGATGTCCAGACACCCAGGCCAAGGCATATCGGCCAATTAGCCTCAAAACGATGGAAAAAATTCTGGACTATCAAATAAGAAGTGAGGTCCTTGGAGAAAATTCGCTGCATCGCTACCAGTTTGCCTATCAAACTGGTAAATCCACTGTGATGGCCCTTAGCGGTCTAATCACGAGGATTGAAAAAGCGGTGACATATAAAGAAATTGCCTTTGTGGACATTGAGGGGTGTATGATAATACCTCCTATGGATCGTTAGAGGGGGCAGCAATGGAAAAAAGGGTTCCGCTTTCGACAATTATGTAATTATGTGGATCCGTTACATGCTAGAACATCGTGAGATTACTGCCAGACTAGGTGCCGAGTCAGTAACCATCAGGGCCGTAAAGGGCTGTCCCCAAGGAGGTGTACTATCTCCTCTTTTGGGGTCATGGGTTATTTACAGACTGCTGGTCCTTCTGAGTAGCCACGGGTTTGTTGTCCAGGGCTATGCGGATGATGTGGCTATCATGAGCAGAAGCAAGTTTGATGAGTATTTTCTTAGAAAATAATATTTAATAGTGTTAATGTGTTAGTGTTTTACTAAAAATTAAAAACAATAATTAATAGAGAACGAAGATTTAACTTTGAAATTTTCTGAAAAACGGAAATTTCCATTCTAATTCCATTGTCCATAATATTTTTAAAATAAATTTCTAAGAAAATTGAAGTTTTAAACCATTTTTGGATTGTTATTTCATGTCCGATATAATGACAACCTGAATATTTACGATTGTCAAGATCAAATTTCAATGTGCATGCTCAAAATTATTTTTTTGGAAACTAATACGAATATTTACTATTGCAAAGAGAGAAACTCTCTTAACAAAATTTTAATGCGCAGTGCGCAATCTCAAAACCATTTTTTTGAAAAACGAAACCAATTAACCAATATTTAATATTATCAAGAGAGGAAACTCTCGTTCAAGAATGATAATTTTATCATTTTTGATTATCATCTAACCAGAATGGCTTTCGATATGGATAAAATAGAATAAAAAGATAAAAAGCAAAGACGAAATCAAAATAACAAAAACAATTGAAAAATTCGATGATATTTTTATTTTTTCATTATCATATCATCGAACCGGAATCGCACACCTGCACCCTTATTCTGTAAAAAATAAGATAATGTGTAAACGTGAAAACGGGTAAACTTTGTGATTTTTTGCTAAAATTACATTAAATTGTTATTCGATTCTCTTTTAGCTCACTGTTTATCACGTGTAAACATTATGTTATTTTTTATAGAATAAGGCTAAAGGAAGATAAAAATCAAGTGAAAAATGTGTAGATATAAAATAAAGACATCTGTATTCTAATAAGAAAACTTCCTTTTCGCTAGCTAAACTGCATACCACAAAATGAAATTCAGCAGTGAAATTTTCATTTTCGTTTTCGCTTGTATCATTTTTATATGAGAAATTTCATTTCACTTCAGCAGCGTACCGGGCTTCGTGAAGAATTCAAAAAATTTGAAAAAGAACCAAAATGCTCTCATTTGAGAAAGTTCTGAATTTCCGCGAAGAACAGCCCCAGTACGCACTTGACGTGAAATGAAATTTTTTATATAAAACAAGTGAAATCGAAATTGCAAATTTTACCGCTTAATTTCACTTTGTAGTATGCAGTTTAGCTTTCGAAAATGAATTTTTCGTAATAGAACATACATGTCTCTATTTTATCTTTACACATTCTTCACTGCATTTTTATCTTATTGTATGATAAATGTGAAGCTAAATATTATCTTGTATTATATCTTGTATTTTTTAGAGACCAGTGAAATTTCATTTTGCGCGCTTTTATTACGCTTTTTAACTGCTGCAATTTCATAAAAATTATTGACCAATAAAATGAGTAAGCTATGTAGTTTTAAAAAAAAAACGTAATTTGTTGATTTTCAAACACAACAATGTCAGTTAATTACAAAACCTTTTTATTTATTATTGTATTTATTCAGACAAGGCCCATAATTTTTCAAGAGGGCAAATCTAAAAATTCAGGGTATTTATTTGGTGCAGATCAAAAATTAATGCTTTTGTCGGGTATGTATTCATATAAACAAATAAATAAATTGAAATACACATCTTTTCAATTGCAATGAAAGATGCAAGATTTTATTAAATGTTGCCTCTGTGTAGCTTTCTCTAAATCAATTTTGGTTCATCGGTCCCAGTCTGCGAAGATTTAACAGTTGTTCGTCAGTGACCTAATTCACTATATTAGGCCTTGGTTGAATAATACTTGGTTTTTTGTAAAGAACTTATTGAAACACTTACGAATGAGATGATGGGCTGACTTTATAAAAGTTTCGGAAGTGTTTACGTGAAATGTTCGACAAAATTATTTTAAAGTATTAATTTAATTATTTATTATTAATATTAATATTTTTAATTATTTTTTGTCACGTCGGATTGAGAATTGAAGTCTCCTGTATTGGGATAAAACGCAACGGTTTTGGCAAGGTTATTATTTAATCAATCAATAATCTCTGTTTACCGCTATACACTTCATCCACGAATTTTGGCAAAAAAATTTTTTTTCGAAACATGGCTGTGAAGTGGTTACTCTTTCGCGTTTTTGATCGATAGCAACATACATCTTGCTTTAAGCTTTTTTATATGCAAATATCCATTCAAGATATTTCCTATACTTTCTTTTGAAATGTTTTGGGATGTAAACAATTTCATTCAACTTCACTTTATGATCACTTGATACTTGGCCCGCTTGTTTGAATTCATCACCAAAAACAATTGTGCGACCACGTTGAAATTCACCGAACCAAAAACGGACAGTTCCATAGGATGGTGTAGTCTTGCCCAAAGTTAGATCTATATCTTTTGGATATCGGTTACTGATAAGCCTTTCTCAACTAAAGAAAATAAATTACAACTAGAATTTAAAATTTAACCATTCTTCATAAAACGCAGAATACGTAAATTTGACAGGTCGGCTTGAAAATGTAAGTGGCTCCTAATAAAAGATTTTATTTTCGAAATTAAATAAAGATAACTCATTACAGCACCACCTATGTGTCAACACAACAAACTATTGCCCATGTAATACACATAAGATCATCTTGATTTATTTCAACATACAGTAGAATTTCTCCCGTACACTGGGTGGTGTGAATAAAAAAATATAAGTACTGATAAGAGTTAGCTTTTCCGTAAAATGTACTACTTTTAAGTATAAGTTTTCTCTTATTTCGAAATGAATAATAACTACCTTGTGCTTACAAGTATCTACCGGAAAAATGTAAATAATACCTATAAATCTTTACTTATCTTAAGGTCCTCCTCTGATAATTTAATTCTATTTATTTATTAAATAATTTGGTGTTTATTTTGTGCCAAATCGGTATAGATTTTTTGTATTTCATCGTCAGCTTTTTGTTGGCCTCGAATCCGGAGCTGATGTGAACAGCGCTAATTTTGCTTGTATATTTAGGTTTGGCTACCCTTTTATATTCACAAAATTGTCAATATTTTCACGTGGGAATGATCCGAAGCTATAAAACCATTAAATTAACTGTCTTACAAACGGTAGATCTATATATTCCGATATCCCTAGTAAGACCATTTTTTTACTCTTCCAGTGTATTTAATTTCTTTTGAAGGAAAAGCTAGTAACACTACATTTACAACACCACAATCAGCGTGATAAATTTCTTCTTACCACCACCGGAATCTATCGGAAATTAAAAACGAAAAAATAGATAAACTTAAATTTAAAAAAATAACTCGTGCTATAATATTTTCATTTTCAACAATAAAATCTCAAAATTTGTGTACTTTTGGTTGGATCCTCATATCCCCTCCGTGTTCACGATAATTTTTCATTATCGTAAGGAAAAAGTTAAGAATTTCCTTTCTTTTATTTACAGCTTCTTAAGTAGGTATTGGGAAACTTCTAAGTGTTTGCTTATAGAGAGAAAGCAGTCACTTAAACTTCAAGTTTTCACTACTCCATCAAGAATATACTTAAATTTTATTCATCTGCTTACATGCACATATTTGAAAAACCATAAATTAGGGCACTTACTTATTTTCATTCACTCCACCCATTATCACTATAGATGCTTAAATGGAGAATAATGATAACTTTCGTTTTCTTCAATCGTGAAGTACCAAATCCCAATGCTGTGACAAGATGCGAAAGATTTTTAGTAGCAAATTTAAATGCAATTGCTTGTTTATTTTAATCTGTTATAGCTACATACTTTCCAAAGTATATCGCATTAAAATTTTCAATTTATACATTCTGTCAAAAAAGTACCGGGAATTGTTAATTTGAAATGCCCGCCCTAAAGGGATTTAAAATTTATTTTTTCCTAGATTGGTAGGACTCTCTTTTGTTGATGATACCAACTTTGAGCGCGATCTGTCAACCATTTTGTTGGCAGCAGTTGGTTAAGTTAGTCGACGTCATTAGCGCACGGCGATTTTTACGATAAAAAAATCTCGTGGATTTTACACGACGATAACGACACCGAGCTACAATTGTGAACGAATATAAGGCCAACAACTCAATAAATACCATCGATCAACTACCACATTCGCTTGGTTTAGCACCAGGTGACTTTTTCCTGTTTCCCAGACTTAAATTGCTACTCTGTGGAACCCGTTTTGACTCCATTGAAGCCATAAAACAAAATTCGGCGTGCGAACTGTAGGCCCTCCAGGAAAGTGCTTAACGCTGAAAAATGCTGGCATATGTGTATATCCTCGAACGGGTAATACTTTGAGGGAAGCAAAATAATTTTTTATGATTGAACTTAAAATTTGTATTTTATTTAACAATTCCCTGTACTTTTTTGACAGAATGTAAGTATAAATGGAGTTTTAGTGTAGAATAGTTAAGAAGTTAATCAAAAATTGTTTCAAAATATATTTCTCGAGATTGTGGATATTTTCGTAAATCGTAATAAAAGGTCACATTTTTTTACTTTCGCGCGAATAAGATGATTTCAGCATTAATTTTGTTACTGTACAGTTGTCCATTTTTAAAAAAATAAGATACTCATCTATTGAAGACGTTTCCATACAGGTTGATGAACCACAATAATTATGCTTACAATTATGATCTTTCACTATTTTGTCTTCATTTATAGCACTTCATTTATATAACAATGTTTATTACGTACTCTACTCCAAATAACCTTTTTAGTGGATTGTACAATCATACAGTTCGTAATAAATATTGTTGTACCATCAACGAAGACATAATAGTGAAAGAGCATAATTGTAACCAGAATGATTGCGGTGCATTAACCTTTATGGGAAGTCTTACTTCAGACAGAGAAGAATAGTTACTCGCCGGTCCATTAGTCCTCTTAGAGTAAAGTTTATCTTTAATTAATTTTGATACGAAGCATGGTGCATCTACTATGGTTCTTGGAAATTTTGACTGGAACCGCGCAAGAATGTCCAAGTTCCAGTTGCTGGCCGTTCCACACAGTTATATACCATAAGTCCAAATTGGTTTTATTGTATTTTAGTAGTTTATTTTCAATCGATAAGATTTCCTGCCTATCTGGAGTTTATCAGTTTCATTTCCAGTTGCCTTTTTTTTTCCATATACATATGTTTACGGCAATTTAGTTATTTGTCGAGGTAAATACTTAAATATTTTACTTCATCAGTTTGATGAGTTGGTGGACATGTACCACTTCGCATTGTAAAGGTTAAATGATTCGATTTAGCAACTTCAACTTTAATTTTCCGTTTTTTCCTACATGTTAATATTCTCCTGCAAAACTTCTGTAGCTTTATTGGGGTCTTCATGTATTGAGAGTACTGCGTTTTCACTTGCAAATGTTGCGACAATTACTTGATTGCTTATAGGTATATCTGCGGTATAAATATAGCAGATATAATATCGGACCAAGCACGCTGCCCTGTGGTACACCAGATTTAATTGAGTGGACATTTCTATACGCATCCTGATATTTCATTATAAAATATCTGTCCAGTAGAAATGATATTACTATTCTGTAGAAAGCATGGCAAACATCGCTTAATTTTGTATTGTAATCCCACATTCCTAAAGCTTGTGCTATTCTCAAAAGCTTGTGCTATGTTCATGAAAAAAGCAGAAAAATATCTTTTTTCCTCCAGGCTTCTTCAATTACTTGAACTATTGTATGCTCGTTCTATATTGTTGGGTGCACTGGCCTAAATTCAAACGAATGACCCGCAATATAGGCTTCTGACGCTTGAATAGTAATTTTTCAAATAATTTAGACATACTTATTTGGTAGCAAGCTTATTATGTCTGTGTACAACGTAACTTCTTCTGGGAGCTTGTCTGGTTTTTGTGTTAATATTACTTGTGAAACCTTCTATTTTATTGAGAATGTTCTAAATATTGCGTTGAATAAGTAGTTATCCTCGCGATTTTTACGATGTAACTCTCTCTGTATCACTGTTGTTATTTCTAACATAGAAAACTTCATGATAGTAAGATTCATTTGCTGTGGTGATTCAAACTAGTTTTGAATGTTGTTATGCTCTTCGTCCGTACTTTAAGATGGATGTGGTTGAAATTCCCTTTACAAATGGTCTGCAAACACCAGCCTTCTCTTCATTATTTTTCGCCCAGTGGCCGTCACTTTTACGTATCGGTAGAATATGCTGTTGTGGTTGTTTCAGCTTCTTAGTCGCCTTTCACAATGAATAATCTGTGTTTTCTGTTGGTAAGAGTCGTTATAAATCTTCTCGAATTGATTTGTTTTTTTTTGTTTTTTTCATTGATTTACGACTTTGATTAGTTTACGTGTATCTCCCGTTAGTCGATAGTTTTCGAATAATCGATATTTCAATAGGTAAACCTAATATGAAACATTAGCGAATGATCATGATTAAAATACCCTCACAGAAAACCAAGGTCAGATGTTGGCCAATAGTTAAAAGAAAATTTTGATATGTCGATTTTCTTATGGTAGAGATGGATAATATTAGGTTAACGATTAGAGCCATTATTAGGTTTAAGGGGATTGGCTTTGTGAAAGCCCAAAGATTGTGTAAATCTTGATATATTTTGTGTTTGGATTCTTTTTTAAATTACCATTAAGTTCAAATATTTGATTTAAATGAATTTCCTTGTGTAATAAATTCGATTGAATCATGCTTTCTGAAACACATACAATAAGTGTTTTGTTGTTGTAATTCTCGCATCAAAATGTTGATATGTTGAATATGTTAAACTTTAACAGAAATTTACAAATAGTTAATATCCTTCATTTTTATAAAATATTATATTTACCTAATGACTTTCGATATACCCGTATAAATCGCTTTGGAACAAATAAATCATCAATTGAGCTTCGTGTCCTGGATAAAGCACCAAATTGACATTACGAATCTTTTTATTGCCAATAAACATTCGAACACTTTCCAAATTTAATGCCCTCTCACATTCCAAATCGATAAGTCGAGCTTATAGTCCTGATCAACTTCCGAACAATTCTGACGCAAAATGTGGTGCCACACACACATGTTTGTTATTCCAGGAAACGCTGAAAAATAAATAATACGGAAAGATATCAAAGGGCCGAATGTCGAAGAGCCGAATTTCGAAGGGCCGAATTTCAAAGGGCCGAATGTGTCGAAGGGCCGAATGTGTCGAATGGCCGAATGTCGAAAGCCCGAATATCGAAGGGCCGAATGGGTCGAAGGGCTGAATGAGTCGAAGGGCCAAATGAGTCGAAGGGCCGAATGGGTCGAAGGGCCGAATTTTTTTTTTTTTTTTTGTTTTGTTTTTAGTAATATAATTTTTTAAATTTGCTATTTTAAGGAAAATTGTGTAAATTTTTTTATCAAATATAAATTAATTTCTTATGAATTTATGTATTTTATCGATATAAAATATTGCATTTCAAAATGTTGTAATAGTAATAGTAATAGTAATATTTTATTAAAATGTTAAATAAGCCGAAGCTTTTGAATAACAATCATATTTACAAATATTATCGATGTTCAGTTATCAATTTAAACAGACCCTTTTTAAATAAGCCTAGAGAGCTGATGAATTTTAGCTCCAAAGGCAAGCTGTTCCAGGTGATAATTGCATTTATCAATGCTGAATTATTCCTAACGTTAGTTCTGTTAACAGGCAAGTTAACATTCTTTGTGCGCAGTGACTGGGAAAAATTTAATTTTTCATGCAAATACAATGGCATGCCCGATTTAACTATACGAAACATAAAAACGGCAGTCCTATAGCAGTAAAAGTGAAACAAGTCGCATCCAAGAATTATATCTTTATACTCAGAGATATGATCAAACTTTCTAAGATCATAAATATATCGAGTACAATTATTAAATGTAACCTCAAGTATACGTCTTGAGGAACTATCACATTTGTTATAAATTACATCACAATAGCTGAAAATGGGTACAACCAAGCTTTTAATTAAATAAATTCTTAAGTTAACAGGGCAAAACTTTTTTATCAACCTAAGCGTGTACAAGCTATAATTAATACGCTGGCACAAGGAGCGCACATGGTCGTTCCAAGTAAGATTTGAGTTCAGTATAAGCCCTAAATTGTTTAATGTTGGAACAAATGAGATGATATCACTGTCCAAATAAAGCACAGGTCTAATATTAAGAGAAGTATTTCTAGAAAGAAACAATGCTTTACTTTTACCTGGATTAATTGAAAGTGAATTATTCTTGGCCCATAAAGAAATATTTCTAAGGTCAGAATTAAGTCGCAAAACAATTTCATTCAATTCTGATAAGTTACCACCAATATACAGTTGCAAATCGTCGGCATACAGATGAAACCGACAATTTAGGATTCGCCATGATAGATCATTTATATAAATAGAAAATAACAAAGGACCCAATATGGATCCCTGAGGCACTCCAGCAAGTATCCCCGCAATACAAGAATGATCATCACCACACCTCACAAACTGCTTACGATTACATAAATACGAATGCATCAACATAATAGCAGAATTGGAAAACTTATAATACAAATATAGCTTCTGTAACAACTGGATATGATTAACACAATCAAATGCCTTAGAAAAATCCAAGAGCACCAAAATAGCCATCGAATTTCTACTGTCTAAGGTAGACGACAGATCATCAACAATATGTACAAGGGCTGTAGTAGTGCTACAGCCGGATTTGTACCCGGATTGATATTTACAAAGAAAATCAAATTTATTAAGGTGCTCCTGGATCTGCAATTGCATAACTTTTTCCAAGACCTTAGATAGAGCAGACAAAATACTAATTGGACGAATATCACTAATACCAGAAGTAACATCCTTTTTAGGTAGTGGTGTGATAGAAGCTATCTTCCATAAATCAGGAAACACAGACTTTGTCAAACATTGATTTATAATGAATGTTATAAGAGGCAGGAACAGATCAATAAATAATTTTAGTACCTTGAAGTCTACCATATCATAAGCTTTCGAATCTGATTTAATTGCACGAATCGCATTAAACACTATAAGTTCATCAACGCAATCAAATACAAAGGCATCATTTTCAGAACTACAGAAATCAATATCAGGTAAAGGCAAAACCCCAGTAGAATCACAAATATTACAAATCCCAGACAAGATTTGTTCCGCAGATAATTCAATGGCTGCATCACCTGTAGAGCTTGAAACACCTAGTTTTTTTAAATTATTCCACGTTGTCTTAGAGTTATGAGCATTCTCAAAATAACATTTTTGTTTAGCTTGATTGATGCCTTTAACAGTTTTATTCCTAAAAAATTTAAAAGCTGTCAAATCAGCATCCAACCCATACAATTTATATTTTTTATGAGCCAAATCCCTACATTTCATTAAATTTAATATATATGAATTTAACCACGGTGCAGTAGGGCATTTATTAATGATACTTTTCCGGGGTACACAAGCTAAATCTAAATGTAAGAAATTTGAATTAGATATATCAAGGATGTCATTCACATCGGAATAGTTGTACATATTAAACCAATCTAACGAAAAAAAATTATTTACAAAATGCTCGTGATTGATAGCTTTATAATCAGGAACAACAGTATAAGAAATTTGATCCCTAGTACGAGAAAACTTATAAGATGCAAAAATCAAATCATGATCAGAAATAGCAGGAACAGCAGCCTGACCAAATGAAATAATATTATGTCTATCAGGTACGTACAAAATTATCAGATCCAAAAGACTGTTGATCCTAGTGGGTCTATAAGGTAAATAACATAAATTATGCAAATTCAAACAAGCTTCTAGTTGATTATTAACCATCATATTGAAGTTAAAATCACCACAGCAGAAAATCTTTACATAGCTTATTAGGTATTCAGCAAAAATTGTTTGTAAACTGTTAATATCATTACTACAAGCAGGAGGTGGGTTGTAAATAACCAAAATTAAAATTTTACCAAAACTCCCAGTAAGTTCAGATGCTAGATATTCTACTTTACCCAAAGAACCAGAGAATATTTTTTTAACCTTAAAAGTGGCCCAAAAATAAAGACCAACTCCACCCCAATTATTATTTATTCGATCAGATCGTAGCAGTTTATAATTATTACTTTGAAGCGACTTGTTAGAAATCTTCCTACTAAGCAAAGTCTCAGTCAAGGCAAGAATATCAAATTGATATGTTTGTAAAATAATAGTTATGTCATCAAAATGTTTTACCAAGCTGCGCACATTCAAATGACCAAACTTTAAACAAGAATTGTTATGTATCTGCAAATTATCACCTGGAACAGCTTGATTAGCTTCATCGATTGAGCCTGTATACATATTATAATTATGTAAAAAAATGTTGTCATCTAAACAAGTGGTGTGTCGATTACAGCTGGTATCCGAAATTTCACACGTGGAGTTAGAGATGCCCGAAAATTTTTTTTGTCAAATTTTCTAACCAAAATACCAATTGGCCAAATAGCAGGATCCAGAGCCTTACCACGCAATTCTTCCTTAAACCCCAATTTGAAGCACACATATGCCAAATCATTCAGATTGTGATTCTTTGGGACTAATTTAGAAATTTTACAGTTATCTGTATCTAAACAAGTTTTTGCCATAGCCAGGATGTCGTCCTCAGGAGTATTAGAAGCAAATCTTGAAATATGTATCCAAAACATTGGAGTAACCGTTTGTATACCAAAATTATTCGGAACATTTTTAGTACCACAAATAGATTTAGTGACTACGCGCTGTGGAGTTTTAACTCCAACTTCACTAGCATTCATACATTTGCTTGGTTGATCCGGAGCACCACTGTGAGAAGCAAGTGCATTCGATGCTGCAACAGGCACAACTACAGGATTTTTTACCACTTCAGCAAATGTCGTACAAGAAGCACCGAAATTAGTAGGACTGGAAAATACTGGATTTTGATCGTCGTCATTAGTTAAAGGCGATGTAACCACAGCTAAATCTTCATTCACACCTACAGAGGAATTTAAAGGCATAGATGTAATAACATTAGTTGATCTCAACTGAGGTAAACAATCCAAAATCATGCCGATCTTTTGTTTAAGCGAGGAAACTTCATGAAGCAACTTTTCAATGAAGGAATGCTGAGCATTATCATCACTCAAATTATGTTTAATTAATTTAAGAAATGCTTTATTTCTTAAAAGGTCACGGCAATCGCAGCAGAACCACATGATATTTGGGCATTTAAAGTTAGATTATATGCAACACGATCAACCTCAGCGCATCCATAGTGGAAAGTGTTACTACAAAATCCAGAGCAGCTAATCATTTGATTATTAGTAAACGCCAAGCTGCATTTACCGCATTCCATATTATGATATTAACACAATAACAGAACAAGAGAAAGAAATAGAAATGGCAATGTCAAATTAATATTTACACTATTGTCAAATTAATATTTACACTGTTTAAAAACTTATTCACCAAACACTAATATTTACACAACACATAGTACATAGTTAATAATATTATATATTAAATTATAATATTTATTTCACAAAATCGAATTCAAATTATTTTTTAAAATTTTCAAATCCGAGAAAAATAAACAAACGTCTGTTTGTATTAACATAATATTGCCTTTTTTTATTAATCTTGCAACTACAAAATTTTGCAATTAAAAATCTTGCATAACAAAATAATGCAATTATTTTTCTTTTTAGTAGGTGTCATTAATAAATTCTATATAATCCGCTCCTACATGCGGCACGCAGTGCAACATGTTTGCTGATCCCGGCTCCTACGTCCCCGAAGTGCAAATCTAAAGCCCCTCGGAGGGTTAACCGAGGGGGAGCGCAGCGATAGTCGATGTCATTTTTCTTCAATTTATTTTCCTCAGAATAGAGAAAAAAATGAACGGGAAATTGTTATGCAAGATTTTGTATTGCAATATTTTATAATGCCAAATTACATACCCAACCCAGTTTTCCTACTATGTCCCTTATTTTAAGTTGATTTTTCGCATGAGCAGGCATTTATGCACATCAAGATGGTTCAGATGTAATATATAAAAGATAAATTTTAATAATTAATTTATACACAAATTTTATTTAAAATTATAAATTCAGAAGTTAGTTTCTCTTCTTGAGATATGTTTGAAAAAATATAATAAAAATTAAACTAAATTTAATGGATTTATAAAAATTCGAAAGAAATTAATTTATATTTGATCAAAAAAGTTACAAAATATAACCTAAAACAACAACAAATTTAAAAAATTATATTTCTAAAAACAAAAAAAAAAAAACGGCCCTTCGACCCATTCGGCCCTTTGACCCATTCGGCCCTTTGACACTTTCGGCCCTTCGACACATTCGGCCCTTCGACACATTCGGGCCTTCGACATTCGGATCTTCGACATTCGGCCCTTTGAAATTCGGCCCTTCATACCCATTCCAATAATATGATTTTCAAGTTTAAAACCGATCACTTCTCCAAACATACTTGCGGATAGCCATTGTGCAACATCAGCCAGCATGATATGTCGGGTAGTATCACAGCCGTATCCCTTTATGTTTATCATATCGGCCGGATCACTTGGACATATTTTATTTATACTAACTTTATTTTATTTCTATTTTTTGTTTTTAAAAGTAAAATAAAAAATTTTGACAAGGTACGAGTACCTTTTAAATTTATTATACCTTTTTTTAATACCTTTTAAATTTATTATATTTTACGTATCTCAGTTACATATCAGCAGTTTATTCCCAAACGTTACCTCAACAAAATTTATAGCACTTGGAATCCTGCGGATTCGGTAGTATTTGTATTTGGTGCCCTGGAAATGAAATCGGCACTTTAATAAGGAATATATAACGATATGAACATATAAATGGTTTATTTTTGATTTATTTATATAGCTACTATGTATTTCTTACCGATATTGATGTTTGCAAGATTATAAAAATTTTCTCTAATTGTTTTGATTTTTTTTTCTGTAAATAAATCAATTATTAAAAGAAAATGAAAATTAGTTTCTTAATTGATATTCATGTATGTTGAATTTCAAACATTTCTGCTAATTATTTCATAGTCCATAATAAAGAGTTTGTGAATTTTCATTTAAAAATGTTCTTTGAAAAAAAAAGTGATTTCCAATATGTTTCATTTGTTTTACTATGGAAAGTTTGATTTTTTCATCGTTTCTAATTCCTTTATAAAAGCTCAGCTTTTAGATTATGACTCTATATAATCAAAGCCTACTTAATAAATAAAGCCTCCATGATGAAAACAAGCTTTTTTTAAGGTATCAAAAAATCCAAAAGAAAATGTTTATTCCATAGTTTTTATATGGAGAGATATGGCCTCAGTTTATTCAAAATATATTAATGAAAATTGACTCGAAATTAATTTTATTTTGATTCAATTGAAACTATAAACTTTATTTTCCACCTGACTTGGACGATTTTTTCGTGAGCTTTTCCAATTTACGGTAATAATGATAACAAAATAAGATATTTTATATCTGAAAAAGCTTAAAAATAGAGTACATGCATGTAAAAAAGAGATATAAATATAAAGGAAGAGGCGCGACGTTTACAATAATAAACAAGACAAACAATATAGAAACTAGGTAAACATAAGAGAAATGAAGCAAATACATAATATGAAGCATATTATCAGATGACAGCTAATAAAAAGCAAAGCCTACTTAATAAATAATTTTTTTTTAAGAATTAAATTTGTCTGTCTGTAATCAGTTGATTTTTCGGCATTTTTTATAGACAAATATATTAATTGTTCATGGCAATCCCAATATTTTCGATTTGGTAAATCAGAAAAATACAGAGGCCAATCGCTCAAATATATCTATTGAAAAAAAGTAGAAATATCTTGCCCCCTCCCCGTAATTTAGGCTGAAGGCCCAAAGAGTTATACCAATGTACCACTCTGCAAAAAATGAGAACCCTCCCAGTAGATATATTATGAGCGATTGGCCTCTGTATTTTTCTGATTTACCAAATCGAAAATATTGGGATTGCCATGAACAATTAATATATTTGTCTATAAAAAATGCCGAAAAATCAACTGATTACAGACAGACAAATTTAATTCTTAAAAAAAAATTATTTATTAAGTACCCAAGCGGCAATTTTTGTATTCAAAACGACTTCAAAACTAGTTTAAAACTTTGGTATCAAAACTAAAATATTTCAAAAATTGTTTTAGAACCTTCTTATATACCTCACTAAACCATACATATAACCTTGGTTTGATCGAGTTTGTTGAAACCTTTAAGTTTTACGGTTCCCGTTCTAAACTTATTTTAAACAATTTTAGAAAAAACCGATGTGAATTAATCGAAGCTGTCCGTAAACCTGTTTTAATCCGTTTCAGAAAATCCGAAACGGGTTTTTGTAAACATTTTGGTAAAGTAAAAATACTTTCACAAGAACAACGTTTCGGTTTATTTCTGCGCGAAGTGAATTTTATTTATTATAAAGGATATGAAAAAATATCCTTTATAATAAATAAAATATCTAGCACTTGACAACTCAATTCGAATTTCTTTAATAACAAAATCATAACACTCTTGAAGAAGCTAAAAATTCTTCTGACTTAGTCATATCATGTTTTCATTTCGCTACACCGAAACCAGATAAATCGAAAATGGGGAGTTCTACCAACTTTTTGAGGCAAGACACAATAAAAATACTATTTGATTTTAAATAATAAAAATGTAATTCTATAAAGTACAGAAACTTTAATAAATAAAATAAATTTGTAGTTTAATTTTGAAATTCAATTTAACGTGTGACAGCAAAACTCTTAAAAAATTATTAAATTAAATCTAACATTTAAAATCTAAATGCATGATTCGAATGTTTTATTCACTTTTATATTTTGAATATGCCATCGCTGCATGACGACATTTTTTCTGAGGCTCAATTTAATCTTGTATTGGCAGATTTTAAATATTCTTTCAAAAACTTCTTGTTCTCGTGATCTGTAAACTCTACATATAGTATTTCTTTTTTACCGCTACCATAATTACGTTCCTTATTTCATTAAATGGCAGAAACGGTTTTTTACTGTTGTACCACCCCACGAGTATAAAACAAGTACACCATCTGCAATGAATTGTTTCATAATGATACGAGCACATCCACTCTCATTGGGCCCCCCGAACGTTGACATGTATGCAATCTAAGAATAACAAATATTTAAAATTAAAAACCATAAAATAGATATTTATGGGTCAAGTGTTGAAAGTGACCTTTTCTGTTGTAAATGGCAAGTTTGAGTAACGACGCTAAGCGACTGTCCCATACCTTCGAACAAAATAAACTCACTTCTGGCACTCACATTTTTCAGCTATTTACGAGTAAGTACTTACCATTTGATTTTTAAATTCAGGATTAAATTTTAATTTCCACTCGCAATTCTCCAGTCCTTCAACTGTGCTAATAGGTAATTCTATATCGTCAGGTTTGTCATGTGATAAGCTTCTTGGCTGCACAGCAAGAGTCTTTTGAAATAATACATCGATTGAAGCCTTTAAATCAGCTTGATTCTTTATGATTTGATTTGTTCGTTCTGTGAACATTTTGGCAATGTAGTCTAACTTGTTGTTTAGAGAATAATTTCCAGTGTCTCCAGAGTAACTATAATTTGCTAAAAAATATTAAAAAAATTTAATTAAAATATAAAGAAATAATTCAAATAATATGCATACATGTACTCGTATATTGTGTGGATTCATAATGACTATTCCGTGATGGAAAGTTACCATTAGGGTTGCTAATGATTTCCACAAACTGATTTTCTTTTTCATGTTCATTGTGTGTTGGATCATCATCTGAAATTATTTATAAACAATTATTACTACAAATTCCACTAAAATGTTTATCTTAATATTTCACGAATAGGTATGTGGTGCAGATAAATATGTAAGATCAACGGCAATAAAGTCAATAATTAGCTTTATTTCTTATTCAAATGGAAATTAAAGCCATTGACTTTATTTAAATTTCTTTTTAGATTCAAGATTCCATTCAGTTAAACTGAAAATAAAGTCATTTTTGTAAAAAAACTGGTTCCGAAATGAATTCAATTTGCATAATTTCCATTTACTATGGGAATAAACTCAATTCGCTAAATTAATATTCCAGTATTTAAGCTTCAAATTAATTGATGTGAATGACTGCAGCGCCTTTTAAGAAATACATGAAATTCTGGAAAATGAATATTTAATTTTAATCCTGGCAAAGTTTGATCCCATCCTCTAAGGTACGAATTAAATTGAAAAAACTTACTGTTTTTAACATTTGTGCTGCTATCAGAAGAATCGATAAAAGCGGTAAAAATTCTTTGATCTGTCTCTACAAGGTTGACGAAGCAATTATTATTAATTTCATTCTAAATAATTTTAATATTGGACCTCCATTTTCCAGAATATTTTAAAATTAAATCTTCCTTTTCCAGAATTTCTTCTCATCTTCTTTAAGTCACCGACAGCAATTAACTTAAAACTTAAATACTGAACTGTAAATTGGATATAAAGTCTATTGGCTTTATTTCCATTTAAAAAAGAAATAAAGCCAATTGACTTTATTTCCATAGTAAATGGAAATAATTAATAAAGTCAATTGATTTACTTAAAAAATGGAAATGAATTAATGAAATGAAAAAAATGTATTAATTTCGCCTAGATTTAGTTCAGTTATTAAAAAGTTCGTGTTGCAGAATGGATTTAAAATTTAAAGTTAATTAATTACGCTTCGGAGTCACGAAATTAGTTCATTTTTGCGGGCGGAATTATTCAACGGAGCTTATTATTATTTTGAAAATTTACTACTTTATAACTCTTTGCTTTTCCTACCAGTACATTGTTGTGATTCCGAAAAACAACGGTTATGTTCTTGTCGATTAATTTTATTTCCCGGATGGTTGACATTTTTAATTTTTCCGCAAGTTTCCACAGCAGCTTCTTTTATGTAAGATAAATACATAGATGGTGATGTTGAAATACTCCTGGAAGAGTTGCAACTGATATCGACTAATCTGCCGATTTCTGTTAGACATTCAGTATTGATTGGAGCAGATTCCGAATGACAATGATTATATTGTTGTTGATCAATTTTATTTGTTGTATGGTTAGCCTTTCCAATTTTCCCGGCAGTTTCTAAAGCTTCATTTGTGGAAGATGTATACGTACATGGTGAATAAGAAATGTTCCTGGTAGAGTTGCTACTGATTTCGACTAATCTTTCGATATCAGTTACACATTCAGTATTGGCTGGTGCTCCTTTCGAATGGCAATAATTTTTTGGTAGTTATAATATAGCTTTTTAAAACCCGTTGATTTATCTTTTAAATCTTCCAAATTAAAAGAATTTAAAACGGCTTCAAGAAAACCAGTTACAACAGCACGTTTATGAAGCCATTTCTACGATTTTTTTGGAACTTTGAAACCATTTCAGTAAAACTTAACAGTTACAATAGAGTTTTGTAAAATTCGATTTGAACAGTTTTAATTATACGATGTTGTAATCATTGCGGAACCGGTTCAAAAAGAAATAGTTGCATAAAAACTGATCAGAAATCCTTACTTTCGATTTTTTGGAATTTCAGTTTCAAATTGTTACTTGGGTAGGCTTTGCTTTTTATTAGCTGTCATCTGATAATATGCTTCATATTATGTATAATAATAATAATGTATTTGCTTCATTTCTCTTATGTTTACCTTGTTTCTATATTGTTTGTCTTGTTTATTATTGTAAACGTCGCGCCTTTTCCTTTATATTTATATCTCTTTTTTACATGCATGTACACTATTTTTAAGCTTTTTCAGATAAAAAATATCTTATTTTGTTATCATTATTACCGTAAATTGGGAAAGCTCACGAAAAAATCGTCCGTCAGGTGGAAAATAAAGTTTATAGCTTCAATTGAATCAAAATAAAATTAATTTCGAGTCAATTTTCATTAATATATTTTGAATAAACTGAGGTCATATCTCTCCATATAAAAACTATGGAATAAACATTTTCTTTTGGATTTTTTGATACCTTAAAAAAAGCTTTTAAAAAAATATCGTCAACATGGAGGCTTTATTTATTAAGTTGGCTTTGATATAATGCAGGGTGCTGTGATATTAGAACAATCAACAAATTTTGTTTGAGATGGCACGTTAAAAACATGAAACAGAACTATAAACTAAACAAGGACTGGGTTATAATGATCGCATTATTTTTGTTTTTTTTTACGAATTATGGTGACAAGTGATGATCACGGTGAGGTATAAGAGAATATCACCGTAATTGATAATTGATCGCCCTTGAATAACGAATACGATTGATTAAATGATTATTGATCACCGATCAATAACCATTTTAATTATTTAACTAAAAACATTTTTTTGTACACAAATCTAAAATTAAAATTAAAAAAAAAAAAGTTTCAAGATTTTTTTTAGATCCTTTCGGTTTGTTTTCTCCCTAATAAAAATCTACTCAACCAAACATATGTTAAAAAGGTAATAATAATATAATTTCCTTTTACATACTTTTGTTTTTTTTATTTATTTAGATTGGATATTGATTTGATTTTCATAAAATATTTGTTCAACGGAGAAACGAAAATTTACAATAATAATTATTATTGTTTTCGACTAAGGGTGGATGAGAAATCGTATTTAGTATATCGGAATTGAGTGATTATACTGAAGTGATAATATTTAATTTTAGGGGATTAAATTACCATAGAAATCACTTTCGAATATATTATACGGCTGTAACATTCTCCGTAATCGATTTGATGGCGTTTCCCAATAGCTTATACGCAATTCTTTAAATCGTTTACAATTTGATATCTATATTCAAAACTCGTGATTCCATGTAATTGATCTAATAAACAAAATGTACTTTTATATGTATGTACATACAATGTAATATCCTTTATTCGTGTTTTTATTTTTGTGAATTTTTATTTCGAAGGTTCAGACTTTTTGTTCCGTTCACAATTCTTATTTACTTAAATTATATGATTTCGTTATTTTTATTTAAGCACAAAAGAATTTCTTCGTTGTTCGTCTTCTCTAAATTGTTGTTATTTTCGACTTTTTTGTCAGGTGAATTCGGAGTTTATTTGTTATTATTTTCTATAAGTTTCTCGTATTATAGGGTGGATTGAGTTGTAGATTAAGACTAGAAAATATAGATTTTCCATTTTCAAAAATAACATTTTTCGTGCTTGTAATGAGAAAACAGGTATGAATTTGGCAACAACAAAAAACGTAACAAAAAGGGTGGATTTTGGCATGGTAAACATGTGTTAAAATATTTCCATGTCACACCTTTAAATAATGTTTACATACCGTTCAAAATGTTTGTCTTATACATATTTTGGCAATTTGAATCTTAAATTTATATACTCATACATACATATATTTTTTGGAGTAACATAACTATGTACTCGTAAAGACTAATATGTAGTAACCTTTGTGTTAAACATATAAAATTATCATTTATATCACAAAAATTGTAGGAGTAATATTTTTACATAGTAGGACGAAGCTGCACAAACTCAAACCCAAAAACATCAACTTAAAAGGAAACAAAATTACCACTACACTCCAGACTAATGGAAGATCTGGGCTCTTACACCAGTAAACTCCAGACAGGCCAAATAACTATTATCTTACACCTTACACCGATTAAATCCTAAACCGCAGACAGGCCGAAGTCATGTTGTCTAACATCGAAGAAGGTAATAACAACCAAATCGCTGGCAGGCTGACAGGCCAGACATCCAAGCAGGCGATAGCATAAAAAACCTATCATTTAAAACAATACGAAAGCCTTTCCTATTACACTCAAGCAAGCAGTAAATGCTAAACTCAAGACAGACCTGGATTTTCTTTCTTTATAGAATGTTTGTCTTAGAAGAATAAAAATATCAATTCGTAACCTCTTCAGTGTTTTTAATGATTGTACAAAGCAGAGTTTCGTTACCCCTAATCGTCAAACTGATTGAAAAGAAATAAGCCGTTTAAAATAAGAGGAAATTCTTTAAATGGAAGATTTAATATTAAAATATTCTGTATTTTCATGATAGCTAAGGCGCTGTACATGTTTCCTCGCATATTTATTGATTTCTTGCTTTTTTGGTTCCTTATGAAGGTTATCATTCTCTAAGTAGCATAGTGCGTTGACTACTGCGGAAGACATTATTTTGAAAAGTTTGATTTACTTTTACGTTAGTTTTATTGGTACGGCCCCGTAGCTGTATACCATACGATATAAGGGCAGTTTATTATGTAATTTTAGCTAAGAGTTCCTTCCTATGAGCCAATACATTTTTCTATACTTGATGTTAACTCTTCGTTTTTTCTTTTTAACATGCTCTTTCCACTTGAGTTTAGTATCCATGATCATTAATATGTATTTTGCCGTATTTGTATGTGGAATTGGTTGCGAATTCAGTCGAACAGGTAACCAATTAACATTTTTGTTGGTAAAGTTTACATGCACAGATTTAGTTTCGTTGAGTTGAAGGCGCTATTTCTTCGTCCAATTACCCAATGAATTAGCGGCGTTTTGTAATTTATTGGTTGACTCCTCTATATTGTCTCAAATTTTGCAATACTTGTTCCTTTTGTGCTTGGTACGTTTCGCATATAAAGAATGTAGAGTATTGGCCCCAGAACACTTTCTTGTTCCACCCGATAATTTCTTTAGTTCGGAGTAGGTATTCCTCTTAATGTTTTACACGAAAGTTTCCATCAGCTAGATATGACGTTAAAATCAGGTAAAACTGCTTCGGCAGATCTCCGTCTAGTTTATATGCCAGGCCTCGGTGTCACACTTTGTTCAAGATACTTGAATATATTGTTTTGTTTTCAAGACCATCTTCAATTAAATATATGATTCTAAGCACTTGATCTATGGTAGAGTGTCTATAGTCTATAGATCAAAATTGGTGAGGAGGAATGAGTTTTCATTCTTCTCGCTTTTTAAATAATTTTGAAATTGTAGGAAGTAGAGACATCGGCTTTATGATGTTTCCTTGTTTGGCGGCTGGTTAGGTTTTAGAATCATTATTACTTCTGCCACCTTTACTAGTATGGGTTGTATTTTAGTCTGAACGCTTCGTTGTTACTTTCAGTAATTTTCTTAATCCTTTTTCTGGGAGTGGATTAACTATAAGTCCAGTGATTAGGTTACAACCAGGGGATTTTTTTGAGCTTAAATTGTTGTTAGTTTCATATTTCAGCTCTTTTAGTGCTACAGGTCTTATATTTTGGTTATCCACTTTATTTACAGGAATTATATTTTCTTCAGCTGTTTGCCTTGGAAGAGGTTGAAATGTGTCTTTGAGATTAACTGCAAATAATGCAGCCTTTTCTTTGGCATTTCTAAAGTTCGATCGTCATTCTTGATAGGAGCTATTTGTACTTTAGGGCTTTCAAGTCCTTTAGTTGCTTTCCAAAGAGAATAATTAGTCTCCTTGTTGCCAGAAAGGCCTGCTAGGTATTCGGTTGCTTAAATAATTAACTCGTGATTTGCTTTGTGGTGCTCGATTCCTCTGTCAGATTTTCACAGTTACCATTTTTCTTTAACCAGATTTCTCACTTCTACTGAATAGTTAATATGATTTTCAGTTTGGTTTCGAGTAGGAGGAGTACTCTGCCACACTGCTTGTAGTATACTGTTGGTTAGCAGCTCTAATTGGACATCAAGTTGTGCCGGAGTTTTAATAAATTGGTACCAGTAATTCAGTATTGTCTTCGACTAGATTCCGAAGGAGACCCCAGTTTGATTTGGTATTACTGAGTGTCATAATGACAGACGTCCGGTCAGACGAAATTCCTTCACTGTTTTCGAGTAGTGCGTAGTATTCAGATTTCCCTTTTGTTACAAATAACTCTATCAAATCTTATATCTATATGTTGGTTTACCTCCAGAAAGGAACTCTCAGTTTGTATTTTTAGCATTAAAATCACCTCCGATTATGAAGATAAAACCGAGCGATTTGAGTAACACAACATAGATCTCTTAATTCAGATTATTCCGCGGATTATCTTGTATAATTTCTTTTCAATTTTTACTCCTTCGTAAACATTTACATTCGTAAGTTTTCCTTCACAAGTATGGTTAAGCCTCCTCTCGATTTTCATGATAGCACTTGTATCCTCGAATTCCAACGAAATTCTGAAATTAGCGTTTATCTGTCTTTTCTATACGAGTATTTAGGAAAATCTCTAACTCTGGAATTTATTGCAATAGCCCATTTGCATTACAATTGGCGATTCTGAGGGTGTTATTCATCTTCTTACATTAGTACATCATGGAAATCATTTCATTCACCCTTTGTTGCGTATTTAACCGTTTATTTGTAGCGTCCAGGCTCCTCTCTTGTTTTAGTAGCCTTAAATTTAAGGCTGCTTTATTCTGTAGATTTTTTCCAGGATTAGGCTTCAGCCGTCATCCTTGTTACTTACTGTTTATTTATATCCAGTCCTACAACTCTGTATACTTTTGTAGTCACCGATTTCATTAATGATTGGACAGTACCATATTCAGTTAGGCCAATAATGTTGATTGGTGGTGGTGCATTTTCCTTAATTTTGGGTAGGTTGGTTTTCCTGATCGGGTATATTATGCTGATTTTGATTTAATACACCTGATTTTGGAGTTTGGTTTAAATCTACAATTTCTGGAGAAGATTCTGCCTTCTTTTTTTTGCAGGTCTTTTCTTCTTGTTGTTTTTAAGGATCCAGTGAATTTCTCTTAATTCTTCTTCGTCAGTGTAGAACTCTGTAGCATACTGTTCCTCTGGTTTCTTAGCTTACAAACCATTTTTCTTACGGAACTCTGCTTTCTAACTTAAGAGTTTTTACTTCGTTAATTAACTCCGATGTATTTTTTGCAATCTTACACAATTGTCTACTTAGTTCTTCATTTTTAGGTTTTCAGAGCTCATTACTTCTGAAGTTGCCGGCACTTGGTATCCGTTTACCTGTGCCATAATGGTTACTCCTTCGGGCCGCCATATTGGTTATTATATTCAGGGAACCACCCTTAACATATAAACCACCCTTAGCTAGTTTTGGTCTGCGAATGGTATTTTATTTCTCATCTACCCGCCGACAAGTCGGTTAGGATTTACCCCTATGCGCCACCTGGGACGCCCCTGAAGGTAGGATAGCAACTCCACACGGGATTTCATTATTTCAATGTTTTGGCATCCTGTTATTTCGAAATGGAATCTGAATTTACTCCAAATGAAAATTCAACAGGATTTACAAATTCATTTGGTTTTTCTTCAATATATCCGCTCTTGTACCAAGAATATTGAAACATGTTCTGGTATCATGGGGATGACAGCTGATTATTTACAGGTGATTTAAGTTTTATAATGTTATTAGGTAGATGAAGGTTTAAATTACCAGATTTTTTATTCAGAGGTTTTATTTCTTTGACAACATCTGGACAATGCCCACTCCACAAATTAATCATTAGTGCACTAGATTCGCTAGATTTATAGACCATTGAGACAAAGACGTTAGTAGCATCAAATAAGTTTGTTCTATCACTGCTCCAAATTGACTAATTTTTTCTTTAAAAACTACAAAAAGGGAAGAGAGTAGTCTTACATCTCCAGATATTGTTGGCTGAATTGAGTAGCTATGAGTTGTGGAACTCACTGATTGCACTGCACATTCAAAATTTTTCTGTCCTTCGACCGCCAATGTATTCCTGAAGGTATTTCCAATTGAAATCCGCTTTGATCGGATTTATTTATATTATCTAGACCTTGTCTGTATGAGATGTTTCACATCTTCTACAAAATTATTTGCTTTTTTTTTTCAAAATAGACAGTTCTTCAATTGATTTTTTGGTAATGAATTTATTTATTTTTCCGCTTACAATTCTGTGAGAATTTTTAAAAAATTTTAATCAATTTTTAAAGCCCGGAAACGAAAATTTTCAAGACTTATTTCTTTCCGAGCTTGCAAGGCCCAAGCCTAGTGTCAATAGGAGTTTTACAATTATCCAGTAAACATAAGCAAATTTTTCCAATTTTTTCTTTATTTATAGTTTTACTCCATCGTTTTAATTGCGTCGGACTTGATAATCATAATTCAGACCTTCTATATCTTTTGAGCATTGTTGTATATCATCGCGTGAAGTGATCGATGATTTGATTTATGCGTTTTAAATACAGCATACTTTAAAATTAAAAAAAGGAGGCACAATGAAAATGAAGTAGCAAAAGTACAAAAAATAATATTAATCAGTAAAATATTTGTACTTATGGACTCGAATATTAGAAAACTCGACACATCATATGAATTAATGAAAAACTATGAATGGCCAACACAATCTCATATTCTTCAATTGGGTGTATTAGGTACACCAGATTTGAAGTTTGAAGCCACATTGCCACCACTCCTAGGGATAATAGAGCTTATGTGGTTCCCCAAACTTATTGCTTCCTAACATATAATTATTTGTACGCCATATTTGTTTAGGGTTATTACCGCAGATATCAAACTTCTTATTATAGTAGGCCTCCCGAACATCTTCAACTTTTTGTTTCACTTAAGTAACGTACTTAACAGCGTATTGCTGAAAACGTTTATTTTCGATTAATCGCTTAGCTTTTTCTAACAACCAGTTTTTACGATTGATCATGTTCAGCAATGTTATTGAAATCCACGGTTTTTTACGGCTGTGCATTGCATTTAATTCCAAACAAGCTGATAATACGTCATTCCAAGTTTCTAAAAATAATTTAATGCCAAAAGCTGGAGCACCCATACTAATGGCGCTGGAAAAGTCAACAGCACTTAACATTACTGAACTTATTTAATTTGTTGATCTCTAAAGCAACCTAGACAAGATGATGGTCGCTTATTGAATAATCTAATAACTTCATTTTGAAACTAGATAAATTATTATCTCGAAACCTTACCAAGACACGAGTTGCCATGAATATCAACATTAAATTCACCCAGTAGAATGAAATTATTACAATTACAAAAGCCGATAAAACCACAAACAAAAACATAAAGCATATAACACAATGAAAGTTTTACCTTCACAACGTCGGCAGACAACAGGTTCTGCGATTCCACAAAGCAATTTAATTCCATTATATAAAACAACGCAACACTCTCGCACGGTAACGGATATTACAACAAACTAGATGGTACAGCAACAAACTAGTAGATACTGATTCAAATTATATAAATTAACTTCGTCATCATTAATCCAGATGTCACTCAGAAAAATTAAATCTACCTAAAACCCAAAAAATACCTAAAAATTGTTATTAAAATTTTTCCTTAAGCTTCTAATATTTTGCTGAATTACTTGAACACCCCTAAATTCATGTAGCTGAAAACTTTCAGATGTTGTGTCACCACTAGAGAACTAGAATTTAAAGAAATCATCAATTATAAAGTTTCGTGACCTTCCCACCAACATGTTTTTCTGACCAAGATGCTTCCATTATTGCCGATTGTCGAATGTGTCGAAAGGCCGAATGTATCGAAAGGCCGAATGTGTCGAAAGGCCGAATGTATCGAAAGGCCGAATGTGTCGAAAGGCCGAATGTCGAAAGGCCGAAAGGATCGAAAGGCCGAATATCGAAAAGCCGAATTTCGAAAGCCCGAATGTGCCGAAAGGCCGAGTAGGTTGAGAGGCCGAATGTTGAAATGCCGATTGTGTCGAAAGGCAGATTGTGTTGAAAGGCCGATTGTGTCGAAAGGCCGAATGTCGAAAGACCGTTTTGTGTCGAAATTGATTTTAATTTTTCGGGGTCACTACATTTGCCTGCTAAAATAAATCCAGAAATTTTAAGATCAAGGATAATTGAAAAAAAAAAAAAAATCTCGAAAAAAAAATATAAAAATTACTAAAGAAGCAATCCAGAAAAAAATCCAGAAAAAATATTATGTTCAAAATAAATGAAAAATCAATTTTATAGGCATTTTTAGACTTTTGTCGTCACTTGAAACATTTGTGGTAGATCTATCAGAAAAAACGATAAGAGCGATACAATTCCTTTGATCTGTGTCTGCAAGGTTGACGAAGAATTAACGAAGAATTAAATCCGCAATTCGCTCCAATAGATTCGTCAATACTATACTAACTCAACGAATTAAGCCAACCACAAAATAATTTGAAACATTTGTGGTACAACAATCCGTAGAAGCGATATGAGCGATATAATTCCTTTGATCTGTGTCTGAAAGGTTGAAGCAATTTTTATTACCATAAATTTTAAGGCCATTTTATGAATTTTAATTTTAACTTGGGCCGCACTTTGATAATTGTGTTTCTAGATTTTAGTTTTCTGCATTTTTTTCGGAATTTTTTGGGTTCTATTTTTTTCTAGATAAGATAGCCAACCCTAATTTTTCATCTTTTTATGAACGAAAATTTTCAAAATGTATATTGTTATGAAAACCAAAATTTATATTTTTATCAAAATTTTTGTATAAAAATGTTTAATAATAAATCGCCTTAAATATTAAAATCTTCTTACGTTTTTTTTGTCACATACATAATTAAAAATTAATTAATTATAATAAAAAAAAAAAAAAGAAATAAATTTTTTTTCCAACAATTGATCGCAAAAATTTGAATCTGAAATTTGGAATTTGATCATATTAATATGCTACATACAGAGGATTTATTTGCACATACACGTGAACTTTTTCCTAAAAGGCAAAACAAATATTTTAGGAATTTTTTTAGGAAAAACTTCACGCGTGTGTGGAGAATTGTGAAGTATTTCCAATTCCTAGATAAATATGAAAGTGTTAGTGTAAATAATACATAAAATTCATATTAAACAGAAATTTATATTTTTTTATTCGTTTATTACGTTTCTTGCTGTAAAAAATATTACTTAAAAAACATTAATACGTTATATTAGGTTTGCAAGTAGAAACTCGGCTTTTTTGGTCAAATTCAACTTTATTGCAAATATACTTATTATAAAGGTTAATTATCGAAATATTCACCATTACTATCTATGGTACTTTGACATCTATTGGATAGTTGATGGATGCCCTCGCGATAGAAACTTAGTTGTTTGGAGGCAAAATATTCACCGAGTCATTTTCGTACATCTTCAATTTTTGATAACTGCTGGTCAGTCAAATAAGACGATTAGAAGCATCGATCTAAACAAATAGTGGTCAACAGAGGATAAGTTAGGAAAATACGCCGCGTGCGGGAGAACTTCCTACCCTATGCTGAAGATCACTTACCGGTTTGCTTTTGCTGTGTGTGATGGGCATTGTCATGAAGCAATATAACAGATCGCGTTCCTTGGCCCGTGAATGATCGTTTTTCCTCTAGAGCATCACTTAATTTAATCAATTGGGCCTGGTTACGTTCAGCTGTAACAGTTTGACCAGGTTCCAGAAGCTCATAGTAAATGATACCTTTCCAATCCAACCATACGCAAAGTAACACTTTCTTGGCATGAATGTTTATTTTTGCAAACTGATGTTGATGGCTGGCCTAAATCAACCAATGCTTTTCTGCGTTTAGGGTTATCGTACAAAATCTATCCAATTTCCACTTGGAATTTTCCTGGTGTTCCTAAACACCGGCCATTCTAACAGAAACTTATTTTGAGTAGGTCACGATCTACTCTAACAGAAAATAAATCACTTTTAAATAATTCTGTGGTCCCAGGCACTTAGGATTAACGATTTTTGAATATTATATAGAGAATTATCGTATATCGCGTTTCCCGAAATCTTCCTGGTGTTCCTAAACACCGGCCATTCTAACGGAAACTTATTTTAAGTAGGTCATGATCTACTCTAACAGAAAATAAATGAATTTTTAAATAGTTCTGTGGTCCCAGGCACTTAGTATTTACGATTTTTGAATATTCTATAGAGAATTATCGTTTATCGAGTTTCCCGGAATTTTCCTGCTGTTCCTAAACACCGGCCATTCTAACAGAAACTTATTTTGAGTAGGTCACGATCTACTCTAACAGAAAATAAATCACTTTTAAATAATTCTGTGGTCCCAGGCACTTAGTATTGACGATATTTGAATATTATATAGAGAATTATCGTATATCGCGTTTCCCGGAATCTTCCTGGTGTTCCTAAACACAGGCCATTCTAACGGAAACTTATTTTGAGTAGGTCACGATCTACTCTAACAGAAAATAAATGAATTTTAAAAAATTCTGTGGTCCCAGACACTTAGGATTGGCAATATTTGAATATTCTATAGTGAATTATCGTATATCGCGTTTCCCGGAATTTTCCTGCTGTTCCCAAACACCGGCCATTCTAACAGAAACTTATTTTGAGTAGGTCACGATCTACTCTAACAGAAAATAAATCACTTTTAAATAATTCTGTGGTCCCAGGCACTTAGGAAGACGATATTTGAATATTATATAGAGAATTATCGTATATAAAAATCATCAATCCTAAGTGCCTGGGACAACAGAATTTTTAAAAATTTATTTATTTTCTGTTAGAGTAGATCGTGACCTACTCAAAATAAGTTTCCGTTAGAATGGCCGGTGTTTAGGTACACCAGGAAAATTCCGGGAAACGCGATATACGATAATTCTCTATAGAATATTCAAAAATCATCAATCCTAAGTGCCTGGGACCACAGAATTTTTAAAAATTCATTTATTTTCTGTTAGAGTAGATCGTGACCTACTCAAAATAAGTTTCCGTTAGAATGGCCGGTGTTTAGGTACACCAGGAAAATTCCGGGAAACGCGATATACGATAATTCTCTATAGAATATTCAAAAATCATCAATCCTAAGTGCCTGGGACCACAGAATTTTTAAAAATTCATTTATTTTCTGTTAGAGTAGATCGTGACCTACTCAAAATAAGTTTCCGTTAGAATGGCCGGTGTTTAGGTACATCAGGAAAATTCCGGGAAACGCGATATACGATAATTCTCTATAGAATATTCAAAAATCATCAATCCTAAGTGCCGGGACCACAGAATTTTTAAAAATTCATTTATTTTCTGTTAGAGTAGATCGTGACCTACTCAAAATAAGTTTCCGTTAGAATGGCCGGTGTTTAGGTACACCAGGAAAATTCCGGGAAACGCGATATACGATAATTCTCTATAGAATATTCAAAAATCATCAATCCTAAGTGCCTGGGACCACAGAATTTTTAAAAATTCATTTATTTTCTGTTAGAGTAGATCGTGACCTACTCAAAATAAGTTTCCGTTAGAATGGCCGGTGTTTAGGTACATCAGGAAAATTCCGGGAAACGCGATATACGATAATTCTCTATAGAATATTCAAAAATCATCAATCCTAAGTGCCTGGGACCACAGAATTTTTAAAAATTCATTTATTTTCTGTTAGAGTAGATCGTGACCTACTCAAAATAAGTTTCCGTTAGAATGGCCGGTGTTTAGGTACACCAGGAAAATTCCGGGAAACGCGATATACGATAATTCTCTATAGAATATTCAAAAATCATCAATCCTAAGTGCCTGGGACCACAGAATTTTTAAAAATTCATTTATTTTCTGTTAGAGTAGATCGTGACCTACTCAAAATAAGTTTCCGTTAGAATGGGCGGCGTTTAGGTACACCAGGAAAATTCCGGGAAACGCGATATACGATAATTCTCTATAGAATATTCAAAAATCATCAATCCTAAGTGCCTGGGACCACAGAATTTTTAAAAATTCATTTATTTTCTGTTAGAGTAGATCGTGACCTACTCAAAATAAGTTTCCGTTAGAATGGCCGGTGTTTAGGTACATCAGGAAAATTCCGGGAAACGCGATATACGATAATTCTCTATAGAATATTCAAAAATCATCAATCCTAAGTGCCTGGGACCACAGAATTTTTAAAAATTCATTTATTTTCTGTTAGAGTAGATGGTGACCTTCTCAAAATAAGTTTCCGTTAGAATGGCCGGTGTTTAGGTACATCAGGAAAATTCCGGGAAACGCGATATACGATAATTCTCTATAGAATATTCAAAAATCATCAATCCTAAGTGCCTGGGACCACAGAATTTTTAAAAATTCATTTATTTTCTGTTAGAGTAGATCGTGACCTACTCAAAATAAGTTTCCGTTAGAATGGCCGGTGTTTAGGTACATCAGGAAAATTCCGGGAAACGCGATATACGATAATTCTCTATAGAATATTCAAAAATCATCAATCCTAAGTGCCTGGGACCACAGCATTTTTAAAAATTCATTTATTTTCTGTTAGAGTAGATCGTGACCTACTCAAAATAAGTTTCCGTTAGAATGGCCGGTGTTTAGGTACATCAGGAAAATTCCGGGAAACGCGATATACGATAATTCTCTATAGAATATTCAAAAATCATCAATCCTAAGTGCCTGGGACCACAGAATTTTTAAAAATTCATTTATTTTCTGTTAGAGTAGATCGTGACCTACTCAAAATAAGTTTCCGTTAGAATGGCCGGTGTTTAGGTACACCAGGAAAATTCCGGGAAACGCGATATACGATAATTCTCTATAGAATATTCAAAAATCATCAATCCTAAGTGCCTGGGACCACAGAATTTTTAAAAATTCATTTATTTTCTGTTAGAGTAGATCGTGACCTACTCAAAATAAGTTTCCGTTAGAATGGGCGGCGTTTAGCTACACTAGGAAAATTCCGGGAAACGCGATATACGATAATTCTCTATAGAATATTCAAAAATCATCAATCCTAAGTGCCTGGGACCACAGAATTTTTAAAAATTCATTTATTTTCTGTTAGAGTAGATCGTGACCTACTCAAAATAAGTTTCCGTTAGAATGGCCGGTGTTTAGGTACATCAGGAAAATTCCGGGAAACGCGATATACGATAATTCTCTATAGAATATTCAAAAATCATCAATCCTAAGTGCCTGGGACCACAGAATTTTTAAAAATTCATTTATTTTCTGTTAGAGTAGATCGTGACCTACTCAAAATAAGTTTCCGTTAGAATGGCCGGTGTTTAGGTACATCAGGAAAATTCCGGGAAACGCGATATACGATAATTCTCTATAGAATATTCAAAAATCATCAATCCTAAGTGCCTGGGACCACAGCATTTTTAAAAATTCATTTATTTTCTGTTAGAGTAGATCGTGACCTACTCAAAATAAGTTTCCGTTAGAATGGCCGGTGTTTAGGTACATCAGGAAAATTCCGGGAAACGCGATATACGATAATTCTCTATAGAATATTCAAAAATCATCAATCCTAAGTGCCTGGGACCACAGCATTTTTAAAAATTCATTTATTTTCTGTTAGAGTAGATCGTGACCTACTCAAAATAAGTTTCCGTTAGAATGGCCGGTGTTTAGGTACATCAGGAAAATTCCGGGAAACGCGATATACGATAATTCTCTATAGAATATTCAAAAATCATCAATCCTAAGTGCCTGGGACCACAGAATTTTTAAAAGTTCATTTATTTTCTGTTAGAGTAGATCGTGACCTACTCAAAATAAGTTTCCGTTAGAATGGCCGGTGTTTAGGTACACCAGGAAAATTCCGGGAAACGCGATATACGATAATTCTCTATAGAATATTCAAAAATCATCAATCCTAAGTGCCTGGGACCACAGAATTTTTAAAAATTCATTTATTTTCTGTTAGAGTAGATCGTGACCTACTCAAAATAAGTTTCCGTTAGAATGGCCGGTGTTTAGGTACACCAGGAAAATTCCGGGAAACGCGATATACGATAATTCTCTATAGAATATTCAAAAATCATCAATCCTAAGTGCCTGGGACCACAGAATTTTTAAAAATTCATTTATTTTCTGTTAGAGTAGATCGTGACCTACTCAAAATAAGTTTCCGTTAGAATGGCCGGTGTTTAGGTACATCAGGATAATTCCGGGAAACGCGATATACGATAATTCTCTATAGAATATTCAAAAATCATCAATCCTAAGTGCCTGGGACCACAGAATTTTTAAAAGTTCATTTATTTTCTGTTAGAGTAGATCGTGACCTACTCAAAATAAGTTTCCGTTAGAATGGCCGGTGTTTAGGTACACCAGGAAAATTCCGGGAAACGCGATATACGATAATTCTCTATAGAATATTCAAAAATCATCAATCCTAAGTGCCTGGGACCACAGAATTTTTAAAAGTTCATTTATTTTCTGTTAGAGTAGATCGTGACCTACTCAAAATAAGTTTCCGTTAGAATGGCCGGTGTTTAGGTACATCAGGAAAATTCCGGGAAACGCGATATACGATAATTCTCTATAGAATATTCAAAAATCATCAATCCTAAGTGCCTGGGACCACAGCATTTTTAAAAATTCATTTATTTTCTGTTAGAGTAGATCGTGACCTACTCAAAATAAGTTTCCGTTAGAATGGCCGGTGTTTAGGTACATCAGGAAAATTCCGGGAAACGCGATATACGATAATTCTCTATAGAATATTCAAAAATCATCAATCCTAAGTGCCTGGGACCACAGAATTTTTAAAAATTCATTTATTTTCTGTTAGAGTAGATCGTGACCTACTCAAAATAAGTTTCCGTTAGAATGGCCGGTGTTTAGGTACACCAGGAAAATTCCGGGAAACGCGATATACGATAATTCTCTATAGAATATTCAAAAATCATCAATCCTAAGTGCCTGGGACCACAGAATTTTTAAAAATTCATTTATTTTCTGTTAGAGTAGATCGTAACCTACTCAAAATAAGTTTCCGTTAGAATGGGCGGCGTTTAGGTACACTAGGAAAATTCCGGGAAACGCGATATACGATAATTCTCTATAGAATATTCAAAAATCATCAATCCTAAGTGCCTGGGACCACAGAATTTTTAAAAATTCATTTATTTTCTGTTAGAGTAGATCGTGACCTACTCAAAATAAGTTTCCGTTAGAATGGCCGGTGTTTAGGTACATCAGGAAAATTCCGGGAAACGCGATATACGATAATTCTCTATAGAATATTCAAAAATCATCAATCCTAAGTGCCTGGGACCACAGAATTTTTAAAAATTCATTTATTTTCTGTTAGAGTAGATCGTGACCTACTCAAAATAAGTTTCCGTTAGAATGGCCGGTGTTTAGGTACATCAGGAAAATTCCGGGAAACGCGATATACGATAATTCTCTATAGAATATTCAAAAATCATCAATCCTAAGTGCCTGGGACCACAGAATTTTTAAAAATTCATTTATTTTCTGTTAGAGTAGATCGTGACCTACTCAAAATAAGTTTCCGTTAGAATGGCCGGTGTTTAGGTACATCAGGATAATTCCGGGAAACGCGATATACGATAATTCTCTATAGAATATTCAAAAATCATCAATCCTAAGTGCCTGGGACCACAGAATTTTTAAAAATTCATTTATTTTCTGTTAGAGTAGATCGTGACCTACTCAAAATAAGTTTCCGTTAGAATGGCCGGTGTTTAGGTACATCAGGAAAATTCCGGGAAACGCGATATACGATAATTCTCTATAGAATATTCAAAAATCATCAATCCTAAGTGCCTGGGACCACAGCATTTTTAAAAATTCATTTATTTTCTGTTAGAGTAGATCGTGACCTACTCAAAATAAGTTTCCGTTAGAATGGCCGGTGTTTAGGTACATCAGGAAAATTCCGGGAAACGCGATATACGATAATTCTCTATAGAATATTCAAAAATCATCAATCCTAAGTGCCTGGGACCACAGAATTTTTAAAAATTCATTTATTTTCTGTTAGAGTAGATCGTGACCTACTCAAAATAAGTTTCCGTTAGAATGGCCGGTGTTTAGGTACATCAGGAAAATTCCGGGAAACGCGATATACGATAATTCTCTATAGAATATTCAAAAATCATCAATCCTAAGTGCCTGGGACCACAGAATTTTTAAAAATTCATTTATTTTCTGTTAGAGTAGATCGTGACCTACTCAAAATAAGTTTCCGTTAGAATGGCCGGTGTTTAGGTACATCAGGAAAATTCCGGGAAACGCGATATACGATAATTCTCTATAGAATATTCAAAAATCATCAATCCTAAGTGCCTGGGACCACAGAATTTTTAAAAATTCATTTATTTTCTGTTAGAGTAGATCGTGACCTACTCAAAATAAGTTTCCGTTAGAATGGCCGGTGTTTAGGTACATCAGGAAAATTCCGGGAAACGCGATATACGATAATTCTCTATAGAATATTCAAAAATCATCAATCCTAAGTGCCTGGGACCACAGCATTTTTAAAAATTCATTTATTTTCTGTTAGAGTAGATCGTGACCTACTCAAAATAAGTTTCCGTTAGAATGGCCGGTGTTTAGGTACATCAGGAAAATTCCGGGAAACGCGATATACGATAATTCTCTATAGAATATTCAAAAATCATCAATCCTAAGTGCCTGGGACCACAGAATTTTTAAAAATTCATTTATTTTCTGTTAGAGTAGATCGTGACCTACTCAAAATAAGTTTCCGTTAGAATGGCCGGTGTTTAGGTACACCAGGAAAATTCCGGGAAACGCGATATACGATAATTCTCTATAGAATATTCAAAAATCATCAATCCTAAGTGCCTGGGACCACAGAATTTTTAAAAATTCATTTATTTTCTGTTAGAGTAGATCGTGACCTACTCAAAATAAGTTTCCGTTAGAATGGGCGGCGTTTAGGTACACTAGGAAAATTCCGGGAAACGCGATATACGATAATTCTCTATAGAATATTCAAAAATCATCAATCCTAAGTGCCTGGGACCACAGAATTTTTAAAAATTCATTTATTTTCTGTTAGAGTAGATCGTGACCTACTCAAAATAAGTTTCCGTTAGAATGGCCGGTGTTTAGGTACATCAGGAAAATTCCGGGAAACGCGATATACGATAATTCTCTATAGAATATTCAAAAATCATCAATCCTAAGTGCCTGGGACCACAGAATTTTTAAAAATTCATTTATTTTCTGTTAGAGTAGATCGTGACCTACTCAAAATAAGTTTCCGTTAGAATGGCCGGTGTTTAGGTACATCAGGAAAATTCCGGGAAACGCGATATACGATAATTCTCTATAGAATATTCAAAAATCATCAATCCTAAGTGCCTGGGACCACAGCATTTTTAAAAATTCATTTATTTTCTGTTAGAGTAGATCGTGACCTACTCAAAATAAGTTTCCGTTAGAATGGCCGGTGTTTAGGTACATCAGGAAAATTCCGGGAAACGCGATATACGATAATTCTCTATAGAATATTCAAAAATCATCAATCCTAAGTGCCTGGGACCACAGCATTTTTAAAAATTCATTTATTTTCTGTTAGAGTAGATCGTGACCTACTCAAAATAAGTTTCCGTTAGAATGGCCGGTGTTTAGGTACACCAGGAAAATTCCGGGAAACGCGATATACGATAATTCTCTATAGAATATTCAAAAATCATCAATCCTAAGTGCCTGGGACCACAGAATTTTTAAAAATTCATTTATTTTCTGTTAGAGTAGATGGTGACCTACTCAAAATAAGTTTCCGTTAGAATGGCCGGTGTTTAGGTACATCAGGATAATTCCGGGAAACGCGATATACGATAATTCTCTATAGAATATTCAAAAATCATCAATCCTAAGTGCCTGGGACCACAGAATTTTTAAAAATTCATTTATTTTCTGTTAGAGTAGATCGTGACCTACTCAAAATAAGTTTCCGTTAGAATGGCCGGTGTTTAGGTACACCAGGAAAATTCCGGGAAACGCGATATACGATAATTCTCTATAGAATATTCAAAAATCATCAATCCTAAGTGCCTGGGACCACAGAATTTTTAAAAATTCATTTATTTTCTGTTAGAGTAGATCGTGACCTACTCAAAATAAGTTTCCGTTAGAATGGCCGGTGTTTAGGTACATCAGGATAATTCCGGGAAACGCGATATACGATAATTCTCTATAGAATATTCAAAAATCATCAATCCTAAGTGCCTGGGACCACAGAATTTTTAAAAGTTCATTTATTTTCTGTTAGAGTAGATCGTGACCTACTCAAAATAAGTTTCCGTTAGAATGGCCGGTGTTTAGGTACACCAGGAAAATTCCGGGAAACGCGATATACGATAATTCTCTATAGAATATTCAAAAATCATCAATCCTAAGTGCCTGGGACCACAGAATTTTTAAAAATTCATTTATTTTCTGTTAGAGTAGATCGTGACCTACTCAAAATAAGTTTCCGTTAGAATGGGCGGCGTTTAGGTACACCAGGAAAATTCCGGGAAACGCGATATACGATAATTCTCTTGTGTTATATAATTGTTTTTGAGAAAAAAATTACTGATTTATTTGCTATATAATATAGTATGTACTCAAATTATAGCATGCGCTGCATGTACGGCAGACTTCACTATTTGCTTTATTGTATGTGCAATATAGGAATCACTACTGTACAATAAACAAATTAATTATATAATATAAAAGTGTTTCATATAATCAGTTGTAATTTTTCCTTTTTATTAGAGTAAATCTCGTTATTCTACACTGATCAAATACGCATTTTTCTATTAATGGTTACTATATATGTATGTTATATGAAATTTTACTATTTTTATGATCCCATTTCTATCCACATCATTTATCGTTCTCATAATGTTATATTAAGCGCTCCGATTAAAAGCCAAAAATGCCTGGGCTCCTATAATTTATGGCAATGTGTCCTATTTTTTTTTCTCAGTGAAATATTAAAATTTTAAATTTTTATTGCGTAGTTTGGAATTTATTCGTTAGTTCGCAGTTTCACTAATACTCTGAAAATTTTAGTTGTTGTTGTAGTTTTTTAGGAATATCTCGGAGTTTTAGGATAATCTTCACAATCGTATTTGCACATATTTTCAATTAAATCATTTTACACTAAGAAATAAATTCAATGGTTTTAAATATTGATTTCAATCAATTAAGTGACGGAAAATTTAATGAAAATTCGGCCTTTCGACCCAATCGGCATTTTCACACGTTCGGCCATACGACCCATTCGACCCATAGACATTCGGCCTTTCATCACTTTCGGCCTTTCGACACATTCGGCCATACGACCATACGATTCAGATCATACGACAGATCCTTCTTCACGTTTAAAGCTCGAAAAATTGTTTGCCTGCTCAAGGTTGTTCAGCCTCATTGAGAGCGTATGGTTTTCACACTTAAGGATGTTGTTTTATTTCCAACAGCGCACTCATTTTATGTGATTGATTGATATCCAAAGACTTGAAATCCGAATATAATTTATCCAACTTCTCATCCAACATTACGCCAACTTCAATCGATGCAGAATTTTTTTTTTTTTTTTTTTTTTTTGAACAGTTGTTTTTGATAACACTGGAAAAGAACAAAATACTTTCTGTGGCAATAATACATAGTGGCACAAGTCGATTTTTCTCAATTTTCAAGGCAGTAAATAAACCAATGTTTTCGATGTTTTAAAAAACTGTGTTTCTTTATTAATAATCCATATTTATTTTAAAATATATTTTACAACAGAGTATATTAACATTAAAATCAACTAAACATTAAAGTAGCAATATTGGAAATATAAGACAAAATACATTTTATGTCGTTATCCAAAAATTCCTTTCCCAAATATCAAATAAACTTGTTGCTTTCTTCTAAACGGAAATTGAAAAATTAAATTGTACAAAGTATTCATGCGTCGTTTTATTAATTATCAAATTCGTCATCGCTTTCGATTAAATCCGAATCTTAATCCGGTTGATCTCATCGATCTCATCGAGCAAGGTTTTATAAAATTCATAGAAAATAGGATCAATCAACGGAAGCAAGTCGATTATATTCTTCTTTTATCAGCGGTGATTTTAAGATGTCCAGTATAGCACTGTTGAATATCACTTTCCCGAAATTCTTTCACTCCTCTATACGTGAAATTTAAGACATTTAAATGCCTCAACTTCATTCAAACTATTTTTATAATAAATTACCCCGTGTTCCCTTGTGTAACGAAGCCATCTAATTTTATTCCAAATAAATCTATTATCATCGCGGTTTACTTTACGCCACATAAATTTGGATTTTAACATGAGAGAAAAGTTTAAAAAATGTTCTTGATTCATTTCAATTACCCGAAATTTATTTCTAGATCCAATTGTCCTGACGAAATTGTACCAATTGCGATTTTGGCCAGCGCACGAGTCACTATACATAATAATATGCTTTTCTTTTGGAGGTAATCTTGTAATATGATGGTACAAACAAGACGCAATTTCGTTTCCTTCTCAATTAGCAATTGCTTTGTGCCACATATAACAGAACGGTTAATTTGTTCTGCAGTCAGGCACAGTAAGGTTAAACGTTCATAATTTGTGCTTGTAAAAGGATACTGACGTTTTGATATAAGGTGTCGGAAGGCACTGTTCCAAATCGAACGTACATACGCAGATAAACGGTATCGTTGTGTTTTGTGATCTACTTGTCACGCTTTTTGATTAAGTAGGCTTTGTCGGCATCTTTATGATGTTTTTGTTGCTCAAGTTTTAAGAGTTCCATTTCTTTGCCAGTTGCCAAGCCTATTTTTGTTTTAAGCACATCACATGTGTTGCAGGTATCAGCCTTTGGAGGTTTAAATTTCAAATTAAATTCCTTAAATACTTCGGAATATTTAGACAACGATAAAGGATTTTCATATAATTTCGATGCGGTACATTTTGTTAATATTCAAATCAATACTCAAATAATTTTTAGTGGTGACTTTGATATGCCGGAAATTTTTTGATTTGAGTTCCGATTTCATTGAGCTTTTCTTCTGAAACCTTTTTATTCGAAGGATGCTTACCTCGCTGATCCAAATAATTTGAACTGTCGGATGAAATCAATAATTTTTCGATTGCAGTTGTGACGAAAGTCACAATAAATCATCACCGGCGTAGGGTTAATTTTATTTTTTTTTGCATGTAACGTTGTGTTACACTGCGTGGGGAAGACAAGAAAAATGATAAGGGGAATGGATTTGAGTTTGGACGTGATTGAAAAAAAAATAAAATTAGGCAGTTGAGAAATTAAATTAAACACAAAAAAAAACAACAAATTAGAAATTAAGAATTAAAGTAAAAAAAAAGCGGAAGATTTAATTATTGAAGTTGTTACAAAAAACAAACAAACAATTTGTTTTTTTTTAAAGTTTTATCTTTGGGAAAAATTGGATAAAAGAATAAAATAAAAGTGGAATAAAAACCGTTTCATTTTTTTTGTAAATAGTTAAGTGCTAAAAAACTAGTGATAAGTAAGGATAAGTCTAATGTTAATTAATGCAAAATAGAACATAAAATTATAATACCAAAACCAAATAAAAAAAACACACGAGCTTAAAGCGTTTCCTCTAACTGTAAGTTGTGAAAAACCGTGAATACGCATGCGCGTGGGAATGATATTGTGTTTGGTGATATATTAATTAAAAATCTAATTGTTTCGAATAATTATACTAATATCTATAATAAAGTTAATAATAATTAAAACTACGATGACCTAATTTAATGAATCACAACTAATAGGTTATTAATATTAGTGCTAATTTAATACTGAAATCATTGGTGCTGATAATACATAGTTTAAGCAAAGACTATTTATGTTTTAGTGTTTTTGGGTTACGTTGAGTTTTGGGTGTGAACTATAGATATCATTATACGAAATCAATAAAACAGTAAAAACTTTGATATTGAATTTATAGCCATAAATTATAAACCCAACAAAACCAAATAAAAAAAAACGGTGACCTACCCAAATTAAATTACAGTGCTTAAATATTATTGTGTAATTTACAATCAGTTAATAATACTAACGTTTAAACAAGTACGTCACAACCTGCAGAATCACTGGATGCTTACACCAGGGGAAACCAACATTTTTTTTTTGATTCTAATTTAAGATAAGTTTTTTTTGTATTCTAAATTACATTTTAATGTTATTTAATTTTTTTTTGTTGAAATTAACAATTTACAAATATTTCAATAACTAGGATTAGGGTAGTAGGGTTTAGGTTAAGTAACTTAGTTTTACTGTTGTAAACCAAATTTATTTTATTTTTTTTTCCTTATTTACCTTATATACTATATTTGTTTAATTCCATAATTTCCATTAATAATGATGAATTATAGAGCCAATTGTAATTCAATAATTAAATTTCTGCCTGTTGAAATGTTGAGTTTGAGATAGACGCAGTCAAATAGTGGGATGGAACTAGGGTGATTCTTGTCATTGGGTAAGTTGCATTGTTATTGTCGTTCAACTTTCATTATTGTTTTTTCGTCCTATTTTCCTTTTCTATTTTCCTTTAGCGGTCTTTCACGAAGTATTCAAGCTTTCAGAAATCACACACCCCTCCTCCTGAGCTTTAGCCGGCCAAGATGACCGCCTGAAAGCCTCTGAATGCTCATCAATTCTGTAGCGGTAACGTTACACAGTTCTTATAAGTCTATCGGTTTCGCCCAATGTATCTCGAAAACATCTCTTGCACATGTTAACGCTATCTCCGTTAACTTTCACGTAAATCTTATCTTCGATTGCTTTTAATTTTATTTAAGGCTGAAATTTTACAAATGTTTTTCTGCTATTGTTACTAGTCCACACACGTATAATAATCTTAGATTAAAATTGACTAATTTCTAATACTGATCAAAAAATTTTCAAATTTTTTTTGTCGTAGGCTTGTCCACAATTTCTTTTCAGTTGTCTGAACTTCCGACTACCTCTCTTTCCTGTTCCAAATTGGTTTCGATTTGTCTGCCTAAATTATCTAAATCTTCATCTTCTCCACTTTTATTACATACTTGAGATTTCGTCAATATCTGAAGGGCTATATTCCGGATCAACATCACTGTCATATTGCTCAATATGTGTTTCGTAATCGACTGTAAAAGTAAAAGTGTTGAAAATTTTTAATAGTTTGTTAACATACCAATTAGAATTATATGAAATTCTTTATCATTTATATTGTGCTAACAAGCTACTAACTACAAGTTACCAAAAATTGAAATAATATTGTACTTGTATCAAAACGACCTAACTTCACTTGATTTGAATGTTTTATAATCACTTTATTTAGTAAACTATCACAAGTATATTTAATTTGCCTAACATCAATAATATAAATTATTAAAACGGCACAAATTAATTTAAATCGACTTGTGCCACTGAAGCGTCTATTTATGATCGTTGTGATATTCACTTTTATACTATGTTTTTAAAACACTTCATTTATTTTATTTTAATATTTATAATTTTATAATTTTATTTAAAAAAATCAAAAAATCGATTACATGATTTTACAAATTTTCTGCAGCAACTAACCTAATCTTACTAACTATCAAAATTTTGATACAATTTTATTTTTATTTTTTAGAATTTTATTACCCTGAATTTTCAATGATTTTGTTTGTGTTTAGATAAGTTTTTATTGGTGGGATTGTAGATCGTACGATGATTTCAATCAAACCAAAGTTTGGGTTGGCTGGAAATATCGCGCGGTCTAACAATTACATCTTCACATAATTTTTGGTTATTGAGCTATCAAAATTGAGCAAAAGTGTTTGTTATGAACAGGGCCGCTACATCACCCTCCTCGCAGTAAGTGTCCCACGCGATCAAGTTTTAAAATTCCATTATATTTTGGAGGAATATTCATCAAATATTAAATCTGACTGATTTTCTTTTACATGGTTTATGTTGATCGAGCTGTGCTAGAATTCCAAATGCTAGTTTAAGGCGATCGATTGACACAGACTGCTGTTTTCCGTTAATAACAATTACGAAAGTAAATCGTAAGGTGAAGTAAGGCTTGCTCGTGTTCTGTCCACACGAACAAATACGAACTCGCAAGTATCTAAATTTTTCGGGATGGAAAGTTTAGAATCTGTCGATTTGCGAGAATCGACTGGGACTAAATTTTGCATCTGTGTGCGAAGCTGTTGTAAAAAGTCTTTAGCTGATGGGGGGAGGGGGAATTTGGGCCTGAAAATATATCGCTATATAGTCTGAGGCTTTGACCATAAACTAGGTCTGCTGGGCTGCATTTGAGGTCTTCTTTGACACAGGCTCTTATGCCCAGCAAAATAATGGGTAATTCAGAGCTCCAATTTTTGGTGTTACCCCGAGCTCTAAGTGAAGTTTTTAAAATTCTATGGAAGCGCACTACCATAACGTTTGCTTGCGGATGGTAGGCTGTAGTCCGAATCCTGTGTGAACCTAGAATTTTTGTTAGTTCAGTGAAGACTCAAATTGGCTGCCCTGGTCCTTTGTTAATTCAAGGGGAACTCCAAACCTTGATATATTCTGCCCGATGAATGTCTTAGCAATGTTTGCAGCGGTCATATAGGGTATGCCTCCGGCCAACGGGTGAACCTGTCGACGATCGTTAACAAATACTGGTTGCCTTTTGGTGGTGAAAGCGGTCCTTCTATATCCATGTAAATGTGCGGACTGCGTCTTGTTTTTGAGTGTACAGCATTAATCAAGGGTTTATGGTCTGTGTAGACTGTGAATATTCGACCTTCTTCGAAATATCTGAAATGTTTAATGACTAAGTATATAGCCAGCAGTTCTCTGTCGAAGGCGGAATACTTGATTTCAGTTGCTGTTAGTTTCTTTGAAAAGAACGCTAATGGTTCCCAACTATCTTTATTGTACTGTTGCAACACTGCTGCTACGGTAATGTTCGACGCGTCACATGTAATGTTGAAAAGTGTATTTTCAATGGGATGTGCCAATAATGTTGCATTGGCAAGCGCGCTTTTGACTATGATGAATGCTTCTATACATTCATCTGGCCAGAAGTAATTTTTGGCTGTTTTTGGTCTTTTTGATAAGTTTGCCAAGTGCGGGTGAATTGGTTGTAGAAATTCGGCTAAATGTGGAATCAAGCGATGATAATAATTCACCATTCCGACGAATTTTTGAATAGATTTAATTGAGGTAGGTTGAGGGAACTGAGTTATGGCTAGTACGCGCTCTGGTGAAGGTTTTATGCCATCTTTAGATATGTGGTTGCTGAGGAATTCTAAGTGTGGAACGCCGAAAACACACTTGGATGTCTTTATTTTGACATGAAGCGTTGAAAGGTTTGAGCAGCATTCCGAATACCAAAATGTATTCGATTGTATTCGAATAAGCCAAATGGGGTTGTTATTGCCGTTTTAGGCACGTCTTCGGTTGCCACAGGTATTGCGTGATATGCCCTAATTAAGTCGTTTCTTGTGAAAATTATGCACCCGTTCAGATGCACTGAAAAATTATGAATATGCGGTATCGGATAACGAACCGGCATCGTAATTGCGTTTAGTCGACGGTGATCTCCTTGGAACCATGTGGAGTGGAGAAGAAACCGGAGAAGACGACGGTTTACATAAGCCTAATTCGACCATATGTTAAAATTCGTTGTACGCTGCCTTATGTTTAGTGAGATCCAGCCGACCTGGTTTCGCATAAGGGAGTTGACCGTTCATAATAATATGATGAACCACGTTATCCTTGACTGGATCATTGTAATTGGGTGATTCGGTAAGGGACGGATATTCCTCTAGTATTTTTCCGTAGCCATTCTCAACCACTAAGTGTTTTGGTGTGGGAGTGTCGACGGCAACTGTCGTTGCGTTGACAGTTAATTTCGTGGCTGGGTCGATGATTCATCTTCCTCTCAGGTCAACAAGTAGACCGAACTGATGCGAGCACGAATGGGTGGGTAAAGGTGCGCCTTAGCCCAATATCGACCAAAAAATAACTTGGTTCCATAAGTATTAATGGTTGTGCCATTCGCTGCCGAAAGACACAACACTGGATCGAGAGATCGATTTCCACGGAAATATGTGATTCGAATCACAGAAAGATCAGCCCCAGTATCCACAAGAAAAAGGAGATTGTTCTTCTGATCTCTAATAAAAAGGCGGCGCTTTGTATATAATTTCGATTATCAGCCGCATTGATAATCGAATCCAGCCGTTTAAAGGGTTAGAGTTTGTGGATGCCGTGTAGTAGTTGGCTGTGAATTCGCACAGCTTAATGCATTTTTGTGCTCTAGCGCCGAACTTAAAATGATACCAACAAAATCTGTACTTATTTTGAGATCTGCTGCAGCTCTTTGGTCTGACATGTGGCTGGCTTGAAGGCTGCGGACTTCTGGAACGATTAGAATTAGCTTTAGCAATGGCTGCAATGGCTATTTGGAGCTTGGATACTTGCTCCTTCAATTCTGAAATCTCCGATTTTTTCGACGTTGGTGATTTGCTCGAAAATGATTGATCGGAATCCATCGGTGAAATGTTGGATAATTCTGCCACTTCAGACATGAGGTTCGTTTTGGAAATTAGATGCACTGTTGGCTTATCTTGAAATCCGACAAGTGCAACTTGGATGATTTTAGGCATTCTCCTCATCCAAAGTTTGCGTACGATATCTATCCTCCAGGCGTTTTTCCTGTGATAGATCCTTTTTTCAGTGTGTTATATTTATTGCTTTCTGGCGGTGGCTGAATGAGATCTGCTACAGATGAAAATATATCGGTAGGTAGTGATGTAGCCACCGTTAGAAATTTTATAGTATCTGAGCTTATTTTATGTAACTAGAACTGAAGCTCGATCTGCATAAACCAAGGTTCATTCTGTTTTTGTAATAAATTATCTTTCTGTGGCTGCAGCAACTAACTTAATCTTACTAATTATTATAATTTTGATAAAATTTTATTTTTATATTTTAGAAATTTATTACCCTGAATTTTCAATGATTTTGTTTGTGTTTGGGTAGGTTTTTATTGGTGGGATTGTGGATCGTACGATGATTTCAATCAAACCAAAGTTTGGGTTTGCTGGAAATATCGCGTGATCTAACAATTACATTTTCACATAATTTTTGGTTATATCACCTATTAAAATTGAGCAAAAGTGTTTGTTATGAATAGGGCCGCTACACCACTATGTATTATTACCACAGAATGAATCACGCCCTTTTTGGAATTTCTTGTGCTAATCTTAGAGGCGTCTCCATAAAATTCCGTTAGGTGACCGACCGCGCAAATCACAATCTAAAACTCAAGCAACATTAAGAAATCAAGAGGCTTAATTTTACATCAAAATATAGTCCAATCCGGTTGCTTTCCTTCAAAATAATATGCAACAGGTACTATCTAGCATCCAGACAATCAGTGCATAATTATCGTTCTTTTTCTATGGTATTACTAAACAACGTCAATTCTTCTTTATAATTTCCTTTGAATAAACGCCCATTGAAATCACGTTTCAGCATAAGTCATTTAATTATTTATTAATGTTTTTTTCGTCGAAGGAAATGCTGCCCAAAAATTTTAAATTCCCATTGAAATAAATTAATTTGATCCCAAAATAATTTTCAAGATACCCTCAAAATAAATTGAAAATAATGATGGTCTCGATCTCCATCGAGCCATAATTTTGTGTTTGCCTTATTTTTCAGAAGTGCCTTGTTTTCGAGGCAATTCGAGAGGGTACTTTTCAAATAAACCAACGCTAGATGAAAAATAAATGTAGGGTTTTGTATGTGGCTTTTTGATTTTAGAACAATGTTAACGTTAACTAAGTAACACTACCGAATTATCATACCAAGTTACCATTCTTCTCCGCAGTGGAAATATTGTTGTAAAGTTTACATGTTTCTAAATAAATTGCAAAACATTTTTTTTTTTTTGTTTCTATTCCTTTATTGATTATATCTAATGCTGTATTTTATTTTTTGTAGTTTTTAAATAAAAATAAATTAAATTTACAAACAAATAAGCTTAACTTTTAAATAATATATGAAAAACAATCCGAAACTTTTTCCCGTTTCGTTACCATTTCCATTGGGATGGAAACATAAAATTGCTAAACAATACGAAAAAAAGGATTAAGTTCTTTTCACTTTGTTTCGCCATTGATTTGCTTTTTGGTATATAAACGAAAGGATCTCATTTTTATAAAAAAAAAACAAAAAAAAAAGTTCTAGAGAATTAATATGTATTATTTAAATAAGGATAAAAAGGAAATACATTCTTAGTTACAAAAATAAATAAAATTATATGTTGAGTTAAAATGACTTGAAGGGAAAACAATGGATACTTTATTAAATCTTTTTGTGTATTCAGGATACACTATACATATTCTGGAATCAATTTCACTAAATAATATCTCAATCGTAACAACACCTTTTTTTAAATCCATCAAATTAGGTTTTGTTTCAAATGAACTGTGAGTGTAGAGCACAGATTAAGTATGATCAACTTAAATTAAATGATTAAAGTTAGGTTGGTTGATGATGGTATGAGAATTTCGCATTAAAGTTGAGTACATAATACGATTAAACTAATCCAAAAAAATGTTAAAGCAAATACAAAAAATTGAATGTGTTAAACACATATAACAAAATAAAAAATCATGTTTACACGCACACTTTAGAGAGGGCATGAAAATTTATTATCAAATATGGCAAACAACAACAAAAAATAAGAAAAGTTTTTCATTTTTAGCCTTTTTCATTTGAAAATGAAACACACACACACACACACAAATTATTGTATAAAAATTCTATTCACGCAGCGTTAGTTTTATTTTTGTGCCATTTTCATTCCTATATACAGCGGAAAATTTAGTACCTTTATATTCTATTGTACATCAATTTTGCTTTTCTTTCTTGGGTTTACGATTAAAGAAGAAATTCTTGTTACAATGTGATGGTATGTGTTAAAGGTTTTTGAACCGTTATCATGTTGATAGACTTTGTGACATGCTAAACACGAATCATTTTGAGTTCGAAATAAGTTAATGGAAATTTTGAGTGCCTGTAAAACAAATAAGTATTGATTGAAAACATTATAAACTTACTTGTTTAACAAGACTAATTTACTAAATTATCACAAGATAAGAAGATTAGTTTTAGTCTGTTGTAGATGTTGTAAATTTTCTTTTATATATGTAAGTTATCCAATTTCTTTATAATGTTCGCACGAGAAAGGCTATCTGTCGGAGAAAGTTTTTTTGAATAAAAATGTTCGAGAACAACTTCAACCGCCTAACTAGAAGCATCCGTGATAATATTGAATGAATCATTTTCCTTTGAATATTATAATGCATAGATGCATTTCTTAAAGTATTCGTCACATCCTGGCCAAGTGAATTGTATTTTATTTGATTTAATTTAAAAGGAATCTAATGGAGCCAAAAGATGAGCGCTCTGTTTATTGAAACGACTGTAATGATTTATCATGCCGATAAATCGCTGCAATTGTTTATCGGGGTAAAGAGAGAGGCGATGGAGAAATTTCTTCGTTGGGTATCATGTGTCCAAGAAAATCCAATTAGGAAACCCTAAATATGCATTTTGACGTTTTGATGTTTAGTCTGTACTCAGCCAAATGTCTAAAAAGCTGGTGAGTTTGGTGTTCCTCTTCATTTTTGCTGAACATTAAGATGTCATCAATATGAGTTTGATTGATTGATTGATTGATTTCGATGCACGATCAAGCATTAAGCAAGTCTCCCGTATTATAAATGCGAATACCACACCACTATACCTATGTTACACGACACCATAACTCTCCCTCACCAAGGAAATATGTACCATCATACTCAGCTTTTCATAAAGCCAAACATAGCAATATTTCACCCCGTAAAGAAAGGCGCCACATCGATAACCACATAAGTCTAATAGTTGGGATATCCGCCCCTGGCCAGGCAGCCGTCGTACACCTTTTTACATATAACAAAATCGAGGGATGGGAAAGGAATGTTAGCAACAAAGACTCAACCCGGTTCCAGACACCTAAGTAGTTGATAGTTAGTAAATTTGTTAATATATTTTTTTTTTTTTAGTAATTTATTTAGCACAAGACAATACAATTTGAAGTTCATCTACTGCTCCAACTCCTATAAGGTTGTTTCAGGTTCTTCAAGAAATTCCTAAATTTAAAATATGCATTAATTCTTTATAATAACTATTTTAAAATTAATTAAGTATAAATTTGATTCTCTGAAATAAATTATAGATCAATCCCTATATACCACAAATAAATAACCATTAATAGTTTGACAATCATTCAACCAATTACCATCGGGCCATCGTGCTGTCATCTCAGCCATTGTCATCTTGGTCGAGTTTCTCAGGAGTGTTCTAAACTAAAACCATTTTAACTAACCAATATGAATACTAATACCAAAACTATCATTAACAATTATACCAATAAGTATGAACATTAACACCAGTACGAACACCAATACCAACACCCACTTCAATACCACTACCAACCTCAACCATAATATTAAGACATATGAATAATTCAACATCCACAATAAAAATTCTAAGGGAATGTTTAAAAATTTTAATTTGCTAAGTTATAATTCAAATTCACAGCACTTGTTTCATTAGCTACCGTTCTCCTGTAGATAGTTAATTAATGGTTTACCTACTGCAACTAGATTCAAAAATAAAAGCTGAAAATATGTATATTTTATATATTTAACCATCGACAATTTCCTAAAGATCTTGCAAAAGGATATTAATAATGCTTAAATTACTTATTTATTTACTAAGTTAATAATGTTTAAATTAATTATTATATACTACGCAAAATGTTTAGAATATTTATCGTTTAGTTAAGTACTACATGTACCTATATATGATATTCACTAATAAAACTCAAATAGAGTTTCCCAGGTTAGCCTGAAAACTAAATTGCTTTACTACTTAATTAATAGAACTTAACTTATATAAATTAGTTAGTACTAAATAAAATAACATAGATATCACAAGACAATACAATTTCTACGCTACATAGCTGCTGGATGCTTAGAGTTTCTGGGTGTTGAGCGAGACTTCACCAATATTTCTGTAGCTTGGAGACTATCTAACAATTATATATAATAAGTATAATTTATAACAACCACACCATCAGACAAAAATACTTGAACAACTATGACACTTTGATATAGTTAAATTCAGCAACCAAATAGTGCTGAAACGTTTTCATCACTACCTCAAATATTCTTGCAATGTAATGTTGTATACAATATCAAGTACCTCTTGCACTTACTGCATCCAAGGCTAAAAACTGTGACCCACAATTAAAGAAAAATATCCGTCAGACTATAAAACAATTATCGGACCGACACAACAGGGGATCATGGCGTCATTGATCCATCGTCCGACCAAAAATATCCGTGTGTCAATACAGGACTCGTTGATGTATCGTGAAACGGAAAAACGTTGCATACACATCTACGCAATTTGCGATCCGACGACATCGTCACAGACCCATCATTACAGCGTCGTACAATGGAAAAGCAGTCAAACAATCAAAACACTGTGAACCCTATCGTCCAATTTCAAACTTGACGTATTAAAGACTGGTACCTAGGAAACTACGATACCAATTCAATGATCCTCGAATAATCTTTACCAAGACTATTCAAATCACCTTTCCTGTTAACAAAACCTACCTGATTCCCAATTATAAAAGCCATTTCCAAAAAAGAAACGATAATTGAACTGAAATTGGTGCATCAAAGGAACGCTGACACAACACAGTGGCATGAGCACTCTTATCGGTAGTTTCACAGCAATTTCTACACGGAAGTTATTACACTATTTTAGATTGGTCTAATTTCGGTGTAACTATCTTCGTCTGACTAAAAATATTTCGTATCGAATTTCCGCATCCCATTGATATGTTTGAAGTGGCTGTCGAATATGCTGAAATAGCCTGAATTTAAACAAAATTTCAAAAAATTTAAAACATTTTCATTAGAAATATTTTATAGGGTTCTATATCATTGACCGTCCATCCGCAATTTTTCCCTCCGCCATATTTATTTTAATACTTATTTGTAAAAAAATGAAAACTACGAACCAACTTATCAGTACATATCTTTGTGAGATATTCTGCCATTTAATAAAATTAATTAGATCATAATATTCCAAATTTTAACAAATCAGCCAAAAATTTTAAAGTTCTGTAAGTAGGACTATTATCTTAGTACAATTAAACTTTGTGAAGTATAGGAAGTATATAGAATATGGTTATCACCGAGGTGTAGGTATCAATATAAATTAAAAGTGTTTGCATGAGGTGGCGTGATGTATGAAAATACCAACGAAAATGTATGTTGCCTAAAAGTTGTTGGCAAAGAGATAAGAACAATGAGGTTGGCAAAAACTCTGATTTTCTTCGGACCAGCCGCCTCTTTTTACTGTAGGTACTATAAATATCCAATTATGAGAATCATGATCAGTGTATTACACATATGTTGATCTAATAAATCCCTACATATTTTTACGAATCTTACATTACATGTTATTTTTACAATGCAGCGGTTTACAGCTGTGGTCCTTTACATCGTGTCTAGTTTTGTAAAATAGTTCGATAAAACCCTATATTTATAAGTTTGACCTCCAAGTCCAAAGCTTTCAATTTTTTTTACAATTTGTTATACAAAGTCACCCATCATGTAATTTTTACTTAATTGGTTCACGAAATCAGTAAATTTTAATCAATGCGGAATCGAAAATGATAATAACGTTTAGTTTTACCCTTTTTTTCAAAATTGCTCAAATATAATTAAGTGATCCGAATGGGACAAATAGCGTCCCATTCATAGTAACGCACGATATTCGATTCTAAACTGGTCTGATCCGTCGAAAACGGGACAGTTGGCAAGTCTGGCATGACTTGATTTGGATAATCTCCCTTAAATAATTGTTGTAAGAACGAATTCATTTGAGAGGATCATTAATCATTATGCATAATATGAATACAAATCTTACACAAACACAATTCATCCATTTCATCCGCTGCTTGATAAGGAAGTGTACAGGAACCAAAATAAAAAACAGGTGGCACAACGAAACTATTTGGATATCCTTAGTAAAGTTTCAGTCAATTATGTTCAAAACTGTAATACCGGTGAATAATGTTACAACTTTAGATACAACCGCTGTAATGTAATTTGACACCGAATAAACTTTAAAAAATCATCACTTGCATTTTAAATTAAAATAATGTAACTTAATTGTTATACAGAGTAAATGAATAGGACTTTGTATAAACATATTTCAATTAAATTAAATAAACTAATTATGAGATTTATATTCTGTAAACGTATACATACCTACAAATTACTTACGTCAAATGCCTGGAAGTTGATTGCCCTTGTATGTTGATTTCAAATTAATACGTGTAAATCCATCCAATGAAACCATTTCTCAGCCTAACGTTAAATTTCGCCCGTAAGTTGATTCAATGAATTTGTTGTCGAGAGCGGACGAAATCATTTTCTCAGAATAAATATTCGAAGTGGTTAGATGGTGTATAATTGATGGAAAACACTTTGGATGACGGATTATTTCATTGACACGATCTTTGATCTCATTTAAAATGCATACCAATAATTTTCGAGCATTTTCTGATTTATCTGTGAATCGATAAAGTCCAATCAGAAAACTAATTCGTTCCAGATCCTTCAAACGCGTCGTTTTGATATCTGTTAAATACCGCTGAATAATTAATTCGAGTGTTTGGTCGTGGCAAACTTGAATATCAGATCCTAATAACGCTATATGCAAACAGGTCACTATCAAAAATCGTGGTATTTGAGGCGTTAATTTATTCATTACACTTAGCAGAATATCAGCTAGTTAGACCAGATGAGTACCGTAAAATTTTTAATATATTCACTAGTGCAATATCCTGAATCTTCTCAACATTTTCACTCTAGCTATGATAAACCAGCGAAGCTAAATTCAAATCCTTTAATTTCGTCTCAGTCTTAAAGAATCCCATGCTAATAATAGCAATTTCATCTATTGTCAATTTATTACAATGCTGAATAAATTGTTGTTCAAATTTAAACCTGTTGATCACTGGTTTACGTGAAATGTTTACCGCAAACATTGATTGCACCAATTGGCCAGGAGTTAATTGGCTCAACTTCCAATCGGTTTTTCGTAACATTTGAACCGTGTACTTACATAATCGCGCCAAATGAAGATGATACAAAAGTGGTCAATGATTCGAAAATTTTCCATCATCTCATCGCTCTCGACATCTAACCAATTGGTTGTTTCACAAATACGACGGTATTTTCCTCAATCAACTATTATTAATTATGCTTAATTTATCAATTTTTTCAATATTTTAAATACGTTATAATTATTTTTACTAGATTATATGTAGCGCATTGTGTGCGAATTGATTCTCCGTATCTTGAAATATTTTCTTATAATCCAAATGATTTAATGAAAGATAACGTAAATTTAAATTTTTATTTATAAAACTATGGATATTATATAATTTTATTAACGGCTTTAATTTATGTAAAACATTTTGTTAATTTAAAATCACAGTGTTAAATAACTTTTCACATCCATCATAAAGTTAGGTTATCGGGGGGTCCAATTCGAAATGAAACGAGCAGAAAACCAAAGCACTTTCCAACGCCGCCAATGATATGTAATAAGGGTCATTTCTAACAGCAACTCAATATATTCGATTTAAAATCGATTTATTGATCATTTTAAAACTAAACTAGCTATATAACTTTTGTTTTTGAATATATTTAATTGTACACTGAAAGTGCGCTCCCCTTAACACAAAATACCACATTCACAACGCAATTCCAATTCTCATCCAAATACAAATGTTTTATTAGAAATACAAACAAAACCGATAACAGTAATCATACAACAAGCAACACATTAAAAATACAAACTAGATTCTTCAACAAAACAGTAATAAATGTATACACACCCATACACACCAATCGAGAATTGAATTCAACAACACTATTATACTCGTAGTATATTATAAGGATTGTATATGCAATACAACGATATTCCCAATACATAGCAAGTATTTACAGTATATACAAAAAACATATGTCGTGAGATTACCTGAAAACGAAACTTGGACAGTACGCTTATATAAATTTTGCATATGAGTAATCCAATCAAATATTCGCAATAAACTAACCTAAACACTTTTACAATAAAAATTAACAAAATTATTTATTTTTTCAATTTAATAAACTTTAATTTAATTTTCCTTTTTAATTTTTGTTTTTTTTTTTGTTTTTTTTTGTTTCAACCACAAACACTATACAACACACGACCCACCCACCAATGCCACTACATAAATAGCCGTGTCATCCGTCTAAAAAAGTCAAATCACTAATATAAAGAGGGGAATAAAGACTTTTACTCTCCCACAAAACGCAAACAAAACCATATGGGACCCCCAAACACACTTTCCCACACCGCCCCTAGTTCCAATCCAAATGAACATTCCCACCCACAAACATAAACAACTTGATACCAAATATATCGAAATGTAAACCGCGAACAACCCTGTCCGAAACCAACAATCATCCACCAAGCAATCCCGCACTTCCACTAATTACCCCCTCCCCCCTCCCCTTCAAAACATCGTCATGCTTCGCGTTCCTCCAATCAAAATAAATTTATTATGAATATGAAATGTTTAGAGGAACACGAAGCACGACGATGCTTCGAGAAAAAAACACTTCTATAAAAATGCAAAATCACTTAATAAACGATTATTAATTTCAATCAAAACTGCTCACAACTTACACCCCGATACATTCGACACCAAACCATTCATACCCGCAAACAAAACTGTTGATCCAAACTGAAAACAGAGACGATACAAAAAAAATGCGCTTGAAAATCCCACACGATCCTTCCACGCCTCATAGAAAAACAAAAATCCTCACACCCTTAACACATACTACCACACATTTTTGTGTCATAGCTTTTAATGTAGTGGCATTGGACCCACGATAAGCCAAAACTATTACGTTACAAAAATCAATAATTAGTTTGTAATTCCACTTCCTTTTTACATCAATCTGGCCCTAACGAATAATTTTTAACTTTAACAAATGAGCGACACCTTGAATAAATTACAAAACAAATTGATTTGTTTACGTTCTTACAACTGAAAGATGCATCAACCGTACATTTTTCATGCATCCGTCTCCCTCCAGTTCAAGATGTCATCAATATGAGTTGAAAGAAAAATTTTCATAAATCGTTACAAAAAAATTATGCGTAATATGCCAGAGGCTGACAAAAAGTGGTCACTTTAGGAAGCTGGTCAAAATAGAGAGGTGACTACTTTTGAAAGTTTTAGAGTATTTCTATTTTGACTTCATTAAGACATGAGACCTAATTAACGGTTTACGAAATAATAAATACTCGTCGCTGAAAACTCATACCTTATGCATTTACCTATTTAATTTTATCCGCCTGAAAAATACACCTGTCCAATATGTGTCATGCTGCTTCTCAGTTTTTAAACTGCCAAAAGGTACTTAGTAGATAATAACCGTACAACGCCGTATACAGTCAGTGGCCCTATTTCGGAACTCGAATTCGAATAAACGAAGGACGTTTTCGAATCACCGGTATTTGGGAATTCGAATTCGAATAACTTTGAAACGAAAACGAATATAAATTTCCCTTATCTAGGAATCCGTTTTCGACCATTATTTGTACGTTCATGAACGGATTTCTTGTTGTTCTTTATTATTGTTATTGACAAAGCCAAGTAGTAGAGCAGGGAAGAAACATAAATCACAATTACGAAATACGAACATTTTAGCAAATTTGGAAATATGATGCACTAATTAAATAAAACATATTATTTCAAATAAAATTATTATTTGTTTTTAATAAAATAGGAAACATTTTATTCTATGAAATATTAATATAAACCATTTGTCTCTTTTATATTTACGATGTATCGTACCTAAAAAATACGGCTGAATGAAGGAATTGGACTTTATGGACTTATTGATTTATATCAATTTATGTAGTATTCTACATTTTATTTACTTTTTTCCACAAAGGCCAAACAAAATACTGGAAATGAAACGTCAAAATTTCGTCAAGGTTTCGAATATTATTTTAGGTAGGTATACTGTTAACAGGCATACTTTTTTATTTTCGATCGAATTCCCAAATACCAATTCTTATAGCTGATTTACATTCAACGGCATTCGACATCCGCAAAAAAATTGAAACACAACATAGGAGAAAGTACAAAAACAGAAAGAGAAAAAATAATCATCTGCTTAAAAAAGTCAATTTAAACCCGAGAAACAATCCCAAAAGTAAGATTGAGAGAGTGCAAAGAACGGCCTGCATGCTTGTTAGCGGGGCATTGAGGTCGACACCGACAAGTGCCTTAGAGGTTATGTTGCACCTTCTTCCGGTCGACATTTTTGGCAAACAGATGGCGGCAAATACGGCTGTACGACTTGCAGCCGTCTCTCAGTGGAGGTGTCTTAGTATAGGACACTCTACTATTGTCAGATCGTTGAAGGATGAGCTGGCGAATCTTGACTACATTAAACCTACTCTACGCTTCGAGAAGCGATTTCGGACCTCCTTCCCTTCAAGGGAATCCTGGAGGAATAGACCGTTATCGGAAACCGAAGCGTTGCAATTCTTCACAGATGGCTCCAAGCTAGACGGCAAAGTAGGAGCTGGAGTATTCTGTGACAAATTAAATGTAAATATTTCTATTCGTCTCCCTGATTACTGCAGCGTGTACCAAGCTGAAGTCGTAGCGATTGAGGAGGTCATGACGTGGTTGAAGCATAATGTGTTATCCTCAGACGATATCACAATCTATGTGGACAGTCAAGCGGCGATCCGGTCGTTAGAATCGGTGTCTTTGGCGTCACGGGTGGCGTTGAGTTGTCACTCATCTCTAAATGAGATGGGTGAGCATTTCAACATCCAGGTAGTCTGGGTCCCAGGTCACTCGGGCGTCATGGGGAACTGCAGGGCAGATGAACTTGCTAGGCATGGTACGACTCTCCAGCTGCAACCGGAAAGGGCAAGTCTGGGGAGGCCTATCACAGCGCTGAGACAAGCACTTGGGAAGCAGGCGCTATCCTCAGCTGGGGAAAGGTGGTCTAACACTCTCACCTGTAGAGTTGCAAGACAAGTTTGGCCAAAGCTGGACTTGGGGCGCACTAGGGCATTAATATCCTTACGCAGACGTGAATTTAGAACGGTCGTAGGAATTCTCACGGGACACTGCCTTTTTGGAGAACATGCAAGAAGGCTGGGTCTGGAGGCTAATGACTTCTGCAGAAGCTGCTTGGACGAAGAGGAGGAAGAGACGTTGGTCCACTTCCTTTGCTCGTGTCCAGCATTGGCTCTCAGAAGGCACAAACACTTAGGTAAGTTCAGGATGGACTGCCTCTCGGATCTCGAAAACATTAAAGTGCAGGACGTCTTACGCTACATAAGTAGCTCGAAATGGTTCCAATAGGGGAAAAAGGGGATACATCCTGTGGTATCACAATGGACCGTCACCGGTCTAAGTGTGCGTAAGCAGCCACTCCAACCTAACCTAACCTAACCTAACAATCCCAAAAATCGGCGTCTACTTTTTTTTGCAGATGTCGAGTTTCATCTTTTAATGTTACATAAACAAGAAAACCAATCATTTGTATTGGTTTATGACATTTTTTGTTTAAATTTAATTTTTATGTGTAAAGAAAACGAATTTTTGATTTGACATCATCTGCATCTGCAAAAATCTTTGAATGTAAATCTGACTTCGAATCAAATTTATCATTCGAATCGAATAAGCAAACGAATCGAGTTCCTAAATAGGGAGCCTGGTTTCGGATTCAAACAAAAAAATTCAGAAGCTTTCTTGTTGTCCAATTCCAGTTGTAAATTAGATGAGAGCAATTAAAGCTCGGACGGCGATGATATAATTGATGAATTCTGTAATCTTATCCCTTGGGTCCGCAATGCTCATTGCGAGAACGTTGTTTCAAAAAAAAAAAAAAAATAGATATATGATTTGATCAGTTCTTCAAAAAATGTCGCTGGTATTGATGCAAAATTGTATTTCATTCTTCGCCCGTGATTAAGTCGCCAACGCCAATATTGACACCAATTAATTTTAACCCACTGATACCACCACCAACTCAACAACCTGTCCAGCAATATACAGATAATCAAGACGTTGTTCATAATTTCAAGAAAGACCGACTGAAAATTGACAAATGGAATATCTTATTTTAGGGAGAACCTGGAGGGATTCCGGTAGTGCGTTTTTTATATAGAGTGGAAAGTATGGCCGCTTCAAATGGTTTAAGTGCAGAGTGTTTAACTACTAATTTGAGTGTTTTGCTTAAAGGGAAAGCCATGGAATGGTACTGGTTGTACAGAGAACTGAATCGAAATGTGGGATGGGATCAATTGCGCCAATGCGTGATTCATCATTTCCAGGATAAACGTACGGACCTGATATTGCCAACTTGTTGATAGGAAAACTGAGGCCTGGTCTTCAAGCCACATTTGCCGGTCAACATTTTTTGGATATCGCCACACTTGTTAATCATGTCATCGCTGTCGAGGACACTTGGACAAGAATAAGATGGATCGCAGAAATCGTGCATCAACCTAGACGTCAAATTCACGAGCTTGGAATGGTCGGTGGTGTGAATGATGCGAACCTCCATCAGGGGAATATATCTGAGCTGCTAATATTCTCCGAATCTGTACGTGCTGTTTCTTGGCCTAAAGATGCGTCATCTACTAATCAAGTTTCGAACGTATTTCAGGAAGCAGCGTCAAATACGGATCCAAAATTCTACAGATTAATGAAGAGAGACTAACATCGCATTCAAATGCAAATTCACCAGTTACAATTTCTCAGTCCACTCAACCCCGCAATAGTTCGTGACATTTAATCCGTTTCCTTAAGTATTTCAAAATTCGAAAGGAAATCAAAAAGGTAGTGGCAGAATCAGTAATGTCAAAGGAAAAAGATTCAAGACCGTATGCAAACATTTTAAATAGAATCCCTTATAAAGGTCTATTAGATAGCGGTGCGAGCATTTCAGTGTTAGGATGAGGCGCGGAACAATTCTTTGAAGATAATCAATTGAAAATGCACAGTCTACCGTCTTCACTATCCACTGCTAGTGGAGAACAACATCCAGTCTTAGGACATGTTATAGTCAATGTTTCATACCGTGGAGTAACGAAAACTATGCGACTCCACATTGCCCCAAATTTAAAACAGCCACTATACTTAGGCATTGATTTCTGTTATTTGTTTGGGTAGCTCCTTTAATACTCAACGAACTTGACTTTAGTTATATACCACCAGATTGTAGACCAAGCAAAAATGAACATACTCTGAAGTCTGAACAACAAAATATTTTGAACAAAATTGCTAGTAACTTCCCGTGTAGCGAAAAACTGGGACTCGTAGGGACGACCCACACCCATGAGATAAGTCTCAACGCCGGGCACAACATAAATTTAAACACCGACACTACGCAATTTGGAAATCGCCAGCAAACTAAACTTAACAAACCCGCCCGTAAGAGTACAATATAGATGTACAGCAAATACCGATGACTATCTTTTCCTCTACCAAATGTCCTTTTCCTCTACCGAATGTGACTTCATAAACAACGTTCCCCACTTTCCTGCAAACTACAGCGGGTATAAATTTCATTGCTAATTTTCCGGAAAAATGTTTGGTAGCGTCGCTCTGCACGAAGTTACGGATGAGAACCTTTTGCCCTGGTGTAAAGCACCTTGGTCTTGCACGAAGATTGTATTTTGACTTAGTTTGTTCATGGGCTTTTCTTAAATGCTTCAATACGAGCTCCTGAGCCAATGACAAGCGATCGGCATTATTTATTACCTGCCTATGGTTGTATCCCAGAGAATTTAGATTCCTTAACAGTGAATATGTGAACCCGTGTTGAATTTTATGTTGAGAAACCAGTTGTCAAATGAACTGTGTTTCGTAAGGGTCCTGCAATTTCATTTAAGTGCAAGTCCCATGATGGTGATCGTCTTTTAAATAAGATCTTAGTGCTGATAAAATAGGTCTGTTAGAGCATGAGACTCTTAATCTCAGGGTCGTGGGTTCGGTCCCCACGTTGGGCGCCACTGTAACGATGCGTTGTGTAGTTTGTCTTGATTATCGTTTTATTAACTTGACTAGGAAACTACATGCTTTCATCGGTAACAGGTCTCTATGTAGATCGAGCTGGTGGAGCAGCACATTGCCAGTCTAGGTGGCAGTCAGATGGGTGGGATCTTTCCACCATCCACTATAGAGCTTGAAAATGCTGCTTTAGAAAAATATTATTAAACGTACGATTGGTTAGGTTACTCAGCACTACTAAAAAAAAAATAATATCACTGAACCATCACTGTATTATATGTTTTTTGGAATATCCTGGTTTGCGGTGATCTGATGTTGATGACCACCTGTCATACCCGCCCTAACCAAAATTTCATTACACCCACTTAGGGGTAATCCCATACAGTAATGGGGCTTGCAAAAACTTAGATCATCACATTTTCACTTAACACTTCATTTTTATGATTTCACTTATACAACACGTATATGTTTTAATTGAACTGAACTGTATTATTCATTTGATCACACAAACGGATTGGAAACGCAAAAATGTTCAAGAAAATTATCACCTATTTAAATTTCAACTTTGGCAAAAATAAATAATGAAAACACAACTAATTACATGAAAGTTAAAAAAAACTTTAATAACGTAAATATCCTAATTTGTAGGGAAATAGTTGAATGGGTGTATATGTACATATGTATTGTATGTTTTTGAATAATTTTGATAAAGTAATAATAGATTTAAATAATATAATAAGTGTAACAATTAAATGTAGCGAAATAGTAGACATATTACATCAGTGTTTAGTGACATATAATGTCACTAAATTGAAACTAAATTGAATTTGCAACAATAGACGCAAACCATGGTCCTTAAAACAAAATATTTTTACTATGTTAATAACTAATAAATAAATTAATAAATAATAAATTATAATTTTATTAGTTGATATTTCGGTATTTTTTATAGACAAATATATTAATTGTTCATGGCAATCCCAATATTTTCGATTTGGTAAATCAGAAAAATACAGACTCAGAATTGCAGAGTAATACATTAGTATAACTCTTTGGGCCTTCAGCCAAAATTACGGGGAGGGGGGAAAATATTTCTACTTTTTTTCAGTAGATATATTATGAGCGATTGGCCTCTGTATTTTTCTGATTTGCCAAATCGAAAATATTGGGATTGCCATGAACAATTAATATATTTGTCTATAAAAAATGCCAAAAAATATATCGGGTTCGTTACCGATACAATGGGGCACAAATAAATTTCACTTTAAATTTTATACTGGCCACACAATTTACAAATGAATATGTGGCCAAAATGTATTCACAATAAAATACAGACTGCGATTAAAATCCACCACCATTAAACGCGATAACTTTAAATTTAACTGTGTGTATGTAAATTTACTTTTTATTTGATTTGAAATTAAATTGTGGTGATGAACGAATTGTTGAGCGATTATATGAGTGAATCGCTACAGGACTCCCCCATCAGTAATTATCCTTCCCTACGGAATGATTGTGTGATTAGTTGCGATACGAACAATTTTGCGTGGTCGATGGCTTGATATTTGATCAGCCGAACTAAGAATTCCGTATGCTGGTTTGAGTCGATCGATTGAAATATTTTGGTTTTTTCCATTAATCGATACGACGAAATGTTTGCGCAGTCGACGTATAACTTGATACGGACCTTCGTAAGGAGGAGACAGTCCTGTTCGGATCTTGTCTGTTCTTATGAAGACAAAATCGCAAGTGTTGAGTGATTTTGGTAAGAAAACGTCGTCTTGGTTGGACTGACGAGTGGATCTTGGTACAAGGTTTCGCATTGTTTGCCGTAGTTGGTCAATGACTGTGTCGGTGGTTGGAATGGGTGAAAGAGGATTTTCGATAAAGAACTCACCAGGTAGTTTGGTGGTTTGGCCGTAAACTAATTCTGCCGGTGAGCACTTAAGATCCTCCTTCACTGTTGCTCGGATACCAAGTAAAATGATTGGAATTTCCGAGCTCCAATTTGTTGTGTTGCTTCTGGCCATTAACGCGGCTTTGAGTTGCCGGTGGAAGCGTTCGACCATGCCATTAGCTTGTGGGTGGTAAGCCGTTGTTCGTATCCGATGTGAGCCGAGGAGTTTTGTTAACTCGGTAAAAAGCTTGGACTCAAATTGTGTGCCTTGATCAGTTGTGATGTTTAAATGTACGCCGAATCGTGATACGTAATTGTTGACGAATGTCGAGGCTATGGTTGCAGCAGACATATTGGTCATGCAGTAGGCTTCGGGCCAGCGAGTGAAGCGGTCGACACAGGTGAGTAGATAAGAATATCCATTAGACGGAGGAAGTGGTCCTACGATGTCTATGTGGATATGTTCGAAGCGACCAGGTGGAATTTTGAATCTATCATGGGGTGATTTTGTGTGCCGTTGTACTTTGGATTGCTGGCAAGATAAACAAGACTGTGCCCAATTTCCCACGTCTTTGTTTATGTTAGGCCAAAAATAGCGAGCGGTAATTAATTTACGTGTTGCACGGACACCAGGATGCGAAATGTTGTGTAGTGTGTCGAATATGGTTCGACGTAGTGGTTGTGCTATGTAAGGGCAATTGTACCCAGTAGATGTTTCGCATATGATTTCGAGGCCAGGTAGTTTAAAAAGTTCTAGTTTCATTGATGAACTAGAGTGACATTCGGAACCAGAAAATAAATTCTGAAGTTCTAGGTGAACTTTTTGAGTGTTTGCTATTTTTTGTAAGTCGATGTGAGCTTCGACTGTGGCCATTTCGTTGTCGGTGGTGCGGGATAATGTGTCCGCAACAACGTTGTCATGTCTGGAAACATGTTGAATGTCCGATGTAAATTGTGTAATATAATCCAAGTGGCGCGATTGCCTTGGATTACGTTCAGTTTTTAACTGAATCGCTCGTGTCAGAGGCTTGTGGTCGGTGTAGATTGTAAAATCTCGACCTTCGACAAAATATCTGAAGTGTTTGACTGATAGATATATTGCGAGTAATTTCCGGTCGAATGCGGAGTACTTCGTTTCGGCATCCGAGAGTTTTTTTGAAAAGAATCCCAGGGGCTCCCAACACTCGTTATTGTACTGTTGTAGTACAGCACCCACAGCAGTGTTTGATGCGTCAGTGGTTAAGCTAAGCTTTGAGTCACTCAGTGGGTGCGCCAGAAGTGTTATCAGTGCCAATTCAGTTTTTAGTGATGTGAATGCATGTTGACATTCTTCGGGCCATGAGAAATTCTTGGCTGTTTTTGGCTTTTTGTGTAGTGTTGGCAAGTGACTGTGAATTGGTGCGAGTGTTTGCGCGAGCTTCGGTATAAATCGGTGGTAGTAATTTACCATACCGACAAATCGTTGAATACTTTTGATCGAAGTAGGAGCTGGGAATTCTTTGATTGCGTTGATTCGTTCTTCTGATGGCAGTATACCATCAGGTGTAATCTTGTGGCTGAGGAAGTCTAGAGTTAACACGCCAAAGATGCATTTTGAACTTTTAATGTGAACACCAAACTGTGCTAACCTATGGAAAAGCTGTTCTAGGTGTAGTTTGTGTTGTTCCTCAGATTGCGAAGCCACAAGAATGTCGTCAATGTAGACGAAAACGAAGTCTAAATCACGGACAACTTCGTTCATGAAGCGCTGAAATGTTTGTGCGGCGTTCCGAAGACCGAATGGCATTCGGGTGAATTCGAAGAGGCCAAAGGGGGTCGTTATTGCCGTTTTGTGGACATCTTCAGGCGCGACGGGAATTAGATGATAGGCTCTGACGAGATCAATTTTGGAGAAAATCTTGCATCCATGTAAGTGCATGGAGAAATTTTGAATGTGGGGTATCGGGTATCGGTCAAGTGTTGTAACCGAGTTTAGTCGCCGATAATCCCCACATGGTCTCCAATCTTGATCTTTCTTTTTGACCATATGCAGTGGGCACGAAACGGGAGATGCCGATGGCCGGCAAATTCCTAATTCCATCATGTGTTGAAATTCCGTACTAGCGGCTTTGTGGCGGAGCGGATCTAGTCTGCGTGGTCTTGACACGGGCAGATGGCCTGCTGTGACAATGTGGTGGACCACGTTGTGTCGGACTGGTAAATTGTAGTTCGGCTCTGCTGTGAGTGATGGAAATTGTTGGAGCAAAATGCCGTAACTATTGTTGATTAAAAATGGATCGGTGTCGGTGTGTCGAAGTGAACCATGGTGGCATTGATTGACAGCTTAGTCGCTGAATCAACCAGCCGTTTGTTTTTTAGGTCAACAAGAAGTCCGAATTTGCATAGGAAATCGGCGCCAATGATCGGACGATTCACAGCAGCTAAGAGAAAAGCGTGCGTGAATGTTCGTTTGAGTCCGAGATCCACCTGGAGCAACTTTCTGCCGTAAGTGTGGATGGTTGTTCCATTGGCAGCCGATAAGACAAGATCTGGGTTTCTTTTAAACCATGTAAATGATTGTTTGTAATAATTAGCTGGAATAACCGAAAGGTCAGCGCCAGTGTCGATTAAAAAGGTGTATGCATTTATTTTGTCGAATATGTGTAGACGCGTTGTTTGAGGGGTGTATGACGCGATTGTTGAGACCCGGTGGTTTAATAGTTTTTTTTTATTGTCAATGTCCATTGCGTTGTTTTGTGTGGGTGCCCATTAAATCCTCGTTCGTCTTCTTTCTTTGTGTTAAACTGTTGTTAAATGTGTAGTTTATGATTTTTATAGCTGTATTACGTTGACGTATGTCCTTTTTGGGGTTATTTTTTGTGTATTGCTCAGCAAAATTTGTAACGTAAAAGAGAGCTTTGTGTTAGATTATGTTCGACACCAAAAAAAAAATTGTATGAATGTGGTAATAATAATATTTTGCTTACCCAATGGCCTGTGCTATTGCACCAGGCCGATTTATTCACAAAACTTCAAAATTTTTCTGTTGATGTTCCCTTTTTTGTTTTGTTTTGGCGTTACGTACCACGCCCTTCAAATTTTGTGCTCTATGCCGTAAATACGGTCGTCGAAAGTCACCAATTATCGGGTTCGTTGCCGATACAATGGGGCACAAATAAATTTCACTTTAAATTTTATACTGGCCACACAATTTACAAATGAATATGTGGCCAAAATGTATTCACAATAAAATACAGACCGCGAATAAAATCCACCACCATTAAACGCGATAACTTTAAATTTAACTGTGTATATGTAAATTTATTTTTATTTTTATATCTAATTTATTTCTATTTTTATATTCAATTTATCTTTATTTTGCGAATTTAATATTTTTGGAAAAACGGCGAGTATGTCGTGTCAGAAGTTTTGGAACGTGAGTGTATGTTTTTTTATTTTTATTTTTGACCACGGCAAAGACATTCATTAATCGTATAGACTTTGAAACTTGGTTTTTGGTAAGAGTAGAAAATGTCGAACGAACAGAAACAGAGATGTACCCCTGAAATTTGATTTGAAATTAAATTGTGGTGATGAACGAATTGTTGAGCGATTATATGAGTGAATCGCTACAAATCAACTGATTACAGACAGACAAAATTCTTAATATAATTTTATTGTAAAAAAAAAATTAGTTTGCGGATTTTTTATTTTTAAATGACAACCTCGACTTGTTTCATTTATTAATTTTTGATATCGCGTAAGAAATGCGATTTAACTTAATTAAATTAAATAACTCACAGTTTTGTAGCTGACTGTACATACAGCTATTCGTGCGTATGCCTTCAATTTAATCTTGCGGGTTTTTCTGTACACAAAAACATAAGGAAAATAAAAATGGTTTTAATTGCTGTTTAAAGATAAGGGTTTCCGTCTGGAAAACTAAGTACATAAGGTTTACAAAAAAATATTATCTTGGCTTCAACAATTTGCTCTATAATATTTCGGCAAAAACTTATATTCACAATTTAAAAAAAAAAATAATTTAATTTCCTTTCTCTTTTACTTTTATGTTCACGAGTCACTGTTACCACTGTTAAACTGCAATTGATATGCCATACGATTTTTTCCAGACAACAAACCAGCAAACCGCCAATTGTAAACAAGTTCGGGTTTTCGCAACGTTGCTCATTTAATATTTTTTTTTAAATATTCCTATATATACACACACATTGAACCGTCCCAAAATAAAGTTGTTTGACCGACCAATACTAATCGTAATTATGCTGTGGCTACACAGTGCGTCAATAAATTACCAAATTTATTTACAAGTAAACCGATGAAGCATGATCGCAGAACTTTTTCAACAATACGATGGTAATATGGAATGGTTCAATATTCGATGGTAATATGAATGGTTCATCTAATTTATAGCCAATTACGTTTACACTGAATCGATGCTGAAATGATGTTTGTTTTTTCGTATGAGGATTTTCAGCAGCCCACGTGTGTAGATTGTGAAAGTTGGTTATGCCATTTCTTGTGAATGGAGGTTCATCCGTCCATTGAATACGTTTCACAAAACTATCATTGTCCAAATTCCTTTCCATCAACCAATTACAAAACTCCAATCTTTTATTGTGGTCTATCGGTAATAGTTCTTGAACGGGTGTTATATGGTATGGATGAAGATTCTCCCTGTGCAATACTTGATGCATTCGGCATCGAGAGACGTTCAATTGTAAAGCGAGCGTCCTTATGCTAATAGAAGGATTTGCTGTTACATTACCAATTATTTCTTCGTCGACATCCAAATGTTTGGTGAGACCGAATGGGGCTCCGCCCTGGTATTTGATGTTGTTACGATATCTCGCAGTCTTCCATAAATATTTGTAAATACCATTGCGTCAAGAACGCGACGCGTTGGAAATCTGCGTTGATATTCATTGCGAGCTCGTGAAGCGATGCCATCGCAAAATCCGTGTAAACAAAATAGCTATCAATGTGCTCCTCACCTGAGAACTGTGCCATCATAATATTTATTTTCTTAAATTATTTATAATTTTTGATTCACAACACTGACACAATACTAGAAAATTTCTCGAAACTAATGACTGAATCTACACCTGCATGCATTTGCTGCGTAACTCTCAAACTCATGCAGGTGCAAGATAACCACTTAAATTTAAATAATAGCCTATACAATTACCAATCAAATAAGACTAAGTTGGTTGCTCTCCGATAAATGTTTTGGAGGGTACAGTTTAATATTTAGGTGTACTTTTTTTCTAAACCAAATTTCTTAAACACCCTATTGAAATATTCATGAAATATTGACCACCCCTTCCATATGTTTTTTTTCTCAGTATAAACCAAGGAATCACCCCTTAACGGATTAGCATACCAAATCCGGACACCCTATATTTCTACTATGAGAAATTAGTTCGTTTATCCGGCTTCCTGAAAAATATCAAAAATGTAGATACACGTTTTTGCATCGTCGGAAAGGACTTTTTGGGACGATGGAGGTGCCCTTCGAAGCTAAAAGAATGTATTTAGCACCGGGAAATATTATCACCAAAATTCTAGACTAAACGACACAAGCCTCGATGTCATATTTAATGAGAAAAACCAGCAAAAATAAGAAACACTTGATTTCAAGCATTTATGGTCAATTGAATGAACGATGCTAAATCGCAGCAGCAATTAAATCTATGTTTTTCACATTGTGGAGTGTGTTGGAAAATATATTTTTAAACAAGCATTTAATTGTAACTGCGATTTAAATCGTTCCTGCGTATGATTAATTACAAAAATCAATTTCTGAATTCCGAGATCGAGAACATTTAAATTCGAAAATTCCGGAATTACTTTTTTACCAAAAATTGGATGCCCTACTCTTGACATTAAAAGAACATTTAATTTCGTGTACCATGACCTTATTTATGAAATGTTTCTGTTCAATTTTCCGTTCGGACTTTTAAAACTTCTAAATGTATATCTTAAAAATCGTTAATTTGATGTTAAAGTTTCTAGCTTCTACATTTACATACATATAAGTCATATTTACCCAATCATTTTTTGTTTCTCAAAGTGGTGTTCTTATACCAAGTTATTTTTATACGCTAATGATAGTGTTCGCACATTTGCAGCAGTTTTTGCACATTTTTTGCAGTTTTAATAACGATTGAATTAAGATAATTAAGATAATTATTGGGTTCTAAAAAATTTGATATATAAAATTAAAGCAGATGACGTTTTTAGACATAAAGGTATTTCGTAATGGTACAAACTTATAGTCCTCTAAAGACGGCGAACTTTAAAAAAGAATAGGAATTCATTAGGAATAGATTTTCTCCATTTTAACGGATGTAACTCATTTTAATTATCCAAAACCTACCGTTTAACTAATATACATTGACATCGAATTAGTCTCTGACTCTGATTGCTCTAATTCGGAAGCTTCATTACCCAACTATAAATACCAAACTCATTTAAATCGAATATTTCTCAGAATGATTATACCAAAAGCAAACAAACATTTACAGAACAAAGGCTGGGAACAAGAAAAAGACTAGGAGATTCGAGTGGGAAGTAAAATCGGACGGATAACCTGATTGTGCAAAGTCAAGCCTTCGTATACCATAAAAATACACAGTTATAAAGCGCGTGATTATATTGGACAGCCAAAAGCCTCAGTAACTCACCCAAGTTTACGAAAAAAAAACGATTCTCTAGAAGGACTTGATTTCAGAACACGAAAACTGGCATTTACAGTTTTCAATCCTCTTTAGGCGTTTGATTTTCTGTTTTAGAGTTAAAAATAAAATGTTGGTTAAATTCACCAGAGAGTTGAATAACACTCCGCTTATCAATACAATTTTTAGAAAAAGAAATTTAAAAATATTTGCTTTTTAGAACGTGTTAGTAACATTCTACAGATAAGACTCGAAAATTTTGGAATGTAATTTTTTGTCATAAAAGAACGGAAGTTTTAGAATTTGAATTTCAGTATCGATAAATTTAAATTAAGTTTAGTCACTCGACTAAAATATAAAATTAGTAAATTTTTAGAATGTGCCAATTGTTTGTAGAATTTGTTAAAATCTTTAGATTTCCAGAAGAATTTGGTTAACCTCGTTTTAAATTAACAAAATCGATCTTCTAAAATTCAAAGAAAGTTTCCTCATGTTGGGCAATGGAAAACTACTATGGAAAAATTGACTTTCACAGTTTTGGACAAACTTTGACTACGATGAGCCGAATGGGATTTTTCCATCAATCGCCTGTGTGGTTTAAAACCAATAAGAAGTGTCAAAACATGACATAATTGTTACAACATTAAAAACTCTAAAAACGATAAAAGCACCAACACTTAACACTCAAATTTCATCGGATTTATTTTTATTTCCAATTTATCGTAGACAGGACCCACTCAACTAAATTACTTAGAAATAATGTTAGGAAAATAATAGAAAATTATTGCCACATTCCATACAACAGTAATTTGGTTTTTTTTTTAGATTTAATCCGCATTAGATGAAATAATGTGTTTGTGTTATATTCGCTTCGGCAGATTTTGCCTTTATAACTTTTTATCGACAATTTCATACAATAAAAAAATAAATTTCCAATACAAACGAAAAACACGTTAGGTACATATATAAGAAAATAATCTTTAATGTTATTTACGTCGTAAAAAGAATAAACGCGAAATTGTTTCAAATATATTCCGAAAATGTGTTTGTTGAATATGAAATATTTTTATATCGTTTGGTTTAATCCTGAACCATGGTTTTACTTGCTTGATGATGAAAAGTACTTTTCAAATACATATAAAATTGTTGTTTTGTTTTGCTGCTCGGATTTAAATAAATGCGTATATAACAATAAAACCTTCGCTCTCTATATTATATGGTTCCTTACTGGATTTGCCTGGCTTGATACATCACAGTGGGTTGAAAAATTATGTAGCCCCATAAAAATATTGTACTCCATATGGTGTAAATTCGTTTTAAAAAATAAAATTGACATTCACATTTCTAACTCATATCACATCCATCTTATTTTCTATAATCAACTCACATAACCATCATCATTTCCCCAGAAGCATATACGAGTCTGTAAACAAGAAAACATTTGCAGTATAATTTTTATATCGTGTTGTGTGCCTTTCCGCCTTTTTTTGTTGAAATCGTATTTTAAAATCAACCAAAATAAAAATAAAAGCGGAATAAAAATATTCAATAAATTATGATTATTACAATTGGAAAATTGATAACTAAAAAAGAAAACTCCAAGACAACCAAAAACAATAAAATTGAATAGAGATAGGGAATACAAAATTGATTTTTTAAAATAAATAAATAATTGTTGTCTGTGGGGAATTGAATCTTCACGTTCTCTGTTACATTGTAGCATGACTTTTCGACGTTCTGTAATTTTTCTATATAAATTTATTTTTTTTTATTTCTGTTGCAGGTGGAAATCAACGAAACAATCAAAATGAAGTATTATATAAAAAATTCTACAAAAATGTACCTGATATTAGTTTTATCAACAACATGTATATTTCTCTATCAATATCACTTGTATCGAGTAAATATTATATCACCGCCCGGCGATGTTGTAAGTTTAGTTAATGAGATGGCAATCCTAACGCAAAAGGCTAAACCGGTAAGTCAAATTTTTTTTTATTACCATATTTAGTAATAGAATATTATTCATTCAACGTAGTTATCTGAATGAGTAATCACAAAAGGGATTTTTCATCATCCGATTACGATCGGTGATGACGATGAACACAACTATGACCCCCTGTTGAGAGTGCAGAATCCATGGGCCGACCCACCTTTCATGTCAGCACTATAGGTTGGCATGAAGCAATGCAATGTGCAGGTGGTTTATACAAAGCGGCTCTATAGCCGTACGTCCTCGATTTGGCTACTACTGCGTAAAGTAGGACGGTAAAATTAACTGCGAAAGAGTTGGGAGTGCCTTGAGCCCCAGAAAAAGATTCCATAGATTAATCACAATTAAACGCGAGTTGAAACTTTTCATACTCTGACATCTGTCTGAATTTTAAATGAATAAAATGCCTTGTATAATGATAAATCCAAAGAGAGTTCCAATCCTACCTATCAATAAAAAGGCTTAGCACGTTTATAAACATACTTTTGAGCTCTACAATAATTTTTTTTTTTTGGTTTGCTTAATTCGTTGCATTAGAATAAAATCGACGAATGTGTTGAAACGGATTGCGAATTTCAGTTAAATTGGCAGCAAATGCTTCGTCGCCTTGCAGAGACAGATCAAAGAAATTGTATTGCTTCTCCTAATAGTTGTACCACAAATATTTAACATCGATTAATGAGATGGCAATCCTATCCTAACGCTTTGAAATTCTGTCAAAAAATACGAAATATTTTGTTTGTCCAAAACCGCTTTTCTCAACGTTTTAAAAGCTTCCGAGTCCGAAAAAGCAGAAAAAAATATCCGTCCGTCTGGACATATGCATTTCTGTCTGTACCCATGTTACCTTGAGAACGACTTGCCCGGTTTGGAATTGTTTTCGCTAATCTATTTCTACAGTCAAAGCGGAAAAGCTTTTGGAGTATGTACTTCAAGAGGGTCGGGTGATGATAATAACGTTGACTAATTTTTTTTATATATGTTGGTTTAAACATTTAGTTGGGCCGTAAGTTTGAGGTTGAGTTGTGTTAAATTTACGGGAGCTAGAATTCAGTTGGGATTGAATTAGCGTTTGGTTGGGAGTTTACCAATTTTTTTTATAAATGTTGGTTTGAGAATTTAGTTTGCGATTGAATTGAGGTGGAATTGGGTTCCAGTTGCGGATTGAGTTAGAGTTGAGTTGGCGATTTATTTATGGATTTAATTGAGGGTTGATTTAGCTTGAGTTGAATTCTTGCATGCATATATTTTTTTAAACCACGTTGATTTCGGTGTTGAGTTGGGCGTTGAGTTTGGTGTCGATGTAAAGGTTGGGTTTCAGATGGAGTTGAACTAGAGCTGGATTTGGGTTAGGGTTGAGTTGGGGTTATGTTGAGGTTGAGTCAGCGCTTCAGTTTGGAATTTATTTGGGGTTTTGTTGAGGGTTGAGTTGAAAGTTAGCTTTAGTTGTTTTGAGTTGAGTTCACGTAAGAGCATAGTTTTTCGAACCGCTTTGATTTGAGGATTGTGTTGGACGTTGAGTTTGGGGTTAAGTTACGGGTTGAGTTGGGCGTCGAGGTAGTTACGCATTCGTAGTATAGTTATGGGTTTAGTTGCGAGTTGAGTTGTGGTAGAGTTAAGGTAGAGCGAGGAGTTCATTTGGAGATTTATTTGGGAAGAGTTGTAGCTTGAGTTGGAAGTTAGTTTGAGTTGAGCTCATATCGCATGTATTTCTCCGGACCCTGTTGGTTTGAGGATTGAGTAGGAGTTTGAATTTAGAGTTGAATTGAAAACTGAATTTGGGGTCGAGTTGTAGTTGAGTTTGATTTGGGTTGGGTTCATTCTGCAGTTTAGTTTGGGATTTGTTTTCGGGTTACATTGAGATTTGGGTAAGAAGTTAGCTTGAGTTGTTCTGAGTTGAGTTCCTGGATGTATGTTGTTTTTCGTACGGGGTTTATTTTAGGATTGACTAGGACATTGATTGTGGGTTACGTAGAATGTTGAGTTGTGGCTGAGTAGGTTGTTGATTTATGGTTTGAGTTGAACGTTTAGTTTGGGATTGACTTAGGATTGAGTTGAGGACTCAGTTAAAGGTTCAGTTGGTGTTGAGTTTAGGGTTGGGTTGAGTTGGGGTCGAGTTGTGTTTGAATATGGTTTGAGTTGAAGTTAATTTGGATTTGAGGTAGGGGTTTGGTTGGGGATTAATTCGGGGTAAATTTGTCTGTTTAGTTGGAGGTAAGATTAAATTGATTTAAGAATTGAGTTGAGTTCATACAAATACTACTATAGCTTTCGAATCGAGTTAATTTCCAGTTGAGTTGGCCATTAATGGATGAAAAAATATCACATACGTAAGCATAAAACATGCTAGGTGTTTGTTATTGATTGACAAGGGAATTTTTGCCCTGTAAACCAGAGGAATTATGTTTAATCCGAGCTCAGTCTTCAGAGGTAAAATTGGTCTTTTACCCAATCTAAAATTGAAGAACTTAAAAACAACTACATCCGATCTCGATCAGCTAATCTTCAATGGCCCATCCCCTACACGATTATTCACTCGCTATTACTCATTAATAAAACTAAAATCAACGGAAGAAATCAAAATTTCTGGAGTGGAAAATCGTAAATTATTATAAAACAAACCATGAAACAACTCAAAGATAACCGAACAAACGGCGCAGTGGTTAAAGCTGCGGCGGTTGGATCGGGAGGTACCGGGTTCGAATCCCTATAGGGGCAGGATGCAAAAGGGATTTTTCATCATCTGATTACGATCAGTGATGAAAATGAACACATCTATGACCCCCTGTTGAGAGTGCAGAATCCATGGGCCGACCCACCTTTCATGTCAGCACTACAGGTTGGCATGAAGCAATGCAATGTGCAGGTGGTTTTCAAAGACGAATCTGTAGCCGCCCGTCCTCGATTTGGCTACTCCAGGCGTAAAGTAGGACGGTAAAAAATAAATCAATAATTCAAACAAACAAACTCAAAGATAGTTTAGGAAAATTTTTAGTTGAAATTGGAAATTACGTTTAAATTAACAAAGAAACAAATGTTAACACATTGTGCTCGGGTATTTTGAATTGTCGCATTTTATTATAAGTATAATTTATCATTATTTTTTTGATTTATCTTTCACATGTCCAATCTATTGTTATGTGGATGTTTGTACTTTGTACAAGACAGGGCATTTTTACGTTTCCCGCAAGCAATGTGTTACATAAAATAAAATGAAAATCTTTGGTGCGATTCCGGTTACTGGAACTTTGTTGTTCTGGGTGACTTGATCAATTTTTGAATTTGCCAAGATAATAACGATGATGAAAATATCGCAGTTAAACCGTAGATGTTAGTACTGTTCAGTGTTCACCAATACTGCTGATGTAGTAACTCCCGTTGGTAAAGAAACCTGACGCTGCACTTCGTTGAGGATATATAAAGGATATGCTGCCGTAAGGCCAAATAACGTCCATTTACCTAGTACGATGTTTCGATGCTTTTGTTACCAGACGAAAAAAGACAATCTCCCACTTAAAAATAAAAACAGAAAAAAACGTGATAACCGGGCCAAGATAACCTTTATCAACATCAATTTATAGTAGGTTACGCCAAACTAATTTTGAAATACATTCGCACTCAAGTAACAATTTCCAGGGTTACAAGGGATTCATTTGAAGAATTATTTGGAGGTTGATTCCTAGATTGAGTTAGACGTTGAGTTTGAGGTTAAGCTAAACGTTGATTTGAAACTTGTTTGAGGTTGAATTTGTGATGAGTTGAGGGTTGGTTTGGGATTGACTTAGTGATTGATTTGGCGATTTAATTGTAGATTGAGTTTGAGGTTGAGCTGGAATTTGATTAAGTGATTAGACATTCAGATAGGGATTGGCTTGGAATTAAAGTTGGAACTTAGATTGAATTGACTTGAGATCAGTTTAGGTATGCGCATAATTTTATATACCAAAGATCTGATCACCTCGTGAGGTTTCAACCGTTTATATTTTCAAGTTGTGTTATATTAGAGTCATTGAAGTGAATTGCGTGTTTAATTCCTTAAAATTAGACCTTCTTTTCCCAGATTACAAAATCGGCACTTGGTTCAATCTGAAACCAAATTTTATCTTCTAAAACAGAAATTCAAATAATTCATTTCACTATTATGCAAATTAGTATCCAATCAACATAAAAGAAATAATTTCGGTTCAGATCTCATAAGTTACGTCCCGCCCGTGCTCAACTACACGATGCAGATGCTGACACTGCTTCAAGTCACAACTAAAATTCCAGTCCTTGAAATGTTATTTTTGTTACAGCAACTTAAGTAACAACAAATTTAATAACTTGAGTTAAAAATGTTTAACTTGAAAAAAATTATTTTGAATTTAAATCTTTGAAACAAATTATAAAATACTAAACCAAAATTAAAAGCTGATTCATAAATTAACTTTTCAATAAAACAAAGAAGATATAATAATGCTTCCAAAGCCAACGTTGACTCAGATATCGCAGATATAGCATTTTTAATTCAATGTCGAATATGGTGGAACTTACGTCACTAACATCAAACCTTTAGCAATACCACAGAAATTCGGTTTAAAAATTATTTTTAGCCAAAAGCGTACTCATTGTTTTACATTATTCCAGAAGAGTTAAGTGTTGTCTCTTCGTTTGATATGTATATAATGTTTTAAAATTATTCTTTCGCACAGCGGGCAGAAAATAATGAAGATTCACTTGTAAACATTATGGATTAGAAGTTCTTATTTAGTTCCTTTCACTCGCAAAAAATATTTCAGGCATTTTTATATTTCACGCGCTCCAACTATTTTTTAACAAATGGCCACTAGCTATTCACAATGAACAATCGATCAAAAGCTTTGGTGTTTTGTTGAAAGAACGGGTATTTCAGCACGATGGTGTTGAAAGCTTGTTTCAAGTTTGTCAGTTGTATTGTCGTTGGGTATCACGCACAATAGGCGTCTTCTAATGGGAAAAATTTGGTATGTGGCAGTACTTGTGACTGGAACGAGAAATTGAGTGACACAAGTAAAATAAAGCAATCTGCCAAGTTATTTTTTTGTCTTTTGAAAATATGACATATAATGAAGGGAAAGCATTGATGTTTACCACATTGATATTCAAATCCATTTATATTAAAAATGTAGCATCAACAACAAAATAATTTTGTATAAAATTTGACATTTAAGATCACCAAAAAATAAAAAACTCGAAAAAATTGTAAAAACCTATTCTAAGAACTATTTCACTTAAAAGTGTAGGTGAGGTTCAAAGGCCATTAACAAGTATTCTTAGAAATAGGTACGCAGGTCTGACTATGTCATGAACAGCATGAGGGTAGGGTTTCATGAATCGCGGCTGAAATTTTTTTTTAACAAATTTCCCTATATCAAAAAATGTCTATGTGGAGTTTGTTGGCCGTTGACAGGTAATTGCAGAGACAGGTACGCAGATCTGATTATTCCTTGGTATTCAGTAGGATTTCCTGAATAAGGTTGCGAAAAAATATCTTTTGGTACAAATATTTATTTATTTATTAATTCTCTTAAACCATACAAAATTACAAAACTAAATATACAAATGATTAAATTTTATGGCAAGAAGATAGGTTTCCTTTGTCAAGGACTGTGTTGGAAACCTCTAAAATTAAAACTAAAACAATTGGTGGGGGTCAAATTAAAATAATAATAAAAATAGCAAAAATCAAAAATAAAATCATAAGAAACAAATTAAACAAAATTAACAATAAAATGATAATAAAGTAAAAAGAAAAAATACCAAAAAAATTAAAAAAATAATTAATTAAAAGAGATATAACAAAAGTTTAAAATTTAAAATAAAAATTATTTTATTTATTTTACAACCTCAAAAAGAAATTTTAAATTGTTTCTTTCAAATAACCAACCTTTCACCAGCTTCAAAAATGAATTAGTGGAGATCAGTGATCGGATATGTAATGGCAGGCAATTAAAGAAGTACGGACCAATGACTAGAAAATATCGCCTAAAAGTTTCGGTAGTAAAAGTTGGTATTTTAAAAAATAATTTCTTGTTATTACGAAAATTATACGCAGAAAAAAATCTCACTACCCTTTGACCACTACGAATAATAAAGCAAACGAAGAACTCTAAAAACATAAAGATGTTGCAGCGGAAAAATTTTATTTGCAACATAAACTGGCCAACAGGAATCAGTACGGCTCATAAAAAACATGGAACGAATAATATGGTTTTGTAACGTGATTAAAGGAATTAACGCACAATTAAAAAGACCACCCCAACAGGAAATTCCATAACTCAAACGAGAGCCAACACAAGCATGATAAAAACTTAATAAAACAGATTGCGAACAATAAGAGCGCAACATATAGATTGCACGCAAAACAGAACCCAATTGACTTTTTAATTGTTGAATATGCAACTTCCAATTGAGGCCAACATCTAGATGTAGACCGAGGTATCTGAAGGACTTAACAATTTCAATTCTAAAACAATCATTATTACAATTCAGGAAATTACAGTTAGAATGGTGATAGATAAATTCAGGCATATAATTCAACAAAGGGTCCCCAGATAACTTTAAAAACATAATTTTAGTCTTCTCACTTAGAATCATACCATGTCGATCAAACCGAACACGTAGCAATTTTAAATCATAATTGATATCGGTAGAGATATTATCCAAACATAACCCCGAATAACTTAAAGCCATATCGTCCGCAAAGGCTATTATTTTTCCACGTAGACCCAGGCTAAAAATATCATTTATATAAATTAAAAAAAGTAATGAACCCAAGACAGAACCCTGAGGAACACCACAATTTAATGTAAAAGGAACACTAAAGGAACTTTGAATTTTAACCTTGTAATCTCTATTACTCAGATAAGAAGCAAACCATTTCTGTGAAATACCTCTAAAACCGATAGAATCTAGCTTATTGAGAAGCAAGTTATGATCAAACATATCAAACGCTCGTTTAATGTCAATGAAAACAGCTCCAGCCTCTAGCTTATCATTCAAATGAAGATGAACACCATTAAGAAATTCAACCAAGGCAGACTCAGTACTTCTACCAGATCTAAAGCCGTACTGATTGTCACTTAAAAAATTATGTTTAGCAAGGTATTTATCTATTCGTAGTTTCTTGGCTTTTTCAATTATTTTTAAGATAATAGGTTGAAGAGCAATAGGACGGAAGTTCTCTTTGAGCAAGCGACTACCTCTTTGTGCAGTGGAATAACAATTGAAGTTTTCAAAATATCCGGAACAAAACCAACAGATAAACTGTCATTTATAAGAACAGAAAGGACCGGAGAAACAAATTCGCCAACCGACTTCAACATATCGGAACTAAAACCCAATAAATCAGTACTTTTTCGAGATTTTAGACTGTTTATAATGGTTAAAATTTCATCACTGTCAACTGGCGCAATAAAAAATGAATCACCAATATTACAATTACCACTCGAATTACAAGCATATGGTAATGAAAAATTCAACTTCAACTCATTAACAATTCTTGAAAAATAATTGGAAAATTCATTGGCAATTAAAACAGAATCAGAAATAATAATACCATCATCATTTAAGATTCTATCAATAGAAACTTGTTGATTATTTGATAAAATATCATTAACCACTGACCAAACACGCTTACTATCCCCAGAATAATCATCAATCTTGCGGTTATAGTAACTCAGTTCATCAGCTTTAACGCAAGAACTAACCTTATTCGACAACTTCAAAAAATATTCTTTAAGTCTAATGTTATTAGGATGTTTGCTAGCAAGTAGCAAGAAATCTAAGGTTTAAGCTTGGTATTTGATTTTCGAATGATAGAAATGTAACAAGACGATGCAATATTGTTAAAGCAACTTACGAAATTGTTAAGGCTAGTGGACGGATCACATCTAGAGAGTTTAAAAAATTGTACGATAAAACTAACGAATAAAATTTAGTAAGATCAAAAGATATGTATGGGCCGTTATTATGAGAAGAAAGCCTAATACTGGATGACAGAACTATTTCTAATACAATTAAACAATGATCAGTAATCGACAATGGAAGAACGGATACTTTTAACAACTTCATATCGTTATTACGAATACGAGCAAAACAGTGATCAATACAAGAAACACTAGAGTTAAAAACACGTGTAGGAGAATCAACCAGAGACTGCAAACCAAAAGGGTACATCATTAATAAATAATCGTCACTACTATTAGGCAAATTTAAAATGTTAATGTTAAAATCACCTAAAACAAATAAATTTTTAGTTTTAATTACACTTAAGAAGGACGAAAACTCCGAAATGAAATTGGCTACAGAAACAGACTGAAGACGATAGACACCAACCATAATGAATGTATCATTATTAATTTGTACAGTTAACTTAAGAATATCAGCAGACTCTAAATTGATTGACTCAAAGGAACAGTTAAGATGACAATTATAAAAAATACCAACCCCACCCGACCAATAATTATTATTGCAACACGTAACAAAATTATAATTAGGAATGTGGAAAAAATTCATTTCATAGTCATAAATCCGTATATCCGATAAAATAATTACAACCGGTAAAGTACCAAAAGAATTTAAATTTTTTTTTTTTTTTTTTTTTTTTTTTAATAATTTTATTTATGATAACAATAAAATTTTTTTACAAAGTAACTAGTCATTTTTGACTAACAGCGTTTGACTCTGACAATATAATAATAAAGCACTCATATGTGTTCTTTACATAAAGTGTTGTTTTGGTTGATGTTGCATTGTGCGGACTATTCAGGCAACTCAAAAGGTTTTAGTCTTTTGAGTCTTCTTATTATACCCTCTTGGGTGATGATGGAGCCTCTCCTGGTGTTTTTGAGCACATTTCTTTATTTCACTTGCGACTGTGTCTATTCCGAGATCTCTATGAAGGTCACTATTACGAGTGTACCAAGGGGCATTTACAATTCCTCTGAGGACTTTATTTTGAAATCGTTGAACTATCTGTTGATTGCTGATTTTGGTGCATCCCCATAGTTGAATACCATATGTCCAGACCGGCTTGAGTACTTATTTATAAAGCATAAGTTTATTATGAATGGATAACTGAGAGTTTCTTCCAATTAACCAGTACATTTTTCTATATTTTAACTGAAGCTCTTCTGCTTTCTTTTTCACGTGTACTTTCCACTTTAACTTTGCATCAAGGTTCATACCAAGGTATTTTGCTTAATTGGCATGTGGTACAGAGATATTATTGAGAGTCACAGGTAGTGGTTCTATTGATCTATTAGTGAAATTAATGTGAGTAGACTTCGATTCGTTCACTTTAATTCTCCACTTAGCTAGCCAATCTTGTATATTATTTACGGCTATTTGTAGTTTGAGTGTGACTTCACCGACTGTGTCACCAACAGCTAGAATTGAAGTGTCATCTGCAAACGTGGCGATAGTTGTATTGCTCGTCTGCGGTATGTCGCTAGTAAACAGCACGAAAAGGAAAGGCCCTAAGACACTCCCCTGCGGGACTCCTGCTTTAGCTTCTTTAATACTGGAGTAAACTCCTTCCTGTTTAACTCTAAAATATCTCCTTTTCAGGTATGACTTTAGCAGTTCGCAATACTCAAATGGCAGAGTTTTCTCCAATTTAAATATTAAACCATCTAGCCAGACTTTGTCAAATGCCTGCGCTATGTCAAGAAATATGGCTGAACAAATCTTTTTTTCCTCTAAGGATTTTTCTATTATATCTGTTATTCTATGGACTTGGTCGATTGTGGAGTGTTCCTCTCTAAATCCAAACTGATGGGACGGAACAGCTCCTGATTTTACAACTTCTGGTTTAATTCGTTTTAATAACAATCTCTCAAATAGTTTTGACATAGTTGGAAGAAGTGATATTGGCCTGTACGAGGCCAGTTCACTTGGTGGCTTACCTGGCTTAGGTATCATTATCACTTCCGCAAATTTCCAAGATAGAGGGACATAACGGAGTCTGAAGGAAGCATTAATTATGTCCGATATTTTTTTAATAGCTTTATTAGGTAGTTGTTTTAGAATCTCTAAAGTTATCAGGTCATATCCTGGTGATTTTTTAAGTACTACATGGTTCTTTATTACTTGTTTTACTTCTTTAGCATTAGTTAATGGAATTTCCTGTCTCAGGATAGTTGTTTGGTTTTCGAACAATATATCCTGTTGGTTAAGTGTTGTTAAATTTGGCTGAAAGGTACGCTCGAGATGATCCGCGAATTTTTCTGCTTTTTGTTCTTTGCTTTTAGCCAGGTGACCATTATTTGTTCTTATTGGTGGTATATGCATAACTGGCCTTTTCAAATATTTGGTTGCTTTCCACAATGAATAATAACTACCTTTATCATAGGTGAGAGATTGTAGGTATGAATTTATTGATTTATTTTTAAATTCCCTTATTTCTCTACGTATTCGTTGTGTTAAATTATTTAATCTATTTTTGACGGTTGGGTCTCGTGTACGTTGCCACTCCCTACGGGTACTTCTCTTCTCTATAACTAGTGATTTAATTTCCATTGGATAGCATTTGCCAGCTATTTTTTTGTTTGTTGTGTTAGTACTTTTCCACGCCGCTACATGTATGTCCTTGACGAGCTTCTCCACCTCCTGTTCTAATGTTTCTTCTGATGAAAGTTGTGTGTTTAAAATGATGCTATTGTTTAGTTCATTCCTGAACTTTTTCCAATCAGTATATTTATTTGTTAACAGTGGCTGTTTATCATTAGTAATTATTGTATCACTTATTATCATTAAAATAGAGGAGTGGTCAGATGTGGAGTCCAATCCTTCCTGCACTTGTATATAATCAACCGGGATTTTTCTTGTTATAAAGAAGTCAATTAGGTCTGGTATTTTATTTTGATCACTGGGCCAATAAGTTGGTTTTCCAGTAGAATGCCAGTTGCAGTTGTATTTAATTATTGCTTGATGAAGCTCTTTCCCTTTAGTTGTGGTTAGTCTTGATCCCCAGTCAGTATGTTTAGCGTTGAAGTCACCCCCGACTACAAATTTTTCACCGAGCTGCTTGAAGTACTGAGTATAAGCATTCTCTTTGATGTTATATCTAGGTGGGCAATATATTGCGGATACCACTAACTTGTGGTTGCGGGTATTAATGCTCACGCTAATTGCTTGTATTTCATCACTTTCAAGTTTTTGTTGCAGATGGTATTTAATATCTTTTTTTATTATTATTAGGATGAACTGCTGAGTGAACTTCGTAGCCGCGGATTTTTATATGACTTTGAGTAGTAAGGTGTGTTTCAGATAATAAACATATATCTATTTTTTCTAAATCAAGAAATAGTTGTATTTCATTTTGTCGTTGCAATATACCATTGCAGTTCCATGCAAGAATTTTTAAATTATTTGCCATGTTTTTCGAGTAGAGTGAGCCTTTGTAGGATTGATATAAGGGCTTTTTCTTGCTTTTCTTCTTGTGAACTAAGTCTATCAAGAATATCTTGTAGTATTTTATTAGTTTGGTTATTATTTGAATCATTTAATAAAAGAGAACTATGTTGTCTTCTCGAACTTCCAGTAGATAGTACATCAGCAAATGTTACATTTGGATTAGTTCTTGATGGCTGGATTAATGTTTGGTGTGGCCTTAAATTTGTAGGTATTCTTGTTGAGGCTGAGTTAATTTCTGGCCTGGTAATTATTGAAGTTTCCTTTGTTTTGTTGCGAATTTTTTGCAGCTCTTTTATAACAATGCAACCTCTGTAGTTGGCTGGGTGTGTCTCTCCACAGTTAACACATTTTGGTGGGGTGTCTTTTAGTTTCGTACATTCAGCCGTACGGTGTTTTCCTACACATTTCACGCATCTGGGCTCCTTATTACGAAAGTTTTGCGTGTGTCCGTAGACTTGGCACTTTTTGCACTGGGGGATCAGCTTAGATTTTTTAACTGCTTCTATTTGCACTTTCATATGGAGTATTTCGCTGATTGCATAAATATTTTTAATGTCTTCTGTTCTTTCAAAAGACAACATATATAATGGAATAGGTGTTTTGTCACCTCTTTTTAGCAGCTGTGTAACTTCTTTAATTTTGTATTTTTTTCCAAAAGATACTCTTTTATCTCTTCTGGTTTGCATGAAGCGTGTAGCTTCCTAGCAATGACTTTGGTTTGCCTTGTCTGCTTATCTTCGTAGGAATACCACGCTGTCTTTTCTTCGTTAAGAGCTCCTGTTAACTTTCTATAGCTATCACTGTCTGTGACATTTATTTTGATATCACCACTATTTAACGCTGTAGCTTGGAACTTTATATGATTGTTGTCCATGATGTTTCTAATACTCTGATAATTATTGCAATTAGATATTATTACTGGAGGTGGCCGTGGCACTTTTTTCTCTAGTTGTACATTCTTACTTCCGGTTGGGAGTTCATTACTTGATCGTTTCTGTTCCGACGGAACCTGAGCTTTATCCTCCTGTTGCACGTGCCTACTTCCGGTTGGAAGCTGCTCAACTGATTGTTTCGAATCTGGTGAAATCTGTGGTGATTTACTCATCTTACGTTTCTTATTTTTTTTGTTACGGTTCAGAATCCATCCCGTTTCTCTATTGAGTTCTTCCTCGTCTGTTTCATACATAACCTCTATATGATCATTGGTGTTGTTTATCTTAGTGGTTTCTTTCTCAGACATTACTGCATTTAGAGCATCTTTTAACTCCTTGTTTTCTCGCTGTAAGTTTTTGAGGTCTTTGTTTAGATTTAACGTTAACTTTTCTATTTCGTAAATCTTATTGCGCAGTTCTGCGTTATCCCTTTCTAAGGTGTTCGCTATTGGTGGTGGTGATCTACCCACCCTAGATTGTTGTTTAAATGGGTTGGGTTGCCCAACAGGGCTGTTAAACAATGATTGGCTCACCCCAGAATCCTTTGAGCCAGCCTCGTTAGAGGGTGGATTTGCCAGCTGATTAGCTGGGTTACCACCTGGGGTACAATTTCCTGAATCCGTTGTACTCATTGTTTATTTTATTGGTCATAAAGCATCTACCACTCTGACCAGTACGAGTTGGTAGTGGGTCTGGTTTGAGAAGATCATTTACTAAATTCTCGATAGTCAGTTATACCGCCGTGTCTCGGTCGCCAGAGCCTCGTTAGTTATCTAGCAGGGTGCACCACGTGCAGGTGAGGATGACATTTGGACTATTTGTAGACCAATTACTTAAGCCCCCTTTCCCCCCCAAAAGAATTTAAATGCGACACAAATTTGTCAAAATTTTCGCGTAAACTTCGAATGTTCTGGTGAAAGATTAAAAACTTTGAGCAGCTAACTGCTGCAGTATTAAAATGGTCAGAAGAACTAAAACTATAAGAACTATTATCTAGATAATCATGACTACTAAAAGCAACACAGCGACCCTGAATAGGTATATTTTGATTAGAAATTATAATAAAGAAATATTTAAATTACCGAAAAACTTCAAGATCGCATAAAGCATTGATTTTATGTAGATCATTATTATTGGTTTTAACAAAAACTGTTCCGTTACTGAACCAAACACTGTTCAATTTTTTCAGATGTTTTAATCTCCTGCTTGAAATCCTATGGAATACCATAGCATAGTCAGATCTTCGTACCAATCTCTGCGATTACCTGTCAATGGTAATCAAACTCACCCTACACATATTTTTGTGGCAGAAAATTTGTCAAAATAGATATGTCAGCTCCTGAGGGTCGCGCAAAAATATCGTTTGGCACAAATTTACTTGAAATCCTGTGGAATACTATGGAATAGTAAGATCTACCTACCTGTTTCTGCGATTACCTGTCAATAGTATTCAAACTCCACTACACATTTTTTCTGACAGGAGGGTCGCGCAAAGATCTGTGGCAATTTAACAAAACCACTTATCTGTTTTTTAGCTACTTTTCAGGAGAGCAAAATTAAACTTTAAATTGATTTTTGGAAAAATTATGGAAAACTATCAAATTATCTTTGAGTCTATCGTGTTAAAATTTTAAAATGCGTTTATTGACACTTACAAATACATCTTACGTGCACTTGGTCAACCGAAAATGTATAAAATTATCAGATAAGTGGTTTTGTCGAGCGATGTTTTTACAAACGCAAAAACTTATCTCAGATAAATTGTTTTATAGGATTAATATAAAGAAATAAAACGAGATAAGTGATTGTTTTGAACTGGTTTATTTAAATTTTAACATATGAAAAACGAATCAATGAATTAAACTTCCTCATAACAGAGGGGTCCATCGCTCATCACCGCACTTGATTTATACCTCACTTTCCAACATTCAATATTTATAAATATGTACAAAATTTTACCGAAATCTCATGTTAACCGAAGCCATCGAATTTTGTGCCAATTAAAATTTTCCTTAATTATATTTTTTTGTAAATTTTGTTTTGGAAATTGAGGAAAAGTTGTAAACTTTACTTTGATTCATTTCATAGACCATGAATTTTCGTCGTTGGCCACAAGTTCGAATAAACTGAAACCATTCATGCGGGTGGCGTATTTTCGCCAAAGTTGTCTTTTTTTCCTGTCTCCAATTGAGTGTGACCAGGAACTAAAAATCTATGGTGAGCTATGGAAAATATGGAGGCTACAAATGAGTTTTTGTTTTGATCGGCGCATGAATCACTATATAGAATTTTCGATTTGACGCCTTGCGGTAATTGTTGTAAATGCTGATAAATGCAGGATGCCATTTTATTCTCTCCACTAGTACCAACTCATTCATGCCACATATAAGAGCATGTAGGCTGACCAGTAAGGCGTGGACCGTTAAGTTAATCATCCATGAACGTATATAAAAGGGTTCCGACGTTTTCACATTCGGCAGGCATTATTGAAAATCAAAAGTCAATGCTTTAATTGAATTTGAAGATTCAGCAAGTAATTTATCGGCCCTCTTAGCTGTATATCGCAAGTTTGGCTGTTCATGGTGAGTTTGTTGATCTGCTTTTAATGTTTGCTTTTCATCCTCTGTTTTCACTGTTTCGATTTTTGCTTTAACCAATTTGGGTTTTTTGAATATTATATCATGCTTGAAAATAATCGGTAAAAATTAATCGGTTTAAGTTAAAACTACATACCTTTAAAAATGTTTGAATATTTTGTTAAAGATATTGAATCTTGGTGGCGTTCAGAGTACAGTTTATACATATTTGCGATTGTTAAGCCCTATTGAAAGTATAATTGCGATATGTGTCGCGGTGAATAATGGCTTTCATAGGCCGGAAAGAACATTATATTTTTTTGGACATCTTTAATTTTTTCGATACTTCACGTTTTCGGCGGAATAGCTTTGCCTTCGCGATCACTTAAAAAGTTTGTGTCAGATGAATGAAGTTTTTTCAACTGTTTTTGTTTAAGTTGGTTGCACATTGATCATACCTGCAGCGTAAAATATACGGCCAATATTTGTTAAATATCTCGTTTTGGTTACAGTCGTCTAAAGGCCGACATCTTCTTCTCTTGATAATTCTTTACCCGGAGTTGTTAGTTTGCCCACGATTTCTTTTTTCCTTACTGTCCTTTCGGTTAGCAACTTTTGAAGTGGATAGTTCATTTTCACCTAATTCGCCATCTGAAGCAAGACTGCCCTCAATTTGAATTATATCTAAAAATTACCAGTTAAGTGGTTTTCAATGAGTAGAACACACCAATAAGAAGCATACATAAGTGATTTTGTTTTTTGCTCATAACTTGAGAAAAATTAAAAATTCAACATAACCGCTTATTTCGACCTAAGTGGTAATACAGAAATATACTAGAAATCATATGGAGTACCATGGCATAGTCAGATCTGGGTACCTATCTCTGCGATTACCTGTTAATGGTAGTCAAACTGAATCTACACATTTTTTTGTTGCAGAAAATTTGTCAAAATAAAAATCTCAGCCCCTGAGGTTCGCACGAAAATATCGTTTGGCACAAATATACTTCAAATCCTATGTAATATCATGGCATAGTCAGATCTGCCTACCTTCCTCTGCGATAACCTGCCAATAGTAATTAAACTCTTAAACTCTACCTATACTTTTTTTCTGGCAGAAATTTGTCAAAATAAAAATCTCAGCCCCTGAGGGTCGCGCAAAAATATCGTTTAGCACAAATATACTAGAAATCCTATGGAATACCATGACATAGTAAGATTTGCGTACCTATCTCTGCTATTACCTGTCATTGGTAATCAAACTCACCCTACACATTTTTTGTGGCAGAAAATTTGTTAAAATAAAAATCTCAGCCGCTGATGGCGCAAAAATATCACTAATTTAAAATTATGACCAGTTTATATTGAATATTTTGTATTTAAAATACACTAGATAAAAAAAACTGGCATGGGATTAAAAAATGTAATCATCATTTTAATTTTTATTTACATTTCTAGTATGTAAAGAAAAAACTGGGATGGGATGAGATAGTGTTACCTGATGAAGATTTTTATTTTTTCTGGGATGAAAAACTGGGATAACTTCACGTGCTTCAGTTGATCTTTATATTGCTGCATTGTGGTTATCACATAATCAGCTATGTAAATCGAGAAATCTAGGCCAAAGAAAAATTATTTGACATACAGTAACGACCGTTAGATAAATTCACCCCTATTATAATTAACTAGTCGATCGACAATCAACACGACTCTGTATTGCGTTTTCGTTTTTTTCATTTGATATTAACAATATGAAAAACGTAAAGGCAACACTGAATCGGAAGGGGGGGGGGGGGGGTGATTAACTTTCGTGATTGGTAAAGTTTTTTTATTGTTGTTTCTTTTTAAAATTTTCAATTTGATGGTGGTTCAAGTAATAGAAATTTTTTAACCCGGTAAATATCAGCTCGATTAATCGAAAAGATTAGATAATAGGCTAACCTTAGCCGGTCCGGGAAAGTTTGGTGGGGTGTAAACAACCTATTTCATATACCATATTTCTAATAATGTGTTTAATAGATACTACTGAAAATTGGATCACATAACACTCTCAAAATCGTTTTTTTGTAAATAATTTACGGTTGCCGAAAATTGTAGATTCGAACCAGTTCTGTCAGCTTTATTAGCCCAAAAATATAACAACAAGGTCAAGCAGGCAGTAAGCGAATTACATTGTTTTATATGGAAGATAAAGCTTTCAAGCGGTTTGATTTGAAGGGGAACCATTAGTACGGCTTTAAAATGCACAGCATAATAAGAGATTATTCCCTATTTGCAAGCAGTCTGGAATAACCCTGTAAGGTCACGATAAGGCTAAGTGATGTAATATGTCGGTATCTGGAGCGATTGGCACGCTACAAGGGAAGGTTTGGAAGAATAGCTTGTGCGAAGGATAGTGTCTCGAATCATTTTGATTCGTCTATTAGAAAATAATCAAAGCACAGCTAACATTTATAGAAAGGTTGCGGGAAAGTATAATTTCTAAAAATTCTGGCGCAGTGTATTTGGGTATACAAATCAGGTTTTAAGCATGTGATGAAAACTGTGAAACAAAAACTGAAAAGCGAAAGGGAAAAATATGGTGGATTGCTTTTACCTAATATCTCCACTATATTTCCACTTTTGTTGCAAAAATGAATGGGTTTTAATTACGGGGTGAAATTGTTATAGTGAGGCTGCGTGAAAATAATTTATTACGGATTTTTAAGATGGTTCACGGCTCGTCTGAAAGCGGCTCAACCCAAAAGCGCTTGCACTTCTGTTTTTTATGGCATCATGTTCCCTAAGGTCTAACAAATAAGATAAAAATTTTTTTGAAATCATCCACCGACCAGTTTACATTTTCGCGCCATAATTCGAAAATTGGAACCAAAAAAAAAGGTTTTTTGGTCTGAAAAAGTGAAATATCTTATTTTGTATGCCCTTCCGCAGGATACCAGCATACAAAGATCGAAAGAGGCAAGTCTCAGGAAGAGAATGCAGAAAAGTACAGGTCAAAAGGTTGCTAATTTGCGAATTATTTCTCTCTTGGTCGACAGATGTCTTCTAAACACATACGTGGGGATATAATGAATTATTTCAAACAAATCAAAACTAATGAAAGTCGAGAAGAACAAAAACCTTTATTTCAGTAACATTAACTCAAGTTTGATTCAATTAATTATATGTGGTAACTATTATATTCAATTACAGCTCTCATTAATTTATCATTATAATCTGGGTGGTTTTCAGAAACTTGTCATTTGTTCCACATTGTCTTGAAATCAGAATGCACTGTCTCCGTGGCCTGTTCACTGTAAAACCCCAACACTCTTCTATGGCCTTCACAAAAATCTTCCATATGATAAAATACTGCATGTACTTTTGGTGTGACTGATAGCCCTAGGGCCAAATAGCTAGTCTTGAATTGAGCGATAGATTCTTTGTAACAATCATTTAATTCGATTCCAAAACAATTGTGAACTACACGATCAAAATCTTTCAGTGTTTCCACATATTTCAAACAACCAATGGAGCAAAACGATTGGAGACTATCCACTTTTTTCAATAATATTCTACATGAATTGCCATTGAATTTGATACTTTCTTGAGTAAATTCTCATTGAATATTGCATAGTTGATCCATTCTGTTGTTTCAGTAACAAATTCATCTTGCATATGGCTGACTATTTTATTAACCACACCAAGCATTAGATGTAGTTCTGGAGGAGGAATAATGTCAAGAATCTTTTTATCGTCATCAGCTGAAAAAACTGGAGGATTGATACAGCTTTTGAAATTTTTCGCATTTTTCATTATCGATCCGCCAGCGTTTCTCCAAGCTTTAAAATATGAGGTTGAGTTTCCCACAGTTTGCCGAGGTCCGACGTGCTCCAAATTAGTGCTTTCACAAAGGCACCATGTACAAGGGTACGTCGATGAATGAGACATAATCCCTTTAGAATATTGGCTAATTTCGCTAAGTCGCTATCGTACCAGAAAAATCCTCAATTTTCAATATTTTCCATATTGCTGACCCGTTTTCATAATTCCCTTGAGCCGATTTCACAATAGCAAGAATAAAGATTTTCTTAACGCCTGAGTCAGCAAAAGCTTTAGCAAACACGCCATCATCATACTTTTGACGTTTTTTCTCCTGTTGACAAATTTCAGTTGAATCATCTTAAACATACAGGCCACCTTCAAAAAAGCACCGCCACCGTCAATTCCAAATTTTAAGTGCTGATTTCTAATATCCCGCTGTTTCTCGATATGAGAAAGAAAATCTTAGTAGTCTTTGTACTAAGATTAAATTTTGTTTTGATTTTCAAGAAATCGGCTGTGGATATATTCGAAGCTGGTTCCTCTTCATTTTTCTCGTGGGGATTTATGAATAATTTCATGGAGTTTCCTCCACGTGCCTGAGTAAGGGAGACCGTCGAATCTGTTTTGTTTACTTTGTCATCAATGTCATGTTGTTGAATTGCAATTTTACTGATTAAAGTTGACGCCACTTGTTCCATTACTTTCTCCCCCATTATATTTATATAATTGCATACATTATCAACTTGGGCAGTTTTGGTGCATTTATGAGGTGTTCCTCGTTTGGGATCGATAAAACATTTGGAACAACGTTTGATGCATTTCCCGTCAGCCGATTTTTGTTTTGTTAAGAAGTTGCATGGATATCACATTACTTCGAGCAATCTGGCACAAATAGCACTGACAGGGATTTTGAGTCCTAGATCTCGTAGTTAAACTTACACTCAAAAACTGAGAATAATGAGGTAGCTCGACAGTGTAGGAGGGAACGATTCCTGGATCGGCCCTGGGAAATTGTTGGTAGACGTTCCGTTTGCATCCGGCACAAAGAACATTCGGCAGTCTTTCTTCACACAAGATATTGTCCACACGATGTTTCAGTAATTTTTCTAGATTCGATTGCAGCGAGGCTTCTATCTTGAACATGACATTATTCTTTTTTAAGCACAACAAATAAATTTTACTCCGGTTCTCTTCGTGTGAAAGTGCGCGGGCAACTTTTGGAGGATTAAAAATTTTCGACATTATGGAAAACTGAAATTAACTGATCGAGGCGAGGAAGAAAAGTTTTCTGCTTTTCTTGTAACCTGCCTACTGCATTCTATTCTTGTAACCTGCCTACTGCATTCTCTTCCTGACACTTTTCATAAAACATGAGATATTTCACTTTTTCAGACCAAAAAATCATTTTTTTGGTTCCAATTTTCGAGTTTTGGCGCGAAAATGAAAACTGGTCGGTGGATGATTTCAAAAAAACGTTTATCTTATTCATTAGACCTTAGGGAACATGATGCCATAAAAAAACAGAAGTGCAATCACTTTTGGGTTGAGCCACGTTCAGACGAGCCGTGGGTTCTCTTGGAATTTTGGATTGACGTGATCAATTTAGATTGGACGAGACGTATGGAACCGGTTAAATTTTAATGGAATGCAATTGGTTTCCAGAAAATTGTTTACAATGCAATTCTGACAAAAATCGCCCGTTAACAGTTAGTTGACGAATATTTTTTTTCTGTCGAAAAAATCACATTTGTTATGGCAAATTTTAAATCAAAACAAACCTAACAATTTGAACAGGGCTTCAGAAAAACCGTTTAATTAAATATAAAGTATGAACAAAGCACAAATGTCTTACACCAAAATTGAACGGTTGCATTTAAATGTAAGATACGGCTTAAAAGAAATAATTTTAATTTATTTTTTATAGCAAGCCATAAATGTAAACAAGCTAGGTACACTAATGAAGCACAAAGTTTATTTTTGGTTATTTTAACAGCGCCAAAATAAAATATACAGCAACTGAAAGAAAACGTGTGCCTACTTCTCCTTGGAAAAAATTTTGCAGGAATTTCGTCAGGATGCGCATTGATTTACTTTTGGCATCATAACTTGATTTGCCTAGTGGTTTTCAGCTAATTGAATTTCGAAACCATAACAAAAAAATTTGGAATAGAAATTTGAGATTTTTTAAATCTCTTATCGATTTGAGTTTTGGATTTTCTTGTTTTATACGGAAATCAACGAATATCAGTTTTTCGAATGATTAAGTCGGAACCTTCCCAATGAATTGAGAAACAAATTATGTCATGATTTTTGTAAAATTAATTTTGGTTTTTCTAGTTGGAGCGGTTGTTATATTACCATTGAAATGGAATTGGGCTCAATTACTAATGTTCCATAGCAATACACACGACGACCTTGGAATTAAAACCATTAAAGAAACTATTAAAGAATTCAGTTCAAAATTTTATTAAAAACTAGAACCACATCCCAACGAATTGGCCAGGGATAAACAAAACCAACCGCGATTTAGGCGACTAAGAAGAATAGATCCCCTTGGACTGATGAACCTGTAAGTTTATTAAATGTTTAGGTTATACTTATAAGTATAATCTAAATTATTTAAACTGTGAACACTAATAATAGATAACATTGGTTAATATTTAAAATTGTATAAAGCGCATTACCCACTGAAAAACGAAAAGAAAAATCTGATTTAGTTTTTTCGATATAATTCCAAAAGTATTGCTTTGTTTTCGTTTAAAACTTCTGGTTCTTATCGAAGTGCACCATACAATACTATTTTCAATTTAAAAAAATCCAAAAAATTTTGATTAGGTGAGAAAATGAAAATTTAATTTTTTTCGTCCGAAAAAAATTGTTTAAAACCGAAAAAATTAAATTTTCATTTTCTCAGTCAATTAAAAATATTTTTTAATTTTTTAAATTGAAAATGGTATAGTCGGACAAGAAGCAGAAAATTTTAGTGAAAACAAAGCAATAATTTTGGAATTACATATATTGAACAAACTAAATCAGATTTTTCTTTTCGTTTTTCAGTGGGTAAAGCGCTTAAGATTGAGTAGAAAGAAACGGGAGAATCCAAAATCCAGATCGTCACATTCCTAAAAAATGTTGAAATAACTTAAAAATAAAAATAAAGCTAATTGTACCTACGAGATAGGTGAATTTTAAAATACTCCCTGAATTCTATTCAGTTTTACCTATAGAAATATAAAGTCAGATTCTGCCATTTCCAATTATATTCATCCAGACTCTTGCTTTCATCTCTTTTTGGCCCCAGGGGCGATACTGTTTACTTTTAATTTAAATGAGATTGACTGATAACTTTTAAAAATCCCCAGGTTGTTTTGATTTGATTTTTTGTAACTGTCATCGCAATTCGCACAGTAAAAAACAATATTTTATAATTCTGTATACAGGTTCATACGCCTCCGCATTAACGTTTGAATACAAAATAAATTATTTTTACATTTTAATATGATTTCCCAAATACCCGTCATTCATATAGCGCACAAAGCAAAATTGTATCAAAATAAAAAAAAAAGTCTTGAGAAAATATTTCCTTAACAAAAATTAAACAGGAATGTACATAAGTTAAAATGGGAGAAATATTTATAAAACGAAATTAAAATAAGGAATTCAGTTAGGATTAAAAATTTAGCATAAATTGTTTCCCTTGCATTATTAAGACGTTAAAAAAAAATTTACGTTGTACCAAAAATGCGACTACAGTTTTGTTTTCTTTAAGAATGTGCTTCTCATTTCCCACTTTTTCGTTTCGTTCAATTTTAATATTTTTATTCGTTTTATCAAAATTGTCTCTGGAGTATACTGAATACGCTTCGTATATGACGGTGGTATTCCACAAACATAAATTAAAAGATGTATGACATAACATGAGAAGCAAACCACAGTTTAATTTTCACCACCATTTCATTAAAAGTTAGAAAATAACAAATAAAAAGGTTGTGTGCAAAGTTTTAAGTGTCCACCTTGGTTAATCATTTTAAAAATTAAAAGTTTTGATTTTATAAAAATTATTTATTTTACATTTTATTCCTGTTTAGTAGCAAATTGAAAATCCTTCCTTTATTTTTTCTTACGAGTGGTGGTGGTAGTAGCTCTTCGAACATATTTTATATATTCTCTTTTTAATTTTTATCCTTTTAAGAAAATTAAAAATATAAAACGGTATAGAATAAATTTAAATGTAACCGGGTGTGCCTGTTTAATGCATCCATCACAATCCAAATGAAAATTAGATATAATATTACGGTAGAGGCAAGAATGGTGATACCACCCATTTTTTTTTTTTTTTTTTTTTTATAAAGACATAACAGTAAAGCATTAAAAACTTTGAAATCAAATGAAAAATCAAAGTAAAAGCTTTAAGTTTTACTTTACTGTTATGGTGGTTTTTTTGTGTGTTTTAAAAATATAAAAAATCCTAATGGAAAATTAAAACTTTAATTAAAAAAAAATATTTTTTCATTTGCTATTTTGATTAATAAAATGTGGTTTTAATTAAATAATAATTTTATACTCGTATATTCTTTTGATTATATTATTTTTGTTAATGTGGTTAAAATTTTAGTAAGTGGTTGGGCAAGAATATTAAATTATTTAAATCTTACAAATCTGACAGTTGACTCAACCCATTCGGTTTGTTCAAATACAGAGATATTGAATGAAATTAAAATAAAATTTCACAGCTACCTATAGACCGTTTGAGACTACTATAAACATTTATTTATTTTTTTTTTTTATTAAATTAAAGAAACCGATTTTGTCATTAACATTTATGATTTCTGAATTATTAAAATTTAAAATTAATATAAACAAAAACAAGAAATTTAAAACAAAATTAAAATGGTGTTCTTCAAAGTTGAAGCTGTTAGAAAAATTAATCATACATTTAAAAAATAAGTTTTCAAATTTTTTTTGAAATTGTTTTTTGATAGATTAAAATCGAATTGATCCTCTATGATATTGAATGATTTTGCTAATCTATTGATTGGGTTGCTATCGCCATAATTGGTGGAATGATGTTCTAGCGCCAAAAATTGGTGATTACGCAATGTAACATTAGCCGCGTTTTTTTATTAGCTCCGGATAGGTTGTATCCGGCGCAGCTAATTTTCTGTGATAATAATAATGTTTGACAAGCTATTTATGCATATAATTAATTTATTTAAAACTAATCTATAATTTTTCATTCAACTTTTAACTAAAAATAGTAACTTATAAAAGTAAGATTGAGAGAGTGCAAAGAACGGCCTGTATGCTTGTTAGCGGGGCATTGAGGTCGACACCGACAAGTGCCTTAGAGGTTATGTTACACCTTCCTCCGGTCGACATTTTTGGCAAACAGATGGCGGCAAATACAGCTGTACGACTTGCAGCCGTCTCTCAGTGGAGGTGTCTTAGTATAGGACACTCTACTATTGTTAGATCGTTGAAGGATGAGCTGGCGAATCTTGACTACATTAAACCTATTCTACGCTTCGAGAAACGATTTCGGACCTCCTTCCCTTCACGGGAATCCTGGAGGGATAGACCGTTATCGGAAACCGAAGCGTTGCAATTCTTCACAGATGGCTCCAAGCTAGACGGCAAAGTAGGAGCTGGAGTATTCTGTGACAAATTAAATGTAAACATTTCTATTCGTCTCCCTGATTACTGCAGCGTGTACCAAGCTGAAGTCATAGTGATTGAGGAGGTCATGACGTGGTTGAAGCATAATGTGTTATCCCCAGATGATGATGAGATTGCTAGGCATGGTACGAGTCTCCAGCTGCAACCGGAAAGGGCAAGTCTGGGGAGGCCTATCACAGCGCTGAGACAAGCACTTGGGAAGCAGGCGCTATCCTCAGCGGGGGAAAGGTGGTCTAACACCCTCACCTGTAGAGTTGCAAGACAAGTTTGGCCAAAGCTGGACTTGGGGCGCATTAGATCATTAATATCCCTACGCAGACGTGAATTAAGAACGGTCATAGGAATTCTCACGGGACACTGGCTTTTTGGAGAACATGCAAGAAGGCTGGGTCTGGAGGCTAATGACTTCTGTAGAAGTTGCTTGGACGAAGAGCAGGAAGAGACGTTGGTTCACTTCCTTTCGGATCTCGAAAACAGTAAAGTGCGGGACGTCTTACGCTACATAAGTAGCTCGAAATGGTTCCAATAGGGGTAAAAGGGGATATATTCTGTGGTATCACACTGGACCGTTACCGGTCTAAGTGTGCATAAGCAGCCACTCCAACCTAACCTAACCTAACTAAAAATATATAAAAAAAATATTTAGCTCTACCTATTTATCTGGAGCTGCTATCCGGAGCTGCTATCGGAAGCAAAGGGAAATTTGAATTTTTTTTGTTTTTTGTACAATCCTAAAACTTCATTTTGGTTTAAAAATTTTGATGGATGTCAAATTCAAATGTCATATGGTTGTATGATATTTCTTCAAAATAAAAAATCATCGGGAGATTGTTGAGGAGTACGTTAAAATCGAAGCGGCAAAATGATTTTTAAAAGCTGGAAAGCAAAAAGATAATCGAGATGCATCATTGTCGGAAGGTGACGAAGATGAATACAAATAATATGTTGATGAAGTGGACATGCCATGGATGTGTAAGTGTTTATGTATCATTTCACTTTTATTTGTATAATTTTGTATCTCGTCATCAAAAACAGTAAGTGGTCCTTTGTTTATTTTTTGATTTGATTTTAAAGTTTCGCAAAGCTCACTAGACCAAAATCAAAAATTATTTATGAACATGTATCTCTTTTTAACACATTACAAAGCGTAAAGGTTTCCCTTTCCTTTTAAAATTGTACTGATTTTTATTGATCAAAACAAAGAGGTGGGTATAAACATTTTTGTATTTTTGTTTTGTTTCAATGATTCCATACAAAATTGTTTTTCTGCTTTTCTAAATCTTAATCTAAATATTTGTTCACAAACTTAGGGAGCACTAGGATCCCATTTTATTATTGGTGGTGACTTTAATGCAAAAAACACCTTTTGGGGATCAAGACTTACAACCCATAAAGGAAAAGAGCTATTCGAAGCCGGACGAATAAATAATTGCGAGTTCCACTCTGGAGGTAAACCAACATACTGGCCAGCTGATATAAATAAAATACCAGATCCCATTGATTTCTATCTAACGAAAGGAATCTTCGAGGATTACATTTGCATCGAAAACAGCGAAGGGATATATTCCGATCATACACCTGTTATCATGGCTCTCTCAAATTAACAAATAATAGAACTAACTGGGACCTATTCCAAGAACTAATTGAAATGCAAATAAATCTACGAGTGCCGATTAAAACACCGGTACAGTTGTAAGACGAACTAGAAGGTATTTAACAGTACTATTCAACAAGCAGCATGAGAAAGTTCTCCTGCTAGTCACACCGAATCCTGTAGGAATCAAAATTATCCTTTTGAGGTCAGGGAGTTAGTTATAGATAAATGGACGGCAAGAAAGACCTGGCAAAGGACACGCGCCCCGGAAAACAAAAAAATCCTCAATTGTCTATGCAATAAACTAAAACAACTTATAAAAGAAATTAAGAACGAAACTATTAGCAAGTACTTAAATGGTCTCACCGAACATAAAGATACTGATTACTCTCTTTGGAAAGCAACAAAGGAATTAAAAAGAACCAAAATGCATGTGCCGCCTATTAAAAATGGGGAAAGAACCTGGGCCAAAAGCGATAAGCAAAAAGCTATTTTATTTGCGGCTCACTTGGAAGACACCTTTCAACCGTTACCTAGGCAAACAGCAGATGAACACATAATTACAGTTAGCAAAATTGATGAATATAATATTCGATGTGTAACATTACAGGAATTAAAAGATGAGATCAAGTGTAATTTGAACGCAAAAAAAGCTCCAGGATATGATTTAGTTACTGGACAAGTTGTAAAAGCCATTCTCGAGAAGGGACTACGAAAATTGGTTCAAACCATCAATGCTCTCTTCAGACTAAAAATATCCCACGACAATGGAAGGTTGCTGAAGTAATCATGATCCCCAAACCAGGCAAACCAGCGAACGATAAAAAGTCCTACAGACCGATTTCACTACTTCCTGTAATTTCAAAATTATTTGAAAAATTACTGCTCAAGAGACTCAAGCCAATAATAGAAGAGAGAAATTTGATTCCACCACACTAATTTGGATTTAGAGAGAATCACTCTACGATAGAACAAGTTCACAGAATAACGGACATATTCGAAGACGCACTTGGGAATAAGAAGATATGCTCCAGCGTCTTCTTGGATGTAGCATAAGCTTTCGACAAAGTTTGGCACCAAGGACTTGAATTTAAATTGCATCGAGATCTACCTAAGCAGTTCTATAAATTCTTAAATCTTATATCGCAGACCGACATTTCCGTGTAAAATATAACGGAGAGTACTCTGAACTAAATAAAATATCAGCAGGCATACCACAGGGTAGCATACTGGGTCCTATATTGTACATTCGGTACACCAAAGATATGCCAAATACAAAAGGTGCCACCATAGCAACATTTGCAGACGATACAGCTATTCTGGCGACTAGAAAGTGGATATCAGAAGCAACGACCAAACTTCAAAAAGCAACCGACACAGTGAGTAGTTGGACAAAGAAATGCCGCATTAGCCTAAAGGAGGCAAAATCGGTCCACGTAAACTTCACAAACCAGAAAGTTAACTGGATTCCAGTGGAACTTAATTCAAGGCCGGTTCCAAATGCAAATACAGCTAAATACCTCGGCATGACTCTCGATTGCAAGCTTAGATGGAAAGAGCATGTTAAAAAGAAAAAAGAAGAATTGAACATCAAATATAGGAAAATATATTGGCTTATAGGTAGAAACTCTGAGCTTACAATACATAACTAATTGCTATTATATCAGCAAATACTTAAACCAGTATGGACCTACGGTAATCAACTTTGGGGTTGTACCAAGAAGACAAGTGTACAAATTATTCAATGTTTTCAAAACAAAGTGCTGCGTGGCATTGTAAACGTACCATGGTACATTAGAAATGATAACCTCCATAGGGACTTAAACATGGAATATGTAAGTGAAGAAATACAAAATCATGCGAAGAAACACATTCAGCGGATATCTCGGCACCAAAATGCAGACATACGAAGTTTGTTGGATACCACCAATGCAGTAAGAAGACTTCAAAGGCAGAAACCTTTGGAATTGGGCAGTTGTATTTAATTAGGATAGAGAAAAATTACTATGTAAATTCAAACGGGACTAACCATTGGGTTACTGCCCGTCAAATGTGAATCTTCATTTAAGAAAGATAAATTAATAAATGATTTGTAAATCAGTAGTAATATTAAATAAAGGAAAAAAAAACAAACATAGGACTAAAGCGCAATAGAAGATATTGTTCTGTTTATATATATTCTGTTATAGTATAACAGGATGATGGTGCAATAATTCTCGCCAACATTTTATAAAATATACCATATTACGATATAGTCAGGTATTTATACAGAAAATGGGAAGATCACGGGTGGTCTCAAATTAGAATTTCAACGCAAATTAAAAAATATTGAAGGCATATTAGTCTCTATTATGGATTAAAATAAAGCATTAATGATCTGGTGCATACAGTTCAACGTTTTAAATCAATCGATCAATTAATTCTATAATAGCTTCAATAATTTGTCAGGCGATAGTGGTAGCTCTCACAGGCTATATCGTTCCCAATTTTATTTTTTGGGAATCGATCGAACACAGTGCTCCGGAAGGTGGTTTAGGCTTCCATACGATAACAAAAAAACTGAAATGGAAGGACTATGCAGTAGCTGGCCAGGAAATAGGAAAATTTTCCCCCGAAATCGTAACGGTTCAAGTGCTCGAATTATGCATTATTTGTGGTCGGTTTTTTTATAACTAATATTTCGTGCACTGATTATCACGACGCTTAGCGGGATCGAGTGTGTTTACATATGTGTATAAGGTATACATGTATGGAAAGTCGCATATAGGTATACATGTGTGGAAAGTCGTGTATAGGTATACATTTTTGGCAAATCGTATATGGGTGCGCAATTATGTACATTTACATGTGTGAATATGTATCTTTACAGGTGTGCGACCATGAGTTATATTTTATAGCATGTAAATGTCGAATGATGTACTAGTCGAAAAGAGAGAGACGGAGAGAAAGAATATAACACGAGTGCAATAAATGCTTTATTTGTTAGTATGTGCCTAGTTGTGAAGCCGGTTAGATCGCCGATTTACCGCTCGTCGGTGGACCAAATACTCCTCATTCGTACTGTGTGAATTATATTTTCAAAAATGCCAAACCTTTGTGACCATAAATGTGATCTTAGTGAGAACAAGAAAAAGGCGTGTACTCCTTGTGGTCGTAAAAAATATCTCGGTTCGAAAAAATTACAAGATTTCCGCATCAGTGAAGATAAAGAATTACATATTAGAAGATTTATAAACGCGGATTTCGCCCTATCCAACCCTCAATTTCCTTTAAGTATCTGTGTAACTTGTCGTCAAATTCTTTAAGATCATAAACGGCAGAATGATAACAGAAGACCATTTAAGGTGATGCCTAACTATGGAGATATACGTCTATCAAAGGAAACTAGGTCACGTGAAAAATGCAATTTCATTTGCAACTGTTATATATGTTTAACTGGTAGGCATAAGGGAGTAATAAATATGAAAAACAAGTTGGCTGTTGGTAGAACACTTGATTTATCGATAAAAATTAACCCCGACAATGCAATATATGGATCTCACCACTCAAGTATCATTGGGGTTAAGAAGTGTCAAGATACAGCCGAAAAAATTACAAAAACTATACATCTCACCCTTGTATTTCTGACATCCGTTCGAAAACAAGGGCAGTGGAAAATTTGGAAATATTAGCCAAGCGGCTCCCTGAAAAACATCGACATCAGCTGTGTACTTCTCTGCTCGACGAAAAATGCAGTTCTTCAGCGGATGATTCCAAAAAGCCTGTGATTCTGAGTACAAGAGGTAGCAGAAAAAGAGTGTTTCTGAAAGAGGTGGAAGAGCCAAAGATTTTTCCAGCTGAAGCCCTACATAGTCATCAAGTAGAGTCTGGAGCGTCCGGACGGGAAATGCTAAAATTGAGCCGTCTTATTAGAAAAAATTGTGGCAAAAAAGCAGTACCAGTGTTCTTTCAGAAAGAAGTGTCAGAAAGAGCTAATTTATTGGAAGATCTATATAGGCACGATATCTTGGATTTTGATGTTGAAAAAAGTTCTGTTAAGGAAAAAAGGCCTGTTGTCTGGGGTAACGTAGAAAAACTTTTAGAAAATATAGTGGACAGACGTGGTTTGATTGGGAACTACTCAGTCAAAGTTATGGCTGATGGCGGACAAGGGGTTTTTAAAATTTGTATGTCAATTATTCCGGAAAATTACGTTTCTGAAAATCTACATGAAGAAGGTTCATCAAGGAAGAAGAGCAAAATTATCAAGTGTACGAGTATACACAAGTATTGTACCGTTGTTAGGTATTGTACCGCGCATTAAAGAAACCTACGAAAATTTGAAAATAAAATTTGATCTCACAAAAATCAATAATATTTCCATGAAATTCGTGTTTGACTTCAAGCTGTTACTTCTCGTTAATGGGCAACAAACAGCCACAGCAAGTTTTCCGTGTCCTTATTGCTTCATAAAATTGCAAGATTTGCGAGATCGTAAAGAAATAGAGAATATCGCAGATGATACCTCGATAGCGAATGATTACTGCGACACAGACATGACAGATGATCCCTTGGCCGCCAAAAGTTATGGCGATTTGCGTCACGATTATGAACAATTCATATCACTAGGAGGAAAGAAAAAGAATTCCGTTCAGAGTGGAAGTACCATCAACCCACCTTTATTCGATGAATCTGATGACGTCAGAGTGATTCAAAAATGTGTAGTGCCAGAGCTTCATCTGCTGCTGGGGTTCGTAAACCGTATGGTCTGGAAATGGCTTTTGCCACACTTGGGCAGAGAGAAAGCCCTTCTATGGCCCCAAAATCTGGGTCTGGTCTTGAAAAATTACCATGGAGAGGCGTTTGAGGGGAACGCTTGAAGAAAATTACTCAAGGAGTCAGCGAAATTATTGAATCCTGAATTCTGTAGGGTCGTGAGTAGCACCATTTAGAGCCAAGGACGAAATTGTAAAGTCGACCTTCTCAGTAACGAGAATCGAGTCAGATTTACATAAACACATAACACGTCTAAAAAAGCTCTCGCTGCTCTCGATGTGAGTGAAACTTTGAAAATTCATAAAATGTTGAATTGCTTGGATGTTTGGATGAAGAGGAAGGTTTCGGTTTGTGGTCTGAACCAGTTGGCGAAAGTGTTCACCACGAATTCTTGAAATTTTGGAGAAGACTGAACTTTAAAGCATAAGATTAAAAGCAGCTGTGGTAGACTTTTCTTCCAAGCATATCTAGTTTTACTTTTTTAATTTGTTTTTGTTGAATGTTAATGAATTCATGTACTTTCTAATATGCTACCGGTGATTAGACCATTTTAAATGTGTTTTTATTAACACGAAGAAGTATATTAGTATTTATGAACAGTAATTCAACGAAACCAACTAATAGGCAGAATTCTATTTATTTAATTATATGATTTTAATATGTTCCGAAGATTGTAAGAGAATTCAATCCAGTTTCGAACTGATGAGCTTATGATTATGAACAAATCAATCTTCTCATCAGGCCGCGGCGACTGGCCTGATTATACCACAATTTAAATTCTATATATAAAGAATGTACTGTGCGTTAAGTACTAGCGAATCATACTAATACAGATGAATTCTCTTACAATTTTTCTTCTTCATGATATTCACACAGCTCTGTGTGTAAGCTTTTGTTGAATGTTAATTAATTCATGTAATTTCTAATATGCTACCGGTAGCATATTAGAAATAACATGAATTAATTAACATTCAACAAAAACAAATTAAAAAAGTAAAATTAGCTTATACACAGAGCTGTGTGAATATCATGAAGAAGAAAAATTGTAAGAGAATTCATCTGTTTTAGTATGATTCGCTAGTACTTAACGCACAGTACATTCTGTATATATAGAATTTAAATTGTGGTTTAATCAGTTCAGTCGCCGCGGCCTGATGAGAAGATTGATTTTTTCATAATCATAAGCTTATCAGTTCGAAACTGGATTGAATTATCTTACAATCTTCGGAACATATTAAAATCATATCTAATACGTATTTACAAGATTCAAGTTCAAAAAATTGGTTTGATTATTTGATTATTACTTTACTAATACATCTCATATGTATATGTATATATATATATATATATATATATATATATATATATATATATATATATATATATATATATATATATATATATATACATGTTATTAGCGACTTATTGTACCATAAGTTTGGCCAATCGCTCATAATGTTATATTTGTATTTTCAAAGGCCATAAGACCTGTAAATTTACTAAATAAATAAATAAAATAGATGAATATAAAGAAATAATACTTTCAAAATAACGTACCAAAAATAATGAATATTTCGAGCACATGAACCGTTACGATTTTGGGGCAAAATTTTCCTATTTCCCGGCCAGCTACTGCATAGTTCTGCCATTTCAGTTTTTTTCGGTATCGTATGGAAACCTAAACCACCTTCCGGAGCACTGTGCAAAATTAGTGATGTTTATAGAATAATTATGTAAAAATAAATTATGTAAATTAAAAATTACAACCCTAAAAATTTATTTAAGTTACTCATTTCAGCAATAATAAATAAAACACAAATAAATACTTACTTTCATTAATTTGATGTAGTACAAAAAGAATGCGTTCCAAATCTTCCGAATAAATAAAAGAATTGACTAAAAAAGGAATGGAAGGAATGAAATAAATAAAAGAACGATTTACGTCATTTTCGGAATGTCCAGAATATCCGGAATGAATAAACAAAAACCCTCAAAGATAACCTACTTTACAATCCAACATTTTTTTAACGTGACGTAAAATTAACGGTTAGCAGGATCGAAAAAATTTCAATAAATCAGCATTGCAAATATTTTACAAATAAAGCAGCTACAAATTTAGTTAGGCATCATTCTATTTAAATTAAATTTTACCAAAAATATATTTTGGGCGTTATCCTAAGACGAATAAACTTTTTTTGAAATTAATCGAATAAATTAAATAAGAAACAGTGGAAAATTATCCATCCCTTAATTAACTTTAAGAAAAAAAGTTTCATGTTTGAATTTGTTATGAGTTGATATTTTTATGTGTTACGAATGAAAAAATAGAATGAAAATTGAAAATTATATAGCTTGTGACCATAAGCAGATGGTAAAATTTTAATTTTATTGATAAATCAATAAGATAGCGTAGCAGCAGCACACGTGACAAACCGGATTTCTATTTTACGAGAATTATTGAAAAAAAATACCTATTATGTTCATTGATTGGATGACTCCTTCACTACGTTATGTTGTTATATTATGTTGCCAAGCTTATAAAAATATTTAAATTAAAGCAAATGGTAAATTGGAGGGATGCAGATTTTTGTCAATTTCTTTTTGACCTGTTCTCCTGAAATCATTCAATTGGAAACCTTCGCCAGAATATTAATCTTCTCCTTCCCCTGAAACGTTCTGGGTGCTTTGATATGATTGCTGCACTAGCTGCATTTCTTGACGCATAGTGATCCAGATCGGATCAAAATTTAAATTGAAAGCACAACAAAAATTAAACAAATTTTGGTTTTGATCCGAATACCTCTTTGCAATTCTTTGTCGTTTCATCAAACGATAAAGAAATGAAATACAAAGAGCTGCTTTCAGTATAAACTTAGATTTGATTCCGGATCACTACACCTCCAGAAATGCAGCTAATATTGCTATGGTTTGCGGGCTAACTTTTACTCGATAACTGGATTTTGCAATTAAAAGTCGATTTTATTGGAAATAATTTTCAATCTTTATTTTCCAACACTATTTCAATATTTTTCGCTTTTAAGCATACAAAAACACTGATGTATAGTTTGCGAGCTGAAGAATTTCGTTAGTGATTATTTTTCATCAAATAGGGGCCACATGATGATATAAGTGGTATGAAATACTCGTGCTTGCCTTTAACGTTCCGTGAACATATCTCCCATTAACTGTCTACTTGCTATGTTGTGTTCTTAGCAACAAACATTGTGTTCATGGTAAAATCGAAAGACTGATTTTGTTTAATTCTCCTTTGATGGCAACAAAAGTTGGTGTTTTTGCTCATAATCAAGATCAGATATTCTCCTATTCTAAGCAAACCTACTGAGTCGAGAAAAGGGTTCAACGAACTCGTTGAAATTTTCCGAAGAAGTTGACTTCTTTATTCAAAGACGATATTTCATCATTAAAATTATTTCTCTGGACTATTCGAACTAAAACATATAGTACGTTTTGTATTTCCTGTGTGGACAATGGTTCATTAACTCGACAACTCTTTCGACTGAGCTGTGTCGATGTACCAATTCGTTTTGATTGACATCTGTATATGGCACTGGTTATAGGACGTTAGATTGCTCTCTTTTCAATTCGAAAATATTCTCGTCCAAGCATTGCTTAAGAAACTCAAAATTCATTGAGATTGACATGTTTTACATGAATCCTGTTCATTTAGTCGACGCTGCGGATGTAACGGTTCTCTCGGAGGGATCGGCGAATCCATGAAGTTGTAATTGTTTAAATTGTCGATTAAGATTCGATGATTTATTTTGATGTCCTTCAAGCAGTTCAATACATTCAACCGAAAATCCTCCCAAAATTGGAATGTTTCGTCTGGCACTATCTCATCAAAGTCGGTAGTTGCCTTACAGAATTGTTGGATAAGCATTTTGCCTGAAATTATTACTGAGACAAGAAGACCAAGGTGGCCATACAATTCTGCCACTTCTGAAACGATTTTTCTATTGGTCATGGAAGCGGTTCCAAACATGCATTGCATAATCCAAATATGCCCCACATTTTACAACTTTTGGCGCTTTTGACTTTTTTTCTTTGCACGGCAGTATGATGTATTGCTCTCGTTCTTAATATTTGATTGTGTGGGTAAAAAATCATTGGATTCCTTGAAACATGGTTTCAATCGTAGGATTGGTAAAGTTGAGTCTCTATCCTTGATTTTAATTCTGAAATATTTTTCGCTGCGACCCACCACTGGCAACGGACCCTCATAAAACGAATCCTCAACGGACCCTCCCGCGTAGGAAGTACCGGAGTAATTCTGTTAAACGTCTTACTCAAACTATTCGCCAATTCCTTATGCGTACGTAATATTTTATGCTGTTGTAGAAAGTCGCTAGCTAATCGTAAATTCTCTCCATAGATCAAAAATTCTGACGCCGTTCCAAAATCGGAAGCCGAGCAAAATCGGAAAGCCGAGCAAAATCGATCGAAGTTTTAAAGCTACGATTACAATCTGGATTGTATATGGTAGTACGTTTTCATTTAAATCCAAGCAGCTTTGAGAGTTCACTAAACAAGTGAGATTCGAACTTAGAAATGCGGCCCGTCTCTATAAATGACGGAACAGCATATCCGCAGATCCAATGGATAAAATGACATCGGCAACTGTATCGGACCTAATGTCGGAAAACGGAATGGCCTCTAGCTACCGGGTAAACCCAGTTTGTTGTTCTTTAGAAAATAGATGATAGTCAAGATTACTTTCAACCATAATTTCGTTGTTTCTAGAATGTGGGTCTGCCACAACGTTGCTTTTCCCAGATATGTGTTGAATATCTGAAGTGTACTGCAACGCATAAGTTAAATGGTTAGGGTCCGTAAACAGCGTAAATTTTCGACATTCTAAATAGTGTTCGAAATATTTAATTGAAGAATATCCTACGCTAAGAATAACGCGTTTCCGTTTCATTTAATTTAAGCGAAAAAAAAAATTAACGCCTGCCAAGAGTCGGAGACATATTGTACGACGGCACCAATTGAATTGTCAAATGCTTCGACTATTACTGCAACTCTATCTTCAGCGGATTGATTGCTTAGAACGGTAACATTTATTAAACGTTGTTTGAACCAATAAGTTGATTGTTGAGAATTGCTTGTTCTTCGGCTGCGTCAAAAAAAAAATTTGCGACAGAAATTTAACATATAGAGGTACCGACATAGCTAGCCCTACTATGGTTTCTGATTTTGGAGTTTGAATGATAGTTTCTATTTTATTTTTTGCCGGTTTAATTCCTACAAATTAAATGTCATTACCTAGAAATGTTATTTGTTCTACTCTTGATGCAACAAGCATGTCGTCAATATACAGAACATAAAAATCTAAAATCCTAAAAATTGAATATATTAGTATTTGGAAGGACTGCTTGGGATTTCGGAGTCCGAATGTCATCCTTCTGAACTCGAATATCCCAAATGGTGTTTGAATTGCAGTTTTTGGAATATCTTGCAAGGCAATGCGTTTTTAATAATAAGCACGAACAAAATCAATCGTAGAAAAATATTTGCACACATTATTAGTTGGTGAAAGAAATCAGATAAATATGGATTACTATATAAATCAGGTTTGGTTTGAGCATTTAGAGCCCGATGTCACCGTATGGCCTCCATTCGCCACTTTTTTACGTACTAAATCTAAAGGACTAGACCAATTACTATTGCTTGGACGACAGATTCCGAGTTCTATCATTTTCCAGAATTCATCTTTTGTTATTTTATAATTTTCGGTATCAAGACGGTGAGCTCGGGCAAAACATAGAGGACCTGATGTTTCAATGCAATGAGCTACACCGTGCATCGTATCATTTACATCATATTTTTCGACTGTTATTTCTGTGAAACTTTGCAGTGCTTGCTATCCGTGGAGAACACATGCTTGATAACATTGTTGTAATTCCCGTTACATAGACATTTGAGATACTTCTAATTGATGATACGAATGTTAGGGGTTAGAGAATCTATAAGTTTTTCATTTTTAAGGTCATCTAATAAACCGTAATGGTTTAAGGAATCTGCGCATGAAAGTTTTCTGACGATAAAGTTCCAAACCTTTTATAGATCCGGATCTTTTTTGATGTTAAAAAAATTGTCAACAGCTCCACCAATATGTAGTACAATCAAATTCCTCAAGTATCTCAATAACTTGTTGCATACGTACTTTGATTGGGTATTTATTCTGCTTTTCGAGTTTCAAAATGTCTCCCAAAGAGTAGATTAATCCCGTTAGCCGGTTTTGCAAACTCTCGTAACGAATTCATCCCTTTTGTGTTTTGATAAATGTGGTTTTATCAGTATTGTAAGTTAACAGCACAATTTGTGCCCTAACCGAAATAAAACTTTCATTGTCGCTGTCATCGTATTAAATATCATACTGAGTAATTGTTTTTAATTTCCTCGGAACTCGAACATTTTTTGAATTAATTCGTCGGCAGCTTCTTATATCCATGTTTTTTATGTTTACTGTGGGAATTAGCTGATTGAGCTTTGAACTGTCGTTTTAAGGTACAAAACGCTATTTTCTATTTCTCTTGATCTGTTAGTGTTCTAAACTTGTGCTATTCTGTGCCCTGATATTTCAAAAAGGTTCAAAAAATGTTTTTCATGTTGACTTGCATGTTATGTTTCCCTGTGACTGGGACCAAACAATATAGAAATCCATCACCGACCCAGAACAAAAATGTGTAAAGTGTCCACTAGCTATTGTTGGAGAGCGTTCCGCTTTGTGCTATTTGTCCCTTCTGTTACCGTCTTCTCAAATTCGATGCTTTTATCTACTAAGATATACATCCGGGATATTTTGCTTCGCTAGGTGAAGAAGCTAGGCTCTGTTTAGCTGCTTATCAACAGAGCAGCAATTATCTGCCATTATTCTTACATTATTTAATTCAAATATATTGAATACAAAAATGAAATATTTATGTACCATGAGTTTGTTGCCTCGCGTTTTTGGAATAGGATCGAAATGCGGAATATCATAAGGCAGAAGATCGAACGACCGAATGTCGAACGGCCGAATGACGAACGGCCGAACGTAGAAAGTTTGAATGTCGAAGCCCGAATGCATCGAAATTCCGAATTCGAAGCGCCGAAAGAGTCGAAAGGTCGAATGCCGAAAGGCCGAATCAAAGTGAAGGGAATTGAGGGAAAATTTTCTTAAGTAAAGGATGATTCTATTAAGTGAAAGAGAATTCTGTCAAGTAAAGGAAAATAATAAATGAATGAATTTCTGTATAATCAATTAAGAAATAGCCGAGTTCCACCTTAATTGGTCATACTCCAGAATTTCATCAAAAAAATCATTCTAGAATCCCATTAATATTTCCATCGTATAAATCGAATTTAATCATACTCGTTTAAGAAATAGCCAAGTCTTAAAATGTACCGTTTTGCAAAATGTGCCTTACTGAAATAAACCGTAGAGTACCGTATGCCGCATTGAAATATACCGTAGTGTACTGTATGCCTCGACGACGTTGTTTATTAATCTTTTCTCATTGTAGCTTCAGTACACTCGCCTGTTGTAATACTCGTTAACTACAACTACTTGATAATTGCATCATTCGAATTTTTACTCTAAAATACTTTAGAATTGCAAAGATTAGAAGTTCAATCTCAATAACTACCATTTATTGTTTGTTCGATTTCTCTTTAAAATTGGAATGGAATGTTTATTGGGCGCACCCTATTGGGAGGTCCAAGTCTAAATGGAAGTGGCAGATTATCAAACATTTTATTAGGAGAGTAGAGAGTTTATGATAACATTTAATTTTTAGACAAAATTTTCTAACTTCAGAACTAAATACATAAATGTACTAGTAAATTGACCCATGCTAACGGGAAAGTAACATGACTGGGTGTAGGGCTACGCAGTGTTTCAAAATTTAAAAATTTGAAAAATTCGAAAACATGAAAAATTGATGTTTTGAACGAAACATCAAAAAACCGCGCTCCAAGAATTTTTTTTAAAGCGAAAATTCGACACATTTTTGTATCGAAGGGCACCCACCACTCACCCGGCCTTGATGTTCTGGACCACGCCCAAATTAGAAAAACATATTCGTTAATCCACGAAGACATGCTGAAAGAATTTCTTTAAAGCGAAAATTCGACACATTTTTGTGTCAAAGGGCACCCACCACTCACCCGGCCCTGATGTTCTGGACCATACCCAATGTTCTTTAAAATTTAAAGAACTTCTGTATAAACGACATTTCGCGTAAATACTTTGTCACAATTGGGAACTAATTTTCCCTGCTCTTGAGTCTCTTTGACTGTAACTTTGATACTTTCACATGATTTTGATATCAAAGGTTTTCACCCTTGAAAAGGCAGTGTGTAATTGCCCATGAGCAAATATTGGTTGGGCCAAATATAGTCCCATTTTCTCAAGAGTCTGTCCTCCTGATTAATAGTCATGGCAAAAGCCACTCTTACAGACAATTGCTTTCTCTGTAACTCAAAGAGGAAAGGAGTTTCAGAAGGTGTTAGTGCCATTATTATTGCTCCTACTTTAAGAGTTAATTTATGCACAGGCATGCCTGATATATTTAGAGTGTTCAAAAATTCCACTGGAAAGTGCATTCTCTCCTCTTCATCGTCGGTGACGATACTGTCTACTCTTTCGTAAACGCTCATGTCTAACTAACCGACTCAAAACTTGATCATTAATGGCGAAAGTGTCCTCATTTAAAGGATACAGGATTGTTGTCAATTCATATGTTTCTGCCTCCGCCGGAGATTCATTTCTGATTCATTGCAAATACACTGTTAGTGTTGAGGTATTTGAATGATATGCTCACCAAGCCTTTGATCATTGGTGAGTGTGCCATTACCGAGGGACTTCAGCCACTCAGCATATTAAGAGTCATTTACAGCTCTCATGTTCTGAGTCAATTTGATCTGAGTAATATGACGCTACACGATTGACGTTACACGATTTGTACTCGACCTCCACCGATTACAATTGGCAATGTCTGCCGAAAATCGCCTTAAAAAAAAATGACGATATTGCCAAATGGCCTATAACCATTTGACACATCAACAGCTCTTTTGATTTCTTTCAAAAGTATGTCAACACATGTCAGGGCTTCCCTGGAGTTATTCCAGCTTCATCCCAAACGATAAGTTTGGCTCCAAAAACGAAATCCCCAAGCACACAATTCCCCAATCATAAGCCCCAAATTTAAAACCCCTAAATTCAAAATCCCAAAGCACAAAATCCCCAAACACAAAATACCCAAAATTTCCCCAAACTTTTAAAAAGAAAATTAAAACAAACATAGTATCATTTATGTCACAGTGTAATGTTATATGCAATAGATTTCAAATAATCCACTTTGCCCATATTTTCGCGGTTTTTGATCACGTTTCTTTTTTTTTATACCGGCCCAGACTGGTATTCGTAGGAGTTGTAGTTTCACCAGATTGAATTTTTTGCAAATTAGTCTGGACAACAATCATTTCATGTGAAAGTTCTTTAATGATTTCAAATAAGATACAATTTTTTTTTCCAAATACAACTCTAACTCATCGATGACAAGCTTCTATAGAATTTTGTGTGCGAGGAAAATTTTTTTCAATAGAATAGCTTATATTTAGGACCATTTTTTGGACTTCTCTTTAAACTGTTCACAATTGCCATATTTTTGGGCCAGAGCTTCCTTCTGCACACGCTTCCAAATAATCTGTCCGAAATGGAACAAGCATCCTTTGTAATTTGCATTCGGAAAATATTGTTTGGCGGCAGTCGAAATGGTTTTCTCAAAATCACTGCTAATCCTACTGGGTTTGAGATTTATATTCCTTTCGAGCGCCAATTGGAAAAGTTGATAAAAAAATTCATTGTACGCATCCATTGTTTTTTTTGCTCATCAGGCAAAAAATCAATGGTACAAATTGCCCAGCAACACTCTTGCACTACAGTTGCTTTATTTGTGCACAAGACCAGCGATAATCATTTTTTTTTTTTTTAGAATGCAAATGATAAGCATATCCATCCACGAATAATTTTTCGTTCCCTTTATTCGATTTTTGAAGCACTAATTCCATACTAATTATTTATTTTATACAGCGACGATTTACAAACAATGTTAAATAAGATTAAATAAAATCAAGAATAATCAAAACGCAAGAAAAATTGAAAAAACCACAATTCTGAGATATAGTATAATGATGAGCGTAGGAAATAGGAATACTGTGCAAGATAAAACAATTTTACATATACTATTATTATTAATGGGTTGAGCTTAAAATCCTCCAAAACCAAAATAAAATCCATATTAATGATTCATAAGCAAATAATTTTTTGCTTGGGGATTTTGAACTTGGGGATTTTGTGCTTGGAAATTTTTAATTTGGGGATTTCTCAAAACTTTGGGGATTCTGTGCTTGGGTATTTTATTAATGGATATTTTATGCCTCCTCCCCCCCCAATACCCAACTCAATATTCAAACCAGCATAAATAAAAAATTGGTAAATATTTCTATAATCAGGTATTTTGGGTCAATTCATATGGCAGGTACCCGACCCTCTTGGCGCCATTCAAAATATTTTTTACATTCACAAACTATTCAAATTCGAAAATAAAATAAACAAGAATCCTTCCACTGAAACAGAGTGAGATATATTCGAAATCGAGAATAAAATACTAGAATAATCTTTAAAATCAAAATAAAGGTATCAGTTGTCAAAGTTTTAGGTTAATATTTAAAAACATTTGCAAATTATTTTATCTTCTTTCGTCAATCTATCTAAGATGATAAAAATGGCACAATATGCACATTTTTGGGAATATTTTACAAAAATTGCGTCTTCGACTAGTAAGGATAATAAAGCTTAATGCACAAAATGCAACAAAATAGTTTCGAAAGCTTATGAATCCACATCACCATTGATAAATCATTTAAGAAATATCCATAAAATTGTATTGACTAAGGAAGTTTTGAACGAATTTTCCGGTGATACTGCAAAACAATCAACCAGCTCTGCAGTCACAATATACAATTTTTTAAAAAAACCTACTTGCGGTGAAATAATTGCGAAACTGGCGGCGCAATATGGTTTCACAATTCGGGGTATCACAAATTCACAGTTTATTCGTCAATCTCTTTCTGATAGAGGTTTCTGTTTGCCTCGTAGTGCTACTGGGGTGATGCATCCGATTCACGAAGAATACGAAAAAGCAAAACTGGAAGTCATTAAAAATGTAGATCTGGCAAAACGAAATGAAGAGAGATTCAGCATAACTTTAGATGAATGGGTCAGTACAAGGGGCCATCGCTTTATGAACATAAATATTCATAATAAAGTTGGTAAAGTGTTTAATTTGGGGCTCATACGGATTACCGGGAGTTGTCCGGCATAAATAATTTTGTCAACCGTAATTGACCACTTGAATAATTTCAACATATCATTCCAAAATGATATAGTTGCCACGACAAACGACGGGGCAAGTGTTATGATTAAATATGCAAGTGAATGTCAAGCGGAATATCAATTTGGCTTAAATCAAGCTCAAGTAAAAGTAATGCAAATAAAAGCGAAGAAGACAATTCTGCTGAAGATACTGATGACGGCTATGATTTAGACGAAAACGATCAACCGGATGAAGAATATGTTGATTTTCTAACATAATAGCACCTTTTACAAAACCTAGATTGCATTCGAACTGTGATTAAATATTTAAAAAAATCTGCAGTGAGAAACGGAATACTTCCAAAAAAATTTACGACCTAATAGGGCATGAGCTTCAACTACAACTAGACGTTAAACATCGATGGAATTCAATTGATCCGATATTGAATAATTTTATAAGAGTACGTGGACCAATTGAAGAAACATAATTTGAATTGAATGCAGTTGGGTTTATTAACTAAAATTGATTTTGAGCAGTTAAAATAATTGAAACAAGCATTACGACCGGTATCGCTCATCGTAAAAGCTTTATCGAGAAAAGATGCTAATATGCTTACTGCAGAGGGGGGCCTTAAATTTTCTGTTAAAAAAATTGGAAGAAAGTAGCAATATTCTTTGTAGACAGCTTTTTAATAATATTAAACTCCGCATTGAGCAAAGAGAGAATTATCAAATTAATAGGTTGTTGAAATGCTTAATAAACCTAACTATTCACCTAAATGACCCTCAGAAGAAACAATGTTCTTCTTTAAAAGAAGAATTTTTGGTTTATACTTACATATTTGAAGTTAATATTACCTATGTTTACAATTTGTAATTAGAATCTCAGTATAAAGGGTGATATTCCCTACTCACACTACTCCACCCGTAACTTAACGAGAAAAAATCAATATTTCTTAACGAAACATATATTTATTCTTTGTCGTCAAATTTATAAATCTTTGTATTATTTATATTTTCTTTTGCAACCAATATATAGTAAGTCTCACTACTACTTAGTTCATCTTGTTTAAATGTTATTTTTATATGTTATATATAACGAATCTTCGATAGGAAGATGAGTCTAAAGGGATCGCAGTATGACGGCTGCTTTACTCTTCACAGCGCCTCCACCGATAACAATGTCGTTTGCAATTGATTCTGGGCTCAAAAATTGTTAATACCAATAATATAATTGAATTTAATCGATAACTTCTATAAGCATAATACGAGTAATAGCTAATAGACGTCTTTGATTAAACAATTTCAGTGGCATCAGTTTAACCATACAGTATCGAATTATAGGTAAACCTACAATACTAGTTAATAGTTTAAGCCTAACAATGTAATTAATGCCCCATTTCTATTGTTGCAGACTAGCTTGGATCTTAGAGGCGTTCAGGCATAATCCAATGGACATTCTGGCATAATCCAATGGGTCCGTACCTGCGGTTCCTCCCGTACTACGCAGGAATGCTATCGCAACAACGACTCATCAGTAGGGTAAAACTAACCTGTCTCACGACGGTCTAAACCAAGCTCACGTTCCCTTGCATGGGTGAACAACCCAACGCTCCGTGAATTTTGCTTCATAATGATAGGAAGAGCCAACATCGAAAGATCTAAAAGCGACGCCGCTATGAACGCTTGGCCGCCACAAGCCAGTTATCCCTATGGTAACTTTTCTAACACCTCTTGCTAAAAACTCTTTAATGCCAAAAGGATCGATAGGCCATGCTTTAGTAGTCTCTATGTGTACTGAACATTGAGATCAAGCAAGCATACACCCTTTTGCTCAAAGTGTGTTTTCTGATAAAAATCACCTTACTATAACATCAGACGATTCAGAGCTATAAAAATCCAAAATCTTCAATTGTGTTCCGATTGCTGTTCTTGATACTTCTAATGATAGGCCTCCTGTAAATTTTATGCCAACGAGTATTTAGGTTCCTTGATTCCATTGAAAATCACTTTATTATAGAGCAGCCGATTCAGAGCCATAAAAATCCAAAATCTGCAATTGTGCTCCGATTTCTGTTCTTGATACCTTTAATGACAGCTGTCGAGACCTGTAACTGCTGTGCCAACGCGTATTTAGATTCCATAATTATTTCCGAACATTTCATAGAAAATTCGATTTGATGAAAATCACCTAACTATAGATCAGACGATTCAGAGCTATAAAAATCCAAAATCTGCGATTGTGCTCCGATTTCTGTTCTTGATACCTCTAATGATAGGCCTCAGGACATGTAGATCAGACGATTCAGAGCTATAAAAATCCAAAATCTGCAATTTTGCTACGATTGCTGTTCTTGATACCTCTAACGATAGGCCTCATCAGGACCTATAAATTTCTTGCCAACGAGTTTTTAGGTTCCTTGATTCCATTGAAAATCACCTTACTATACATCAGCCGATTCAGAGCAATAAAAATCCAAAACCTGCAATTGTGCTCCGATTTCTGTGCTTGATACCTCTAATGATAGGCCTCAGGACCTGTAAGTTTCTTGCTAACGAGTATTTAGGTTCCTTTATACCATTGCAAATCACCTTACTATACATCAGACGATTCAGAGCCGTAAAAATCCAAAATCTGCAATTGTGCTCCGATTTCTGTTCTTGATACCTCTAATGATAGGCCTCAGGACCTGTAGTTTTTCTGCCAACGAGTATTTAGGTTCCCTGATTCCATTAAAAATCACCTTACTATTCATCAGCCGATTCGGCCAAAGAACGCAACGTTTAGAAAAACTATTCTATGCATTATGTACGACTAAGCCATCATCAACAGAATATCAGAGAGTTTTCTCAACTTCCTCTAATTTCTGTGCCAAACTCAGATCCCCGCCTTCTGATTATTCGCTCAACTATTTGGTGTTTTTAAAATACTTTTATATAAGTGAGAATGAATAAATAATAATACTTTTTAATATATTTGTAAACAAACATTATTATTTGTGATAAAATGAATTATCAAGACTGAAATATTTTTTTTATTTGGTTTTTATAATCATCAATTTAAGATATTCGAAAACCGATCCGGAAACCGCGGTTTGTGAAATTTAGAAACCGAAAACCGCGGCTTCTTAAAAACGGATTATTTGCAAACTCTAATCGTAGGTTGTACTTGTATTTGGTTTATTGCTGTGTTGATAGTTTACGGTGATAGTATCATGGAAATATCATATTGAATTTTGAAAAGAAAGCTTCTTTTTTGCAAAAGCCAATTATTAAAAAAAGATGCAATTATTTATTAGCGGTAGTTAATTGTTGTAACTAATTACTCGTACAAGTGTTTAATATAGATTTCATTTTCGGTTTAGAAAAACCTACAAATAGGCTGTTTTAATTTTATTTTGAGAAACACACCCAAAGGGGCTTTTTTCAGGTTGATTATTTCTCATGTATTCCGATAATGACAACATCAATAAGCTTCCAACATAAAAATAAATCAATTCTTAAAAATAGTTTGTTAAATACACCTTTATGTTGTGTGTTTCTTAAAATAAAATTAAAATACAAAGTCTTTTTCCAGTTAAGTGAACACTACCAAAGCCTACTTAATAAATAAAGCCTCCATGATGAAAACAAGCTTTTTTTAAGGTATCAAAAAATCCAAAAGAAAATGTTTATTCCATAGTTTTTATATGGAGAGATATGACCTCAGTTTATTCAAAATATATTAATGAAAATTGACTCGAAATTAATTTTATTTTGATTCAATTGAAACTATAAACTTTATTTTCCACCTGACTTGGACGATTTTTTCGTGAGCTTTTCCAATTTACGGTAATAATGGTAACAAAATAAGATATTTTATATCTGAAAAAGCTTAAAAATAGAGTACATGCATGTAAAAAAGAGATATAAATATAAAGGAAAAGGCGCGACGTTTACAATAATAAACATGACAAACAATAAAGAAACAAGGTAAACATAAGAGAAATGAAGCAAATACATAATATGAAGCATATTATCAGATGACAGCAAATAAAAAGCAAAGCCTACTTAATAAATAATAAAAATATTATTTTCAAAGTTGGTTGTTTTTTTTTGTTTGTCATCCGCTCATCATACTTCGTCAGTGTTTTTTCCCTTTACGTGTTGACCTTGTTCGTATATTTTTTGTTATTTTATTATTGTAAATGTCGTGAAATTTCCTATTTCATATGTTTATCTCTTTTTTATATTTGTGTACCTACTATATTTTTAAGCTTTTTTAGAAAATCAAATATTTTATTTCATTATTCCTGGCGGGAAATTGTCAATTATTTACCCAATAATTCGACAAGAAACATTTAGTTGTACAGTGCTGGTAAAAAAAATCGGCAAACAAATTTATTGCAAATTGGAGTCTTTTTTTGCTAAAATGACAAAACTTTTGAAAGCAATTGGTTTATTGTTTCATTTTAAATACATGTATGACGTAATTTTTTGAAAAAAAAAATTGACCTGCAATTTAGGGGCAAAACACCGAAAAATGCCAAAATATTCAAAATACGTTGATTGGTGTTAAAGTAATGTAATAAATTAAACACTTATTTTTTATTTTTTTGTTTGTTTTTTATTGATTTGTAGAAGTTCAATCTTACATATTAGTATTTTGTTGGACCGCCTTTTGCTTTTATTACACCGGTACAACCCCGCAACTGATGTGCAAAAAAATTGGGCAAGCAATTTTTTTTTACGCCTACCGTTCTGGGCCGTCATTAGGGTGCAGATGTTTTATTGCCTGTAATTTATTTTTTGAGTATAAATAGTGCATATTATGTAAGATTAAGTTATTCTGTATGTGATCCTAGACAAATAAAGAATAAAGTGCAATTTTAGTTAAAGAAATGGGAAAAGTTAGTGACCAGTGTAAAAGCAATATGTTGATTTTGGCGCGAGAAAATTTAACCACGCGTGAAATAGGTGAAAGATTAAACATTCTTAAAAGTACTGTCGCATAGAATATTAAAAAAAATCAAGAGATGGGCGGTACACAAAGAAAGAAAGGCTCTGGAAGGCCCAGAAAGGCAACGCCAGTGGAAGATCGTTTTATACTATTACAAAGTCGTCGGAACCGTTTTAAAACTTCATCGGAAATATGACAGGATCTTGAGCGAGCAACGGGAAAAAAAATTTCAGCCGGCTTAGTGAGAAAAAGACTTGTTAAAGCTGGTTTGAGAACACTTAAACCAGTCCAGAAGCCTGAGTTCACATTACTAGTGAAAAAAAACGTTTGATATGGGCCCAGGAGCATGTTAATTGGACTCCAGAGATGTGGAACGATGTGATTTTCTCCGATGAATCAAAATTCAAGTTGCATGTTGGAGATGGAAGAATTCTCGTAAGGAGAAAACCTGGCGAGAGACTTAGCAACGAATGTCTTTTAAGACTTCCACCGAAAAAAGAAGGAGTTATGGTCTGGGGATGCTTTTCTGGAAATGAAACCGGTCGATTGTGCTTCCTTAGTTCCAGCGTTACAGCAGCTGTTTATCTGCAGGTCCTTCAGAACGAATTTGAGCCTTCTGCGTTAAAGCTTTTTGGTGAGACTTGCAAATTTATTTTTCAACAGAACAATGCTCTGTGCCATACCGCCAAAATTGTGAGTTATTAATTTTGAATTGTAGATAGACAAATTGGCTTTCAGATAAACATAAATAATTTGTTAAAAACTTGTTTTTTTTCTTATCTCTTCATTTAAAGGTAAAAAAGTCGATTCGAAGAAAAAAGTATCGATGTGTTGAGCTGCCCCCCGTATAGTCCAGACTTAAATCCAATTGAAAATATTTGGTCTATAATAAAGCTAGAAGTAGCAAGGAAGCGCCCAGAATCGATTGAAGCTTTAAAAAGTTTGTTGATGATGATTTGGGAATCCATATCTCCTGCGACTTTGGAAAAATTTATCAAATTCAATTAATTGGAGGTGTATCGCTGTAATAAAAGCAAAAGGCGGTCCAACAAAATACTAATATGTAAGATTGAACTTCTATTAATCAATAAAAAACAAATAAAAAAATAAAAAATAAGTGTTTAATTTATTACATTACTTTAACACCAATCAAACGTATTTTGAATATTTTGGCATTTTTCGGTGTTTTGCCCCTAAATTGCAGGTCAATTTTTTTTTCAAAAAATTACGTCATACATGTATTTAAAATGAAACAATAAACCAATTGCTTTCAAAAGTTTTGTCATTTTAGCAAAAAAAGACTCCAATTTGCAATAAATTTGTTTGCCGATTTTTTTTTACCAGCACTGTACAACTAAATGTTTCTTGTCGAATTATTGGGTAAATAATTGACAATTTCCCGCCAGGAATAATGAAATAAAATATTTGATTTTCTAAAAAAGCTTAAAAATATAGTAGGTACACAAATATAAAAAAGAGATAAACATATGAAATAGGAAATTTCACGACATTTACAATAATAAAATAACAAAAAATATACGAACAAGGTCAACACGTAAAGGGAAAAAACACTGACGAAGTATGATGAGCGGATGACAAACAAAAAAAAACAGCCAACTTTGAAAATAATATTTTTATTATTTATTAAGTAGGCTTTGCTTTTTATTTGCTGTCATCTGATAATATGCTTCATATTATGTATTTGCTTCATTTCTCTTATGTTTACCTTGTTTCTTTATTGTTTGTCATGTTTATTATTGTAAACGTCGCGCCTTTTCCTTTATATTTATATCTCTTTTTTACATGCATGTACTCTATTTTTAAGCTTTTTCAGATATAAAATATCTTATTTTGTTACCATTATTACCGTAAATTGGAAAAGCTCACGAAAAAATCGTCCAAGTCAGGTGGAAAATAAAGTTTATAGTTTCAATTGAATCAAAATAAAATTAATTTCGAGTCAATTTTCATTAATATATTTTGAATAAACTGAGGTCATATCTCTCCATATAAAAACTATGGAATAAACATTTTCTTTTGGATTTTTTGATACCTTAAAAAAAGCTTTTTAAAAAATATCCTCAACATGGAGGCTTTATTTATTAAGTTGGCTTTGACACTACTATGTTGTCACTGACACTATTTGAACTTTCCCCTAAACAATTATACTTTAATATGTGTGAACACCCTCACAATTTTTATAATTTATAATGTAATTTTATATATGACTGTAAATCTATGTAACAAACACAAAAATGAATTCTAAACAAACTTTTTTCAATATTTGTTGTTATTTGCGCTTCAAGCAGATGGCAAATTATAATTCACGATTTTTATCGGATGCATTAATATTATATTAAACAGCAACAAAATAACAATAAAAAAAACTTATCAACATATGTATAACAACTCAACATAAATGGAACATAAAAATTAAAAATGAAAAATAATAATTCTGCCATTAAAATATGAAATTTGAAATGATAAAGTTTTGGGCGCAAAAAAGTTTTGAATTTCTCCCTCTGATGAAACTCAAGCAAAACTTTGTTCTCCTATTTTTTTTTTTTTTATATTGTACATTAAAGCTTAAATAATAAAGCTTTTGTTATGTTAATTGCCTACAACCATATTGCTTTATTATAATTTTAATTGATTTTTAAAAATTTGTTTCTTTATAGCTTCCACCACTGTATATAATAACACCGACATATAGACGGCCAGAACAATTAGCGGAATTAACACGTCTAGGGTATACATTAAAACATGTGCCGAATTTAAAATGGTTAGTTATTGAGGATGCTGATAAACCAACAGAGCTAGTCACTAAGTTATTATATAAAATCGGTGTTCCATTTGAACATATGATTGGTAAGTAAATTTTATGGTGTATTTTGAATTTTATATCTCACTCATGTATTAGGCAGTTCATAAACCAAATATTTTGTTAAAAGAAGCTTTTTTACGCTCTAAACATTTCTCCATCTGTCAGAAAGCTTAAATATACTACTTTTGAAAAACACTTCAGGCTTTGATAAAAAATAATCACCAACATACGGTTTTAGTTCGTCAAATGTTTTAAATTTGTTACCACTAAGAAGATTTTGTAGATTTCTAACCAAATGAAAATCCGATGATACAATATCCGGAGAATGTGGTGTTTGGTCTTACATAATCTTTGTGAAAAATTAATCGTTTTCAATTAAGATTTACAAAAAATTTATTAAAAATTTTTTCACTTGTATTGAACACTGACCATGAAACTGGATTAAACTGAATCGTTTTCATTTGATTAGTTAAAGCTGCCTTTCAGTTTGTCGAATTGATCACAATACTTACCAGGACAATACCTTTACAGTCCGACCAACAACATAACACCACTTTGTTTTCGGTAAACCACAAGTCCTAAAATATTGTGATGTTGAAATAAATTATTTGACTTCTGTGTCAGTTATCTAGGTGAATTTGTATGTTTGCCTCTAGCGCTAGTCAAAATAACAAAACTGAAGGCCATCCTATGAAGTTCTGACTCAAAATGTTATCATGTTATGAACTTAAATCAGAAACATTTCAGACATTTAGCTCGTGCCCACTCTTTTAGCTCGTGCGACTGCCTAAAACGCCAGTTAATTAAGGTGTTGAAGGTCGTTACAAGACGATTGTTTAAGTCAATTACAGAACGCTGACGTAAAAGTCTTTTATTTTTTAATGGATGTGGTTGAATACTGAAGTTGTTGTTAAAGTTATTTTCTTATAGTTTTCTTAGTTAAGTGACATCGTTGCCTAATTAAGCAAACCGCTAGTACTGAGGTGCACGGTTGAGTTTAATTGCATGCTGTGGTTCTAGAGTATAGAGCAAAAATCGTACGTCATAATTTTTTAGAAGCTTTTTTAGTGGTATAACTTTTTATTGTTCGCCATAGGAATACGTTATTTAAAAGTTTTCAAAAAATACCAATGTGAATACCAATTTAGCCTTCTGGTATATTGTTTTTAAAGATAAGTGTTTAAAAACAACATACCAGAAGGCTAAATTGGTATTAAATAAATATTAATTGCAGATGTACTAAAATTAAAATTATCTATAAACTATATTTTTAGAACTTTCATTTTGAAAAATACATCAAAGCTAGCTCTGACGAAGTAAGATAGTACATACTTGCTAAATGTATCTTTAGTTTTACTAGCGTACCCCAGATGTCTATAGTTGTTTACAGGAAAATATGAAAAAATTAATCGCTTTTATATTTTTAATTTGACGGTTATGAAAATTTTATAAATTTTGGTATAAATAAACCAATTACTAGAAAATGAAAACGATTTTCTTAACTGATGTTCATATATGTATGTTGAAATTCAAACTAAGAGATTGTAACGATTTGTAAACTCGTTCACAGGAATGCCAATCCTTTCCCAACTATTTATTCATACACTTAGAGCCTCGGTATGGTTCGAATAGTAATCCAGCTAGAGCTCAGGGTAGGGGCGTGGGGATTTCCGAGGTTGAGACCATAGTATAGACAAGATCAAATTACTGCGGTAGAACGTGAGCACACTTACCAACTTATCCTCTAAATAATTGGTCTACATTCTCATTGCTGAAAAGCGACAAATTCAACGAATCGAACTTACTTAAAAATAGAAATAGAAAATTCAGCTTATTCTACCCTCATAAGTAATTTTCATTTATCGGATTTATTGATAATTTCAGCGGTGAAGATTCTCAAACATTGCTCAAACTCTTCTACACCGTTTACCTTAATATACAGCCAGGCATCCGAGCAAGTCTACAATTTATTTTAATGTGGTTGCCCGTCATGCTCAATAAGCTAATTATTTTCTGAATGAATACAAAAATTACTATTGCACATAAGCGGTTGAGGTTTCCTGCTGCCACTTTTAATTGGTTCATAGATAGAAACAATTGATAGCATCCGAATTCTTCAGCAGTTGATTTAATAGTTGGAAAAATTTGAAAATTTTGAACCTTACGAGCTTATCGGACAAATTGTTCCTCACAATTTAAATCTCTTGAATTTATCGGGAAAAATGATGATGCCGCTGAAATGATGATTACGCCTGATTCCGCTTCCATGTCGCACAAGCGGCATTCGTCTGTTGTACTTTGGCGAATTTTCGTAAGGTAATACCTTAATACCTTGTCCTATAAGGAGTCCGATTAATAGCCTCAGCTCAGATTTCCTAAGTTCAAGACACTCCTTTACCCTAACTGATGAAGGTGATATATGTAAATCTGTTGCCGCAGAAGGGCTCCGGTCTTATGAATGGAGAGGCAGAACCCCGCGTGCAATGCCATTAACAGCCTCATTTCCCTCGATTCTAATATGACCTGCCAACCACATAAGTGTTACCTTATTTGAGCTCCGTCGTTCATTTTTGATCCATTCGTAAACCATACCGTTGACCCTCGCTCAAAGGATGGTCCCTTGTACCGAACATGTCTCGACCTGTTAAAATAACACAGAATGGTTTGTGGAAGTTCAGTTTAGTTGGCATACAGTCGGAAGGCATTCCTGTGGTACTGTTTGTCCGAAATTCCTTAAGGATTTCTAGTCGACCTACCATATTGCCTGGTTCGATATACCCTTCTGCCTGCATTTTCCGGACCGTAGTTGCAGCAACCTTTTTAACATCCAGGTGCAACCTGGGGTATCCTGATTGAGCCCGTGACACCGATGTGCTATATGCTGAGCCTTATTGACTGGCCACCTTACTACCGACGCGTACATAACCAAAGGCCTAATGAGTGTATATGTTAGGCCCTAAGAGCCTTGGTGGCTTTCCTGGTACAGTAGTACCGTTTAACAAGAAAGCGCAAGATTTTTCGTTCTCTTATAGGGAACAATAACAGTCTTATTTGGATTGATACTATTGCCACTGATTTTAATAGCCACATTATCTGCGTAGCCCTAGACATCATACCTTGGCCATCCTGAAGAATCAGTAGTCTCAATGACCACAATAGAGAGGACATTATACCTCGTTACTGACTCGTCACATAATTTGGCTCTAATCTTCTAATATTTCAGCATGGAGCGGATCCACCTAATCGTAGGAGGCTGAATTCGCTTTTCCATTGCTGCTCTCTTTGTCGACTCAGGCGGTATTATCAAACGTCCCTCAATGTCCACAAAGGCAAAAAGAGGAATTTCTTTGTTAGCCACCGCTCAATCTTCGTGACTAGAACACTGAGAGCCGTCACAGTAGATTTACCAGTTTAGTAAGCAAACTCATCTCGATGAAGCAGGTTTTTAGCGAGGATCTCACTTCTTATTTGATAATCCAAGATTGTTTCCATCGTCTTCAGTAGAAACGATGTAAGGCCGATATGGAAGAATTTCCTCAATACCACTTTCATTTATTGGTTTGAAAGGTTTGAAAGAGCCAATAGCCCATCTCACAGTACTGGGTGTGAAAATATTCCTAGAGAGACTCCAGATTCTATTGTTTGGTGCATAGGCTACCTCATTTCGATCCGTAATTTGGGTAACCTCTAAGGTTTCCTTCCGGTTCTCAGTAAATCTCCCGTTTGCCTTCTGAAGAACTCCAAAACCATTTGAATAATCCCTGGAAAGGACTTTTTGGAGACGAGCTGTAGAGGGCTATTCATTGATTCCCTCAGGTCAGTTCTATTAATTATGATTTCCTGCCGCTGCATGGTCTCGGCCACCAAATCGAATCTGTTGTGCATGTGATCCGATAAATTGACCTCTAACACATTCCAGTAATTTACTCAAGTTCTCAAATGCGCACTTCTTGCCTAGTCGCATCAATAAAAGTCGGTTTCTTTCCCTTATTGATAATGTCTGCATCATTTGTAATCATAAATTTAAAAAGGTACTCACGCCTATTATTTCTGTCTGTGCTGCCCCACACTATGTGGTGCGCGTTCGGATCGCAGCTTATCAGGTAGTCCAGCCCATTGCGCTTGCAATGAGCTTTAGCCGTCTAACTTCAAGATGAGGCGACGGCTTTGAGTCTCCCCTAAAATAGGTGTAGGCCATTATTGCCTCTTGTTTGTCTCTCACTCCCGAATCTACACCATCACTGTGGCCGAGTTCCTAGAGATGAACTCTAGAATGGAAATAAATTAATTTGCGAACTTTCCAGAATAGCGTCTCTTGAACTCTCAGTTCCGTTATTATAAATCAATTTACCTACTTGATTTGGAATACCTTTAATACCTTGATTTGGTAAACCTATCGACCATGACTCCAAATTTTTTTTTTTTTTTCCAAAAGGGTGAGTGTTTGTAACCCAGAGCACTGCGATCATTGAAGCCTATTGTGCATCCTTAGAGATTCCTACTTGAAATGTAGGTCTATGTCCTTGATAAACGCCGCTACCTGATGCATATCCAGTGGGTCGGCGTTAGGCCACTAGATTATGTACGCATTGAGGAACTTGAATCTTTCTAGGATGATAGCATCGCATGTGAAGAGTAGGTGTTCCGATGTCTCCTTACCGCAGTCACAGAATCTGCACTGGTCCGTAAGGGACCTTCCCATTTTATGTAGATGGCCGTTAAAAGGACCGTGCCCTGTTAAAAAACAGGTAAGGGATCTTAGGGATTGGCGGTCCATCCTCGGTTCCTCTCCCAGACTCCCAGAGTAATTTCCTATAGTTCTGCTCCCCAGTCCCTTAAACCATCTGCGAAGTGGGTTTTGGAAAAAAGCAACACTAGGACTGGGAACCAGGAAATCTCGGCTTGCTCCAATTTTTGCACATCGATCTGCTGCCTCATTTTCTTTAATGGTGGAGTGGCCAGAGACCACAAAAGGGTGACTTTGTTTACTTTACCCAGTTCTAATAAATTACAGTAGGAGCTCCAGATCAATTTCGAGTTGAATACTGAAGGTCCTAAGGCTAGCAGGGCTGCCTGGCTGTCCGAGATTATATAGATCTCGGTCTTCTTATATTTCTTTTTGAGACATTGCAGCACACATACCTCAATAGCAAGCGACTCTGCCTGAAAAACTGTGGGGCCCAGTGTGATGCATAGTTCTAGGTCGGGCCCGACTATCCCTGCACCGGCACCCCCGTCTGTTTTTGACTCATCCGTATACCATACAGAAGCATGGCGGGGGAGGGATGAGATAATATTCTCTACCAGTGTCCTATCCGGCAAACTAATGGTGAAATTCCTCCGACAGTCGATTGTCCTTACCATCAAATCCGACAGTTGGATCAATTCCTCCTTAAAATTTAATTTATGTAGGATACTGTTGTGATCTGGCATTATGGTTTTAATTTTGGCTATAATTTTTAGGTTTAGACCTCATGAACCGGCTACTTTTATAATATGTAGGTGCAGTGGTTAGAGCCCCAGTATTCTCTCAAGGGCAGCTGTTGGACAAGTCCTCATTGCTCCAGTTTCACTCACACAGATTAACCTCTGGATCTTGTCCAGTATTCTCCGTGCACCAGTCTGCTTCGTAGGTCTTATGATGGCCCGGTAGAGCCAAACCAACATTTGTGGGCTCATTCCCCACGTTTTGCCAATCATTCTTTGGTAGGTGAAGTAGGCCTTATTCGCCTTGTTTGTCATATGATTTAAGTGGGGATTCCATGTCAATTTCTGATCAAGTACGATATCCAGATATTTAGCCTCCGTCGACAGTTGGATTGGTGGGAGGACAGTTTTCCTCCGGTTAGTAAAGAGAATGCAGTTGACCTTGTTAGGATTTACCGTAAGGCCCACCTCCGTGCACCTATCATTTACTACCTCTAGGGCTTGTTGCATTCTTTCCCCCACTGTATTTGCAAATCTGCCCCTAACCATCAAGACCAGGTCGTCCGCATAGGTAATGTTCGAGAAGTCTAAATTTCTCAGTCTGGTAAGTAATTGACCCATCACGATCAGTCACAATAAGGGAGAGAAAACACCTCCCTGGGGGCAACCCCTGGTGGCCGCTATGGTGATGGTCTTGTCTCCAAAAGAGGCCGTAATCCTCCTGTTTTTTAGCATGTTTATATTCCACCTTACGGTGGAGGGGTCTATACCCCTTGTTAGTGATTGTTCCTGAATTATCTTGAAGCTAGTATTATTAAAAGCTCCCTGGATATCAATGAAGAAGCTTAATAATAATTCTTTATTCCGGAGCATATAGCTCGTGAAAAGCTGTTTCTGTTGATTTCCCTAATTGGTAGGCGTGCTGCCTAGAGTCCAGAGGGTATCTCTGGAGAGTGTTGGATCTAATACAAAGTCCCATCTTTTTCCCCCGTTTGGGATAAAAATCACCCGAACCTCCCTCCAGCATTTTGGAACATATTCCAAGCTGTAGCTGGCTCTGAAGAGTATAGTCAGATAAGGCAGCAAAGTCTGCAGGCCTTGTTGTAAAAAGGCGGATGGCTCCAGAATTAGGACCATGCCAATATGTTGGCAGATAAATCGGCGGCAAAGGACTTCCGGAGACGCCTTTGCATGATGCAAGTTTGTTGTTCATTATATGACCTTTTTTAGAAGGCTTGGATTAGCCTTTTCCACCGCTCAACCGTTTCCACTCCCTTCCCCTTCTAAAGCAGATAGCTGACCATTATCATCCACCTCCTTACCAGTGCTCCGTAGCCTAACCGCTTCCAGGCCTCTCCAGAGCCACAACCCGTACACCTCTGACGGGGTCATAATTACTCTGCAATTTTCCACAAGCTTGGTATACAATTGATTCTAAATGAGGCATTTATAAGTTTGGTGAGCTTCACCAGAGCTTTCCTTTGCAGTTCTTTTAAGATGTCTTCGTAATAAGATCGAAAGCAGAAGCTTTCTTCGTATTCATATTAGCTTTTATTTCACACATGGCTTCTTTTGCTGCTGTCAGTAGGATTTTTTTACTTGCTTGCTCAGTTCAGTTATTATCTCGGATTCAAATGTTTGGTCTTCATGTGGCTGAAATATTTTTTCCCTATTCTTATTGGAGGATTCTGAAAGGAGAATAATTCGTTCTGCTATCATTAGTTAATTTTCTAAGATAGCTGCTGATTGAATCACCTTTCATTTCTTTGATCTTTCTTTTTAATTGTTGAGTGAGATTTTTCAAATTAGTTTTATCTTAGAGGCTCTTTTTTGTTGCCGTATTGTTCTCGCTCTTTTTTTTTTTTTGCTACGAGCTCCCTAATTAGTAGTTGTTTCCCTTGATTTTATTTTTAATTTCAGGGATATTTTCCCAGGCTGATTGCTGTATATCATTTACAAATTTGTGAACTTCTTTGTCTAATTGTTCCTCCTTCTTTAATGGCTCTTTATTAAGCTAATTTTTTCTTCTAAGGACTAAGCATTCCCAATTAGGGTGATTATCTATTACTGTAGAGAGTGAGTTTCCTTTTTTCTGAATGATTTTTTCACTTAACGTTAGGAGTATCGATGAATGATCAGAGTTTAAGTCCTACCTTTCATATACTTGTACATAATTTACAGATATGTCTTTTATTATGAAGAAATCAATTAGATTTGGTACTTTGGTGGTTTTTCCAATTGATAGGGATTCACAACTGTATTTCCTGATAGCTTTTAGGAATTATTTACCTTTAGTCGTTATTAACCTAGCGCCCCACTGGACATTTTTTGCATTAAAGTACTGAGGAGCTCGAGATAATCTTCTTGTTTCAATGAGTGCTCCGGTGGGCAGTAGATACCTACTAACAGTACAATATAAATAGAACTATTTTTGGTTTTGACATTAACAGCAGTTGCTTGTATTTCTTATTATAACATTACAGCATAAGATTATAACTGTTGTGTTTGACTTATTTCGTCATTTTGAGCAGTTTTCCTTGATTTCCATTACTCATCGTTACTTGAGCGTAATTCATTTTACCCAATTGCCCATGAGTAGCTTCCGATACTCTACGATTTACTCTGGGTTGGTTCATCTTAACTGCTTGCTTCCTGATTAAACTTGGTTTTTAAGCAACCACATTCTTATTTTTGATGTTTTGCGGTTCAATACCTACGCTGTATCCTCTGTAATTAGCCAGATGGTTTTCTGACCATTTTTAGGTTTTACACAATTTCTGGTATAATGTTTACCTAAACATTTAACACACCTGGGTTCCTTGTTTCAATATTTTTGTGTATGCCTATAGGCTTGACATTGTTCACATTTGTGGTTTAAGCTTAGGTCTTCTTAGGGGCTGAATAACCACTTTGCACCCGAAAATATACTTAATTTAAGGTCAACATAAACATGTTGAGAGGTACTTTGCTGTCCGTTTTAGCACAATTTATGCTTCAGTTGACTTAAACCCTTTTGCTTTCAGGTCATCAATTATTTTTACTGGTTTACACGTAGGTTGCAGGTTTTTAGCCATAATTGGTGTTTTCAAACGTGTGCCAACCACAATTTTCTTCGATACATAAGTTTTAACTAGACAAAATATAAAATCCGTGTAATCGTTTTCCTAAGTCGAAAAATTGTCAAGAATAATTTTAACAAATACCTAGTCGCAAATTGTCAACTTTTGTGTGACAAATTGGTCTCACATTTTGTGATCGCCATTTTTAGTTACTCAAAAATATGAAACCACTTCGATCATCTCGGAGTGATCCAAACGAGCCGAAATACTATCATTCAAAGATCTTTTTATTAAAAATTCATTTATTTTTAGCACCTAGCGCCTATTTTGTAATTTGGCATAAACTTCACTCCGACATGTAATATGTATACATTGTGTAGGGCATTACTTCAAAATCTAATTAACATATCCTTTTAAATAGAACACGGGTCAATAAAAAAACGCGTCAATAAAGTGGCCCACGCGAGAAAAGTATAAAATCACCTAAAATTCAATGAATTTACTTCTCAATAATAAATGTTTTTATTAAAACTTCTTATCCTTCTCCTTATATTCAAAACTGTGCTTCTCATACCTAAGATTAAGTACTAATTAAATGTACGTGATTTACATATTAATAATTAATACAAAAACTTAGACAACAAAACGTTACCCTTTAGCCAATACGAAAAGTTTTATAAGGTAATGACCCCAAACACAAACAGAAAAAACTACTTTGCGCTTGGGGGTTTATTTATTATTCATTTATAAGAATGTTACACATTCGTAATACTATAATGATGGTACAATGACAAAAGCATGATACAGATTTTAGTTTGTGTACATATGGCAGAGTACGATCCCGACTCAATTTTTTCTTAGCTTTTGATTAATAGAATCAATATTCTATATAAATTCACTGCAACTGTACTCATCCTAAATTATATATTTTATCTAAATTTTATTGTTTTCAAAAATTACCTAATTATCAAATTTATTTTCTTTTTCCAGCTCCAATGCCAAATACATATAAGACAGTTAAAGTAAAACCGCGCGGTGTTTCAAATCGGAATCGAGGACTAGAGTGGTTAAGACAGAATGCATCATTAGATGGTGTTTTCTATTTTGGTGACGATGACAACACATACGATATAGACATATTTGAGCAAGTAAGTATTTTAGGTTCGTCTGCTTGCTGTGAAAATTGAAAATTATTTCATTCATTAAATTTATATTTTAGATGCGTTATACACAAAAAGTTTCAATGTGGCCTGTAGGTTTAATTACAAAATTTGGTGTTAGTAGTCCAATTTTAAGTAGTAATGGTACGTTTATTGGTTATTATGATGGTTGGATAGGAGGTCGAAAATTTCCGATCGATATGGCCGGATTTGCTGTTAGTATACAATTTTTAATGGATCGTCCTAACGCCAAAATGCCATTTAAAGCTGGCTACGAAGAGGATGGCTTCTTAAAAAGCTTAGCACCATTAAATTCAACTGAAATTCAGTTTTTAGCATCAAATTGTTCTGAGGTAAGTGATTTTTTTTTTTTTGTAGAGTTGTGTTACTATTCTTAATTTAAAGAAATGTTCACGGTTCGTATTGTCCTCTGTACCAATGCGATTGGCATCCCCTCCATTTATAATTAATTTATTATTTGAAATACATTAAAGCGCTTAACAATAATATTTATTAGTAAAATTTGATAAAAAAAATATTCTAAAATAAAACTGCGTACAAAATTATTGTTGCTTAGGAGTTGAGTTGCCTCGCTTTTTTTCTGGATTTCATTTAAGATGAGGTTCACTTTAAGGTACATATGGAGGAGGTCATTGTTCCTGACATACCAAGGTGCATCAACGATGTTCCTAAATACCACATTCTGAAATCTTTGGATGATATTTACGTTGCTCCGTTTGGTACAACCCCAAAGCGAAGATAAGTCCAAATCGGCTTCAATATTTGCTTATAAAGTAGAAGCTTGTTGTATGTTGATAAAGAAGAGTTCCTTCCCATCAGCGTAGGCTGGGCAAATTATATTACACTGAGTAATTAAAATACTTTTACGAATTACACCAAACTCAGTAATTAAAATACAAATTACAATTACTTTGCGTTTGTAAATTGATAATTTTAATTTGACAAAATTCGTTTAGTGATAAAACGTATCATTTAAACAACGATCATTAACATTAGGTTTTATATTGATGGCTCTGGAACGAAATTTTAATAAGTCTTGTAAAAATGTAAACAATAAATTACAAAAACTGATGTAATTAAAATACAGAGTTCTCTACCAACCTTCATTGAGGTAACATCTTTGAGGTTTAAAATTGAATTTTTTCTGTGTAACAATTATTGTTAAAAATCTTTATAAATATAAATTGTTCTTCACAATTAATTTACTAGTTTTCAAACTAATAAATAAGTGTATAAAATAAAACAATCTAACGTGAGTGGAACTAAACGTCGCTCTAATGCGACGTTAACAGTGAAACCGTTCAAAACTCAAAAACAAAAAACATACGATGAAACAAGTTTACAACAAATGATTAGAGAAAATCAACGCGTGATTAACTCTCTACAACATAACAGTAATATGTCTGGCTCAACATCAACAAATTTATCAACAAAAACTCATTCAACAATCTAGTTGATGATGATGGTAACGGTATTGAGTTTGATCTCGATTCTGAGATTCATTCAAAAAATAAAAATAACAAAGTTATTATAACGCCTATAATAATACAAAACATCACTGAAAACAAATTGAGGGATATTCTCAAACAACTTAACATTAATAAATTTTTGATTAAATTATGCAGCATTGGGATAAAAGTTTCACTACACATTCAGTTAGATTACAACAATCTACGTAAACAACTGACAGAAGCGAATATTGAGCATATAACTTATCGTTCTCCATCAGAAAAAATATTAAAAGTAATATTAAACGGTCTACCCAAAAAAATTAGTACGGATGAGATTAAAGAAGTACTCACTGATAATGAATACACTAATAAAGACATAAACAGTGACGATATCATCGAAATAACTGAACTTAATCCTAAAGCAGGCTCGATGCAAAATGGTCTTTATCTAATCAAATTAAATGCAAATAACATAAAATTCCAGATTATAAAAAAGATAAAAAGTCTCAACCATATAATTGTATCATTTCGGATACACACTCCGAGGAAAATTTCTCCAACGCAATGTCGCAGATGCGGTATGTATGGCCATGGTACATCCTACTGCTATAAAATACTAAGATGTTTCAAATGTGGTGACCCTCATGATACGTTACAATGCAAAGTTTTAGATGCTAATTTGAAATGCTGCTTGTGTCAAGGAAACCATATGGCAAACTCACCCAACTGTCCAAAGTTGAAGGAATACATCCTCATACAAGAAAACATCAAAATTAAACGGAATATAAAAAGTAACAATATAAATAATATTAGGGGATCTTCAATACGGCCTCCTCCGAATTTGTTTAATGCTGAAAAATTTCCGGAACTTACTTCACCTCGGCCAACACAGATGCATCAGTCTTGGAATTCAATATTTAATAATAAACCATCAAATTCTAATTATAGTGTAAACCAAAACAAATTGGCTGCCGCAAATGAATCTGGACAGGTAAACTCTTCAAAGGATTCTTTATTTACGTATGAAGAAGTTTTGACTCTGGTAAGTGATATGGTCTCGAGTCTTTCAGTTTGTAAAACAAAAGCGGAACAATTTTCTGTTTTAACTCGCCTAACTGTAACCTATCTCTATAATAATGTTAAATAATGGTTCTGCGAATCTGAATAATAACGCATTAAATATTTTTATCTGGAATGCGCAAAGTATAAAAAATAAGGCAAATGAAACATTCTCTTACATGAAAAATCTTAATGTGCATATTGCCATAATTTCGGAAACCTGGCTAAAAGACGATGTTTCACTCTTTGACCCGGAATTTAAAGTGTATAATTTAAATAGAAAATCGAGTGGCTATGGTGGTGTTGCTATTATAATTAAACGAAATATTCAACACTGTTTGCTACCCACTTTGAATTTACAAGCTATAGAGGCTTTTGCAATAGAACTTATTACAATTCGTGGTAAAATAAAACTCATAGCCGCTTATTTTAAAGGAGGAACATCCAATATAATTCTAAACAGATTTAAATCAGACATACAATACCTTACATCATTCCAAACTAATTTCATTTTAGGTGGAGATCTGAACGCTAAACATCCGCATTGGAATTGCTACAGAAATAATAGAGCTGGGACAATCTTATACAACGAAATGTTAGATAGTAAATTTGTTATTAAATTTCCAAGTTCTCCAACACATTTTAATCACAATTCAAAATATGGATCTACTCTGGACATAGCTCTGACAAATTGCCCACAATTCATTCATAATATGAAATCTCGCCCTGATTTAAGTTCTGACCACCCTCCGGTACATTTTCAATTGGACTGCAATCCCCAATATTATGAGGGTTTTTGTAGATCTAATTATTCTAAGGCAAATTGGCAACTATATAAATCATGCATTAATAACAATCTAAATCTAACTAGCGAATCTCTAATTCGAAATATTAAATCATGTAGCGATATAGATGAGCTAGTTGGTAATTTAAATAATATCATCTTATCTGCCAAAGATAAGTGCGTGCCATGTAATATACCTATATCAAAAAATATTGAATTCAAAATCCCAGAAGCAACCAAAATGTTAATTCGGCTTAGAAACACTCGTAGACGCCAATGGCAACGTTCTCGTGATCCTATGCTTAAAACTATTGTTAACGAGTTGCATCAACGCATCAAGGCTGAATTTCAAATTCTGAGAAATAATAAATGGCATAATATGATTGAAGAAATCCAAAATGACCGTAATAAAAATAAAATGTGGGCAGTCAGTAAAAACCTGCGACAACGAAGTAAACAAATACCCCCCTTATTTGATAATGAAAACCATATTTCGATTACTAATATTGAAAAATGTGAATCCTTCGCAGCACAATTTGCTGCAATTCATAATAAAGACAATCACAATCAATCTACTTTTGCCCAACATATATCTTCAGAAGTCAATAGTTTTCTATCTACTCATGCCGGATTGTTATCGTCCCATGAATTTGATATGACAACTCCAAAAGAGATAAAGCAAATCATCAGATCTATCAAGCCACGTAAATCTCCTGGGTATGATACAATAAATGGTATATTAATTAAGAACCTTCCTATAAAAGGGCATATATTTATTTCTTATTTATTTAACGCTTGTATGAAATTCTCTTATTTTTCCAAACATTGGAAAATGGCAAAAGTTATACCAATTTTAAAACCCGGAAAAGATAAATCTAAACTATCAAGCTATCGACCAATAAGCCTATTAAATTTACTTGGAAAAATTTTCGAAATACTTCTCAAAATTCGTTGTAACGAATTTATTAAAATTAAAAATATCCTACCAGGGTATTGATTTTGGTCGCAAAATGAGGATTGAGGATTGAGAATTTTGTATATGTACACGGCGTATAATATACATTTTGCTATTGTGTGCCGTCAAATATTTTTATTGTATTAGTGTGTTTTCTCATGATGGTAAGTATCAAAAATAAGCTAAGCGGGTGAAATCGGTTCAACTTTTTTGTTGCTTCCGCTCGCCTTGAGTTATTTTTCCCTACCTTTTAACATGAGGAATTCATGTTTTTCTATCTATTGTTGTTGTAAACGAGACATTCATTTTACTTCGTTACCAAAAATCCAAAACAATATACGCAATCAATTGCTCGTGGTGATCTTCAATATAAAAAACAAAAAGCAGCATAAATAAATGGTTTTTAATCTATCTATACATTCTTCGTCGGCCACATTCATAATATTTTTAACTTTTTTTTTTTTTTTATGTGAGAATAAACATTTGAAAAATAAAAAAAAAACAATTCAGTGTTATCTCATGCGTACGAAAGGAAAGTTGTACATATTTGTATTTCCAGTAATTTTCTGTAAAATGTAAAACTAATAAAATGGTAAATTGAATAATGATTTAAAGATAAACAAAAATTAGCTAAAAATGGAAAATGAGTCAGAAAAATATTTATAAACTAGAATTTTATTAATAATTTTAAATGATGAAAAGACACACGACGTACATCCTTCATCTCCTGCGTTTAAATTAACACTAAGTCAAAATAATTAATTTACTTCTTATTTTTTCCACATTATATTTTATATCCCTCTTTTTCGTGTCATTTTATCTCTCTTATTTGCATCATGTTAAACAAAAAACTTAAAAAAACGCCCATTAGACACTGTCAAATGTGCGTATTTTTTAGTTTTTTGTTTAATATAACATGGCAATATGGCATAAGGTTTTTTTGTTTAACATCGGATAAGAGGGATAATGTGAAAAATATAAGAAGTAAATTAGTGATTTTAACTTTTAGTGTTGATCCAAGCGCAGGAAAGGAAGTATGTACGTCGTGTAATTTTTCTAACTTAAAATTATTAATAAAATTATAGTTTTTAAATATTTTTCTTATTTATTTGCCTTTTTTAATTAATATTTATTTATCTTTAAATCATTATTCAACTAACAATTTTATTAGTTTTAAATTTTGCAAAAAAATTACTGGAAATAAAAATATGTACAACCTTTCGTAGGCATCAGATGACACTGAATTTTTTTTTATATTTCAAATGTTTATTCTCTGTTTTTCTCTATTCTTTGGACACCAATACAATTTACCAATACTTTTGCCTTCCGGTAATACTCAACTCAATCCTCAAATTGCGACCAAAATCGCTGTCCAGATGAACAATTCGGCTTTCGTGATGAGATTTCAGCTCAACATCAGGTGCTTCGCATTTATCAACATGTCAGATCTGCATTCAACCAAAAACAATCGACGGGTCTTATCCTATTTGACATTGAAAAAGCATTCGATCGTGTTTGGCACATGGGACTTATTTACAAACTAATTCAATTTAATTTCCCAATTTATCTCATTAAAATCATTTATAATTATCTCAATGAAAGACGGTTTTTTGTCTATATGTCTAATGAGAAATCGAATGTACATCACAATGATGCAGGTGTTCCTCAAGGGGCCGTTCTATCACCAATTCTTTATAATCTGTACATGGCAGATATTGGGAAATTTTTTTCAAATATCCATTTTGCCCAATATGCCGATGATACAGCAATCTTTACGTCATCTACGGATCCCAATATCGTAATAAATAACTTACAAATTAACATGAATACATTATCTAGCTATTGTGCTCAATGGGATATTAAATTAAACCCGTCCAAAACCCAAGCAATATTTTTTACCCGGAGGAGAGCAACTAGATTTTTACCTGGGGGTCTTCACGTGATAGTAGATGACACTCCTATTGAATGGTGTAAAAAAGTCAAATACCTAGGCCTCTGGTTTGATCAAAAAATGTTATTTCAAAATCATATTGAACATACAATTGAAAGAGCACAAAAATTAACCAGAATTTTATATCCATTATTATGCCGTAACTCAAAATTATCTGAGAATAATAAACTCCTAATTTACAAAATGATAATTAGGGCAACAATCACGTATGGTAGCCAAATCTGGAGCCAAGCAGCCTATACACATAAAAAGAGATTACAGATTGTACAGAACCGTTGTTTGAAAATTATAAGAAATCTCCCCCGCAGATATCCAACAATCGACTTGCACACTGAATGCAATATTGAGACTTTATCAACTTATATTTCCAGATTAAACCAAAAATTCTCTATGTCATGTTTATATTCGGAAAACACTTTAATTAGAAATTTGATTTCTTAACTTTTCATGTTTATTATTTATTGTTTTTGTTTTAAATTATATACAGTAAGGTTTTTCTAAATAAAATTTTTCCTTAAATACTTTCTCTTTAATTTACAAAATATTTTAAATTATAAAATAAATAAATAAAATTTAAATGTAAATAATTTAACTAAGTTGTACGTAATGTTAAATTACAGAGCTCTAAAAATGTTTTATAATAAAAAAAAAAAAAAAAAAAAAAAAAAAAAAATTAAAATACAAGATACTGCTACTTGGAAAACGAGTGTTTAAAATAAAGGGTGATCCAATAAGAGCTTCCGGAAGTTTTTTTTGAAATAAAACGCATTAAAATCAATTTAATAATCAAAAATTGTATTTGTGACGTAAGTTCGGTTTATGACATTTAATGTTTGAAAATAATTTCTTTTAAATGTGATCCAATTTCCGAGCACTCTTTCGAGCATTTCGGCCAATATTCCGTTAATTTCGCGTGTTATGTTCGCTTCTGATGTAGGAATCGATCGTGGTTTATCGATATAAACAATTGATTTCAGATACCCACATAAAAAGTAATCTAACGGTGTCAGATCACAAGATCTTGGAGGCCAATTCACGGGTCCCTTTCTTGATATGATATTCTCATTAAAATTTTCTTTCAATAAAAACTTGGTTTGGCCTGCTGTGTGGCACGTTGTACCATCCTGTTGAAACCACCAGTCGGCTACACCAATATCTTGAATTTTTCGCAATAAAAATTCATTGATCATTGCTCTGTAGTTTGCGCCATTGACGTTTACACGCTGTCCTTCCGCATTTTTAAAGAAATACGGTCCGATGATGCCACCTGCCCATAAGCCGCACCAAACAGTGCGTTCTTCAGGACGCATTGGAAGCTCTTGAATCTTTTCTGGCTGTTCATCAGCCCAAATACGACAATTTTGTTTGTTGACGTATCCGGACCAATTTGGAGCTGCTCCAACGCTCATAAACCAAATCGATGATGCAAAGGAAGGTCAACCGACTTCAATTGTTGAACAAGCTGTATTTTGTATGCCTTCAAACCAAAATCTCTCTTCAAAATACGCCTCAATGTGCCATATGAGAGACCCAGAGCTTAAGAACGACGACGAATTGATTGATTGCGGTCTTCAAGTACACTTTGAGCTTCAGCAGCAATATTCACATTACATCGACTTGTACGGACTACTCTAGTCGGGTGATGAATATCCAATAATGAAAAAGTGGTTCGAAATTTATTGATTGTTTCGCGAATAGTGCGTTCAGTTGGACGATTATGAACACCATAAAATGGTCGAAGAGCACGAAAACAATTTTTCACTGAACACTGATTTTTGAAATAAATTTCCACAATTTGTAAACGTTGTTCTCGCGTAAGTCTATTCATGATGAAATGTCAATGAATAGTGAACACAAATGTCATATGAACATATCAGTTATCACGCAAGAATCCCAATAAAATCCCAGTTGGAAAAAGTACCTCCTATTGGGTCACGCTTTACATTTCTTACTTAATTCAAATACATGTAATTCGTTACTGTCCATCCTTGCCGTCAGCCAATACATTTTTCTGTATTTAAGTCTTAATTCTTCACTTTTCTTCTTGACGTATGCTTTCCATCATAGTTTAGCATCCAGGGTCATGCCGAGATACTTAGCTGTGTTCGCATGCGGTATTGTTTCCCGATTTATCGGAATATGTTCGAATCGTCTGTTTGTAAAGTTTATATGAACTGATTTAGCTTCATTTAGTTTTATTCTCCATATTTTTGTCCATTTATATATTTGTGTTATAGCTGATTGTAACTTCTGTGTTGATTCTATACGTTGCTTTTTCTAACAGCTGCAAAAATCGCCACTGTGTTGTTTTTTAATGTAGGAAGATCATAAATGTATAGTAGGTATAAAACCAGCCCTAATACACCACCCTGTGGAACTCCTGCGTTGATTTCTTTCAATTCAGAAAATGTGTCACCTAACTTTATCCTGAAGAACCTATCTTTCAAGTAAGATTCCAGTATTTAGCAAATTGCATTGGAAGAAGATTTCTTAACTTGTGCTTAAGTCCTCCATGCCACACTCTATCAAACGCTTGTGAAATGTCAGAAATACTCATGAACAGAGTTTTTTCTCCTCTAGCACTTTCTCAATTATACTGGTTATTCTGTGTATGTGATCAATTATTGAGTGTTGGTTACGAAAACCAAACTGATGATTTGGGATCAAGTTTTTACTCTTGATTATCAAATTTAACCATAATTACTAGTGCAATTTTCCACAAGCTTGGTACACATTTGATTCTAAATGCTGCTTGTGTAAGATTGGTGAGCTTTACCAGAGCTTTCCTTGGCAGTTCTTTCAAGATTTCTGCAGTAATAAGAAGGTAGCTAGGAGCTTTTTTCGTATTCATATTAGCTTTTATCATACGCTTGACTTCTTTTGGTGTTGTCGCGGTAGGATTTTCTCACTTTCTTGCACAGCTTGTTCAGTTACTACCTCGGGTTCCAACGTTTGGTCTTCAAATGGCTGGAATACATTTTCGAGGTGTTCAGCAAATTATCGAGCTTTGTCTTCATTATTTCTAGCCCATTTCTCACCTGCTATTCTTAGCGGAGGATTCTGCATTATTGGTCTTTTAATTCTTTTGGTTGCTTTCCAAAGAGAATATTCAGAACTGTTATCATTAGTTAAATTTCTTAAATAGTTGCTGATTGATTCATTTTTCAATCCTTTGATCTATCATCTTAGTTGTTGAGTGAGATTGTTCAAATGAGTTTTATCTTGGGGGGGAGGGGGGCCCTTGTTTGTTACCATACTCTTCTCGCTCTTCTTTTTTCTGCTAGGAGTTCCGTAATTTCTATAGGGTAGTTGTTTCTCTTCATTTTGTTTTTAATTTCAGCGGTATTTTGTATATCGTTTACAAATTAGTTACCAAACTTCTTTGTCTAATTGTTCCTCGTTGTATAATGGGATCATTAAATTAGTTAATTAGGTATTTTCTTCTAGCGGTAGTCCAAAGCATTCCCAATTAGTGTAATTATTTAATAGAAATGGGTTTCTTTCTTTCCGAATGATTTTTTCACTTAACGTTAGAAGTATCGATGAATGATATAATTTATAGTGTCGCAGCGCACACACACATTCAAATAACTGTGATATTTATACATAATCGTGATAATTTATATAAACTGTGATAATTGTGCATAGCTGTTTATTTATTTTATAATCTGTTCTGTGCCATTCCATCGTAATCGTGACAATTTACATCTACATAAACTTTTTTTTTTTATTCATAAATTCATCTACACTGTGATTGACTACGATTTGATCGTTAATATAATTATCAATTTAAATAATTAAATAATAAATATAATACAGTTCTGTCAACGTTTAATATAATACATACACCGATAATGTCTTGCAACACTTGCAAAAAAATGTTTCCTGCTCCGTATACTGGCATCGTTAAATGTAGTCTCTGCGAGAACCAATTTTGCTATGACTGCAATGGAATTGACCGTGCTGCGATCAATTCAATTAAAAAATATGGCAATATATGCTATCTTGGCGATTGCTGCAAACCACTGATCGCGAATGATAACATGTCCAGGATTCTGAAGAAAATTGACGTCATTGTAGACAAAGCCGCTGAAAATTTAGAATTAAAGAAGATTGAAACGGAGGTTGCTGAAAACCGCAAATTGATCAATACCTTGATAAATAAGTTGGGTGACGATAACGCCACTAAACCATTTTTGTCAAAAGTTGTAGAGTCTGGCTCCAACTCCGTTAATTGCGAATCGCCGAGGTTAGCGCAAGTTGTCGTAGGGACAGGCACACCTGTCAATTCGATTAAAACTGTTTCTATACCTGATAAGAAATATTTATATATCAGTCGTATTGATCCATCCGTCTCATCTGATCTGATTGTTAACTACATCTGTGAAAAACTGAAAAATTGCTCACCTGAGGAAATTAATTGTAAACTGTTACTCTCCAAAGACCGCATATTGGACAGTTCACTCACGTTCGTTTCCTTTAAAATTGGGTTGAAGGAGGCCCATTTCGACCTGCTAAATAACTCCAATGCTTGGCCTCCTGGTGTAATAATCCGGCCATTTACTAATTATCCACGCATAGCAAAAAACCGGACAGGGATCGTGTTTCAACATCTAAAGTAACTTCCCCGTTACTGAAGACACCATTGTTTACTCTTCGTAGCAGTGAAGCAGTTTCCCAGCCGCGGTCATTCTTAAATATCTACTACCATAATTCAAATAGTATCAGAGCCAAATCAAAATCTCTGTATTTGTCATTTTTAGAGGAAGACTTTGATGTTATTTGCATTGTTGAAACGTGGTTAACAATCCACTTTAAAACTGAGGAGTATTTTCCGTCATCTTATGCTGTTTTCCGGAGGGACAGGCATCTGCAAAGGGACACTTACGAAAAGGGTGGCGGTATTGTAGTCGCAGTCTCTAACAAATATTCATCCAGTCTGATAACGTTGGCTAATTGCGTTGCCGAAATTGTTGCTGTACTTATACAATTCCATTCATATTCGCTGATCATCTGTGTTACATATATACCCTGCCATTCGAGTATGCCAGTTTATCAAAGGTTTGTGGACACTGTCAAATCAAATATTGCTCCACTTCTTCAGCCGGAGGATCGTCTATTTATTTTTGGAGATTTTAACATTCTGGATATTGTGTGGGAGTATGTTGATCACAATTTGACTCCTATTAACATGAACGATGAAATGGATAACTTCATCTCGGAAATATTTTCGTTGGGGTTAAAGCAATGTAACAGTGTTACGAATAATAGTGGTAATGTGTTGGATCTGGCTTTTGTACCATTTGATCATGAGGTGACCGTATCGACATGTGAGCATTTGGCTGGATCGTCTAGTATTTTCCACTCTCCACTGAAGATTTCAGTTATGTTTGAATGTTGCGAGTTAGTCGAAGAAAATGTTAATTCATGGACTTACAACTTTATAAAGGGCGATTACAATTCTTTAAATGCATTTCTGGATACGTATGATTGGTCGTTTTTTTATGCTTGTAATAGTATTGATGACATGTTAATCGAATTTTATAGAATTATTAATCTAGGTATTGAGAAGTTTATCCCTAGACTGAAAGCTTTTAGCGTTAAGAAGGAACCGTGGTATAATAATGAGTTGATAAATCTAATAAATAGAAAGGACAAGGCTCACAAGAAATATAAATTGCATCCTAATGTTGTTAATTACAACTCGTTTGATGTATTTCGTAAGAAGTATATATGTCTAAACCGATTTCTTTACAGCTGTTATATTCTGGAAATTGAATCATTAATTAAATCGAAGCCAAATAATTTTTGGCATTTTGTTAACTACAAAAGTAAGTCTAATGGTTACCCTTCTACCATGTATTTGAACGACCGTTCCTGTGATAACATACAGGATACTTGTAATTTGCTGATTTCTTTCAGAGTGTATATAGTTCGAAATCAAATCTTGGTAATTTCAGTAATGTTGCAAGTAATTCTAAGTTTTCAATGTTTCGTCTGGAAGTGGATACTATTTTATCCGAATTGTCTAATATTGATATTAACCAAAGTGCCGGTTTCAATTCTATTCCACCCATTTTTCTAAAATTAACCGGTAAGGTAATTTCTTCCCATATCTCCGTACTATTTAATAAAAGTCTCGCTGAGGGTTGCTTTCCTATTGCATGGAAACGCTCACTTATTAAGCCGATTTTCAAATCCGGATCTCGAAGCGATGTCGAGAACTATAGAGGTATTTGTATTCTTTCAGTTTTACCAAAGCTTTTTGAGAAACTAGTTAAAGATCAATTATTCTTTCATGTTAAGACTTTCATTTCTTCCAAACAGCATGGATTTTTCCCTGGTAGGTCAACTATTACTAATTTAGTTTTGTTTACTAATTGTATTTCAAGGGCTCTATTAAATGGTAATATTGTGCAGGTCGTTTACACTGATTTTTGTAAGGCTTTTGACAAGATCGATCATGACTTGCTGTTGCGGAAACTTATTTCATTGAATTGTAACTACTTGCCAGTTGATTGGATTAGATCTTATCTAAAATCCAGAACTCAATTTGTGAAAATTGGCAGCTTCACTTCAAGAGTGATTGATGTTTCTTCAGGAGTCCCTCAAGGCAGCCATTTGGGTCCCATGCTCTTCATTCTTTTCGTAAACGATGTGGTCAACTGTCTAAGTCATTCCGACATTCTCATTTATGCGGACGATATAAAAATCTTCAAAACTATTTCTTGCGCCAATGATGCACTTGACTTTCAGTCTGACCTGACAAACTTCAAGGCTTGGTGTACATCGCATAATTTGATTCTAAACATCTCCAAATGCAAAACAATGTGTTTCACCCGCGTAGTCTTACCCACTAGTTACGATTACTTCTTTGATGGTTGTAGTATTGAAACTGTTGATACTTTTAAAGATTTAGGTATAACCTTTACTTCGAATTTATCGTTCCATAAACATGTTGAAGGTTGAATTTCTAAAGCGAATTCTATGCTTGAATTTGTTAAAAGGTTTGCTAAGGATTTTCATGATCCTTACGTGTTTAAAACTTTATATGTCTCTTTTGTTCGTTCATTGTTGGAATATGGTGTTGTAATATGGAATCCGTTTTATATTAACTATTCAGATCGCATAGAAAGGGTTCAGAAGCGATTTTTAATGTACGCATTACGAAGGTTGCCTAGAGATGCGAATGTACCTGCTTTCATACTCCCAGCGTATCGAGGTAGATGTAAATTAATAAATATGGAGCCGTTATTTATTCGTAGAATTGAAATTAGCGCAATGTTTGTTCGAGATTTATTGGTGTCTAAAATCGATTGTTCGGAAATTTTGAATTTGCTTGATATATATACTCCATTACGTGTGCTGCGCGATAAAGATTTCCAAATTAAGTTGCCGTTTTGCAGGCAAAACTACGGTAAATGTGAGCCGGTTTATCATTCTTCTGCTTCCTTTAATAAAGTACGGCCGGCTTTTGACTTTAATCTGTCTAGAAATGCATTTAAGGAATTGATGTCGAAGCTTCTTTTGAATTATTGGTAATCTTTGTAATCTTTACATTATATAATTTTATTAAATTTCTTATTTAAGTGATGTAACCAGTTATGTACAAGTTGGTAATAAATAAATAAATAAATAAATAAAATAATCAGAGTTTAAGTCATGGCTTTCATCTACTTGTATCTAATTTACAGTTATGTTCTTTATTATGAAGAAATCAATCAGATCTGGTACTTTGTTTGGATCAGTTGGCCAGTAGGTTGGTTTTCCAGTTGAGAGGGCTTCACAACTGCATTTCCTGATAGCTTTTAGGAGTTCTTTACCCTTAGTCGTTGTTAATCTGGAGCCTCAGTAGACATTTTTTGGATTAAATTCTCCTCCAAGTACAAATCGTTTTCCTAGTTTCGGTGGGCAGTAAATACTACCAATACAAGTAGAACTCTTTTGCTTTTGACAATAAGAGCTGTTGCTTGGATTTCTTCTGTTTCATATTTTAACTCTTTATAGTGATGAATAATATTTCTAATTATAACAGCTCTACCTCCTTTAGCAGTGTTCTAGGGTGAATAGTGTGATATATTTGATAATTTTTAAATTTAATGATTGATTGTCTAGTGAAATGTGTTTCCATGATGAGACATACATCGATTTTTCTGTGTACAGGACCACGTGTAATTCTTATTGATGTTGCATCAGTCCATTGGCACTCCAACTGCTGGCTCCTTTAATACTATACTCTAGTTTCTGTAATCGCTCATCAAATGTATTTAGTCTGCTTAAAATTAATTTAAGTGTTTGAGTTAAATCGTCATTTTGAGCAGTTTTTTAGTCACTTCATAAGTCATTTTACCCAATTGTCCATAAGTCGCCCTACACGCTACGATTTACTTCGGGTTGGTTCATCTTAACCGCTTGCTTCCTGAATAAACTTGAATTTTTAGCAATCACATTCTTATTTTTGATGTTTTGCAGTTCAATAGCAACGCTTCATCCTCTATAGTTAGCCGAATGGTTTTCTCCATAGTGAACGAATTTAGGTTGACCATTTTGAGCTTTTACAAATTGAGAGCTTTTTTAATTTTTGGTATGATGTTTACATAAATATTTAACATACCTGGATTCGCTGTTACAATATTTTTGTGTTTGTCCATAGCCTTGGTATTGTTTACATTGTACATAAGCTTAGATCTTCTTAGAGGATGTACTTAATTTGATAAATTTTTTCGATATCTTCATCAGTATCGAATGTCAACATAAACATGTTGAGAAGTACTTTGCCTTTCCGTCTTAGCTTGCTTTCAGGTTATCAATTATTTTTTCTGGTTTACACTTAGAGTGTAGGTTTGTAGCCATTACCCTAATTAGTCTGGTTTATTTGTCTTCAAACGTGTGCCAAGCACGTTTTCTTCGTTTAACATTTTTGTCATTTTTCTATAAGTTTCAGCATCTTCCAAGTTTATTTTAATGGTGTCTCCATTCCTCACCTTTTCAATAAACTTATCAGTAGTAGTTATTGTTTTTATTTTCTCCTAGGGTAAATCGTAGTCTTTGACTTCATCTATTACTATTGGTGGCGGTGGAGGTATTTTTTTTTTGGTTATTTCTGGATAATATTTGCAACATCATCCTTTAATTGAGGTGGGGACGGCATATTATTCCGTTTCCTTTTTTTCTTCCCACCGTTAACTCTTATCCACTCAGTTTCTCGACCTAGTTCTTCTTCATCCGTATGATACTCTTGTAGAGTTGTATTCTGGTTAGCAGTAGAACCGATGTCCTCCTTCGGCTTAAGAGCTGTAACTTCGTTTTCAAGCGTCTTCATACGCTCCTGCATCCAAGCAATTGTAATATTCAGTCGCTTGTTTATATTGTTGGCTTCAACTAATGCATTATTAGCTTTCACAATTCATTGTGAAGCTTTTCTTCGTTTGTAGAACGAGTGTTTTGGCTGCTGGCCCCAATCGAGAGCCCTCTTATCGGAGAATACGATACTTTCTTACTCCTCTGGAAGGGATGTGAATTATCCTTTTCTGTTTCACTCAATTAAGCTTCTTTATTCACCAACATGTCTTGAGATTGGGTAAAATAATTGTAGTATAGCAATGGCTAGTCTCCGCCAGAATACATGAGACCGTCCTCCGAAGAGGGTGAATTTACTTGAGCAACAGGGTGTACCACCTGGGGTTTTAGTTTCCATATTTGTTCCGCTCATTGCTCATTTATAGTGTAATGCACTCGCCTCTAGTATTTCGCCGATGCTTCACATCGTTGCCCGGGTGTTACCACGTGGAGGTATATTAGACACATTTGGTGGTTTCTACATAGATGCAGCGTTGGAATATAGACCACGAGATACATGGCTACAGGTCAACCCCTACCCTATTAAGACGCACCCAACACCCCGAATTGGATCTAGCAAAATAAAAAGTTGAGCGTGGATTTTCTGAAGAGTATCTTCGCACAGCTTGCGGTTTGGATATCAGAAATGTTTTGTGGCGTGATTCAAAAACTGTTCGATTACTTTCGACTTACGTTGAGACCAAGCCGTTTTTGTCACTACAACTGGAGCAATCACCTCAAAAAGCCATATGATGGGATCGAATAAATAATCATTAAGGAATACAACAATCACGTGGGTGGAGTCGATCTAATGGACAGTCTTAGTGGCCGCTACCACATTCGAATGAAGACTAGAAAATGGACAAATCGATTTTTTTTTTCACCTATTGGGAACAACTTCCAGGAAAAACAGCTTCCTGACTTTCGTACTGAAGTATTATTATTATTATTGAAGGGCCATGTAGGCGATAAGCCACCTCGTACTGTGGCCTAAAAGATCTATTGTGCTGGACCCTGCTTAATTATACGTCCAGTCAATATTCAGGCTCTTAATGAATCTGATCATGCTACCGGCCGGCACAAGATACATACTATCTGGGCTCATTGTTCTCGCTCCTAGATGTTGCAGTCTTTGCTGGAAAATGGCTAGGCATTGGCACAGAACATGTTCCGCTTCCAGATCGCAGAAGCGGCATCCATCTGTCGTACTTAGGCCCATCTTCTTAAGGTGATACCTTAAGCGGACATGACCTGTGAGGAAGCTAGTAAGCAGCCTCAACTCAAATTTCCTACGTTCAACACACTCCTTAACCCTGACGGACGAAGGTGATATACATTTCTTCGCCTGTCGCAAACCTGGAATTCTGCACCAGTAGGAGGGCTTTTGAACATCCTCCCAGCGTTTTACCGCTGCTCTAAGGTGTCCCTTAGTGACACCGCAGAAGGTTTCTGGTTTAATAAATGGAGAGGTAGAACCCTCACGGGCGAGGCCATCAGCTGCTTCATTTCTTTCGAATCCAGTATGACCTGGCACCCACATAAGTGTTACCTTATTTGATCCTGCCAGATGTTTAATAACCTTCAGACAATCCCATACTTGCCTTGACTCCATGGTACAAGACCTAAGAGCCTTTAAGGCCGATTGGCTGTCTGATACTTCTGCTTGAAAAACGGTAGCATTGGTACCCAAGGACTTCGATAGGGCAGTGCCACTCCCGTGTATTCCTATCCCCGCCCCATCTTCCGTTTTTCATCCGTCTGTAAGCCATACCATGGACCCTCGCTCAAAGGATGGTTCACCTGCACTTCACACACCCCGGTCAGGTAACCTAACACAAAATGGTTTTTGGAAGTCCAGTTTAGCTGGCATACAGTCGGAAGGCATGTTGCTTTCAGTTCAGTTCTAGGATAACCCCTCGCTGGAAAAAGGAACTGTAGTACCGTTTAATAAGGGAGCTGTAAGCGCGAGCTTTTTCCTCCTCGTAAAAGGAACAATGGCAGTTTTGTTTGGATTGACGCTGAGTCCTTCGTGGTAACACCACTGCCATATTATATTGAGTGCATTTTCCATGCGATCAGAAATGACTTCATCAAACTTGCCCCTGATTATGATAGCCACATAATCCGCATAGCCCTGGGCATCAAACCCATGGCTACTCAGAAGGACCAATAGTCTGTCAATAACCAGTGATCACAAAAGAGGAGATAGTACGCCTCCTTGGGGACAGCTCTTTACGTCTTTGTTGGTTACTGACTCGCCACCTAGTCTGGCAGTAATCTCACGATGTTCCAGCATGGAACGGATCCACCTAGTTGTAGAAAGCGGAACCCTTTTTTCCATTGCTGCCCTATATATCGATCCATAGTAGATATAATCAAACACAAAGGCACAGAGGGCAATTTCCTTATATGTCACCGCTTTTTCAATCCTCGTGACTAGACTGCTAAGGGCCATCACAGTGGATATAATATAATATGTCCCGGTGCAGCGGATTTTTTCCAAGGACCTCACTTCTTATTTGATAGTCCAGGATTTTTTCCATCATCTTCAATAGAAACGATGTAAGGCTAATTGGCCGATATGCCTTGGCCTGGGTGTCTGGACGACTTTCCACCCCCCCCCATTCCTTGGTATAAATTCCACATTAACCTTCCTACACAGTTTCGGAATATAGTTAAAAGCATAACTTGCCCGAAACATCTGGATCAAGCTGGGGAGTATTTCCTCAAAACCTTTTTGAAGTAAAGCTGGAAAGATACCATACTCTCCAGCAGATTTGAATGGTTTGAAAGACCCAATAGCTCATCTCACCTTGCTGGGTGTGAAAATTTTCCCAGAGAGACTCCAGATCCTACTGTGAGGCGCATATGCCACCTCACTTGAGGGATCATGCGGGTCCTCTTGGGCTCCTACCACTACTGAATCCGGAAAGTGGGTCTCTAACAGTACCTCTAAGGTTTCCATCCGGTTTTCAATGAACCTTCCATCTTGTTTCTGGAGAAGTCCTAAACCATTTGAATGATCCCTGGAAAGGACTTCCTGGAGACGAGCTGCAGAAAGCAATTCATTGATTCCCTCACAGAAATTCCTCCAGGTAGCCCTTTTGGATCTTCTTAATTCGAGATTATATTCCGTCAAGGCCTTCTTATAATAATAATCTTCTCGATTTTTTCCTCAGTTTACCCAGTTTCCCGTTCCCGGGCAGCTGTTCTCGTTAGCCAAGTGTATAGAATTACGCAGCTGGTTTGAACAGATCTCCAAACCCTCTGAAGACTCTATGTTCCCCACAACCGAGGGCATTTCTTCGGTCAGTTTAGGAATTCTAATTTCCTGCCGCTGCATGGTCTCGGTCGCCAAATAGAATCTGATGTGCAAGTGATCCGATAATGAGGCCTCTTCAGCCACATGCCAGTTTTTGACCAAGTCGCTGAAATGCGGACTAGCAAGTGTCAAATCTAGGACCTCTTGCCCAATCGCATTTATAAAAGTAGGTATCCTTCCCCTATTGACAATGTCTACATTATTTGAGATCAGAAATTCAAAAAGGTACTCACCCCTGCGCGTCTGCATCGCATCCTATCAGGTAGGTCAGCTCATTGCGTTTGCAATGAGCTATGAGCCGCCTAACTTCAAGTGGAGGTATCAACTCTGAGTCTCCAGGAAAGTAGGTGGAGGCCATTATAGCCTCCTGTTTGCCTCTTTCACCAAAAACCTCCATCATTACTGCAACCAAGTCCCTGGAGATCAACTGGGAATAAAATTAATGAACTCGAAATTGACGAATGAAATTGACTCTGAAATGGGAATAAAATTAATTTGCGAGCTGGCCAAAATAGCCGCTCTTGGACTCTCAGTTCCGTTATGATAAATCAATTTACCCACTTGATTTTGTATACCTCTAATTTGGTTACCTGTCACCTGTAGACGCCTGTAGATAAACCTACGACAAAAGACGTCCGAAGACGCCTTTGCATGATGCAGGTTTATCTGCAGGTAGGCGATGTATGCCTTTATTTTTCCGAAGGCCTCTTCAGAAGGCCCTGCTCAGCCTCCTTTTCTGCATCGCCACCACCCTCATGCTTTTTTGACCAGCCTATGGCTGACCAATGTCCTTCATCTCCGTTCTACTGGCTACCGCTGCCTGAGAGCCTCCAAGCCTCACCAGGGACTTGCGCGGGAAGACTCCTTGCGGGGTCTTCCCCCGTGGAACCCATGACGCCTTCTCTCTTGCCCGCCTTCTCCTCACCTGTCTTCTGGAGAGGGCCGCCACCCCAGTGGTCTTGGCTACAGGTGCCGCCACCGTAGCCTCCACATGCTTCACCACTTGGGTCCCACCTAAAGAAACCGTTTTGTCACCACCCTGACCACCCTTGGGATGCAGTTGAACAGTCCCCAACTTATAGTTGATTTTAAAGCCAATCCGCTTGAGCTTCTCAACTGAAGAGTGGTCCATAGAGAAGGTGCAAAAGGCTGACGATCCTTTCACCTCTCTCCTGATCACTCTCCAGTTAATCGCCTGCATGCCCTCGTTTTGGCTTTTGATAAATCCAAAAAGTATATTCATGGCTTACCCATGGCTTAATAGTCCCTATGGCCTCCCTGAGCCCCTGGGCAGTGGCCCGGTCAGCGCAGGTTACTACCAGCCAACCAGGCCGAAGCTGACTGCCAAGGAACTTCGGTTTAAGCTCCTTGGCCTCTTAAGCTGCTCTCCAGTGAGGCCAACCTCAGGAAAACCAGATAGCAAGATCCCAACTATCTTAGACTTCGCAGCCTGCCTGAAGGTAACTCCAGACCGGACCGCAGAACCCGATACTGCCGGGACAGATTCTTCCTCCCTGGCCTTTTTTTGTGCCGGTGGAGTACTCTCATCCGAGCGAATTCTCTTCGACGGTAGGGCCTCAGTGGGAGCACAAGTCTTTCTTTGTGGCCGCATCGCCAGAAGCCTTGTCTCGCTTCCGGGCGTTTTTCCCTCAGCAAGAAGCCTCTTATACCGCTTTTTCGCGGCTCCACACATTTTCACGCTAGGAGCCGCGACAGGTTTGTCAATGGTGTTGACCTTACCTTTCGGGTCCTCCCCGACGTTCATGCTCCCCCTGCTAAAACCACCCTCGTACTGAAGCAGCAGAAGGCCTTTGTACGATGGCTACTCTCCAACCGGCGAAACGTGGTCGGCCATCATTTTCGGAATCGCCGCCTCCAGTCAATACGACAAAATAGGGCATTGGTGTATATTTTTAGATAGATCGGGCAAAAAGATGTGCAAAATGGCTAACTGTAAATCTAAGCCCAAGCATTTTGCAAAAAATGTAATTTAAATTTATGCAACTCAACAACTAAAAATTGTTTCTTAAAATTCCACTACAAATCGTAGTTTTTGTTTAACATTCGACCCTGATCCGCCTGAAGGCGGTTTTTTATTTTTACTTGTACACGGTCAGGATTGGGCCAAATTTAATTTCTGACATTGGATTTGTGTTTCTGGTACTAAAATTACTCTGTCGTGATTTTGTTGACCCGAAAAAAAATTATCGCATTAGAGGGTTAACAATGTAATTTATTTTTTACAAAGACTTGTATTGTTTTTTTAGAATGGAAGTCTTTTTAACTTAATATAAATCACCAACAAAGCTAATCCTTTTAATATTTCAATTCTTTGATTAATTATATTAACTATCTCTAATAATAATTATATTTTTCTTTTTATCATTTTTCAGATACTAACATGGCATACACAAACAAAAAAGAATGCACCGGCATTAGCATTAGATACCAAAAAATATAATCAAACCAATTTAATTAGTTTACATCAAATTTTAGTTTAAAATCAAAAAGATAAAAATTAAAAAAAAAAAAATAATTAATTTTAATTAAATTAAAAATTAAACAAAAGTTGTGTTAAAACCAAAAAAAAAACAAAAAAGATAATTTTGAATCTATTTTTAGGGGTGCTATATTTTTTTACCAATTCGTACTTAAAAGCAAAAAAACAAAGATAAAATGTATAATTAAAAAATAATTAAAATAATTAACGCCGCGTTCATTGCCGTAATAAATTAAAATTAATTTTTTTTGAGTTAGTTTTATGATCGAATGACGATACGAATATTTTATATTCTTGAATTTATTGTTGGCAAATTGAACGTTGTTTTGATTAAAAATATTTAATAACAAATGAGAGTAAATCAAGTAAAAATTTAAATAAAATATAATTATTATAAATAATTAATATTAATAATCATTAGATAGGCTTAAACAATTTTTTTCTTACAGATAGAATTTATTAATGTAATATTTTTGGTCGACTTTTATGTTTTAATTTATTAGTTTTAAGATTTTTAATTCTTGTACCATTCCTTAATTTTTAGTTAATATTATTATTATTATTATTATTATTTTAGGTACCTTAACTAATTTCAAATTTACATAAACATTCCACATATTTAATACAACACTTACATCACAAAACAATATTTATTTTTGTCTTCCAATCGCTTTTCAATTAATTTTTAAAAAATTTTGGTATGGCTGCAGCCAAATGGAAGCAAGGATTTTATAACAATTTAAAAACAATCTTTGATAACTTTGATAGTGTCAACATCTTCATTTTTCATCAAGATGTTTCTTAACTCCGTATCTTGTATCTAATCCAAATTAACATGTAATCATGTAATTTTGCTCTTCAGAGGAAGCCTAAAAATTATTCCACATCTGCTTTTCTTATGTTTTCGGGATTTCAGAGAGAAAATTCACATCATGTGAAACACGTACACTCAACATCAAAATCAAAATTTGGAAAACAAATATCTCGAAAATAAAATCCAGAGAAATTAAATTTCGATGTGACAAAATCTCGAAAACCAGAAATTCGAATTACTAAGCGTTTCTGGGACAAAGATTACGATTTCTTTAAACCAATGCATCAATAAAATTCACCCGAAACAGCCCAATAAAGAACATAAAACAGAATAAATTTCTCGACCACAGAATGCTAAGGCAGGCCACACATGTACAGTTTTAACTGATAGTTTTAACTGTGCAGTTATAATTGTCAGTTTTAACTGTGAATTGAGATGCACACACACGTTCAGTCTAATCCTTCAGTTATTATCATGGATTTGAATGAGCGGAACGATTTGGCTGCTCTCGGTGTGGGTTTTTTAATATTAAAAAAATTAAATAAAAAAAATTCTAAAAAGTGGTGCAAGAAGTGGCTTCAACAACGAAATTTATCTTTCCATATAAATTTATTAAAAGAATTAAGTGAAGAAGAACCACTAGATTTTCTCAATTATTTGCGTATGACTGAAACAATGTACGAAAAATTGCTTTCATTAGTATCCCCTTTGATTAAGAAGAAACATACAGTCAAGAGAAGAGCAATATCTCCACATGAAAGATTAACTGCTACCTTGAGATTTCTAGCAACAGGTTGGGCAAATGAGTGTCTCAAATTTTCTACAACAATATCTCCTCAAGCACTTGGAAAAATTATTCCAGAAACATGTGTCGCCTTATATAAAGTTTTACGAAAGTAGATGGAGGTATGCACATATTTTATAAATTAAAACATATTTTTTTTTATTAGAAAACATTTTTGATTTTTATAAATGAACCGAAATGAATTTTAATCGACTTATTGTTAGTATCAAATCAATTTTTGTTTTCAAGATCTTCTATTTATCATCATTAAATTGTGAAAAATAAGAGTATGCTGTGGTGTCATGAGAATAGAAGGAATGTCCAGTTGTTTCATGAAAAATTTCTCCGAATGATTGAAGTATTTCACTTGAAGGTGTCGATGTTGTATTCGTGGAAATAACAATAGGGCTTTGACTTTCCGATGTGTTTAAATGACTCATTTCAGCCTCAAATAGTATGTCATTTTTTTTTCCGTAGTAAGAGGCATGCGTTTTCTAGTCCTCTTAACCTCATAGCAATAGTTTTTCCTATCAGATCATAACGATCAGGTTGATCCCTAGGAGTTTTAAAATAGTCACGCACTGTAGTCATCATTTCTGTTGACAGTTCATCATTTTTTTTTTTTTTTAATTATAACCAGGCCTTGACATTGGTGTTTTTGATTTTTTTGCTGCAGCATCATCAATTATTTGTGAAGAGCCTTCACTTTCATCATTCGTATTTTTTTCAAGTGGAACTGTATTGTCACTCGATTCCTAAAAAAATATAAATATATATTATTAAAAAATTAAATTTTAAAAAAATTAAAAAATTAATATTACATTTATTATTTTGTGCTTGCTTCAGTTTCCAAACTCAGAAGAAAAATGGAAGGAGATTGCAACTTCGTTTAGTGAAAGATGGAATCAATCACAGTATGGCTCTTCTAGCAATAGTTGACGCCAAATACCGATTCCTACTAGCAGATTTTGGAACAAATGGACGGATTTCTGATGGCGGTGTTCTTCAGAACACAAATTTCTTTGAAAATCTGGTGAACGAGAATTTACATATTCTTCAGTCTGACGATGTTTCCGAGAATTTCAAAAATGTTCCGTATGTCTTCGTTGCGGACGATGCGTTTCCTCTCAGAACGGATATTTTAAAGCCATTTAGGCAAGGACAATTAGATTCAGCCGAAAATGAGGTTTTTAACTATCTCGAGCAAGGCACATTGTCGAAAACATTTTTGGGATACTTGCCTCACTGTTTCGTATTTTTCAAAAACTTAGAACCATTCAATGTGGAGAAGATCATAATGGCTACTGGTGTTTTAGATAATTTTCTGATTGAACATCAATCTCGTAAATACGCCCTTGCAAACTGTTTGTATCAAGAAAATCGTAATGACGGGTCTATTATTTCTACTAGTTGCGATAGTTATCAATCAAACATGATTCCACTTCAATGTCGTCGAGGAAATATTTGTATTGATGCAAAACAAATTAGAAATAATTTTATGAACTATTTCATGAATGATGGCCAAATCACATGGCAAAACAAGCACATTTTAAAAAACAAATAAATATTATAACAAATACTATAATAAAAACAAATATATAGTACGTTAATCATATTGTATTTTTCTTACCTCTTCAATTTCATTGTCCAGATTTGAAATTAACGCTCTCAACAGGTCGTAATACCAAAGAACCGGCTTATAAATACTGTTTGTAGATGTTCCAGACTTCTTTGAACCCTGAACTTTTCTATGTTCCTTGCGAAAAGCAGATCTTAAGCTATTAATTTTTGCTATAACACATTTTTTTCAGCACCAGGTTCTATTTCTTTTAACTTAATCACTAACTTGTTGTCTTCTTTGGCACGGTCATGATAATCACTACATTTAACTTGCCACAAACAAGGTTCGGATCTATGTATACCAATAAAATCCTCAATAACTTGGTTATGTTTCCGTGACATGATATTAATTTGTATTTACTTCAAAATAAAATAAAAATTATATAAATAGTCGAACTAGTTTTGTATAATTCAATGTTTTAATTATTATATGAAACGTCCTCTCTTCTCAAAATGTCGACACAAAACTGAGAACTGTGCAGTTAAACCCCCACACACGTTCAGTTCAGTTAATCGTTTCAGTTAAAAATATAAAAATTTTAAAGTTCTCAGTTAAACTGTACAGTTAAGTTTAACTGAACTGAAATACCCACACACGTACAGTTTTAACTGACAGTTTTAAATGTACAGTTAAAACTGTCAGTTAAAACTGTGCGTATGTGGCCTGCCTAAGGCAGGCCACACACGTACAGTTTTAACTGACAGTTTTAACTGTGCAGTTATAATTGTCAGTTTTAACTGTGAACTGAGATACACACACACGTTCAGTCTAATCCTTCAGTTATTATCATGGTTTTGAATGAGCGGAACGATTTGCCTGCTCTCGGTGTGGTTTTTTTATTAAAAAAATTAAATAAAAAAAATTCTAAAAAGTGGTGCAAGAATTGGCTTCAAAAACGAAATTTAACTTCCCATATAAATTTATTAAAAGAATTAAGTGAAGAAGAACCACTAGATTCAGGCTCTTAATGAATCTGATAATACTACTGGCCTCTACAAGATACATACTATCCGGGCTCATTGTTCTCCCTCCTAGATGTCGAAGTCTTTGCTGGAAAATGGCTGGGCATTGGCACAGAACATGTTCCGCTGATTCCGCTTCCAGACCGCAGAAGCGGCATCCATCTGTCGTACTTAGGCCCATCTTATTAAGGTGATACCTTAAGGGGACATGATCTGTGAGGAAGCCAGTAAGCAGCCTCAACTCAGGTTTCCTAAGTTCAAGACACTCCTTAACCCTGACAGACGAAGGTGATATACATTTCTTCGCCTGTCGTAAACCTGGAATTCTGCACCAGTAGGAGGACTCTTGAACATCCTCCCAGCGTTTTACCGCTGCTCTAAGGTGTCCCTTAGTGACGCCGCAGAAGGGTTCTGGGCCAATAAATGGAGAGGCAGAACCCTCACGGGCGAGGCCATCAGTTGCCTCGTTTCCTTCGATTCTAGTATGACCTGGCACCCACATAAGTGTTACCTTATTTGAGCCTGCCAGATGTTTAATAACCTTCAGACAATCTCATACCAGCCTTGACTCAACGGTACAAGACCTAAGGGCCTTTAAGGCCGATTGGCTGTCTGATACAATATAAATTTTTGCATCGTTTAGGCCTTTTGATATGCCTATCCTAGCGCAAAGTTCTATAGCAAGTAGCCTTTGCATGAAAATTATATAAATAGTCGAACTAGTTTTGTATAATTCAATGTTTTAATTATTATATGAAACGTCCTCTTATCTCAAAATTTCGACACAAAACTGAGAACTGTACAGTTAAACCCCACACACGTTCAGTTCAGTTAATCGTTTCAGTTAAAAATATAAAAATTTTAAAGTTCTCAGTTAAACTGTACAGTTAAGTTTAACTGAACTGAAATACCCACACACGTACAGTTTAAACTGACAGTTTTAACTGTACAGTTAAAACTGTCAGTTTAAACTGTACGTGTGTGGCCTGCCTAAGAGTGAAGTAGAAACAAATAAATTTTGTCGTGACTGTGTTTAGAAGGAAGAAAACATTTGTATGGAGGTAACTTTAATAGATAGTAAAAATTAAGAGATCATTATAGCTTTATGTACGTATATATAAAACACTTTGTTATTCTTTTATTTTCTTGCTCTAACATCTTTCTTGCTCAGTTTTATACAAAATAAAATAACAAAACTTTATAAAATTTCCAAAACAACATTTTAGTGTGTCAAGATTTTTTTTCTAGATGGGGTCTTTCGAGTTTTTTGAGATGTTTAGAACCGATTTTCGCGTTATGATCCAATACGGATATTTCTCGAAATGGGGTAATACCCTTGGTATGAAAGGGTAAGACCAAATGAAGAATTTTTTTGATAAACTCAAATCTATAGAACATGTACTAGCCCGAAAAGAGTGTAAAATACGCGGTTGGACAACATATACGGAAATGTTAACGCTATTCCCATCATTTGACATACTTCGAGAATTTTTATATTACAACTTAGTACTTTTAACCAGTTATACATTTGGTTTTATAACAATAGTTAGCGCATTTATACTAGCAAGTCATGTACCTGAAAATTCTTTATATACAAAACCACTCGATTCCTCGTTATCACAATCGACGACTACAGCAACAACAGCGCATGTCTTATATAACGGCAATCAAACTGATAATAGTATTATCTTACCAACGTCGCCAACTAATAACGATGAAGAAATTGAAAATATTATTATTGATATAAATATGTTTAATGACAAACTTGATGATATTGCTGATACCGTTTTATTATGTGATAACAAACAAAATCTAACGAATCAAAATTATTTTATGAAATTAAGTAAAATTTTATTTACAAAAGATGTCTTTAAGATTAAAAACAAAACCAATAATTTTTATGATTATAACACTAATGATTATAATTATCATTATCATTATCCATTAAATTTGTGGTTATACAAAAAATATTTATGATAATATTGCAATAATAAATAACTGAAACTTTTTCTATAATATTTAGACGGAATATTGTTTGAAAAAGAATTTTAATTTAAAAAAAAAAAAAAAACAAAAAAAACCCTCACCCTTGGTAATACCCTTGGCTAATCACCCTTGGTGATAAAGTGGACTATTTCTCCGTAATAAATATTTCTCAATCTGCCTAATGCATATATACGAATTCCTCATTCATGGGGGGTGGGAGAGAGGGGGGGCTAGAGCTATCTTCAAGACAGTATACGAAATCTTCTCAATGGGAAAAACACGCGTCGAAGTAAAATGAATTAATATTGAAAAAAATTGGAAAGCCTTGGCTTTTATTTTTCAGATTTCGAATGCCGCGATTTGAAAAACCTGAGAACAGTGGTGTAACTTAAATTTAAGATTAGATAGCTCAGATTAAGCTTAAAATGCGAATTTGCAGAACGGTACATTTCTAGAAAAATTTTAAGATAAGGCGGTGGTCTAATTTTTATGAAAAGAAGAAATCATTCCTGTTACTATTAAATATTTTCTTAAGACATTCTCAACCATTTCCTCTCGGTTCTTAAAATTAGCTCAACTCGTTTGAAATCAATGCGTTCGACATCAAACGACAACGATTTTCTAGATTTTTTAAGTTTTCGAAATTTTAAACATTTTCGAATTTGTTCGAATTTTGCTCTGCGCTTAGCTTTGAGTTGTAAGAACTTGCAGAATTACACATATAAATCTAAATGGTGATATTTAAAAGAGTTTTTGAGATTATGTAGGTTATTCGAAATTATTTAAGAATGTCCAGGTTATTTACGTTTTACATGGCGGTGATTAGCACGTACAGGATTCCCTTTGGTTTTACATGCTTACGGACAATTTGATATTTGAGATCTTTCAAGAATATTAAAGATACTTTGAAAATTCGACATTTTTGAGATTATTTCGAAATTCTTAATACGTTTCAAATTATATTCGAAATTTGTGATGCTTTATCGATATATTTAGAAATCGTCATAACATAGAGTTGTAAAATGTTTCGCTTTATTTGAGGTCATTCAAATGACTCACGTTCTATTTCATCTACTTTTGAACGATGGCCTGAATATGTCCTGAAAGTTAAATCTGAGTAAACCAATTGGTTTTCTTACACATGGAACGCTTGAAAAAGGAAACACATTTGACAAATATTCTGAATTTTGTTCAAAAAATACCCTTTCTTGGGAGTTTAAAAGCTTCGACAAGTAGAAGCTCTTATAACTAAAAGTTAAAACGAAAGACAGAATTTATGGAAAGGCACAAAAATTTCCGAGAAAGTATAAATAAATTATCAAGCTTAAAGCCCATTGAGAACAAATACTCTAAATTAATGCCAAAATACCACCTTCCTTTATTATATCAAATTTGAAAGTCACAAGGTTTGGTTAAGCTGGAAAAGCTCTTAAAACTAACAGCTCTTAATAATCTATTAATCATAAATATTCTAAATCCTACCTTAAGTTTCGTTAATGCTAAAGGGTTAGTTTAAAAAACTTCGATAAGTGAAAGCTCTTAAAACTAAAGCTCTTGACAATTTAAAAAAAAACATAATTTATGCTCATATCACATTTTATTAAAACCCTGAAATTATTAAAAAGCTCAAAAATGTTAAGTTCAAACCGAAAAAGTATGACTTAATTGTCAAGCTATAAGCTCAATTGTCAAACTATAAGTTTATTCAAAACAAATATTCCAAATTTATTCCAAAATTCCACCTTCCTTTAAACTATGAAATTTCCAAATAAAAAGTAAATGATTTAGGTTAAAAAGCGTCGACACGTGAAAGCTCCTAAAACTAAAATGTCGACATTTTTTGCAAATACATAATTTATGTTCATAAAATCTTTTAAGAAAAACCTCAAATTATGGACAGGCTCACAAACGTTAGGTTCAAATCCAAAAAGTATAAATTAATTATTAATCTTAAAGCTCATTGGAAACAAACATTCTAAATGTATCGCAAAGTTCCGTTACAAAGGGAAACGGAATTTTAGGATAAATTGTTTAGAAAGCTTCGAGCAGTGAAAACTCTTAAAACTAAAAGCTCTTGAAACTTTATGTAAATACTTATTTTTTGCTCATAAAATTATTAAACGACTCAGAAATAAATGTTAAGTTTAAACCCAAATACATAGTACGAACTAATTATCAAGCTTAAAGCTCATTGAACACAAATATTCTAAATTTATCCAAAAATACCACCTTCCTTTGTAATATCAAATTATAGAGTTAAATGTTTCGGTTTGAAAACTTCTTAAAACTAAAAGCTTTTGATGATTGATCATTAACTTTAAGAACAAATATTCTAAATTTTAGCCAAAATTCCGTCACTATGTGTAATCATATTTTTGAGTAAAATGGTTTGGTTATAAAATCTTTTATAATTGAAAGTTTATAAAATTAAAATCTCTTGATTTTTTGCAAACACATAAAACTTTTTATCAAAAACCTAAAATTATGAAAAAGGCTCAACGTTAAAAGTTATGTTAAAAATCCAAACTTTTTTAAATTAACTATCAAACTTAAAACTAAATGACAAATTTTTGCAAATACATATGTACGAGTATGTACATATTTTATGCTTATACAATTTTTTAATAAAACTTGCGGATAATTCGATATTTGAGAATTTTCAAGAATATTCTTGATATTTTTCAAATTATATTCGAAATTTGTGTTGCTTTATCGATATATCGATATATTGGGGCCCAAAAAAATGTTGGGGGGGGGGGGTGCCGAAATTTGTAGTTACGCCACTGTCTGAGAAGTACTGGGATGAAGGACTTTTTCAAACGAAATGTATTTTTATTACAAAAACCTGAAGCAAGACTCGATTGAATTTCATATTTCATTGAATTTCCCCTTTTTTAAGCCCTTGAAGGTTTTTGCGAGCTTACAAACGATTTATTTGCCTCCGATTTCACAGACTTTCGGTTGCCTCATATAAACATCTTAAGTCGGAGTATATTACCTCCAATTTCATCTTTCCAGCTACACCCAATAGAGATTTTAATGTCACCTGATTCGCTATAGCTGTAAAAATTCGGATAGACTCATCCATATTTTTGTGAAAACCCATGTTTAATACAAAGGCGATCTTTGTATTTTACTACATTTCCACTTTGATACGTTTTGGTCTAGTAGACCAACTTGCTAGCAATGACATTCACCTCAAGGCTTGACAGTTTGGCACGTACGATTAGCGTGTCATATTGTCCATGGCTTGTTTCCATTTTGTCACATCTGATCGTTGATTGGCTTCGTTATAAGAAATGGAATCATGACTTAAAATTTCAGTTGTCAAACTATTAACTTCTTCTATCAGTCTCCTTGGAGGAATCTCCAAGTTTTGTCTATTACTTTCTTGGGCAGTTTGTTTGTTCAGATTAAAGTCGATTTTGTCATTCTCGTTTATATCAATTTCGGGCCGAAGGATATCGTTTTGAACATCATTGGGTCTATTTTCGAGTTTAGTGATGAGTTTTACTAATATGTATAGCTAAAATTCGACATAAGGAAAAGCATTGAAAATTTTATAGTTTTTGTGTTGCTAGAAAAGGAATTCCACTCTAACCAATTTATTCTCTATTTAAGTGAATGGTGGACACATTAAACGCAACCGCGGAAGTCTTAGTAATATAATCTTATTATTCTTAAACCTATACTAATGATTCATTGATTACTTTTGTTAATTTCGGGAACATTATTTGAAATAGTAGCAAAATTTTGAAGGTTACAGTACGATCAAAGATCTGTTATACCCTGAGGCGGCTTGTCTTTTTCAACGATCTATAAATATTCGTTACTTTCGTAATATTCATAGATTTAAAATTTGAAGGTTCTGTATGGTCAACATGAGATAAGGGAACAGTGATATTTTGATTACCAGTCACATTTATGGAATTTTAAAATGATTTTTAGACAATGTTCTCTAGAATGTGGCCAATAAGAAAGGAACTTGTCTATTTCCTAATCGATTTTGATGAAATTTAGCAAGTACGATAGAAATTGGATTTCAAAAACATTTTTAGATGAAGTTCTGAAATATGGCTAACTAGGAAAAAACTTGGCGACAGATTAAGCTTGTACGATGGAAATAGGATACTAAAAAGGTTATTTGATGTATTTAATCACTTGTTCTAAAAATCATTAATCGAATCCCATTTTCATCATACATGCTGAATTTCACCAAAAAGAAATAAAATCCCAATAAAATTTTTATAAAAAGAAAATCACAAATCCTCAGTTTAACGGATACCTTACTACAACGGATATCTTTTTTGGTCCCGTCGATGTCCGATGTAATGAAGTTTCTTTGTAATAATATTAATGTAATCTTAGCTCAAATTTTGATTTTGACATTGACAAGATCATTATCATGAAGGTAGCAGTGCCTTTATGAAGCTTATTATTGCTTTATCTGTTTTATTTATCCGAACTTATAAAATTCCATTCCGGTACCACACATAATAAGCTATTTGTTTGTTTTGTTTAAATTACCTTGGCAAACATTAATACGTACATAAGTACTAATTCGGTTTCTCCAAGGCTAAAAGTTCAGTATCAGCTACATTAAGTTTGGTTGAATCCCTTTAAAAACACATTGAAATTAGGAAAACGACTGCTTTTTGTTTCTGGATTTAATGATGGCTTTTGATTGTGTGGACCAAACCATTGACCATTGAAATATTTTCACAACCACTTACATTAAACGATCCAAAACTATTAAATCAAAAAGTATACCCCATTTATCGGAGTGCTTAGAAGAACTGCATAAATATTGGAAAATAAATTTTCAAAAGCAATCAGGAACCTGCTGATACACGTTCAAAATTTGTGTTTAATGGAAAAAATGTCATGAGTCTCTCTATAAAATAAAACTAAAAAATCTGATAAAACCCTGCCTTTGCCGCTTTTTAGGTGTATAATTAAAGAGCAGTTACACAAGAGATACATATGTATAGAGATTATTATATGTTTTGGAAAATAATAAATTATGGAGAATAAAATGCGCTCTGGGCTTTATCCTGAACAGGCTGATTTGAATTCTCACACCTTATCACCCGCGAAAACTACTTCAAAATCAAATTCCACAGAAGTAGTGCCAGGATGGATCACTGAGAACGACCCTTGTTAACCATTTTATTTAGTGTTCCACGATTTATTCCGACAGTTCTGTTGGAGAAATAATTGTTAACTCGTTTTAACCCTTTCGTAATGTATAAGCCACCACCAATTACAAAAATCGCTAGATACGCCAAGGAAAATTCTAAGCACATACTTTTATTTAGATTGTTTAACTCAGTTGTCTACTATAGTTTCCTGTGTTGAGCGTCCCTCTCTGAACACAAACTGTTTGTCGCTAATTTTTCCCCAGACGGGCAGTAGCATAATTGGTCTGTATGATTAGGAGTCGGTTCGATCACGATCATTGCCCTTGCTTTACCAATTAAAATATCGTACGCCAGTTGCCGTATGAAATTGTCTTGCACTTAATTTCATGATGAAACTCCATTACTAACTCATAAAACTTTTTTCATCCCCATATATTTTGTTTCCGGTATTTTATTAACGATTTTTGTGTTGTTTGGTTTACTTTGGTTTTGCGGATTTATATTATAAAAAATTGACGGTTTGGTTAAATAATTATGAAGAACACATCATATACTTAAACGATCATATCGATTGTTTCTATTTTAACATTAATTGGCCTATGTAATATCCGGAACCTGGAGGCCAATCTACCAAACAGGCATTCTACCGTCAGCCTAGCTCGAGAGATTCTATAGTTGAATATTTCTTGTTTTATCGTCAAAGCTTGACATCTGGAATAAGGCTTCATCATATGTCGATCTAATTTAAAAAGCATCGTTGTCATTACTACACAGTCATCCGTCGAAAACGGGACTATTTTTTAAAAAATTATTTACAATAATGTCAACTAATAAACGACGGTTTGGTTCGTTCAATTCCTTCTTTGAATCTTAGCATGCCTTAAGCATTTCTCCTTGAGTATCATTTGCCAATATTTCACTAAGGTGAACACTTGAACAATTTTTATTTGATGTGGATGACAACGACGATACCTGCATACTTGTATTTGTTAACCGTGATGAAACCGTTGTTAAAGAACTAGTTGTTGGTTTGTTAGTACACCCAACTCTCTTTTTAAACGGTAGATATGTTCCACGGAAAATAGTATCAAAAAACGTGTAAAAAAAGACAAGCCGCTCATATTAAAATGAGGGATGTATTCCTTGTATTTCAAAAACCGTGTAAGATGAAATATTGAAGTAAAATTTCTTCAGTAATTCGTGCAAAAAAGTACGTACATATGTAAAATAATCGAAAAAAACTCAATTTTTTCAGTTCTGTACGTGCGAACATTTATTTAAAATTAAATAATAATTCATTTTGAAAACAAATTACAATAACTAAAACTAGTAACACAAAAAATATTGCTAAATCAGGAATTCAATTCAAATCCTAAAAAAAAAAATTATTTAGACTTAAACTAAAATATCTATACCTAATCGTCGCTACTGGATAATAAGCGTGCATTTGTACGGCGTGTTGGACCCAAATTGCTTTCATCGCTAGAAATATCCAAAACGTCCGACAAATTTGAATCAATTGTTGATTTTGGAAATGTTGAACTATTTCCAGGCACTTCCTGTGTTGTTGATTGTTCCTTTATTAGGAAACCTCTAATCCAGTGGTTGTGGTTTTACCACTTTCTTTAGCAATTCTTGATACGCAGCTGTACAACTTTGTATGTCGCGCTGGAACTAGATGCGGATCGTTCGTTAAAAAATGGTGCTCTAGGTTTCTAGCCAGATTTACACCCTCACGAAGTACTCTAGCCGTCAATTGTTGAACTGGTACTTTAACTTCATGTTCAATTGTTCTGTTCTCATTATTACCAACTGATAACATTTCAATTAGATCCTCGTCGTCTAGTGGGGATTCAATCAACAACTCTTCGATGTCTTCAGTTTGCATATCTTCAAAACCCTCACACCAAATTTCCAGTTTTGACGCATGCGGGCCAAATGGCTTTCCAGCAAGCATTTAATGTTGATTCTCACAACTAAGTTATGGCTAAAGAAGCGTTTTTAACAAAATCCATAATCGTATATTTTTTCCATGCATCAACGATCGAAAGGTTTTTGCCTTCAACTTCATCCAAAATATGTTGAAATGCCAGTTTTATATAATAAATCTTGAAAGCTGCAATAATACCTTGATCTAATGGTTGGATCAGGCTAGTTGTATTCGGTGGTAAAAATTCGAGTTTGACATTTGGATGTTCCACAGCAGGGTACCCCGGCGCATTGTCGACAAGTAAAAGGACTTTGAATTCAACCCCTTTTTGCTCCAAATACTTTCGCACTTCGGGAACGAAGCACTCATTAAACCATTTGGTAAATAAATCGGCGGTCATCCAAGCCTTTTTATTTGCCATCCAATGAACTGACAGCTGTTGCATATTTTTACCTTTCATCGCGCATGGTCTTAATCCACGGTTAATTACTAGTGGCTTTAAAATTCGATCGCCAGAAGCGTTGTTGCACAATTAAAACGTCACCCGATCTTTAGCCGCTTTAAAACCACTTGCAGTTTTTTGCGATCTGACAATAAATGTTCTGGCCGGCATCTTTTTCCAGAAAAGATCGGTTTCATCGGCGTTAAATATTTGGTCAGGAACGTAGCCATCATCTTGTATTATTTTTGTTAGTGTTTCTGGATAACTATTGGCAGCAACCTCGTCTGCCGATGATGATTCTCCTTTAATTTGCACATTGTGAAACGTATGCCTTTCTAAAAATCCTGTAAGCCACCCGTCACTAGCAGAAAATGTATGTTTCTTAACCTCAGTTTCTTGACTACTTGTTGAAGGGGTTGCAGTCTGTAACCGATCATAAATTCTGAGTGCCTTTTGCTTTATAGCATTTCCATCTACAGGAGCATCCACAATTCTTTTTTGTGATGTTTCCTCCATCCAGATCATATAAACATTTTTCTGTGATTTCTAAAATAGAATCCCTGCTGTATGAAAATGTTTTGGCGCTGATTTTTGATCCACCCATGACCGAATTTCGAATATTATTTTCATGTTTTTTTATTGTTCGAAATGTGGCATCATTAAAACCAAATTTGTTTCCGACAGATGTTGAACCTTCGCCTCTCGCAAGACAGTCCAAGATTTTGATTTTGACTTCCAATGAAATAGAATTTCTTTTTCGACTTTTGGTTTTATTTTCTTTAGGCATTTTGCTTTTAATAGACTATTAAAAAATATTAAAATTAAAAAAAATCTTTTAAATTGTTAATTTAACTTACACTACACTGGAAAGAGAGTTCGATGCTTTGTAATTTTGTATGAATATCCTCAAAAATAGTAAGCTTAGTTTTTTTTCATTCGAACCGTGGATTTATAGATCTTACTCGTACATACAGTTGTGTGAATAATTTTTGAATTTGTACACACTCTACTGTAACTACAATTTCAAACGAATAAAAACTATAACTGACAATGATTGTGAATTGTGATGATACGTACATAACTTCAAATTTAAACTGATCGGTATCCTTTTACATTTTCATTTTTCTCAATCGTAACTTGCGTTTTGTTTTGATATATGTACAGTAGGAACCTTGCATATTAAGCTAAATACGTATTAAGCTTATTAAGCTAAATACCACAGAAGAAAGATTAACCAGAATAGACATTGCGTGGATCAAATTTTTTTTTGCATATTACCTGCTTTTTTGGACATTGAAGTATAATTATTTTCGAATATTATGAATTTCTTCAATATTTAATACAAATTATGCTGTCAAAACAAAACTTGTCATATAATTTCACTAACTATACTGTTAAGGATTCTTAATTTTTATTATTTCAAATAAAAACCAGTAAACCAAAGAATACATAACCCAACTTTCTCTTACCTTCGGCAAATCAAGGTCAAAAAAATGAGTCCAAATTTTTCCATACAAAAACAGCGTTATGACTGTTCTGGTTAATCTTTCTTCTGTGTAAATACGTAACCGAGCAAACGGCGCAGTGGTTAAAGCTGTGTCGGTTGGATCGGGAAGTACCGGGTTCGAATCCCTATAGGGGCGGGATGCAAAAGGAATTTTTCATCGTCTGATTACGATGAACACATCTATGACCCCCTGTTGAGAGTGCAGAATCCATGGGCCGACCCACCTTTCATGCCAGCACTACAGGTTGGCATGAAGCAATGCAAATGTGTAGGTGGTTTTCAAAGACGGATCTGTAGCCGCCCGTCCTCGATTTGGCTGCTCCAGGCGTAAAGTAGGACGGTAAAAAATAAATCAATAAATCAAACAAACAAACAAGCTAAATACGTACCGTTTTTTACGCTAAAAAGGGATCAATTACTTTGATATCTACTGTAAAACCACATAACCGTTAAATTTCAATCAATCAGTAGAAATAAACTAACCATAAGAAAATATATAACCAGAAAGAAGAGTATGTACATATGTACATACCAATTTTATTGCTAAAGGAGGAAACGGAAGCACTATAAAAATTTTTTACGAAAATATGTATGTAAACACATACGAAATTCAATACATACACATGCATACCAAATTTAGAACTGTTTTATTTATTTAAAAACTTTTTTTTGGAAATCGTATAAAAGCAAATAATCCGTGCAAAAAAAGGAAATCGTTTAATTTTTTTGTCCGTGTTATTTCAGAAACGTGTAGAAAAAAAACGTGTAAAATGAGAGTTGAGTGTAGTTAACAATTGACCATCTTGCCATTGAACTAATGCATATTCAAAGTCTACTCTATTACCAAATCTGAACCCTTCCAGAAGTTTTTCAATATGGTAAATATTTAGACATTTAAGTTGCTTAAGGTACATCTTTTCATCAAGAATTTTTGTTTTTTAATTAATAATATTTAGAAAAAAATCAAATAAAACTTCGGTGACTTTTAATTACCATCTAAGCGATGATACAACTGCATTAAAATGTTACATTTCTCCACTGTTGTAAGAGTTAAACTTGTATTATCCGATGGTACCATTAAGTTAATAAGTAATTTCTTGCCGTTCCAAATCACTTTCATTTGATGAATCGATTTGTTTTATGTTTAGCATACTTTGTGATTTTTGAAGACATTAATTTCAGTGGCCTCCATCTTAAAACAATTTTTCAATATAACTTAACTATAATTCAATTTAAAACTCTATTTCAGACAAAATTAAATAAAAAATTAATTTAAACAAATTATGATTTTAGAATCTGTTGAATTTATATAATTGTGCCTTATCATATATGAACCATTCGAAAGCTTTGATAAGAATTTAACATCTGCTTTGAAAACAAAACCCGGTTTTTATCATCGTTCCATCATATTCAATATTTGAAACACAGAGAAAATCCTCATTGCAAATATTAAGACTATGTCAAATATAACTGCTGTATTTACTAACAATATAATATTAGAACTGGCGAATTTCAATTGAAATTTTTTGGCCTGTGTTAATGAAACCTGTTTCCTATGTTTTCCTTCGAATCTCATGCTCCAAAAATGACGCGGTGGACCAAAATATTTTATTACGCTCGGGTAATGCATTAAAAAATGTAACTTGGGTTTTAGAGAATCATTGAATAGTCGCTGGAATTCCATATTGTGAGTTTTAATTTTATGTTTTAAAAGTAAAATATTCGTGTTCGAAAATTCATAACTTGGACCTTTTTAATGTTTATCTGAGAAATTGGTGGAGACATATTTTTACATTCTAAATAACCATAGTTGAAGTTTTGTTTACATTCATTCAAAAATTCTAACGAAATATAAATCATGCATCAAATCGACAGCAAAGTTTGTTGAAACGTCGAAACTCGGAATTTGGTTAAAAATAGATTCTTGCTGTATACCAGTCGAACTTGTTTCGTTCGCTTCAACATCAAGTTTGTAGTTAATTTCGTTTCGAAAATTACTACTGTTTTCTTCTCCTAGCTGTTTTGTGATTGTTTTATTTTCTCGACAGAGCCTACAAAAATGATTTGAAGAAAAGGAACTGTTGAAATCTAAAACTGCATTGAAACCCAAATTATCTCCTAAAATTAACCCTAACAGAATCTTGAGTGGGCGACTGCAGCAAACGTCTCATCATAGTTGCGAATATCCTTAATGATATGCGGGAGTAAAAGCACACCATAAACGATTCAAGAACTATCAAAAATATTCCTGACATGTCCTGTGAGCAGTTTGTATTTTATCAGGATAATTATTTACTGGAAGTAACTTCAATTTGGCTGGGGAGCTATAGCCAATATCTTAAGCAGTTCTAAATAATCCTTTTTTTTTTGCAAATATTCGGTCAAATCTAAAATGAAAGACCACGTCTGGTCTGTCAAATTTAAATATTGTCAAAGATTGAATGCCGTTAGACTGCCTCATCAAACCTTGCATTCCATTTAAGCCATACCGATACTTAATACAAAAATCTGTTGTCCTCATCATTATTACAAAAAAAAAAGTTTATTGAGTATTTTAAGCCATTTTACTACCCTAACTTTACCTTATCTAATTTTTTTTTTTTTTTTTTGATATTTTCTTCATATCAAACCAAATTATCTTAAAAGGTTTAAAATAAATTTATATATGTCTTACAGATTAAACAAACCTAAGATTTAAAAAATATCAAAAATATCCTAGATAGTAATTTAAAATTTTCTGAAAACTTTTTTTTTTTTTTTTAAATTTTCATATCATAATTAATTATATTATATCATTTTTTTTATACATTACTTACCTGTTGTTATACTTTCTGTTTTCCTTATCGAACGAAGAAACAAAAACAAAAATCATGAAAATGTAAATGAAAACGAAAAAGAAATTTGTTTGTGATAATTAATGATATCAACATATACATATGTATATACATTCATAATTCGAAAAAAAATTGTTCTTAATAATATTTAAAATAATGATGGAGTTTTAATGCGGCAATGTGTTGTTCACATAATTAGCAATATTTTTTGCCTTACACAAGACTCTAAAAGAAATATTTTATTAGCAGTTGACAACAGAGTTTGTTTATTAATATGCGTGCAACGTATTCGTATCCCCCGCCCCCAGTTATGCTAATTAACTATTTTTGAAAATATAAAATTTGTTTTAAAAAGTTCTGTATAAAGAGAAATTTATTTCCACCGTTCCAATTAAATCTCCATCCACAAACTGTATTCGAATTTTTATTATTATTAAATTTAAAAAAAAAATTAATTAAAATGTAACTTTTAATGAATAAAATTATTTTTTTAAAATCAATACGATTCATCATGTACCAAAAAAATATTCGTTTTAATTTAATTAAACATTTCTTAATTTTTAATATTAATCGATATTTAAAAATTTCATAATGAATATTATACTGTGATTTTATTAAAATAAATATAATATCACTATTTATTTAAATTAATAAAAATTAAAATAAAGTAAATATTTTCCGTTTTTTTATTGTTTTTTATTTATATATATATAACTAGTTTAACAAAATAAATAAATTATTAAATAAAAACAATTAATTAATTAAAAATAAAATTTATTATTCTCAGCATACCAAAAATTACAAGAAATATAAAACCAAAATATATAATTAAAAATTAATTATGACATATCTTTCATTTTATTTTATTTACCTTAAAAATTTAAATAAAGTAAAAAAAAAAACAAAAAAGTTTGCCTATAAAAAAACAATGAAATTGTTTTTTTCTCTTAATTTTAATTTAAATAATATACATACATATATACATACATATTTAAAAAATAAATATTACAAGTAATTTTTTAATTGATTTATTTAATGTTTGTGTTTCTTCTATTTCTTCTACGTATATTAAAATATTAATTATTTTTTTAAATTCTTCTCTTATTATTATATGGTATAATTAATTTATATTTAACAACAATCTATTATTATTATCATTATTAAAAAAAATTAAAAATTAAAACAAAAAAAAATATTATTGAATTAAAAAAGAAGAAACAATTAAATTTGTAGTTTTATTTTTATTTCGACCAACAAAAATATAAACGAAAGCGTTAATTCGCTTCAGGCTGATTCATTCTAAAAACAAAAAATAACATAAGTACCAGAAGAGAACCAGCTTGAAGCCACTGACAAATACACCATTGCAATGAACTATTCGTTATGTATTTTTCGAAGCGATTTTCATTTGTTTGGAGGAGGTGGCCGGGTACGTAATTTTACGACGAACCAAGTTATAGAAAAGTAAAATAGAAAACCCGAAAATACTTATTACTTCAATTTGGTTGTGCTCAGGCCAAACAATTTTAACTTCAACCTTGGAATCTCAGTCTAGTTGAATTGTGCCCCGCATCAGAAGAGCCATCGAAGAAAAACATTTCTTAAGTGCCGCATTACCACCAACCAAACAAAATTACCATTTACACCAACTATGCATTTATCCTATACTTTCTGAAAATATTCATGAGTTATCTTAAATCATTCATTCCACCAAGCTTACCTAGTTAAGTTAGAATAAGCAAATATAATGAAATATAATCGTAGCTAAGCCAAAATAAATTCGATTCATTTTGTTAAATTTTCGAATAGTGGAAATTGAAAAAAAAAAAAAAAAACAGCAAATAAAATAATCGATTCTAAATTTAGTGAAACTTGAATATTTAATAAAAACCAAAACTGAAATTTAAATGTTCCATTAATGACATGACATCTATAGGAAATTAGGAAAGAATTTCTAATCAACGCCATCTTGTAGCACATAGCTGCATCACAGCAAAATAAAAATTGTGATTTCCATAAATAAAGCAGTGTGGACGCAAACCAACTGCTATAAAAATGTACACACTGCCATCTGTTAATGGATTGCGGAACTCATACAATTCAAGTTTCATCAAATCAACTTTTTCACATTTCCACAAGACAGAATGGTAGTAGCTTTACTTTACGTTTAATCACAAATTAAATCTCCAAAACCTACCTTTAGAGGTATCAAGAACCACAATCGGAGTACAATTCCAGATTTTGGATTTTTTTGGGTCAGAATTTGATGGTTTATAGTAAAGTGATTTTCAGAAAAGTCGAATTTTCTATGAAATGTATGGAAATAATCAAGCAATCTATATGCACGTTGGCACCATAATTACAGGTCCCGAAACATATCTTTGGAGGAAAATTCGACTTTTCTGAAAATCATCTTATAAAATATATAGAAAATAATCACCTATAAATCATCAAATTCTGACCCAAAAAAATCCAAAATCTGCAGTTGTGCTCCGATTGCGGTTCTTGATACCTCTAAAGATAGGTTTCGGGACCTGTAATTATGGTGCCAACGTCCATTCTCAACAAAACACGTTAAATTTGTTGTTTAATTTTCCCTAAAAATTTTGTTGGGAATTATATAGTAGGCAGTAGCATTATAACGGAATTATTTTTTCCAACATTTGTAAAAAATTCCAATCGCGACAGAATGCTAAAAAAAATCACAATAAATTAATTCCCAATGCCACGGTAAAGCCAGAACAGTGCCACTGGCGTTTGAAATTCCCAATTGTCGGAAAAGTTTCGGACAAACATCTGGATAAACGTGTTTCAGTTTTATCAAAGATTTTACCAGAAATAGCTAGGTTTTTGGACTGAAAATTTCTCAAGATAGATGCACGGGAGATTTTTCCAAGTTAACACTATATTATTGTTACACCCAGGTAAATGCTAATAATGATGTGGTGCATAAAATGCTAGATTTTAAACCCGTTCGAATAAGCTTTACTTATTTAAAAAAGGAAGGCTCAATGACACACACATAAATAAAGGGAAATGATAATGCTGTTTCAACTGTTGGTTTGAACGTTGAAGACAGTCAGTTTGTGCACATTTGAACGCGTTTGGATTCAGCAAAATCAATGTGGGATGAGCTTGATGACACTTGCATGATGAAGTTGACACTTGCTTCTTATCTAGCAACTTAAGCAAGTGCTCGTGTTACCTCCACATGGTGATCTCTGATAAGTAGACTACAGATCTATTGGTTTCTAGACTAAAAGAGTCAACCTTAAACAAATCACTGGGCTGGGCTAAGATGTAACTCGTACCGTGCCGATAATCGACCAGGCTGGAACCCAGTTTAAAAACTAGCTCTGTCGCTAATTGTGCATTGGGATACCTGGCGCCCTTCGGATTAAGTAGCCTTATCTGGACATATTTTCCATATTTTCTGTATGATTACAAACGCAAGCTGAATTAGGAAAAACAAGCAGAGGTTACGGACCAGGTTGGCATATTCAAGTTGGCTCTTGCTGACAGCACCTTATCTAGCAACTTCACCAAGTGGCAGTATTAGCTGCTTCCCGATTTAGGGAATCCGGCGAAGTACGGATACAAATGTGTAGCTGCTCCATGATTACATTCTAAGAAATAAACTTCATACATACAACATAAGCAATAAGCCGCGTATTAGTCTGTTAAAATGGAAAGTGTCGGAAGATCATTCCTTTTCTGGACTGAGAGTTTGTATCTCTTTTACTTAATCTGAATATGAACACTATTTCGCTTAGTAGAAATATATTTTATTAATTCGATCTCAACTAATTAAAATAAAATGATATTCTATTTCAACTATCATTCGTCTGTGTCTCTCACCAACGAGGTACGTGGTCGAAGCGGAGAATAAGAGATAGCTCTTATACATAATATAATTGAGATCGCAATAGAAGAGGCACCATAGACCGAATGAAATGGAGTAAAAACTAATTCTTTTAAAAAGAGATAAACTCTCTTCTCGACTTTTGTGGAAAATCCCAGTCCCCTATTCTCGAATTCCACATCCATTTTCCACATGTGAACATCTGTCAAAATTCATAAAAATGAAATTTTTTCGGTACTAAAGGAATATTTCCGAATGGGTATAAGCAAGTGGAACAAATTCCCCATACATGAAAATGTCTATGTCTCATGTGTTTTATACATGAATTACCATTTCCGAACGTTTTGATGAATTTTTTGACAGATGTCCGCATGTGGAAAATGGATATGGAATTCGAGAATAGGCCCCCTGGAGGTCAATTTTTGTTCCGTGAAAAGTATAGTGAAAAGTATTTCCAGTGAGAAATGTACATTTCCGATTCATGTTCCATGAGAAGGAAAAAATGACGTCAAAATCTTTTCATATCAATAAGACTTTCTCACCGACCATTTTGCCCGTGAGAACATCATAAGCATGGAAATAGAATTCTATAAAAAGTAAATTCGTATTTTTAGCATTAAATCTGTTTCAATGCAGCATAATGCATATTATGTATTTGTATATTTATTTAATAATAAGAACAGTCACTGAATCAAACACTTGTATTATTTTGCATTTTATGATTATGATTATAATTTATTTTATTAATTCATTCGAAGTACATTATTTATTGTTAACCAGGGAAGAACGTGTATATCTTCATTGTTACATGACCGGGAGGACTCTCCTATCTTCTTCCCTTTCTGACGTAACTCATATTTCTAAAAGTTGAACTAACAATTTAAGGTTGAACTAACACTTTGGTCCAATGAACACATATAACAATGCATAGTATGATTCACTTTAAAACTGATTGATAAGTAAATAGGGAGGGTGGGCAAGATGACGATAGTAAGCCATTTTACTCTTTTTTCTTTTCATGTGTGTGCGCTAATACCTTGGTTTGTTAATATTGGCATTCGTTGTAGTTTTACTTTCCACTATAAATTTTCTAGGTATCGTAACTTTAACAGTTTACAAGTTTTTTAAGCTTTTGTAATTTGATATCAAATTCGCCATCTTGTCCTCATAAGCGGGTAGGATGACTTTACCAGGTGGGTAAGATGACGATGAATAAGAAATCAAAGAAAACCAAGACAATCAAAATAAAATAATATATTTCAAAGTATTTCTACAAAATTTCACAAATAACTTAAGCTATAAAAATAATGTCTTAACAGAAGTCGCACACGTACGATTTGCGTTTTGCCTCTGCCAGAGTAAGTCCACTACATGCGGCATGAGCCCATTTCTGGCATATTGAACACTCGAACCACGTCTCACGTTTGCCAGAATCATTGCACACCAGACAAAGGTCGTGTTCCACGATAACATCAGTGTCATTGTCATCATCTGATTCGACATAATTGACTGATATTGAGGAATCTGAGGATTCAGGTAAAATGTATTTTTTAGCCATCGCATTTACTGCAGCACCTTCTTTCACTTGTTTCATAGCAGCGGTCATCGATTCACGAGACCACCCCTGCCTATTTGTTTTCCTTTCATATATTTTACCAATGTCATACTACAAATACAATTTACAAAACCATCAAAATAATTTATGAACAGGTCGAGTAAGATGACGAGTTCGTCATTTTGTCCGCTTAGTGAATTCGTCAACTTAGCCGACCCGCCATTTTTTAAATTTTAAGCTTGAAAATATATTAAATAAAAATATCTTCCAAGTTTAGTTATTAATTTACACATTAGAATAACACACAATTTAAGAAAAAAATTAAATTAAAACAATAGCACTTACCCGATTTAAATGTTTTTATATTTTCTTATCCTTTTGTTTCACAACCAATTTGCACGTAAACACATAGAATGATTTATCACAACTAAAAAATGTCTGTTCTCGGGGATTTTTATTTTATAATGTATGGAACACATGCGCAATACTATGTAAAACAAGGAAATAGTGCTACCTATGGAAAATTTCATGAAATTGACGATTCGTCATCTTATCCGATTCGCCATCTTACCCCTCCTTCCCCATTAAAAACTATTCCGTTCATTTAAGAAAAGCCTCCAAATAATTAATTTAGTTAAGTTTTAAAAGTATTTTGGTCATTTTTATAATTTATTTTATATTTTGACAGGCAATCACGAAAACTGATTAACTAAATCTACTTTATCATTTATTTAGCTAACATTTAAACCAATCGCTGTATCATCTAGCGGAAATCTATATGAAACTCGATAAAATGTCTGTTTACAGTGTAGCTTACCATGAAAACAACTTATTCACCGTTTTTTCATGATTCTTTCTCATTTTTACATCGAGAATCGCTTATCTATGTGTGAAATGTTAAAAATGAAAAAGAATTGATGGAAGCAAAATGGAAACATTTTTTTCATTAGGTTTTTTCATAGAACGAGAATTGACTCCCTGTTCATTGTTATCTTATATTTGAAATGGAACATGAAGAAAACCGAATGGCATACCATTAAAACTATTTTGGGTAATTCACTTCCAGTTCCGGCGCCAAAATCTTCAGAAACTATGCAAGAACTTGATATGCCCTAGTAGACAAGCTGTCAATCGCTTTTAATGAAACGGCGGCAGGCTTAAGACGTCAAGGAAAATAAGAGCTACTTTAGACCTGGACTTTATTAGTTAGGAACTATTAGCTTAACTCCCTCCCTATTAAAAATAATGGGAAAACAAATAGAAGCGCTTATTAGAGGCGCGATTATGCCGGAAAAATTGTCACAATCTCAACATGCATATTGCAAGGGGAGATATTCCATTTTCAAAAATCTTTTAAGCATTGGAACTAAGCAATGATAAACTTTCTGAATATTAAAGGTGTCTTTAGTAACATGTTACCGGGGGCTACTCTGGTACTTTCGAATCTAGAAGTGGATGGATCACTTTCACTCAGGGGCTATTAAGTCCAATGCTAAGAGGGCCGATCATAAATGCCAGTTTGGGGAAGTCCTCCACTGGAAGGTTGGTAAATAGAGGAATACCGCAAGGTGGCGTACTGTCCCTCTTACTTTGGAATTTGGTGATTAATGACCTGTTGCTAGAACTAGAGGATAGTAGCTTCAAGGTGGTTGCCTATGCTATTGTTGCCTCTGGTAAATATCCCAGTACACTTAGTGAACTCATACAAAATGCCCTTTTATAGAAGAAACGAATTAGCTGGGTCTTGTTTCGGGCAGCGAATTAAACTGGAAACCATATATTTTGGAAAGGGTAATAGCGGTAGCACTGTACTCTTGCAAAACTGTCATTGGGAAAGGATGGAGCTGGAGCCCCACATCGTAAACTGGATCTACACCGCAGTAGTAAGATCCATTCTTTTGTATGGAGTACTAGTCTGGTGGCCTGACTGGACAAATCTGCAAACCAAAATCCACATTTACCCAGCCAATAAAGGCTCTGCTACATCTTATCCCTTTAGACATCTTGGACAGCATACGACTGAGATCCATCTCAATGTGGAACTTTAACAATGTTGGGCAGTCATCTATTCTTTGTAATAAAGAGATTCCTAAGGCTACCGAGTATTCTATCCCGTCACTATCTTTTGACGTAAAATTCTTTACTGTAATTCCCTCCAGGTAGGATTGGCCAATGGATGCAGTTCTGAAACCAGGAATTATAAACTTCTTTACGGATGGAGTTGGTGTGGTCTGTGAGGATATTCTGATTAACCTCTCCTTCCGTCTCCCCGACTATTGTAGCTTTTTACAAGCTGAAGTAACTGCCATAAAGGAACTTGTAGACTACGCACAGTCACGCTGTCATTAAAGCGCTTCAATCCTATCTCCTCATGTCGAAAATAGTCCAGAACTGTCTCTCATCTTTTACATCCACCTAATATACCGATGGGCTGGCTCGTCTTGACACGATAGCCCACATCACAAAAAGCAGCGGGGATATTGAAATGCCACTTGCATCAAGTAAACTTCTGCTAAGAAAAAAGCTAGTAAGTTGACGATCGACGGATGGTCAAATAGTTGTAACAGGAGTGTAAGGTCATGGTTATGAGGAATCTCATATCCAGTTTTAAAATACATAAACTCTTAGCAGATTTTAATTATCTCGTTCAAATTGCTCAGGCGGTCGTCAATTGCTGGCTCGAGATCAGGGTTTGGGTTGGGATTTCTGAGAAGTTAAACGGTTCTTGAGAGACCGCTTAGGAAAACAAAAAGAGACGAAAGGAAAACAAGCTGTTGGATTCCGGCATTAGTTCATCACAAATTTAACTTTTATCACTGAACAAAAGCAAAGATAAACGAATAGAAATTTAAAAAAATAAAAAAAAAACAGAAATGCTGGTAGACTTGGGTTCTCCACACATGACTACTGTCGCAGTTGAGAAGAAGAAGAGGAAGAAACAGTACCCTATCTTCTTTGCCCCTGTCCTCGTCTGGCCCAAAACAGGCTAGAGTCCAGGGACATCCCTTTTAAATTACCAGTCGAATCTCAGTAGGGCGGACGTCAAGATAACCCAGCGCCTTATCACCAGCTCATAATGGTTTCAATGAGTAGCTAGAAAATACTATTCTGGGTGTGATCCTAAAATTATTTTTAGATGAATTTCTAGAATATGGCCAATTAGGCTGAAATTTATCTATTTCTCAACGGATTTTAGTGGAATTTGACATGTACGATGGAAATGGCGATTGTAAAATGATTTTTAAATAAAGTTCTGGAATATGGCCAAATAGGGTGGAACTTGGCCATTCCACAACCGATAATGATGAAATTTAACATTTATGTTGTAAATGGGATTCTAAAATGATTTGTGGATGAAGTTCTGGAATATGGCCAAGTATAATGGAACTTGCCTATTTCTCAACCAGTGAGGATGAAATTCGATAGGTACACTGGAAATGGGATTCTAAAATTATTTTTGGCCAACTAGGATGAAAGTTTTCTATTTCTCAACGAATTTTAGGGAAATTTGACATATGCGATGGAAATGGGGATCTAAAATGATAATCCTCATTAGTCTTAACTAACAAATCGCAGAATATGTAAAAATTGAAGATATTATTTCAGAATGTTTAAAGCGAGATGTGCTTTCGGGCGTTCCTCAAGGTAGTTATTTAGTATGCTAATTGTTTATTATTCGTCAACGTTATGAAAATATTGACTACCGTGACTATTTGTGAATTCGATTCGAACATATTCGACTCTTCGAAGTATAAGATTCGTATTTGATCTAAATATGAAACGAAAGAATATGTTAAATACGAATAAGAATACATATTTCGAAGACTCGCATACGTTCGAATCGAATCGCCCCCTGGCCTCATTAACCTTTAAGTCAGTTTAACATAAATTGATCTCCGTTTTACGACACTCACTCAATGAAAATCATAAGTGATCGGAAGCAATTTTATTGTTTGTTCTCAATAAATTACCCTCAGCTAAATACGCTGATCATAGATTATTATTACCCACAATCCAAATCACATATAATACATGTTATTTGTAATTATTAACATAATCAACCCTGCGGCCATTGACATATAATTTGTAGATATTGTCTTCCAGCGTGTTATTCTTTGTGTGCTGATATTCTAATGTTTGAATATTGTTCAATCCTGTTTTATTTTTGTTTGAAATCATTGATATTTTGAAACTTGTTGAAAAATACTACCCGCTTCCTAGTGCATAAATCTGTATTTGTTTAATTTTTCCATAATAGAAAGTCTTATCATCTTCCTTTCTCTCATAAAATGCTTCAGTACAAAACGCTCGACTACAAATTGTTAAACCATTCTTTCATGCCACCAAAACCCTTTATCCTTCCTTGCAAGACACTATTCAATTCCTGATTCCATTGATTAGTTAACTTCCTAGGCTCTTGCTTTTTGCCATTTAATACTCCTTCTTTATTGTTGAAGCATTTGGTTGTTCCATCGACTTCTGCAACTGAGCATTCGGAGCATTATCTGATTGTATTTTTAAAGCCTTGAATATTTAGGTTAAGTTTTGAAGTGCGTCCGCTTTACGTTACTTACCTACTTCAGAAATGTTTTTTAATGCAAATTTGCACCTTTGGAAGAATTTTTAATTTTATCTAAATGTAAACTCTTTCTTCAGCTTCACTAATAACAAGTTTATTAACAATTTTTTATGTAAATTTAAAACAAAAAATAAATATAATTTAAATACAAAAACTAATAATAAATAAATGAAGCGAATCGAATGATTAAAAAATTGTCAAAGTGACAAAAAAATGAATGAAATTAATGGAAGCACAAGATTATCGATTTGATCCGTTTTCGCTTCGACAAATGCTGTTGCGAGAATTGATAAAATTGCGATGAATATATTTTTACTACAAAATCGGATAAATCCTAATTGACAAAATAGTATAATAAATATAAATTGACCTAATGCGTTTGCGATAGTGCCTTCAATAGTTTTTGAATGCTTGTCTTTTATGTTCCACTTATGTTTTCCGCATGTTGAACCTACCAGGGACGCCATTGTATCACCGATTCCGACCGATAGCACCCCCGATATTAAAGGAAGGAAATTACTTGAATCAAAACAATTACATGAACATACATGAAGCCACAATGGCAAGCTACATCCGACGAGCAGGTAAATTGGTGTGAGAGCTAATTTTCCAGCGTCTTTCTCGTCGATAAATGACTGAACACATATTTGTAGGGTTTGGTGCACTGGATCTAATTTCACAATTCTAGCGGTTTCTAGCATAATAAATATTGCAAATATAATACCGGAAGCAACAAATAAAAATGAACATTCATTTATTATTCCAGGTACATAAACCATTACAATGAGGATATGAAATAATTTTCGGATTCGTGTTGAAGTCACTGATTGATTGTGATATATTTGCCACCAGCAAATACATATAGTACCGGCAATCAATCCAAATAGATATGAAATGAATAATAACCGTTCGGTGGTTTCAAATAAAAAATTGTATAGAATGAAAACTGGTGGTTCCCGAGTGACCGGGAACACCATAACAGTTAAGGTAATTGCTACGAGTACACAATAGAACGATGGTGTTTTCCGAAGAAACGAAAAAAAATAAATTAATAGTATAATGAAATTAACGCCTAAACAACCGATTTGGATAATTGCCTTTAGTTTATTAAATTCCATAATCGGCGGTTGATTGTAATAATAAGGCACTTGTATATAAGAATTGTATAAAAATATCACATAACCTTGTACAACTAGTGATGCTTCACCCAATGTGAAACTTTTAGGAAATTTCTTTAGTACAAAAAAGAAAAACGCATTATATAGGAATGTTGTTAAGTAACCGCTTACCAAGCAGAATGCTAAATCTGTAATGGTCAATGAAAAATTTAAATATTCCAAATTGTTATGAATTTACCCGGGAACTTACGCTGATCCAAAAAAAACCAAACAAGGAACGATATGATTGCACCTGGGACCAATTTTGTCGAAAAATTCAGCTTCTTGCTAATTCGGCCATAGCCGAGTTTTAAAAATATTTCGATTGATTGCAACAATAACCCAAAGCTAATTATTGCGCTCAGTTTATATTCAAAATGAGGTTTTAAGTGTTTCGATGTGTTTGCAATAAGAGCAGCGGGTAATAAAATCGATAACCAAAAACCATGGCTTGCATTCGGCCTACAAACAAAATAATTAGTTAATAAAAATATTGAAATCTTTATTTATATAATAGATAGGCCATATACCTGGTTTTAATTCCAAAATCTCGGCAATTTCGTTCGACACGTTTTAGCATCGTCTCATAATCCAAATTATCTCTTTTAAATGCCATTTTTGATGAATAAACGTACACATTTAATAAATTGTTTGGTGTATTAATATATAGACTTATATTCTAACTAAAATATTATTCACGTTAATTTGTACTAAGAAAATTGTGATGATTATTGATTAAAAAATGTTGACCTTTGGAATTTTGACGAAATATTGCTTGCATTTTGCTCCTTAACCTAACATATCATAATAAATTTCTGAATATATCGTATATTTGAACTTATCGCATTTTTTATTGATTTAAGAATAATTAAATTAATTATTGATAGACTTAATCTAATTTGTTTGAAATATACATAAATACAGAAAATATTATCGAAAATTAACTGGAGCAGTTTTCCAAGAATTTTGACGTTTATTTGTTTGGATATATATCTTTGGTAGGGTTGTACCTTATAATTTGTGCTATGTGAATTAATGTTTTTAGCATAATTAACATTATGCCACGTAAATACGTAGTAAAACTTTATATTTGATGAGATATAATAGTGGCTTTCCAATCGACTACTGCAAGTACTTACTTATAAGTGCAAAAAATATACCTCGGCTAAATGTTCGATTCGAACAAACAAAAAATTATGACATGAGGAAAACATAACCTCTAAATTTTTAATTCACATAATACCAAAAAATAATGCGATTCTGGTTTAATTTTTTTAACGTATGGTAATAAAATATTAAAATAAATATTTAAAAAATAAATTTTAACTTTATTGTAAATTATTATCAAATATCACCTAGCGGAGAATGTTGACGTAACTGCTTGTAGCTGCTCATGCAAAAATAGGTAGAGCAGTTGCGAGTAAATGATTTAGCAAAGACATAAACCATAAGTGCTTATAAGTACTTGTGGTGGTCGATTGGAAAACCACTAACATATAAACATTGACCAGCGCGTCTTTAAGCATCCGTAATTAAACGTGACCGAATTTAACGAAAATGTATTGTTAAGGAAATGTTGACAGATCGCCCAGCGAATCCGTAACACGATTTGACAACAAAAAACAAAGAATATTTGTATATTTGTATTTTGCAATAATTGTTTTATCACATTACAATACATAATATATTATGTACATATTTAATATATATATAAAACATTATTTTTATTATTAAAACATAAATAGACAATGTTTAACTGTTCAACGTTTCTTCCTTCAGTTTGGGCGGTAATTTTCGCTCTTGTTACAGAATATTAAATGACAATTCAAATTTAGCGAAACTGAACGAAAAGTTCTTAAAGTTTCGCTGGTCAGTAACAAGCATGTTCCTATGGTCGCACTCTTACTTCAATTTTTAAAGACTCACTGGTCAATGCTTTACTTGAGGAATAAAAGGTTACTTCGCATTTGTACAACTTCAATTGGCTGAAATGATTTATAAAAAGCATGGCAAAATGCTCAACAAACGTCAACAATAAGAACGGTCACATGCTGCTTGTGAACATCACAATAGTTCATGGAATGGTGAAAACATTTTTGATATGTACATAGTTTTAAATATTGTGTTTATATTTTTTTGTTGGATACAATAAAATGGTATAACGTTGTCAATAAAAATTATCGTTTCCAATAAAAGGCAAACCTGACAACAAAAAACAATTAAAATTTAAAACAAAAATATTCAGACCGTTATACTGTAGAGAGACATAAATCGAATAATCGCGAATTCTAGATTATTGAAGGATTTTTGCCTGTCTGTCACTATACAATTTTCATTTTTCATTGTTTCAACAATACACATCATAAGAAAATGATTTAAACAAAACAAAATGACATATTTATTGAGGTTGTATGATTTGTATTATTAGATAGGCAAATTAGTAGTTATTTAAATCTGCTATTTTGTCACGATTTTTATTAATAATTTCAACTAATAGGGCAAGACGTAAAAAATTGCGAAGTTGTCCAAACGTGAGCATACGTATTTGCATAATTTCTTGTGGAGCCGTAGGTGTTTTCCTCCGTAACACACGTTCTCCATTTCAGGCCCCCTCCAACTGAAAAATCGATCATTACGTTTTCATGTAACGTTCGAAATTTCAATATCTTCCAAATAACAAAACATGCACCCTTTTAGGACATACTATTTGGCAAGCGAAAGAACAAAGCTTATAAATAGCATAACATGACCGCGCTATTGCACCAGTCAGCGCGAGGCAATTAAAATTAAAAATTGGTACGTCTCTGGACTCTGATGTGATAGAACGATAAGTGAGGTATTATCGTTCAATCGTTTTAGATGGAGCCACCGATTTAGTGAATTTTGCGAGATTAGTCGCAATGTGTCAATCTCGATTTTAGCTAATCCCTTTGTTTTGCATAGAATACTTAAACTAGTTTAGAAACCTCAGTCTGTCAACGCTACAAGAAGTTATTGTCGATTGTAAAAGTAGGCTAAGTGCTCCTCGAGAAAAAAATAAAAATAATGCAACTGATAAACTGACACTTGTCTCAAATGCGACGAAAGAAACTTTAGCAGACAGATAATTAAGAATGTCTTTATGATTAAAAATATGCTTTATTTATGTGGGAATATCTTCCAAGCATGTTTTTGATAATAAAAAGTGGTTTTTTATCAACAATCTTAAACGTCAAACTACCAGCAATCTCAGTGCACAATTTTTCTGCTAGGTAGAATATATGATGCTCTAATCGTCAATTAAAGATACATGTTAAACCCAAAAGTGATTGACTGAGTTTTAACTGAAAGTGATCTGACTAAAATTTTGGCTTGGTGGTATTCACAAAACTGTCAAAATAATGTTAACGTTTTTAAATCTAATGTAGTTAAACGTCCGAATAGAAATGCGACTTTTTTGACGTAAGATTGTAATGTATTTGTCTGACCAAATACAGAACGTACCCCATATAAATGACGACTGTCAATTTATTTGGTTGCCGTCAGAATTTAAAAATTCAAAATGTCACTTTCAAACAACTCCGCAAATGTGTAACAAACAAATTCAGTTTTTAATAAAAAAACAAAATTAATCAAATATAAAATGCAAGTTGGTTTAAATAAATATGAGAAAATTGATTTTCTTGGCGAAGGACAGGTAAATTATAATAATCTTACTTTATTATGTATATACAAACCATTTTTTGGTCTCTTAAATTTTCCAGTTTGCTACGGTTTACAAGGCTCGTGATGTTCAGACGGATAAAATAGTTGCCGTGAAAAAAATCAAAATTGGAAGCCGAGAAGAAGCTCAGGATGGTATAAATCGTACAGCGCTACGTGAAATTAAATTATTACATGAATTACAGCATGAGAATATAATTGGTTTATTGGATGTGTTTGGTCACAAATCCAATGTATCGCTGGTATTCGATTTCATGGACACAGATCTTGAAGTTATCATTAAGGATGCAAAAATTGTACTGTCACCAGCAAATGTGAAGGCATACATGATTATGACATTACAGGGCCTCGAGTATTTACATCTCAATTGGATATTGCATCGTGATTTGAAACCAAATAATCTTTTAGTAAATTCTTCGGGTGTACTTAAAATTGGTGATTTTGGTTTAGCGAAATTTTTCGGTTCACCAAATCGTATTTACACACATCAAGTGGTAACAAGATGGTATCGATCGCCTGAGCTGCTATTCGGCGTTCGGCAATATGGTACGGGAGTTGATATATGGGCTGTTGGTTGTATATTAGCTGAACTTTTATTGCGCGTACCATTCCTTCCTGGGGAGAGTGACTTAGATCAATTATCCAAAATATTTCAAGCATTAGGTACACCATCGGAAGATCAATGGCCTGGAATAAAACTGTTGCCTGATTATATGCAATTCAAGCAGATGCCGGGTACACCATTGCGACATATATTTACGGCAGCATCAAGTGATTTACTTCAATTGCTTGAATCGTTATTAGCATTACACCCATTAAGTCGATGCACTTGTACGGAAGCTTTGCAGATGCAGTATTTCTCGAATAAACCGGCACCAACTGTTGGGCCAAAACTTCCAATGCCTTCTTCATTTACACAAAAGGCTACGGATGATAAACCGGTACTTAAAAGGAAATTAGCTGATAACGCTGATGGAGCAACGCTTCCGAAAAAACTACAGTTTTGATTTATTTGAAATAAAAAAGTTTTCTAAAAACGGATTTTTTTTGCGTTTAGCGAATTATCATTCCATTCTGCTCATCTTTTTCCTCAAGCCATCAAAAGAGTGCACTGCTTAGCTGAGATTCAAACAATTTAGTGGGCGTGGTTTCCTTGCGTTTATCTAAAAGGGGATTGGTCTTTTATTAAGGCGTTGGCACTTAATTAAGGTTGCTTTCCAAAAATACTTTTAAAAAACTTGATTTGTTAATATCTTGTGGTTACAATTAATACTCATAGGTGGCCCTATTTTTTTTTTGTCATATAAATCAGATTTGGAAAATAGCCTGAACTAAATTTGAGAACCTTAAAATGTCTTTTTTGGCTTAATTTAACAGGGGGGCTATTTATGAATTCGATTCGAGCCTTCGTAGCATTGGATTCTTATTTGAACCGAATCAGATTCGATCGTTTCTCATTCAAATCAAATACTTATACTAAATAATACACAAGCGGCCAGTGGTCACCGGTGTACCACACAGAAAAATACAGTCATCAGCCACTGGACCACCAATATATCGGTGGTACGCTGGCTGTTAGTAGTATTATAAAGAGTGGCATGCCAATGGTATTCTGGCCGCAGTAAATAATTTATAACCGCATGGTCACTCTCAGACCGCTTGTTGTATTATTTAGTGTAGTATACCGGTGGTGCACTGACAACTGGGATTTTTTCTCATCGTGGCAAACCGATCTTTCGACGAATATTGTAGAGCACCCACCAAAGGGTGGTTATCCTTCTTTGGTTTGGTAATTTATCTTTCATTAATTTGTTTAACTCCATCAATTTGTCCGATGCCTCATTTCAAACTGCATAAATTTAGATGGTATTGATTCTGGATTCGGATTGGTTTAGTTTTAGATATTCCAACGTTGCATTTTGGAAACAACCACTTAAAGAAAGTTAAATCTCTTCTTTTAGAAATCATCAATCAAGTAATTTATTATCTACTAATATATAATTCACAGTGTGCGGCCGTAACGCTTTTCTTATATTTCCAATTTAGATGCTTGATTTTTATAACTGAGTAGTCCGAGTGATATAGGTGGTGAATTTTTAACAAGGAACTTCGAATAGAAAATGTTTCGGGTTGGATTGGATGCTCATCTCGAAGTACTTATTAATTTTAATAATTTTTTGTCTATAACGGTATTTCATTTTTACTTTCTTTTACTCTAGTAAAATAAAGTATAGTAATCATGAAAATTTTGGACCTTGAGATTTTTAGAGATTTATTTGAGGGGACCTCAACCCCTGAGTCCGAAAAAGTGGGTTTCGAAATGGTGTCTGTCTGTCTGTCTGTCAGTCTGTCTGTCTGTCTGTGTCCTCTCTACAGCCCATATGGTTTAATCAATCGAACTGAAACTTCAGATTTAAGCTTTTTTGATAAATTGGGAGGTTCCAGTGAATTTTACTCCAAATCGGCTAACCGGAAGTGGCCACCCCCTTGGTCCAGAAAAGTTGTTTTGCAAATATCTTAAAAAGTATAAGGTTTACAAAAAACAACTTAATACAAAATGTTTCCAAAAATAAAAAACAAATAAAAATAAAAAAAAAAATTAAAAAAAAAAATTTAAAAATTTAAAAATTATAAAAAAAAAAAATTAAGAAAAAAATAAAATTTCTCAAAATTCTGTGTTCGTAAAACAAAGGCGTGTGTTGACCACACCCCAATTTTAACTAGGTAATTAAGAGACCTATTCCATGTGCTAGCGAAATCTTTATCATCATTGTTGAGTGCGATTTCCAAAGAATAATTTCGTAGAACTTTTACTAAACGAACGATCCGTATGGATTAGGGTTTTCTAACTAGGTAATTAAGGGACCTCTTCCATGTGCTAAACTTTTACTAAACGAACGATCCGTATGGATTAGGGTTTTCTAACTAGGTAATTAAGGGACCTATTCTATATGCTAGCGAAACCTTTGTCATCATTGTTGGCAATAACCGATATTGGCCCTTGGGGGTTGAGTGCGATTTTCAAAAAATAATTTTGCAGAACTTTTACTAAACGAACGATCCGTATGGATTAGGGTTTTCTAACTAGGTAATTAAGGGACCTCTTCCATGTGCTAAACTTTTACTAAACGAACGATCCGTATGGATTAGGGTTTTCTAACTAGGTAATTAAGGGACCTATTCTATATGCTAGCGAAACCTTTGTCATCATTGTTGGCAATAACCGATATTGGCCCTTGGGAGTTTAGTGCGATTTCCAAAAAATAATTTTGCAGAACTTTTACTAAACGAACGATCCGTATGGGTTAGGGTTTTCTAACTAGGTAATTAAGGGACCTATTCCATGTGCTAGCGAAACCTTTGTCATCATTGTTGGCAATAACCGATATTGGTCCTTAAGGGTTGAGTGCAATTTCCAAAAAATAATTTTGCAGAACTTTTACTAAACGAACGATTCGTATGGATTAGGGTTTTTTACTTTCTTTCACTCTTATAAAATAAAGTATAGTAATCATGAAAATGTTGGACCTTGAGATTTTTAGAGATTTATTTGTTTTGAGGTCCCCTGAGTCCGAAAAAGTGTGTTTCGAAATGGTGTCTGTCTGTCTGCCAGTCTGTCAGTCTGTCAGTCTGTCAGTCTGTCTGTGTCCTCTCTACAGCCCAGATGGTTTAACCAATCGAACTGAAACTTTAGGTTTAAGCGTTTTTGATAAATTGGGAGGCCCCAGTGAATTTTACTCCAAATCAGCTAACCGGAAGTGGCCACTTCCTTGGTCCAGAAAATTTGTTTTGCAAATATCTTAAAAAGTATAAGGTTTACAAAAAACTACTTAATACAAAATGTTTCCAAAAATTAAGAAAAAAATAAAATTTCTCAATATTCTCTGTTCGTAAAAGAAAGTCGTCTGTTGGCCACACCTCAATTTTTTCAATACGAATTGAAAAACATAAAATTTTATATTGTAAGACAGAAACTTCCGTCAGTTTTGACGGGTAATTACTAGTGTATAGATAGTTCAGAGTGTCTATACCTATGTGCCAGTAGATTTTCCTATACTTCATGGCCAGCTCCTCCTTTTCCTTTTTAACATGTTCTTTCAATTTTAAATTGGCATCTAGCGTCATACCTCGATATTTCGCCGTAATTAGAGATTCTGTTTCTGATTAGATTCTGTTAAGCTGGTTTTATTAGTAAAATTCACATGCACAGATTTAGATCTAGTAGTGAGATTGAATTTTTTAAATTGAAAATTAAAGAAAAAACTTAGTTATAGTATGTTGATCGAACTGAAATTTTGCCAAAAAGTATTGTTAGGTGACAAAAGTCGATGTGCAAAATTTCAGCGCGAGAGGATCACGGGAAGTGGGTCAATTTTGAACTTGAAGATCGTAAGGACACTCAAGCAAGCAATCAAGCAGGTAAAGTTAATATAAAGGATATAAAAACAGAGACTGCTGTCAGATGACAAGTTGACTCTTAACGAGGTCATTAATAAATGTAAAACAGAAGAAATTACGAGGCAACAGGTACAATCGTTTAAAAATGAAACGATACATATAGTTAAAAATAAAAAACTTAGTGTAGAGAATCAAAGCAATGTATTTTCTTGCAATAGATGTAAAACCACGCATGGCCCCAAAAGTTGTCCAGCTTTTGGCAAAGTGTGTGAGTTGTGCAAGAAAAAGGGACATCTAGGCCTAGCTTGTAGGAGCAAATATAAAAACGTTATTCAAAATAAAAATAATATTCATAATAAATATAATAAGAATAACCAGAGTAACAAACAAATAAGTTGTCTGACCGAGGAAAACACTCTTGATGATACAAAATATGAGTCACTAGAAGCCTTGAATCTCACTGTACTCACAATTGATAGAGGCACAGATGATGGTTGGTATGAGGACATAATCATAAACAATATCACAGTTAGATGCAAGATAGATACGGGCGCCATGTGCAACGTTCTAGACAAAGCACTAACAGACGAACTAGAACTAGAAATAGACACATCCAACACAAGAAATCTAGAAGCATTCGGAGGAAGTCTAATCAAAGTAATTGGTGAAAAAAAAATTAGTTGCACGGTCAGGAATAAAACTCACATAATCAATTTTAAAATAATAAATAATGAAGGAATCCCAATAATTGGCCTTCATACTGCAAATGAGCTAAAATTAGTCACATGAACAGACGGGATTAATAAAGATCAGTCAAAACAAAGAGTATGTCAAATAAAGGATGACATATTTAGAGGTGTAGGTAAAGTAAACATTTTCACCTACGACATAGATTTAATGCCGAATCCAAAATTCGAAATATCACCTCCACGTCGGATAGCATACTCGATCAGGGAAGACGTTAAAAAGCAGCTAGACAAAATGGTGGAAGGGGGAATAATAAGGAGAATCTCAGAACCGACTCCAGTCGTCTCACCACCAGTAGCGGTAAAACAAAAGGGTAAACTAAGAATATGCATAGATCCATCTAATTTAAACAAAAACTTGCTTAGACGTCACTATCCGATGAAAACAATAGACGAGATAGCAACAAATATAAAGGGATCAAAATATTTCACACTTTTGGACTGCCATAAAGGATTCTGGCAAATCCCAGTTTTCAAAAGGACAGAAAAATACTTGGCTTTCGCAACACCCTGGGGCAGATATACTTGCTGTCGACTACCATTTGGACTCGCATCAGCTTTCGAGGTATTTCAGGAACTGATGTCCGCTATTTTTGAAGGGAAGGAAAACGTAGAAGTGTCAATGGATAACATACTGATCCATGACTCCACACTAAAAAGGTGTCAAGAAAAAAACGGAGGAAGTAATTCAAATCATGCGGAAAGCGGGTTTTAAACTTAATGAAGAAAAATGTTTATTCAACGTAAACTCAGTCAAATTCTTGGGGCATAAGATCTCAGGAAAGGGTTTGCAAATCGATGAAGACAAAATATCGACAATAGCAAACATTAAAATCCCGACAAACGTGAAACAAGTGCAAAGATTAATGGGCATGATTAATTACGTCGCAAAATTTATTCCAAAATGCTCTGATGTAACTGCACCAATAAGAGAACTTCCGAAGAAGAATACGGAGTTTCATTGGGACTTTGATCAGCAAAGAGCATTTGAAAACATAAAAACCTTACTAAAAAGTACACCAGTGTTGAACTACTACGACACTAACAAAAAGGTGAAACTATCAGTAGAGCGAGTAAATCAGTATTGGGAGCAGTTCTAATGCAAGATGAACAACCAATTGTTTATGCGTCAAGGTTACTAAGCAAAACGGAATTAGGGTATCCACAAATCGAAAAAGAAGCGACGGCAATTAGATTCGGATGTAAAAAATTCCATACTTACATATATGGAAAGGAGTTGGAAGTGGAAACAGACCACAAACCCCTAGAAACAATATGTAAAAAACCAATAGGATCGGCACCACCGAGATTACAAAGAATTTTATTCGAAATTAGCCAATACAATCCAACAGTGGTTTACAAAAAGGGTAAAGATATACCAATAGCAGATTTGTTGAGTAGAGATGTAGATAATCCACAATACGAAAATGAGGATGATCAAATCGAAATACACCTACTAGTACCAATGTCAACAAACGCAGCGGAATTAATGATTCAAGACTACGACAAAGAATCATACTATACAACACTAAAATCATATAAAATGGATGGATGGCCGAAGGATGAAAGAATAATCCCAAACGAGATCAAACATTTCTCAAATTTCAAAGAGGAACTATCAATATACAACGAAATCATATTCAAAGGGCAAAAGATAGTAATTCTCAAAGGTCAAATTCAAAAAATCATTGCTCAAGCCCCTGCCGGTGATTTTGGACAACAATCAGACTGATAAGACAAAGTTTTTACTGGAAACACCTGGATAAAGGCGTTATTGATTATATAGAAAGATGTGCAGTCTGCGAACAAACACAGAGGAACAAAACTAAAGAACCAATAACAACAAAAACAATACCAGAACTACCTTTTCAAATAGTTGGTACAGATTTATTCTCATACAATTCAAAGACATATATTGTCATAGTAGATAGCTACTCAGGATATATAGATTTTAGCAAAGTCAAATCACAAGATTCAAAGGAAATAATAAAAAAACTTCAGAAATGGTTTTCAGTTCATGGTTGCTCTGAAATATTAAAGTCAGATAACGGCCCACAGTTCTCATCAAGAGAATTCAAACAATTTTCAAAAGACTGGAATTTCGAACACAGAACGTCCAGCCCGCTATTCCCTAGATCAAACAGATTAGCCGAAAGAGCCGTTCAGACAGTGAAATTATTACTAAAAAAATGCGAAAAGGATAAATCAAATCCGTACATGGCAATATTAAATCTAAGAAATACACCAAAATCAGGCGATTTAGGTTCACCCAATCAAAGATTAATCAGCCGAATTACAAGATCAGCTTTCCAACAGCAAAGAATCAACTAATACCAAAAATAGAAAATAATGTAGCGGAAAAACTAAAGATTGCCAGATATAAACAAAAAACGTATGCCGATAAAAGCACGAAAGAAGCAATGCCAATAGACTTAACTGACAGAGTCAGATTACAAATAAAGTGTACAGGCGGAACTATCATCACATTCAAAAGACAAAGGCGAAAATACCAAAACAAGAAAAATCACTTTATTACGACGACACGCCAAGATCAAACATCAATGGAGAAAAAATAAATGAAGAAGTGGGTGAAGGCGAGATTCAGACGAATCAGTCAAGTAAATTCGCAAGTGAAGAAAATTGTAGCCTTGACCTTGATCCAAATCTCAGACATTCGAGATACGGTCGTGTAATCAAACCAATAGAGCGTTTAAATCTGGTGTCTAGAGGTTCAAAAAATTAACAGTTAATTTTATAATAGTTATTACTTTATTATGTTTATTATGAATTTACTAATAACCTTAGGCCCAAATCGATAAACGCAAATTAATTCGCAACTACGACTATATTGTCTGTTTTTGGTATTTTTGAACCACATTGAAGTGTCGATTTTAATTTGTAGTTACGATTGTAGTCATGGATATCGGTGACTAAAACAGTTCTTACAATTGACGTATAATACCGAATTTTTTTCGGAAATACATAAATTGTTTGTTGTTGCTGTTTATTATGTGGAATTCTATAGTACAACAAAAATTACTGTAAATCAATAAAAAATTATTTACAGCAATTTTTTACGTATCCTATGGGAAAATATTATTGATGTTTTTTTTATGTACATCAACCTCTCTTCCAACAAAATTAAAAATGTTATATGATAATAATAACAACAACAAACGAGACTCCAGAGGGCTATTTGGGAATTCGATTCGAACTGATCGAGTATTCGATTCCTTTTTGAATTGAATCAGATTCATTCGTTTACATAGCCATAAAATTCCATAGTTTCCATTTTAAATATTCTTTATTAATTCCATTTTAAATATTCTTTATTAAACTAAACAAAATTTCTCTTGACAGCTAATCTCACATCTAAAAAACTGTTGTTTTGTTTCCATCGCAAAATAAATTTACTTGCACGTTCTATGGGAGAAAGGAAAATAATTGTTTTCATGTTGGCAGCTCATGTTCGAAAAACTATAATTTTATTTACGTTCAAAAATTCCATTAAAATCCCAACTAAATCCGCTGTTTTAATGTCGTTTAAAAATACCAGTTTCGGAATTCAATTCCGAAAAAACTGTAACTACAACTAAAAGTTGTAGTTGCGTCTGTCGATTTGGCCCTTAGTATTTAAGTATATTTAATATAAAATAACTATAAATAAGTTCATATAAAAAAAAAAAAACGGAAGATGTAACAACATAATCCACATAATAACATAACATTATTATAACACATGTAAACGTCCCATATAGTATTCTAACATGTACATTGTACACACAACCAACATTACAATACGAATGTATGAACTGAACTGTAATAAAGTATGTTTTGTATTAGCCGTCAATAGCAAAAGACGCGTCTCTGATTTATCCTCATCACAGTACCTATGCCATGCAGGATCTAAGAATTTCATAATTTTGTTTGCGAAGGTCCTGCTTTAGCTTGTACTCCAATCCTTTATGTCAAACTCGATCAAATGCTTGAACATATCTTTTTCCTTTCCGTTCTATAATATCTGTGATTCTATGATATAATCCACCAGTATGGGCTACATTATCTTAAGAAGCAGTTTTTCAAATATGTTCGATATGGTTGAGAGTATGGATATCTGAATTTCGCTGGAAGATTATGATTACCTCTGCCACCTTTAACTGACTTCGATCGTATCGTAGATTAAGCACATCACTGATTATATGTAGAAGCTAGCGTATCGCTTCTTGGTAGTAATTTAATGATTTGTCCAGTTATTAAGTCATATCCAGGAGGTTTTCTCATGTTTAGATTTTTAATTTCCTCTTTTAGCTCAGGAAGGGTTACAGTTTGTATTTCAAGTTCATCAAGTCTGTACATTGGATTGACATTTTCATCAGCAGTTTGCCTGGGTAAAGATCGGCTTTTTTTAAAGCTTCAAGCCCATCTACCATCATTATTTCTGAGGGGAGCCGTCGAAATTGTTGGTCTCTTAAGTACTTTCGTTGCTTTCCATAAGGAGTATTCAGAGTCTTTTTGGCCATTGAGTGAAGAAAAATATGTACTTATTGTTTCATTTTTAACTGTTCTGATAAAAGATTTCAGTTTTTGTACATAGGCTATTAAGCACGATTTTATTTTCATTCTCTCTACTCTACTTTGAGTAGATAATTTTTACTACTGATAGCATTTACATATCTGAATAGAGTACTTTGTCATACAGCTTGTTGTACATTTTTTATTAGCCTTTCTATTTCCTCTTCGACGTGTATGGTGTTTCTTATTGATATTTGAAGACCGATATTTCGCTTTAACAGTTCACGAATAAGGTTCCAATTAATATTCTTATTAGAGAGTCCTGCATGGATTTCTTTTTTAATTATTATTTCATTGGTTATCATAATAACAGGAGAGTGATCTGAAGTAAGAACTTCATTGTTTTCCATGCGAATAGTTATCAAATATATCATTTGTTACATACAAATCTTAGGTGAAAGTCGCATTAAAATATTTTTCCTGCCTCGAACAACTCTCTCTTTTTGGTGTTGTAACTCTGGAACCCCAATAGTAGTTTTTTGACTAAGAATTTACAAAATTCGTCATTAAAATTTTACTTTTATTTTACTCAACTCAACTGAATCTTTCATTTGTAGCATATAATTCACTTCGGTTCAAATCCACTTTATCATCATGACTGACATGATTGTTTTCATACACGCCAATGCCAATAGTTCTACAAAAAAAATTCATTTGGTACGGTTCTTTGAAGGACAATGTCCAATTTCAGCTTGAAATGCATCTACCTAAGGCTTCAATATACCAAATTCGCGCCTGACAAAATGTTCGATCGTTCGGCAGTCTTAAACAAATCATTTAGGGTTTTGCAGTCCCTTTTCCATGAATAGTCGCTCTTATTTAAGATTTTTCTCTCATGGATTACTGAGCCTTTTTTTTTGTTATTTCGTGGGATTGTGTGGCTCTTCTCTAATTCTTCTCAGCTTCATTTTTAAATTTTGATAGAATACTGTTGTTGTTCTTCTTTGATTGACTTTAATGAACGTCAAAAGTTTAAATCTAATAAAAATAAAACGTTGGGGCAGACGCTACGATTTATTGTACGAGAAATCTAACGATTTGCTTTGAATCGATTAATGAATCGATAATCTGAACGTGTGTGAGGTTATCGTACAACAATCAGTACGATTCTTTCGCAGGTGATTATTTAAATATCTGGATTGATTTATGCAAAAATTGTTTACAGATTATTATATTTGTTTTAAAACTGTACCTTATTTACCACAACGGTACCTTTTTGGCCAAACGGAACTTTCAAGAATAATGACTGATTTATTTAAGGAAAATTCAGCCTATGGGATGTGACTTGTAATGACTCCTCCAACAAGCACAAACGGAACATAAGCTACGAGGTAATAAAAAATTAATTAAAAAAGCAAGATTAGACTATATGCTAATTGGTTCAAATATCGTTACATGTGTGGTTAGAATACTGTACGATCAATTGGTTCAATTGATTAGAGAGATCAGAATTATCTGTAAGATTTGCAGGTCGAACTGCATTACGATAAATTGTATCATCTGTGGCCCGTTTAACCCCTCTAAGATGAATTTACTAAAGCACATCGGTTGCTGCTTTGTGTAGGAGGGATTGTCGGAAGGTAAATTCAGCAACAACCACAAAATATTTAGTATAAAATTAGGAGTTAGGAAAAAACTAATTCCACGAGTCCCGATGTAGGGTTGATGACCTCTGTCAAAAGTATTGTACCAAAAAGTGGGTCACAGCCAGCATATTCGCTGTACTTAATTATATGCACAAGATCAGGAATTCTCAATAAATCTCCGGCGCAAGATAATCAGTATCAGCATGACTTGTCTGTTTGCAACTTACGGAAAAACGTCAACTTATTAAACGGCAAACCGATGCAGTCCATTCTTGCTGAAATCAGATTATCATATGGTGAAACCAATTCAGGGAAGTTCTGCGGGCGATATTATTTCCCATTTATTGGGATTATGGGGTTTATGTGATGTGTTATGTTGGTCTCTGTGGATGGGAGGCATCCGCATGATTCGTTAAATCCCACTAAACGATACTGATAGCCTTAGAATTCCACCACAGTATCGATTGTTTGTCGTAATCATTTAATATACCCGATGTGTCATTTGGATGTCCATAATCTACGTATAAGCACCCATTGAAATTAGCCAACGCAACGGTAAAGACTCGTTTCACAATAATTTGAATTTATACGCAAAAATCACACTGACTTATGAAAAAGCAAAGGTCCGCACACCCCACAAGAAATTGCGACTGATAACGGTGGGAGACTGACTTACTTTGAGATTACGCACGATAAGAAAACTTTGAAGGCGCTTCAATCGGATGTCCTACCCCACCCGCCGTATTCACCAGACATTGCTCCTTCCGACTGCCTGGCCGAGCTGCATTTCACTACTCACGAAGAAGCAAAAAATTGGGTCGATTCTTGGATCTCCGCAAAAGATGAGTAATTTTTTCGTCGCGGAATCCGTATGCTGCCTGAAACATAGGAAAAATCATAGCTAACGATGGATAATACTTTGAATGAAATAATTATACCAATTACTTTGCAAAAAAGCTTCGAAGTTATAAAAAATACCTCAAAACTTTGTACCCCATTACAGTAAAGGCGATAAATAAAATTAGATTGAAAATATGACGAAAAGACCTAATATCGTGTCCAGATCAACCTCCAGTCAAATTATAATAATTCAACTTCGAATAATAAAATATCTCGCCTATTTCCGATTTGGGAGAGGTGATTACGTTTTCAAGGTCGAAACACAGTATCAGAATATTACTTTTCTTGTCGTACTCGTAAGCATGTTCTGCATACCGGCCCTCTTTCAACTGATCCTTATTAGTTTTATACAGTTCACAAACTTCGCAACGGTCCGATTTGGATTTATGCAAATCTATGTTGAATTCTGTGTTGAATATACACCGGTAAAAGCTTTGCTTTACGTATGATGTGTTGCTTTAGGTTACTTTCTAAATACCGTTTGTTAGTCTTCAATTGGCAATAGTGTGATTCTACGGCAGGAAATGATGCTGTATGATCTAATACCTTACCTTGCAAATTATCTGATACAAATCTCAACCATCTGCTCAACTCTACACACCCAATCCCAAAATTAACTCGTCTCGAAAGCTACATGCATGTATGAACTCAACTCAATTTAAACTCCAACTAAACCCTAAACTCGACCTCAAATTAATCCCTAATCGAACTTCTCTCTTAAATCCAACTCAATTTCAACTCAAACCTCTAGAAATGTGAGCCAAAAGTTATTTTTAGATGAGGTTGTGAGAAATAGGTCAATATGGCTTTTATAGTGTTGTCTATTTGGATTTCTGTGAATAATGCAGTTTTTTAGGTTTCTTTAAGACAGCGTAAATATACTATTTCAATTGCTAAACGATCAAGACTATCTCCGTAATAATATTCAAGTTCCATTAGAAACTTTTCTTGCCAATCCTTCGCTTTACACTTTGGGTTATTTTTTCTGAGTATTTGCTGTCAGAGCGTTAAGTTTAGCCAAGTTTCGAAAAATATAGTGTGTAGCGGAGACGTGCTGCAGTATTGAAACTACTAACGTTTTGGAATTAGAAATATTATTTTAAATCCTAATTCCCAATCTTGAATTTTATTATAATTTGTTAAAGAATGTCAAAGTTCCATCCTACTTGGCCATATTCCAGAGTTTTATCTAGAAATCAATTTAGAATCCTTTTTCAATCGCACATGTAAAATTTCATTAAAATCCGTTAAAAAATGGACAAGTTCTATCCTAACTGCCCATAATTTTAGAATCCTAATACTAGTCTACAAATCAATTTCATCATAATCGGTTGAGTAATAGACAAGTGCCCTCATATTTGGCCATATTCCAGAACATCATCCAAAAATCATTTTAGAATCCCATTTCCAATGCACAAGCCAAATTTCGTAATAATTGGCTGAGAAATAGGCAAGTTCTAATACTTGGCCATATTCTAGATCTTCACACAAAAATCATTTTAGAATACTATTTCTAAAGACTGATTTACATTCAAAAATTTTAGCAGATGCAGATGTCAAATCAAAAATTCATTTTCTTTACACATAAGAAATAAATTTAAACAAAAAATGTCATTAACCAATACAAATGATTGGTTTTCTTATTTATGTAACCTTATTACAGTTATTTTTCCAAGCATCGACGATTTTACAGAAAAAAGATGAAACTCGACATCTGCAAAAAAAGCAGACGAGGTTTTTTGGGTTTGTTTCTCGGGTTTCAATTGACTTTTTTAAGCAGATGATTGTTTTTTCTCTTTTTGTCTTTGTACTTTTTCCTATGTTGTATTTCAATTTTTTTGCAGACGTCGATTGTCGTTGAATGTAAATCAGTCTTAACGCACATGTCAAATTTCATCATAATCGGTTGAGTAATAGGCAAGTTCCATCATACTTGACCATATTCCACAACTTATTACCAAAATCATTTTGGAATCCCATTTCCAATGAACAAGCCGAAATTCATCATAATTGGCCTTGAAATAGATAAGTTCATCATACTTGGCCATATTCCAGAACTTATTTTACATGTCGCATTTCATCATTATTGGTTCAGAAATAGGCAAGTTCCATCATACTTAGCCCTATTCCAGAACTTCATCCAAAAATAGAATCCCATTTCCATAGCGGATGTCAAATTTCACTAAAATCCGTTAAGAAATAGATAAGTTCCTAATTGATCATCCAAATAATTTATTAAAGGTTCAATTTGAAATGTAAAAGGTTATATTTGAGGTTTGAGATATTAACGGTGATCTTTCTTAAGTCTTAAACAATATTTGTGTACAAATCGGTCAAGGCGTCTGGATTTTTTAAAAATATTTTACACATATGCTGTACATATTTACAAACACTCACTTATATAGATTGCTCAACTGCTCACTAAACACTAATCCAACTACAACTCAACCTTCAACCCAACCGCAAACTCTCTTTCAATCCAATCCTCAAACCAATATATTTATAAAAATTGGTGAACTGCTCACTATATTTCAATGCAACCCCAACTCAACTCCAACTCAACTTCAATTCAACTCGAAAATTGACCCCTAACTTAACCTTCAACTCAACTCCAAACTCAATGCCCAATTCAATATTCAAACCAGCATATTGGTAAATATTTCTATAACCAGGTGTTTTGGGTCAATTCGTAAGCCAGATACCCGACCTTGACGTACAGGTTCCAAAAGCTTTTGAAACCTCCGCCTTAACTATAGAAACAGACATTTATTTTTTTTTTTGCTTTTTTAGACTCAGGGACTTTTAAAACGTAGAGAAAAGTGGTTTTGGACCAACCAAATTTTTGATCATTTTTGACAGGATTTCAATACTTTGGTCTTTTTAGACCGAAGTAAATTCATAATAAGGAGACTTTCTGCTGTTTTACTAATCGTACAAGCACAATATACATATTTTATTGATATTTCGGACAGATTTAGGATAAACTTCACCTACGTCGATTTGGCGTATTCTGGTTACCTAGGAGACAATATGCGAAGAGCTATCTCTGGAGGGTTTGAAACCAATGTGGTCAGATTGTTGACACCGTACGGGCTAGCAATGGCCTGACTGTATATTATTTTTATTATAAGTAAGAGTACGATATCACTAAGTTATTATATTTTCTACTAAAATAACAAAGCATATATTAGCAGGAAGGCGGGGTGAAGATCATAAATGAGAAACAATTACAAAATGTTTGGAGCTACACTATTTTTAATTTTCATTTATGTAAGTGAGCTCATCGTAACTACTTAATTAAATTAAAACAAATAAAAATAAATTTGTATTTTATCTTAGCTTAAATTATCTTGTTTCTTCTGAACAAAACTTAAAGGGTATACAGTGGTGGTGATGTGCATTTAGTTAATGAATTATTATTTTGTGTATATATCGAAACATAAAATTTATGTAAAAATTAATTAATTTATTAAGATAATTAAAAAAAAAAAATATTACGGTGTTAGTGTACGTCAAGGTGTGGTGAAAAAGTTTCAAGTAAAAAAAAATGAATTAAGTGAAATTTTTAATAAGAAAATTGAACAAAATTTAAAGATTATTTTGTGAACAAAAAGAATTAAATTAAAAAATTTTCAGCGACACGCATAGAGTTACTGCAGCTTTATCCGTAAGTTTTAAAGCAAATTTTTGTCATTTAATTCTTAAATAATACGAGTACGTTTGGTTATTAAAAAATCGAATTATATTGAATCATGGTTGTGTGATATCTTAAGTGATTACAGTGTTATTGTTGGTTTCTTCACTTGGTTTGTCCAACGAAGTTTTTGTAGTACCTCATCAAAGCATAAAACAGCGACAAAGAGCCTTTCCACAGCCTGATTGTTGACTACCCAAATTACTTTGAAAACATTGCATTAACTCTTAAATTTCTTGAAAACTATGGGATAAATTCATATTTTTTAACTTAATTATTTAATATATTAAAGTGATCCTCAGATAATTCGATCTTAAAAGATAAATGAAAGTCACGTAGATATCCGATGCATGCGATTATTTGCCAACAGTGATTTACAATCAACATCGTCGAACGAAAGAATAGTTGAAAACAACCAACTTTTATTTACAACTACGTAGATGACTAAAACATTGACAATTTCAAAAATAAATTTAATACATTCCTTGAGCGTGCTTGGCATGATTCTAATCACCTTTTTGAATGACTGTGTCTCTCGGGATTTTATTGCTTCCTATGAATAACGAAAGCACTTTGCTTACTCCTATTGCCATTCTATATTACAATTTAATAGTGTCCCTCCTATTTAATTGATTTGTGAGATGCCTGTCCAAGTATTTGATTGTCTTTTTTACTTTTATATTCTTTCCTCCAATATTTAATTCTTCATGCTTACGGTGACTGTCTAATGGAGATCTGATTAGTACCTCTGATTTATTATCACTTATTTCCAACTCAATACTGTTTCTAGTACAGATACTAGTTACTCGACAATATTTGATAGCTGTATTCTATTATACCATCTGCATACGCCGAATAGCAACGGTAATTGTATGTTTTCATGTTATGATTTAGTTTAATAAAATTGTGCATTTACACTATTGTCTGCAGTATGTTATTCAAAACAATGTTAAATAAGTGGAGATAATGGGCAACCATGTTTCATTCCAACATTTTTTTCCTTCATGTGCATTCTTTGTTGACACCACATAATAGACGTTCCTCCCTGGGGCAACTTTTAACATTTCGGTAGATTAAGTGATGCGGTATGTTTCCATATAAATAAGCATACTTGATAGATTAACATTATCAAATAGAACATACATACATTGTCCTACCCAGTCTCCACTCCACTTACATGATTCTTATTGCTACAAACATATGATCATGTTTTGATTGGTGTTTTAAGAAAGTCGCTTGATATGGGCATGGGCCCATTTCATCCTTATATCGGATTAAGAAGCAATTTTGAATAAATTCGATAACCAACATCTGTGATCGTAGTTCTTCTGAAATCCGACGATGTTTTTGGATTCAGTATTTTTTTAACGGGGTTTCGACTATTTCCATCAATTCTTTTGGATTGCATTTCGTGATAGATTAATGTTATTTGAAGGATTAAATATCTCCATCCTTCATCTGGTACATATTCTATTAATTGTACTGGAATTTGGCCCATTATTATGCTCCTGAATTCTTTCATATTTGGGGGGTCCTCAATTGGCCAATGGTCGTTTTCTCTTATTAATGGTACTTGAGTTCCTTGAGATTTATAGAGCTCCTCACTCCTCTTCCCAATTTGTTAATGATAGGTAAGCAGAAGGCTTTTGTCTGTTATCTCGTCGATATTGTATAAGAAATTGATAAGTTTTTTGTGTCCTTTCGTGTGGTTTATATTTTCCGAACGTATAAACAAAGGGACAGAGCGTGAAGACGCATTTTCATTTGCTCTTTAATTTAGTTAATTTTCTCGTGTTTTTCGTTTAATTTAATTTTAAAACGTTAATAATAGAAAAAAATATTTCTTAATCACAAAATTTTTACACGTTTTATAATATTTTGTGAATTTGTTTTAATTTTTTTTTGCAATTGTTGAATTTGAAATACATACATATATCCAACTGATAATTTTATTTGTACTGTCATCTACGTAATGTGACTTACTGACCACATGATTTGTAGTCAGATTGGCTAAACTTTACTTTACGTATACATCGAAAAAATCAGCTATAAGGAGTATATACTATATTTTGAAAATTTTTCAATGTAGAATTATGCTTCTATAGTTTTTGGGAGAGGGAAGCCAAATTTTCCCGGAATATTAGCTCATTTTTCGGGAAAATTGGCCCTTTTTTGTTTAAAAAATTGTGTACTATTTTATTCGTAATACGTAAAATTATGCAATTTTTATAAAAATTTTCATATTAGGATTGTATCTCACCAGTTTTTCGACAGTACAAGTGATTTTTCCGGGAAAATTTTTCAATTAAATTTTGCAAGTTTTCCATTTTTTTTACTTAGTTTCAAATTATAAATAAAATTTGAAACAGGAAGAATTGTATAAGCGGGGCTTTGGGGGCAGTAGGCACTATCCTCTAAGGTATACAACGAATTACAAAAGTGGCTTTTTTTAACATTTGTGGTAGTATCAGAAGAAGCGATAAGGGAGAAAACTCTTTGATCTGTGTCTGCAAAGTTGACGAAACAATTATTATTAATAAAAATCTTGAAAATATTGATATTTGCTAGTATAAGAAATGTTTGGAAAAAGCTTTTTAAAATATTTTAGCATTTGTGGTACTATCAGATGAATCAATGATCATTTATATTTTATAGCAAAATTGTTTTGCTATAAAATAAAAAAAGGAACGTTGTCTTGATTATTTTTCTCTTTTCTGGCTCAATATAGGCTTAAATAGAAAATAGATTTTTAACTCACGGCTATGTAGATTTATTCTTGCGAATGCGATTAATGCCTCTCTCTATACACAAAATGTAAATTCGCTCTATATCCGTAAAATTTCCGATTAGTACTAAAATGGTATTCACGAAATGTAACTACACTCTATAAACGTAAATTATGCTCTGTAAGTTTATAGTGACAAATTTGTTGACGTAAAACTAGACATCTTGATTTTATTGGCCTATAACTAGACAGAGTAACAATTTTTCGACATAATTTTTTCAGCAAGTACTACTCTCGATAGCATCTATTTACATGCAAAAAATCAACATGATTTAATTTGTAGTTTTTGAGATTTTCACTAAAAAAATTTTCTATTAGGATTTCTTTGTGTTTTTAATTAATCAATATGTGGTGTCTGTAATTCTTATCAAAATAACTTTTTTTCTTCAGAATTTTGGTAAAGGTTTGTGGAAATATATAACTACACCTTTGAGAAAGTGTTCAGATTCTTGTGAGATTGCTTAGCCGGTTAGCCCCCATGACAATGGTCCTTGGGATGCCGTAATGCCAAGGAACACCTCGCCATCAGCAATCCTCTACGTTCCATACAAACACATGCCAACAAACTGAAGGTACAAAATGAACACCCCATTTATCGTATTTGGGTGTGAAATTTGAGGCTACCGGATTACAAAAGATGGCTGATGAAATAGTACATAAAACAAATATAACTAGTAATCGCATTTATGTATTAGATTTTGTGACGAAACCTGAGTTTAATTCACGGAAAAGACCAAGTCGAATCCCATTCTGTGAAAAAAAAAAGTTTACTTACCTGTGTCTATCAGGTAGGTGGTTTGAGATCTATTGGGGGTGTGGGGGGGACCAAAGTTGAGTAGATTAACCTACCAGCTCCCTAACCTTTCAGTAGGGTGCATATCACGTGAGTTGTTCTGGTCATGCATTAGGCAGCTGCGTGATGGGTACAGTTGTGTAAGGGGTAGCCTGGTCAAAATTCGAAAGTGTACGTGCTGACTCCTCGTGGCAACCACTGGCAACTGAGGCCATTTTGCACATTTTGGCCATTTGGCACAGGCAGAGTACAGCGCTAAGGGAGAAATCCTGGACATAAAACCCCTAATCTAAGGTAGAACAGCATATACCGATTCGATTTAAAATCGATTTACGGATGATTTTATTATTAATTAAATCACTTTTAATTTAATTATTAAATTATTAAAATCAAATATGTGATTTTTCAATAAAAATTTACAGTTTTTGTTTATGTTTACAATACAAAATATTCATCAATTTTATATTTCTATCGCGACACTGTCATGATAGAAATAATGATTTTAGATCATCACTACTTTCCCTTTTGATTTTCTCCTTCTTTATTCTAAAGCAAATTCCAATAGGAATTACTTAATGAGACAAGTCCATAGTTTACGATTAAAAGAAAGACCAACCATATATCTTGCATATATCCCTCCTGCATTCGTTGCCTCTCATATAATAATGCACCCGTTTCTACATAAATCAAGCAACTAACACATGCATTATTTAATCAAAAAGCATAAAATTTAAGGAAAATTGGCCTTCCCTTGATATAAAAACCTGGCAAATGTTCCGGATGGAAACATTTTATCCTTCATTCGACTGTTTATCATACAATTTTCCAATTATATAGTATTGTATTAATTTCACAAACTTTTCACATCCCGTACTATTTTCACAAATTTAGAAGAAATTAAACAAAATGTTTTTCTCGACTGTATTTTTTCTTTGTTGCGAAAAATAATTTCAATATTACGCCATTTGCAACAAAGCTAATTTTTTGTACACACTAAAGGTTGATTCACCAGATTTGTCCATTGAGCTCGCCAAGAAAATCACAACTTGACGGGGTTAAAAATATGTTATCTCTCTTTTGTGTCCAGCGAGATAACATATTTTTAACTCGGTTTTTAACTCCGTCATGTTGTCATTTTCTTGACGAGCTCAATGGACAAATCTGGTGAATCAACCTTAAGAACACATTTTATTAAACAAACAAGATCACTTTTAATTTATTGTTTACTCATTTGTTTATTTTAACACACGTACAAGACAACAACTAACAAATATTTATTTCACTGAATTTACATCGAAAATAAAAATAAAATTTCATTTACGCAGGAAGACAAAAAACACGTCTAACTCGTTCCAGCGTTCATCGCGCACCAACGAAAAACTATTGAGTATAATCGAAACTTAGACCTTTGCCACGCTAGTCCAGTACATTACCAATACGCCACAAATGATATGAAAAACTAATAAATTTTGAATAAATAAATTATGAATATGATCGGAAATCACGTCTTTGGTGGAACCTCTTTCTTCTCACGATCCTGAACCATTCTTTCAGGAGCAATACTATTCATCTGTAAACTTATAATTTGGTTCCAACCAGCTTCATTTGACTTCAATATATAGAAATACAAATGCAAACAAAATACCCACATAACCATAAAAAAATATGTACTTTTGTAAAAATATAACGAGATTTTTGGTCGAAACCAAGACTAATAAATAAGGGAACCAGCGAATCAGAAACAACTTTAAGTAAGAACGCGATATACAGAATGTACATGTTACTGATCAGCGAATCTTACGGAACTTTTCGTTTAGTTCAGCTGTCACTTAATAGAGCGAAAATTAACGTGCAAACTGAAGGATCTGTCAGAATACATCAAAATTTTCAAAGCACACTTTTCTTAAAAATAATAAATTTTGCTTTTCAGATTACAATTTTAATACTGTATTTGTCAGTTGTTACGGATTTGGTGGCCGATATGTCAAATTTTCTGTAAGGAAATAATTTCGTCAAATTCGGTAAGGGTTCTTACTGATTCGCTGGCTACCCCTTAACTTTGATAAAATATATTTTTTAAAGAGCATCTTTTATAAATGATTCAAACGTAGAATCTACGTTTGAGATACACATTCTAGGATTTAGAATAATTCACTCAAAACGAAGAAGTGACTACACTAAAACATGAAGACCCTTAACTGAATTATTTTGCGTTTAATGCTTTTAGAAATTCGGTAGTTTAGAAATCACGCATGTAAATAACTCGAGTGAGATTTAAACAAATCAAATGTTTTCTTTGATTTATTTAATTGCTGTTCGGCTATATTAAATGCAATTGTTGTTGTAAATTTGTCAATGAAGTATACGCTTACTAAAGCCACTAGAAAAATCAACAAATTTTTGTTTTTGGATGAAAATTATTTATCCGAGTAGGTTTTTGCATTTCTATTTTGTTTTATGCTGCATACTTCAAAACTTAACGGACATAAAATTTTCTCATTTTTTTGGTAATATTTTCCCCTCCATACCATGTGAAAAAAGAAATTATATTTTTTTAAGTTGGTATGGCGGGGGAAAAAATTACCAAAAATTTGAGAAAATTTTATGTCCGTTCTTCTGTTGCGAAAGTACCATAAAAGTTACGGGCAGTAGTTTGGAGTATGCGACATTATGATCAGATCAAATGAGGAGTGTCTGATCAAAAGTCGCTATTTACATCTTACTTCTTGTTACTTACTTTTAATCACTTTTTTGTAGTAAATAGCTTGGTTTGACCAAAATCAAGAATTTTCGGAATATTTTTCATAGAGAAATTGGCAATTTTTGGTCCATGCTGGAAATAGCCACTTTTGGTCTATTTCACTTAAAAAATGTTGCCCTGATGGAAAAAAAAATATCATTTTGGAAAATGTAAATAGCGACTTTTGATCAGACACTCCTCAAATGTCATGGAATGCAGCTACTATAATGGTCGGTATGTCTTCTATGGATTTTACTGGATGTTATGCCAGCGATATATTTAGTGGCAAAACATTTGGGGCCGGGGAAAAAAAATTATATAATTAAAGGCAAGTGTAAATACTGTAAGAATGTTATGAGTCACTTGCGTTTTTGCGAGCTAATTTTATTTTTCAGCAAGCGGAATGATGTCATTTTTAAATTGGTTCTAATTTATCTGTTAAGCTGTGAAACATTAAATTTTAATAAAACGAATTTAATTGTGTGATGCAAAGTCAGTGGAGTGACATTGACACAATTGTTATTGCGTTGCATGTTTATTTTAATTAATTTCTGTCAATATTCCGGATCGATATTGCTTGAGTTTGTTTGAAGTTATTTGAATTTTGTGAATTTTTTATAGGATTTCTAGAATTGCTTGACAATATTTTGGATTTCTGAATCTTAACACTCGTCACTTTCTTGAATTTATAAAGGATTATCCTGGCCATCTCAATTGAATTATTGATGTTTCCTGCCGAAGTTATTATAAGCGTAAAGCTGCACAGGAACGGTTTTTAAGATGTTGTTTTCGCCGGGTATCGAATCAAATAAATACCGAAATACTGGTATTGCATTTAATAGCCCTAGGCCGGAGACCACAATTGGATCATTTTGTTTTCCCTGCCTAGTTCTATGAGATTGTAGTAACAGCTTCAGCCATGTCAATTTAGAATTTAAAACTGAAGTTTAACTCACTCAGTTGGTCGAATATAGGCTTCGATAATTTTAACGCATTGTGCCACCGTGTATTTTTAATCAGAATTTAATAAGTTTTCGGTATCATCGTTATTAGGCTGCGTTGCAAGAGATTATTTATTTATTTATTTATTTATTTATTTACAAACATTTTGAGTGAAGGACCAACCCCATACTTACACAAACTATTTTGAGCACGATGCTCATTTATAACAGAGCGTGTAATAAGGTGGTTTAACATAAAAATATTAATTTAGAAAAAAATTGCAGCCTTTTGGAATTACAGGATACGAGAGCCCAGTCATTAAATTTCCACAGTCCATCATCATCAATGCTACTTTAGCTTGAAATATAACCCAACAATGCCGTGTCAGCTTATATTTTAGTATTTTCCCGGCGATTAATGTTAATTAACAATCGGTTTAACCGTCAAACCACTTCATAACTGCGCCCAGGCTCAAACATTTTCGAATTTTGAAATTATATGTAATAAATTTAAAATAAACATATTTTTTTTTTTGAAAATAAATAAAGTTGACTGATTAATATCTGCTGCTCTAGCACGACCTCCGTAGCCTCGGCATGCCCTTTGACTTCGTTAAAATTCATCGACGAGCAATGTTTTAAGTCACCGTATTAGTGCCATTTTTTATACAGACATTCGTGATTTTTCTCGGCAACCTTTAACAACTTGTTACCGTCGGTGATGTCGATGAGCTCGTTTCGGAACGGGTTATCGATTAATTTCAAAGTTTATGGCATGTATATTCTCGCTACCTGTTCACGGGATTCTTTCTCAAGCCAAAGCAATATGTATAGAGAAAAAAAAAACAAAAAAAACCTTACACTTGTGAACATAGCAAAATGTGTAGGTCAAGAATTACTGTTGGAATTCAGATATGACGATTTAAGTTTCTGTTGTTTGCGATCTGTTTTAATTTTAATTGATCAAATTTGATTAATTGGTGTGTGATAATATCATATATGTCGTCTTAGAATAATATTGTCACACACTAAACAATCAAATGTGATCAATTAAAATTAAAACAGATCGCAAACTACAGAAACTCAAATCGTCAACGAAAATCGTCGTAACTGAATTAACACAATAATTCTTGACCTACACTCATCAAATACTATTGGGTAAGTTGAGTAATATTTTGTTTTGTTCACAAGGGCAAGGTTTTTCTATATTTTCTTAAAATTACTGGTTACTTGCCAAATTGATTAACTCCACAAAACAAAGACGATTGTAAAAAAATATAAATTTAAAAAGTTAAAAGTCAATTAAGTAACACTAAAATTTAAAAAAAAAATTCTAAAAGTTGAATTAATCGATTTGGTTTGTGAACGACTCAGATTAATCTTATTAGTCCGGTTATACAGTGCTGTGCAAAATAAAATTGGTCAAACATATTTTTTTTACAAATTGGAGTCTTAAGGGCCTATCGCAACAGGCGTCGGCGGCGGGCGTCAAATTTAAATACGCGTTTTTATGCTTATGTATAGTTTTAGGAAATCATAGCTTGAACAAAAATAAAATTATCATTCATGAAACTATTTACAAATTTTAAATTTTTAATAGAAAAATTACAATTTTAAGAAAATGTATCGAATGAAATTTCATCCGCCGCGGCGAAACCCAGCGTCAAAAAAAAAAATCGCCGTTCGTCACTAGTTTACATTTTTGCACAAACTACGATTTCCTATTACTACATAAGCAAAAAAACGTGTATTTAAATTTGACGCCCGCCGCCGACGTAGATCGTTTATGGTTGCTAAAATTACAAAACTTTTGAAAGCAATTGGCTTACTATGGGCTCTCACCAAAAGTAGACTGCAAATATTTGCAACGGAGGTTTGGTAGGAACCAAGAGTTATTGTTTCATTTTAAATATATTTATGACCCAATTTTTTGAAGAGAATAAATGTACCTGCAATTTAAATTCGAGTGAATTTTTTCCTAACTTTTCCTAAAAAATTACTGCAACAATGTTTTTGCATTAGGATTGGTGAAAAAAAAGTCATTTGGGCGAAACTCGATTTAAAATATGTAAAAAAACGAACGCCACAATTAAATATTTTATTAAACAATACCTTGATTTATAATCATCTAGTGTAGTAAAAAAAAATGGAGGTGTCGCCAACACACGAGTTTCTTTTACGAACAGCGAATTTTGAGAAATTTTATTTTTTTTTAAATATTTTTTAAATTTTTTTTTACTAGTTTTTGGAAACATTTTGTATTAAGTAGTTTTTTGTAAACCATATACTTTTTAAGATATTTGCCAAATAAATTTTCTGGACCAAGGGCCGGAAGTGGCGACCGGTTAGCCGATTTGGAGTAAAATTCACTGGAACCTCCCAATTTATCAAAAAAGCTTAAATCTAAAGATTTAGTTTGATTGGTTAAACCATCTAGGCTGTAGAGAGGGCACAGACTAACATACTGACAAACTGATAGACAGACACCATTTCGAAACCCAATTTTCGAACTCAGGGGACCCCAAAACACATAAATCTCTAAAAATCTCAAAGTCCAAAATTTTTATGATTGCTGTACTTTATTTTACTTACATAAAAGAAAGTAAAAATAAAATTAGGAACTAAGCATCAACTTCAGCGGTATGGCTATAACCCACAGATTACTAGAAATATTTGTGCAACATTTCAGAAATATCTAATGAGTCTCATAAGGCGTCCATGGCGATTCAAAAATTATTAAAATTTTTAATTGGGACATAGAAGCATTCTTAAGCAATACTAACTACTTTCTAACCGTTTAGCATCAACTTTAGGGTTAGAAAGTAGTTATTATTGCTTAGGAATGCTTTCATTGCTCTATTAAAAATATTAATAATTTTTCAATCGCCAATGTGATTATCTATTTTTGAAATGTTGCACAAATATTTCTATTGATCTATGGATTCTAGCTAGGGCTTGCAAGCAATACCGGACCAAATACCAAGTATACCGGTATTATATATTGTAAAACGAATATTAGAACTGTAGTTATTTCTAAGGCTATTTTAGGTATATTGCGTAAGTTAAGTCTTATATTTATTATATAAAATTTAGAAATAAGAATTAACTCAATTTAATAACTGCAAGTAAAATAATTTCACTAAAAAAAGTATGTATAGGTACGTTCGTAAAATGTATTTTTTAATGCGAGTTAAAGTAACTTTCCATGAAACATTTTATTTCGATGCTATTATCAATTTGAGATATAATTTTTGTACTAATTTGATCAGAAGAAGAATATATTCTTTCGGTTTCGACGCTACTTGGCGGTTTAGTAAGTAAATAGTCGTATAGTTTTTTTAAATTTTCACCACTTCTTCTTCGATGACAGCCAACTTTTTTCTTATGACCAAAAAGTCAAATCTGTAGCTTGTTTTGTAAGCTTTGTGTGGTCTGCTCTTTATTAATTGTGATGTCCATTTATCGTTGTAAATTAAAATTTTCATTCGTCTTCAGTTCTACTGATACATCCGTTTCCATTATAAACAGTTGCAATTTTGCTACCACCGAGTAAACATTTTACTTATTACTTGTGTGAAAAGTTGAATCAGCAGTTTAAATATTTTTTTATTTTTATTTTTTTTAAAATATTGTGATGTGAAAAATAAGTGAAATCGTGATGTTCTCATCTCCGCCTCAAGTAAAAAAGGCTGGGCCAAATCAGCAGACAGCAATGTCCACAAGCGATTTGCCACCGAACGTCACGACCTCAGATATTTTTAATAAAAATACAAAAGTGCAGCATAGTCCAAAGCGACAACAAATTTTAAATGTTCAAAAAATTACCTTACCAGGCAATTTAAATCAAAGTGAAATTATTCATTTAAATAACATTGGTGTATTGAACTATAACGAAACTAAAAGTGCATCGTGGCCAAATATTGACGATAAAACAAACAATGACAGTGCATCGACATCAGATGATAATAAAATAAACAGTGATGTAGGTCAGTGTTTAGTGCAAACGGGAATAGACGGTATATTACTGTCCGATCAAAACGAAGAAGAAGCCCTAGATCAGCGGCCAGCGCAAGCGCGAATAAATTCACTAAGCTAGCTAGCGTTGAATTAACGCATGGTAATAGGTATTCTTGCTTGGTTGTTGACGACCCGCCGGCCGAAAAAACTCCAAAAACTGAGAAGCCGCCACCAATCTATTTGAGGGAAGAATCAAATAGAGAACTTGCTAAAACGATCGAGTTTATTACTGAAGGTGCATTTTATATTTCCGGGATCAAAAGAGGAGATATAAAAGAAACAAAAATTCAACCGCTCAATATTGATGCTTACAGAGCGTTAATTAAACATTTTGACCAAGTTGGTAAACATTACTACACGTATCAACTAAAGAGCCAAAAAGGATTGGTTGTTGTGTTAAAAGGAATAGAGAGTTACGTGGATGCAAACGAAATTCAAGCTGCTCTCGCTGAAAAAGGTTTCCAGTGCAAAACTATTACCAATATTTTTAATCGGGAGAAGGTTCCTCAGCCATTGTTTCGTCTGGAATTAGAACCAGACAATAAAAAGGGTAAAGGCAACCATGCAATGTTTGTGTTATATGTGGTGAACTCCATAATTCAAAGGTTTGCAATAAAGCAAAAAAGGAAGCATCAGTGAGAAAATGCAGCAACTGCAATGGAAATCACACAGCTAATTATAGAGGATGCCCAATTTATCTAGAATTGAAAAGGAGAATCAATCCAAAGCAGCGAGCAGAACAACGAATGCTTAATCTTCATTCTTCAGCTAGAAAAGAAGCACGACCAGAAATTCTAAACACAAACGCTAAAAATGAAAAACAGTATGCAAATGTAAACGGCAGCGTGCACCAAGGGGTTTCATACGCAAGTGTTCTTAAAGGTACCGCTCCTAAAGTTCAAGTAAGTGAAGAGGGAAACATCTCAACAGCTTTAAATAAATTGACTAATATGATGCAAAGCTTCATGGCGATGATAGTGAGAACCATGGATTTAATGATGCAGAATATGAGCACGCTGATGCAGATAGTCGTAAAAAGCCAGAAATAACCATCATCAAAATAGCCTTAGGAATGCAAACGGCCTAGCACAACATAAAGCGGAGGTACATGCATTTCTCACTGAGCACAATATTGACATAATGTTAATATCAGAAACACGCTTCACCAAAAATAGCTATTTCAAAATTAATGGCTACTCTATTTATGACACCAAGCACCCAGATGGTAAAGCACATGGAGGCACTGCTGTATTAATTAAGCGAAGAATAAAACACTACGAACTTATGAAATATGAGAAAGAACATATACAATCAACGAGCATCTGTCTGCAGGAGTGGTCTGGAAACTGCGTCATATCGGCAGTGTACTGCCCTCCAAAACATGCTATAAAAAAACTCCAGTTCTTGGATTATTTCAGCCAGTTGGGTAACAAATTTCTTGCGGGCGGTGATTACAACGCTAAACATACTCATTGGGGTTCCAGATTAACATCGCCGAAAGGCAAACAACTTTATGATGCTATAGAGGAACAGTCCCTGGATTATTTATCTGCCGGTAACCCAACTTACTGGCCCACAGACAAAAAGAAAATTCCTGATTTAATTGACTTTTGTGTAACTAAGGGCATTCCACGTACTTATGCTAAGGCCACCGATTGCTATGATCTGTCTTCTGATCACTCACCGGTAATAGTAACATTGGGTACTGATGTCCTAAGGAACGAAATACCGAACCGTCTTACAAACAAGAAAACTAATTGGGATCAATATAGGAGGCTAGTCGAACAAAATTGTCTACTTAATATTCCTCTGATCACACCAGCTGATATTGATGCGGCGGCAGAAAATCTAAAAGATGTCATGACATTATCTGCTAAAAGGGCTACACCCGGCATAAGTAGTTCGGAAAAAGTTAATAAACTGTCACATAATATACAGGAACTAATCCAGGAAAAGCGAAAAATTCGCCTTCAATGGCAGCAAACAAAATCACCGTTATTGAAGTGAAAATTAAATCGAGCTATAAAGGCCCTAAGATCTGTTTTGAGCGAAGAAGAAAACCAGCGCGTAAAGAACTACTTAAGTAATCTCTCTGCAACCGAGAGGATAGATTATTCTTTGTGGAAGGCAACAAAAAATTTAAAAAGGCCAACAAGTTCGAATCCACCGATTAGACTACCAACTGGAAATTGGGCGAGAAGTGATAAAGAAAAAGCCAATGCTTTTGCTGCTCATCTAGCAACAGTATTCGTCCCACACGAAGAAGATAATTATTTTGTGCTACCCCAGCCAACGGATGATGGTTTATCCTACAAACCTATAAAGTATAACTGGAAGAAAGTTAAGAATACAATTAAAACTTGCATAAGCCCGAAAAAGGCACCAGGGCATGATCTCATTACTGGAAAAATGATAAGGGAATTGCCGGATAAATGCATAAAACTAATAACATTCGTATTCAACGCGATCATGCGAATCAGTTATATTCCTCAGAAATGGAAGATATCTTTGATCACAATGATACATAAGCCAGGGAAAAATGAAACGCAAATCTCATCATATCGTCCAATAAGCATGCTGCCCACAATCTCAAAGCTATTTGAAAAAATGTTACTAACAAAATTAAAACCAATATTAGAAGAACGGCGCGTTATTCCAGACCATCAATTTGGGTTCCGAAACCAACATGGTACTATAGAGCAAGTACACAGAATTGTAAATGCAATCAAAATCACCTTCGAGGAAAAGAAATATTGTGCTGCTGCCTTTTTGGATATCGCCCAAGCTTTTGATAAAGTTTGGCACGATGGACTAATTTACAAAATTAAAGAGCTTCTATCGAAGAAATTTCACTCAGTTTTGGGAAACTATCTTCTTCAAAGGCAGTACATGGTCAAACAAAACAGCGCAACTACTTGCTTAAATGTTATAAATGCAGGTGTCCCGCAAGGCAGCGTTCTAGGACCAATATTATACTTGTTGTACACAGCTGATATACCTGTAACCAACAAAGTATTAATATCAACATTTGCCGATGACACGGCCATCCTGGTGTCTCACACTAATCCTGAAATTGCCTCAAAGGAATTACAGAATCATTTAAACAAAGTCGCGGACTGGCTGAAGGCATGGCGAATAAAAGTGAACGAAAACAAATCAACTCACGTCACATTCACGCTAAACAAACGCACCTGCCCACCAGTGAAATTAAACGATAAAAATATTCCTCAACAAACGAAGGTAAAATACTTAGGTTTGCATCTGGATAGAAGGTTAACGTGGAACAATCATATTGAAACAAAGCGCAACCAAATAAAAATTACATTTTCCAAAATGTATTGGCTGATGGGAAAAAAATCTCAGTTGTCATTAGCCAATAAAGTTTTACTGTACAAAGTGATAATCAAATCAATATGGACATATGATATTCAGTTATGGGGATCCACCAGCGCTTCAAACAGAGAACTCCTACAACGAACCCAAGCGAAAATACTTCGTAGTATTACCAATGCTCCTTGGTACATTCGAAATAGTAATATACATGATGACCTTGGGATCAAAACCGTTAAAGAAACTATTAAAGAATTCAGTTCAAAATATTATTCAAAACTAGAAGCACATCACAACGAATTGGCCAGGGAGATAATAAAACAGCCGCGATTTAGACGCCTGAGAAGAACAGATCCACTCGAACTGATGAACCTGTGAACATCTAAATTTAATTCGATATATACATATAAGTATAGTCTAAATTAATTAAATTGTGAGCACTAAAAATAAGTATTACATTGGTTAAGACTTAAAATATGTAATAATTTTTAGCTTAAGATTTGATTACTTCTCGTGAGTTTCTTATGTAGAAAGATTCAAGAATAAAGCCATTGGCAACATTTAAAAAAAAAAAAAAATAAAAATTATAAACTGTCCATGTCCATCCAATGATTTATTCAATTTTGAAGGAGTAAGACGTTCAAATATATTCACTATTAATTGAATAATATTTGCTTTCGACAATTGCTCAAATTTTAGTTCAAAATTTGGGTTACTTTGAATTTGCGTTGCCCTTTATGCCAATATTGTAAAAGGCTTGAATAATTTGATCGACGTTCACTAATTCTTTTAGATAACGCAGTTTCAAACTCGTTATTAAGTTGTCATGAACTGAAGTTATTTTCATAAATACAAAAGTGACGTCTGCAGAAAGAAGGGTGGCGTCACATCGACACAGTGATTCTATAGCCAATTTAACTGGTAATAATATTGGAAGTACCCTAAAAATAGTGTCTAATTCTCTCTCATTTAATAAAATGTTGAAGTTGAAGTCTATTAAGGCTTTTAAAATACAATTTTTCAACTAGCAGAAACGTTTCAACATAAAAAGCAAACTATTTCTAACACAATAAAACATAGAAAAAAACTCAATTTTAATATTTCGACAATACCGAAATACCGCTGTTTGGAATAACTAAAACCGGTATTTCGGAAGTATAAAAATCGTCAGTTATTCCGGGATTTTGATATTCGGTATACCAGTATTGCAAGCCCTAATTCTAGCCAAACCACTTAAGTTGATGCTAAACGGTTAGAAAGTAGTTAGTATTGCTTAGGAATGCTTCCAAGGCCCAAATAGAAATTTTAATTTTTCAATTGCCTTGAACACCCTGTGAAGACCCATTAGATATTTTTCTGAAATATTGCACACATATTTCTATTGATCTAAGGATTCTAGCCATTATAAAGTAATTAGTATTGCTTAGGAATGCTTCCATGTTGTAACCGATGGGTTTTGGGTCATTACTGACACACCACTCCACACTGTAAAATTAACGGGATAGTTTCAGTGGCAGGGAATGTTCACTAGTTCTGACGTGCCAGTATTCCATCGTACAAAAAAAAAAAATTTAAGTATGCAAAATCTAAAAAAATATAAAACTGAACTACCTAAACAAACAACAAAAAAACTGGAGGAGTTATCATAAAAAAATACATCGCTTGCTATGTTCATCTCTTTAAATTCAAACGAACTACCACATGATTGCTAAGTCGTTAATCAACATAAAAAAAACAAAATAAGGCGAAAATCAATATGAGCTAGCCCAAAAATGGCACAAAACGGGATAGACACTTGAGACAAAAATTATATGATATAAATAAAAGTAAATAAAAACATGCTAGTATTTGAACGCGGATGCAAAAACAAAACCTAAGTGTCAGATTGACCGACATAAAATTTTCAAAAAAAATATAATTTAAGAAAGGAAAATCAACAAAAATACAGTGAAACTTCTAAAAGTCGAATCACTAGTTGCCACAATAATTTGATCGAGTTAAAGAAAATTCGAGATATAGTAATTCCTTCCCAATACAATTTGTTCCTCCTGCCACAAAAAAATTCGATTTATGGACTAATTCGACTAATAGAAGTTCGACTTATGTAAGTTTTACTGTATGTATATGTAATATACAGATATGTCATGAAAATTAATCGAAAAACTTAAGAAGCAAAAAAAAATAAAGCAACAAATTGACTTCCAGAAATTTTACAAAAAAAAAAAAACAAAAGAAATTAAAAAAAAAGAGAAAGAATTATGTAGTTATTAAAAAAAAAATGAACAATAAAAAAAAATAGGAAAATAGAATTATTATCAGATAAACAATAAACAATAATATAAGAAAAAACGAACCTGTGGCTCAGCCCAATTTTACTATGGGAAAAAAATGACGTGAACGTCTACGTATGATTTTATTCAGGTAGGATATAGTGCAAGACTCATTAGCTATTTCTGAAATGTTGCACAAATATTTCTATTGATCTATAGATTCTAGCAGTTAGACAGTAGTTAGTATTGCTTAGGAATGCTTCCATGGCCCAAATAATAGTGTTAATTTATCAATCGCAATGGGCACCGTGTGAAACCCATTAGATATTTCTGAAATGTTGCACAAATATTTCTGTTGATACCACTGAAGTTGATGCAAGACCCTTAGAAATTAGTTATTGTTGCTTAGGAATGCTTCTGTACAATTAGTATGTGAACATTACGTTATTTATGTATTTTAAGTTAATATTTCCTAATTTTTTTTTTTTTTACTACACTAGATGATTAACAAAAATTCGCATTCACTATTTTAAAATATTTTAAATCGAGTTTCGTCTGCACTGTATATGTACGTTGATTGGAGCTAAAGTAATGGAATAAGGTAAACATTTCGTTTGGTTTTAATTGGTTTATAGAAATTCTACATATCTTTAATATCAATATTTTGTTTGCCCGGTTTTTGCTTTTATTACGGCGATGCGCCCTTGATTCATTGAGTTTGATAAATTTTTCAAAGTCGTAGAAGGTATTCCTATTGTACGTATTCCTAGATGTTCAACAAACTTTTTAAAGCTTCAATTGATTTTAGGCGCTCCGTCTAGCATTTTCTATTGTGTTTATGTCTGGGCTATACGGAAGTCAGTCGAACACATCGATATTTTTCTGGGAAGTACTTTTCTACGTTTAAGTGAAGAGATAAGAAAAACAGTAGAATTTTAATAAAATATTGTTGTTTATCTTTATCATCAAACGTCAATTTTATTATCTCCAATTCAAAATTAATATATGGTATTTACTTACAATTTTCGCAGTATTGCATGGCTTTGAAAGATAAATCTGAAAGTCTTGTCAAAAGCTCTAACACAATGGCCTCAAATTCATTATGTAGGACTTGCAGATAAACAAATGCTGTAATTTTGGAACTAAGGATGAACATTCGACCGTTTTCTTCTCCAGGAAAACTCCCCAGACCACAACTCCTTCAGTCTTCGGTGGAAGTCTTAAAAGATATTCATTGCTAAGCTTCTCTCGAAGTTCCCTTCGTGCGAGGATTCTACCATCTCCAACATGCAGCTTGAATTTGGATTCATCGGAGAAAATCACGTTATTCTATATCTCTTGAGTCCAAGAAACGGGCTCCTGGGACCACAGTAAATTGTTTTTGACTATTTTTGTTTGACTTATAATGTGAACTCTGCCGGCTTTAACCACTTTTTTACTAACCAACCTTATTGAAAAACGTTTGCCCGTTGTTCATTCAAGAATGTTCTATGACGGTAGGTAAAAATAAACTAACTGTTTGACCAATGTTTTAATAGTAAACATATAAGTTACATAAACCAATAAAGCACAAAAAAAAAATTAAGTTTATTCCACTAGTAATTGTTTGTAAGGTACCCACTTAGCAAATATTTGCCGAAAACATAACAAATATTTATTATCACCATGTTTGGAAAAATATATTTTTAGGAAATTTTGAATTGTCACGTATGAACGACACATAATAACACTCAGCAAAGTGGTTCTGTTTGTTTGCTCGTAAGAGCAAAGAAAAGTCGCATTAGAGCAAAGCTGCAAATGTTTGGTGTAATTTTATAGGATTTGAAAGTTTTTCCTAAGTTATTATTTTCTCTGGTACTAAATATTTGAACTAGTATTTTTCTATAAGAATTTATTCCCAATTTAAGAGAATGCTTTTTTGGGAAATAGGGAATAAAAAGTTGGGGAACCAGAATAGGGCCACTGTTCGCAAAAAATCGCAACATGAGAGCCAATTCTCACCAGCTGGAATCGCTTTCCTTAAACGTGTGACTTGTTTTTTTTATTACTGGAGCAACCAAGCAATTGAAGTCTTCAGATGGCATATACGAATACAATTTTTGAACCCATTGCAATCCTCAATCTCTAATTCTATCAATGAATTAAAATAGCAGCCACTTTCATTACTACGCATGAACCAGTCGCTGACCCACTTTCATCGATTTTGCACTCGCAATGTTCATCTGTTATCCCTTTCGTTACGTTGGATATTTGTGGCGTTCGAATAATTCTCTCGTGCTCTGACCAATTAAAATATTATTATCAATAGATGTAAAATCTCTGTCATTGATATTTTCAAAATTACAGAGATTTAATAAGGTCTGTAAAGCTTCTAGTGTTGTTGGTTTCATTTCTTGGCCTGGAAATCCGCCTTGCTTACAACAATTTACAATAGTGGCACTGCTTGAACGAGATTAATGTCTTTGCAATCGTTTTCTTGATGGCCTATATTGGCTACAATGTGTTTTATCATTATCTTTTGATAACAATGTTTTTAATTCTAGATAATGCCCTGGGTGGCATGAAGTCGTTTTATTAGCTGGAATATACACTAGCTTAATATGCAAAAATCCATATATATGTACATCTATGTGACATTGCGTTATCCAAAAACTACAGAATTTTTTTATTTTGTTTTCGCCTTTGTTGATCCAGATTTGTGAGATACTGGTTCATACGCTTTGCGATTGGACACAAAATCTAAAGGAAGATCGCCGAGGCTTAAGCCTTTAAAGCATCTAGGTTTTCGAGCTTTTCCAATGGCCAAAGAGAAAATTGTCTTTGGCTGCTTTCCCGCCTATGCATTTACACCTTTTAATGAATCCGATTTTAGAAGTATTCTGCAACAAGACCAAAAAAGACGGAACTCCATTTTTTCTCAATCGATTTTGATGAAATGGGGTTCTAAAATCATATTTACCAGAAGTTGTTGAATATGGTCATATAGGAAGGAACTTGAATATTAGTTAAAGGCATTTGATGAAATACAACAAGTGCGATGGAAGAAGTCAAGTGATTTTCACAGGCCTCTTTTGAAGTCCGCTTTACACGATTGAGAGTGTTGCAGAGAGCAAAATAAATGGTGGTCAGACGGGGCAAGATCCCGGCTATACGGTGGATTCATCAAAACATCTCAGCTCTCTCAAAGTTTGGCGAGTTATTAAAAATGTGTGTCTGTGATATTGTCGTGATGTAGGACAATGCCTCTCCTATTGATCAATTCTAGCCGCTTTATTTAAATTGCGCGCTTTAATTGAATTAGTTGTTGACAGTGAATGATGCACGATTCCCTTCCAATCCGTCCAAACACAAAGCATTACCGCACTTTTCATCGGAATAGGGCCGAAAGGCCGAATGTCGAAAGGCCGAATATCGAAAGGCCGAATGCCGAAAGGCCGAATGTCGAAAGGCCGAATGTCGAAAGGCCGAAAGAGTCGAAAGGCCGAAATTGATTTTAATTTTTAATCTTTTTATGAATGAAAATTTTCAAAATTTATATTTTTATGAAAACCAAAATTTATATTTTTTTCAAAATTTTTGTATAAAAATGTTTAATAGTAAATCGCCTTAAATATTAAAATCTTCTTACGTTTTTTTATTTGTCATATAATTACAAATTGATTAATTATAATAAAAAAAAAATAATAAATACATTTTTTTTCCGACAAAATTTGATCACAGTAATATGATACATAAACAGGATTTCTTAGAACGTATTTTCTATGTATTTAAATCATTTAACATTAAGAAATAAATTCAATGGTTTTAGATATTAATTTCAATCAATTAACTGAAGGAAAATATAATGAAAATTCGGCCTTTCGACCCAATCGGCAATTCCATACGTTCGGCCTTTCGTCCTATTCGCCCTTTCGAGATTCGGTCTTTAGACAATCGGCCTTTCTGCACTTTCGGCCTTTCGACCCAATCGGCCATTAGACATTCGGCCTTTCGACACATTCGGCCATACGACATTCGGCCTTTCGACATTCGACCTTCCGACCCATTCGCCCTTTCGCTTTCGGTCTTTCGACATTCGGCCTTCCTGTCATTCGGCCTATCGACATCGAACGCTTTTCATCGCCCGCTATCAATATCTTCAAAAATGGCTCGGTTTCGTTTTAGCAGAGATTCGCAGATGGAAATTCGGTAATTTAAAATGTTCACTGTTAATTTATGTGGCACCCAAATATCGAGGTTTTTTTTGTATCCAACCTTAAATGGTTCCTTAACTGTTTTTTTGGTCAATATTTAGTTCCGCAGCGACGTCGTAAGATGAAATTGACCGCTCTTATCATATCAGAATTCATCAAATTCGCTTACCAATTTTCCATGTTCGTTCTTAATTGAGCTTATAAGAACTTTTTCTAGAAACCGTTTTAGAGTCCTATTATTATTGTGCAAGCCACATTTCCTCAACATCGGTAAAGAAATAACAGATTTCCTTCTTAACTGGCCGTATTCCAGAACCGTATTTCTAAATATCATTTTAGAACCCATATGCATACCAAATTTCATCAAAATCGGTTAATAAATCACGGAGTTCCTTCCTGATTGGCAATATTCCAGAACTTCTTCTAAAAATCATTACAGAATCCCATACACATCGTGAATGCCGAATTTCATCAAAATCAGTAAAGAAATAACCGAGATCCTTCCTAAATGATAACTTCATCTAAATTCGCTTTTTGAATCCCATTCCAACATGCATGCCAAATTTCATCATTACTAACAAATTTGTAGACAGGGAAAGCGTCAGTGGTGGAAGGCCGAAGTTTTGAAAGTACATTAACTCATCAATGAGCACAATTCGTCTAATTTCTTGAAAGGAATTACAGGATTGCACCCTATTTTCAGACTTAGTAGATCCGCTGCCGTTCAACACCGAGATGGAAACAGTAGTGTTAAGATACACATACGGAATGGAAATTTTTTCGATCTAATTAATGTTCAACAAATTTCACAAACTGTAGATGAAGCTCTTTAAATTTAGGCTCCGAAGATGTGCATTGAGGATCCATTCCGAGAGGAATTCACATAGGCAATGCAGAGATCGAAGAGAATCTGAATAGGTCTATTTTTAAGAAGGAACATAGCACGATGACGAGAACTATCACGGTACAGAACTATCACGGTATAGACGATTTCCGAATCGGTCAATCATTGATCCAGTTTTAAAAAAAAAATATTACGGGACCTCTTATGATTTACACCCTGAATTTCAAACATGCATATGACTCGATCAATCGGGAGAGTCTACGGTCTATGGTGGAATATATAAAAAATACATATGTACATCTACTTATGGCTATGTAAAACGATAGTAGCGTCGTCACAATGTTGTGTTAAAGTTGAGAACAAGCTATCGATATTATTATATGTAATTATAAAAGCGTGACGTAATACGATTGTATACGATATCATAAAATGTTTATATAATTTATCAAAATAACAAAGTGTATATTAGCAGGAAGGCATGAGCAAGACCGTAAACGACAAATTATTGCAGATTCTATGGAATTAGATTAGTAAAACAAAAACGAAAATTGTTTTTATTTTCATTTCTGTAAGTGAGGTCATCGCGGCTATCTAATTAAATAAATGTCAATAAAAAAAATAAAAAATTTGTTATTTTTCTTAAATTAACTTGTGCCACAGTGTGTTGGTTGGTCGCTTCTATACCAGCATTATGTGTTTATTTTAAAACAAAGCAGTCCTCCTTAAAGTTCTAACCGGAATTTTTATGCGAATAAATGGAGTTCTGCTCACGGATTCAGTAGCAAATTAATCAATTAATTAACTTTTTTTTTGTGTGAAATTCTGTGAAAACATATGTAAAAATTAATTAAGAAATTATTATACATGTGAACTGATGTACAGTGTCAAAGTTCATAAAAAAAATGATATAAGCGAAAAGTTTATATTAAGAAAATTGATTAATCTGTGAACAAAAACATTTCAAATTAGGTGAAATAAATAAAGTTGTTTTTCAGCCACGCACAGAGCGACCGAAGGATACTCGACAGCAGATTTATTGGTAATTTTTGAAGCAAATACATATTTATTTTATTCTACTTCTCCTACATCACTAAAGAATAGAATAAACTATCATTCAATATTGATATATTTTAATCACTAGGGACTAAAGTAGATGTTGTTATAAAAAAAAATCGAATTATGGAAATACCTAAGTACACAAAAATTTGATTTCAATTTCAATAAAAACTCATAATCAAGTTAAACAGGAAACCAATTTTTATTCAATTTAATTCATCTCGTAGAAAAAAAAAATGAAACAGAAAGAACAATATAAATGTTTGGTATATTACAATAATAAAAATTAGACATAAGAGCATATAGACCGGGAGCCGTAGAGGTATAGAAAACAACGACAAAGTACACTGTGTGATACTATACAATTCAAAAGATAACTGATTCGGTACACGCCATCGAAGACTTCTAAAAAGCATATTGTTGACCCCTACTAATGGTGCCGTTCTCGCTTCGGTGTATCATATCGTCTGGCAAATGTGGTATTATGTACATATTTCGTTTGTAAATTGTTGTTTGTGTTTTTTTTTGTAGTTCACGACCAATTCGTGTGGAAATATTGACGTGTCGATTCTTTATTCGTACATGAAAATACCAAATGAAAAACGAAAAGATGACACGAAGGGTCGATTGTTTATTCTAGTCGCCAGTGGAGTGGATACCATTTATCTACGACAGATGCCACTTTATTTCTTGTATAATATTTGGCAGTGGTGAATGATAAGTGGTTTGTTATTGTACAAAACTGCAAACAGATGTGCTTTGAAGCATGTATCCAAATCATCTAAATATTTTGCGATAGACCAGTAGCAATTTCAATGAACTTATGTTTGTTTGGTGAATTTGTAATTTAATATTATCTAAATACGACTTACTAAATATAAATGAACTTATGGTTAATACACAATATATTAGATACAATGAATGAGGGAGTGTTTCACAATTGTAATATTTAGATTGAATGGTAAAAAGTTTGGGATTTAATCTCACATCATGAATCGGAGGTTTGTTTGTTTTATCATTTTGGAAAAAATTATTCTAGGTTTACTAATATAGGTTTATTTTGTGTGTGTGTGTGTGTGTGTGTGTGTGTGTGTGTGTGTGTGTGTGAGTTTGTTTGTTTTAATTACTTATTTCTACTTGTATCTGTTAATTGAACTTATTAATTACGATATTCTAAGTTAGAAGTGACACTTCTTTAACCTTCACTCTGTGTATAGCTTACTATCACATTGTCTGGGTATAGGGGTCAATCTGACCCCATGGATATCTTCATATATTTCATAAGGAAAGTAAATAAAAATTGTTTATTTTTTTATTGAAAAAATTATTACATTACATTCACAAGAAAATCACATTTTAATTAGTCAAATTTATGTTTTAACCGGATGCGTCATTTGATATCACTTAATCTTCATCCGAAACCATTCGTTATTCTTTGATGCATTCTATGCGTAGGATTTTGATGTAGTTTTGACAGTATGGCTACTTACAAAAATGACATCTTGGTCGTTTGCTAATGGTCCTAGCAGTCACTTCTTCGCCTGTTGATTCCCGTCTTATTGGTAGCTCTTTATAACCTATTAGGTCGATTGCTATCCTTATATTTTTTTTAACTTTCGAGGGTTGGAGTTGCAGCTCCAACACGTTGGCCTGCACCAGTTACATAACCAATTCTTTTAGAAACGATTTTCTTTAGGATGCTTTCCGAGTTTCTTAGAATTGTGGGTTAGCGCTTTTATACGAAAGGTTGGCTGTAACACCAGCGAGCATCATAGGTTTTCTTCCTTTCGTTCTCACTAGTTTATCGAAGGTGTCTACCCTTTCCACAGTCTACCCCGATATTGTTGTCTAAAGTTGATAATTGCAAAACTGTTTTATTTGGTTTGAGAATAAAGCTCACGGAATTTTGAAGATTTTATTTCTCGTTTTTTTCTAATTCTGCCTTCCTAGTAAACTCTTTGGGAAGATTGGTCTTTTTTGTCTAATTGTTCAAATTAGTGAAGTTTTTTCTGCAAAAGTTGTCCGGCTAAAGTACAACTAGTGAAAAAGTTGTTCATGGCAATTGTTCTTCTTTTGTTGACGTACGGTGCGGATATCCGATGAACTAAATTCAACGCGCAATCAACCGAATGAGGCTGCCCTGGTTACCCATCAACATACAATTCTGCATGCAATGGGTAAGAGTTCTTTGCGTTACATAGCCAGAGTATTTTAATTTCATACTTCGCTTGTTTTGATGGTATGAACTGTCGGAAAGAACATCTCTGTCGAGTTAGAACCAATTGTTCATCAATGTTTAAAGTTCTAACATGTTTGCCAAAAACATTTTCCATACATCTCGGAATGCTGTCTGTTTAGCGGTTCTTAGCCGCAGAGCAAACATTTCCACCGAATTAGTATCATACCAAACACGGTGTTTTTCTATTGCTTAAAATTCATTGTATAAAATTGCCGCGCTTTTCTATTGGTCTCAGCCACGATAATACTCACCAATGTTTCTGGGATGATTTTTTGGAAAGCTAGCTAACTGTGTGGCTTGATTTTTTTCTGTTTGTACCGTCAAGCCTTCTCTTTCTCGCAGTAGTAAAAAGTCACGTCTTCGGATACATTTTTTATTTTTGGCATAATACCACATACCAGTATCTGCTTCTTCATCTTCAACAGTACCAGTTTCAATATTTTCCTGCTCATTACCTTGACCGCCAGCGCCAAGTTCAAAATTTTCATCTTCATCAAAATTTATCGGCTCAACATGCTCATCCTCATCGTAATCACAAACGTTTATTAGCTCTGCTTGTTTACCCTCGTCGAAATCGAAAAAATTCACATTAATATTGTCGTTTGCTATTTCCTATTCATCTGACCCCTCAGGAATAGAACTTTACCGAAAAGTTTACGGCGCTTTTGCCTTTTCCGAGCCATAATAACTATATATACACCTTCAATTAAAAAAATATAAACCGGAAATGTCGTTCAATGATAGTTCGGAGCAGTTTCTCTCTCAGTGACACTTACTAATTTGCAGAAAATTTCCACAAAACATCACAGACATATACAATAAATTCATAAAGATAAAAAGTAAATCATTTTTTTTGATTTATCTAGAAAATAGAACATAGAAATAAATTAGGGTCATTTTGACCCTAGTACACAGAAATGCGCTTGGTTTATTTCAGACTATCGTAATTACCAAATTTACAAGTAATTTGAGCCCGCTTTTCATTGTATTGCGTGTATAAGATATTAGTTGAGGCTATCTGTTAGAGCATGGTCCATTTAAATAATAAGAAACGTATTTATTTCAATTTAAAATCGACTGGGGTTAATTTGACCCCAATACACAGAGAGAAGGTTAACTTTTTCCCTCTGTAAGACGTAATCCATTACAGAACAGTGTAAAAAGATCTGAATCTTTGGAAATTATTTGTAATGTCTTCTGTAATAAACGTTATTATAGAAAATGTGTCCAGAACTAGATATAGATTACCTAAATAGTTTTGGCATTATAAAAAAATTATGAGTTAATAGGCCCGATTCTGCCTTCCAAAATTTTATGTTACGCTATGTTATTTTTGTTTTTTCAATACAAATTCATATAGGAAGCGGGGAAACAAAATAACATAACATAATGGACATATTGGCCCAATGGAATAGATTGATTGCAATAAAGTGGATATAGATAATTGATTTAATAAACTGCAATCAGCAGATGTTTTGCAAAATAAATTGCAAGAACAAATGGGAAAACATTTTAATAGTCGTGTTTTTTATTAATCTCGATAGATCTCAATAGATCGCATCCAGATGTTCTCTATTTTGGTGGTTAAACTGCAGTTTAATTTCATCCAGTAGGGCTTTTTATGCTACATTTTATCGTTTTTAATTCATTTCCTTGAATTACACAACTTATTAAATAATGTACATGAAAATCTTGCTTTTTATAAAGATATTCTATCGAAAGTAGAAATTTCCCCTTTCATGAGTACAGGCACATATTAAAAATTTGTATTTCAGCTTGGAAACATACCAAAATTAGTTTTTAGTATATCTGCCATTTTCATTTAGTACAATAGGAAACTAAGTAGTAGCTGGTTGATTGTTTGATTTTGAGTGTACGATCACCCATTAAGCAGGATCTCCCGGTAATTGAATATGATGCTGGGCCCACCGTACAACCTTTTTTACATTAACTTGCAAGGATTGGATAGGATGGTTAGAATAGGATTGAGATCGACCCGGATAGACATCTTGACGGTCAATAGTTAGTAGTTTAGTTCATGCTTAGGACAATACACTTACCTATTTTAAAAAATTACTTTTGTTACTACTTTCAATCCTTGGCATCCTAAAGCCAATATTAATTAGTTAAATAATTTAATAGTCACACTAAATAAATAACAACAAGAAATATAATATAATATAACAATAAATAACAACAAGGTCAACAACCCACTATTAAAATGGAGCATTTCCGCGAACCTGCTACTAAGATTAAAGTAGTTTGATCTGTGATGAACTCTTTCCTGTAATGAATTACAATTAATGTCGCCAGTAACCAAAATTGAAATGATAAGACATTAGTTAGTTTCTGAAGTATGAATACCGAAAAAAATTTCTAAAAGTACCGATCAGCTGTAGCTTAAAGTTTCTGGAAATGTGCATTGGCTTTCACCGACTATTTCTGAAAATCCATCTCGAAATTAATCAATTATCACTAAGTACTACTTTTTAAAAATAAACTAAAAATTATTAAATTCTGAAATCCTCATGGATTAGTTGTTAAAATGGTTATAGTATATGTAATTAATTAAATTCATCATCATGGTCATTACCGATTTCCACTTAGACTACATCTATTACTTAAATTTTATCAAATTTTCTGTTAGTAATCTAAATTAAGTTTGCCGGCACAAGTCCATACACTTTCTAAACTACACGGCGCTAAGGACTTGTATTTTCCGGTATCCGGTCAAGTCTCTTAGGTGTTTCTAAACTAAACAAAGTAAAACAAATGAATTGATTATTTTAGAAGTATTAATTTTAGTAATGTGGCATATTCTTTAATGACCAATTTTTAATTCTAAATTATGAATTTTAAATACTAAATGTCTTTTTTAAACTAAATTCTAAAATCAAAAACTAAAAATCTGAAATACTATAAAATTTAATTTCCAAATCTATAGCTTAAATAGCTATTGACTCCAGAAATTAAAGAAATTAATTGAATAATTCCAGAAATACTACTAAAATCAAAATTTAATAATTGATTGTTTATTCTTTATTAATAATAACTCCTAGTTGCCATAATAAATTAGATTAAATAAATTGAGTATAAAAATAAATAATAAAAATGAATAATAAATAAATAAAAGCCGCGCCCGGTTTCTCCATCCTGAAAATACCATAATAAATAATTAAAACAATGAACAATAATAGATAAGCAACGAAGCTGCGTCCGGTTTCTCATCTGAAAATCCCAATGTATCGAATCCGCTCCTAATTATCAACCAAATCTCAACACAAAAATTTAATTCGGGCTTCTCCCACACGCCACCTCATCACCAAATATGTAGACGATTTGAATTTCTGAAAACTCCCGTATTTTGGACGATTAAATAAAATAAAATAAAAATATTAATTTTATCAACGCATTTCATCTAATAAAAATTGTTAATTATCCTCAACACATCTACTTGAATCGCACAAAGAATAAATTGAAAAACAATAACAAATCAAATCAATAAATACAAATACAACCATATTTAAATGTGTTTGCTTGTAAACTTATAAAAATGTATATGCTTATATGTACACACAAAACAGACGAAAATTGTTCCTATGAATAATGGTAATTCTAGCAATATGTAACACATCAAAACCAACAAAAATGGAGACGTAATAAACGTTTTTGTTGGTTTTGAACACATCGAAAATACACCGAGATTCATCAACAATACAACAATAAATATTTATACACACGCAAGCACCAATCGCCTAACAATATCACTTATAATATCTATGTATATAAAAAACGATCACCGATATACAACACAACAACACTTCCTCTCATGTTTTGTATTTTGACAAAATCAGAATATCAATAAAGAGAATTTTGGCAGGCCCCGATTATGACCATACAACAAACCAACAAAAAGTAAAAAAATAAAAGTAAACAAATGTCTTCACAAGCCGTACCATATCGACACAAACACAAACTAAACCTACTACTTCTACAATATAAGCATTTGCGTTGCGTCATGACGCAATGTAATCTTTATATACCTCTGCTATATACATACATTGACAAACACAAGGAATGAAAAAATTTGATTTGTATGTACATCATAACCTGCTAAAATTCTCTCTTTAGAAAGCCTGATTGCGTTGATAGCTAACTTACACACATTTAATAATATATACTGAAGAGTGTATTGGTCGCTACAAAAAACCATATAAAAAAAATTCAAATTTTTTTGTTTCTTACCACTACTAATTCCAGTTGATATCACACACTACTTAATATCAACTAACAATTGAGCATTTTACTCTCTGTTTTTTGCTCTTCTTCTACAACAAAACTCAATTTTACGAAATGTCAAAATCAAAACCATAATCTGCTAAAATTCAGGAGGTTATGATCAAAACTCAAAAACCGTGAAGTTGAAACACAATTAATTAATTAATTACAAGAAATTAAGGTAAGTTTAAATGATTTTTAAAGTAATTTATATTAGTTTACGTGATTTAAAATTTTATATGTGCTGTTATAATTTCCTTTTTTAATTTTTAGGTATCAACACAACTTGTAAATAGTAATCTGTGTAACTATTTCGGATTAATTCACAGTTTAAAAACAGCGAAACATATTAATATCTTATGTTTTTCTTTAGATCAATTAGAAAAAGAAATTACTGTTAAGTTAAAACGAAAGTACGAATCAAAACGTTACAAATCGGAAAATCGTTTTTCACCAAAAAAAACTAAAAATGGAGCAACAATATGTAGAAGCTGCCACAACAATCAAATATGAGTATGTGCAGGACATAAAACTTCTAACTTCGAACGATAATGATGCGGAGAATGATAGTGCGGCTGAATCCCAAAACGACTATGCAATTTAACTTACGTTTTACTTTGTTTGTTTTAGGTCCATGGCGGAGATTCGCGGGAGCCATGTTAAAAAGGAAACGACTGATGGTGAATTGGCCGTTGGTGGTGGTCATTATTGCAATGTATGTGGTGAATCATTTGCCGAAGCTTTAGATTTGTTAGCCCATGCCGAAGTGCATGCACGATGACAACCATTGAAATGTATGTTATGCGGTGAGTCATTTCTAGAGGAATCAATTATTAAATCTCATATACATATCGTGCACGCAAACGAATTAACTCAAAATTCGTGCCACCTTTATGGTAAATTGTGTCGCGATAGTCGAACCCTATCGAAACATTTATGAGAACATTTCAGCGAAAAAAATCATTCCTGTTCGGCATATGGTTTCGCATCGAAATAAAACTGTTACGTGTGATATGTGCGGAGAAGAATTTCCCGATGGACGCTCCCTCATGAATCATCGTCATTCGCATACGAATGTTACAGGGCAACAATTCCCTTGTCGCGAGTGTGGCAAAATATTTGGTTCGCGTAGTTCACAACAAATTCATATACGTCTTCATACGGGTGAGAAACCTTACTGGTGCCGTTATTGTTGGAAAGCTTTTGCTGATTGTGGGACATTACGAAAATATGAAAGAATTCATACACGTGAAAAACCTTACGTTTGTTCAGAACATTACGATCACATCATTCGAGCCCTGACACCAAAAGGGGAAATTGAAATACACCTTATTACTGCCAAGTTTGTCACGAGTTATTTGTAATTTCACTAGATTTAATTCAACATTTAATTCAACACAGTGATATGAATACGGCCGTGAAGAGACAATCGATTGCAAGTAAATGTAGAACGGTGGAGAATTAATTATAATATTTGTCATATCAATGTGTATTCTATTTTATATTTATAGACGGAGCCACGAAAATATAAACGGAGAAGGAAATTAAAACCGCACGAGTTGGAAAAATTTCGTGCCGAAAAAATGGCAAATTATTTTCGGTTTTTATTTTGAGCATAATTTGCATTTTGATTTATATACCAATTAATATTCCAGTTACCAAAGTAAGACGGCAATAAAATAATATGAGAATGATAAAAAAAATCGTTACAAAAAAATTAAAAAGAAAAATTCTTTCTTTATACATAGTTTATAGTTTAAAAATTAAATAATTATGTCAAAAATAGTTTCTAAGATTTTTTAATTACAAAAATAGTTTTTTAATGCCTCAGAAGTTGACCAATAAGTCGAAATATAAGGTTAAGTTTTTTTTAATTAAATATTGGGTTTTATTTAAAATAAGCGGAAATTAAAATATTTAAATAAAATGACTGTTGCACATGATTCGTTTTTATTGGTTTAGATTTTACTCTCTTTTAGTTTCATAGTATGCGAATGTTTATGTTTTCTACACTGTATTCACAACCATATATATATATATACGCTGTCATTTCACAAATATATTCATCAGTATAGATACTTCTACAGCATTAGTATACATTTGATTGGGCTTTCTAAAGAGAGAATTTTAGCAGGTTATGATGTACATATCAAAACCAACAAAAATGTAAAAAAGAAGAAATTAAACGTGTCAATTCATGACCAGAAATTCTATAACGACACATTTTTTCTATTTTTACGGCCTGCACCTGCATAGATGTTGGGCGAAGCAAATCACATAATAAAATATACAAGAATATAAAAGAACAACAAATTAATTCATATCAAATATACATCTATAGACTACTACCAGTATATGTGACATGAAAATACCTTAATAAACGATACCAGCTAGGTACCGTTGTTTATTATTCGACCACGTTTGCTCACCTTTCTCACTTTAAATTAATTCACTACACTAAATAAAAATTTTGAACACAAAAGAAGATTAAGGAAATGACCGTAATTGTAACCGAAAATTGAAATCGAAATTCACATTGTATATTTCAACATTTTGAATTTAAGCTTCAATTCCCCACTCAACCCCAAATCATTTCCAAAATACTAATTTAATATAAATTAATTTAATAAACAAAATTAAATTTAAATATAAAATAAAACAAAATATAAATAAATTTCACTTACGGAGACAGACAAAAACACGTCCATCTCGTTTATCATTTTTCATAAAATTGGCTCAAAACTTATAAGATCATAGTAACATTTTGAAAGAAAAACAAAGTTTTAGTAGGTAAGTCCATCTCATTTTTATATATGGATAAAATGTTTTCGCACTTTTCCTAATTTGTTTATACTTTTGGAATAACAAAATATGTATAATGAAAACAACAATGACATAGCGTTGCCAAAATAAAACAATTCTTAGTGCTGCGAGTGCCAGTATTTTTAAGTGGATGATAGAAGTAGCTACAAATTCCCATTTTGTTTTTTTACAAATGTCTGAATAGATCTATCCAGACTTATAAAAAACACAGCAATATTCAAATACCCGAAAGTTAGTAACGCGTAATTGTTTCTGGTGGGCATCAGCGATTATGTGAGTAAGGAATGTGTAGCCAACTCAATAAAAAAATCAAAATAATATTTGTATTAAGTAAATTATATGCCTTAAAGTAAATGACTGCATGAGAAATTGAGTATTTATAATGCAATAGTCGTAGTTGATGGTGAAGCGTTGAAAAATATAAAATTAAACATTTTTACGGTTTTGAAAGCAGGGTAAGTAACACTTTCTTACATCATTATCAAACTTGTGATGGATATAACAATTTCCCTTATCATCAACGAAACGACGTCTGCTGTTACTTCGATGTCTCTGCGAATAACGATGAAACTTCGATATCTCTCCGAATACGAACTGTGGTTGTTTTGGAATCGCTGTGGTGTCAAATTCGTCCTCAGTTTGTATTTCTGGTCGTTCTGTGTAATTTCGTATGTGTCCGTATTCTTAAGTATGTCGGTCATTTTTTCTTCGTGAATGTTTTTGTCAATAAAAACTGTTTTATTAGCTTTGATTTTATAACAATAATTTGATTTGATTTTATAACAATAATTGAAATTCAGAGTTTTACTACCCAGCTACGCGGCGAAGTTATGAAGCTCAAGATAGAAAACGAGGAGCTGAAAAAGGCTCTTCAAATAAAGGTTCCGGAGAAGCCTTTGGCTTTTTAAACAACACTAAAGAACAAGAGTACCAATCCGATGAAGGAGAGCTTGAAAGAGAAACCGGACAATACGCCTGGACGTTAAAAACTAATAAAAAATCAAACAAAAAAAGGAAAGCCGAATCCTCGCCTGAAGTTGATTATAGGCAACCATCAACTAGTGGAAACATTAGAAATAAACAAAAAAACACCGCCACATAACCCGGTATGGGTTATGCCCAAAGAAAAGACGCCCCCGCCAATCAATATTATCGGCATTACCGATTATGGTAAGGTGCAATCAATACTAAAATCGATGACATATAAGGAGTACCGCGTGGTGTGTCTTAACAACAACGTATGGAAGATTAATACGCCAGACTCCGACACCTGTAGAGCATTGGCAAACAAGCTCAATAAACAAGGAAACGAATGGTACACATACGAGATTCGAGGCCTTCATCCAACTTACCCAATTGAAGACATAGTGGCGGATATAAATCAAAGAGGGCTGCTAATAGAAAATTCAGTTAATATTCTTAAAAAAGATCGGAAAGAAAATGCTCCCCTTTAATAATAAACAGAAAATTGAAGATATTTTCAATATAAAAGTTATCCTTAACATGAGAGTTAAGATTGAATCACTAAGAAAAACCACCGGTTTAATACTGGAATGTAAGAAATGTCAAAGTTATATAACCAAACGCAGAAATGCTGCGGGCGAGAGCTACGGTGTGTGAGATGTACTGGTAAACATTATGCAAAAGACTGTACGGAGAATAAAAATGTATCTGGAAAATGCATAAACTGCAAAGGGAAACATCCTACCAACAACAATTATTCCTGCTTTACAACAATTAAGAAATAAAGCCCACTAAGTTTCACAAAATCGTGTAACATCAAACGGGCGAAAACAAACCATAAAGCAAGTGGTACTTATACCTCCTATTCCGAAACCTTAAATATGTGATTAGCCGGCTTATGTGATTAGAAGGCTTAAAAAAACAATTAAATAACGTCCAAGGCATGGGTGAAATCTCATCCACGATGTATTAAACAAAATGACTAAAACATTAAGAATAGTCATTTGGAATGCAAATGGACTAATGCAACACATTCTAGAATTAGAAATGTTCCTACACACAAAAAAAAAAAAAAGATATTTGCCTGGTATCCGAGATCCATTTTACCAAAACTTCATATGTTAATATACGAGGATACCATTGTTACCACTCCATCCACCCAGCAGGAAATGCTAGAGGAGGATCAACAATAATAATTAAAGGTAACATCAAGCATTATGAACTTATGATTGAAACCGCAACTATGCAAGTTATGTCTATTAAAGTACAAATAGACAATAATAAAGAATATGGCGTCTCTTCAATTTACTGTCCTCCACGATATAATTTAAATGAGGAAGGCTACACCACCTTGTTAAAATCGCTAAGACCAAATTTCATCATTGGAGGTGATTTCAACGCGAAAAATACCTATTGGGGATCCAGTCTTACAACCACTAAACGAAAGGAGCTCTTTAAAGCAGGATGAGCACTTAATTGCGAGTTTTATTCTGGAAACACGTCAATGCACTGGCCGGTGGATAGGAATAAAATAAGTGACCTCATAGACTTTTATATAACAAAAGGAATAGTGCGAGAACTACATTTATGTTGAGAACAGTGAGGAATTCTCGTCTGATCATTCACTCGTTATCATGACTATCAGCTCAACTGTAGTTAATAAAGACAGTCCGCCTGGGTTAACAAACAATAAAACTAATTGGGACCTATTCCAGGAACTTATTAATTTAAATATTGAACTGCAAGTGCCAATTAAAACACCGACACAGGTAGAAGAGGAACTTGAATTCAAAGCAGCTTAGAAGAGTACTCCTACTAGCCACAAGAATATGAATAAGGCTCCAAGCTATCCTCTGGAAGTCAGAGAATTGGTTCGAGAGGAAACGAAAGCACGAAAAGCCTAGCAGAGAAATCGTGCACCGCAAAATAAAAAATACTCGATTATCGATGTAATAAACTGAAAAATCTAATCAAGGAAATTAAGAACACCACAATCAACAAAATACTTATGTAGCCTAACTTGAGAAAATTATACTGAGTACTCGCTTTGGAGAGCTACAATACCTTTGAAGAGACCAAAAATGCAGGTGCTACCAATTAAATTTGATGATTGAAACTGGGCTAGAAGCGCAAACCAAAAAGCCACGGTGTTTGCTGAATGCCTGGAACAAACCTTCCAACCTCTGCCCAGACAATCAGTAGATGAAAATATAACTCCAGTAAACAAAGTGGATGAACTTGATATACGTAAAGTTATACTACAAGAGCTGAGAGAAGTAATCAACATCTTAAATGTAAGAAAATCTCCTGGATACGATCTAATTACAGGCCAAATAGTTAAAGCATTACCTGAAAAAGGACTAAGAAAATTACTCCAAATAATCAACGCAATGTTCAGTCTGAAATATGTCCCAAGCCAATGGAAGGTAGCAGAGGTTATCATGCGATACCAAAACCAAATAAACCAGCGATTTCTTTGCTTCCAATAATTTTAAAAATTTTCGAAATACTTCTGCTGAAGAGGTTAAAACCAATAATAGAAGAAAGAAGTCTAATTCCTCCACATCAATTTGGATTTTTGAGAAAATTACTCCACTATAGAACAAATGCATAGAATTACAAACGTAGTTGAAAATGTACTTGAAAAAAAGAAAATATGTCCCAATATCTTCTTGGATGTAGCTCAGGCTTTTGACAAAGTGCGGCATCAAGGACTAGAATTTAAACTGCATAGAGATTTACCAAATCAGTTTTATCAGCTTTTAAAATCTTACATAGCCGATCGTTACTTCCAGATTAGGGCCAGTACTGTATCTTTTCTATACACGAGATCTACCAAATTCCGATGAAACAACCAGTGCAGCACATTCGCTGATGATACTGCAATCCTTCCAATTGGTAATACCATAGAAAAAGCGACCAGAAAACTTCAGAGAGCCATTAACACAGTGAGCAACTGGGCGAAAGGCAGCGAATCAAGCGGAATGAAGCGAAATCAGTACATGTTAACTTTACAAACCTAAAAGTTAACTGGATACCGGTGGAACTTAACTCGCAACAAGTTCTCCATGCAAATACGGCGAAATATCTTGGCATGACTTTCGATGCTAAGTTAAAGTGGTAAGCGCATGTGAAAAAGAAAAATGAAGAATTACACATCAAATATAGGAACATGTTCTGGCTCATAGGAAGGCACTCTGAGCTAACGTTACAAAACCAATATGGAGCTTTGGGGTTATGCCAAGAAGACCACCATTAAAATAATTCAAGGTTTCTAAAATAAAGTCCTACGTGGCATAGTGAATGCAGCGTGGTAGGGATTTAAAGATGGAATACGTCAGCGAATAAATCAAAAGACATGCGAAACAACACTTGGAGCGTCTTATTCAACACCAAAATGTAGACATCCGTACTATTCTGGAAAACACCAATTTAGTGAGACGGCTTCGAAGGACGAAGCCTCTTCAAATTGGCACCGCTAAATTAAATTAAATGTCAAACATATAGGGAATAGCTAATGGGCTACATCCCTATAAACAATAACCTCATTTATTAAAGATAAATTACTAGATGATTGTGAATCAGTTGTAATAAATTCATTAAAAAAAAAAAAATATCTCTTATATTGGTATTAAATAAATATTAATTCCAGAAATAATAAAGTTGAATTATTTCTAAAATATATTTTTCGAACTTTCATTTTGAAAAATACATCAAAGTAGGCTCTGACGAATTAAAAAATGTTTAGAGAAAACAAATCACAAAATTATCATACGTTCCTATATTTTGTGAATTTGTTTTGCTGTTGCTACAATTTTTGAACTTGAAATTTCCTCTGTGGTAATTTTTGGTACAATTTTACCAAATTTTTATGGCCATCACTGGCATCTTTATAATGTATATTGACTTAATGACCAAACGAATTGTAGTAAGCTTTTATTTCAATTTGACCAGAATGCTGTTTTTATGAAATTTTTTTTATATTTTGGTTTAAATAAATCAGTTATTACACGAAAATGAAAACGATTTACTTCAACGACATTCGTGTACCTATGTTGAAATTCAAACTAAAAATTTGAAACGGTTTCATTTAAAAATTTTTCTTATGAAAAAAGATATGAAATTTCCCATATGTTTTGTGTGTTTTACTATGAAAAGTTTGGTTTTTTCCTCGTTCGTTTCTAATTCCCTTATAGAAACTTCGTTTTTTAGACTATGACTTTGAAAAATCAAGGTTGATTTAATTTTAGACGACAGTCACAGAATTTCGTTTCAATATTCTTTTGTTTTTTTTTTCGAATCTTACCCTGCCTAAAAAAGTTTCACTGCAATAAAAAATGTTCGGTGTCTTCAAAAAATAATAATTTCCTTAGTAATCCAAGTAGTCTAAAATTGGTTACATACATACGTTGTTTATGTTTATATTTTCTGAACAGCTGTTTATAGTATTTTTTTAGACTTATGTAAGGTCAAGGACAGCCAAACAATAACAATCACTATATTTTTATTTTAATTGATTAAATTTTGATTCACTCAAACATTTTGTAGTGAGAAAGTTTAGTGTTAGGAGAAAATATTGTGCGTATAAAAAAATTTACCAAGTAATATTATTAGTCAGAAAAGAAATCCAATTGACATGAAAATATTTTGGGCGTCGTTTTATCGAATGATTGAAATTCATCATGCATAAGCTAAACGCTTTGTAGTTTAGTTGTTAGTCTTGCTAAACAAACATTATACTGCCTCGTTGAATTTTTTATGTTTTATTGATTATAATTTGTAGTCATACGAAAACTGAAAAGTGTATATAAATTTTTTTTTTTTTTTACCAATTTTTGCGTCATAACAGGTAATAAATAGTCTTAATCACAAATCACAAACCACAAACAAGTAATTATGTTCTTTTATATTGTTTAAATAAATAAAAATAAAATAAGCTCGGTCAATGTTCGGGAATTATTGGCTTCTTCATCTTACTGTGACGTTAGATGGAGAGGCGACAAAATATTATTTGTTGTTGTCACTCCTCAAATTATTCTATTAAGAACGCAAATTTTTTGTTCAAAAAAACGAAAAAAGCGTCTTGTGAATTGCGTATCTTATAAATGTCTGTGGTTGTATTGTGCTTTCCTTTTTTAGGATAGATAGTAAGCATCAAAAATAATTAAATCAGGGGAAATTGGTTGATTTTCTTTGGTGCTTGTTTTCTTTTTTGTCCTCGTTTTTTCATAACATAATTTTTGTGTGTTGGTTATCCTTGTGTTTATAATTTCGCGAGGGTTTATAGAAATATTTGCAAGTACGAATTAAAAATTCAATTAAAATATAATAATATATTATTTAATTAAATTTATAATAATTGAAAGCTCTTTAGTATTTTTTGTACACGCAAGACCATTTTAAAAGGCAAAAAAAAGAAACACAAAATTACTCACGTGCGCACTGATGACTAACACATCTACCACTACTAGCGATTTGCGGTTATTTTACTGTAAAGCTGTGTTTAGCAAGAAAATCCAAAAATTTGTGACTAACAAGTGGCAAGCGAAAAGATGAAAATTTTCCAACTCACAAGAAAATATGTTGTAAGCGATACCAACGAGATAATATGGTAGTTGGTCACATATTTTTGGAATCTTCTAGCTAAACTCAGCTTCAAGTCACGGCTGGCGAACAAAATCTTCGTTTTGTTCTAACTATAACGTTTACAACTTTTTAGTATGATTTGTCTTTTAATTAATTAGCCTAACAATTAATATTTATTTTTTAATCTAATACACAAAATAATTATAATAAATTTATTTATTTTTTTTTTTCATTACAGGCCTTGGCTTACTCTCTAATTGGTTGTTTATACAATGACCGAAGATTCCGATTTACTGTCTGAGGGAGGAAGTAATTTATTCCGTCCCTTTACCCGAGAATCATTATTGACAGTAAAATCACGTGTTGCAGAAGAAAATGAAAAACAGAAGAAGTTGGAAAGGAAGAAAACCGATGACAAGGTAATTTTTTAATATTAATTATTTGTAAAATTGCTATACATAGCATAAATGCTATTTATTAATTTCGTAACTATGCACAATATATAAACATTATATTTATATTTTATTAACTAAATAAAAATGTTTGGGCTAATTATAGACCTTACTTATAATTCTAAGTTAATTAAAAATTTATTTTAATTTAGTTTAATATAAAAATGTTTCTCCTAATTTTCGATATTGTGCACCATTCCCATGGAGTTTTTTTTACGTCGTTTTCGATTCGTCTTCTACTTTGTCGACTTTTGACAATGGATTGCTTTTTTGGGTGAATCAAAAACGACATTACTAATAATAAAACAATTTTAAATTTAAACTTGGGAATTGGTAATTGAACTATTTTGTCAGTATTCTAGCAGTTGGAAATTTTTTTTTCCAAAAGTGCATTCTGGCTATTGGGAATTTTTGAATGTAGGGAAAAATAATTCCATTTTATGTAAGTTTTGACGTTTATTTTTCCCTAAATCTGGAAGAAACTGATTGTTTTGTGTGTTTTCATTATTTTATTTACAACGTAATATCGGTAGAGTTTTTATTTTATATAAAATAAAATTTTTAGATAATAGCAGCTGCAAAATTCGAAAGTGTTTTTCCCATTGGAAATTATTCCCAATTACTCCAGAATACAATTTTGGGAATTAGGGAATAAAAAATTCGGAATTGTTGAAGTTTGTAAATATAGCAATATTTTTCCCAATTCCCAGGGAATAGCCAGAATAGGGCCACTGGGGTACGTAAATTTAATATTTTCTATGAATTAAAAATTAGACGCTACACAGATTTTTGAATTTGTAATGATAATGTCATCGAACATAATTTTTTATAATATTGTTATAATTTATAAATATAGTTAACCGGATTCTTTAAAACCCTTTGTGGCATGCTTCTTTGAATAATCTTTTATTTTTCTGAACTTCTCGATATATTATACTGTTATGGAATTATCAAAATCAAAATCGTGTTTCTTTTCGTGGATTTATTTCACTAATGCTGATCTGTGGTGATTGTGTGATTGTGCGTTAAGGTTGCTTTTCCTTTTTTATGATCCTTGGTGGTGTTGGATTACTAATTTTCAAAAATAATTTTTCTTGCTTACTGTAGAAAAAAATATTTTGGTTTTATTTATAGGTTCCTCCGTAGAATCGCTCTAACTATCGTAGTTAACTAATGTGAAATTAGAAGGTGATTATCGACATCCACATAATCCTGAAAGGATCTCCACAAATCTTCCAATTCAGTATTAATCTCATTTGCTCTGATTCACCATCAATGAATCCAATTTCGATGTGGTCAGCTTCTGGTTCAAAAAGCTGGGTTTTAAGAAAAAATTTCAGAATGGTCGACCCCGAACATCCAACCAATCCGCTGTTAATAGCTCACAACCTTCTTTTACATTGAGTTTGTTGGTATCACTCAATAAATTTAGGAGTAATTTTTTAACTAACTTCTTCCGAAAATTAATTTTAACTGCCTGGATTATTCCCAAGTCAAGGGGTTGCAAAACAGCTGTGAGTGAGGTGGGAAATATTTAACATTAACATTTGTCAATTGACAAATTATTTTGTGAGCCGTACAATTGTCTATGAGCAGCAAAATTTTACGATTATTTTTTTCCATTTGTTTGTCACAAGGCAATGACTGGATATTTTTAAAACATCTTAGAAACAACAAGGTAGTGAGAGTTTTATTAGGCAAAAGCTGATAAAATACAGCAGTTTCGTTCGCGTTAAAAATGTCCCTCTTGTCATAATTTTTTAAAATTCACCCCTATTATGATTCAAGGGTCGGGTGGTTTGGCGTCTATTGGAGGGGGGATCAAAGTTGAGTAGATTAATCTACCAGCTCCGTAAACTTCCCGTAGGGTGCGCATCACGTGAGCTGTTCTGCTCTTGTCATTAGGCAGCTGCGTGATGGATACAATTGTGTAAGGGGTAACCTGTTCACAATTCGCAAGAGTACGTACTGCCTCCTCGTGGCAACCACTGGGAACTAAGGCCACTTGGCACATTTTTGGCCATTTGGCACAGGCTAAAGTACGGCGCTAAAGGAGAAAACCTTGACAAAAAACCCTAATCTACGGTGGAACAGCATATGCCGAAAGATGAATGGCTGATAGGTTAATCAGCCCAAAATATGCGGACTCTGGATACCAGGCACCCTCCAGTTTTATTTAGCCTTCCTGTAGTAAAGCTGGGTGACCTACAGGTGATTTGCAATTCCGAGCAACTCGTAAGAGTAAAATCAAACGGAATACGGGGCAGGAGTAGGAATATACGAAAGTGGGACAACCCTCTCGAGGTCCTTGAGCTCCAATGCTACCGTCTTTCTAGCGGAACTACATGCTGTAGTAAACATCTAGGAGGGAGAGCAATAAGCCCGGACAGTATGTATCACGTACCGGGAGGCAGTATCGTCAGGTTCATTAAGAACCTGAATATTGACTGGACGGATAATTAAGCAGGGGCCAGCACAATAGATCTTTTAGGTCGCAGTGCGAAGTGGCTGATCGCCCGCATGGCCCCCCAATAATAATAATAATTCAAGGGTCGATCAACAATCGAAACGACTTTGTATGGCGTTTTCGTTTTTTCGTTTGATAAAAGCAATACGAAAAAGGAAAAGGCAACACAGAGTCGTGTCGATTGTCGATCGACTCGAGAATCATACATAATAGGGTTAATTGTTTGAATTTCACCTTAAAAGAGTACACATGGCTTTTATATTGCCTTAAATATAAAAGTCAATTTGTATTTACCTGTGCGCAATTTGTTCACTTTATCCAGTGGTACACTTTTTTCTTCACCGCAAATTATCTTAAAAGAAATGCAAATATCTCACGAAAACGATTTGACCAACCAACACTACCCTGAAAATTTCCATGGCCAAACAATTTGGATAATTCTAAAATCAAGAAAATTGTTTTCATTTAAAATTATTCATTTTACATAAACTGTGATTTCCCTTATTAAACAAAATATTCAGGCAAAGAACAACTATCACAACATGTACTAAAATATTGATTGTCAAAAATATTCCTAAGGAAATTGTACTAGATGAGGGAGTTACATGTATTTACATAGAAAAACTGCATTTAAACTGATTTTATCTTTATTTTAATGATTTTGTTTTTGCTTGTTTTTCCTCGTTATGCTGAATTAATAGTTCATTACAACGAAACTTTTTCATTAAGTAGATGCCCTACGGCCAACCAAACAAGTTAAAAAGGTTCGTTATACTGGAAATTTCGTAAAATGGTATTCATTAAAAGGAAATTTCACTGTATTTACAAAGCTTCGGACACGTACAAAATTAAAAGATAAAATACCAGTGGAACAAAAAGACCGTGTTATTTATAAAATTCAATGCAAAGACTGTGATTAGGGTTGTCAAAAAATCCGGTTAACTATAAAGTCGATAGTAACTGTTTACATGAAAAAAAAAAAAAAAAATTATGTCAATAGTACAAAAAAATGGAGGTGTGGCCAACAAACGACTTTCTTTTACGAACAGAGAATTTTGAGAATTTTTAATTTTTTTTAATTTTTTTTTTATATCTTATTTTTATTTGTTTTTAATTTTTGGAAACATTTTATATTGAGTAGTTTTTGTAAACCTTATATTTTTTAAGATATTTGCAAAATAAATTTTCTGGACCAAGCGAGTGGCCACTTCCGGTTTGCCGATTTGGAGTATTCACTGGGACCTCCAAATTTATCAAAAAAGCTTAAATCTGAAGTTTCAATGCGATTGGTTAAACCATCTAGGTCTAGAGAGGACACAGACTGATAGACAGACTGACAGACAGACACCATTTCGAAACCTACTTTTTCGGACTCAGGGGACCTCAAAACAGATAAATCTCTACAAATCTCAAGTTCCAAAATTTTCATGATTACTAATACTTTATTTTACTAGAGTAAAAGAAAGTAATTATGTTCGGTGACATTGTCATTACAAATTCAAAAATCTGTTTAGCCTATAATTTTTAATTTTTTCACGCTGCTTACATTGTACAATTCTGGTGATAAAATGTACACCACAAAGTTAGCTGCACGAGTTAAATTATTTCCAACTAGAACAAAAAAATTGAGCAGGGTTAATAACATGCAGGGATACAAACCTAGCAACCATTTGGTTACGTATTCAGCTCATGTAGCTTAACTTCGTGGTGTACACTTTTTCACCAGAAATCTTTGTGACATTTTCAATGATGGATGAAAAAAGTAATTTTGTTGTTTAAAATTGTTTTATTGTTAGTAAAAAAACCTCCTTGAGAAAGGTGCACAATATCGAAAATTAGGAGAAATATTTTTATATTAAATTAAACTAAAATAAATATTTAATTAATTTAGAATTGTTAATAAGGTCTATAATTAGCCCTAGCATTTTCTTTAAAATAAACTAAATATTTAATGTTAAAAATTAAAATAAGTTAACTTACGTTTCCCGTTGAAAAAAAAACAAAATAAATTATTTTTAAGAAAGTCCAAAGGCGGAATCACAGTTGCTTTCGTTCGTTCGTTTATTCGTTCGGTTTTTTTTTTAATCAATCGTGTTTCATGAAAAATTTTTCGTTCGTGTTCCTTTGATTGGATAATAGTATATTATTCAACGAGCATATAATAATAGCTGTTATTCAGGAAGATGAAGTTTACCGACCCGACACCAGCCGATAGGCGAGTGTCGTAAATCATCTGAGTGAATAACAGCCATTATATGCGAGTAGAATACGATACTTTGTCCACGACCGATGAAAAATTGTATTTTATTATCAAATCCTTTAAATAAACCTAAAATAATTTACGTCGACATTTTGACGTCTCAATTTAATAATAATGAAAATGGCAAGAGACTACTAGATAAAATTTCCAAAAATGAAATTTTTATTTGGTAGTAGTGAATAACGGAAGAAGGGACTACTAGATAAACTAGCAGTGAATAATGGATATCATCATAATTTAAGAAACAAACGTATAATGAGTATATTATACGTTAGCCGTGGACAATAGTTATTTATGGTACTAGTGAGCAAAACGAGATATTATCCATGAGGGATAAGTTTGTCCCACGAGGCGATAGCCGAGTGGGACATTATCCCGAGTGGATAATATCTCTTTGCTCACGAGTGCCATACAACGTTTTATCCACTTTTGTTGAAATAAATTTCGTAAATTAATAAGAAATAGTTCCATTTTGTGTTTTCACAGTGGAGCATTGAATTTTGAAATAAATTTTACCATAGTGACCGTTCTTTAAATTGTCATGGTGTACTTTAATTTAACTTATTTTTGGAATAGAGTTTTTCATTCAATTTGACTACGAATAATTTTCCAATGACTACTCAACATTTTGTTATACCAAATATAACTCACGTTGCCTCTAGCAGCGTGGGTTATACAATAACAGTGGGTTATTTTACATTTTCTTTATTTGAAATCAGCGTAGTTATCGGGTTATTATATATCAAAAGTGGATAAAATAAATTATCAACGAACGAACGAAAACGCAACTCTCCATGACCTTCGTTGCTCTTCCAACGTGCCAGTGAACCTTTTCACCATTCCGTCGGACTGTGGATGTAAAGGCGTTGTTCTCGTTTTATTTATACCGAGCGTCTGACATATACTTCTTCAAATACCATCGATTCGAAATTCCTTCTTTGATTCGAATGAATCTTCATCGGTACTCCAAATCTGCTAATCCAATTGTTCACCACGGCATCAGTATTGTTGTTGTTTCCTTCATCATTATCACATATTTACTGCTCCCGGTGGTGGTAAATGGCCCTGCTACATCCACTGCGATTCTGTTGAATGGTATGCGTCGGTCCCCGGTCCCCTTCACCGCCGCACATCGATCACATTTTTTACACCACTCTATCATCGACTGTTTACATCCTGCCCAGTAGAATCGTTGATATATCTTGGCTAGTGCTTTATTAATTCTTAGGTGGCCCCTCTTGCTCCTTCGTGATACTTCTTCAGGATTTTTCCAATCCGGCACTTTGGTATCACCAGTAACAATTGCTTCGCTTTGCCATCCGTGCTTTCCCACATTCGTTTTAAGCACCCATTTCCCTATATGGAGGCTACCCCAATGAACTCAATAAGCCTTGAAATGGAAGTTTTGTTTGAGGTATCACTAAAAGTGGCCCGGTGTTCCTTTTTCTTAAATTGCATGATTATCGATAAATTCATGTCGCGTAATTGCTCATTTCTGATCTTTCGTCGGTCCACTTCGGTATTTTCGTGTGTGCTTCCCTTCCGATGTTCAATCTAGAAATCGTAGCTTTGATGACGTTCGATCCAAAGTGCTGCTTGTTCCCCGGATTTTTGAATTGTAGCAGTCACCGTAAAGCTTCATACATACACAGTAAAGCTCCGTACTTATAAAAATGCTTAATGCATTGTAAATAAATTTCACGTTGGTTATCGCGTACGCGAAATGCTTCTTTCTGGTCATTCTTCCATTGGAATGGCTTGTTCTTGTTAGTTAACTCGTGTAAACACTTTGCGACATTGGCAAATCCTAACACGAGTCGTCTGTAATAGGTGCATCATCCCAGACAGCTCCGTCATTCATGTAAATTTTTAGGTCTTAGCCAATCCTTTATCGCTGCGATCTTTTCTTCGTCACTGTGAATTCCATGGCTCGTATTTCTGTGCTTAACTTTAATCCGGCAGCCTGTATACGATCCAAAATCTCTGCCAAGTTTCTTGGATGCTCATCGAAATCCTTACCCATGACCATGATGTCGTCCAAATATATTAGACACGTGTTCCAAAGTAATGCCTTGAGCGAGCGCTCCATTAATCGTTCAAAAGTCACAGGGGCGTTACATAATCCGAACGGCATAATATTAAATTGCCAAAATCCGTTACCCAGACTGAACTTTCACCTGCCAATAGCTGCTTTGTAGATCTAATTTCAAAAATATTCGAGCACCCGATAATGTGTCTAATATGTCGTCGATCCTTGGCAATGGGTAGCTATCTTTTTTGGTCACAGCATTGAGTTTTCGGTAATCAACGCAGAATTTCATCCTACGGTCCTGCCTGCTGCCTGCATATCTATTACCATCTCGTCCACTTCTTCTTCTTTTGCCAATGGTAACCTCCTGGGTGGTTGGCGAATCATCACCTGTTCCTTTATCAATTCGATACTTTAAAATAGTGGTTTCCGTTACTATCCGATGTTTTGCATAAAATGGAGATGTACCGTTTGAGTAGTTGACGTGCAGAATTTTTCTGTGCCACGGTATGATTTTCGGACCACTTTTTCATGAGTTATTCTACCAATTCTTTCTGCCCTTTTAAGTCGGCTTTACCAATCATAATTTTCTGTTCACTTCTCACTATCGTCGGTGCATCGCCACATTTGCCGATGACTGTCCCTTTCTTGATGGTTTTCGTCTTATCCGAGAGATTTGGAGCCCTAATTGGTAATCTATAGCCGTTGTCTTTATTTAACTAGGGCTTTACCCATCATAATTTCTTTGGCTCCGCTCTCCTTTTCGTTGATTTCCATAATCCATAACCTGGATGACCCAGAACCTCCATCCAATTTTCCGCACATAATTGTCTCCAAGTTCTATGGCAACTTCTCCCGATGATCTACATTAGTTCGCCTGATAGTTACTGCTGTACCGCTAGCTTGAAGTGGTACCTCGATGTTACCGTAAGTTAATACTCCTTATCCAATATCCACCAAGATGCCATTCGCCCTCATGAAGTTCATTCCCAATATGACCTCATCCACAATATTTGTAATCAGAACTTTTATCGTTGTCGACCCGTCATCTGGTTGTACACCTCCATATAGTTCAGATCTTTACAGACAATCGTACCATCAATGTTGTCTTTAGTTATTAATCTGTCACCGCCTCTTGCTACTCTCTCAAATGCGGTTGGTTATGGGAAAATCGGTTGTGGGAGTCAGCTTATGTCCCTTTAAGCTGACTTTTTTTAGTTTAACGGCTCGGTCGTCATTTGGTTCTCCTGCTTGGCCACTGCCTGCTCTCTGCTTGGTCGTTGCTGCATAGGAGATTGTGATCTCCCCCATATGTAGTCTCTTTCGTCAACGCACAAGCGATGGTTTCTGCAAAAGTTGCTTTAGGTGACAACATCAACGGCGTGGCGTGCATGTCAATGGATGTCGAATGCGTCCATTTTAAGCCTTTCCATGCAATCGGGCTTCTATGTGCTAGATGTACTAGTTGCACGATTGCAGATAAAAATTCATGTAGCGATTCCCCTGCCTTTTGATACCGACTTTTCAATTCCATCCGATAGATCTCTCACTTATGGTTCCTGCTGTACTTCCGATCCAGTGCCTTCCTAGGTAATTTATGTTCGACCCGTTTGCAATTTATGTTCAACTTCCGTTTTAACACTTTGTATTTCTGTTTGCAATTTCTCTACTTCACCTTGTAGAGTATTAGAAATTTATATCAATTTCTCATCTATTCCCTTTTAACCATTTGCAATTTCCTGGATTAGTTGTTGAATTTTTTCCATTGGTTGCCCCATTTGGTGTTTAATTTCATGATGGATATCAACCTTTTGCTTATCCATAACCGCTCATTTTTGAGACGTAACCCTAACCACAGATTGCAGGCGCAAGCTACTTTTGGTTATATTAGTGAAAGACACTGCCTTACGGATAACAAAAAAGTCTTGAGGAAGTCGTCGCCATTTTTTAAAGTTTTTAATTATATTTAATTAACAAAACATTAAATTTTATATTGAAATTTTCTTTTATATTTTAATCTAGACAAATGACGATGATGAACGGCCACAACCGGATCCTACCCTCGAACAGGGAGCAAAGTTGCCTCTTCGAATGCAGCGCAGCTTCCCTCCGGAAATGACCTCCACTCTTCTTGAAGATATTGATCCATTCTATGCGAATCAACGGGTGAGTTTTTCTTAATTAAATTACTTTTAGAGAAAAAAATATTTGGCATTTTTATTGCTAAAATCTAACTAAATTTTTTACTGGAGAATTTGCACGGTGATAATATGAAGTGAGTTAGTCTTTATGGAAGTTAAGGGACAGCATTAAAATATTAAATAGTGTTAGATGCTTTCACAAATTCAACAATTTCCGCAGATATTGCAGTGATTATTGCTGTCAGCTCTAAATATTGCAATCTAAAAAGTTTTTATCTAGTTATTTTTACCAAAATATGTAGCTGGGCAAAAAGTATCAAGTTGATCCAAAAACAGTCAAGAAATATATACAAGAAATGAATAGAGAACGCAAACACAAAAGGCAAACAATCAGCTATAACCAAATATAGAACAAGAGTGCTGTTCCAAACATACATCGACGCTTCTTCAGCTTATAAATTTGTGTTGGACTATGAATCTTGAAGATAATGAATGTCAACGGAATAATAATATGAATCTCCCAATCAAGTGGGATATATAACGGGAATATATGCTAAATGTGCTTCGTGTTAAAACTTGTACCATCATGATTATGGCTAGATATATAATAAACTTCTGCAAGCAATTGAATCGGGTGAAGCCCTATGGCGATGCGTGACTTGTAGAAATGCATCTTTGTGTGAAGCTGCTGTGGATTTCGGCTTATGAGTCGGATGATGAAATCAGTTCACTAAAAAAATAATGTGTGTAGCCTCTATGCGCGACAGAAGTGACACTTTTTAAGCTGTAAATTAGTAATTAGTATTTATTAAAATGGTCTGGCTGGCATAAACAGTAAAATGTGTAGCCTTACCGTAGTAAGATTTAAAGAAAAAATTTGATCCTTATAGTTTTATATCATACGAAGATAGAGTAACCAAGTAAACGGCGCAGTGGTTAAAGCGGTGGCGGTTGGATTGGGAGGTACCGGGTTCGAATCCCTATAGGGGCGGGATGCAAAAAGGATTTTTCATCATCTGATTACGAACGGTGATGAAGATGAACACATCTATGACCCCCTGTTGAGAGTGCGGAATCCATGGGCCGACCCACCTTTCATGTCAGCACTATAGGTTGGCATGAAGCAATGCAATGTGCAGGTGGTTTAAACAAAAACGGGTCTATAGCCGTACGTCCTCGATTTGGCTACTAAAGGCGTAAGGTAGGACGTAAAAAGCGAACTGCGAAAGAGTTGGGAGTGCCTCAAGCCCCAGAACAGATTGCAGGGATAAAAACAAACAAACAAGACAGAGTAGTAGAAAATTCATACTAGATAACCGCATATTCTACATAATCTAGTTATTTTTTGAAGTGAAACTTTTATAGCCGCGTTATAAGCCTTTTAGAATGAGTAGTAAAACCGATGTAACGAAAATTTATCGGTCGCCACTAAAAAAAATAACAAAATTTTAGATACACACGAATACACATTAAAGAGAAACTACACTACATCGGACATCGACGGGACCAAAAAAGTGGTCCGTTGAAATGGGATTGAAAAAGGATTCTCAAATGATTTTTAGATAAAGTTCTGGAATATGGCCAATTAGGAAGGAACTTGGCCATTTCTTATCCGATTTTGATGAAATGCAGCATGCGTGATTGAAATAGGAATCTAAAATCTAAAATGATTTTTAGATACCATCAAGTTCTGGAATATAGCCAATTAGAAAGGAACTTGGCTATTTCTTATCCTATTTTGATGAAATTCAGCATTTACGATCGAAATGGGATTCTAAAACTAGGATGGCCAATTAGGAAGGAACTTGGCGATTTCTTATCCGATTTTGATGAAATTCAGCATGTACGATGGAAATGGCATTCTAAAATCTAAAATGATTTTTAGATAAAGTTCTGGAATATGGCCAATTAGAAAGGAACTTGGTCATTTCTTATCCGATTTTGATGAAATTCAAAATGCACGATGGAAATGGGATTCTAAAATGGTTTTTAAATGAAGTTCTGGAATATGGGCAATTAGAAGGAAATTGGGCATTTCTTAACCGATTTTGATAAAATTCAGCATGCACGATGGAAATGAGATTCTAAAATGATTTTTAGAAAAAGTTCTGGAATACGTCCAATGAGGAAGGAACTTAGATATTTTATATCCGATTTTGATGAAATTCAGCTTTTACGATGGAAATGGGATTCAAAAAATTAGGATGGCTAATTAGGAAGGAACTTGGACATTTCTTATCCGATTTTGATGAAATTTAGCATGTACGATGGAAATGGAATTCTAAAATGATTTTTAGATAAATCTCTGGAAAATGGCCAATTAGGAGGGAACATGGCCATTTCTTACCCGATTTTGATGAAATGCAGCATGCATGATTGAAATCGGAGTCTAAAATCTAAAATTATTTTTAGATACCGCCAATTAGCAAGGAACTTGGCTATTTCTTATCCGATTTTGATGAAATTCATCATGCACGATTGAAATGGAATTCTAAAATGATTTTTAGATAAAGCTCTGGAAAATGGCCAATTAGGAGGGAACATGGCCATTTCTTACCCGATTTTGATGAAATGCAGCATGCACGATGGAAATGGGATACTAAAATTAGGATGGCCAATTAGGAAGGAATTTGGCCATTTCTTACCCGATTTTGATGAAATTCAGCATGCATGAAGATTGAGATACCGATAGTGGGATTCTAAAATGATTTTTAGATATAGTTCTGGTGCAGTTCCAACTTCCAAATAGGAAGCAACTTGCCATTTCTTATCCGATTTTAATGAAATGCAGGAATATCTGGAATATGGCCAAAAGAATTTGGCCATTTTTGTACAAATTTTCATGAAATTTAGTATGTTCGATGGAAATGGTATACCGCAATGGGATAAACTGGTATTAAAATGTAAAGCAATAAATAAAATTTTGCATAATTGTGCTATATTATTTCCAGATCTGTTTGTATGTATGTATGAAAAACTTCAGTTTTCTAAAATGGGGTTTCTGGCGTTATGTACACAATTTTTGGATATCTCTCTCCTCTTGTCTCTTTGTTGCAACTGGAAAGCGACATAACTACTTAAAACTTTTAATATTTTATAAGCCTTATTTCAATGCCGTATTTAATTTTGCTACCTATAACTCTTAAGCCAAAAATTAATTCCAAAAAAAATTTTCAGTTTCAACATTCATAATTCTGACCCGATATCATTGTACATTTGTTGGCTAACAAAAATTAACAGGAAGAATATAGTAATTAGCTATGTTCTATTAATAATAATAATAATAATAAAGCTTACAAGCCGTCGCATTTATTAATCCAGGGTTATTGTAAAGGTAATCCTAGGTTATTAACCGTTGGAAAAATGAGATTATATCATTGTTCAAAAATACCACAGGGGCAATATTATGCGAATTATTTCTAGTGAGCAATAAAGGTTTACTTTTAATTGGATTAATGGAAAGTGAATTATTTTTGGCCCATGACGAAATATTCTTAAGATCTGCATTAAGTTGTATAACGATCTCTTCTAATTCTAACAAGTTGTTACCAATATACAATTGCAAATCATCAGCGTAAAGATGAAATCGACAATTTAGAAGCCAAGGAAGGTCATTTACAGAAATGGCAAAAATTAAAGGGCCTAAAATTGATCCTTGAGGCACCCCAGCAATTATATTACTTATGCCAGAAAGATGATCACCAAGCAAGAATGAAGCAACAAAATAGTAGAATCGGAAAACTTATAATATATAACTTTAACTTTTGAAGCAAAAGGATATGATTAACACAATCAAACGCTTTTGAAAAGTCTAATAGGACTAAAATTTCAAATGAATTACCTTTATCATCAACAATATGCACAAGTGCAGTAGTAGTACTATGGCCAGATTTGTATCCAGATTGGAATTTGCATAGATAATTAAAGCTATCGAGGTGCTCAAGAATTGAAGTTGTATAACTTTTTCCATGACCTTGGACAGGGGAGGCAAAATACTAATCGAACGAGTGTCACAAATATTAGAAATTACATCCTTTTTAGGTAGGGGAATAATCGATGCCACTTTCCACAAATTAGGAAAGACTGATTTTGGGACAGAAACAAATCAATAAATAATTTTACTACTCAGAAGTTTACCATGTCATATGCCATCGAATTAGACTTAACTGTACGAATTGCATTCAATATCTGCATTGCGTTCATCTATACAATCAAAAACAAAAGCATAACTACCAGAACTAATAAAATCAAAATCAAGGCAAAACACCTAAAGATTCGTTAAGTTTACTGATCCCTGCCAAAATTTCATCAGCAGAAAAGTTAATGACTGCTTCAGTCGACTTACATGAAATATCAAGTTTTTCAAATTGCTCCACGGTGTTTTAGGTTTGTGCAAATTTCCAAAAGAGAATACATTTTTAGCTTGATTGAAGCATGTTTTGGTTTTATTTCTAAAATATTTAAATGATTCAAAATCGAGCTCTAATCCAAATATTTTATATTTTGTGACATTAGGGGGACAAGTGGGGCATTTATTTATAATTGTTTTACGAGGCACACAAATAGTATCTAATTTTAAGAAATTTGAATTGAATTCTTCAAGTATATCATTTACATCAGGATAAAAATTAAGATTTAACCAGTTTCATTGCCTTATAATCAGGAACAACAGTAAAACAAATTATATCTCTGGTACGACTGAACTTATAGCAGGCAAAAACCAAGTCATGATCAGAAATAGCAGGAACAGCAAGCTGCCCAAAGGAAATAATATTATACTTATCAGCCTCATATAAAATTATCAAATCCAATAGGCTGCTATCCAATCTAGTCGGTTGATAAGGTAAATAAAATAAATTATGTAAACTCAAGTTTATTGGTAATCAACATATTAAAGATAAAATCACCACAACAAAAAAATTTTCGTAATGAGATAAATATTCAGAAGAAATTGTGTGTAAATTATTAATATCATCAGTACAAGCAGGAGGCGGATTATAAATAACCAAAAGAAAAATTTTACCAAATCGCCCAACAAGTTCTAACGCCAAAACTTCAACCTTACCAAAGGCATCCGAGAACAATCAGTCGGCCAAGTATTTGGATCAAGAGCATTTACCCGTAAATCAGCTTTTATGCCCAATTTGTAGCAAACAAACCTCCAACAATTCAATGTTGCGTTGTTTGGGAATAAGTTTAAATATTTTGGAGTTCAAAATCTCCAAGCATGTTTTAACCATAATTGATATATCATTTTCATTAGTTTGAAGATCAAATTTGGAATGGTGTAACCATACTGCAACACTGGAACCTAAGTGGATGATGTTACCTCAGCAAAGGTTCTCGCAGAGGATGATGTAACAAATTTATGACCGGGTTCGATACAGGTTTCTTGATTCACCATATTAGGACAATTGGTTCGAGTTGGATCGGTAACAGGCATAACAATCGAATCTGAACAATCATCAGTAATGATGCGATCAGAAATGTAAAATTGCACTGGTTTATTAATAGTAACCTGTGCTTTCTCCTTAATTCTTTTTATTAGGTTTTTTTTTTAATGATCCCATTATTTCACTTAAAATTTTCACCTGTTCACTGTAAATGTCTTTACAACTGTCACAAAACCAAAAAATACTGTCCGAGCCACAAATTACATCAAAAACGTTTTTTTCTCCAATAAAATAATTTTAAAATGGAAAGATTAAGCTAAAAAATGACGTTTGGTTGTTTATTTTGTAAATAAAATAGTTGCTTTTAAAACGTCATTTTATTATCAACCTTGCAAAATACCTATAATGAAAAAAAAAAACGCGATAACTAAAGTTAGGAATTGATTTATATAAATCCAAAACCTTTTGGATTTACATATTTAAATTATGTGCCGAATTATTTTGTTGTTTAATTTCTCGTTGAAACATGGCTGTAATTAAAAAATGATAGATGTAAGTTGGTTCGATGCTCTGCACCTTATTAACACTAGGTGCCAAAAATGCCAAACATAATTTTTTGAAAATATTCAAATTAAATGTTCTAAATAATCGTTTAATTAATTAATTAATTTTTTTTTCTAATTTTCAGACATTTGTGGTAGTAAGTAGGTGCAAGAATATATTTCGTTTTTCTGCATCAGATGCTATGTTGTTACTCGATCCAATTAACCCGATACGTCGGGGGTCTATTAATATTTTGGTCCATCCTTTATTTTCACTATTCATTATGACAACACTTCTGATTAATTACCTGTTTATGATTATGCCAACAACGCCAATGATTGAATCAGCTGAGTAAGTAACACATTTTTTTAATTATATTAAATTTGTAACAAAAGCAATTTTTTTTTTAATTTATAGAAAATATTTACATACTTTTACTTCTGTTAATATTTTTTTTTTTTAAATAATAATTATTTTTATGAGACAAATTGAATCCTTTATGAATTAGATATTGAGCTATAGACTTATTATCAAGCCTAATATTTTATGGACATTTCGAACATAACTACGCAGGATAGACCACTTAACTTGGCCCACCTGAATAACTCGAAAATTAAACATTATAGCATATACCATATTTTTGGTTTCGTAGGGAATATGTAGGCACACGGATTGTAATCTTTATTGAAAAAGACTCCTAGTATTTTGAGATTTTTGCATTCGAAATTTTATTGTTCCTTATTTTATTTTCGAGAAATATGTTTTCCATTTTTTCTGAATAACGTTCTAACCCCTCACAGAGAGTTACAAATCGAGAGCACCTCGAAATCTCAACAATAAAAGTCCCCCAAAAAAATCTCAAAAAACACAAAATAATGGGGTTGGTATCGTTACCCAAAATAAAAAATATTCCCAAAAATCAAATTTTTTAAATATAACAAATTTTTGAAATATTATTTTAATTCGTTTTATACCTTAGAGGATGGGGCTGCCACCCCAAACCCCCACGTTGACGAATTTTTGGAATTTTACCATTCAAAACAGAGAACTGCTCAAAGCCGCTTAGCATTAGACCCTTTGCGCAAGGATGGCAAGAAACATCAGAAAAATTTCAAAATTATTTACATTTATAATAATATTTACGGGATACCATCAAATTCCCGAACGAAAAAATCCCAAAAATAAATACCGAAAAATTAAAAGTAAACTGCCCCATCAAAAAGGAAGATCTCTTTTAATTTTTGTTAACTACAACATGAAAACAAAAGGAATCTACATAATTTCATGTTATCCTTACGCGGAAAGGACCAATACTAAGCTGCTTTGGGGAATTCTCTATTTTAGTATGTGAACAATTATTAAAAAACATAGATTTAGCTAACATGCTCCAATCTCTATGAATGTTATAATTTCAAAAAATCGTCAAAGTGGGGATTTGGGACGGCGGTCCCGATCCTCTAATGTATAAAACGAATTAAAATAATATTTCAAAAATGTGTTATATTTAAAAAACTTGATTTTTTGGGATTTTTTTATTTTGCATTGATCCTTTCTGCACAATAATGACATGAAATTATGTATGGTACATTGATCCCTTTTGTATTCATATTGTAGTTAACAAAAATTTAATGGGGTCTTTCTTTGTGATGGGGCACTTTACTTTGTAATTTTTGGTATATTTTTGGGGATTTTTTCTTTCGGGAAGATAATGGTATCCCAAAATAAAGTGCCCGAAGGGATTACCCTTGGTATCTCCAACAAAAGAAATCCCCAAAAAAATCAATCCCAAAAAACCAAGTTTTTTGTAATTAAAACAAATTTTTGAAACGTTATTTTAATCCTTCGTATACCTTAGAGAATGGGGCGGCTGCCTCAAACTCCTGCTTTAACGATTTATAAAAATTTCAATATTAATAGAAATTAGAACTTTTTTCAAAAGTGTTTTTTAGTAATTATTCACATATTAAAATAAATAACTCCTCAAAGCCGCTTAGCATTGATCCTCTTCGCACAAGGATGACTAGAAATTACGTAGCATCCTTTTGTTATCAAATTGTAGTTGGTCGTATTTAACAAAAATCTAATGGGGTCTTTTGGCAGTTAAATTGAAATTTTTCGGAATTTTTTTGTTTGTTAAGAATTATAGGTGATTCCGCCAGAAGTCCCCATTACATTTTTGTTACATTAACAAAAGGAAGCTCCATAATTTATTATCATCCTTGCGTGGAGAGGACCAATGCTAAGTGGCTTTGAGGAGTTATTTGTTTTGGGAACAGAAAAGTAAATGTCAATATTTTTCATTATCACGTTTTCCTGTCATCCTAGCGTAAAGGCTCCAAGCTATGCGTTTTTGGGGGAGTTCTTTATTTTGGTATGTGAATAATTACTAAAAAACACAAATTTTGAAAAAGGTTCTAATTTCTGTTAATATTGGAATTTTAATAAATCGTTAGAGCTGGTTTTTAAGGTAAGGTACACAACGAATTAAAATATCTTCCGAAAAATTTCTTTTAATTAAAAAAATGATTTTTTGGCATTTTTTCGTTTGAGATATCGAGGATATCTCTCACAAATCAGTGGGTAGGCAATTTAAGCCCGCAAGACAAAACTCAACATGTCAAAACCTGGGAAAAGAGTTTTCAGTTTTAAAATTTAGAGATATATCAAATAATATCTCTCTAGTTAATTTCAAAAAAAAAAAAAAAAAAAAATAGGCCCTGAGTACTGTTCGTATCATATAACGCAAAACTTATGAAATGAATTTTAAATTAGTGATGAACAACAAGCTTACGTCTAGACTTATTCTCATCAGAAATTCACAAAAAAATAATAAATTTAAAACAAAATCCCTAAACACAAATTAATTTTTACCTGTTGAAAAATTTTTAAGTTTTGGAATTAAATTCTTTTTAGGTTAATATTCATTGGGATTTACACATTTGAAGCAGCTGTTAAAGTGATCGCACGTGGTTTTATTTTATGTCCATTTACATACCTTAGAGATCGATGGCATTGGCTGGAATTCATAATTTTAGTATTGGCGTAAGTTTATTAATTATTTAGACAGTTGTTTTTTGTTAATATATTGGTTTATTTATTTATTATTATTTTGTGATTTACATATTTACTGGTTGCACAAAAAAAAAATCGAATTCATATTACATTACAATAATTTACAACAAGAATATTTATAATTTCCAGGACTAAAATAAAAAATTTATTTGTTTAATACTAAAATTTCAGATTCATAATTTTTTTTTTATTATACAAGTGATTAGATAAATTAGATTTAAAAAATACAAGGTAATTAATTTTCGTTATCTCACGAATTTTCACAGAAAGTATAAGCGATACAAAGATGGTGTAAATACTAAATAGTTCTCTTTGGTTGATGAAGACGCGGCATTTTTTTTCTTCAACGTACTAAATTACTATTTAGGTTACGTGATACATAAACGAAATATATTTTTATTTCAAAAATAATTTTTATGTTTTAGCTATCGTTAAAAAATGTAAAATTGAGATACATAAAGTCATATTATGAAATAGTTGGTGGCAGCTGCTAATTTAAATGTAGGCAATAGACCCGATTCCGAGACGTTAAAATACATGTTATGATGCCTGTGAAGAACATAGCAAAAAAATATAACAAATTTCTCGTATACGTATACGTATTTATACGTAGTGGTAATACAAATTGGAGAGCATTTAGATTATAAAATTCAGTGAAGATTTTAGTTCAATATCGAAACCAAATAATTTTTGCATCAAGTACATACAATACAACGGACATTCGAGAAAAATCATTTGACTTTAGGACTTTTGATTTTTGTTGAACAAATTTCATCGGCGGAACGCCGTACAACATTTGATAAAAATATTGCTTGTTATTTATATGACCGATCCTAGTACCCGGCCATTTGATAATTTTTACATCAATTGCATACTTCGGACATTCGAGAAAAACCATATGATACTATACCATCGTTTGTTCGACGACGATACAAAAATCCCCTAAATGTAATGTATGTGAAGTTGGCCCAAAATTCATCACAACAAAATGCAGCGGTAACTAAAATCAAAATTTTCATCATATTTAAGTGTTAACCCAAAAAGGGTATATCGTGTTACAATTTAATGTGTTACCCCAAAAAAAAATAAAAATTCTTTATACTTTGGTGTCAGCCTAAAACAATTACTATCACGATAGCAAAATTTATCACGACAGACTCTCAGCCAAAAATCAAACTATCGTTAAAAACTTATAACGAAACTAATTCGTAAAAGGAGAAATAAGGCCGAAAAGCCTCGTGAGTCATATTGAATTTGATTTTGCAGTTCAAGTGAGCATTTTCTTAAGTTCTGAATGGTTGGCATCAATCACATAAATATTTTCTATTAGGCTTATCAGTTGCCATAACTCTGAGATTTTTCCAAAAATTTGTTCATGGGGATAAAAAAAGAAAAAACAGAAATGAAAAAGTGCTATGGTTTTCATAGTAAAGCATTGCAATGAATCATCATGGTCAATATGGCCGCAAAGCGTCGCGGGTTGTATTCACTTTGTCTTCGCAAATCAACTGAGTATTCTCCCAAGTATTGTCTTGTTGGCACCAATCTCTCGATGATTTTTTATTAGGCCTATCAATTATGAGTACATACTTTGGAACTTTATCAGAATTTTGTGATGGGGCTAGCATGATGAAATATGGCCGCAAACCCTTGTGATTTTCGCATTCAACTGAGTATTTTCCCAAGTCCTGTATTGTTGGCATCAATCTCTCAATGATTTTTTATTAAGCCTATCAATTGTGAGTACTCTGGAACTTTTTCTGAATTTTGTGATGGGGATAGTATGGTCAAACATGGCCGGAAATCCTTGTGACCCGTATTAAATTTGATTTTTGCAATTCAACTGAGTATTTTCTCAAGTATTGTATTGTTGTCACCAATCTCCCGATAATTTTTATTAGGCCTATCAATTGTAGCATGGTCAAATATGGCCGGAAAGCCTTGGGGTCGTATTTAATTTGATTTTCACAATTCAACTGAGTATTGTCTCAATTACTGTATTGTTGGCATCAATCTACCGATGATTTTTTATTAGGCCTATCAATTGTGAATACATGAATACATTTTCTCGACTTACAGTTCATTTTTTTAAAATGTAGAGGTTTTTTAAGTAAAAAAAATACTATTTTCCCATAATTTGTTACGTTCGCTAAAAAAAACCTGGCGAAGTGTGCAAATTAATCAATAAAGTGGCTCATAAGCTTTCAAAAACCGCAAACAGAATCGAGCCTATAACTTGGGAGATATGATGATATGTGAAAAATGTGAAAAGGGGTCACCAACATTACTCAATAAATTGAAAACGTAATAACTTGCAAAGTTTTACAGTTAGATCCCATGAAATCAGTCTATTTTGAGTCCCGTATACGAAATAAACTAATCAAAATAACATTAAACTGATAACTTCCCTAGGGAAATTATCAGTGATTATGGTTTTAATTGGAATATTTCGTACATGTGACTCGAAATTGATCGATTTAATAGGCTTGCTATTTTAGTCTGGCTACTAGATGAAAAGAATTCATTGTTTTATTTTACAATAAACACTGTTTCAAAATGACACTTTCATAGTAAAATCACAGAATAAATATAAACATTCCAATATCTTCTATTGCGCTTTAATCCTAAGTTTGTAAACAAAGATTTAAATTAAGATTTAGAAAAGATAGAAAAACAATTTTGGATGGAATTAATGAAACAAAACAAAAATACAAAAATGTTTGTACCCACCTCTTTGTTTTGATCAATAAAAATCAGTACAATTTTAAAAGGAAAGGGAAATCTTTAGACTTTATCATAGGTTTAAAAGAGAGAGACATAAATAATGTTTGATTTTGGTCTAATTAGCTTTGCGAAACTTTAATTTTGAAATGATACCTAAACACATACATAACCTTATTCAAATTTTGCTTTTGTCTTTATTATTTGTTTGATATGGTTTGGTATCCCGTTATGTATCGAAAGCAATAAGAGGTCCTTGGTTATTTTCTGATTTGATTTTAAAGTTTCGCAAAGCTAACTAGACCAAAATCAAACATTATTTATGAATGTCTATCTCTTTTAAACACATGATAAAGTGTAAAGATTTCCCTTTCTTTTTAAAATTGTACTGATTTTTATTGATAAAAACAAAGAGGTGGGTACAAACATTTTTGCATTTTTGTTTTGTTTCATTGATTCCATACAAAATTGTTTTTCTATCTTTTCTAAATCTTAATTTAAATCTTTGTTCACAAACTTAGGATTAAAGCGCAATAGAAGATATTGTTCTGTTTATATATATTCTGTGGTAAAATTTACTATCTAGCAGGCTTAACTAATTCTGTGTTAAGAAATATTTGTTTATTACATCAAAATTAATGCAAAAAATTTTCTCTTCGAATACCCCTCGAGCATTGATAAATACCTCATAATTTTATTATATTTCCTCAAGCACGTTGCTTTTAACAACGGCCTCGGGTTGTTACCAAGCAACGTGCTTTCGAAAAATATAATAAAATTATTTCGGGAAATTATCAATGCGCTTGTGATAACTGCTGAAAACATTTTCTTTTGCAATTTGGGCAATTCATCTGTTTACACATGCAACAAAAACGAGCCGCATATTTACAATTTTTGCTTATTGGTTGATGTTCAATGAAGTATTGGAGGGTGGAGAAAATGACTTTTTCGGTTGCTTGATCGATGTAGAAAATAATTTTTCTTTTTGGTCAATCACCAGAAAAATGTTATAAAAACGTCGCCAATATTTTATTGGGGGGTTCAAGTTTTGGTGTTTGCGTGGAAGAGTCGATATTTTTTGTTCGTTTACGTGGGGATAGTAGATTTGTGTTGCGTGTGAGGAAATACAAATTGTACTATTAATAACCCGATTTCAACTGAGTTTAATTTACATTTTTTCTTTTTTTGTGATGAAACTTTCATCAAAGGCGATTTTTTTTTGGTTTGTATCCACCGCGAAAAATTTTAGTGATTACTAACTCAAGGGGAGCGCTTGTTGGGTGTCTGTGGACTGTCCCTAAAGGGACGGGAGATGACAAGTGCTTCGCACTGTTCTTCCTCTGTCCACAACATTCAACAACCTTATCTTACTAACAATTTGTTAGGGGCCTATCGCCAACTTTTATTTATTTATTTTTTTTTTTTGATTTACTTGATTTACAGATGAATCCATAAATTTCCTCTCCAAGAATGATTTCCAAACGGTAGGCCATAATATAACCATTTGGTTGGTCCGTTTTTGTGTTTGTCCCCTATTTTGCCTTTTTTGGTTGTTTTCAACCACATTTTTCTCTAACACGACTTTAACTAGATCTTAAGGGGAGCTACCCCGCTAAGCTTGAGCACCAGGATTAAGTCGTGGTAGCATTCCCCCCTTAAGATAATTTTTGTAACGACTTGATTTGGTGTTAAAACTGAATCTACTCCTCAATAAGTTACCAAAGGATTGGTTTTAATCCCTATAGTAATGATTTATTCTGGAACTATGTTATATACTGAAATTAGATTATTTATTAGTAACCTAACGAAGAAACATCTTTTAATCTTCTTTAAGCTAATTACAGCGTCCTTCAAACTAAGGTTCCGCGGAACCCTAGGGTTCCACGAGATGTACATTATATGGAATAATAAACAATTATTTATGTTTTTTTTTTGACAGAATAAATGCAAATTAATATCTTGTTTAAAGTTTTTAACATAGGAGAGTTCCGTCGCAAATTTCTTTGTGTTTGAATAGACAAAGGGTTCCATGGAATGATAAAGTTTGAAGAACGCTGAGCTCAAATAATTAATAGGCATTATTACAAAATAAATAAATAAAAACACGAATTACGAAATTGAATAAGTAGACTTTCGCAATACTTAGCTAAAAGTTCTAAAAGAATGTTTAAAACTTAACTTTATTTTTAGTGTTGGTGCTACCACTCCTTTTTTAAACATCACTTTAATTTAGTGGTTTTTATTATACCAAAAACACCAAAAATAAAATTTCTGATATTTTCAATGTTATCGCCGTATCGGTGCATTCCATGAGGCAACGATTTCAAAATACGTTGCGAATACAATACGCATAGACAATACACCGACAACACTGAAATGGACAACCCATACCCTAGTAGAAGGTAATCGATGACCCATTAGATGATCTATATTCAGGGCCCGGGACTAAACTCATTTATATAATTTTCATTTACCAATGAATGCTCCTGTGAACAATTAAATGTGGTTCATTAAGAATATTCAAGAGCAATTCATCAATTTATTCATTGCTGATTTACGCAACACGATCATCGAATAATTATTAGTACATTTCCTGATGACTTTGAATTAAAAGCGACAGTGTAAAATACTAAGTAATTTGAAAAAAGTTCCAAAATGAAATGTGTGTGTAAAATCAATAAACCTGTAACACTACGAAGGGGATGTACGTAGTAAAATACAAATTGTCTTACATTCAGTTCATTGAAACACATTAGGGTGGTATATTAATTATAATTTAGTAATTTTTTTCTGAATAAGTGATAAAGGTTTTTTGGGTATCAAACTAAATGTATTATTTAGTTTATATGTGACTGATGGTTAAAAACAAACTAAACAAAATGTAAAACGAATAGAGGTACAATCTGTAGAAGGGAGAAAGAAGTATATAAAATATAAATCTTAACTGTTTTTCTCCGAGTTATTACATTAAACTTGTCAAATCGAGTTAAGACCAGAATGGTATCAGTATTATCAGTGACTTCCCTGACTTATTCTCCAATATTTTTTCTTATTCACATTTTTTACACATACTACTAAACTTGAACAGTTGAAAATTATACACTTGAATGTAATTCTAAATACTTTGTTGAATTCAATAGAAAAACTTGATTCATGAACATATATAAAATACAGTCAGAATTCCCCTTACCGTTTAAATAAAACAACCTAAACAAAATAAAACATAATAAAACAAGAAGATATTTCCAGACGGAACATTTTGATTTAAAGTACATACAGAAAAACCAAATTTCTCCTTCTGAAACAAATCATATCACCCTCTGTATACTAATTTTCGCCCTCCACAAGGGGTGACTGACATCCACCCCTAGAGTAAAAACACATACATCGACACTATATAAGTTTTGTTTTCCCTACTTACTGTCCAAATTTCACGTCAATCGGTTTGGTCCGTAAGAATTCTGAGGTCATAACCTATTTTTACTGTCAAACACTGGACTACAGGGTGTGTTACAGTGGGTGGCCATATTATTAGGGACGCACTAAATTTTGTAGAAATAATAAATTACTGCTACAGCAATATAACGTAATTTTTGTTTTGAGACATATTTTTATTGTAATAAACTACCTTACTCCAATCTTTCACTGTCCAATTACGGTAAGTGCGTGCCCATTGTAATATCTTTTTTTTTTTCATAGACAGGGTCAGCTTCGGTTTCTTAGTTGATCGACGCCCAATCAGCCCTTCTTCAGCAAACCGTCTCCGGACTGTGCGCTTTGAAATAGCAATCCCAGCTTTTTGCATCTTCTTAGATATGGCGAATTTTACGGTCCCATCGAAACGCCGTTATCTGTTTTCTATCACATTTTTCTTGGCGTGAACTGCCTATATTTGTTTTTTTTTTTTTTTTTCAATTTAAGGGCTATATTCGGCTCACAGTGGGCTTAGATACCCTTGCAATTCTAGCGAAATTTAGTTAAAATTTAATAAAAAATAATACCTTCCGTAACAATAATCGCACTCAAACTAAATTTAATAATAACACAAAACACAAATCACTAATATTGGTTTTAGAATAAAAGGAAAAAACTGGTTATCAGAATAATTGTAACGATATCTCAATTAACGATACTAATCAAAATATTGTGTGCAACAAGCAATCTGTACCTCATACTTAAAAAAATAAAAGAATATGCAACGAAAGAGGAATAAAAGAGAAATGCAATAGTATTTTACAGTGTCCCAAATAATAAGGCTACTCACTGTATCTAATTAGATACAAACAGATTTATTCAATATGAGAGTGGCATCCTAATCCTTTATCATATTTTTCGGCGAAGCAATGCGAGATACATATGTCAATGAGGTGTAAATGCTTATCAGATAAAGATAGCTGCAGTAAATGCTTATTAGATAAAGATACAGTGCTGGTAAAAAAAAATTGGGCAAACAAATTTATTGCAAATTGGAGTCTTTTTTTGCTAAAATTACAAAACTTTTGAAAGCAATTGGTTTATTGTTTCATTTTAAATACATGTATGACGTAATTTTTTGAAGAAAAAAAAAATTGACCTGCAATTTAGGGGCAAAACACCGAAAAATGCCAAAATATTCAAAATACATTTGATTGGAGTTAAAGTAATGTAATAAATTAAACACTTATTTTTTATTTTTTTGTTGTTTTTTATTGATTTATAGAAGTTCAATCTTTAATATTAATATTTTGTTGGACGGCCTTTTGCTTTTATTACAGCGATACACCTCCGATTCATTGAATTTGATAAATTTTTCAAAGTCACAGGAGATATGGATTCCCAAATCATCATCAACAAACTTTTTAAAGCTTCAATCAATTCTGGGCGCTTCCTTGCTACTTCTAGCTTCATTATAGACCAAATATTTTCAATTGGATTTAAGTCTGGACTATACGGGGGCCAGCTCAACACATCGATACTTTTTTCTTCGAAGTACTTTTTTACCTTTAAAATTTAATAAAAAATAATACCTTCCGTAACAATAATCGCACTCAAACTAAATTTAATAATAACACAAAACACAAATCACTAATATTGGTTTTAGAATAAAAGGAAAAAACTGGTTATCAGAACAATTGTAACGATATCTCAATTAACGGTACTAATCAAAATATTGTGTGTAACAAGCAATCTGGACCTCATACTTAAAAAAATAAAAGAATATGCAACGAAAGAGGAATAAAAGAGAAATGCAATAGTATTTTACAGTGTCCCTAATAATAAAGATACTCACTGTATCTAATTAGATACAAACATATTTATTCAATATGAGAGTGGCATCCTAATCCTTTATCATATTTTTCGGCGAAGCAATGCGAGATACATATGTCAATGAGGTGTAAATGCTTATCAGATAAAGATAGCTGCAGTAAATGCTTATTAGATAAAGATACAGTGCTGGTAAAAAAAAATTGGGCAAACAAATTTATTGCAAATTGGAGTCTTTTTTTGCTAAAATTACAAAACTTTTGAAAGCAATTGGTTTATTGTTTCATTTTAAATACATGTATGACGTAATTTTTTGAAGAAAAAAAAATTGACCTGCAATTTAGGGGCAAAACACCGAAAAATGCCAAAATATTCAAAATACATTTGATTGGAGTTAAAGTAATGTAATAAATTAAACACTTATTTTTTATTTTTTTGTTGTTTTTTATTGATTTATAGAAGTTCAATCTTTAATATTAATATTTTGTTGGACGGCATTTTGCTTTTATTACAGCGATACACCTCCGATTCATTGAATTTGATAAATTTTTCAAAGTCGCAGGAGATATGGATTCCCAAATCATCATCAACAAACTTTTTAAAGCTTCAATCGATTCTGGGCGCTTCCTTGCTACTTCTAGCTTCATTATAGACCAAATATTTTCAATTGGATTTAAGTCTGGACTATACGGGGGCCAGCTCAACACATCGATACTTTTTTCTTCGAAGTACTTTTTTACCTTTAAATGAAGAGATAAGAAAAAAAACAAGTTTTTAACAAATTATTTATGTTTATCTGAAAGCCAATTTGTCTATCTACAATTCATAATTAATAACTCACAATTTTGGCGGTATGGCACGGAGCGTTGTCCTGTTGAAAATAATTTGCAAGTCTCGCCAAAAACCTTTAACGCAGAAGGCTCAAATTCGTTCTGAAGGACCTGCAGATAAACAGCTGCTGTAACGCTTGAACTAAGGAAGCACAATCGACCGGTTTCATTTCCAGAAAAGCATCCCCAGACCATACCCCTCAGACTTCTTTTTTCGGTGGAAGTCTTAAAAGACATTCGTTGCTAAGTCTCTCGCCAGTTCTCCTTACGAGAATTCTTCCATCTCCAACATGCAGCTCGAATTTTGATTCATCGGAGAAAATCACATCATTCCACATCTCTGGAGTCCAATTAACATGCTCCTGGGCCCATAGAAAACCGTTTTTTTTCACTAGTAATGTGAACTCAGGCTTCTGGACTGGTTTAAGTGCTCTCAAACCAGCTTTAACAAGTCTTTTTCTCACTAAGCCGGCTGAAATTTTTTTTCCCGTTGCTCGCTCATGATCCTGTCTTATGTCCGATGAAGTTTTAAAACGGTTCCGACGACTTTGTAATAGTATAAAACGATCTTCACTGGCGTTGTCTTTCTGGGCCTTCCAGAGCCTTTCTTTCTTTGTGTACCAACCATCTCTCGATTTTTTTTAATATTCCACGCGACAGTACTTTTAGGAATGTTTAATCTTTCACCTATTTCACGCGTGGTTAAATTTTCTCGCGCCAAAATCAACATATTGCTTTTACACTGGTCACTAACTTTTCCCATTTTTTTAACTAAAATTGCACTTTATACTTTATTTCTCTAGGATCACTTACAGAATAACTTAATCTTACAAAATATGCACTATTTTTACTCAAAAAATAAATTACAGGCAATAAAACATCTGCACCCTAATTACGGCCAAGAACGGTAGGCGTAAAAAAAAAATAATTACTTGCCCAATTTTTTTGCACATCAGTTGCGGGGTTGTACCGGTGTAATAAAAGCAAAAGGCCGTCCAACAAAATATTAATATGAAAGATTGAACTTCTTTAAATCAATAAAAAACAAACAAAAAAATAAAAAATAAGTGTTTAATTTATTACATTACTTTAACACCAATCAACGTATTTTGAATATTTTGGCATTTTTCGGTGTTTTGCCCCTAAATTGCAGGTCAATTTTTTTTTTTCAAAAAACTACGTCATACATGTATTTAAAATGAAACAATAAACCAATTGCTTTCAAAAGTTTTGTAATTTTAGCAAAAAAAGACTCCAATTTGCAATAAATTTGTTTGCCCAATTTTTTTTTACCAGCACTGTGCATAAAGACAGACATAAATATTGGTGGTTAGAGGTTTGACAAAAGTAACTAAAAATATCCATTCCTTCAATAGAATAATGATAACAAAATAGTTTAATGTAATAAATCATTATAAATTTTGGTACAATAAACTAGTCAACTTTTTTCCTATCGAAAGGATAACGCGTTGAATTCTTTTTAGTCCATAACCTACCTAGTCCATCGTACGTACACAATATTAAACAGACTAATAATGACTGAGAATTGATTTAAGCATTTTTTAATTAGATAGGGTATGTTATCCACATGTTTATAATTTGAATAAAATGTTCATATATTAACAGTATAAATAATAACCTGAATTAATTTTCGACGATAAATGATTACAATTTAAGTTAATAATTTTAATCTTGAGAGTTGGAAAATCCAGCCTTTTTTAAAGATTAAAATACTAACATACATACCGTGCGATCAAGAATTCGGCCGCTGCGCAATTTATACAGAAAGCCGATCATGAAATTATAAAAGCAGTTAAATGACAAATGTCTTACCAACTTGCAGTTAGGCTGCCGATCGTATAAAAGTGTATTCACATTTTTTGCATTCCGCCTGTTTCTCGATTTTTTTGTGCAGCTTAAACTGCGCTGCGGCTGAATCACTTGACTGCACCCCTAACCTGAGGGAAGCAAAATAGTACGAAAAATAGTGAGACGTATGGAAATGTGGGTGTGTGTGTGTGAGTCAGAATAAATTTTGAAAAAATTAATTGGTTTAAAAAATTAATCCAAATAGCAATTTGGTTTATTATTCAATGCATCAGATGCCAGATGATCTGCTGAAGAAAAAAAATGTTTTAAAATCTTAAATTCATGAGTGTCCTCTCCACCAACTAAACAAAAAACATTTATACCATCTTTGGATGTTTCATGGGAAAAGGAAAATTAGTCACCCTGTGTATACGTATTTGTTAGACAAAAGACTAAACAAATATGTATTTTTGTTGAAATCATTATTTCCTATATTAATATTTATAAATATTAGAAATCTAAATTTTTTGTTTAGACTTCCAATAAGAAATGTAATTTTAGAAAAAAAAAATTTTTAGATTGGTTTTAATTTTAAAAATGTTCATATTTAAGATTTACAAATGCTTAATATTATATCTGTATATTTTAGCTACGGTTCTGTGGGAACAGGATTCGGTAATTTTGCAGCATTAAGAACGTTGCGTGCTTTACAAATGATGACTGTTGTTCCAGGTAAGCATTTTTGAAATATCCTTTAAATCAGTTGAAAATAACCTTAAAGTTTTTGCTTCCCCAAAGTTTGTTGAAGTCCCAATTTGTAATTAAATATAAAATACGCATTTCAAAATTATATGTGCAGCATGAAAATTTTTTGTGTCACAAAATAAAATTGCTTCCAAAATTAGATGTGGACCATAACCAAACTTTTGGATGAAATATCTGTTATTAAATAAACTAAAGCATGTACTTCAAATTAAATAAAAATTTTTTTTTTAAATCATACATACAGAAAACTTTAATTAAGTTAATTTCAAAATTATTTGTGCACTCAGTTTCTTATAAACTCTGAAGGAATTTTACTCCAAACATTTAATATTGAGGTGCAAGTCATTTCTTCGGACCGTCCAACTTCGAATAGAACTTAACATTTCATATAAACGCATATATTTTCGAAGACGTTCAAATCAGGGCTCTGCGCTGACCACGGCAATACCATTTGGTTTAAAACTTTCAAAAAATCTTTAACGATTTTGGCGTTGTGTATAGGAGCCTTGTCTTGTTGAAGTATGAATTGCGGACCAATTAATTTTTCACCAGCTACCAAATACCTTACTTGGGTAATTGTTCCCCGGATCATTGTAATTGTTCCTACACCATTAAAGGTTGTACATTGCCATACCATTAAATGTCCTCCACCCACAGTGGCGTGTGGGAGCAATAATCTACCATTAATCATTTTTTTTTTCTCTTTAGGGGTGGAATAATAAAACTTTCTCCCCCATGATTCATCCAACGAAAAAATAGATTCATTGGCCCATAATATGGTATGTTCCCCCAAAATTCATATGCGCCTTGCTTTATGTGACGTATGCATGAATCCCTTTTTTCTGAAGCCTTCTGCACATCATGGGCTTACTAATTAATTAATCCCCGCCGTATTTTTATTCCTTTTTTTTTTTTTTTGTTTGTTTTGGTAGTTGGTATAAAACCGTATTGCGGTGGCAACCATATCTTTTAGCCAAGTTATAGCGTTCGAAATTCCACAAATGTATTCAGTCACAAGGCTGCTCTTTTAAGCCGCTAGGTTCCGATTTTTTCGGAACTTTGGAGTCAACTAATGTTTGCAAGAAAATGAAACAAATATTTTAAACAATTGAAGGCTAAATGTAGGTTGATGCTCGAAAGAAACTATACTTAATGCACAAATAATTTTGAAACCGAAACTGAGTGTACAAAAATATTTCCAAAAATATAATATTATTATTATTAAAAATATTAATTTGTATTTAATTTGTTTCTTTGTTTACTTTTTTAGTTATAAGACCATTCATTAATGCTATTGTTGAATCTGTAAAAAATCTTCGCGATTTGGTAATTTTGATTATGTTCTCACTATCAGTATTTGCTTTACTGGGATTACAAATGTATATGGGTATTTTAACACAAAAGTGCATTAGGAAATTTCCCGATGATGGTTCATGGGGCAATTTAACGGATGAAAATTGGGAAAACTTTAATCAAAATCAAAGTAAGTATTTTTTTTTGATAAACATAATTTGTTATGTGTTAAACATTTTTCTTTTTTCTTTAGGTAATTGGGATTGGGATCCAATTCTAGACGATTATCTAGTATGTGGAAACTCTTCAGGTGCTGGAACCTGTGACTCAGAATATATATGCTTAGCCGGTTATAGCCATAATCCAAATTATGGTTATACCAATTTTGATTCATATGGTTGGGCATTTTTGTCAGCGTTTCGTTTGATGACACAAGATTATTGGGAAAATTTATATCAGTTAGTTTTACGTTCAGCTGGTCCATGGCATATGCTTTTCTTTATTCTGGTTATATTCCTGGGATCATTTTGTTTAGTTAATTTTATGATAGCTATTCTTGTTTTGTCGTTCGATGAATTGCAAATGACGGCTGAAGAAGAAGAAGCGGCTGAAGAGGAGGCTCTGAGAGTAATTTATAAAAACACTAATTTTTTTTTGGTATATTTATTTGGTTATAATATTAATAGGAAGCAGAAGAAGCAGCAAAATTAGTAGAACGTGAACGTTGTGAAACTATGGCAGAAAACCAAACAAACGTCGAAAAAGTGAGTGCGGTAAGTATAAAACCACTAACTTTTGCACAATATGTGACTGTAAATTTATTTTAAAAAATTGTCTGTAAATCAATTTGTTTTCTAAATATCCATGGGAAGCTTGTTCTTTTTTATTGAAAATATACGTACATAATTATACTTAATCACGTGACAACACTTAAACTTTTTTAACTAGGAGAATAATCGATTAGAAACTTTTATAAAACAAAAATATAAAGGGCTGAAATCTCATGAGATGGTCAGCACTTCGGTCTTGATTAATTCAACTCCCAAATAAATCTCTTAAGTCAATCTTCAGCTCAACCTCCAACTCAATACACAAATCAACCTCCATCTCAATCGATGCAAAATAATTCTAAACGCAATCACCAAATTAACCGTCAACCAAACCCTCAAATCAATCACCAAAACAACCCCAAATCAACTAACAACTCAACAATTATTGTAACTCCAAATCAACTCTTAAATAATTCCCCAACCGAACAACTCACTTAACCCCCATGCAGGCTAACTAAATCCTAATTCAACTTCAACTAAACTTAGCTCGAACCAAATCTAAACCCTCTACTCAACTCAAACCATCACACCAACATACCATCATACCATCACCATCATGCCATCATACCATCAGACCACCATACCATCATACCATTATACCATCATAGCTTCATACCATCGTATCGTCATCAAAAATCAACTCAATTTTTGAAGTTTTAGAAATTCCTCTGTAGTAACTTTAGACCTGATTATCATCTCTCAAGAATGATATGAATGTTTGAGATATTAACAGTGACCTTTTTTATGTCTTAAACAAAATTTGGATGAAGTTTGGTTCAAATCATTCGATGCTTGTGCATTTGTTTAAATATCACACACATATACTGTACATATAGGTATATAAACACACACTTTTTAATACAGTGAAACCTCATTTCAACGGATACTAAATTTAGCGAAATCCTCACTTCAACAGACAAGTTTGTAAGTCCCATGCAACTGAAGTTTTTCAATAAAAATCTCCCTTAGATAAGCTGACACTTTAATAAAGTGGACACGGCCAGATATTTCTGCGATGATACAGATTATACGTGTACACTTCAAATTGAAACTTTTACACTTCAATTTGTTCCATTTACACTTCCAATTGAACCTATAACATTTCAAATCGAACCTATATTGAAATTATGTGTATGGCGAATTAGGATGGAACTTTATGGGTGCAGTTTTGGAACCAGGAGTTATAAACGTCTTCACTGTTGGTTCAAAACGGGACGGGAAAGTCGGGGCTGGAGTGTTCTGCGAGGAACTTCTGTTTAATCTCTCCTTCCGTCTCCCTGACTACTGTAGCATTTTTCAAGCTGAAGTAACTGCCATAAAGGAAGTCGTGGACTGGTTGAGGTATAATGTAATATCAGTTTGTGATATTCGCATGTATACGGACAGTCAGTCAGGTGCCATTAAAGCGCTTCAATCACACCTCCTCACGTCGAAAGTAGTTCAGAACTGTCTCTCATCTCTTAACGAGATGGCAGATCAGTTCAACATTCACATTTTATGGGTGCCAGGACATTTCATAAGTACAGGGAATATAAACGCCGATGAACTGGCTCGACGTGTTACAATGGACCACTTCTCAGAAAGCAGAAAGGATATTGAAATGCCTCTTGTGGTATGCAAACTGCTGCTTCAGGAAGAAGCTAGCAAGCTGACGAATGACAGATGGTCAAGTATCACTTCTTGTGTAATAACTAGGCAGGTCTGGTCAAAGTTGAACTTGGTGAGATCCAAACAGGTGATCTCACTTCAGCGAAGTCAGATCAGTGTGGTTGTTGGAGTGATTACGGGGCACTGTTTCCTAGGGAGGCATGCGAGTAGACTTGGTGTCTTCTCACATGACTACTGTCGTAGTTGCGAGGGCGAAGAGGAGGAAGAGACAGTACCTCATCTTCTTTGCACCTGCCCTCGTCCTGCACGAAACAGGCTAAAGTTTCTAGGGCCACCCCTATTCAAAGACCTGACGGACTGTAGGATAGACATCAGGAGTATCCAGCGCTTCCAGCAATGAGTTGAAGGAAATAATTATTGTGTTATGGCTACGGACCATTTTTATGTCTATGCCTGGTCCTAGTGGACCGCCACCCAAACCTAACCTAACCTAATCTAGGATGGAACTTGGTTATTTTTGGATAAAATTCTGGAATATGGTCAAAAAAAAAAATAAATGAAATTTGACAAGTGCGTTTTAAACGGAATTCTAAAATGATTTTTAGATGAAGTTATGAAATATGGCAACAACTTTATCTAAAACATAGAACCCCATTTCCATTGCAACGTGTCAAATTTCATCATAATCGGTTAAGAAATAGCCAAGTTCCATCTTACTTGGCCGTATTCCAGAACTTTATCCAAAAATCACTTTAGAATCCCATTTCCATGGCAGATGTAAAATTTCACTCAAATCCGTTAAAAAATAGCCAAGTTCCGTCGTAATTGTCAATATTCCAGAACTTCATCTCAAAATCATTTTAGAATCCCATTTCCATTGCACATATCAAATTTCATCATAATCGGTTGAAAAATAGGCAATTTCCGCCCTAATTGGCCATTTTCCAGAACTTTGTCTAAAAATCATTTGAAAATCCCATTTCTATTAGAAATGCTGGATTTCATCATAATCGGTTAGATGGAGTTGACATAAAATGAATTAACGTATGCACATAATTTTTCGGACCTAAGTTCCGTGGATCCTCGAGAGGTTGCAGCCCTTTACATATTTATAGAATTTCAACGGTACCACTGCACTATATATTTCTTATTTTTGTCAATTTGCACCTAACACGATTTAAAAAAAATATGTGACAACAAAACGACTAAATAAAAAAACGCCTAGTCAAACCTTCATCAATTGTAAATTTCAAAATCCACGGTTTTTGAAAATCAGAAATTCAACCAAATAATGTTAAATTTAAATGTCGTCTAATTTTTGATGATCATAGTGAATTGAAAATTTCCAAAATGTGCTTTCGTTCTCCTGTAGGTAGATTCCGATTTAGTGAGATGAAATAAAATGGAGAGATTTTTGGTTATCTCGAATTTCGATTTCCCACCGAATAATTCGGTAATGCAATATTTTGTCGATAGAATATCCAAAGAATAAATATAATAAAATACATATACTCATACAAAATTAATTTATATTTGACAAAAAAAAAATTACCAAATATTTCTTAAAACAACAAATTTTAAAAATTATATTTCTAAAAACAAAACAAACAAAAAAAAAAATCGGCCCTTCGACCCATTCGGCCCTTCGACCCATTCGGCCCTTCGACCCATTCGGCCCTTCGATATTCGGCCCTTTGACACTTTCGGCCCTTCGACACATTCGGCCCTTCGACATTCGGCCCTTCGACATTCGGCCGCCCTTCGATATATTCGGCTCTTCGACCCATTCGGCCCTTCGACATTCGGCCCTTCGACATTCGGCCCTTCGACATTCGGCCCTTCGACATTCGGCCCTTCGATATTCGGCCCTTCGACATTCGGCCCTTTGAAATTCGGTCCTTCGTACCCATTCCATAATTTGTGTGTAAAATATTTTAGCCGATATTCAGAACTTTTCGATTTTAACATTTCAAGAAATCTTTTTAAGAGGCGTATTCGAAATAATAAAAATGTGTAACACTTTTTTATATACAGAATCTAAGAAATTTAAGAGAAGTATGTCTGTTTATCAAATGATTTTTTTCGGCTTTTTATAGACGCAAATATGTATATAAGTGAAAATGGCATTTACAAGATTTTCGACTCGTTAATCAGAAACAAAATCAAGAGGCTAATTATTCATAATATATCTACCCAAAAATGTAGAAATATCAATCCCCCCGTACTTTATCCCTAGAGTTATAACAAAGTGTAAAACCTTGAACGAAAAATGAGAACTTTCCTTGAGCTCATTGTGTTGGTAGTTTGGTTTCGTACTGAAAAAGTTGGTCTACTCATCCATCAGGTAGCTACGACAAAACTACAAAAATACAATTCCTACTTAACACAGATAGCGTCAAGTATGAACGTACTGACATAGCGAATTATATTCACTAAATCAAAAAACTCAAGGAAAACCCTCATTTGTGTGTGTTTTCACTAATATATTTGGGTCTATAAAAAGCCGAAAAAAATCATACAGAATCTGTTAGTATTGTAACCTATGCTATTTGTTGTAGCATGGAAAATTTTCATTTTAGAATAGTAAACTATGCGCTATCAAATAACTTAATCTATTCTACCGTAGGTGTCACCGTAACAATATTTATTATTACGTAAAAGTAATTTACAATCAATTTAAAACGCAAAAAATTATTTAGAAAGAAATTAAAACACGTAATTAACGAAAATCTAATTTCATCTAAACCTAATCCCAATACCAATCAAGGAAGCATTGTAATAGGGTCTAGCCCAAGCGAGAAAGGTTCGTTCAGTTTATTTGGGTTTAACGAAACTTCACTCTAATTTGGGACTCCACAGAGAGAGTATTGCAGGTGCGTTGACACATTAGAAGATGGCAGGCGGGCGCTGCTGATGAGTGATGACGAAAGTTAGTTGAATAAAATCATTCGAAAGACCAGTCATGCGTGTGATATTTAAGCCTAAACACGATGATAATTTCATAAAATTAAAGGACGCAGAAGTCACTATCGATTTGGGTGGCTCATCATCTTAGAGGATGTCCTCGCTTACCTGATGGTTTAGAATAATAGGAAAAACTGGTTCGTTTTTGAAATCAATATTATAAAAAAAAAAATTTAGAAAAAGGACATTTGTATTATTAATTATATAATATTTTCATAAAATGTTATAATCGTTGCGCTAAATATTCATTACTCATTAACATTAGCGAAATACAAATCAACACTTTAGTCAGAATTACCCATAGAACCTCTACAATTTATCAAAATCGCAACCATAAACAAACCTGAATCTTGGCCAGTATATTAACCATATTTTGTTCAAATTCGCACCTTAGTAAAAGGTGGGATTTCTGGAAATCGCCAATATTACTTCCTCAAAAAACACTTTTTTGATAAATTGTAGAGGTTCTATTGCCGCTTCTGGCTAATGTGTTATATGCACAAACGTGAATCTTGGGCAGTATATTAACTACACTTTGTTTTAATTCTAATTTTAATAAAAGTTGGGATTTCTGGAAATCGCCCATATTCTTCGAAATACCGACAAATTTACTCACGAAACAAATGACTTTCGATTGGACATTTTTGATAAACCGTTTAGAAAACAAAATGTTTATTTTAGTTAACATGTTGCCAACAGATGGTAGACCTTAGAGTGCACAGTTAACAACAAAAAAATACAAATGAAATATTCATAGTTCGTCACGTTTCACCATTTTAGGACGCGTCAACGGATGAGGCTGGCAAAATAAAACTCAAGCAAGAACCAGCTGGGCAACAAAGTGGAGCAAGTGGGGACAAAGAAGGTAAATATATATGGTTGCGACTTTGCATTTTATTTTTCTTGATTAACCTTTTATAATCTTTTTGATTAAAACTAATTTTACTTTTATAGTCTGGGAGATAGTTGGCTTTTTCGTAAAGGATTTTCTCTGGTAGAGTTTCCTGCTGGGAAGTGTAAGTCATTTTAGCAGATACGTCAATTCAAAGTTGGTAGTAAAATGTAAACAGCTTTTCAAAATTTAGAAATCAATAGAAAGATTAATCTAATATTTTAGATTCAGACTTCAAACAATGTTTGCAGTCATTTCCTCTGCCGGACTAAATAGTCTGAAAAAAAAGAAATGGCCCAAATTAGTTCGGGCATACTCCAAGTTTGAACAGAAACATCTACCAATACGATAGCATAGGGCAAGAAAATTCAGTTTAATATTTTACCCTTTGCCAGATATCTCTCAGACCTACATACATATGTGTATGCGAAAAATTAAAAAATTTATATGCTTTGCACAAAAACACATTGTGAATTATTTTCCTGTAATACGTTTTTTTTTAAGTTCAGCTTGACTTACACAAATTTATTTTTTATAAAATCCCTATCCCTTATGCTTATCCGCACAAATTTCATTGACCAGATTCCTTATTATAATTTGTATAATTAAATGAATTTGTTAGACAATTGATTTAAAGCGTACAAATTCATTTAATTATTTTTATGTAGTATTGGAAAAAAATAAATATTTAAATGAATTTTCAATTTTCGACTCACAATTTTTTATTTTTGATAACAACAAAATAATTAAAACTATATTGTGAACTTTTAGAAATTCAAAACTAAAAAATATTGAAAATGCAAAAACCACTCCAACTTTAATGCCGCATAACCAGACAACTGATGGTCAAAAGGCTTTAAAAAAAATACCTGTCCAATTTTTTTCTATAAGGAGCACGGTAAAAATCAAAAAATAGAAATTGGTGAGGTCGACTTTGCAACCTTGCCTAAATATAATGGAATATACATATATAGATATGGATCATACTCAGATTATTCACGAACTCAAACCATCAAAAATGATATCATATTATCTTGATTTATCTTAAGTTAATTGGGAAACCCTGATTGTCACTTGGTATATTTCCTCACTTGACAGTTTTCCCTTTTCGTTAAATTCATTGTCGGCTCTGACTGGGATATCCATTGCGTGACTAGTCGTCACGCTTATATTTAACCGTATGATTTAATTTGTATGAATTGTACTACCATATTTGGAGTCAATGCAATGATATAACGGGCAATTTCTCTCTTTGTAGAAAGAAAAAACTTCTTGTTTGATGATTAGTTATCAGCTCGAATGGTCTACCGTATAAATAGTGATGGTCGAATTCATTGATGATGAATTGATTCTTAAAATAAGCCATGCTTGCATATAAATTAAGTTAGTTTTCATCGGTCTTTTGTTATGTGCAGCTAAGTTAGTCTGTTGCTTTCTGAAGCCCAATGCCCATCACCGATTGCAGCTACACGTCATTGGCTGGTAGTAAATTATGTACCTACTCGTACATATCTGGAAGTGAATTTTAAGTCTGTTAAGTCTTACCTACTAGGCTATAATTTGTGTGTAGATACATTTTGATTTGTATAGGCATCCGTGTTTCTTGCTGGGCAATCATACGAAGGTAATTTGAATACACAGTCGATTGCCAAACTAGTCGGGATAAGTCATATCTTGTCGGGGAATGTTGAACAAAAACGATTTATGTAATTTATTTAACTAAACATTTTAAAGCCCAGCCACATCAACCGTTTTGTTAAATATGTTGTGCTAAATATTGGGCTCATTCAAAATATAAATTGTAGTTTTGTACTAAATAATTTATGTACTAAAAACAAAATTTCTTTTATTTGTCGTTTTGTAGCAAGAAATAACTCTCAGGGCTAAATTCAATTAGATTAATTGTTTAAAATTAGTACATGTTGGTATATGAACGATTTAGTACCTATAATGCTAAGTACATACATAAAAGGTTTTTTTCAGTGCCAAATTTATTAATTTTAATTAAAATGTAATTTTTATTTATGTACTAAAAATTATAAGTACATAAATTACATGCTCCGATTTGTACTAATTTTATTCATATTAATCTAAATTTATTTAACGCTTTGAGGGCTTGTTTTAGGACAGCTGGCAAATGCAAGAAATGTGAAACCAATCATGCAAACATACGTACATCTATTCAATATTTTGAGCTAGCTCTACTAGAAATAGCTTTTATCTGAAGGTAACCTAATTTAGATAAAACTTAAATTTTTGCTTTTAGTACATATATTATTTATTACAAAGCTAAACTTTGCATTTTGAATGCATCTTATACTTAGAACCACATTTTTTAAACATAGTTTCTTAAAATGTTTAGTTAAATGCTTAAGTTGCCAAAAGTCAACATATCGCGACAGATCCCGATAGTCCCTAATAATTTGGCAATCGACAGTATCCTCGCTAGACTGTGCTTAGCATTATTCAATGCTGATTCAAATTTGAATAAATTTTGATCCCCACATTCTCTAATCCCGTTTAATATAACAACAGACCGCCGATAATAAAGTCCTGTTCACACGCTCGGACGAGTTACTCCGAGACTATTTCGGAGTAACAGTATGATTTTTACTGTATTTTTTTTAAAATTGTTTCGAAGCAAGGTAATAAAATTACTTTCACTTATCTGTGAAAAATCTTGATGAAAAATGTCATGGTGGCTTTTTCAAGGTGACAATTTATCGAGTGCAATTAAAATATAACAATTCCCTTGTTTATATCTTGGATATAGCCCAAGATAACCAATGTATAAAAACTGGAATGGTCGAAAAATTTCAAGAAGGCTTCCAATTAATGAGATGCATAAACATTCCGTATTTGGCATAACCTTTCTTAAGTTTTCACTATACCCAGATGAGTGGAGGATCGTAATTTGTGTGCTCTTACAATTAGCTCATGAGTCATAGATGCGGATACTAGAAGCTTCCGTTGGCTAGAAACAGAGTTGTCTTAGTTACAAGGACTTTGGACGCGTCCGCGACAGGTTGTTCGCAGGTTGTTTTGCGTGACGTACAATATTACCCAGTTCAATTTTTTCTGAAGCTGGAAATAAATTATAACTTTACTTTTGACATTATACGTATTCAAATCTGCTGATGATGAATCAACTGTTTAACTGAAGAAACTGAAATCTGATTAAGAGAAGTTGTAGATGTCGGTGGAATTACAGCTAGAGCAATACCGAATTCTTGCCAAACAACTGCTCCTAATTTTTACTTTTTGGGCAAATCTAGAAACAAATGAATGTATTAATAGTGGAGATGACCCAGGAGACGATTTTGTCCACTAGCTGTTTTTAAATGATATTAAAAAATTTATCATTTTGTAAGCTGGGTTTAATAAAAAGATTTCACTTTTACCTAATACACCATGGTTTGCTTCACTATCTAATAGTCCGCAATATTTAAAATAACATGCGGCCAGTTCACTTAATTTGACAGGTTTACGTTTTAATATTTCGTCCTGTACATTACAGAATTGAGCGAAAGGAAGATTACTATATCCGCAGTTTACTACAATGAGAAAAAAATTCTTGTGCTCAATATTAATGTGACCCTGGAAATTTATTATGTCCGTATTTTAAGTAGTCTCATTGGCTTCCCCTGGGTCAATTCTGAATCCTGATTGCTTGTTAGAATTTTCACAACGTCAACAAATGTATTGCTGTCCCGTTTTTGTAGTGAAATAAATAAATCCTCCTGGTATGTAATTGAAGTTAGCCCAATTTTCATCCCTGTGTAAAAATACAATGGTAGCACTAAATAGTACTATCATGACACTTTTTACTCTCAGCCCCGAAAATCCTGCTGTCACGAATGTTTTTAATATTTTTTTGTGAAGTTAGCATAGAATAACTACTTAAAGTCCTTCCTCAATGAAGTTAGTCCAAAATTTTATCCCCAAACACTATAAGATGTCATGATACTATATTTATATCATGATTGTTACTTAATGCTTATACAGTTTTTGTTCTCAGCCCCGAGAAATTTTACTATCGTGACAGATTTGTTAATTCTATCAGAAATTTCGAAAATCCTTCTGTAAAAATTACTCTACAGATCATAATGTTTAGCAAGTAGGAAAATAAATTATTTGTTACCCTGTTCTGTATAATGCGATATAAACGGTATGGGATATAACATAATTGTATGGTTTAATGGTTTAATGCATTTGTTGTAAACTTTGTAGAATTTTTGTGTGTCGGTGGGCTGTGATATAGTCCCATGAAGCCAGAAAATATTTGTTGGCCAGCTCAGATGATTATAGAATTTGATGGAGGATGGTTTAATGCGTTTTTTGTAAACTTTTTAGAATTTTTTTATGTGGGTATGCTGTGAGGTAGTCCCTTGAAATCGAAAAATATTTATTGGAATTACATAGAGTAGAGAATAATTTTACATTTGTTAAAAACTATTTAGAATTTTTGAAATTCGTTGATATGTGAAATAGTGACTTGAAGTCAGAAAATATTTCTTGAACGGCTCAAAAGAATACAGCACGAGATAGAGGATAGTTTAACGCATTTGTTGTAAACTTTTAGAATTTTTTGTATGTCAGTGGGCTGAAAAGAAAATATTTATTTATGAAAATATTAGATGAGGTTTAACGTATTTGTTGAAAACTGTGGCCAGCCGGCCAACAATTATTTTCTGACAAACAAACAAATTTTCCAGAAGATTCCTATTTCTAACTACGGGATGGCAATACATTTATTTAAGTGGCGGAAATTCTAGCAAGCAAGTTGGATCTAGAATTACCCCTGGATTTAGCCCTGACCCTGAAGTAGCCAATAGGAAATATAAAGTAATTATTGCTATAAACTAATCCGACTTGTGATTTTTGAATCCACTTCGCATATGATACATTAAATAAGAAGTCTGGGATTGGTGTTTAAGTTCGCATTGTCGGAGATAATTTGAAATATTCCTGGGATGAATGAAAGTCTTAGGTTAGATCAAGGCCGTTTCGTGAGGGTAAAACTTTATTTTTATAGCTTTCCACAAAAACTAATTATGTTAAGGTGAGTCAATTAATAATTTCAAAATAAAATTAGGGTGCCATGTCGGTATTATAAGGACTAATAAAATAAAACTAAATAAAAGAAATTGTGAGTCAAAATTGTATACTAATAGAATGTGTATTCAGGTTCGGTCTACTATTTGCCAACAGAAGATGATGATAAAGACGACCCCACAGTTAAAGGCAAAGGACGACACTTTTTATGTAAAGGAATTGATTTATTTTGTGTTTGGGATTGCTGTCAGTCCTGGCTAAAATTCCAAAAAATTGTATCTCTTATTATATTCAATCCATTTGTTGAATTATTTATAACACTTTGTTTTGTTGCAAATATACTGTTTATGGCATTAGATCATCATGACATGGATAGAGATCTAGAAAGAGTATTAAAAAATGGAAATTACGTAAGTAGCACTTTAACAAAAAAAAAAAAAAATTGTTTGCATAATTAAATTAAAATTATTATTAATTTTACAGTTTTTCACTGCCATATACACCTTTGAAGCAACAATGAAACTGATAGCCATGAGTCCGAAATATTATTTTCAAAAAGGATGGAATACGTTCGATTTTATTATTGTAGTCTTATCAATTATTGAATTAGGCCTTGAAGGTGTTCAAGGTTTATCAGTATTCAGAGTATTCCGATTGGTAAGAGCCTAATATAAATTATAAGAACGTTGCTAAAGTTATTATATATTTATTTTATAAATTTTTTTTTTGTATTTTCTCTCACATAGCTTCGAGTATTCAAATTATTCAAATTACCAAAATTATGGCCAACAATGAATTTTCTCATTCTCATTACGCGTCGAACTATGTTCGGTCTAGCAAATTTAATATTTATAATGTTTGTCATTTTAATCATATTTGCTGTCATTGGTATGCATCAATTTGGTAAAAATTATATTGACAATCTGGATCGATTCCCCGATGGTTCATTACCGCGATGGAACTTCACTGATTTTTTGCATTCATTCATGCTTGTGTTTCGTAGTTTTTGCGGAGAATGGATAGAATCGATGTGGGATTGCATGTTGGTATCAGATGGATCGTGTATCCCGTTCTTTTTGGCTGCGGCTATTATTGGTAATTTAGTTGTAAGTATATTCGTAAATAATATAAACGTATTATAATATTTATAAATTAATCAAATTATTAATATTACTCAAATTTCAGATTGTTAACCTTTTCTTAGTCTTGTTTTTGTTAAATATTAGATTAAGTAGTGTATTCGAAACGACAGCCGATCAAGAAGCTAACCAAATACTAGGAGCTTTTAACCGTATTTGTAAATTCAAAAATTGGATCACATCAACAGGTAAGACGTTATTTAACTTCTCTACTCGCATGTTTTTTTTTTTTTAAATTTACGAATATATAAAATAAATTAATTGGATCTACCATAGAATCTTAATTACCTAAATATACACTATATGTGTACAAGGTGTTGCGCGACGAACCATACAAACGCAACCGTTTTTGAGATAATTCAGCGTACTTAACCAAAATTAACCAAATAAAAGTTTGCTAAACACAATTCGATAAAAATTTTACAGGAATGCTTAATCATAACTAAAATGTGGCTATAAAAATTAATTTTTATAATATACTATATACTTGAACATATATTTGAAGAAACGAAAATTCTTCAACCTGGGCTGTACCTCGTATCATTTGAAGGTATATAACTAAAATTGTTTTTTAAAGAAAGAGCTTCATGCTCAAAATAGACTGTTAAATCATGGATTCATGTTTGGACTAAGGGCTGCCAACCTCCTCGTCTAGAGTCCAACCTCATCCATGAACTGCCGAGTAGTTCGAGCTGTGTAACACCGGGCATTGTCATGCATCAATATGAAATCTTCACCTCCGTCGGGCACAACGTGATCCAAGAGAATGTCCTTGTTATATCGTTCAGTAGTTAGACCTCCTCCACGGCCTCTACCAGGTATACAAATAAGATCTGTTTTTCCCTCAAGCGACATGCCAGCTCAAACCATGCACGAACCGGCGGCTTATGAGACTGTTTCAGCAAAATAGCACTGCGAAAATCGCTCTCCTGGGCGCCGGTAGACCCACTCTCCCCTATCAGTACCCTGGAGACATGTTCGGCACTCGCCAGTGAATCGAACGAACCTCCATTGCTCGATGCTCCAATTGATGTATTCGCGAGCAAACTCGAGTCGCTCTTTGCGGTGGCGTGCTGTCAATTTTGGGCCTCTATCGGGGCGTTTTGGAGTGAAGTTGGCTTCCTTCAAGCGTCTTCTTACTGTGCCATGGACTAACAGCTACATCTCGAACTTGTTTTAACTCCTGCTTCACATCGAAACCCGTGAGATGGCGATTTCGCAGTGAAGTTAGGACGATAAATCGATCGTCCCTCTTAGATGTACACCGATACCAGCTGGTTTGTGGTCTCCGATTGAAGGTATCGGTTTCCTGAAAACTTCTGGATAAACTTGAAACAGCAGATTGGCTGATGTTTAGCTGACGAGCGACTTCTCGTTGATTGCGTCCTTCTTGCAATAAAGCAACAACTTGTGTTGATTTTTCTGGAGTAGTATCCATGATTTTGAGGAAATAATGAATGAAACTGGTAGAGATTTGTTCAGGTCAACGTCTGATAAATAACTGATGGCAAATATCTGTCAACGTGGTATTATACAGGAGATTGCAGCACACCAATTGTTTTCACCGAAACATCCTATTTTCCTAGTATTGCTCTAATTTGAAAAGTACTGTATAGATGTTAATGATAAAGGTGTCCTTGTTGTTTTACGTCCTTGTTGTCTTTTTGAACGTGCGGAGGTTTGAGTCCATTTCGGGAGTGTATATATAGCTATTTTTTAAGAATTGTAAAATTTGTTGGTAAAATTTATAAAAATATTGGGCAAGGCAATTTCGCAGTCGATAGCGCCAGATACAGTCAAACATGACAGAATTTGAAGCTCTCTTACGCCATTTTAACAAAACAAAAATTTTATCTGGTTAAAACGTTGGATTCAGGAAACTTATATAAAAAAATTGAATGAGAGACATTTCTGCAGGTTTGCACTTGCAGAAATATCTTTAAAACATTTAAAAAACAATTTTATGAACTCTAAGACAGCAGCCTAAAACTGTCGATTCGAAGATGTATAGAAGTTGGGATTTTATGCAGTTGCGATATGGCAAGATTCAATTGTGCAATACCCGATATGGCGAGTTTCGTTTGAAGTCAATATGCTCAAATTCTTTTTTGGTTAATAGATTAAGAGAAACAAAAAAAATACTGTAAAAAAATTCGTTTTGAATTTTAATTATTTTACACTAATTTGAATTTTAAAAACATGCCTAGTTATCACATCATCAATATAATCACATAATCTTCTTTGTCGCGATTATAGTGAGTTAATCGGGACAGCTGATGAATAAATATCTCGCCTTGTTTGCGATTGAGACTACCGAAGCGCACATGTCTCGACTGGAATCAGTTCGATTGAGAAACTCTGTATTAAAAGTTAGAGAGACAAGTCAGGAACGTGAAGTTAGACCACGACGTCAACGTGAGGCCTATGCTCAACGGGTACCTGATGAGGTAGATTTTCACGTAATTATAAACTCTTTTTGCGACAAGTGCTGTGATATCTGTCAGAAAAAATGCTACAAACCAAAGCTATACTTGCCTCCGGAACATGCCGCTAAAAATGATTTGCTTGCTTGCCATCGATGCAATTCGTACTTGAAGAGCTGAAAAGTCATGCTCCACCCAAGACGTATTGAAATAACTTCCTTCCGAGTAATATTTCCGGTAAAATAACAAGTTTTATTTAACCGATTCCAATTTTCACTATCATCGAATGCGATACTATTGACGAATTCCTTTCCCGGTACACAATTTTCAATTAATGCCATCAATGTTGTCGTCAAAGAAGGACCAATGCAGCAATATTTAGAGGCATATCCATCGATACAGGTAGATGAAGTAGTTCCCCGCGAAAATGTACCAGAACCAGAGAAAACATCAGTAATGTTACCAATTGATCACGAGCAGCTAGATGTTAATGATGTATTTGTAGAAATAGAAACATCAACGAAATTGTTCGCAAGATTAAGATGCCAACCAACTCGTATTGTGCCGCCGATTTCAGACGAGTTCATTCATTGAACTTTAAAATGAACAACGAATGAAAAATGGGTTAATAATTATAATCAACAAATTCTCGTGTTCTGAAATGCCAATAAGGCATCATACAACCATACAGATCAAATTAATCTATTGTACACTACACCGCCAAGTACATTTCAAAGACGGAACCGGCAGATGTAAACGAAGGTGTAGCTCAAGCCATTCGTCAAATTCGTCGCGATGAAACTAACCGCGCAAGAAAGCTCTTAAAACCATGCATGCGGATTTTGAAAGGGCGACAAGTTTTCGCATCAGAATTTGTTTATCGATTCTGCCACGTGCCACTCAGTTCAAGTTCAAGAAAGAATGTGTGTTCTTGAAGACAAGAAAGCCCGATCAGTTGGACTTTGCTAAAACCTATCTGAGCAATATGATAATAGTCCAAGACAACAAGAGCAGGGTTATGATTTTTCAAATCTGGGATTACTTAAATTTGCGATGAATTTTGAGCCATTTTATGCAAAGAAAGCGGGAGAAAGTAAAGAAGGCATTTATGCAGAAGAGGAAGAGCAACAAACAACACTAAAATGGTAATTAGAAATGTTCCAGCTATTGTGCGAGTGCCATTCTTTCAAATACCAAGGGATCCGGAAAATTATTTCTGTAGCCTGCTCTTAAATTATGTACCATTTTACTTGGATACCTCGAAATACATCGTGCAAGAGACATAATTCTTGAAACAGCATTCAATCAGGTATATATGCTTTCAATCTTCTTGAAAATCCAGAAGGAATTGTTGAGGCAAAACATGAAGATGAATTTGCCGAACAGGCGATGACAAATGATCAGTTCCAGAATGTGTGTCCTACAATGAATTTACGATAGCGAAAATTATTCAACACATTACTCGCCAACTGAAAAAGAAGAAAAATGGACCATTCGGTGCCATCAACATTATCGCTTTTAGTGATTTGTTTCAGTTGCTAGCCTGCAAGATTTTTTCCGGCAACTCATTTGTAGAGAATCCTTCTGGAGTTGACGGATAACATGTGACAACAAGGCGATACAACATTTGCCGACATTTTGAATGGATGAGTTGGATACCGCATATTTTGTTCTATTGATATCAAAAGTGTTGGCAGATGCATCTGGCGATTTTGATTTGGATAGAGCAATTCCCATATATTCGACTCTTGCACAAGTTGATGCACTCAACGCAGCCGTCCTTGAACAATATCGAGAGCCCGAGGAGCTCGAATTATACTTTGACTTTTTAAATTTTTTAAATAAAAGATAAACGGCTCACAATTCTTTCATATTTATTTCATCTCCTTCGAAGTAATCCCCTTCACAAAGAATAAACTTCAGTCTTCGAATCAGTTGTTAAAGTCGATGTCCAGCATGGCCTTCGAAACCTTCTTCGATTCGGCTTGTACCTCTTCAATCGAGTCAAAACGATATCCTCGGTGCGGTTTTTGAGTTTCAGAAATAGCCAAAAGTCAGACGAAGCTAAATCAGGCGAAACGGGCGTTTGCGGGATGATATGGACCTAATTTTTGGCCAAATAGTCACCTACAACCAATGCATTGTGAGACAGCGCATTATCGTGATGGAAAAACTAAGAGTTGGCTGCCCAAAATTCTGTTAACAAGATCTCTAATTGTCAATCGCCGATTTTTGAGCACCAAATCCTTGATTTCCTTGACGTGGTTTTCATCGGTAGACGTCGAAGGACGCTAAGAACTTATATAGTCGTCAACGCGTTCTCTGCCTACTTTGAATAACTTATACCAGTCAAAAACTCTCGCTCTGAACAGTGAATTGCCACAAAAAGCATTTTCCAACAAGCCGAAATTACATTTTTGAAGCAAAATTTAATGAAAGTTCTGTAACGAAACCGCAAAATTTCGTTATGAGACACGAGATCAGAGGTCTGGTGCGGTCTAGTAGCCGGCTAAAACTCACTATGCGTCGTGGGGGTTTTCAGACATAACCACGTGCTTGAATAACCGCTTGAAGAAGGAGAAATAAAAACCAAAAGAGAAAACGAAACATTGTTTGCCACATCTTACGAAACTAAATCAAATTATAAGTAGGGTGCATTCGTTTGTGATGACAGCACCTCTCCGCTCATTCCCCGATCAGGCTGCAACTAAGGGCCTCTTATCATCGGCCCGTCTAACGGAGCGCCTCTCCGGTCACGATGGTCACCGATGCCGATGAAGTATGTAAGGATGCCCTCGCTATAGAGCACTCGGCGATCTCACGGGGTGGAAACTGTTCTCTCCAGAAAGCAAATAACAATTATGTCGTGCTCTTCTCTCCGACAGCCTGCCTTGAGAGAACAACACGACCGGAGCAAGATGGAAAAAACCAACCCTCCACAGAATTACACCCAGAACTAAACCCCTCCCCCCCCCTCCCTCAAATAATCCGATCATCACTCATCTTAAATGAATCAATAAGCAACAAATAACGGACACCATATAAAAAAACTGTCCATATGACACAATGAAGGCCACCAAGAGATTTTAGACGAGTGAGAGTAGTAAAAGTCAAACAAATGAGATAAGAAAAAAAAACCGGGTTTGTCAAAATCTAACAACTGCAAAAAAAAAATTGAAAAAAATAAAATTAAAAAAAATGTAATTATAAGATCATAATCAAACGAAAGTTAACCATGCCAAAAAATAAAAATTCTAATGAAACGTAAAATTAAGAAACAGAACTAACGGGATAAGTTTAATTTGAACGTGATTTAGGAAAAACAAGAAATAACGGTTTGGTGAACCGGTGTGAAGTATTTCACACAAAGTGTAGCTATACAAATTAACGAAAAGTGTAAGTGTACTGAAAATGTGTAGGCCTACATAAAAAAGTGTAAATAAAAAGTAGAACCAGTATGGGACGTCATTTCTATGAAGTGGACAGGTCAAGCTATCCGAAACAATTTTTCTTATTAAAATAAAAAGGGTTGGGTATGTTCGACGCTATTTTGAAAATTGTAAAAATCACATAAAATGTCCAACCCTGATGCTACACTATGACCATTTACGAAAATCTCAGAGATGTTACCAAGTGTGGGCTTATATTTCCATAAAGTGGACAGGTCAAGCTATCCGAAACAATTTTTCTTATTAAAATAAAAAGGGTTGGGTATGTTCGACGCTATTTTGAAAATTGTGAAAATCAAATAAACTGTCCAAACCTAATGCTACACTATGACCATTTATCAAAATCTCAGAGATGTAGCCACTTATCACTAATTGGTTAAAAAGGACATACGTTGAATAATTTAATTTACTAATTGACATTTTGATATGAGCCGTAAGGGCTCTTGCAAATTTTTTTTAAAATTAGCAAATCGACGTATTTCGCTTTGACAACTTTTTGTGTACTCTCCGAAGCGTATCGGTCTCTAGCCTTTATACAATCATTCATCCAGGAGTGCCCCTTAATAGGGATCTTAATTTATTCACTATCCATATGGGGCGTCCAAGCCAATGGGATCCCGTTTATATAGGGACCATCTTCCATTTCCAAGAAAAACAAAACGTCTGGTTTGCCAGTAGTCAGTTAGTTTTGTTGCTCCTTCAGGTCGTATACTCGTAGGTAATAATTAATCATTAAAAACGCCCTTGTTCCATATGAAATTCGTTGATTTGTTAACTTTCAAAATGTTTAATAAGACCTCTACGGCTTGTATCAAAATGGCACTGATTGATTGGAATTCCTCAATGTATTCCCTTTACAAATTTTATAGTCTTTATATATGTCAATTTCTGAGATTTGTCTTTGCCGAATGGGCATGCGCGGTAGGTGTGCAACCACAAAATATAATCAATAACTCGTAAATTTTGCTTGGCTTATTCTTGTTATTTTCCCTGCCCCCGAATTCATAAATAATTTCTGTTCTCTTTAATATTTAGAAAAAATTAGTATCGCTGGATTAACTTTATACTTAGCACTAACTCCCATTGTAAATGAAACCAGGGCCTGAATTCCGGTTCGGTAACAAATGATAATGAGAAATGACTTGATTTTTTATTTCAACTAGTCGGTTGCATTTTTATTTAGAGTAGGCGAAATAAAACATAAAGTCATTTCTCATTCTCATTTGTCATTGATCCGGAATTCGGGCCCTGGTCGTCGAATTGCTCCCATACATTTCCACGTTTGACTTATGCTATAAAATGACCTGGAGCATTAATACTTGTGGACTGTTGAAAATGAATAAGTCTTTTCAAAAAATAATCATCTCCAGACAGTTTTATTATTTGGCTTATATCTTGAAGTGATATATTATAATTATTATTATTTGGCTGTACATCAGCTATAACAATGCCATAATTGCTGAAATAATTTTTTGTTGTGACCCCTTGACATGTTGGACAGTTTGAGCTGCTAAAATCTATAGAATTTTGCAATTTGGTTAATGAATTTTGATTAAAGCTAAAAACATTTTCAAATGGAAGGTAGAATGTTTCCCTCATGCGATTTGTATGAGTGCCGTTGTCACAGTAACGTGTTTCTGTTAATGGAGAAGACAAAGAATTTTCTAAAATGAACGCTATGGTGCAAGCTGCATTTAGCTTAATGACATTTTTTTCGCGGATTATCGATCTACTTTTCTGGTACAGATTTAACATTAATTGAGATATTTCTTGATAAAGGTTATTTATGTCCTTATAATTTGCTAGCAATTTTATAAATTTGAAAAAGGTATTGCTGGAAGATTGTATTAAACCTTTAAAGAATTCTATATCAGAATATAAACATAGGAATATTTGTGCGGTTGCATCGAAAGCACAAGTATTTGATATCTCTATCACATGTTCGTCGTTGTCTATGAAAGTAAATCCATTTTGTAGAACAGACTTTTTTATATTTTTGAATTCATTATTTTGCTTAACAGTGGAGTTTCGAGTTAATACTCGTTTTCCAAAGTGTTTAGGTGAATCGTATAGTTTCTGTTTCTTTTTCCAACTTTCTTCGTGTTGGTGGCTATCTGGATCATCCAAATTTTCTAATGCTTTTCTTTTATTCATAGTTTTCTGTTTATTTGATAGCTGTATTAGTTTTATTAATTTTTCTGTTTTATCTTTCATAATATTGATAAACCTTCCCAGTCTTAATGTTTTATGATTTGTGTAATGATTTTTCACTAGAGAAAAATAACTTTCTGCATTTGCATTGGACAACCGTCCTGTAATACCTATTTTTTTTTTAAAGCATACTCCCCAAAGTGGGAGATAAGCTATATATTTTTTACGGTAAACTCAACAAACTCTTTATTAAAAATTATATTTGTTTCGTTTTCGCTCATTGTCTTAGCAGACATATTTGTTAATTCTTCCTGAATTTGTTCAAAAATTTTATTATACCGAATATAGTAAGGGCTGCTGCTGAACATCGACTGTGTAAGCAAATCATCCGTTTGGGGTATCTTGAACTCGGCAGACTCTGTTGATGGACTTATTGTTAACAATGATAACATTTTTCTTAAATTTTGATGAGACTCTACGATTTTTGGGTTTGAAAATCGAGAGCAAAATATATAACAATAAATTTTAAATAAAGCATCCACCGCGTCTAGGGTTTCGCAACTAAGCATACCACAAAATAGGTCTAATATAACATTCCGTATGTCTTTATTAGCGCTCGGGAACTTTTCTTTTATCTGGGATGAAATTATATTTATAAAGTGAGCACAACATATGAAATTGCCCACTTTAATTGTTACTTTATCTTCGATAGTTAAAATATCATAAGTGCATTTTAGGTACTCCGAAACTGACATGTTATTGAAGCTTAATAAAATGGACTTGACTAAAGTCCAAGACCAATCCGTAACGAAGAATTTTGGTTGGTACAATTTGGGCATGTTTTTCTTGATTTCAATTAAAAATTGTTTGATTGTTTCCACTCCATGGCTTGATGATATTAATTCACCAATAGGAAGCAAATGACCGTTTATGTTGACTACACAGGCATAATAAAGTATTCGTTTATATGAATGGTATGGATGGCATATAGGATGTTTGGCTACCTTTCCTGTGGCGTCGAAGTATATACCGGATACGCCATGAGTTTTTAAAATTTCTAAAGCAGACTTTCTGAGAAGGACTATTTTTAATGGATCCAAAGAGAGATCATATATATATATTTAATTTTTTTTGGTTCTGTCAGGCACATTTGACAAATATCGATTACATCGCAATCGCGAACAAGATCATTTAATTTAAGCTGCTCAGATTTAATTTTTCTTAAGGTGGTGGATGGTACGAATGATTGCGTATTACCTTTTTGAAATAATTCCAAATTAGTTTCTCCAGCGATATCGAGAGACAAATTGTGACAAGAGGTCCCTTCGAGTTTACACTTCAAATTGGTACGGTTCAACCCTCTCATTTGCCTGTATACTGACGGCCCTTCATGTGTAACGCATTCATCACTATTTAAATGATATTTATATAGGAACTTGTTTTCTCTTATAACAAATATAAATTTCTTATTCGGTAATTCTTTGCAATTACCATAAACTGTTATGCACTGATTCATTTTGGATATTCGTATAGTTTTAAATGAAATTACACAAGGATTGCTAATATCTATCAAAAATTGTTAATCTTTTCTCGAATTTCTTCGCTAGTAAGATTTTCAAATGTAGTGTTTGTTTTAAATGTCCTTTTAAGTCGGAAATTATTTGAACCCTTTGTTTCGAAAGTCCCTGTAGTTGGTCGAGCAAGGCTAGCTGATGCATAATTAAACAATAGGTCTGGATTGAGTTCATCATCAGTAAACCAATTTAAGTCACTTTCTACTTTCTGATTTAAACCATGGCTGTTAATATGATTACAAACATCATCTGGATTTATTTTACAAACAGCATTACATTTTAAAAAGGAATCTGCTGTCTCAGACTGGTCATTTGGTCTTCTTATTTACACTTTTTTATGTAGGCCTACACTTTTTCAATTTGTGTAGCTACACTTTGTGTGAAATACTTCACACCGGTGTTTGGTGATGCCTGTGTGACACACCCCGCGAAAGCTGACAGAAACGTTTACGTAATAAAAAAAATCTGATTGATTGATTGCGATGTACGATCAAGCATTAAGCAAGTCTCCCGTATTATAAATGCGAATACCACACCACTATACCCATGTTACACAACACGACACCATTCTTCATGAAGCCAAACCCCGTAAAGAAAGGCGCCACATCGATAACCACATAAGTCTAATAGTTGTGATATGCGCCCCTGGCCAGGCCGCCGTCGTACACCTTTTTACATATAACAAGATCCGAGGGATGGGAAAGGAATGTTAGCAACAAAGACTCAACCCGGTTCCAGACACCTACTAAGTATTGATAGTTAGTAAATTTGTTAGTAATATATTTTTTTAGTAATTTATTTATAGCACAAGACAATACAATTTTTAAAGTTCATCTCTACTGCTCCAACCTGTAAATAAGGACACAATGACAACACAAATTTCCTGGTACCGCAAACTCTTTTTTCTGAAAAGCTGTAAACAACTATTATTATTCCCCTCCACCATTTTTTCCATCGGCGGTTGTGAGAGGGGGGCGAGATTTCGTTCCATAATCATGTTCCCATGCGGTCACCCAAATTTGTACTAACTGTAGGTAGTGTTGCTTGACGTTGTTGTTGAAATCGTTGTGTCTCTGCTGACCCTGCTACTCGCCCCCCGCAATAAAAAAAATCTAGCAATAAAATATAATGAAAGAAAATCCGAAAGCCAATCAGTCAAATTTAGCTCACAATATTAGACAACTACTAGAGATTTAGAAAAGAAACTTTCAAATTTTAGAATCAGTGTTTAATCAAAACATATGAAAATTACGTTAAAAAAATTGTAAGATTACAATAAAAAAGTTCTTTCAAAATGACATGACGAAAAAAAAAAAAATTATCAGCTTTCGTTTTTTTTTTCAAGGACGACAGTACCTTAATTTCACATCTGCCCGATCTGCTAACGCCAGCGACGCAGGATCCCTATTGGTGTCTTTCACATCACCGTTAACTGACGGGGTTGCTGCCACGTAATTCACCACACCTTATCAATTATGACGGACTGTACCACCAAAATAAACTGACCGCTTAATCAGTCACACCACCAAAAACAGTTTTTTTTATTTATTTACCGCTGTTTTCACTGCGACCTCGTTTATTGTATCATAGTTCGAAACAATCCACACAAATAAATATAGTTTCCCTTTTATTTAGAAATATTCAGTAATACTTTTGTTTCAAGAAAACTCAGGAGAACAAAAAAATTCAACAACCCACAAAATCCGTTCAACAATTCACAATTATACATTTTTCTTGTATTTACTTCTTATCATTTAACAAGTTAATTTATTTTTCAAAATACAATAATTATTTATTATAATTATTAATAGTAATTATCAACAACGATTTATCAAAAACCCAATTTTTTTATTTTTTATTATTTAGTGCATATCACTTAATATAATAATGTTAGTATAGGCCACACGCCACTTAAAATATATTCCACTACGCAATTGAACATCAAAAAAGTTTATGAAAAAAAAGTACTATTATGATACGCCAGCCACCCCGGCCCTAAACTTAATCAACAATTGATCAAAAAAAAAAAAAAATTTTCAACACTATTTTAGATTTTGTTATTCCGAGCTCGAGAAGAAAATCACTCGACCGCTCGCTATTCATCTCCAAACTTGACTGACTTATTTTTTTATTTTTCCATCCAAAAAAAATTGTTTACCCGAATTTTTTTTAACTCGTCCGCTCTCGCGTCGGATAGTCACTCACGTCATCACGTCACACATAAGGCATAACATCAACCAAACCAAATTGTTATAAAGGAAACAAAAAAAATAAACCAATGCTCTTTAAAAACATTCGATATCATTACGTTAAAGCCGCGGCCAGACCATTACAAATAATACACGAATATGATGCTATTTGTGAAATGACAAATCGTGTGGACAGAAAACAAATACAAATATACATATTTGTGCTCTATTCGCTATACAGGCGATCGTAGTAGACAGTAAAATTCATATTTGTCGAATATTTGTCCAATATCGCAAACGTCATATTCGTCTACTATTTATGCAATCGTCTGGCCGCGGTTTAATCCACTACCAATGATCAATCATACACTCAAATATCATACAAATATCTTTGGCGACATTATGAAATCCGTACAGTAAATTTTAACGGTAGTAAACAATTCTATGAAAAATTTAGAATGAATTCAAAAAATGATCAAAGTTGCTACTACAAGCCTGACTGTCATCAATCTTATAAATTTATTTTGCGCTTATACATGGTAGTATTGGTGATCGGCACACTATATAAATGAGTGAGAATAAACATACAAATTGTAGATAAACCAAAACAAACGAATTGTGGAGAGAAAATTTGGTATATACCGGGTGATTTTTTTAATCTGATACACTCATCTCGGAAAATAAGCACTCTACGAAAAAAATGGTCAAGATCAAAATTTAATAATTCCATGAGGGAAATATATTAGTATTAAAATTAGTATCCTCCGCTCTACTCCTTGCAGGTGGGGCGGGGGGCAACTGGAACTAAAATATGAACCCCTATTTTTATTGCAGATTCGGATTCTACGGCTAAAATACGTAGGGTTTGACTGAAACATTTTTTTCGATTCATGATAGATGGCGCTGTAATTGACGACATTCAATTTTTTTGATTTCTCCTACTGACAACCTACGCAAACGATACTGCAATATGTCTGCAATAAAAATACCACGGTTTCATTGTAAATACTCGAAGTTAGTCTAAAAACAATTTGTATTTCTTAAATTTTCAATTACTAAAAATGGCTTCTCATTATCGTAACCCAGGAACATGCGATTAAATCGGCTTTCAAATTAATGAAATTGTTTGTAATTTGTTTTAAAAAAAAAACCGAAAAACATTTCGAAAACAACAATACCTGTGTAAAGCTATTAATACTACTTAAAAATGGTGTATTTAACTGTACAAGAGAAAATTGAAATCATTCTGGTTTATGGAGAAGCTGGCCGGAGTCTTGATAATGCTGTCACTCGACGTTTCGCATTTTCCGGATAGGATTCGGTCACATGCGTCATTTCAGCCTACTATCAAACAATTTATTACTGATGGAAGTGTTCAACCGAAAAAAAGGACCCGTCCAGCAACAGTCACTGGAGAAAATAATGAAATTGATGTATTGGCTGCAGTAGCTCATAATCCTTGTATTAGTACACGAGAAATAGCTAGCGATTCCGGATTGTCCCAGACCAGTGTTTGGAAAATTTTAAAACGTCATAAGTATCATCAGGATCATGTGTCTTTACACCAAGATCTTCATGGCAGTAGGCACGTGAACAAGTACAGCAAAACCCAAATTTTTTTCGTTACGTATTGTTCTCCGACGAGTCGTCTTTTACAAACCATGGAACGGTTAATCGCCACAACATGCATTACTAGAGTGTTGAAAATCCGTACAGGCTTCGCCAAGTTAAACATCAGTGTCCTTGGACTGTCAATGTGTGGTATGGGATAATTGGCAACAAACTCATCGGCCCCCACATTATTGAAGGCAACTTGAATGGTCAAATGTACCGAGATATTTTGGGAAATGAACTGCCAACATTTTGTTGGTGTGCAGTACTTGATCGTGATTTCAATGTTCGCTGAATGATTGAGCGAATCAGGAATGCTTGTGCTGAAATTCAAGCAGACACACTTTTCAGTTGTGTACAGTCGTTTGAAATGCGGATTAATAAGTGCATTGAAGTCGAAGGCCATCATTTCGAGCACTTAATTTAATTGAAAGATGATGAGGCGAGGGGACTCATGTAAATCAAGCACCCTTTTCCCAGTTATTCGAAATTTGCAAAATGAATAAATTTTTGACAACCAATTTCGAGTAATGTCCTGGTGATTCAGTTCTTCGGGATATCTCTGTTAGTAATTGTAACCAAATTAATGCTGACATTAAGAAAGAAAAAGAAATGTATTATTCCAATCGTTTACTTGTCAATCGTGGAGATGTTAAAAAAAACTGGAATCTCGTGAATGAAATTCTAACAAGGAAGCCTAAGATTTCTTCGATTAAAAGCATTCTATCTGAAAACGGTGAGCTTATTACTAGTGATTTAGCAATTTCCAATGAGTTTAATCATTATTTTACGAGTGTTGCTAGTAAATTAAGAGCAAAGTTTAAATCGTATAACTCGTCTGTTAATTACGATTTGCCTTATGATTACTGTTGTACTACTTTTTTTATGACTCCCGTATATCCCGAAATTATATCCATCATTAACTCGTTGGAAGTGAAGCAGTCAGTAGACAATGATGGTCTTAGTAATTATATATTGAAAGCTATTGTTAATTATGTCAGCCCCGTTCTTACTTTGAAACATTTAGCATTAAGTAGTTTTTTGTAAACATTAAATAAATTTTCGGGACCAAAGGAGTGGCCACTTCCGGTTAGCCAATTTGGAGTAAAATTCACTGGGACCTCCGAATTTATCAAAAAATCATAAATCTGAAGTTTCAATTCGATTGGTTAAACCATCTGGACTGTAGAGAGGACACAGACTGACAGACAAACACCATTTCGAAATCCATTTTTTCGTACTCAGGGGACCTCAAAACAGATAAATCTCTAAAAAATCTCAAGGTCCAAAATTTTCATGATTACCATACTTTATTTTACTTACGTAAAAGAAAGTAAAACTAATGGGTATTGGTTAGATGAGAGTATTTTATTCTATTTTCGCACTAACACTTTCAACTATAAGCTATTAAATGTAAGAGGGTATCTGTGTGCATCATCACTGGCTTGTATTGTTGGTTTTTACCTAAATATTTGAACCGAACATTACAGCGAAAATTGTGGAGAAGCAGTGTCTATCAATTTTCGACGTGCTCTTAAAGTATTGATTCCGCTGCTGCAGCAAAGGGCGTTTGCAGTTTTGTAAGTTTTTCATTAATGAGTCCTATTTTTTGTTTAAGAATTAGTTTAGTCGAGTCTTTGTTCCTGATGAAGTTGAGCCTGAATTAGGTGGAAAGCTATAGTAGGAAACTGGAAATTCGATCTCATAAAACATGACATTGCATTCCATATAATTAATGTCAAGAAAAATTGATGAAAACCAGAGTACCATTGTTCATTACAAGACGCCTGAAATAACTACTAGCTCGGGCCTATTTTTGACGCTAAAATCCCCCGGTGCTGACAAAAACAGTAATCAACAAATTTTTGTTGATGGTCCAGGTGGCGCTGGAAAATCATTTTTATTTAAAAACATACTTGGTGTGATACGACAAAAATGTATTAAATCGTTAGCGGTAACATCTTCAGGAGTAGCGGCTCTTCTCTTAGATGATACTCATACTGCTCATAGTAGATTTTAAATTCCGCGTAAACGTAACCGAAAATTGTGGAATGAGGCTCCAATGGTCAATAAGTTCTCATTTTCTGCTCTCGATTAAACTTTAATAGATGTGTCAAAAGTTCTAAAAGCATTTACTGGGAAAAAATTAGTGTAAAACACTTTTTATGGACCATTATTAGACCCATTGTTAATTTTCCAACGTTTCTCTGTATTGCTCAAGATATGATTAGTTTTATTTTTAAAGTATAAAGTTTTAGCACCAAAAAATGATCAAGTTGAATTGTAGCACAATTATAACGGATGTACAAATAGTGACTACTTTTCTAATTCAGATCACAGGGAACCCAATTTGCTTTCGCCTTAAGGCGCGCGCATAACAATTTCCAGCTCGTCCCGTAAATCAAATGTTTTTTTAGGAAAATATTACTCAAACTACGGTTCATTCCGTGGCATAAAAGCGACGGGCTACTAAGTAGTTTTTAAAAAAAACAAAAGAAAATTAAATTATCTCATACATGAAGGGCATTTGTTCTATATCTGCAGAGCACAATAAAAACGATTTGGAGCTGGTAACGGATGAAATAATTGCAGATGAATTGCTGACAACAGGATTAAAAGAACAAAATCAATTAGAACTGCCGATTGGTGATAACAAGGAATTGACTCAATCCATAGATAGTCCCGAAAAGTTAGATGCTGAGGATAAAGGGTTGGATAAAGGTAAGCAATTTTTGGAAAAAATTAAATTTCTCTTGTAATCTACTTGCATTAAATATAATTTCAAGAACTACATGAAGAAGGTGAAGATGAAGGTGAAGAACCACCACATTATCCATCGAAATATTATCCCAATAATGTTATAAAAAATTCCTATTTTTAGCTGGCAACGATGATTCAACACAAACAACAAACTGGACAAATTTACGCTTCAATACGGTCCAACTGATCGAAAATCGATATTTCGAAATCGCCATCATCACAACGATTTTAATAAGTAGTATAGCGTTAGCGCTAGAAGATGTTAATTTACCGCGCAGGCCGGTATTACAAGTGTTTTTATATTATGTGGATATTATATTTACCGTTGTATTCTTTTCGGAAATGTTAATTAAATGGTTTGCCCTCGGTTGCAAAGTTTATTTTACAAATGGATGGTGTTGGCTGGATTTCGTTGTTGCCATGGTGAGTTTAAAGAGACGCTTTTATTTCTATATGCCGGTTTTCTTACTTAAGGGACTATTCACACATAAATAATGTTATAATAAATCTTTCAGACTAGGGTCTTCGAATAAAAACGATTTTAGAACTGCGGGCTATTCAAAATTTTAAGAGTCAATATTAGAAATTAATTTTTTTTTTTCGAATTTTAAAACAATCAACTCAACAAGTTATGTGATCGCAATTTAAATCATTTTTCCTTGAGAAACACCACCGTTGATAATTTTACATTCACCAACGTTAACCACCTGAGATCTATCAGAAAAATATGATCGAAACCATAAAACAAGACCCTGAAAACCAGCCTGTATCAGTTTTTACAATACTTAGTTTTTTTCCTGAGACAAACTTTTAAATGGAAACATTACAAATTCTTAGTTATGATTTCTGAAATAATTTCATAAATGTTTGAAATTTGTGAATGTCGTTTAAGTAAATCGTTTTCATTTTCTGGTAATAATTGATTTGTTTAAATCAAAATATCATTCTGGTCAAATTGAAATAAAACCCTACTAAGAATCGTACATTACATAGATGGCAGTGATGACAGTACAAATTTCGTATAATCAAACTAACAACTACCACCTGGGGAAATTTCAAGTTCAAAAATTGTAGGAAATGTAAAACAAATTCACAAAATATTAAGATTGTGTGATAATTTTGTGATTAAATAAATTTTTGTCATATTTTTCTGTAAACAGCTTAGACATCTGACGTACACTAGTAAAACTAAAAATTAATTTAGTAAGTATAACGTTCTTAGTCATGAGCTTTTCAATCTCAATTTTTCTGTGAATACCAACTCACGGAACATCTGCTAAGAGCTTTCTGTGAAACCTACTGAGTAACGGAGTATTTGTTGAGAATATACATTCTGTCAAAAAAAGTACCCGGAATTGAAGGAATTTAAAATTTCTTAAATCCCTTCAGCGAAAATTTTTTCCTAGATTGGTAGGACTGTCTTTCATTATAATGCCAACATTGAGCGCGATCTGTCCACCAGTTTGTTTACAGCAGTTGGTTAAGTCAGTCGACCTCATTAGTGCACGGCGATTCTTACGATGAACGAAATTATTGAACAAAGAGTTTCCCTTCAATTTTGTGTTGCAATTTGCAAACGAAATTTCTTCTGCTGATGCGAAAAATGTGACCGAAATTATGAGAAAAATCTCGTGGATTTTACACGACGATAACGCTGAATATAACGCCAACAACTCAATAAATACCATCGATCAACCACCGATCAATCAAGTGTCTATAAAAAATGTTTCGATGATTGGAAAAACGCTGGCATATGTGTATATCCTCCAATGGCGAATACTTTGAGGGCGACAAAATAATTTTTTATGTTTGAACTTAAAAGTTGTGTTTTATTTAACAATTCCCAGCACATTTTTCACAGAATGTACTTGTTGCACTTTCCATCGAATTTCCCTCCATGTTAGTTAATAAAGTGAAGAATATTCTTTAGATCTTTATTTGTACTGCGCCCTTCGATGAAATGCTGAGAGAGCCTGAGGTTTTCCGAGATTATTTCTGTGTTTAATTTTAAGCGAATTGTTCGTGAATTTTCTTAGTTTTCCAAGTTTTTTTTAGATTATTCAAGATTTTCGGGATTTTTGAGGTTTTAGAGGATTGCTCAGGATTCATAGTATATTGGGTTCAGTTTTTCATAGTATTGGGTTACAATCCTTGAGTTGTAGTTGAGTTGGAGTTGAGTTGGATTTGATTAGGATACATTGAGCAGTTGACCAATGTTTTATATACGCAGGTTTGAGGATTGAGTTTGACGTAGAGGTTGCGATTGAGTTGAGGGTTGAGTCGGGTTTCGTTTGCGGCTACAAATAGTTGAACTATATAAATAAGTGACTGTTTGTGTGTACGTACAGTATGTGTTTTTATATAATATTTAAACAAATTCACTAATATTTAATCTAAACTTTACACAAATATTGTTTAAGATTTAAGGAAGGTCACTGTTAATATCGCAGACCTCCATCTCCTTCTTGAGGGATGATAATCAGATCCAAAGTTGCTACGGAGGAATTTCTCAAACGAGTTGATTTTTGGATCATAATTATTTTAACGGTGATGTAGATGGTGATGGTGATGATGACAAGATGATGATGGTAATAGTGACGGTGATATTGATGGTGAAGATGGTATGATGTATGATGGTATGATGGTTTAATGGTGTGATGGCTTGTATATAAGAATGGTGTGATGGTGATGATGTTATGATGGTATGGTGGAATGATGGTATGATAGTATGATGGTTTGATGGTATGATGGTTTAATGGTATGACGGTATGTTGGTATGATGATATGATGGTATGATGGTATGGTTGTATGATGGTATGATGGTAAGACGGTATGATGGTATCGTGGTAAGATAGTATTTATGGTGGTACGATGGTGTGATGTTATGATGGTGTAGTGATATGATGGAATGGTATAATAGTGTGATGGTGTGATATATATTCGGCATATATTCTAGAATGATGATACAACAGTATGATGGTATGCTGTTATGACGGTACAATGGTGCGATGGTTGGGTGGTATGATGATATCATGGCTTGATAGTATGATAATATGATTATATGATGGTCTGGTGATACGATGGTGCGGCGGATGTATCGTGGATCGGTGGTAAAATATACCATCTATACCATAGATGGTGTGATGGTTCGACATTACTATGGTATGATGGTATATTGTCATATAGTATGGTATAATGGAATAATTGTATGATGGAATAATTGTTTAGGTTATGATGATACAACGGTACGTATACTGGTATGATTTTAAGTTGCTATTATAGTATTATGGTGAATAGGGTTTTAGTTGAAATTGAGTTGGCTATTAAGTGTGGAGTTGAGCAAATGGTTGAGATTTAGTTTGAACTAAGTTGAGTTAAGGTTTAGTTAGGTTGAATTGAGGTTAAGTGAATTGTTCGTGTAGGGAATTCTTTAATAATTGATTTGTGGTTAGGGTAAGGGTTGATTTGAAAGTTGATTTGGAGTTGATTTGCTGATTGAGGGTTAGGTTGGCGGTTAATTTGGTGGTTTTGTTTAGGATTGTGTTACGATTGAGTTGAAGGTTAAATTGTAATTTGAGTTGGAGGTTGAGCTGAAGATTGACTTAAGAGGTTCAAGTATAGGGATTGATTTGGGAGTTGAATTAATATTTAAGACCGAAGTTCTGATCACCTCATGAGGTTTCAGCCCTTTACATTTTATTGCTAGATTTGAACATAAATGTGTGTTGCCTTTGAAATGTGAGGAATTTTTATACATAATTCATCAAAAAGTCCGAGAGAACCGTTATATCTAAAACCTCCTGTCGTTCCATGTTATTAAAGTTGGCTTATTGCCTATGTTGCGCTTAAGAAGGTTAGTCCTTTTCGCGATCTTAGGGCTTCCTTGCTGCGATCTAATTCTTCTGTAAGCCTACAAACAAGCCTTCCGACTTATGTTCGGTGATCTTTTTTGCCCATGCGAGCGTGGCTCGATCTTTGTATATCCGTCCTGTCTTTGTTCATTTTTAAACTTGGAGGTAGGCCTAAAGACCCGAGTTTCCTCGTGTTTCCGGATTTTTAGAGAGCCGAACTTCTTTTGTTGTTGTTTTTGTTTATTAAGATCCATATTATGGCTACTTAATCCGGAAGCTGCCAGGTATCCGGATCCACCGTAGCGACTAAGCTAGTTTTTGAACTGGGCCCCCAAATAATTTGTTGCATCGTTAATTAATGTGGATTCGAAGATCCCATATTGCTACGGTGATTTCAACACCGTTGTAACCAACCACGAATCTGTTCGATTCGCCAAAAATACAGATAATTTCGCTTGGTAAGTAACCGCCCAACTACTGCGAACTTTACATCATACTTCTTATATTACCCTCCCATTCTGATTGTATTTCGTTAAATATAAGTTTGAACTTTGAAGCGACATAAAAAATGTTTGGACTGTTAACTCATGCTTCCTTTGTTCGAACTGGAGGGCGGTTGATCGACGATAACGACCATAATCTTTTTTGTACCGTAACCTTATAAAAATTCTTACTCGCATCGCAATTTGCGCTTGGTGTGAACAGTCCCTAACTTTTAGTTTGCATAATTTTTAATTTTTTTAATTTTCTTTATTTTTATATTCTGTTTTTAATCATGATACTATGACTTAACCAGGTAGGATACAAATTTTACTTTTTTGTGCATTTATGTGTGTATGTACGTTATCAGTGAACAACGAACTAATTTTGTATATGAAAATTGGGCGATTTTATTAGAAAATAATTAATATTTATTACACTAAGCTATTTAAGGAGTAATTAAAACATTATTTTTATAATCATTTAATAACGGTACATTTTTATTTTTTAAATCTTAATTTTTTTAAGGCGTATATTAGAGCCAAGCACTTTTGGATCTTAGAATATAGGCAGAAGCCTGAATATTGGCACCTCTTGTTATCTCAATTGTTAGTATTTTCTATAAAAATTTCAAAGTGAGCTGACCCCGGGGTCAAGGAATTCCCTTACAATATTTTTTGGGGAAGAAATTTCACATGTCTAAATAAACGGAACATGATCGAAAATAAATTGTTCAGAAATTTTTAGCCATTTTTTTGTACATTGAAAATGTGTCATTTACATGAAAGTGTCTAACTGTCCTAGTATTTTCTATTGAAAGTTCAAAGTGGTCGGACCCTGAGATTGAAGTTCTCAACTAAAAAACAATATTTGGTACTAAACTAAATGTTTGGTAAAATATAAACATTAACTATTTTTTAATAAAATCATCCAAAATCTCTCGTTGTCACTGGTGACATCAGGTCACGTGGCGAAAAATGACTTGATCTTACCTTCTGTATTTGTAGTATTTTTATTTTTATTTGTATTTTAAAATATTAATAATTAATTTAAATTTTGTCTATTTAGGTATCATTAATAACTGTGGGCGGTAGATGGGCTGGTACAACCGACACTCCGGCATTTAGCGCAATAGTATTTTTAAGAGCTCTACGACCTTTGTGTTTAGCTTCTAGGTTGCATGGTATGAGAGTAAGTATTTCAGAATATAAATTAGATTCTCAATTTTATATAAATAAATCTTTTATTATAAACATTTTATATTCGTCATTATGCTGCGCCTTTGTTATTTTATTTTATTTCATTTTTTTTTAAATAATATCATATTTGGTTCATGCTACTAATATTATATTATGGCTATAGATTAAATATTCTTAATTTAAATGTCAATAACCCAAAGAAAACGAGAAGAAAATATGAAAATATTTAGAATTATTTTTACATTTGTTGAAACACAAATTACATATAAACAATAATAAATAAATGGTATTTCTGTAGAAATTTCATCTGGGTACAAAATAAGTTCTCACCCCCTATAAAGTTCAGGTTTTGTCTAAAAAATTAAGCAATTTTTGTTTTCCCAAATTTTTAATTTTGAAGCGTGCCACCGAGCCTCTGAAAATGAGAAAACTGAGCTTTTTTTACAATTTTTTTCATTTTGTTCATCTTGTGTCTTATAGGAAATTTTATTATCTTCAAACAAGATAGCTCTCGTCAAAATTGGTTAAAAAATAACGGAATATGGTTTTTATTTCTGTAGTACCTGTAAATGGAAAAAGGTATATGTACTATCCTTTTCCGAAAAAATGTAGATACCCCTCTGATTTGAATATTGTTGTTATTGTTTGTTGTGTACAATCATTGTTGCAAATTGGAATTTCATCATCCGAAGTTTGGAGTGATTAGAGCATTTTTGTTATTAATTCTGAAGATATATTTTAATCGAAAAATGAGAGCCAGAAAACTTCTTAACAGGTGTCCGAGATGATTCGTTATCAATTTCCGCATCAGAGCAGAGAACTTTTAAGAAGTTTAAATCATCTTTAAGCGCTTCTGCTGCTATTGGACATCAAATCCAATATTTACGTAATATTTGGTAATGAATATGCACATTTCTTGCAACCCTTTCTCTGCTGTTTTAGACAAATTGAATTGTTCACTGAAGATGTATATTTTTAAACAATAAATTGCCTTTGCCATCCATCTGGCATAATGAATTCGTCCTGGGGTGCGTATTTTCCGGTTGTTAGTAATATTCAATGGATTTTGTCGGCTTTTTTTAGACAAATATATTAATTGTTCATGACATTCCCAATATTATTTTCGATTTGGTAAATCAGAAAAATAAAGAGGCGAATCCCTCATAACATATCTACTGAAAATAGTAGAAATATCATCCCCCAAAATAAACTATGTTTATTTATTATAATTGTCCTTAGATTCCGGAAATCACAACATTCTCTTTCGAGAAAGTATTGTTACTACAGCTACAACACTACAGCTAAACAACAACCAGCAGATAAAAATCCAGCGAATTTCATCATTATCCAGAAAAACCACCAGATCTATCGATAAATAAGCAATGGAAGAGCTTCTTCAAAATCAAGAACAAATTAGAGAAAAAATCACCACTCTACAAACAAACTACAACAAAGATGATGTTTCAAATACTTACAAAAAATTTATTGAAGATACGCGACGTCGACTCAACAACGGTCCACCATCTATGCCAACACCACAATCTAGTCTTGAGTTCACCATTCCATCAACAGAAAATATTAATGTTCCTCAGACAACCGAAGTTTTAGATGCACCATCAAAGGGATCCTGGTAAACTAACAACAACTCATTGAATACAACAAAGAGCAATACGGAGATGGAAATAAAGTTGAAACCTATAGAAATACCCGTATTCTATGGAGATTATAAGAAATGGGGTAGCTTCTCAGAAATCTTTAACAAACTGATAGATAAAATCAGCGGCTATCCAATACCCACAACATCAATTATCTGAAAACACATTTAACTGGGGCAGCGGAAAGCTAATTTGTCACCTAGAATCGACGACAGATAATTATGCAAAAGCTTGGAGTATATTAAACAACCGATACATCAACAAAAGATTACTCATCTCAGCTTACCTAAATACATTGCTGAACCAACCAACCATTGCTACAGAGTCGTCATCTGCAATTAGAAATATGCATGATACCACTATTGAGTGCCTACGCGCGATTAAGAACTTTGGAATAAACGTCGAGTCCTGGAATTCATTTCTAATTTTCATTTTCTTGAAAAAGTTAGACAATGAAACGCGACGACTGTACGAAAGTTCTATTGTCAGAAAAATTATTCAATAGAAAATAGTGAAAGATACAAAAAGCTGTGTCATCGTCCGGCAGGAGTCAAATTATATTATTACATAATATATGTAGAAGGTGCCTTGCTACAATACATCAAATATAACAATGTAAAAACTCTATAAGATGCTCAATTTGTAATGTTCTACACCATACCATTTTTCATTCGCCAAACTCTCATCAACAAAAATCAGATGGCCAAGAGATAAAAAGTTTTAAACTCGAACCAAAAATAAACACAGACCGAAAGTGTCTTATTAGCAACAGCTTTAGTCAGCGCAGTCAAACATGATGGAAACCAAACAACATTAAGAGTCTTGATAGATCCAGGCTGCCAGCCAACTTTTATAGCGGAAGAAGGAGTGCAAAGATTGAAGCTAAAATGTAATAAAATACATGCGAAAATAGCAAGAGTTGGTATAATCATGACATTGGAGATGTACGAAAGATAGTCAGTCTCAAAATCCAACCAATTGTAGCTTCCAAATTTGAGCTCCGCCTCGACGCCTTGGTATTTCAAAAGCTGACAAAACTACTACCAGATCAAGAGGTGGAACCGGAAACTGGCAACATCTCAACAATATTATAAAAGGGGGCCCAGATCAACCAATAGCACAGAAGACCGAATAAGATGGATTATTTTCGGAAAGTACAAGAGTTACATCACCCAGAGATACAGAATACAATCAATGGTATCTTATGTCGACCTAGAAAACCAATTAAAAAAGTTTTGGGAAATTGAATACGTTGGACAAGAGCGCGAATTTACTATTGATTAAGAAAAATGTGAGCAGCATTTTCAGAACACGGGCGAGAGGCAGATAGATGGAACGTACCAAGTTGCATTACGATTCAAAGAAGATAACTTCACATTAGGCGAATCAAAGAAGAGAGCGGCAACACGACTATTTCAAGTGGAAAGGAAGTTCAACAAAAATTCGACAATGAATAATGAATATACCAGTTTCATGGAATAATACATTGTGCTAGGCCATATGGAAGTAATAAACAATCAGGATGATGTGGACAAAGATTTGTTTTGCCACACCATGCAGTCATGAAACATAAGAGATGTCAACAACCAAGTTAAGAGTAGTTTTTGACGCTTCTGCATAAACTTCAAATGGGGTCTCACTCAACGATATAATGTATACTGGCCCAATCTGGCTTAAGCGTCCACAGGACATCTTGCCACAACCAGAGATTGAAGAAGCTACAGAAGAGAAGATCAAAATGCATAATCTACCACAAACAATGCGCGCAAACCTTAAATCAAATGATGGGATATCTTCCAATATCTAGAGTAACTCCGACACGGCCTTTTACTCATACTGTGGTAGATTATGCTGGGCCTTTCCAAGTACGGTGTTCACCAGGTCGAGGCCGCAAAAACTATAAAGGTTACTTAGCAGTATTCATTTGCTTCGCAGTAAAAGCTATTCACATTGAAGTAGTAAGCGATTTGTCATCAGGAGGTTTCATAGCAGCATTCAAACGTTTCACAGCACGCCGATGGTTTTGCTCGGACCTTTATAGTGACTGCGGTTCCAATTTCATAGGAGCTTCAAAATTTATGCGGAACGAACTCACGCTTGCAGTAAAACAACTATCGGGAAAATGGTCAGAAGAGCTTTCAAAAGAGAGTACTCAATGGCATTATATACCACCAGGAGCATCATATATGGGCGGACTTTGCGAATCAGCTGTTAGATCCATCAAACACCATTTGCATAGGATAATTGGACAACGGCGAATAAAGGCATGGTGAATAAAAGTGAACGAAAACAAATCAAATCACGTCACATTCACGCTGAACAAACGCACCTGTCCACCAGTGAAATTAAACGTTCAAAATATTCCTCAACAAACGAAGATATAAAATACTTAGATTTGCTTCTGGATAAAAGGTTAACGTGGAAAAATCATATTGAAACAAAGCGCAATCAAATAAAAATTACATTTTCCAAAATATATTGGCTGATCAGAAGAAAATCTCAGTTGTCATTAGCCAATAAAGTTTTACTGTACAAAGCGATAATCAAACCCATATGGACATATGATATTCAGTTATGGGGATCCACCAGCGCTTGAAACAGAGAACTCCTGCAACGAACCCAAGCAAAAATACTTCGTAGTATTACCAATGCTCCTTGGTACATTCGAAATAGATCACGACTTTGGGATTTAAACCGTTAAAGAAACAATTAAAGAATTCAGTTCGAAATATTACTCAAAACTAGAAGCACATCCCAACGAATTGGCCAGGGAGATACTAAAACAAACTTTCGGTAAGACGGTGTATATACGGCTCTCGATGTTATTTCCCCTTAGAAAAGTGAACACTCGCTTATATGTGTCAGTGTCATTGCGAAGAACGATGTTGATGTTTTTTATAATTCGTATTGTAAATTTTGCCTCACCTTTTTTCCTTAGTGCTTGAGTCTTTCGACATCTTTACATTCGGGACTAGTATTTCGGCACTAGTATACATTACTCTTTTTATCCTATCCTGGATTTGTTACATTTGCACTTTCTTTGTCCTTCACTGCTATGATATCCCTACCATTTGGCTTAGCTACAGCTGGTAGCCGCAATTTAATTTTCAGATCCTTCGTGGTTTAACGTCTAGTAAGTGTCTGCCTCGTTAGGGAATCTCAATTTGTTGTTTGTTTGCTACCGTATTGCATGTTTCTATCACTCTCTCCTTTTTAGTAATTGTTTCGGCGTTATCTTCAGTCTCTTCATTCCTTTAATTCTGAACTAATGATCAATCAATTTCTAAATTAACAAAATGTTAAACAATATCATTTAAAATGCATGGTGACAGCAGTGCAGCATGTACCTGCTTAAAAATGAGCGTAAACTGATTATGTTATTTTTATATTAGATTTGTTTTGTGCTTTGTAGATACCGAATTTTAAAATACATTTAATTTAACTAAAAAAAAAATTACATTAACATATAAAAAAGTCTAACGAATAATTCTATCTAATTTTCAGGCGGCCGTAAATGCATTGGTACAATCTATACCGTCCATCTTCAATACACTACTGGTCTGTTTAATCTTTTGGTTAGTTTTTGCTATTATGGGTGTTCAATTATTCGCCGGCAAATATTACAAGGTGAGTAAATAATTATAAGACAAAGAAATTTAATTAATTAGTTTGAGGTTAATTTAAAATTAGTAACATTTTACCAACTTAAAACATTTCTCCTGAAATTTTGTAATAAACAAAAGAAAAATGTTACTTTAATAACTAAACTGAAGTTTCTGAAAAAAAAAGAACATCAGATGGACACGAACACTAAAATGTGTAGGTGAAGTTTGATGGCCACTAATATTATTGTTAATTAACCGTTCAGTCGACCATTCAGGCTCTTAATCAACCTGATAATACTACCGGCCGGTATGTGATACATACTAAGCCGGTTAGTAGCCTAAACTCAGTTTTTCTAAGTTTCAAAACACTCCTTTGCTCTGACTGATGAAGATGATCAGTAGTGCGCCAGTAGGAGGACTTTTGCACTTCTTCCAAGCATTTTACCGTTGCCCCAAGGTACCACTTAGTGGCACCGCAGAAGGGCTCTGCCGTCAGACAGTCTTATACCAGACTTGACTCAACGGTACAAGACATAAAAACCTTTAAGGCAGATTGGCTGTCTGATACAATATATATCTTTGCATGGTTTAACCCTTTTACTATGCCTATCCTAGCGCAAAGTTTTATAGCATGTACTGCTGCTTGAAAGATGGTAGCATTGCTGCCCAAGGACTTCGAAACGGCACCCCGGGCCCCGTCTTCTGTTTTTGATCCATCTGTAAACCATACCATTGACCCTCGCTCAAAGGACGGTGCCGCTGCCCGGCATTCAGTCGGAAGTTATTCCTATGGCCGGATCAGTCTAAAATTATTTAAGGATTTCTACATCCAGCAGCATCATTTTAAAAGGCAGCTGCAACGAAGTCAACCCTAGAGGTGCCTCCATCGCAGCAATTGGGCATTTACTCATTGAGCCCGTGACACCGATACAGACTATACGCTCAGACTTATTCAATAAAATTTGCACCATACTACCGATGCTTACACGACCATAGACCTAATAATTGTTAGAAATGACCAGAATATCATCCCTAAGCAATTTCATAGAGTCCCTGACTGGCTCAGAAAGTTTTGGTGGCTCTATCTTGAACTTTCAATATAATGTATATTGTTTCCACTTCAGCTTTTGATCTAGAATAACTCCTAGATATACCGGATGATTTTTTCAATCTGATACACTCAAATATCTCGGAAAATAAGCACTCTACGAAAAAAATTGTTAAAATCAAAATTTAATTATTCCGTGGGGGAAATACATTAGTGTTAAAATGAGTATCCCTTCCCCCCATCTTCCTTGCAAGTCGGCGAGGGTAACTTTGAAACTAAAATATGAACCCCTATTTTTATTGCAGATTCGGATTCTACGGCTAAAAAAAATACGTAGGATTTGACTGAAACCTTTTTTCGATTTATGATAGGTGGCGCTATAATTGACGATATTCAATTTTTTTCAATTTCTCCTACTGAGAACCAACACAAACGATTCTGCAATATGTCTGCAATAAAAATACCACGGTTTCATTGTAAATACCCGAAGTTAGTCTTAAACAATTTGTATTTGTTAAATTTTCAATTACTGAAAATGGCTTCTCATTATCGTAATCCTACCGTGATAGTGACGAATATCGTCAATTGCAGCGCCAGCTATCATGAATCGAAAAAAATGTTTCAGTCAAATTTTAGCCGTAGAATGCGAATCTGCAATAAAAAATAGGGGTTTATATTTTAGTTTCAAAGTTACCCTCGCCCCACCTACAAGGAGTAGTGGCGTACTAATTTTAACACTAATAATTTACCCCACGGAATAATTAAATTTTGATCTTGACCATTTTTTTTGTAGAGTACTTATTTTCCAAGATATTTGACTGTATGAGGTTAAAAAAATCACCCGGTATAACCTCTTTTGAAAAAGGTACCGCAGAACTATTTAACGAGAGTACTATAAGGACAAGCTTTTTCCTCCTCGTAAAAGGAACAATGACAATTGTGTTCGGATTTAAACTAAATCCTTCCTGGTCACACTGGTGATGATCCCATCAAACTCGCTTCTGACTTTGAAAGCCACATCATTCGCGTAGCCCTGGACATCATACACATGGCTACCCAGAACAACGGAACTGTAGTTAGTCAATAATCAATGACCATAATAGAGGAGGCAGTATGCCTCTTTGAGACAACCCTTTATCGCTCTGATGGTTACTGATTCGCCACCTAGTTTGGCTGTATTCTTGCGAAGTTTCAACATGGAGCGATTCCACCTAATCGTAGAATGCGGTACCCCCTTTTCTATTGGTGCCCTCTCTGTCGATCCACAGGAGGTATTATCAAATGCTTCCTCAATGCCCAGTAAATTTACCAGTTTGATAAGCAAACTGCGGATTTTTGACTTCTTATTCGAAAATCCAAGATTTCTTTCATCGTTTTCAATAAAAACGATGTAAGACTAATTGGCCGTTAACGGCCTTGTGCCTTGTGCTTTATGTCCGGGCGACCCCTCCCTCCCCTTTGGTATAAAGAGCACATTTACTCACCAAATTACTTTTTTCATCAGAAGCTAATTGTTTAAGTGTGCATATAGCTTGAAAGGGGGCACTTGAAGTTCCATACGTGACGGTACAAAGTCTATAGCATTTAATTTCGTACTGTAATGATTCTCGCCAATATAGACGTAATAAATATTGATCGTTTCTATGGATAAGTATTTGCCTGTACATTTTTGTGATGTCGGCGGATAATGCGAAAAGGTATTTGCGAAAACGAACCATAATGGAAAATAAATTCTGTTGAATTGTTGGACCAGTCATAAGACAATCGTTTAATGAAATATTAGTATTTGACTTCGAGGACGCATTGAACACGACTCGCAAGTTTGTCGTTGGAATGCTTTGTTTAATGACGGCATGATGAGTACTGTGTTTGTACCGAGTGGTAACACCTTTTGTTACAAATTAAACACATTTTTATTAAATAATCATTACGTGTCTTTATTCAAAATCATTCTCCAACTGACTACCCTTTTCCAATCTGCTTTAATTCTCATTTTGTACAACTGCTGTAATAAGGGCACGTTTACACTTTACTTCAAATACATCACATCCCTCTACTAAAGCTAATTATACATATTCATATTACATTTACTTATAATCATAACTTACATACATTATTTCAATCTTTTTATTGTACATATATTTTTTTATTTATTTATTAATTTTTTTTTTTAATTTAATACATACTTATATATGTATATTATATCTATTTCACATTAATGTCAGCGATAATGAACCGGTTTCCGAATCACCCTCTCGCTTTTCCTTACATTACTTACATTACACACCGGAATCAAATCTTCATCATTGGCAACTTCAATGTCACTCGCACTAGGCAATACACCATTAGATGCGCTACAATCACCACCTCTTTCCATTTCTTAATCCCTTTTGCAAACCGAAACTGCCAAAGGACCTGACAATTTACCCCTTTCAGAACCTGACGAATAACTTAATAAATTATCCTTCCCTATCGACACGGGTTCAACATGAGTATAATTGCTATGCGTCTCGCCTTCTAACACATTATCTCTAATTTGATTAATATGTCTTTTATTCGTACGTCCAGTTTCTAACTTTACGATGTATGATCGTGGACCTACAATTTTAATAATTTCCGCGTCAACCCACGTACTACTATTTGGATCGGAATAATCTTTTACCACTACCTTCTGAGCTCCCTTTTACCGCTACCTTCTTTTACCACTACCTTCTAACTCAAGTTCCGTTTACCTGTCAAATTTTTTATTTGTACTTCCTTAGCTTTTTTAACTATTTCTTTTTGAGCAGGTGGTTTTAATAAATTTAACTTTGTTTTTAATTCCCTTCCTATCATTAATTTTGCTGGAGTTTCCTCTGTTGTATAATGTTTTGTGGATCGATAGTCTAATAAGTATAGTTGTAACGCAACCTCCACATCTAATGACTTGCCATTTCGTCTATGCTCATCAAACATTTTTTTGATGGCTTTTTTAAATGACCCCACCGAATTTTCAGCTTGTCCATTGCTCGCCGGATGTCCCGGAGATATTAATATGTGTCTAATGCCCTGTACCCTCAAATATTCTTCCATTTCCAGTGCACAGAACTGTCCTCCATTGTCTGAAACCAGTGTATCCGGAAACCCATATCTTGAAAATAAGTCTCCAAAAACCACCTTAGTATTGTGAGCTGTCACTTTCGACATCCTTATAATCTCCACCCATTTGGAGTACGCATCCACCACAATTAAAAAATTATTTGATAAAAATGGCCCTGCGAAATCCATGTGTATACGGCTCCATGCCTTCTCAGGTTTTTCCCACGGTATTAAACTGGGCTTGTTAGGATTTGTTTGTGTGCTTATACATGATCTACAATTTTTTTTTTTTTTTATTACATTATCATCATCAATTTTTGGCCACCATATATACGAACGGGCCATAATTTGGTTTTTACTATACCAAAATGTGATTTATGAATCTCACTCAGTAAATCCTTTCTTAATTTTACTGGAATAACTACTCTGTATCCTCGCAACAAAATTTCTTGCTCCACCGATAACTCATCTTTTATTCAAATATACGGTATAAATTCCTTATCTACCAAATTTTTAAAATCATTAAATTTAACGGCATCCAACACTTTTGATAGAATGGGATCCTTTCTAGTTTCAGATTTAACTAATCTAAAGTCAATCAAAATTTCTTCTCCTCTATCGATAAAATTTATGTAACTCACCATTCCTTCTCTTTCATCTTCCCTATCCTTATCAGTAACACCTTCCAATGGTAATCTAGAGAAAATATCTGCCCGATTTTCGCCACTCTTTACATATTGGATCGTAAACTTAAAACCACTTAAAAAGTGTGCCCATCGTTGCAGACGGCATGCAGCCATCGATGGCAGACCTTTCTTTTCACCAAACAGCGTCAACAACGGCTTATGGTCTATCTTCAATATGAACTCATTTCCAATCAGATATGAATACAGCTTCTTCACAGCCCAATAAATCCATAGCACTATAGTTTAGCTCGGCACTTGTCAACGTTCTTGAAATAAATGCAATTGGCCTTTCATTGCCATCCGAAACGGAAAGCTGTGTGATAATACTGCGCCCAATCCTTTATGCGAAGCATCACACGACAATGTAATTGGAAGTGAAGGATCAAAATGTCCCAATGTAACTTCTGCAACAATCATTTTTTTTACCTTATCAAACGAAATCATGCAATCCTTTGACCATTCAAATGATACCGATTTCCTGAGCAATTCATACATCGGGTTCATAATGGTAGACAAGTTCTTCATAAATCTACCATAATAATTAACCAAGGCGCAAAATGAACGAACCTCTGCAACATTTGTTGGTGGTTTTGCTTTTAGCACCGCCTCAATTCGCTCGTTTGTTTTGGTTAGTCCATGTTCATTAACGATAAATCCCAAATAATTCATACTATCTTTAAAAAACTCACATTTACTTTTATTAAGTGTCAACGCCGACATATTAAACTTTTGAAAAACTTTTCTTAAATTTTCTAAATGTTCTTTTCTGTCAGAACCAGTAACAGCGATATCGTCAATAAATACTGTCACACCTGCAATGCCTTGTAGTAACCTTTCAATAATATTCTGAAATATTCCACTTGCTGGCTTAATACCGTATGGCATTCTATTCATTTGAAACACCCCCTTATGTGTGCTCTATGTGACGATTTTTTTACTCTCTTCATCTCTCTATATATTTATTGACAGTCGCCCTATAATCTCAACATATTCTTAAACGCCTATCTGCTTTGACAATTGGAACTAAGGGTGTTCCAAAATCAGATGTTTCAATTTGCGTAATAACTCCTTCGTTTTCCAAACGCTCTAGCTCTTTTTCGACATGTTCTTTAAACGCATACGGTACTTGACGTGGCTTACAAAACATTGGTTTTGCGCCCTTTTCTAATTCTAAATGTACTTTTCCCAGTGCATATTTACCCAAACCTTTTTCAAACAAACCACTATATTCCACTAAAAGCGATTCTAACTTGACATTTGGTCGCACTAAACATAGCCTTTGCAAATTTTCTAAACCTTTTACAGTTGATATATTTATATCGAATAGTTTCAAAAAATGTCTACCCACAACTGCTGGAACATCATCTCTTATCACTGCATTTTTAACCTTCTTTTCATATTATTAAATCCAACTATTATATCCATAAAGCCCAAAACATTTAAATGTTGACCATTAATTGACTGAAGAATCGTATTGTCCTTGTGATACTGTACATTTGAAAAATACTGATTATACGCATCCTCTGATTTGACCGCAATTTTTGCACCAGTGTCAAGCAACATCGAAATCTCTCTATAATTTATCACAATCTTTACCATGTAAGGCTCATCCGAAATTTCCAAATCGTTATCGCTCACACCGTACAAAGTTTCAATATCATTACCAAAATTGTCATTAACATTTACTTTTGAATCTACATTTGCTGAATTTATGTTATTGCAAACTTGTGAATTTAAATTATTTATACTTTCAATATTATCACAAACATTATTTTTTTGAAAATTGTGACAAACTTTAGAACTATGCCCAATGACATTACAATTATTACATTTTAATTTACTAAATTTGAACATACTAAAATTGTGATTTGACAATCCACGTTTAAAGCATTTCCCTTTTCCTTTACTCACCGTTGATTTACTATTACTTTGCTCCTTCGGTTGAAGTTTACCAATTTACGTAGTTGGATTTGGTCGACTTTGATTCTTATGGTTGTACACCGCACAAATTTCCGATTTGTCCTTCGCCTTGGTTTCTGCCACTGTGATCGCTTTATCTAAGGTTAATGTTTCATCCTCCTCACATATTCGATCAAAAATTTTGTTATCAACGCCCATTATTAACTGGTTCAGCAAACTGTGCGACAGGTTATCGCCAAACTTGCAATTGACTGCTAACCCTCTTAACTTGTCGCACAAAATTCATTAACTGTTTCACCATTTCTTTTCAACGCATTAAAAAATAATTTTCGCACTTTAAAAATTATTACTACCGGCGTATAATGCTGCCTTAAAATTTTGCAAATGTCATCATACGATGTTTCACTTAACTTTTTTGGTGAAATAGTATCTCTTACTAATTTTAGAACGGCAGTTACTAATAAATTAATTAGCATGTCCCTTTGTACTTCTTTGTCTAGCATGTCCCTTTGTACTACCCTCTGTACTTCTTTGTACTTAAATTTACTATTTACCTCCAGTAATACTTTTTATTTTATTTTTAATCCTCGTCGCCATTTACTATGTTTGTACCGAGTGGTAACATCTTTTATTACAAATCAAACACATTTTTATTAAATAATCATTACTCTACATGAGTGTCTTTATTCAAAGTCATTCTCCAACTGACTACCCTTTTCCAATCTGCTTTAATTCTCATTTTATACAACTGGTGTAATAAGGGCGCGTTTACACTTTACTTCAAAAATACATCACAATGAGGTACAAAATATGTTTTGTCGTATTGACTTTCAGAAATTTCAGGATTTTCCACTAACTGCATATGATGCAGATCAATCTATTCTTTTATGAAGTCGGTATAATATATTCGTCGGTCAATATATTTTCCAGGTATTGGTATTGTTTGAAGGCACTAATTTTATTATCATTCAGTTCCTTAATGTTTGCCTTTACTGGTAATATTACACTGTATCTACCACATGCATTTTGAACATAATGTTCCTGGCACATTTTCTCTTCAATTGATAGATCATTGGGCGAGTGAATTTGTTCCAATTCCCAAAATTTAGATATTTTAATATTCAAATCTTCATGAACAGATGTAAGTGATGTTGACATATTAACGTTCGTATCTAATTTTGGTTCTAGCGCATACGTGGACTTAGTTTTGCCCAACACAACATAACCTAATTGTGTATTTTGAAAAAGTTGGAAGTTCTGGGACTATTTTTATTGAAGCTCCGTTAACAATTTCATTGTACTTTTCATCACCAATAAGCATGTCTATTTTATGATTTAAGGAAAACTTGGGATCAGCCAAAATGATATTTTTGGGTATCGTGGATCAAATGAAAAGGAACATGATGGAAGCTCACCTGTTATTTTCGAAAGAACTAAAAAATCTAGCGTTGTTTTATAGTCAGACGTTCTTGAATATACATTTAAATTGACTATTATGTTTAACCTCTCTACATTTTTCGTTTATGCTCGATGCCCTAATCGAAGTTGATTTTTTAATGGTTTTTATAATTTGACACATGTTTTCCGTTATATAATTCGATTGAGATCCACTATCTAATAGTGCCCTACACTGAATTCCACGACCGTTGATGGATTCTGCCCACACAACTGCGGTTGCCAATAACCCTTGAGCAATCGTGACGGGTTTCTCATACTTTGAAAAGATTGTTTTTTAGGATCCAGAGAAATTGCAAGAAGTTTTTTTTATCGAATTATTATCGAAATTCCTATCAATATGCGAGGATGACTGATTATCTGACTTAAGACTTGATTGCGTTTTTTCAAAGTATAGTATTGGGTTTGTAGGCAATCGCAATATTCTTACAAGTCGATGAGGATGTTCCTTTGGTCTGTACTATCACTTCGAGAATTGTAACCCGTTTTTTAAGAATTTTTAACTATTTCGATTCGCGAGGGGTTATCTAATTTTTTCATTAAATGATGATTTAAAATTAAGTTCCAAGTTTCGACATTAACTTTTAAAGACTTAAGAACGTTATAGTGCTTCTCAATTGACTCTATAAAGAATTGTAACGAAGTCGGAGAGTTTTCTTGAGGTCTTTTGATATCGTATAAATTTTTAACGTGAAGTTTTTGAATAGATATTTCATTATTGTAATAATTGAAAACAGTTTTCCATGCTGTACTATAATTCTCATTTGTAATTGGTAAGTTTTCGATTAAGTGATAAGCTTTACCATTTCTCAACGACGTAATTAAATAATGGAATTCAGTGACGGAACTAATAGAACTATTGGAATGAATGATGTCAACGAATATGTCTCTAAAATTGAGCCAATTCAATTCAGTTCCGTCAAACATTGGAAGGCTTATCTGAGGAAGTCTAATTGCTACTGAAGTTTCTATATTATTTTTATCAACATTTTTAAATTGAACGATTTGAACCAAACTTTACACAAATATTGTTTAAGATTTAGAAAAGGTCACTGTTAATATCTCAAACATTCATAGCCTTCTTGAGCGATGATAATCAGGTCTAAAGTTACTAGAGAGGAATTTCTAAAACTTCAAAAATTGAGTTGATTTTTGATGATGGTATGAAGGTATGTTAAGAATTGTCTGTTGAGTTAGGATTTAGTTAGCCTGCTTTGGGGATAAGTGAGTTATTCGGTTGGGGAATTATTTAAGAGTTGATTTGGAGTTAGGTTAAGAGTTCATTTGAAAGTTGATTTGGTGATTGATTTGGGAGTTTGGTTGGCGGTTAAATTGGTGATTGCGTTTAGAATTATGTTGCGATTGAGATGGAGATCGATTTATATATTGAGTTGGAGGTTGATCTGAAGATTGATTTAAGAGTTAAATTGATCAAGACCGAAGTTCTGACCACCTCATGATGAGGTTTCAATACTTTGTATTTTCGTTAAGTTTTCTCCACCAACAAAAGTATAGTAAAGTTATTGCTAAGTAGGAGTAGAAAATTACAATATTCAACTGATTAAATAAAAATAAAATTTATTATAGTTGAGTTGGAAAAATAGTAAGATATTTAAATTAAATCTCAAAACTTTAAATAAATTTGCTTAATTATTTATTTACATTTTTAAATATAGTGTGTCGATGAAAATGAAACACCAGTTAGCTTCGAAATAATACCGGATATAAATGCGTGCCAAGCAGCCAATTTGACATGGGAAAATTCAAAAATGAATTTTGACCATGTAGGAAAAGCATATTTAAGTCTATTCCAGGTAGCAACATTTAAAGGTTGGATACAAATTATGAACGATGCAATTGATTCAAGAGAAGTATACTTTACTAATTTAATTTTGTTATTGTAATTTATTTAACAAAAAAAACGTTAATTTTTTTTTTTTTTAGGTTGGAAAGCAGCCCATTCGAGAAACGAATATTTACATGTATTTGTATTTTGTATTATTCATTATTTTTGGATCTTTCATTACCCGTAATCTATTTGTTGCTGTTATCATTAATAATTTCAATGAACAAAGGAAGAGAGCTGGTGGCTCACTGGAATATTTTTTGACAGAGGCTCAAAAGCGATATTACAATTCAATGAAAAAAATGGGCTCGAAAAAACCGTTAAAAGCTATTCCACGGCCAAGCGTAAATATTATTCATCTTATGCATCTAATTGAGTTCAATCTGTGCTTATTATTAATATTTTTTATATTTTAGTGGCGACCACAAGCAACTGCATTCGAAATAGTTACAAACAAAAAATTCGATATCATTATTATGTTGGTTATCGGTTTGAATATGTTAACTTTGACATTAGATCATTATCAACAATCCGATGCTTTTAAAAATGTCTTAGATTGTTTACATTTGATTTTTATATCAATTTTTATTGGTGAATGTTTGATAAAGATATTTGCTTTACGACATCATTATTTTGTAAAACCATGGAATATATTCGATTTTGTTCTAGTTGTTCATTCCATCTTAGGTAACTAACATATTACTTACATAGCACTTATTACTTTTTTTTTTACTAATACTAAATAATGTATTTTTAGGTCTTGTGTTGGGTGATTTAGTGGCAAAATATTTTATTTCTTCAGGCCTGGTTCCTGTGGTGCGATTAGCTAAATTCGTTCGTTTGCTTCATTTAGTAAAAGGTGCAAAAGGCTTAAAAACAATATTATTCACATTGAAAATGTCATTACCTGCCTTATTTAATATTTGCTTACTACTATTTTTGGTAACGTTTGTCTATGCCATTTTCGGTATGTCATTATTCAAGCATGTCGCAGACAGAAGCGGCCTAGACGATGTTTATAACTTTAAAACATTTGGACAGAGTATGATATTACTATTTCAAGTAAGTAAAAAATAGACCAATTCTATTTAATCATATTTTCAATTTACTTTTAGTAATTTATAATTGTACCATCTCAAACTTTTGCTAGTAATAATACTTGGCTTCCCAAAAATTGTATTCAATATTAGTTTATTTTACTACTGAGTTCTGCTCATTCAGACAAATTCGTCTACTTTCTTGAAAACAGCTTTTCCTCTCTTGTTGTATTGGCATGCTCAAAAAATGCTAATCAATTATTTGTGGGCTGTTAAAGCAACAGCAGTCTCTAACGCAGTTCCTAGTACAAGGAATCCATTTTGGAAATAACATCTCAATATTTCCCACTGTTATTCAAGCGTAAATATAAAACGATTCTTTTCATATCTAGGCTCTTGTATAAAAGGCGATTACGAGGCACTAAAAAGTATCCTCAAATCACGGGTCAGAAAATGCTTACAATCGCTACACTATGGCGCAAATTTGCTTGAACCAGCTATTCGAGGAAAGAATCTTTCGAAATAACAGAAACTTGAAGCGACTGGATTTATGTTTAGTGTCGCAGAACTTCACCCAAAATATAAGGACGGCAACAAAATAATTAAGTTGTGCGTGCATTACAATGTGCGAAGTGAACTTATAGCAGCTCTCTGGTAAGATTTGATGGGCGGCAATGTGTTCTACTTCACCTTTAAGTGTATTGTTGGTTATTAGTTTAAGCACGCCTGCATCGACAGCTGCAACGGAAATTAAATTCAGTATTCGGACTAGAGTAAATATCCCAGTTGAAATCATAAGATATAATCCCAGTTAGAATCACAAGAGGAGAAGATGTCATCGCAGAATTAGGGTCTCCAAGAATCTCTAACAACGCAGCTGTCATCCCAGTTGAAATCACAAGAGGAGAAGATGCCATTGCAACTATTTCTCTGCAGCAGTCTCTAAAATTTCAAAAGGAAGAGCTCCAACAATCAATCGAAGGAGTACAATCAAAAATAACTGCGCTTGAGGACGATGTCGACAAGAAGTTGCATCTTCAAGATACGGTTATTAGCAACATGAAAGGAGAACTTGGAAAACTTCAAAATGAATGGAGCTAAAAAAAAGAAAGGATGCCCCTCTCGTGCATCATGGAAAAGGTAGCGTACAGTCGAACTCATCAGATCGCCACCGAAACGGCAGCTCCAGCCCCATGAAATCACCAGTATTTGATGGCGAGTCTTCTTGGCCAAGTTTCAAAGTGCAATTCACGGCAGCGGCCAAAACTTATAAATAGGACGGTGAGTAATTATCAAGTAGGCTAATTTTGGTGTTATGGAGTAAACAAGCAGATCAAAATCCTCGTCCCTCATACCAGTCGAGCAAAGAAGCTTCAATAAGGGTTATCAACTCTGAAGGAGACCCTTCGAGTAGCAATGAAATGGAGCCGTTAAAACTAAATTGCGGGGAAAAAGTTGGCCGGAGAAACAAAAGGCCCTACGTAGACCCGACGTAGTAACGAGAGAAGCGATTAGTCCAGAGATTCGATATCGACTGAAAGCAGTATTGCCGTAAATATAGTAAGCCTCAATTTTCGTCATAAGTTTATTGTGGCGAACATTATGGATTTCATGATAGAACACGGAATATCGCTCAAGATGGCAAAGCCTTGGTTTACGCATGCGTGGATGGGGACCCTGCGAGCATGTAAGTGGGAATATTAGAGCCAATAACAGGGATATACCGAACAGGATTACTGTATGGATAAACTCTAATATTACTTGGAGCAAGCATTCCTGTCCGAATAATGAACGTAACTGTTAGTGTCGCCCAATGCAGTATCGGGGCCATTCCTGATAAGTATAAAAGTAAAAGCGAGGCTAAGAAATCAATTCAAAGATTGTGCCAGCATTTGAGAGGCGAGCATTTCGCGAAGGTAGTAGTACACCACAAATTCGAAAGGCATCCAGAAGACTGCCATTGACTAAACAAAAGGAGGCGGGCCGAATGATACAACAGATGTGCCGAGATTTTCATTGAGCCATCCAAAAGTCCGTGGAGTTCACTGGTAGTTCTAGTGCCAAAAGAAAGACGGGTCAATGATGTTTTGCGTAGATTACAGAAAACTAAATGATACCACCAATAAGGACAGCTTCCCATTACCCCGAATAGATGATACAGTAGACACACTGTCATAATCAACGTTATTTAGCAAGTTGCGAGTCAAGAAGATGGCCGAGAGAAAACAGCATTTTCAATCGGCACCGGTCTATGGTAATTCACCGTTATGTCATTTGGCAAACACTTCAAAAATCTGTGGAAAGTGTTACGATGTATCAAGGCTCCGGGAATGAAAGTGAACTCGAATAAATGTGCACTCCTTAAGAACAATGTGAAGTGCTTGGGCATAGCGTGTCGGATAAACGAATTCGCACTGATCCAGAGAAAATAGAAGCAGTACGAAGTTGGCCAGTGCCGAGGAATGTGCATGAGGTTAGAGGCTTCCTCGGGCTCTGCACATACTACCGGAAATTTGTCGCAAACTTCTCGTCTATAGCTGCCAGCCTGTACAAACTCACCGAGATAAGCCAGCCTTTCCAGTGGACTGAAGCCTGCCAAACGTCATTCGAGCGGTTAAAAACAGCACTATGCCAAACACCGATATTGGCACATCCTTGGCCAGGCCAAAGATTCATTTTGGGCATAGATGCCAGCAATGTGAGAATTGAAGGTGTTTTGTCTCGAAAACATGGAGCGGAAAACCGAGTGATTTGCTAATTCATCGGAATCCTATTCAGGTCAGAAAGAAATTATTGTGTAACCCGACAAGAATTACTGGCCATTGTGGAATGCGTTAAACATTTCCACAAATACCTGTATGGGCAACAATTTCTAATTCGAACGGACCACGCTGCTTTAAAATGGCTAATGTAGTTAAAAAACCAGAAGGACAGGTTGCACGACGGATGGAACAACTGCAGAACTTCACCTTCAACATCGAACACAGGAAAGATAGAGTACACGGTAATGCAGATAGTCGGCCTTTTGCACCAAGATGTGGGAAAGGAGGAAAAGGAAGGCATCAGTATCCTTAATCGGATTGGTGTGGAGGTATCGGAAAGGTGGATAACGAAGAGTGTTGTCGAAGAGCAGGAAAAGGATCCAACGCTCGCTCCAGTACAAGCTTGGATTACGTAAGGACAGAAACCTGCATGGTACGATATATCCGAGACTTCTCTAACGCTAAAAGGCTACGGCGCAGTGGGACTGATTGAAGATGGAGAACGGTGTGCTAAAACGTGCTTGGAAAAGTGTGGGTGGAGAAATTTCGCAAATGCAGGCCGTATTACCAAAATGCAGAATTCCGGAAGTGTTAAATGAAGTCCATAACAGATCAACTGGCGGACATCTTAGCCTTAATAAAACTTTAGCCAAAGTAAGGGAACGTTTCTGCTGGGTCAACTGCCGCAATGATGTTGAAGATTGGTGCAAAAAGTATCACAGCAAGGTAAACCCGAGGTAGAATGCAGTAGTACAACGTAGGAGCTTCATTTGAACGAGTGGCTATGAATATCGCTGTGTCGTTTCCGCGAACAGTTGGTGGGAGTCGATACATCCTTGTATGTATCGAATACTCCAGTAAATGGTCACAAGCCTATCCAATACCAAACCAGAAAGCACAAACAATGGCCGGAGAATTCGTAAACAACTGGATCAGAAGTTATGGAGTACCGTTGGAGCTTCATTCCAGGAGATGTGCAAAGTGCTCAGTATTAAAAAAACAAGGACGAGACCACTACATCCACAATCCGATGGAATATTTGAGCGATTCAACCGGACCTTAGAAGGGCTCATGGCAAAATTAGTAGTGCAGTACACGATACAACGGGAATTATACCATCAACAGCCCTCTTTGGAAAGGAAATACGGCTGCCGTGTAATATTGAGTTTGGAGTACCAGAATTAACTCCCAAAGGAGCCGAGAACTAAATAAGCGACCTCAGAAACAGAAAGGCTGAGATCCATGAGACAAAAACCCGTTACGATCTAAGAGCGAACGAAATGTCCCCAAAGCTATTCAGTTGAACCAGCGAGCAAAGGCGAAAGTAGTACCTAAATGTCGATAGGCTGGCACGATACCAAGGAGACCCAATACCCAAATAATGTTTTTTTTTCTGTCACACAACTTTCATACAGCGATCCACTTTCATACCGTTATACAGCTCGATAAATTCTTACATTATCTTGTACTCATTTCTCCCCATTCGTAATAATTCATTCAAGCTTCTTGCATTCATAAGGATATCGAACATTCCTTCCATCCATTGAAATCATCCTCACTCAAATGACGCTTCTTTAAACATTCTTTCCAATTAACATGATTCAATCTCATCCGTTCCATCAAATAGTTATTGTTTTATAACCACAAACATATTTATTTACTTTATTTATTTAAGAAGCTCATTCACAATAGTTTGTATAGATGAGATCATTTAACGTAAAAATAACTACAAAGAAGACAGCTTTATCCAATGTAACAATGCTGTTGTATAGCTTGGAACGTAATCCGTTAGTACTATGGTAGCTTCTATTTTTATATTTTTCAGACGACTAATGATTTGTGTGCATTGGTTAAACACCTATCGAATCACCTAACTCCCACAAGATTTAAGGTACTCATACATTATTTCTACAAACACACTGCCCTGAGTACTTCATCCCTGTAACTGTAAACCACTCAGGGAATCAGCCAATAGAACTACTCTCCGCCTCCCTTCATTCATTGCCAACTTGATTCCTTCCATAATTCCAATCAATTCTACATTCATTATACAGATGCTATCATTCAATCTTAACATTTTCTCTTTTTTCATTGCGCAAATGTAAATTCCTACATCCACTCGATCCTCATTAACACTAGCATCTGAATATACTTCCACATTTGCAAAATAATTCATTTGCTTCCTTCGAAATTCTCTCTTAACCGATAACTCATTCATCATAGCTTTTGCTACACCTCCAAAATTCAAGCACACCGCAAGATTTTCGGGAGGAACTTTTGGACCCACTTGTCTAATGTTGGAAAATATATTCTTTGATTCGTTATAAATGCCATACTATTACATTTTCTGGAATTCACACGCAGATTTAAATCATTCAAACATAACACAATGTTTGAATGATTTTAACCTGAAGCACACATTCCTGAGCTCGATTTAAGGTCTCGCCGATAGTTTTGCCCTTGCCGATTAGTACAAAATCATCTGCAAATTGCAAGATAACTTTGTTGGGAGAATTGTACCTATGTATCGAGCTCGTATACAGATTGTAGAGAGATGGACAAATTTTGAGCCCAATGTTCATCGCTCCCTCCAATCTGTAAGCCCTTCCACACAAAACAAACTTGTGCTCTCTCATAAGCTCATACAACCCTTTACAAATTTTCCCAGGAAATCCCAGGTTCAAAAGAACCTGATATAGTTTCTCTGGAACCACATAATCATACGCTCTTTCAATATCCAGAAATACCGCCACAACAAATTTCTTTTCCTTTCGTACTTCCCAAACAAATTTTCGGAAACAAAAAGTGATCTCTGGCCATAAATTATTTTCATTCGTAAGCTTCTCAAACCTGCCTTTCATCATCCCATTCACCATTTAAATAAAAACATTCAACATACATATTCCTCTGTAGTTTATTGCCAGATATATGGGAATTGGAACCACTCTGCAATCCTTCCATCTTTCCCGTATCTGAACACTCAACCGTACCCTATTGAGAATTTGAAGCAACCCCAATCATTTTATAACTCACTATATTTATTCCTGGGATCGTAGATTTTGCCGTTTCTAAAACCCTCCGGAACTCATTCCATTCAAGAATATTATATGAATTGATTTCCCTTTTCGGAGTTATCCATTACAACACTTCTTTCATTCCTCCTTTTACCTCTCACTCTATTAAATTTATTCCATACATCTTTAGTTGTGGTTCTGTGTGCCATTTCTGATACATACATAGTTTCGCCAGCTTCTCCTTTTTTCTATACGGATAGCCGTTTTCAATTTTCTAGTTACTCATTCATAATTTTGTCCACAATCACGATAAATAGACCTGTTCAATTCACGCAAAGCTATCCGTTTCCTTTCATGCCAATACTGAATCTCAATATTCCACCAACCGTTTACTTTAATTTCATTCGCTCTTATTTCAAAACTGCACATTTCATTCACTCTCTCTATTTCATACTCAAGTTGGTTTACATACGTTCAACCCATTTCTTACTATTCAGCAAAACCTTTTTCTCAATATCTACATTTTTACAACACCTAAACATAAATTGATCATAAAATGATCACTACCCAAATTCTCATCTGTTACATTCCAAGTGACTTGAGCCACCAGTCCGCTAGACCCTAAAGTGATGTCAATCGCACTGGCTTTGGCTCCTTGTTGACCTTCCATCGTTCAGAATCATGAGATCTGAATCCAGAACGTGGTCAGCCAACAAGATTCCCCAAGCATCATTTCTTTCACACCCACCCACCACGCGAATGTGCATTCATATCACCTCCAAGAATCAAGTCACTTTTTCCACGCACCTAGTCAAATAATTTTTTAAAATCCCTCCTTTTAATTGAAGCTAAATATACGCTTACAAATAAAAAACTTCTATCCAGATTCCTAGTTTTGGCAGCGATGGCCTCGATGTACTCAAAATCCGGGAGCCCCACATTGGTCAACCTGATATTAGCTCGTGCCAATATCGCTACACCGCCGAAGCCATCGGCTTAGTTCTGGACAGAAAATTTTAACCGTTCAGTCGAAACGCCTTTTCCTCACGCTCTTACGTCTCACTCAGAAGTATTAGTAATCGCTGCGTTTCTTTGATATGAGATGTTATCATCGACCAACCATTCTCGATTAGAAACGGTAATACTTCATTGACATTTACTGTCCTCGAAGAATTGTCTACTTCTTTTATATTTGTTTTCATCAAGTTTTGCAAATCCCGTCGCGTCTACGAGGGGCGCAAACCCATTTTTGAACATTTCCGGCGTCCTGCTCGCAGCCAGTTACCGTACACTAAGTGTACAGCCACTTTTTGTTTAAACTGTGTACTCGACTTTTGCTGTTTGTTGTGCACTTACACAAAATCAAAAAAAAAAAAAAAAACACCGTTTATACATCAACGCACAAATGCATAATGATGTAGTAAAAACAAGATCGTCCGCGATGGAGCGTACAAAGCAAGGCGTGGTTTATTATTTATAGTGATTGAAGAATAAAATGAACGGCACAAATACATGCACACCCGTCCACGATAAAGAATGATGAAGATTATGACAAGCCATAAACGATATTTCCAGATGATTAGGGGTCATAAACAGAATACCCAAAAATGAAGATGATTTGTGACCCGAAAACTTATGCTCTTTTGTTCAGATGTCGAAATTTTACTAGTATTTTTGGCACAAATTCAACAGAACTCAAAACCTCGCTTCCACCTCAAATCTCAACAAAACCCCCAATAACTTTCCTATTAAACAGCTGAACGCACTCCAACTCAACCCCAACCAAACTCTACTTCCACTCCAACTCGAACCCATAATCAACCCTCAACTCAACATCAATCTCAACGCCCTACTCAATTCCCAGATTAATATGCTGAAAGAATACATGTGTACCTGAACTCAACTCAAGCTAACTTTTAAATCAATTCACTAAACTTCAACTCAACCCTCAAATGAAACCCAAGCTCACTCTCTAAATCAACACAGTTCGTAAATTGCAAGCGTCTATAACCTCAACTCAACCCTAACCCAATTTCTAATTCCAAACTAAACCCTCAAATTAACACCAAACTTAACGTCCAACTCAATCCCTCTGTAAAATAACTCAATTTAAACTAACTTCCAACTAAATCCTCAACAGAACACCCAATAAATAAACTCCAACCTGAACCCTGCACTAAACCTCAACTCAACTCCAACTCAAGCCGCAACTCAACCCACAATTCAACCCCAAACTCAATCTCTTAATCAACACGATCCGTGACCTGCATGCTTCCATGAACTCAACTCAACCCTAACTCAATCTACAAGCCGACCACCAGCTCAACCCACAGCTTAACCTCAAACTCAACGTCCGTCTCAATCCTCAAATCAATACGGTTCAATAAATTACATTTCTACAGGAACTCAATCTAACTTCCAATTAAACCCTCAACACAACCCCAAATAAATTCCCAACTTAATTGCTGACTTGAACTCAACTCAACTCCAACTCAACCCCTATTCAACCCTAACGCAACTCGCCTTAACTCGACAGCAGCTCATCCTTTAAATGAATATTAAACTCACGCCCAACTCAACTCCCAATCCAACATGGTCTTAAAAACTACTTTACAGGAACTCAACTCAAGCTTACTCTAATTCAACCGTCAATTCAACACACAAATAAATCCCCACAAATAAAACTTAACTCAATCCTCAACTCAACCGCAAACTCAACGCCCGACTCAACCATCAAACCAGCATTTATAAAAAATAAACAAAATGACCAACTCAACACCCAACCACCACGTGATTTTGGGTCAGTGAAAAGAACAAGTGCTCGTTCCTCTTGAAGTACAAGTATCAAATGGTTTTCAAGTTTGCGCCTTGATCATATAAACAGATTGGAGAAAAAAACCAAATCGGGCAAGCCATTCTCGAGATAACTTAATGGATACAGAAGCATCCAGACAGACAGACAGACGGGCATTTCTTTTTTTTGCATTTCCGGACTGACGGACTTTCAAAACGTTGAGAGAAGTGATTTTGGACCAACAACATTTTTCGTCATTTTTGACAGGATTTCAATAACTTTAGTCCTTGTGCATCAATGAAAATTAATTAATTAAATCACCAAGTTTCGTTATTTTTAAATTTTGTAAGTTCGTATATTGTAATTCGAGTCACAGTTAGTTGTTGAGTAAGTAGTTAATTCTTTCTTCTTCTTCTTCTTCTTTAAGTAAGCCTCACAGCTCACATAACCTAAAATTAAAAAATTGTCTGAAAATCATTCCTGTGCTATTTCTGTTTTGTTATTTCATAAGTCTCAAAAAACTATGAAGGGATTTCCTTTAACAATAGAATGGTTTTTGGTTCGATAGTTTGGGATCACCCTATAGTTTGGGAACTCACATTTTTAAATAAAATAAAATAAAAATTAATTTACAATAGTAAAAAATATTACTGAATTTTCAGATGTCTACCACAGCTGGTTGGGATGGTGTTTTAGATGCAATCACTAATGAGGACGATTGCCTACCACCGGATAATAATCATGGTTTTCCCGGTAATTGCGGATCATCAATAATAGGAATAACATATTTATTATCCTACCTCGTAATAAGTTGTCTAATCATTATGAATTTATACTTTGCTGTTATTTTCGAAAATTATACAAATGTCTGCGAAGATGTACAAGAAGGTTTGACAGATGATGATTACGATATGTTCTATGAAATTTGGCAGCAATTTGATCCGGAAGCTTCCGGTTACATAAAATATGAGCAACTTCCTGATTTGTTGGATGCACTGGAACCGCCATTACAAATCCACAAACCGAATAAAAATAAAATAATTATAATGAATATACCGATATGTCGAGGCGATTTAATGTTTTGCATTAATGTACTTGATGCATTAACAAGAGATTTCTTTGTCCGCAAAGGTAGTCCAGTTGATGGTATTGAATTTTATAATGAACACGCACTACGTTCCGATTACCCCAAATATGAACCAATTTCATCGACACTATGGCGGCAACGTGAAGAAAATGGTGCTCGTTTAATACAAAATACTTGGAGAAACCATAAATTGCACAAAGATGATGGACATGTAATTAATATGCTAAAAGATAGTATAGATCAAGATTGCCCGGATAGCGGTCATAGTAGTGGTGAGCCATTAGGCCGTCAGACTGAAATTTTAGCGGAAAGTGATGGCCAACGTGTTGTAATTCAATCAAAGGCACCGAATACAACATCACGATCAGCAAATGTTTGAGCCAGAGCTCGCCACTCTTTCTCAGAAGTAAACAAATAAAATAATAAACAAATTAGTACAAAAGACACTTACTAAAAAAAATTAATCAATTTTCTAAAATCGAACTCGAATTTAACTTAACAATAACAATAACATTAATTAAAATAATTTTAAAATAACAAATTTTAATAATAATTATGATATATTTTTTTATACAATTTATGTAACAAAACCCGGTTGCCAAAAAATTAATAAAACTTCCAAAATTTCAAATGTCTTCTTCGTCCTTTAAGCAAACATCAGATATAATACCCATATAAGCACAAAAAAAAAGCAAAAATCAATTTAATTAAAATAATTAAAAAATCACAAGCTTTTTATACGCACTGGTTATTTGTATACCAAAAATAATTAATTAAATTTGTGTGTAAACTATTTGTTAACAAACTAAATATTAACTTGGACAATCGTCCGCCTTATTAATTGAATTATGTAACAAAATTAACTATCATTAGATTATGTATATCCGTCACTCGAATAATTCCAATAAGTCTTGTTTGATTGGTGCACTCATTATGTGAGAGAAATGTTTCAGATATGTTTTTCCTTACTGCGGGGTGTCGGATTGGATAGTACTGATCCGAAATATCGTACAGTAATGATAGTACAGTGAAGCTTTAAACCCGTTAAATAGACTTATGATTGATGTGTTGAGTGCACGATGGCGGATTCGCCCATTTGATAAGTTTTTAACCAATCGGGTGAGCTTGCGGGGCCTTGTTCCCAATTTTCCATTGGGGTGAGCTTTCAATATATTGAAATATACCAAAAAAAAATAAAAAAAATATTCCTTTTTGTATAAACAATTAATTAACGTATTTAAATAAACAAAAAAAACTGAAAATGATTTAAACACAAAATGTATCACCTTAAAAATGATGTAACAAAATTAAATTCACGAAATAATAATAAAAATGGAAAATTAAACGGTGTTTTATTAAATTGAAATTTGTTATCTAAAATCAGAGAACCCTGTATTTTATAGAGCCATAATCAAAAAATCTGAGCTTTTATAAGGGAATTAGAAACCAGGGCCCCTATTTGTGAATACGAATTCGAATAAACGAACGACGTTTTCGAGCCATCGGTATTTTTGAATTCGAACACGAATAATTTTGAAAGAAATACGAATTGCTACGAAACGAATATAAATTTCCCTTATCTACCAATCCGTTTTCGACCATTATTTGTACGTTCATGGACGGATTTATGTACGTTGAATAAATTGTTGACGAATCCATATAAAAAGGAAGAATGTAGTTTAATAAGTAAGATGCTATTTGAGGAGGGGATAATTTTTACTTATATATGTAACCATTAAATAAATAATTTTACAAGAAAAGCAATAAATTGAAAATTGGTAAATGGACCAAGCCGGTTAGACAATGTAAACACAGGCGAAATATGAAAATTTCAGCAAATAGTAAATAGAGATACATATTTACACGTACAAAAATATTATGTATTTTGAAATATTATGCACCAATGAAATATAATATACATAATTGAAATAAAACTATTGTGTCTGTTTAATAAAATAAAAAATTTATTTTCCCAAATACAATATTTATGATTTAGCTCAATAACACATTTTGAACACATCCATTTTTACGATGTACACCTAAAAGCACGACTGTATGAAGCAATTTATCATCAGCAACTTTAATTCCGTACAGAAGACACAAATAATAATATTCTTTATAATAATTATTTAGTAGAAGACATATCCACAACACAAATCAAAAATCTTCAAACTGCGAGACAATCGGCAAAACAATATGCATACGTCAAAAATTCATCAAGGTTTATATTTTTCGTATAGGTTTACCCAAAAAGAAGAATTTCGCTTTTGATTATTTAACAGTGTATATTTTTATTTTCGATCGAATTCCAAAATACCAATTCTTACTCGAAACGAATACACCATTCGTTTGAATGACGAAACGAAACGGATTCCCAAATAGGGCCCCAGGAAAAAACGAAACTTTTCATAGTAAAACACACAAAACATATGGGAAATCACTTTTTTTCCTAAGACAAATTTTTAAATGAAAATCTTACAAATTCTTAAGTATGATTGTTGAGATACTTTCATAAATGTTTGAATTTCAACATATATGAATATCGTTTAAGTAAATCGTTTTCATTTTCTTGTAATAATCGATTTATTTAAACCAAAACATTAAAAGAAATTCATAACATCAGCATTCTGGTCAAATTGAAATAAAAGCTTACTACGATTCGTTTGGTCATTAAGTCAATATACATTACATAGATGGCAGTGATGGCCGTAAAAATTTGGAAAAATCGTACCAAAAATTACCAGCTGGGGAAATTTCAAGTTCAAAAATTGTAGAAAAAGCAAAACGAATTCACAAAATATAGGAACGTGTGATAATTTTGTTATTAAATAATTTTTTTTCGTATTTTTCTGTAACCATTTTAGACATCTTACGTACACTAGTAAAACTAAAGATAAATTTAGCAAGTATTATTTTAATTTGTCAGAGCCAACTTTGATGTATTTTTCAAAATGAAAGTTCGATAAAATATATTTTAGAAATAACTTAATTTTAATATTTCTGCAATTAATATTTACTTAATACCAATATGGCCTTCTTGTATTATTATGTATTTGTATATTTATTTAATAATAAGAACAGTCACTGAATCAAACACTTGAATTATTTTGTATTTTATGATTATGATTATAATTTATTTTATTAATTCATTCGAAGTACATTATTTATTGTTAACCAGGGAAGAACGTGTATACCTTCATTGTTACATGACCGGAAGGACTCTTTCTTCTTTTTCTGACATAACTGATATTTCTGAAAGTTGAACTAACAATTTAAGGTTGAACTAACAATTTATGGTTGAACTAACACTTTGGTCCAATGAACATTATTCATTGCAACAGCTCTTCCCCTCGCAAAATTTACATTTAATATACATCTTTAAATCTCTTAAACTAACATACATTTTAACATAACATAAAATATAATATTAATAATTTAATAATACGATGATTATTTTATAAGTTCAATTTCATAGGTTTTTTAATTACCCGGTTCGATCTCGGTGTTGCTTGTTCAATTATTTTGCTACTTTCAATATTATTACTCTTATCTATAATCTTATCAAGTTTTTCTGGCACATTTCTAATATCTGAATCGAAAATATTTTGTTCAACATTATCAGCAATATTATCATTGTTTTTAATCAATTTCTGATTGTCAAAGATTGTAATGGGTAACGACATATCACCTGATTCAGTATCCTCAAACACCGAACTTTTTGGAAGACTAACGATATTATCAGCCTCCTTTAAACCATTTGAAAATCCATTTTGATCCTCCGAACCTGCATTTGGTCCAACCAATCGCATTTGATCAATATGCCTTTTCCACTTCCTACCATCATCAAGATGTATGACGTAATGTAAACTACCTAATCTTTCAATAATATTTCCGAATTTCCACTTAATAGTGTTAGAGATGTATTCCCTTACAATAACTCGATCCCCGATATTAAATTTCCTAAATTTATGGAGTATCTCTTCCCCTTGTTTTGAATTTGAAGGTATCATGAGATCGATTCTAGATCGTATTTGTCTCTTAAAAACTAGCATAGATGGTGTTTTTTCCGTAGCCGGATGTATCGTTTTACGGTAAGTTAACAGTATATTGCATAGGGCTGTATGAAACTCTTTGTCGTTCTCGCAATTTAACGACTTTAATTTCGCTTTAATGGTCTGGACATACCGCTCTGCCTGTCCATTTGTAGATGGATGGTATGGTGCTCCCATTCTATACTTATTTCCATTCATTTTCAAGAAATGTTGGAATTCTTGTGAAATAAATTTAGTACCGTGATCGGTAACAAAATCCGATGGTATACCAAATGTACTAAAAATTTCCCGAAGGTTCTTGATAGTAATTTCGATAGTGATATTCTTTATTAATCGAATTTCAGGCCATTTCGAATATGCATCGACCAAAATTAAAAAATATTTCCCTTTAAAAGGACCTGTAAAGTCACAATGAACTCGCTTAAATGGTGTGTCGGTCGGATTCCAGCAATGTGGTACAGTTTTTGGAGGGTTGGATTGTATGACACTACAATCCGGACAATTTCGAACAATGCACTCTATATCTTTATCGATATTGGGCTACCCGTTCATCCTAACTATTCCAAAATGTGTGGAATGTAATTCATCCAAAACCCTTTTCCGCAATTCGTTTGGTATGTAAACTTGAATACCTCGCAGCAAGCACTCTTTTTGAAGTGTAAATTCTGATTGATTAATTCCAAATCTATCGCGACTATCCAATTCATGACCATTTTTAAGACCTTCAATCAGTTTATGGATACTCTTATCCGAATATGTATATTTGCCTAATTCTTCGACAGTCACCGGTAAAGTTTCTATCATGTTTAATTCAATTATATCGATTTCATCCGGTTGATTTGTAGCGTCTGTAGTTGGAAGTCTAGATAATGTGTAGTTGGAAGTCTAGATAATGTTGCTAGCAGTAATGTCAAATTTGGGTCATAATGCACCAAAAAATGTTCACTTTGCATCTTTGATTTAACTAATTGAAACGACTTTTGACAATCTTTATTACAAAAGAATTTAACTTCATTTTTCATCAAATTATTAATAGGGTACAACACTGTACTTAAATCTTTAAAGAATCTCCCATAATAATTTACCAATCCCACATAAGCACGTATTTGATCCTTATTCTGTGGAATGGCCAAGTTTTGGATGGCATCGATTTTCTCTTTCATTTTGTGGATTCCAAATTTATCAACCATGTATCCACAGTATTGAATGTTATCCTTGAAAAATTCGCATTTTTCCAAGTTTATTCTCATATTGTAATGGTTTAACCTGTTCAATACTTCATTTACTCTTTCAAGGTGAGAATCATCGTTTGGTCCCGTAATCTTAATGTTATCCAAAAAAACTGTCACACCTGGAATATCTTGTAATATCTGTTCGATATGGCGTTGCCATATCGCAGGTGCAGACGCAATTCCATACATTAACCGTATAGGAGTATAGAGGCCTTTATGCGTATTTAATATTAAGACTTCATGGTCTTCGGGTACTATTTCAAGTTGCAAATATGCCTTAGTTAAATCTATCTTTGTAAATTTGTCTCCTCCCGCCATTGATGAAAATAACTCCTCAATAGTCGGCAAAGGATGTTCATCTACAATTAAATTGGGGTTCACGGTGATTTTATAATCTCCGGAAATACGTATTTTATTATTTGCTTAGGAACTGGGACTATCGGTGTCGCCCAACGACTGTAATCCACTTTTACTAAAACACCATTGTCTACTAACTCAGACAATTCTCCTTCCACTCGACCTTTCATCGAAAACGGAACCTGACGAGCTTTGCAAAATTTCGGAATTGTGTCAGGTTTAAGTGTCAATCTAATTTGAATACCGTTTATTTTACCGATCGACTTATCAGAAATATTAGGATATTTTAACATGATATTCTCTTTCTTCAGGTCTTGGAGAATCTTCTGTGATAATATGGAAGAGGTATCCGAAACCTCCCGCCTTAGGAAGATTCTTTCCAAAAGTACATCTAGTCCTAGTTTTTTTTGATAAAACCGGACAGATCTTGGACAACTTCTAGTGGAGAATCTCTGGAGCTTCTCTTCGAGACACACTTCCCAGGGAGCTTTGAAGACCTGTTGGTGCGTAGCAATCATCAGGAATCACTGTCAGTAACCACAGAGGATATCGTAACCAGAAAACGGATCCTATGGGCACTGAGGGGTTTTAAACCATTTAAATCGGCTGGTCCGGATCAAATTATACCAGCGGAACTTCAAAACAACTCAGTAATTATTCTTCCCTACCTGGAAGCTATATTCAAAGGGTATTTGAAGCTGGGCTATCCTAGGTACTGTACGGAAGTCAATGTGGTGTTCATATCGAAAGCGGGGAAAAGCTCACATGTCTATCCTAAGGACCTAATACCAATAACTCTATCATCCTTTCTTTTGAAAACCTTGGAAAGGCTGCTGGATGTATACATCAGAGATAAAATAGGTGCCAGGAAGTGGGCATCGTCTCAGCATGCGTACACAAAGGGTAGATCTGTGGACACTGCTCTGCACGCCTTGGTGTCTACGATTGAGAAATCGATTAATTCGAAGGAATTCTGTTTGGTGGCCTTCCTGGATATAGAGTGCGCCTTTAATAATGTGAAAGCGGAGGCAATCAAGGAGGGATTGTCATTTTTGGAGGTGGACGTTCCTCTGATAGGGTTAATAAATTATATGCTGGGAAGCAGGATTGTTAGCTCGAAGTTGGGGGACTCCACCTTCAAGGCGCGAGTAACTAGGGGAACTCCGCAGGGAGGGGGGGTTCTGTCCCCTCTTCTCTGGAACATAGTGGTAAACGGGTTACTACTTGAATTAGAGAGAGAGGGTATTGAAGTTATTGCGTACGCAGATGACGTAGCTTTAGCTGTTACCGGGAAATTCCTGGGCACGATTGTAGACGTAATGCAGAATGCGCTTACCATCGTTACGAAATGGGCTGGCAAATGTGGACTTGGTATTAACCCGTCCAAGACAGAGCTGGTACTCTTTACTAAGAAATACAAAATCCCGGTAGTTGTCCCTCCTAGCTTAAATGGCACGAGACTTGCTTTTACTGATAGAGCTAGATATCTGGGCATTATCTTGGACAGTAAGCTTAGTTGGAAGCCCAACATGTTGGAGAGAATAAACAAAGCTACTATTGCTTTGTACTCCTGTAGGAACGCCATTGGTCATAGATGGGGTCTGAAGCCGGAGCTGGTACACTGGCTCTACACCGCCGTAGTGAGACCTGTATTCATGTACGGGGTGGGTGTTTGGTGGCCAGCTCTGGACAAGGTAACTTACAAAAGTAAGATTGAGAGAGTGCAAAGAACGGCCTGTATGTTTGTTAGCGGGGCATTGAGGTCGACACCGACAAGTGCCTTAGAGGTTATGTTGCACCTTCTTCCGGTCGACATTTTTGGCAAACAGATGGCGGCAAATACGGCTGTATGACTTGCAGCCGTCTCTCAGTGGAGGTGTCTAAGTATAGGACACTCTACTATCGTCAGATCGTTGAAGGATGAGCTGGCGAATCTTGACTACATTAAACCTACTCTACGCTTCGAGAAGCGATTTCGGACCTCCTTCCCTTCAAGGGAATCCTGGAGGGATAGACCGTTATCGGAAACCGAAGCGTTGCAATTCTTCACAGATTGCTCCAAACACTTAGGTAAGTTCAGGATGGACTGCCTCTCGGATCTCGAAAATATTAAAGTGCGGGACGTCTTACGCTACATTAGTAGCTCGAAATGGTTCCAATAGGGGTAAAAGGGGATACATCCTGTGGTATCACAATAGACCGTCACCGGTCTAAGTGTGCGTAAGCAGCTACTCCAACCTAACCTAACCTACACACAAAAAAAAAATAGATATTTGCCTGGTATCCGAGATCCATTTTACCAAAACTTCATATGTTAATATACGAGGATACCATTTTTACCACTCCATCCACCCAGCAGGAAATGCTAGAGTTGGATCAACAATAATAATTAAAGGTAACATCAAGCATTATGAACTTATGATTGAAACCGCAACTATGCAAGTTATGTCTATTAAAGTACAAATAAACAATAATAAAGAATATGGCGTCTCTTCAATTTACTGTCCTCCACGGTATAATTTAAATGAGGAAGGCTACACCACCTTGTTAAAATCGCTAAGACCAAATTTCATCATTGGAGGTGATTTCAACGCGAAAAATACCTATTGGGGATCCAGTCTTACAACCACTAAACGAAAGGAGCTCTGTAAAGCAGGATGAGCACTTAATTGCGAGTTTTATTCTGGAAACACGTCAATGCACTGGCCGGTGGATAGGAATAAAATAAGTGACCTCATAGACTTTTATATAACAAAAGGAATATGCGAGAACTACATTTATGTTGAGAACAGTGAGGAATTCTCGTCTGATCATTCACCCGTTATCATGACTATCAGCTCAACTGTAGTTAATAAAGACAGTCCGCCTGGGTTAACAAACAATAAAACTAATTGGGACCTATTCCAGGAACTTATTAATTTAAATATTGAACTGCAATTGCCAATTAAAACACCGACACAGGTAGAAGAGGAACTTGAATTCAAAGCAGCTTAGAAGAGTACTCCTACTAGCCACAAGAATATGTATAAGGCTCCAAGCTATCCTCTGGATGTCAGAGAATTGGTTTGAGAGGAAACGAAAGCACGAAAAGCCTGGCAGAAGAATCGTGCACCGCAAAATAAAAAATACTCGATTATCTATGTAATAAACTGAAAAATCTAATCAAGGAAATTAAGAACACCACAATCAACAAAATACTTATGTAGCCTAACTTGAGAAAATTATACTGAGTACTCGCTTTGGAGAGCTACAATACCTTTGAAGAGACCAAAAATGCAGGTGCTATCAATTAAATTTGATGATTGAAGCTGGGCTAGAAGCGCAAAGCAAAAAGCCACGCTGTTTGCTGAATGCCTGGAACAAACCTTCCAACCTCTGCCCAGACAATCAGTAGATGAAAATATAACTCCAGTAAACAAAGTGGATGAACTTGATATACGTAAAGTTATACTACAAGAGCTGAGAGAAGTAATCAACATCTTATATGTAAGAAAATCTCCTGGATACGATCTAATTACAGGCCAAATAGTTAAAGCATTACCTGAAAAAGGACTAAGAAAATTACTCCAAATAATCAACGCAATGTTCAGTCTGAAATATGTCCCAAGCCAATGGAAGGTAGCAGAGGTTATCATGCGATACCAAAACCAAATAAACCAGCGATTTCTTTGCTTCCAATAATTTCAAAAATTTTCGAAATACTTCTGCTGAAGAGGTTAAAACCAATAATAGAAGAAAGAAGTCTAATTCCTCCACATCAATTTGGATTTTTGAGAAAATTACTCCACTATAGAACAAATGCATAGAATTACAAACGTAGTTGAAAATGTACTTGAAAAAAAGAAAATATGTCCCAATATCTACTTGGATGTAGCTCAGGCTATTAACAAAGTGCGGCATCAAGGACTAGAATTTAAACTGCATAGAGATTTACCAAAGCAGTTTTATCAGCTTTTAAAATCTTACATAACCGATCGTTACGTCCGGGTTAAATATGAAGGAGAATACTCTGAATTAAAGAAAACTTCGCAGGAATATCGGAAGGCAACGTCCTAGGGCCAGTACTGTATCTTCTCTATACACGAGATCTACCAAATTCCGATGAAACAACCATCGCAGCATTCGCTGATAATACTGCAATCCTTCCAATTGGTAACACCATAGAAGAAGCGACAAGAAATCTTCAGAGATCCACTAACACAGTGAGCAACTAGGCGAAAAGGTAGCGAATCAAGCGGAATGAAGCGAAATCAGTACATGTTAACTTTACAAACCAAAAAGTTAACTGGATACCGGTGGAACTTAAAATTAACTGGATACCGGTGGAACTTAACTCGCAACAACTTCCCCATGCAAATACGGCGAAATATCTTGGCATGACTCTCGATGCTAAGTTAAAGTGGAAAGAGCACGTGAAAAAGAAAAATGAAGAATTAAACATCAAATATAGGAACATGTACTGGCTCATAGGAAGGCGCTCTGAGCTAACGTTACAAAACCAATATGGAGCTTTGGGGTTATGCCAAGAAGACCACCATTAAAATAATTCAAGGTTTCCAAAATAAAGTCCTACGTGGCATAGTGAATGCAGCGTGGTAGAGATTTAAAGACGGAATACGTCAGCGAATAAATTGAAAGACATGCGAAACAACATTTGGAGCGTCTTATTCAACACCAAAATGACGATATCCGTAGTATGCTGGAAAACACCAATTTAGTGAGACCAAGGTGAGACGGCTTCGTCTTTCGTCCCTCTCTTCAAATTGGAACCGCTAAATTAAATTAAATTTCAAACATATAGGAAATAGCTAATGGGCTACATCCCTATAAATATTAACCACATTTATTAAAGATAAATTACTAGATGATTGTGAATCAGTTGTAATAAATTCATTAAAAAAAAAAAAAAAAATATCTCTTATATTGGTATTAAATAAATATTAATTCCAGAAATAATAAAGTTGAATTATTTCTAAAATATATTTTTCGAACTTTCATTTTGAAAAATACATCAAAGTAGGCTCTGACGAATTAAAAAATGTTTAGAGAAAACAAATCACAAAATTATCATACGTTCCTATATTTTGTGAATTTGTTTTGCTGTTCTTACAATTTTTGAACTTGAAATTTCCTCTGTGGTAATTTTTGGTACAATTTTACCAAATTTTTATGGCCATCACTGGCATCTTTATAATGTATATTGACTTAATGACCAAACGAATTGTAGTAAGCTTTTATTTCAATTTGACCAGAATGCTGTTTTTATGAAATTTTTTTTATATTTTGGTTTAAATAAATCAGTTATTACACGAAAATGAAAACGATTTACTTCAACGACATTCGTGTACCTATGTTGAAATTCAAATTAAAAATTTGAAACGGTTTCATTTAAAAATTTTTCTTATGAAAAAAGATATGAAATTTCGATTCACGGACAATTCGTAGAAAAGCAATTCGTAGAAAAGCAATTCGTAGAAAAATAATTCGTAGAAAAGCAATTCGTAGAAAAATAATTCGTAGAAAACTTATTCGTAGAAAACTTATTCGTAGAAAAAAATAATGGTCGGAGGGTTTTTTAAGGCGCGCGCCTTAAAAAACCCTCCGACCATTGTTTTTTTCTACGAATTGATTTTCGGTTACAATTACAATTTAATTTGTGTTTTTCTACTCTTTTGTTTAATTCTATAAATATATAAAATTTTAAGAAACGTATGAATTTATTACGAATTTCTTTTTTATCTATGAATTGATATTACTTATTATTTCGAATTATTTTCTTTCTACTTACAAAAATTATATTTTAAATAAAAAAAAAAAAAAATAAAAAAAAAATAAAAAAAAAAAAAATAAAAAAAATAAAAAAATAAAAAAAAAAAATAAAAATGGAGCCATATTCCCAACACGTTCCCGCCGTTGGCTCTGAGTTACCCTGAGATTGGGTACCTATCATTTTATAAGAACGAGAATTTTTTTTAGTATTATTTTATACGAATTTCCCGGATAATTGGTTTTCTATGAATAGCTTTTCTACGAATTGTATTTCTACGAATTGCTTTTCTACGAATTGTTCAAAATTGCTTTTCTACGAATTATTTTTCTACGAATTGCTTTTCTACGAATTGTCCGTACACCGAAATTTCCCATATGTTTTGTGTGTTTTACTATGAAAAGTTTGGTTTTTTCCTCGTTCGTTTCTAATTCCCATATAAAAACTTCGTTTTTTAGACTATGACTTTTAAAAATCAAGGTTGATTTGATTTTAGACGACAGTCACAGAATTTCGTTTCAATATTCTTTTGTTATTTTTTTCGAATCTTACCCTGCCTAAAAAAGTTTCACTGCAATAAAAAATGTTCGGTGTCTTCAAAAAATAATAATTTCCTTAGTAATCCAAGTAGTCTAAAATTGGTTACATACATACGTTGTTTATGTTTATATTTTCTGAACAGCTGTTTATAGTATTTTTTTAGACTTATGTAAGGTCAAGGACAGCCAAACAATAACAATCACTATATTTTTATTTTAATTGATTAAATTTTGATTCACTCAAACATTTTGTAGCGAGAAAGTTTAGTGTTAGGAGAAAATATTGTGCGTATAAAAAAATTTACCAAGTAATATTATTAGTCAGAAAAGAAATCCAATTGACATGAAAATATTTTGGGCGTCGTTTTATCGAATGATTGAAATTCATCATGCATAAGCTAAACGCTTTGTAGTTTAGTTGTTAGTCTTGCTAAACAAACATTATACTGCCTCGTTGAATTTTTTATGTTTTATTGATTATAATTTATAGTCATACGAAAACTGAAAAGTGTATATACATTTTTATTTTTTATTTTTTTTACCAATTTTTGCGTCATAACAGGTAATAAATAGTCTTAATCACAAATCACAAACCACAAATAAGTAATTATGTTCTTTTATATTGTTTAAATAAATAAAAATAAAATAAGCTCGGTCAATGTTCGGGAATTATTGGCTTCTTCATCTTACTGTGACGTTAGATGGAGAGGCGACAAAATATTATTTGTTGTTGTCACTCCTCAAATTATTCTATTAAGAACGCAAATTTTTTGTTCAAAAAAACGAGACAAGCGTCATGTGAATTGCGTATCTTATAAATGTCTATGGTTGTATTGTGCTTTCCTATTTTAGGATAGATAGTAAGCATCAAAAATAATTAAATTAGGGGAAATTGGTTGATTTTCTTTGGTGCTTATATTCTTTTCTTTCCTCGTTTTTTCATAACATAATTTTTGTGTGTTGGTTATCCTTGTGTTTATAATTTCGCGAGGGTTTATAGAAATATTTGCAAGTACGAATTAAAAATTTAATTAAAATATAATAATATATTATTTAATTAAATTTATTATAATTGAAAGCTCTTTAGTATTTTTTGTACACGCAAGACCATTTTAAAAGGCAAAAAAAAAGACACAAAATTACTCACGTGCGCACTGATGACTAACACATCTACCACTACTAGCGATTTGCGGTTATTTTACTGTAAAGCTGTGTTTAGCAAGAAAATCCAAAAATTTGTGACTAACAAGTGGCAAGCGAAAAGATGAAAATTTTCCAACTCACAAGAAAATATGTTGTAAGCGATACCAACGAGATAATACGGTAGTTGGTCACATATTTTTGGAATCTTCTAGCTAAACTCAGCTTCAAGTCGCGGTTGGCGGACAAAATCTACGTTCTGTTGTAATTATAATTTTTACTTTTAGTTAAATGATTAATATTTATTTTTTAATCTAATACACAAAATAATTATAATAAATTTATTTATTTTTGTTCATTACAGGCCTTGGCTTACTCTCTAATTGGTTGTTTATACAATGACCGAAGATTCCGATTTACTGTCTGAGGGAGGAAGTAATTTATTCCGTCCCTTTACCCGAGAATCATTATTGACAGTAAAATCACGTGTTTCAAAAGAAAATGAAAAACAAAAGAAGTTGGAAAGGAAGAAAACCGATGACAAGGTAATTTTTTAATATTAATTATTTATAAAATTGCTATACATAGCATAAATGCTATTTATTAATTTCGTAACTATGCACAATACATAAACATTATATTTATATTTTATTAACTAAATAAAAATGTTAGGGCTAATTATAGACCTTACTTATAATTCTACGTTAATTAAAAATTTATTTTAATTTAGTTTAATATAAAAATGTTTCTCCTAATTTTCGATATTGTGCACCATTCCCATGGAGTTTTTTTTACGTCGTTTTCGATTCGTCTTCTACTTTGTCGACTTTTGACAATGGATTGCTTTTTTGGGTGAATCAAAAACGACATTACTAATAATAAAACAATTTTAAATTTAAACTTGGGAATTGGTAATTGAACTATTTTGTCAGTATTCTAGCAGTTGGAAATTTTTTTTTCCAAAAATGCATTCTGGCTATTGGGAATTTTTGAATGTAGGGAAAAATAATTCCATTTTATGTAAGTTTTGACGTTTATTTTTCCCTAAATCTGGAAGAAACTGATTGTTTTGTGTGTTTTCATTATTTTATTTACAACGTAATATCGGTAGAGTTTTTATTTTATATAAAATAAAATTTTTAGATAATGGAAGCTGCAAAATTCGAAAGTGTTTTTCCCATTGGAAATTATTCCCAATTACTCCAGAATACAATTTTGGGAATTAGGGAATAAAAAATTCGGAATTGTTGAAGTTTGTAAATATAGCAATATTTTTCCCAATTCCCAGGGAATAGCCAGAATAGGGCCACTGGGGTACGTAAATTTAATATTTTCTATGAATTAAAAATTAGACGCTACACAGATTTTTGAATTTGTAATGATAATGTCATCGAACATAATTTTTTATAATATTGTTATAATTTATAAATATAGTTAACCGGATTCTTTGAAAACCCTTTCTGGCATGCTTCTTTGAATAATCTTTTATTTTTCTGAACTTCTCGATATACTGTTATGGAACTAATGCTGATCTTTGGTGATTGTGTGTTAAGGTTGCTTTTCCTTTTTTATGATCCTTGGTGGTGTTGGATTACTAATTTTCAAAACTAATTTTTCTTGGTTACTGTAGAAAAAAATGTTTTGGTTTTATTTATAGGTTCCTCCGTAGAATCGCTCTAACTATCGTCGCTTTCAAGTGTTAATCCCGCTGTATTAGACGCATCATTAACGCTCTTCATAATTTCATCGTTAGTTAACTCATGTGAGATTAGAAGGTAATTATCGACATCCACGTAATCCTGAAAGGTGATACCAGGCGCATCGACTGATCTCCACAAATCTTCCAATTCAGTATTAATCTCATTTTGCTCTGATTCACCATCAATGAATTCAATTTCGATGTGGTCAGCTTCTGATTCAAAAAGCTGGGTTTTAAGAAAACATTTCAGAATGGTTGACCCCGAACATCCAACCAATCCGCTGTTAATAGCTCACAACCTTCTTTTACATTAGGTTTGGTATCACTCAATAAATTTAGGAATAATTTTTGAAATAATTTTTTTTGGAAATTAATTTTAATGCCTGGATTATTCCCAAGTCAAGGGGTTGCAAAACAGCTGTGCAGTGAGGTGGGAAATATTTAACATTAACATTTGTCAATCGACAATTAAAGTTATGAGCAGTACAATTGTCTATGAGCAGCAGAGTTGCATTACAACAAAACAACAAGGTAAGTCGTTGATTAGTTTAGCTGATAAATTACAGCAGTTTCGTCGCGTTAAAAATGTCCCTCTTGTCATAATCTTTTAAAATTGTTTGAATTTCACCTTAAAAGAGTATACATGGTTTTTTGTATTAACTGTGCGCCATTCATTCACTTTATCCAGTGGTACACTTTTTTCTTCACCGCAAATTATCTTAAAAGAAATGCCAAATCCCCTCACGAAAACGATTTAACCAACCAACAATACCCTGAAAATTTCCATGGCCAAACAATTTGTATAATTCTAAGGCCTTTTCACGAATTAGAGGGCCATTGATAGGAATGTTTCTGGATCGCACTTCTTGAAACCATATGAAAACAGCCTTATCGACGTCTTCAAATTTAGCTGCTCTAATTTTCTTTCGTTTTGGACCAATACCGCCGTCTCTAATTTGATTTTCAATTTTATGTCGATCTTTAATAAACGTAGACAATGTTGACGGAGCGATATTAAATTCTTTCGCCACACTATGTTTTGCCTAACCAGAATCAATTTTTTCCAAAATTTTTAATTTCTGTTCCAACGAAAATTGTTTTAGTTTAAAATTATTCATTTTACATAAACTGTGATTTTCCTTATTACACAAAAGATTCAGGCAAAGAACAACTATCACAACATGTACTAAAATATTGATTGTCAAAAATATGCCTAAGGAAATTGTACTAGATGAGAGAATTACATGTATTGACAGATAGACTGACAGACAGACACCGTTTCGAAACCCACTGTTTCGGACTCTGAGGACCTCAAAACAGATAAATCTCTACAAATCTCAAGTTCCAAAATTTTCATGATTACTATTTACTAGAGTAAAAGAAAGTAATTATGTTCGGTGACATTGTCATTACAAATTCAAAAATCTGTTTAGCCTATAATTTTTAATTTTTTCAAGCTGCTTACATGGTACAATTCTGGTGATAAAATGTACACCACAAAGTTAGCTGCACGAGTTAAATTATTTTCAACTAGAACAAAAAAATTGATCAGGGTTAACAACATAATGTAACCAAAGTGCTTCACAGGATACAATTTTGGTTCATAGGGCACAAATTTAACCCGCAGGGTTACAAACCTAGCAACTATTTGGTTACGTATTCAGCTCAAGTAACTTAACTTCGTGGTATACATTTTTTCACCAGAAATGTCCATTTAAACACCTTCAACGGAATTGTTTTCCTTTCTTTGTGACATTTTCAATGACGGATGAAAAAAGGAATTTTGTTGTTTAAAGTTGTTTGATTTATATTAAATTAAACTAAAAATTTTTAATTAATTTAGAATTGTTAATAAGGTCTATAACTAGCCCTGGCATTTTCGTTAAAATAAACTAAATATTTAATGTTAAAAATTAAAATAATTTAACTTACGTTTCCCGTTAAAAAAAAAAACAAAATAAATAATTTTTAAGAAAGTCCAAAGGCGGAATCACAGTTGCTTTCGTTCGTTCGTTCATTCGTTCTGATTTTTTTTTTATTTTTTGAATCAATCGTGCTCCTTGAACATTTTTCGTTCGTGTTCCTTTGATTGGATAAAACAAATTATCAACGAATGAACGAAAACATAACTCTCCAAGATCTTTGTTGCTCCTCCAATGTGCCATTGAATCTTTCCACCATTCCGTCGGACTGTGGATGTATAGGCATTGTTTTCGTTTTATTTATACCACCGCTTCGAAATTCCTTCGTTGTTCCGAATGAATCTCCATCGGTACTCCAAATCTGTTAATCCAGTTGTTCACCACGGCATCAGTACTGCTATTGTTTCCTTCATCATTAGCACATACTTAATGCCGCTCCCAGTGCTGGCAAATGGCCCTGCTGCATCCATTGCGATTTCGTCGAATGGTGCTCCCACGTTATATTGTTTCATAGTTCGCCTTTTATGCGTCGGTCCCCTTCACAGCCGCACATCATTTTACATCGAGTTTACATCCTGCCCACTGGAATCGTTGATGTATCTTGGCTAGTGCTTTATTAATTCCTAGGTGGCCCCCACTTACTCCTCCGTGATACTCCTTCAGGATTTTTCCAATCCGGATCCAAGTGGCCCGGTGTTCCTTTTTCTTAAATTCCATGATTATCGATAAATTCGTGTCGCGTAATTGCTCATTTCTGATCTTTCGTCAGTTCACTTCGGTATTTTCGTGTCCCCTTCCCTTCCGGTGTTCAATCTGGAAATCGTAGCTTTGAAGACGTTCGATTCAAAGTGCGGCTTGTTCCCCGGATTTTTGAATTGTAGCAACCACCGTAAAGCTCCATGATCTGTCCGTAAATGGAATTTTGGCCATAGAGGTACTTATAAAAATGCTTAACACATTCTACTATAGCCAATAGTTCCTTCCGTGTTATGCAATAATTACGGTCCGGTTGTGATAATGTTTTGGAATAGTAAGCAATAACTCGTTCTGGCCATTAGTTTCCTGTGATAACGCTCCTCCTATACCGTTATTACTCGCATTGGTGTCCAAAATAAATTTCACGTTGGTTATGGCGTACGCGAAATGCTTCTTTCTGGTCATTCTTCCATTGGAATGGCTTGTTCTTGTTAGTTAACTCGTGTAAACTCTTTGCGACATTGGCAAATCCTAGCACGAGTCGTCTGTAATAGGTGCATAATCCCAGACAGCTCCGTCATTCATGTTAATTTTTAGGTCTAGGCCAATCCTTTATCGCTGCGATCTTTTCTTCGTCACTGTGAATTCCATTGCTCGTATTTCTGTGCTTAACTTTAATCTGGCAGCCTGTATACGATCCAAAATCTCTGCCAAGTTTCTTAGATGCTCATCGAAATCCTTAGCCATGACGATGCGCTCCATTAATCGTTCAAAAGTCACAGGGGCGTTACATAATCCGAACGGCATAATATTAAATTGCCAAAATCCTTTACCCAGACTGATCTTCCACCTGCCAATAGCTGCTTTGTAGATCTAATTTCAAAAATATTCGAGCACCCGATAATGTGTCTAATGTGTCGTCGATCCATCCTTGCGATGGGTAGCTATCTTTTTTGTTTTCGGTGATCAACGCAGAATCTCATCCTACGGTCCTGCCTGTTGCCTACATATCTATTATGATCTTCTCGTCCACTTCTTCTTGTTTTGCCAATGGTAACCTCCTGGGTGCTTGGCGAATATGGTTTCATCTTATCAGAGAGATTTGGAGCCCTAATTGATAATCTATAGCCATTGTCTAATTTAACTAGGGCCTTACCCATCATAATTTCTTTGGATCCGCTCTCCTCTTGCTTATCGCTGGCGGTTGTACACCTCTATATAACTCAGATCTTTACAGACAATCGTAAGATTTGCTCCCATATCCAGGGTGATGATGCTGTCTGTACCATCAATGTTGTCTTTGGTTATTAATCTGTTACCGCCTCTTACTACTCTCGAAATGCGGATGGTTATGGGGAAATCGGTTGTGGGAGTCAGCTTCTGTCCCTTTAAGCTGACTCTTTTTAGTTTAACGGCTCGATCGTCATTTGGTCCTTCTGCTTGGCCACTACCTGATCTCCCTTTTTATTTCCGATCTTATCGCATGTCCAACACTTAATTTTATTGCTTCCGTCTTGGTATATTGGCTCCGACTGGCGTCGATTTTCACTCGGCCTATTGTCTTTGGCGATTTGGTGATGGCTTATGCAGTCTGGTTCGTCAATGCACAAGCGATGGTTTCTGCAAAAGTTGTTTTAGGTGACAACATCAACGGCGTGCGTGTTAATGGATCTCGACTGCGTCCATTTTAAGCCTTTCCATGCAATCGGCCCTCTATGTGCTAGATGTACTAGTTGCACAATTACAGATGAAAATTCTTGTAGCGACTCCCCTGCCTTATGATACCGACTTTGAATTCCATCCGATAGATCTCTCGCTTATGCGGTTCCTGCTGCACTTCCGATCCATTGCCTTCATAGTTTCTTGATGATTATTATGCTCTGCTTGAAATTCCGCTGGTAATTTATGTTCGACCCGTTTGCAATTTATGTTCAACTTCCGTTTTAACACTTTGTATTTCTGTTTGCAATTTCTCTACTTCACCTTGTAGAGTATTAGAAATTTATATCAATTTCTCATCTATTCCCTTTTAACCATTTGCAATTTCCTGGATTAGTTGTTGAATTTTTTCCATTCGTTGCCCCATTTGGTGTTTAATTTGATGATGGATATCAACTTTTTGCTTATCCATAATCGCTCATTTTTGAGATGTAACCCTAACCACAGATTGCAGGCGCAAGCTACTTTTGGAGTTATATTAGTGAAAGACATTGCCTTACGGATAGCAAAAAAGTCTTGGGGAAGTCGTCGCCATTTTTTTAAAGTTTTTAATTATATTTAATTAACAAAACATTAAATTTTGTATTGAAATTTTCTTTTATATTTTAATCTAGACAAATGACGATGATGAACGGCCACAACCGGATCCTACCCTCGAACAGGGAGCAAAGTTGCCTTTTCGAATGCAGCGCAGCTTTCCTCCGGAAATGACCTCCACTCTTCTTGAAGATATTGATCCATTCTATGCGAATCAACGGGTGAGTATTTCTTAATTAAATTACTTTTAGAGAAAAAAATGTTTGGCATTTTTATTGCTAAAATCTAACTAAATTTTTTACTGGAGAATTTGCACGGTGATAATATGAAGTGAGTTAGTCTTTATGGATGTTAAGGACCGCATTAAAATATTAAATAGTGTTAGATGCTTTCACAAATTCAACAATTTCCGCAGATATTGCAGTGATTATTGCTGTCAGCTCTAAATATTGCAATCTAAAAAGTTTTTATCTAGTTATTTTTACCAAAATATGTAGCTGGGCAAAAAGTATCAAGTTGATCCAAAAACAGTCAAGAAATATTTACAAGAAATGAATAGAGAACGCAAACACAAAAGGCAAACAATCAGCTATAACCAAATATAGAACAAGAGTGCTGTTCCAAACATACATCGACGCTTCTTCAGCTTATAAATTTGTGTTGAACTATGAATCTTGAAGGTAATGAATGTCAACCGAAATAATAATATGAATCTCCCAATCGAGTGGGATATATAACGGGAATATATGCTAAATGTGCTTCGTGTTAAAACTTGTACCATCATGATTATGGCTAGATATATAATAAACTTTTGCAAGCAATTGAGTCGGGTGAAGCCCTATGGCGATGCGTGACTTGCAGAAATGCATCTTTGTGTGAAGCTGCTGTGGATTTCGGCTTATGAGTCGGATGATGAAATCAGTTCACTAAAAAAATAATGTGTGTAGCCTCTACGCGCGACAGAAGTGACACTTTTTAAGCTGTAAATTAGTAATTAGTATTTATTAAAATGGTCTGGCTGGCATAAACAGTAAAATGTGTAGCCTTACCGTAGTAAGATTTAAAGAAAAAATTTGATCCTTATAGTTTTATATCATACAAAGATAGAGTAACCAAGTAAACGGCGCAGTGGTTAAAGCTGTGGCGGTTGGATCGGGAGGTACCGGGTTCGAATCCCTATAGGGGCGGGATGCAAAAAGGATTTTTCATCATCTGATTACGAACGGTGATGAAGATGAACACATATATGACCCCCTGTTGAGAGTGCAGAATCCATGGGCCGACCCACCTTTCATGTCAGCACTATAGGTTGGCATGAAGCAATGCAATGTGCAGGTGGTTTAAACGAAAACGGGTCTATAGCCGTACGTCCTCGATTTGGCTACTAAAGGCGTAAGGTAGGACGTAAAAAGCGAACTGCGAAAGAGTTGGGAGTGCCTCAAGCCCCAGAACAGATTGCAGGGATAAAAACAAACAAACAAGACAGAGTAGTAGAAAATTCATACTAGATAACCGCATATTCTACATAATCTAGTTATTTTTTGAAGTGAAACTTTTATAGCCGCGTTATAGCTTTTTAGAATGAGTAGTAAAACCGATGTAACGAAAATTTATCGGTCGCCACTAAAAAAAATAACAAAATTTTAGATACAGACGAATACACCCCATTAAAGAGAAACTACACTACAACGGACATCGACGGGACCAAAAAAGTGGTCCGTTGAAATGGGATTGAAAAAGGATTCTCAAATGATGTTTAGATAAAGTTCTGGAATATGGCCAATTAGGAAGGAACTTGGCCATTTCTTATCCGATTTTGATGAAATGCAGCATGCGTGATTGAAATAGGAATCTAAAATCTAAAATGATTTTTAGATACCATCAAGTTCTGGAATATAGCCAATTAGAAAGGAACTTGGCTATTTCTTATCCTATTTTAATGTAATTCAGCATGTACGATGGAAATGGCATTCTAAAATCTAAAATGATTTTTAGATAAAGTTCTGGAATATGGCCAATTAGAAAGGAACTTGGTCATTTCTTATCCGATTTTGATGAAATTCAAAATGCACGATGGAAATGGGATTCCAAAATGGTTTTTAAATGAAGTTCTGGAATATGGGCAATTAGAAGGAACTTGGGCATTTCTTAACCGATTTTGATAAAATTCAGCATGCACGATGGAAATGAGATTCTAAAATGATTTTTAGAAAAAGTTCTGGAATACGTCCAATGAGGAAGGAACTTAGATATTTTTTATCCGATTTTGATGAAACTCAGCTTTTACGATGGAAATGGGATTCAAAAAATTAGGATGGCTAATTAGGAAGGAACTTGGCCATTTCTTATCCGATTTTGATGAAATTTAGCATGTACGATGGAAATGGAATTCTAAAATGATTTTTAGATAAAGCTCTGGAAAATGGCCAATTAGGAGGGAACATGGCCATTTCTTATCCGATTTTGATGAAATGCAGCATGCATGATTGAAATCGGAGTCTAAAATCTAAAATTATTTTTAGATACCGCCAATTAGCAAGGAACTTGGCTATTTCTTATCCGATTTTGATGAAATTCATCATGCACGATTGAAATGGAATTCTAAAATGATTTTTAGATAAAGCTCTGGAAAATGGCCAATTAGGAGGGAACATGGCCATTTCTTACCCGATTTTGATGAAATGCAGCATGCACGATGGAAATGGGATACTAAAATTAGGATGGCCAATTAGGAAGGAATTTGGCCATTTCTTATCCGATTTTGATGAAATTCAGCATGCATGATTAGGAATCTAAAATCTACAATTATTTTGAGATACCGATAATGGGATTCTAAAATGATTTTTAGATATAGTTCTGGTGCAGTTCCTACTTGGAAGGCTAAATAGGATGCAACTTGCCATTTCTTATCCGATTTTGATGAAATGCAGGAATATCTGGAATATGGCCAAAAGAATTTGGCCATTTTTGTACAAATTTTCATGAAATTTAGTATGTTCGATGGAAATGGGATACCGCAATGGGATAAACTGGTATTAAAATGTGAAGCAATAAATGAAATTTTGCATAATTGTGCTATATTATTTCCAGATCTGTTTGTATGTATGTATGAAAAACTTCAGTTTTCTAAAATGGGGTTTCTGGCGTTATGTACACAATTTTTGGATATCTCTCTCCTCTTGTGCTTCTCTTTGTTGCAACTGGAAAGCGACATAGCTACTTAAAACTTTTAATATTTTATAAACCTTATTTCAATGCCGTATTTAATTTTGCTACCTATAACTCTTAAGCCAAAAATTAATTCCAAAAAAAAATTTCAGTTTCGACATTCATAATTCTGACCCGATATCATTGTACATTTGTTGGCTAACAAAAATTAACAGGAAGAATATAGTAATTAGCTATGGTCTATTAATAATAATAATAATAATAAAGCTCACAAGCCGTCGCATTTATTAATCCAGGGTTATTGTAAAGGTAATCCTAGGTTATTAACCGTTGGAAAAATGAGATTATATCATTGTTCAAAAATACCACAGGGGCAATATTATGCGAATTATTTCTAGTGAGCAATAAAGCTTTACTTTTAGTTGGATTAATGGAAAGTGAATTATTTTTGGCCCATGATGAAATATTCTTAAGATCTGCATTAAGTTGTATAACGATCTCTTCTAATTCTAACAAGTTGTCACCAATATACAATTGCAAATCATCAGCGTAAAGATGAAATCGACAATTTAGAAGCCAAGGAAGGTCATTTACAGAAATGGCAAAAATTAAAGGGCCTAAAATTGATCCTTGAGGCACCCCAGCAAATATATTACTTATGCCAGAAAGATCATCACCAAGCAAGAATGAAGCAACAAAATAGTAGAATCGGAAAACTTATAATATATAACTTTAACTTTTGAAGCAAAAGGATATGATTAACACAATCAAACGCTTTAGAAAAGTTTAATAGGACTAAAATTTCAAATGAATTACCTTTATCATCAACAATATGCACAAGTGCAGTAGTAGTACTATGGCCAGATTTGTATCCAGATTGGAATTTGCATAGATAATTAAAGCTATCGAGGTGCTCAAGAATTGAAGTTGTATAACTTTTTCCATGACCTTGGATAGGGGAGGCAAAATACTAATTGGACGAATGTTACAAATATTAGAAATTACATCCTTTTTAGGTAGGGGAATAATCGATGCCACTTTCCACAAATTAGGATAGACTGATTTTGGGACAGAAACAAATCAATAAATAATTTTACTACTCAGAAGTTTACCATGTCATATGCCATCGAATTAGACTTAACTGTACGAATTGCATTCAATATCTGCATTGCGTTCATCTATACAATCAAAAACAAAAGCATAACTACCAGAACTAATAAAATCAAAATCAAGGCAAAACACCTAAAGATTCGTTAAGTTTACTAATCCCTGCCAAAATTTCATCAGCAGAAAAGTCAATGACTGCTTCAGTCGACTTACATGAAATATCAAGTTTTTCAAATTGCTCCACGGTGTTTTAGGTTTGTGCAAATTTCCAAAAGAGAATACATTTTTAGCTTGATTGAAGCATTTTTTGGTTTTATTTCTAAAATATTTAAATGATTCAAAATCGAGCTCTAATCCAAATATTTTATATTTTGTGACATTAGGGGGACAAGTGGGGCATTTATTTATAATTGTTTTACGAGGCACACAAATAGCATCTAATTTTAAGAAATTTGAATTGAATTCTTCAAGTATATCATTTACATCAGGGTAAAAATTAAGATTTAACCAGTTTCATTGCCTTATAATCAGGAACAACAGTAAAACAAATTTTATCTCTGGTACGACTGAACTTATAGCAGGCAAAAACCAAGTCATGATCAGAAATAGCAGGAACAGCAAGCTGCCCAAAGAAAATAATATTATACTTATCAGCCTCATATAAAATTATCAAATCCAATAGGCTGCTATCCAATCTAGTCGGTTGATAAGGTAAATAAAATAAATTATGTAAACTCAAGTTTATTGGTAATCAACATATTAAAGATAAAATCACCACAACAAATAATTTTTCGTAATGAGATAAATATTCAGAAGAAATTGTGTATAAATTATTAATATCATCAGTACAAGCAGGAGGCGGATTATAAATAACCAAAATAAAAATTTTACCAAATCGCCCAACAAGTTCTAACGCCAAAACTTCAACCTTACCAAAGGCATCCGAGAACAATCAGTCGGCCAAGTATTTGGATCAAGAGCATACCCGTAAATCAGCTTTTATGCCCAATTTGTAGCAAACAAACCTCCAACAATTCAATGTTGTGTTGTTTGGGAATAAGTTTAAATATTTTGGAGTTCAAAATCTCCAAGCATGTTTTAACCATAATTGATATATCATTTTCATTAGTTTGAAGATCAAATTTGGAATGGTGTAACCATACTGAAACACTGGAACCTAAGTGGATGATGTTACCTCAGCAAAGGTTCTCGCAGAGGATGATGTAACAAATTTATGACCGGGTTCGATACAGGTTTCTTGATTCACCATATTAGGACAATTGGTTCGAGTTGGATCGGTAACAGGCATAACAATCGAATCTGAACAATCATCAGTAATGATGCGATCAGAAATGTAAAATTGCGCTGGTTTATTAATAGTAACCTGTGCTTTCTCCTTAATTCTTTTTATTGGGGTTTTTTTTTTTAAAGATCCCATTATTTCACTAAAAATTTTCACCTGTTCACTGTAAATGTCTTTACAACTGTCACAAAACCAAAAAATACTGTCCGAGCCACAAATTACATCAAAAACGTTTTTTTCTCCAATAAAATAATTTTAAAATGGAAAGATTAAGCTAAAAAATGACGTTTGGTTGTTTATTTTGTAAATAAAATAGATGCTTTTAAAACGTCATTTTATTATCAACCTTGCAAAATACCTATAATGAAAAAAAAAACGCGATAACTAAAGTTAGGAATTGATTTATATAAATCCAAAACCTTTTGGATTTACATATTTAAATTATGTGCCGAATTATGTTGTTGTTTTAATTTCTCGTTGAAACATGGCTGTAATTAGAAAATGATAGATGTAAGTTGGTTCGATGCTCTGCACCTTATTAACACTAGGTGCCAAAAATGCCAAACATTATTTTTTGAAAATATTCAAATTAAATGTTCTAAATAATCGTTTAATTAATTAATTAATTTTTTTTCTAATTTTCAGACATTTGTGGTAGTAAGTAGGTGCAAGAATATATTTCGTTTTTCTGCATCAGATGCTATGTTGTTACTCGATCCAATTAACCCGATACGTCGGGGGTCTATTAATATTTTGGTCCATCCTTTATTTTCACTATTCATTATGACAACACTTCTGATTAATTACCTGTTTATGATTATGCCAACAACGCCAATGATTGAATCAGCTGAGTAAGTAACACATTTTTTTAATTATATTAAATTTGTAACAAAAGCAATTTTTTTTTAATTTATAGAAAATATTTACATACTTTTACTTCTGTTAATATTTTTTTTTTTTAAATAATAATTATTTTTATGAGACAAATTGAATCCTTTATGAATTAGATATTGAGCTATAGACTTATTATCAAGCCTAATATTTTATGGACATTTCGAACATAACTATGCAGGATAGACCACTAAACTTGGCCCACCTGAATGAGTGTTTTCCATTTTTTCTGAATAAAGTGCTAACCCCTCACAGAGAGTTACAAATCGAGAGCACCTCGAACACAAAAAACACAAAATAATGTGGGTGGTATCGTTACCCAAAATTAAAAAAAATTCCCAAAAATCAAGTTTTTTAAATATAACAAATTTTTGAAATATTATTTTAATTCGTTTTATACCTTAGAGGGCTGCCGCCCCAAATCTCCCTTTGACGATTTTTGGAATTTTACCATTCAAAACAGAGAACTCCCCAAAGCCGCTTAGCATTAGACCCTTTGCGCAAGGATGGCAAGAAACATCAGAAAAATTTCAAAATTATTTACATTTATAATAATATTTACGGGATACCATCAAATTCCCGAACGAAAAAATCCCAAAAATAAATACCGAAAAATTAAAAGTAAACTGCCCCATCAAAAAGGAAGATCTCTTTTAATTTTTGTTAACTACAACATGAAAACAAAAGGAATCTACATAATTTCATGTTATCCTTACGCGGAAAGGACCAATACTAAGCTGCTTTGGGGAATTCTCTATTTTAGTATGTGAACAATTATTAAAAAACATAGATTTAGCTAACATGCTCCAATCTCTATGAATGTTATAATTTCAAAAAATCGTCAAAGTGGGGATTTGGGACGGCGGTCCCGATCCTCTAATGTATAAAACAAATTAAAATAATATTTCAAAAATTTGTTATATTTAAAAAACTTGATTTTTTGGGATTTTTTTATTTTGCATTGATCCTTTCTGCACAATAATAACATGAAATTATGTATGGTACATTGATCCCTTTTGTATTCATATTGTAGTTAACAAAAATTTAATGGGGTCTTTCTTTGTGATGGGGCACTTTACTTTGTAATTTTTGGTATATTTTTGGGGAATTTTTCTTTCGGGAAGATAATGGTATCCCAAAATAAAGTGCCCGAAGGGATTACCCTTGGTATCTCCAACAAAAGAAATCCCCAAAAAAATCAATCCCAAAAAACCAAGTTTTTTGTAATTAAAACAAATTTTTGAAACGTTATTTTAATCCTTCGTATACCTTAGAGAATGGGACAGCTGCCTCAAACTCCTGCTTTAACGATTAATAAAAATTTCAATATTAATAGAAATTAGAACGTTTTTCAAAAGTGTTTTTTAGTAATTATTCACATATTAAAATAAATAACTCCTCAAAGCCGCTTAGCATTGATCCTCTTCGCACAAGGATGACTAGAAATTACGTAACATCCTTTTGTTATCAAATTGTAGTTGGTCGTATTTAACAAAAATCTAATGGGATCTTTTGGCAGTTAAATTTGAATTTTTCGGAATTTTTTTGTTTGTTAAGAATTATAGGTGATTCCGCCAGAAGTCCCCATTACATTTTTGTTACATTAACAAAAGGAAGCTCCATAATTTATTATCATCCTTGCGTGGAGAGGACCAATGCTAAGTGGCTTTGAGGAGTTATTTGTTTTGGGAACAGAAAAGAAAATGTCAATATTTTTTATTATCACGTTTTCCTGTCATCCTAGCGTAAAGGCTCCAAGCTATGCACCTTTGGGGAGTTCTTTATTTTGGTATGTGAATAATTATTAAAAAACACAAATTTTGAAAAAGGTTCTAATTTCTGTTAATATTGGAATTTTAATAAATCGTTGGAGCTGGTTTTTAAGGTAAGGTATACAACGAATTAAAATATCTTCCGAAAAATTTCTTTTAATTAAAAAAATTGATTTTTTGGAATTTTTTCGTTTGAGATATCGAGGATATCTCTCACAAATCAGTGGGTAGGCAATTTAAGCCCGCAAGACAAAACTCAACACGTCAAAACCTGGGAAAAGACTTTTCAGTTTTAAAATTTAGAGATATATCAAATAATATCTCTCTAGTTAATTTCAAAAAAAAAAAAAAAAAAAAAAAATAGGCCCTGTGTACTGTTCGTATCATATAACGCAAAACTTATGAAATGAATTTTAAATTAGTGATGAACAACAAGCGTCTAGACTTATTCTCATCAGAAATTCATAAAAAAATAATAAATTTAAAACAAAATCCCTAAACACAAATTAATTTTTACCTGTTGAAAAATTTTTAAGTTTTGGAATTAAATTCTTTTTAGGTTAATATTCATTGGGATTTACACATTTGAAGCAGCTGTTAAAGTGATCGCACGTGGTTTTATTTTATGTCCATTTACATACCTTAGAGGTCGATGGCATTGGCTGGAACTCATAATTTTAATATTGGCGTAAGTTTATTAATTATTTAGATAGTTGTGTTTTATTAATATATTGGTTTATTTATTTATTATTATTTTGGTATTTACATATTTATTGCTCGCACAAAAAAAAAATCGAATTCATGTTACATTACAATAATTTATAACAAGAATATTTATAATTTCCAGGACTAAAATAAAAAATTTATTTGTTTAATACTAAAATTTCAGATTCATAATTTTTTTTTTTATTATACAAGTGATTAGATAAATTAGATTTAAAAAATACAGGGTAATTAATTTTCGTTATCTCACGAATTTTCACAGAAAGTATAAGCGATACAAAGATGGTGTAAATACTAACTAGTTCTCTTTGGTTGATGGAGACGCGCCATTTTTTTTCTTCAACGTACTAAATTACTATTTGGGTTACGTGATACAAAAACGAAATATATTATTTCAAAAACAATTCTGCAAATAATTTTTATGTTTTCATATTATGAAATAGTTGGTGGCGGCTGCTAATTTAAATTTCCACGCAGGCAATAGACCCGATTCCGAGACGTTAAAATACATGTTATGATGCCTGTGAAGAACATAGCAAAAAAATATAACAAATTTCTCATATACGTATACGTATTTATACGTAGTGGTAATACAAATTGGAGAGCATTTAGATTATAAAATTCAGTGAAGATTTTAGTTCAATATCGAAACCAAATAATTTTTGCATCAAGTACATACAATACAACGAACATTCGAGAAAAATCATTTGACTTTAGGACTTTTGATTTTTGTTGAACAAATTTCATCGGCGGAACGCCGTACAACATTTGATAAAAATATTGCTTGTTATTTATATGACCGATCCTAGTACCCGGCCATTTGATAATTTTTACATCAATTGCATACTTCGGACATTCGAGAAAAACCATATGATAATACCATCGTTTGTTCGACGACGATACAAAAATCCCCTAAATGTAATGTATGTGAAGTTGGCCCAAAATTCATCACAACAAAATGCAGCGGTAACTAAAATCAAAATTTTCATCATATTTAAGTGTCAAACCAAAAAAGGGTATATCGTAATACAATTTAATATGTCAGCCCAAAAATAAATAAAAATTCTTTATACTTTGGTGTTAGCCCAAAAAAATTACTATCACGATAGCAAACTTTATCACGACAGACTCTCAGCCAAAAATCAAACTATCGTTAAAAACTTATAACGAAACTAATTCGTAAAAGGAGAAATAAAGCCGAAAAGCCTCGTGAGTCATATTTTTGTGGCCACAAGGCGTAAACGCTTAAGTCAAATTTGATAATTTTTGTAGAGACGTAGAAAAAGTTGAATATTAAATTCATTTTCGTTTATGCCGACTAAAGCTACTACGGCTTGCGACCACAGCATTTGGCCACAAGGCTTTACACTTAAGTCAATCATTTAGTAAAGTTAGAAAAGAGCTAGAAAACGTTACACACTGAAAATTATTTTTGTCTTAAGTCGACTTAAGCGGTTATGCCTTGTGACCACAGATTTAATTTGATTTTGCAGTTCAAGTGAGCATTTTCTTAAGTTCTGAATGGTTGGCATCAATCACATAAATATTTTCTATTAGGCTTATCAGTTGCCATAACTCTGAGATTTTTCCAAAAATTTGTTCATGGGGATAAAAAAAGAAAAAACAGAAATGAAAAAGTGCTATGGTTTTCATAGTAAAGCATTGCAATGAATCATCATGGTCAATATGGCCGCAAAGCGTCGCGGGTTGTATTCACTTTGTCTTCGCAAATCAACTGAGTATTCTCCCAAGTATTGTCTTGTTGGCACCAATCTCTCGATGATTTTTTATTAGGCCTATCAATTATGAGTACTCTGGAACTTTATCAGAATTTTGTGATGGGTCTAGCATGATGAAATATGGCCGCAAACCCTTTTGATTTTCGTATTCAACTGAGTATTTCCTCAAGTACTTTATTGTTGGCACCAATTTCCCACAGAATTTTATGAGAGGTGGCCAAAAAGCCTCGAAAGTCGTATTTAACTTGATTTTCGCATTCAACTGAGTATTTTCCCAAGTCCTGTATTGTTGGCATCAATCTCTCAATGATTTTTTATTAAGCCTATCAATTGTGAGTACTCTGGAACTTTTTCTGAATTTTGTGATGGGGATAGTATGGTCAAATATGGCCGGAAATCCTTGTGACCCGTATTAAATTTGATTTTTGCAATTCAACTGAGTATTTTCTCCAGTATTGTATTGTTGTCACCAATCTCCCGATAATTTTTATTAGGCCTATCAATTGTAGCATGGTCAAATATGGCCGGAAAGCCTTGGGGTCGTATTTAATTTGATTTTCACAATTCAACTGAGTATTGTCTCAATTACTGTATTGTTGGCATCAATCTCCCGATGATTTTTTATTAGGCCTATCAATTGTGAATACATGAATACATTGTAGCGATTCACTCATTTAGTCGTTATTCATTCGTTTCAGCACTACAATTATTAAAAATCAATTTCCTCAAATTCAAATATAATTCTAAGTGTTGCATTTTTATTTTCCACTAGTGACACCTACTAAATGCTTTTCGACTCACAGAAATATTTCTGTGGTGAAAAGGTAAAGTATCTTATCTCGAGATAAGACATTTTTGTGATTTTAACAAAATCATATTCTATTAAAAATTAGCTATTTTTACAGCTAATCGGTTTGCCTGTAGCTATTACAAAATTCGAGTTATTACTATGTCCAAATAAATTATTTGAAAAAAAAAACTATAAAATCAAAAGGAAAAACATCTTATTTAAAAATTAAAATAAAGTTATCAAAAAATTCGGAAGCAAAACATTTTAGTTACATAAAGGTCAATAAAAAAATTTTAGTAAAACACCTTGTTTCTACATAATTTTCAGTGTTTCAAAAAAAAAATATATTTAAAACAACTTATGGGATTTTTCCCTTTTATTTTTGTTGAAATTATATGCTTATTCAATATCTTATGTCCTATTAAGATTTATTGGAATATGCATAAAAATTTGGTAAAATAGCTTAAGTGAAATAAGATAAGTTATTTTAACAAAATTGTAAACGTAAAATAACCTGTTTGCATTTTTCTTAATTTCCTTAATTACTCTAATAAAATTTAAAGTTACTAATACTTTTAAAAAAAATGCATTGCATCATCTTACGAAAACCCTGGAAAAACTAGCTTATATAGTCATATATTTTTTCACAGATTTATTTTAACCGTTTTTTTGCTCTCCTGAAAATTGTATAAAATCGAGATAAGATACTTTACCTTTTCACCACAGATTTAGTAAGGTTTCTCACACTCATCATCAAACAAAATTCCGGTGTCTTCACTACTCTTCACAACAAATTTCAACCTTTTATATTTTTCAATGGAGAGCACCACTCATCAAAATAATTCATTATTTTATTAGATCATCGTCTCAAAAAACACAGACACACATACAGGCATATCGTTTAACATTACACAAAAGTTAAGAACACGGTGTGACATAGTCGTTTAGCAATTTCATCAAATATTTTTAATCAAAAATAATTATTTCATTTTTCAAGTGATTGATATATAGTGTATAGTAGCAATTCAATTAAAAAGATTCCTTTCTCATAAAATTCCGCGAGCGTGAATAAAAGGTGCATACTAAAAACAATAGGTGGTATAAAATCCGCCATTATAAAAACATTATTGTTAAGAAGTTTGTGCGCAATAAAAATTAATAAATTGAAGTGCGGTGTATTATTTATAAGGCACAACAAATAACCCCACATCAATAACCTGATACGACAGGGGGTTATAACATTTTCTCGACTTACAGTTCATTTTTTTAAAATGTAGAGGTTTTTTAAGTAAAAAAAATACTATTTTCCCATAATTTGTTACGTTCGCTAAAAAAAACCTGGCGAAGTGTGCAAATTAATCAATAAAGTGGCTGATAAGCTTTCAAAAACCGCAAACAGAATCGAGCCTATAACTTGGGAGATATGATGATATGTGAAAAATGTGAAAAGGGGTCACCAACATTACTCAATAAATTGAAAACGTAATAACTTGCAAAGTTTTACAGTTAGATCCCACGAAATCAGTCTATTTTGAGTCACGTATACGAAATAAACTAATCAAAATAACATTAAACTGATAACTTCCCTAGGGAAATTATCAGTGATTATGGTTTTAATTGGAATATTTCGTACATGTGACTCGAAATTGATCGATTTAATAGGCTTGCTATTTTAGTCTGGCTACTAGATGAAAAGAATTCATTGTTTTATTTTACAATAAACACTGTTTCAAAATGACACTTTCATAGTAAAATCACAGAATAAATATAAACATTCCAATATCTTCTATTGCGCTTTAATCCTAAGTCGTAGTTTCCACCGCAAATTTCATTGTAAATTTTACAACAGGGAAATTTTTGTTCTATGATTATGTTAGTGAATCGATATAACATGTATTAGTATCATTTTGACGTTTTATGAAATTAGTAATTTGCTGTGAGTTATCTCTAAAAATTTGTGTATTTTCAAAAATTAAATAAATAAAAATTTGATATATTATAATAAATATTCGTATTGTGGCACATACCATATTATTAAACATATAATATATTTTAATATTTGAAAAAATGGATGAGAACTACATTAGAAAAGTTAGTGCGGCGGCTATTGCTATAGTCATATGTAGTAATGTAGCCGAATCTTTGAATAAAAAGAAGAGAAAGAGTCCGAGGTGGTGGGTTCGTCCTATATTTACGGAAGAATCTCGAAATCTTTACGGTGATCATAATTTGGTTGAAGAAATAAGACTGAATGACCAGGAATCTTTTTTTAACTACACCAGAATGTCTTCAGCATCTTTCGGCAAATTATTAAAAATAGTCGGTCCTTCTAATTAATAAATTAATAATTAAAAAACAATCAAGAAGAAAACTATTAAAATACAATCCACTTAATTAAAATAACAAACAATCAAAACAAATACATAATATGACGTTTAATGCAGAGGTGTCCAAAAAATTTCCCTTCTATTTTAGTACCAATGTAAAAAATACAATGGAAAAAGTTGTAGCCATTAGTACAAATCGGTTGTTTTTTCCAAAAATCGGTTGTATTTTCCAATATTTTTTTTATATGTGTGAGTTACAAATTGTCTGTCGAGACACAATTTTTTTGGGAATGTGTACTATCCATGTGAGTTTCGTTGAAAAAATTACAATGAAGTTTTTCGTGGAAACGTACACTAAGTTTGTGAACAAAGATTTAAATTAAGATTTAGAAAAGATAGAAAAACAATTTTGGATGGAATTAATGAAACAAAACAAAAATACAAAAATGTTTGTACCCACCTCTTTGTTTTGATCAATAAAAAACAGTACAATTTTAAAAGGAAAGGGAAATCTTTACACTTTATCATAGGTTTAAAAGAGAGAGACATAAATAATGTTTGATTTTGGTCTAATTAGCTTTGCGAAACTTTAATTTTGAAATGATACCTAAACACATACATAACCTTATTCAAGTTTTGCTTTTGTCTTTATTATTTGTTTGATATGATTTGGTATCCCGTTATCGAAAGCAATAAGAGGTATTTGTTTATTTTCTGATTTGATTTTAAAGTTTCGCAAAGCTAACTAGACCAAAATCAAACATTATTTATGAATGTCTATCTCTTTTAAACACATGATAAAGTGTAAAGATTTCCCTTTCCTTTTAAAATTGTACTGATTTTTATTGATAAAAACAAAGAGGTGGGTACAAACATTTTTGCATTTTTGTTTTGTTTCATTGATTCCATACAAAATTGTTTTTCTATCTTTTCTAAATCTTAATTTAAATCTTTGTTCACAAACTTAGGATTAAAGCGCAATAGAAGATATTGTTCTGTTTATATATATTCTGTGGTAAAATTTACTATCTAGCAGGCTTAACTAATTCTGTGTTAAGAAATATTTGTTTATTACATCAAAATTAATGCAAAAAATGTTCTCTTCGAATACCCCTCGAGCATTGATAAATACCTCATAATTTTATTATATTTCCTCAAGCACGTTGCTTTTAACAACGGCCTCGGGTTGTTACCAAGCAACGTGCTTTCGAAAAATATAATAAAATTATTTCGGGAAATTATCAATGCGCTTGTGATAACTGCTGAAAACATTTTCTTTTGAATTTGGGCAATTCATCTGTTTACACATGCAACAAAAACGAGCCGCATATTTGCAATTTTTGCTTATTGGTTGATGTTCAATGGGGGAGGGGGAGGGGGGGGGGGAGACAATGACTTTTTCGGTTGCTTGATCGATGTAGAAAATAATTTTTCTTTTTGGTCAATCACCAGAAAAATGTTATAAAAACCTCGCCAATATTTTATTGGTGGATTCAAGTTTTGGTGTTTGCGTGAAAGAGTCGATATTTTTTGTTCGTTTACGTGGGGATAGTAGATTTGTGTTGCGTGTGAGGAAACACAAATTGTACTATTAATAACCCGATTTCAACTGAGTTTAATTTAATTTTTTTCTTTTTTTATGATGAAACTTTCATCAAAGGCGATTGTTTTTTGGTTAGTATCCACCGCGAAAAATTTTAATGATTACTAACTAAAGGGCAGCGGTTGTTGGGTGTCTGTGGACTGTCCCTAAAGGGACGGGAGATGACAAGTGCTTCGCACTGTTCTTCCTCTGTCCACAACATTCAACAACCTTATCTTACTAACAATTTGTTAGGGGCCTATCGCCAACTTTTATTTATTTATTTTTTTTTTTTGATTTACTTGATTTACAGATGAATCCATAAATCATCGTAATTTCCTCTCCCAGAATGATTTCCAAACGGTAGGCCATAATATAACCATTTGGTTGGTCCGTTTTTGTGTTTGTCCCCTATTTTTCCTGTTTTGGTTGTTTTCATGACTTGATTTGGTGTTAAAACTGAATCTAGTCACCAATAAGTTACAAAAGGATTGATTTTAATCCCTATAGTAATGATTAATTCTGGAACTATGTTATATACTGAAATTAGATTATTTATTAGTAACCTAACGAAGAGACATCTTTTAATCTTCTTTAAGCTAATTACAGCGTCCTTCAAACTAAGGTTCCGCGGAACCCTAGGGTTCCACGAGATGTACATTATATGGAATAATAAACAATTATTTATGTTTTTTTTGACAGAATAAATGCAAATTAATATCTTGTTTAAAGTTTTTAACATAGGAGGGTTCCGTCGCAAATTTCTTTGTGTTTGAATAGACAAAGGGTTCCATGGAATGATAAAGTTTGAAGAACGCTGAGCTAAAATAATTAAAAGGCATTAATGAACAAAATAAATAAATAAAAACACGAATTACGAAATTGAATAAGTAGACTTTCCCAATACTTAGCTAAAAGTTCTAAAAGAATGTTTAAAACTTAACTTTATTTTTAGTGTTGGTGCTACCACTCCTTTTTTAAACATCACTTTAATTTAGTGGTTTTTATTATACCAAAACACCAAAATTAAAATTTCTGATATTTTCAATGTTATCGCCGTATCGGTGCATTCCATGAGGCAACGATTTCAAAATACGTTGCGAATACAATACGCATAGACAATACACCAACAACACTGAAATGGACAACCCATACCCTAGTAGAAGGTAATCGATGACCCATTAGATGATCTATATTCAGGGCCCGGGACTAAACTCATTTATATAATTTTCATTTACCAATGAATGCTCCTGTGAACAATTAAATGTGGTTCATTAAGAATATTCAAGAGCAATTCATCATTTTATTCATTGCTGATTTACGCAACACGATCATCGAATAATTATTAGTGCATTTCCTGATGACTTTGAATTAAAAGCGACAGTGTAAAATACTAAGTAATTTGGAAAAAGTACCAAAATGAAATGTGTGTGTAAAATCATTAAACCTGTAACACTACGGAGGGGGATGTACGTAGTAAAATACAAATTGTCTTACATTCAGTTCATTGAAACACATTAGGGTGGTATATTAATTATAATTTATGTAGTTTTTTTCTGAATAGGTGATAAAGGTTTTTTGGGTATCAAACTAAATGTATTATTTAGTTTATATGTAACTGATGGTTAAAAATAAACTGAACAAAATATAAAACGAATAGAGGTACAATCTGTAGAAGGGAGAAAGAAGTATATAAAATATAAATCTTAACTGTTTTTCTCCGAGTTATTACATTAAACTTGTCAAATCGAGTAAGGACCAGAATGGTATCAGTATTATCAGTGACTTCCCTGACTTATTCTCCAATATTTTCTCTTATTCACATTTTTTACACATACTACTAAACTTGAACAGTTGAAAATTATACACTTGAATGTAATTCTAAATACTTTGTTGAATTCAATAGAAAAACTTGATTCATGAACATATATAAAATACAGTCAGAATTCCCCTTACCGTTTAAATAAAACAACCTAAACAAAATAAAACATAATAAAACAAGAAAATATTTCCAGACGGAACATTTTGATTTGAAGTACATACAGAAAAATCAAATTTCTCCTTCTGAAACAAATCATATCACCCTCTGTATACTAATTTTCGCCCTCCACAAGGGGTGACATCCACCCCTAGAGTAAAAACACATACATCGACACTATATAAGTTTTGTTTTCCCTACTTACTGTCCAAATTTCACGTCAATCGGTTTGGTCCGTAAGAATTCTGAGGTCATAACCTATTTTTACTGTCAAACACTGGACTACAGGGTGTGTTACAGTGGGTGGCCATATTATTAGGGACGCACTAAATTTTGTAGAAATAATAAATTACTGCTACAGCAATATAACGTAATTTTTGTTTTGAGACATATTTTTATTGTAATAAACTACCTTACTCCAATCTTTCACTGTCCAATTACGGTAAGTGCGTGCCCATTGTAATATCTTTTATTTTCATAGACAGGGTCAGCTTCGGTTTCTTAGTTGATCGACGCCCAATCAGCCCTACTTCAGCAAACCGTCTCCGGACTGTGCGCTTTGAAATAGCAATCCCAGCTTTTTGCATCTTCTTAGATATGACGAATTTTACGGTCCGATCGAAACGCCGTTTACTGTTTTCTATCACATTTTTCTTGGCGTGAACTGCTTATATTTTTTTTTTTTTTTTTCAATTTAAGGGCTATTCGGCTCACAGTGGATTTAGATACACCTGCAATTCTAGCGATCTGTATCTGTGAATTGTTGGTGTTCAGTAATAACGTTTTAATTTTTTCCAATTTAGTTTTTAAAAAATTAAAAAAATTTAATAAAAATAATATATTCCGTAACAATAATCGCACTCAAACTAATGTCGTTTTCGATTGATTTTTTACCCCTCTTTGAAAGTGTAACCTCAATTTCTTCGTCAATCGAACATAAACACCGAATTGCGTTCAGTCATCTGTCAAACCATATTAAAACGACAACTCAAATCGAAAATGACAGCACAATGACAGTACTGTTTAGTGCATTTGTAAAAAGAGGGGTAAAACTACCAAAAAAACTGGAGTAGTCGAAATTGCACTGGTGTAGCTGTCAGTGCAATTTTTTTTGGTCAATCGAATATTTCCAGGGTAAAAAATTACACTTTTTGCACTGAGTGCAATTCAATTTGGTCAATCGAAATCCACATAAATTTAATAATAACACAAAACACAAATCACTAATATTGGTTTTAGAATAAAAGGAAAAAACTGGTTATCAGAACAATTGTAACGATATCTCAATTAACGGTACTAATCAAAATATTGTGTGTAACAAGCAATCTGTACCTCATACTTAAAAAAAAAAAAGAATATGCAACGAAAGAGGAATAAATAGAAATGCAATAGTATTTTACAGTGTCCCTAATAATTAGGCTACTCACTGTATCTAATTAGATACAAACAGATTTATTCAATATGAGAGTGGCATCCTAATCATTTATCATATTTTTCGGCGAAGCAATGTGAGATACATATGTCAATGAGGTGTAAATGCTTATCAGATAAAGATAGCTGCAGTAAATGCTTATTAGATAAAGATACAGTGCTGGTAAAAAAAAATTGGGCAAACAAATTTATTGCAAATTGGAGCCTTTTTTTGCTAAAATTACAAAACTTTTGAAAGCAATTGGTTTATTGTTTCATTTTAAATACATGTATGACGTAATTTTTTGAAAAAAAAATTGACCTGCAATTTAGGGGCAAAACACCGGAAAATGCCAAAATATTCAAAATACATTTGATTGGAGTTAAAGTAATGTAATAAATTAAACACTTATTTTTTATTTTTTTGTTGTTTTTTATTGATTTATAGAAGTTCAATCTTTAATATTAATATTTTGTTGGACGGCCTTTTGCTTTTATTACAGCGATACACCTCCGATTCATTGAATTTGATAAATTTTTCAAAGGCGCAGGAGATATGTATTCCCAAATCATCATCAACAAACTTTTTAAAGCTTCAATCGATTCTGGGCGCTTCCTTGCTACTTCTAGCTTCATTATAGACCAAATATTTTCAATTGGATTTAAGTCTGGACTATACGAGGGCCAGCTCAACACATCGATACTTTTTTCTTCGAAGTACTTTTTTACCTTTAAATGAAGAGATAAGAAAAAAAAACAAGTTTTTAACAAATTATTTATGTTTATCTGAAAGCCAATTTGTCTATCTACAATTCATAATTAATAACTCACAATTTTGGCGGTATGGCACGGAGCGTTGTCCTGTTGAAAATAATTTGCAAGTCTCGCCAAAAAGCTTTAACGCAGAAGGCTCAAATTCGTTCTGAAGGACCTGCAGATAAACAGCTGCTATAACGCTTGAATTAAGGAAGCACAATCGACCGGTTTCACTTCCAGAAAAGCATCCCCAGACCATACCCCTCAGACTTCTTTTTTCGGTGGAAGTCTTAAAAGACATTCGTTGCTAAGTCTCTCGCCAGGTTTTCTCCTTACGAGAATTATTCCATCTCCAACATGCAGCTTGAATTTTGATTCATCGGAGAAAATCACATCATTCCACATCTCTGGAGTCCAATTAACATGCTCCTGGGCCCATAGCAAATGTTTTTTTTCACTAGTAATGTGAACTCAGGCTTCTGGACTGGTTTAAGTGCTCTCAAACCAGCTTTAACAAGTCTTTTTCTCACTAAGCCGGCTGAAATTTTTTTTCCCGTTGCTCGCTCAAGATCCTGTCTTATGTCCGATGAAGTTTTAAAACGGTTCCGACGACTTTGTAATAGTATAAAACGATCTTCACTGGCGTTGTCTTTCTGGGCCTTCCAGAGCCTTTCTTTCTTTGTGTACCACCCATCTCTCGATTTTTTTTAATATTCCACGCGACAGTACTTTTAGGAATGTTTAATCTTTCACCTATTTCACGCGTGGTTAAATTTTCTCGCGCCAAAATCAACATATTGCTTTTACACTGGTCACTAACTTTCCCCATTTTTTTAACTAAAATTGCACTTTATTCTTTATTTGTCAAGGATCACTTACAGAATAACTTAATCTTACAAAATATGCACTATTTATACTCAAAAAATAAATTACAGGCAATAAAACATCTGCACCCTAATTACGGCCAAGAACGGTAGGCGTATTATTATTATTATTATTATTATTATTGGGGGGGGGCCATGCGGGCGATCAGCCACTTCTCACTGCGACCTAAAAGATCTATTGTGCTGGCCCCTGCTTAATTATCCGTCCAGTCAATATTCAGGTTCTTAATGAACCTGACGATACTGCCTCCCGGTACGTGATACATACTATCTGGGATTATTGCTCTCCCTCCTAGATGTTTACTACAGCATGTAGTTCCGCTAGAAAGACGGTAGCATTGGAGCTCAAGGACCTCGAGAGGGTTGTCCCGCTCTCGTATATTCCTACTCCTGCCCCGTATTGCGTTTGATTTTACTCTTACGAGTTGCTCGGAATTGCAAATCACCTGTTGGTCATCCAGCTTTACTACAGGAAGGCTAAATAAAACTGGAGGGTGCCTGGTATCCAGAGTCCGCATATTTTGGGCTGATTAACCTATCAGCCATTCATCTTTCGGCATATGCTGTTCCACCTTAGATTAGGGTTTTTTGTCAAGGTTTTCTCCTTTAGCGCCGTACTTTAGCCTGTGCCAAATGGCCAAAAATGTGCCAAGTGGCCTTAGTTACCAGTGGTTGCCACGAGGAGACAGTAGGTACACTTGCGAATTGTGAACAGGTTACCCCTTACACAATTGTACCCATCACGCAGCTGCCTAATGACAAGACCAGAACAGCTCAAATGATGCGCACCCTACTGGAAGGTTATGGAGCTGGTAGATTAATCTACTCAACTTTGATCCCTTCTCCAATAGACGCCAAACCACCAACGGTAGGCGTAAAAAAAATAATTACTTGCCCAATTTTTTTGCACATCAGTTGCGGGGTTGTACCGGTGTAATAAAACGAATGTGAAGTTTCTGACAAATTCCGACAAAATGAAAAACAAATATGTACACAAAATTTGTCGAAATAACAAAAAAATGTATATGTATCGGTGAAACAGTCGGCAAAAGCAATTTTAGATTTCAATGGTACTTAATAAAGTATTTTAATAAATGTAATGATAAGATTATCTTTGAGTACCAGAATGGACTAAAAAAAAAATTTCAAAAATAAATTTTTAATTAAAAAAACGATATGATCAATTTATATATGTATAACACAGTTTTGTCATGGACCAGGCATACATGATTAGTTAAGTAAAGGCATGCTCTATAAAACAAAATAAGCCCCATTTCCATACGATGGGGTTAGACCTTTTGTTATTGACTTGGTACTTAAGCGATTTTTATGAAATTAATCAAAATTAAGGGTTCACTTTAACGCGGATTGGCCAGCTCACAGAGATTTCGCAAGAACAAGGCATACCTGATTAGTTAGGTAAAGGCATGCTCTATAAAACAAAATAAGCCCCATTTCCATACGATGGAGTTAGACCTTTTGTTATTGACTTGGTACTTAAGCGATTTTTATGAAATTAATCAAAATTAGGGGTTCACTTTAACGCGGATTGGCCAGCTTACAGAGATTTCGCAAGAACAAGGCATACCTGATTAGTTAGGTAAAGGCATGCTCTATAAAACAAAATAAGCCCCATTTCCATACGATGGGGTTAGACCTTTTGTTATTGACTTGGTACTTAAGCGATTTTTATGAAATTAATCAAAATTAGGGGTTCACTTTAACGCGGATTGGCCAGCTCACAGAGATTTCGCAAGAACAAGGCATACCTGATTAGTTAGGTAAAGGCATGCTCTATAAAACAAAATAAGCCCCATTTCCATACGATGGGGTTAGACCTTTTGTTATTGACTTGGTACTTAAGCGATTTTTATGAAATTAATCAAAATTAAGGGTTCACTTTAACGCGGATTGGCCAGCTCACAGAGATTTCGCAAGAACAAGGCATACCTGATTAGTTAGGTAAAGGCATGCTCTACAAAATAAAATTAGCCCCATTTCCATACGATGGGGTTAGACCTTTTGTTATTGACTTGGTACTTAAGCGATTTTTATGAAATTAATCAAAATTAGGGGTTCACTTTAACGCGGATTGGCCAGCTCACAGAGATTTCGCAAGAACAAGGCATACCTGATTAGTTAGGTAAAGGCATGCTATATAAAACAAAATAAGCCCCATTTCCATACGATGGGGTTAGACCTTTTGTTATTGACTTGGTACTTAAGCGATTTTTATGAAATTAATCAAAATTAAGGGTTCACTTTAACGCGGATTGGCCAGCTCACAGCGATTTCGCAAGAACAAGGCATACCTGATTAGTTAGGTAAAGGCATGCTCTATAAAACAAAATAAGCCCCATTTCCATACGATGGAGTTAGACCTTTTGTTATTGACTTGGTACTTAAGCGATTTTTATGAAATTAATCAAAATTAGGGGTTCACTTTAACGCGGATTGGCCAGCTTACAGAGATTTCGCAAGAACAAGGCATACCTGATTAGTTAGGTAAAGGCATGCTCTATAAAACAAAATAAGCCCCATTTCCATACGATGGGGTTAGACCTTTTGTTATTGACTTGGTACTTAAGCGATTTTTATGAAATTAATCAAAATTAGGGGTTCACTTTAACGCGGATTGGCCAGCTCACAGAGATTTCGCAAGAACAAGGCATACCTGATTAGTTAGGTAAAGGCATGCTCTATAAAACAAAATAAGCCCCATTTCCATACGATGGGGTTAGACCTTTTGTTATTGACTTGGTACTTAAGCGATTTTTATGAAATTAATCAAAATTAAGGGTTCACTTTAACGCGGATTGGCCAGCTCACAGAGATTTCGCAAGAACAAGGCATACTTGATTAGTTAGGTAAAGGCATGCTCTATAAAACAAAATAAGCCCCATTTCCATACGATGGGGTTAGACCTTTTGTTATTGACTTGGTACTTAAGCGATTTTTATGAAATTAATCAAAATTAGGGGTTCACTTTAACGCGGATTGGCCAGCTCACAGAGATTTCGCAAGAACAAGGCATACCTGATTAGTTAGGTAAAGGCATGCTCTATAAAACAAAATAAGCCCCATTTCCATACGATGGGGTTAGACATTTTGTTATTGACTTGGTACTTAAGCGATTTTTATGAAATTAATCAAAATTAGGGGTTCATTTTAACGCGGATTGGCCAGCTCACATAGATTTCGCAAGAACAAGGCATACCTGATTAGTAAGGTAAAGGCATGCTCTATAAAACAAAATAAGCCCCATTTCCATACGATGGGGTTAGACCTTTTGTTATTGACTTGGTACTTAAGCTATTTTTATGAAATTAATCAAAATTAGTGGGTTCATTTTAACGCAGATTGGCCAGCTCACAGAGATTTCGCAAGAACAAGGCATACCTGATTAGTTAGGTAAAGGCATGCTCTATAAAACAAAATAAGCCCCATTTCCATACGATGGGGTTAGACCTTTTGTTATTGACTTTCGTCTACTGTAAAAAAAATTTACCAATACATATACAGTTTTTGTTATTTGTCGGAAACTACACATTCGTGTAATAAAAGCAAAAGGCCGTCCAACAAAATATTAATATGAAAGATTGAACTTCTTTAAATCAATAAAAAACAACAAAAAAATAAAAAATAAGTGTTTAATTTATTACATTACTTTAACACCAATCAACGTATTTTGAATATTTTGGCATTTTTCGGTGTTTTGCCCCTAAATTGCAGATCAATTTTTTGTTTTCAAAAAATTACGTCATACATGTATTTAAAATGAAACAATAAACCAATTGCTTTCAAAAGTTTTGTAATTTTAGCAAAAAAAGACTCCAATTTGCAATAAATTTGTTTGCCCAATTTTTTTTTTACCAGCACTGTACATAAAGACAGACATAAATATTGGTGGTTAGAGGTTTGACAAAAGTAACTAAAAATATCCATTGCTTCAATACAATAATGATAACAAAATAGTTTAATGTAATAAATCATTATAAATTTTGGTACAATAAACTAGTCAACTTTTTTCCTATCGAAAGGATAACGCGTTGAATTCTTTTTAGTCCATAACCTACCTAGTCCATCGTACGTACACAATATTATACAGACTAATAATGACTGAGAATTGATTTAAGCATTTTTTAATTAGATAGGGTATGTTATCCACATGTTTATAATTTGAATAAAATGTTCATATATTAACAGTATAAATAATAACCTGAATTCATTTTCGATGATAAATGATTACAATTTAAGTTAATAATTTTAATCTTGAGAGTTGGAAAATCCAGCCTTTTTTAAAGATTAAAATACTAACATACATACCGTGCGATAAAGAATTCGGCCGCTGCGCAATTTATACAGAAAGCCGATCATGAAATTATAAAAGCAGTTAAATGACAAATGTCTTACCAACTTGCAGTTAGGCTGCCGATCGTATAAAAGTGTATTCACATTTTTTGCATTCCGCCTGTTTCTCGCTTTTTTTGTCCAGCTTAAACTGCGCTGCGGCTGAATCACTTGACTGCACCCCTAACCTGAGGGAAGCAAAATAGTACGAAAAATAGTGAGACGTATGGAAATGTGTGTGTGTGTGTGTGTGTGTGTGTGTGTGTGTGTGAGTCAGAATACATTTTGAAAAAATTAATTGGTTTAAAAAATTAATCCAAATAGCAATTTGGTTTATTATTCAATGCATCAGATGCCAGATGATCTGGTGAAAAAAAATGCTTTAAAATCTTAAATTCATGAGTGTCGTCCTCTCCACCAACTAAACAAAAAACATTTATACCATCTTTGGATGTTTCATGTGTAAACGAAAATTAGTCACCCTGTGTATACGTATTTGTTAGACAAAAGACTAAAAAAATATTTATTTTTGTTGTAATTATTATTTCCTGTATATTAATATTTATAAATATTAGAAATCTAAATTTTTTGTTTAGACTTCCAATAAGAAATGTAATTTTAGAAAAAAAATTGTTTAGATTTGTTTTAATTTTAAAAATGTTCATATTTAAGATTTACAAATGCTTAATATTATATCTGTATATTTTAGCTACGGTTCTGTGGAAACAGGATTCGGTAATTTTGCAGCGTTAAGAACGTTGCGTGCTTTACAAATGATGACTGTTGTTCCAGGTAAGCATTTTTGAAATATCCTTTTAATCAGTTGAAAATAACTTTATAGCTTTTGTTTTCCCAAAATTTGTTGAAGTCTCAATTTGTAATTAAATATAAAATATGCATTTCAAAATTATTTGTGCAGCATGAAAACCTTTTGTGTCACAAAATAAAATTGCTTCCAAAATTAGATGTGAACCATACTGTACCAGAAACCCTAGTCACTGCGGTGCTCTTTTCTTTAGCATGGAATCTAAAAGCAATTATTGTCATAATGCGAAATTATCACACTTACCAACAAGAGACGAAAATTTTCCCGTTGAATTAAAAAATTTATTTGTTAGAACTGATAATAAAAGTATGAATTTTCGACAATTTATTCGTCAATTCAATAATGCCAATGCATTTTCTTCTATGGGTGCTAAAATACATGACATGCCAGGAAGCGTTTATTGTTTTAAAATATCAGGTGAAGTGTATCATCGATCAGTTGAAAATATTCCTATTGACCTCTCCTTAAATTGATCAAACTACTACGATCGCTGTAGAGAAATTGCTTACGCAGAGTTATTTATCTATGACTTGGATACTGCTGTTAATATTCGTATGAATAATCCAGCTGCATCTTGCAATCGTGAAATAATGACAATAATACATACCGTTCTTCAAAATTCTCCTTAAGCAATGTCTTACAAGAAACTTAGAGATGTTTATCAAAATGAAGTTGAGGATGCTACACTAAATGGTCGTCCTATAAATAACGTATCACTAATTTTTACTCGAAATTTACACGATGATCAACGTGTTTACAATTCTCCGACGAATTCTGATGATGATACATTGATTTTTGTATCAGGTCGCGATTGTAATATACCAGCTACTTTGCTGTACATCCAGCTGACTCTAGAACCATGAAAAGAATTAATCCATTATCCAAACACCTTGATCCAATGATATATTTCCTTTTTTTCCTAATGAACAATATGGCTGGACAACTAATATGAATCATTCTTTGGAAAATGCTACTACAATCCGAAACAAAATTACAGCACTACAATTTTATTCCCATAAAATTGCAGTCCGTTTCAACGTTTTTAATCCTTTGCATTATGGTGGGAAACTATTTCAGCAATACTAAGTTTATTGCTATGCTAGAGTTGAAGCTAATAGATTAAATTTTATACGAACCAATCAGCGATCTCTTCGTGTGGAATCTTATCAAGGTCTTTTAGATTATGTCAATAACTTAACAGCTCAAAATAGAAATGTTAGAGTAGGTAATTTGAATATTCTGCCCTCTTCATTTACTGGCGGGCCACGGTTTATAGCAAAATTATATCAAGATAATATGGCAATGGTTCGCAAATTTGGTCGTCCTGATTTATTTATTACATTCACGTGTAATCCATCGTGGACAGAAATTAAAGAAGAACTTAAAACTTTTCAAAATCCTCCAGACCGCCCGGATATAGTTACACGATTTTTTAATTTAAAGCTAAAAGTATTTTTAGATGATATTGTTAAAAAGCAGATATTTGGAACTGTTGTTTCGTACGTTTATACAATTGAACATCAAAAACGTGGATTACCACACGCACATGTCTATTCACGCTTAAAAATGAGGATACATTTAGAACATCCGATGACATTGACAACATAATTTGCGCTGAAATTCCAAATCAGAATGAACAACCACGACTTTATGAAATAATTATAAAACAAAATATTCATGGTCCATGTGGAGAATTGAACAGAAATTGTGTTTGCATGGTTGATGGAAAATGTTCAAAACAATTCCCAGAAAGTTACTGCAGTGAGACTGACATTTCCGTAGATAATTATCCAAAATATAGGCGATGTTTTCCTACTAATTTAGAAAATCAACCCAGATCACGATCGAACATTGTAATTGATAACCGGTTTGTTGTTCCTTATAATCCTTTCCTGAGTCTTAAATATAACGCTCATATAAACGTTGAACTTTGCTCAACAGTCAAAGCAATAAAGTATATACACAAATACATAACAAAGGGTCAAGACTGCGCAAGAATTGGAGTTGCGGTTGATTCTGCTAACAATACAAACAATGTTATAGATAGATTATGATGAAACAAATCAATAACTGAATTGTCGATATATTAGTTCGCAGGAAGCTGCTTGGCATATCCAGGAGCGTCCAATTCATGGCCAATCACATAATGTTGTTACACTATCTGTTCATTTACAAGATGGTCAATCAATATTTTTCACCGAATATAATATTGAAAATGCTTTAAGAAGAGAGTCTGTGTTAGGGTCACAACTTTAACCGCATTTTTTGAATTAAATTCTACAGACCTGTGTATATAAAAACAATAAATGGCAAAAAACACTCTCCAAATTCACACTTTGGGGAGAAAGCTATGTTGAGTTGTATCATTTACGGCTACTACTTCTTAAACTGAAGGGCTCTGAGGCTACATCTTTCGATACTTTAAAAACTTGTAATAATTGTATATTCCCAACGTTTAAAGAAGCAGCTAAGGCACAAGGCCTAATTAATGATAGCGTTGAGTGGCATAATTGCTTATCAGAAGCTAACACTCATATGTTGCCAAAATCGTTGCGAGCATTATTCGTTACTATAGTGTGTTATTGCAATCCATCAGATCCTATTCAACTTTTTAATGATTTTAAGAACAATCTTCTGGAAGACTTTATTAATCAAGGTATGACTGAAAATGAAGCTTTGGCTCGTTGCGTATTTCAATTAAAAGAGCAGTGTGAGCAAGCAGGATTTGATTTATTCTTACTTTTACCACTTCCTAATGCAACAGAAATCTTAAATCAAAACATAAATGTTGCTCCTATTATAACAACAACTGAACCTAATCTGTGGGTATTACTCAACAATGATCAGAATGTCGCAGCATCAATGATATTTTCATCCTTACATAATCGAATTTCTCAAAAGTGTTTTTATTTAGATGGACCTGGTGGAAGTGGAAAAACATTTTTATACCGAGCGTTAATTCAAAAAATCGATGTAGAAAATAAAATTGTATTTTGTGTTGCATGGACAGGAATAGCAGCAACCCTTTTACCCAAAGGAATGACATGTCACTCTGCGTTTTCATTGCTCTCAATATGGATGCCGTGAAATTTCCACAACTTACTCGCAAAAAACGTGACTTTTTAGTATCTGTTGATTGTGTAATTTGGGATGAAGCTCCAACGGCTTCAGGCATAGCACTTGAAATTGTGGACTTAATATTTCGCGATTTAATGAAAAATGATTTACCGTTTGGTGGAAAGATAATGGTCTTAGGAGGAGATTTTCGGCAAGCGTTACCTGTTGTTAGAAGAGGAAATCGTGCGTCAATTATAAATGCGACTGTTAAAAAGTCCCATTTGTGGCATCATTTTAAAGTATTAAGCTTACTCGTAAGTACAAACATGAGAACAATAAGTGATCCACATTTTAGCAGTTGGCTTTTGAAATTTGGTGATGGGAAGAATTTTGATACCTCACACACTAAAAAATCACAATACTCTATTCCAATACCTTCAGGTTATATTTCCGATGATCTTATTACAGACATTTTTGGTTCATTTACTACAAATGATTTTGCATGTGCAAAACGTGCAATTTTGTGTCCGAAAAATGAGCATATTCGATTAATAAATGATAATGTTCTTCAAAAACTTATTTCAAATGAAATATAGTATGTTATTGTGCAATGGAATATCATAACTCAATAAATCCATCAGGATTACCGCCATATTGCCTTAAATTAAAAAAGGGTTGTATAATTATGTTGCTGCGAAATCTTGCAATAAAAAATGGATTATGCAATGGAACACGGTTAGTGGTTCTTGATTTAAGCACCAACTGCTTAAAAGTAGAAATAATTACCGGATCACATTCAGGGAAATACATTTTATTCCTAGAATTACATTAGACACAGCTAATGATCCATTTTTGCCTTTCAACTTCGTTCAACATCAGTTTCCAATTCGTCTCTCTTTTGCAATCACAATAAATAAATCGCAAGGTCAAACGTTCAAAAGAGTTGGATTGTATCTTCCTGAACCATGTTTTACATATGGTCAACTTTATACCACATTTTCTAGAACTGTTACATCAGATTCTTTAAAAATTCAAGTTTTCGAAACACCACGTCAGGGAATAGAAAATGATGTTACAGTAACAGACAACATACTATACTCGTATGTAGTTTATAAAGAAATATACGATTGAAAAATAATTTTGTGCAAATGCACAGGGGTCCCCTAGTCTGTTATTAAATAAACTAATTCATTTGAAGTACATGCATCAAATAAACAATTTTTTTCTAATTCATACATACAGAAAACTTTAATTAGGTTAATTTCAAAATTATTTTTGTACTCAGTTTCTTATAAACTCTGAAGGAATTTCACTCCAAACATTTAATATTGAGTTCCAAGTCATTTCTTCGGACCACTAACCTCGAATGGAACTTAACTTTTCATATAAACGCATATATTTTCGAATACGTTCAAATCAAGGCTCTGCGCTGACCACGGCAATACCATTTGGTTCAAAACTTTAAAAAAATCTTTAACGATTTTGGCTTTGTGTATAGGAGCATTGTCCTGTTGAAGTATGAATTGTGAACCAATTAATTTTTCGCCGGCTATCAATGCTATCTCATTCATCAATTCCAAATATCTTACTTGTGTAACTGTTGCCCGGTTCATTGTAATTGGTCCTACAGTGGCGTGTGGAAATAATTATCCTTTTTGTTTTATTTTAGGGGTGGAATACTACAATTTTCTCTCCCATGATCTATTCAACGTAAAAATAGATTCATCGGGCCATAATATGTTCCTCCAAAATTCAATCGGTTTTTTAATGTGGTCCGTGCAAAATTTAATCGAGCCAATTATTTTTTTTGGTTTTTTTTTATCGATTTATGGGGCTTGTTTTATGTGAAGTATGCAAGAATCCCTTTTTCCTGAAGCCTTCTGCATATCATGGGCTTACTAATGATCCGTTTTGAAATAATCCGGAATTAATCCGGTTTTGCATGTTGCTTAGTGTTAACGTAGGGGCAACCTTTACAGCTCGTTTAATCAATACGTCTTCTTTTATGGATGTAACTCGTTTCCTTCCTCTCCCCTCCGTATTTTTAAGCGCTCTTTTGTTTTTTTGTTTTGGTAGTTGGTATAAAACTATATTTCGGTGGCAACCATATCTTTTGGCCAAGTTAGCGGTCGAAATTCCACAATTGTATTTAGTCACATGGCTGCTCTTTTAAGACGCTAGGTTCCGTTTTTTTCGTCACTTTGGAATTAACTAATGTTTGCAAGAATATGAAACAAATATTTTAAACAATAGAAACAATTTTGAAATTAAAACTGAGTGCACGAAGATATTTCATCCAAAATTATGGTCCACATCTAATCTTGGAAGCAATTTTATTTTGTGATACAAAAAGTTTTCACGCTGCATATATAATTTTGAAATTCATAGTATGCGAATGGATTAACCGCACTCTTTTTGCCGGCTATTAGCGTTCCACCAAAATTTGTATTAAAATAAAAGCTTATTAGGTGACATATTTGTTTCTTAAGTTCGTCTCTTTTATCAGGGATTGTAGCAGGAAAATATATTAGGAGATTTTTGATACAAAACAGTAAATTGAATTTTGATAAAATGGAAAGTTTTTATATGAAATTGATCCAACTTCAAATTATAGCTAGCCCCTAGAATGAAAAATTGACTAACGATCTACTCACGAGTGGATACAAATTCTTAAAAAACATGAAAAACAAACTTTTCACCAAAGTGTTTAAAAATTTGTATTTCTTATTAATTATTACATACTACCAACTAACAAACGACTTGTAACACAAATACTGGCGCCTCAAAACCTGATCGCGAACCAAACTAAACCCTGCTGAACTTTTAAATTCTTAAATTAAAACTTGGCAAAACTTGATTCAAGTCAAGAGCGAAGAAAATTAGGCTTTACAAGACCGAAAACCCAAAAAACACTTAAAAAATCCGGTGGACGGAAATTCCCAAAAATTGGAGGACTATATCAGTTCGAAACTAAAACCTGAGTGATAATTTAATTTTATTTTGGGACGATCATTCCAAAACAGGCTACATTCAGGCCATTAAGAGTACCGTAACAACTGTTGTTGAAGAAATTCCACGGAAAGAAAATATTCTAAACTTTTTTAAATTGTAATCGTACTTAGCAGCAAACTTATTGATAAGATTTAATAATTTTCTTACTTCCACAAGATAATCACAAGATTATTATTATTAAAAATATTAATGTTTACTTCATTTGTTTCTTTGTTTACTTTTTTAGTTGTAAAACCATTCATTAATGCTATTGTTGAATCTGTAAAAAATCTTCGCGATTTGGTAATTTTGATTATGTTCTCACTATCAGTATTTGCTTTACTGGGATTACAAATGTATATGGGTATTTTAACACAAAAGTGCATTAGGAAATTTCCCGATGATGGTTCATGGGGCAATTTAACGGATGAAAATTGGGAAAACTTTAATCAAAATCAAAGTAAGTATTTTTTTTTTGATAAACATAATTTGTTATGTGTTAAAAAATTTTTTTTTCTTTAGGTAATTGGGATTGGGATCCAATTCTAGACGATTATCTAGTATGTGGAAACTCTTCAGGTGCTGGAACCTGTGACCCAGAATATATATGCTTAGCTGGTTATGGCCATAATCCAAATTATGGTTATACCAATTTTGATTCATATGGTTGGGCATTTTTGTCAGCGTTTCGTTTGATGACACAAGATTATTGGGAAAATTTATATCAATTAGTTTTACGTTCAGCTGGTCCATGGCATATGCTCTTCTTTATTCTGGCTATATTCCTGGGATCATTTTGTTTAGTTAATTTTATGATAGCTATTCTTGTTTTGTCGTTCGATGAATTGCAAAAGAAGGCTGAAGAAGAAGAAGCGGCTGAAGAGGAGGCTCTGAGAGTAATTTATGAAAACACTAAAATATTTTTTGTTATCAAGTTAAATTTTTTTTTTTTTTTTTGGTATATTTATTTGGTTATAATATTAATAGGAAGCAGAAGAAGCAGCAAAATTAGTAGAACGTGAACGTTCTGAGACTATGGCAGAAAATCAATCAAAGGTCGAAAAAGTGGCAAGTGCGGTAAGTATAAAACCACTGACTTTTGCACAATATGTGACTGTAAATTAATTTTGAAAAAGGTTGAAGTTATCTGTAACTCAAAATAAACTTTGCGGTTGTTTTCTAAATATACGTAGGAAAGTTTCAATTTTTTTTTTGATAATTTCTAAATTTAAAAATAAAAATACCAACTTGTTCTTTTTATATTGAAAATAAACATAATTATACTTAATCACGTAACGACACTTAAAACTTTTTTTCACTTGGAGAAAAATCCATTAGAAAGTTTTACAAAACAAAACTATCCGTATAAGTTGATTATATAATTAGTAATAATGGGGGTCAAGGGCGGGTAAATGGTCAGGATATGGTTACAGGTTGCACTGAGTTGATTTGAGCTGATTTCATATTCGCAAGTTATTTTTCGAATCGAGTTGATTTCGGGTGAGTAGAATGTTGAGATTTGGCTCGAGCTGAGATTCAGTTGAAGTTGAGTTGGGATTGAGTGAGGATCCAGTTGCGGAATTATTTGGGAGTTGAGTTGAAGGTTAGATTGAGTTGGTTTGAGTAGAGTATATGTAGAGTTTTGGGTTAAGGTTAACTTGCATTGTGAAGGCATTAAGGGTTTCAGTTAGATATTGATCTGGGAATTGAGTTGGAGGTTAGATTGAGTTGACATAATATGAGTTAACGTAGGCAAGTAATTTTCCGAAACGAAGTCCTGAGGATCCTCAAAAGGTTTCAGCCCTTTAATTTTTTATTGAATTTCAATGGTAGCAATAATTTGGTTTTGGTTTTCTTGTTAATTTGCACCCAACACGATTTAAACAAAAATATCTGACAAGAACCCGGCAAAACGACTAAATATACTATACGTAACTCGCAAGCAAATGACAAAAAAACGCATTTCTACATTTTGTGTGTGTGTACCTCTTCATCTAAATTAATATGAATCTATCGTGATTCATTTACTTTATTTCTAATGCTGTATGCCTAAGGTCGATATTTTTGGCTAAATTTTCGATTTTTCTAGATGATTTGTTGGTTTATACCAGTCATTCATATATGTCAATAGTTTCAATAAATAATAGTTGTATTACTTTCCCCAAAAATAAAAAAATTACAACAACAATTGTACTAGATAGACCAAAAAATAATTTAGCTAACCCAAAAAAAATTAGTGGCTAAATAAATCTTAAAAAAAATTTTAGTTTTAATACCTGTCACAAGAGTCGAATTATCAAAAAAATACACTCAAAAAAATTAGAACATAAAGTGTATTGCTTTCAACCAAAATGAGTTAGGTATTTTATTTGGTAATGGCTGGCCAAAGCAACAGCAAAAATTAACTAAATTTTGGTCTAATTTTTTTCATGTATTTTCTTGTCAATTCAACTCTTGTGGCAGGTATTGAGACTAAAATTCGGTTAATATTTGTTTAACCACTAATTTTTTTGGGTTAGCTAAACTATTTTTTTGGTCTATCTAGTGCGATTGTTGTTGTAATTTTCTTATTTTTGGTGAAAGCAATACAACTAAAATTTGGTTAATTTTTGCTGTTGCTTTGACCAGCCGTTAACCAAAAAAATACCTAACTCATTTTGGTTGAAAGCAATACACTTTATGATGTGGCTGACTTTCCGTTTTTTGTCGCCAAATGTTATTGCTATTACCCAGCAAACGTGTCTTTAGTAACACACACAAAACAAGTCAAAGATAAGGACTAGTAACAAACCCAAGACGGGCAAAAGACAACTCAATGTATTTGAGACGAGGTGTTCTCAAAGACTTGTCTGGTGTTTATGATTGGTGACATGTCATGTGAATGTTATTTTTAACATGTTTGGTTGTTGTTATTTGTAACACGTAAGGTAAGTTTATTGAATAACTTGTCTATTGGTTGTTAATGATAGCTAGTCTGATGGATTTGATTAATAACATCTCGTGAGTTTGTTATTGCTAACAAGTCTTGTAGTTGTAATACATGACTTGTACAGTGGTTGTTATCGGCAACAAGTTTAGTGGTTATTATTGGTAATATGTTAGGCATGTTTTATATATAATTTGTCTATTAATTCTTAATGGTAACAAGTCTGAAGAATGTTATTAATAATACGTCGCATAATTATTATTAACAACATGTCGTGTTGTTTTTATGGATAGTCGGTTTAGTGCGTGTTATATCTACAAAATTTTAAAAAACATATTAAATAAAATATTGTAAATTAATTATAATAATTATCAAAAATAAAATTTATTAATTCATTGCGCATGTATACTCTTAAAACTAATAATTAATAAAATAAATTTAATATAAAAATAAAACAGAATCAAATTCAATATATGTGCAACTTAATAATTAATAATAATTAATAAAATAAATTTAATATAAAAATAAAACATATATGTGCAACTTATAAACTTATTTAAAAAATTAAATGTTTATGCCTTTTCTGGCCCGACTCTTTCTTCTATTGTCACGGTTATGCGCATCATATATCTGCTTTTTGATGGAAAGTTCGTAATTTCTATATAATTCTAAATATTGCTTCCACGACTCTATAAAATTAAAAAAATTATTACAAAATATTATCCAGTTAATTTTTTTAAATTATTTCTTACCAAAAAGTATTTTTTTAAATAAAATCATGTTTTTTAGTGGCATTTTCGTGTGTACCCCATCCCAATTATATTTACTTAGCAATTCATCCGTAAATAGTTTGCTTAAGCCACTCGTACTATGTTGCCCCTCAACTGGAGCGTATTTTGAAAAATATTTGGTCTGAAAATAAATTGTAATTGTTTTATTAATTTACATATTTATTATGGTTTTTATTGTTTAATAAAAATAATTTTTATTTCTTCTACTCTTAGTTTATATTTGTTGTATTTATTTTGATATAAGTTCCTCTTCTTTCAGCACACTCGAGTTGAAAATTTTCTTACTTTGAGTGAAATGTGATGATTTTCTTGATTCAGTCCCGCAGGTATGCACTGAGCATTAGATCTATCGATAGATCTTAACTCAAAGATTTGAAATAAAGGGGGCATCCAGAATAGAAAATGGACATTTAGCGGAGACACATTTCAAAAACTGCATGCGATATAGTTTTTAGTGCATTTTTGCTTTTTGGCATTCCTCTTTGATGTAATTTAATATTTTAAATTTAATCATATACATGATTAAATTTAAAATATTAAATTACATCAAAGTAAGTATGTTAATTTGAAAAGCCTTTTTAGGCTCCATATATTATAATCATAATGTATTATTTACCAAGTTTATAGAAAATTCCTCGTCAGCTACAATTTTTAAATTTAGTGCATCTAAATCCTCTTTTGTTTTTATAGGTGTGTTAATTTGAAAATCTTTTTTAGGCTCCATCAAATTTAGTAATTTGGTGACATCCAGCTTAATTGATTTTAATTGGCGACTAATGTAGCGTAATTCAGGTGTTACTGTAAAAATTATAAATAATTATATTTTTTTAAAAACAATTTACTCAAATATAGCCTGAATTAATTATTTAATGAATAAAAACAAAATATGTACTTATTCGCATTTTAACTGCCGCAAGAGGCGTCCTATGGAGTTAAAGGTGAAAAAAATTTGTTTACAAAAAAATTATTTTAATATTTTGTCACAATAACTAGTAAATTGTGACACCTTTTTTACTATCAATTCGCAATAAAAGTTTATTTTGTAATGAACTCACTGAGCAATTCGAATTTGTTTACGTATGTTTTCACCTTTAACTCTAGTTTGATATCGTCCACCAGATGTCAGACACTTTGCGTTAAAAGGCGAATAAACTTTGTATTTCTCTTCAATCAAACTACAATATTGACTACATTGTAATGAAATGAGAGAATTATACATTATATTGTTAGTTAAAGCTATACTGCTGTGTATCATTAAAAATAAATCTTACTTATTAATGTTGGTTGAGGAAGGCTAGTTGTATCTGTTGCGGGAGAATCCAACTCTTCTATAGATTTGTTATTTGTGTTGTTTATTGGTTCACGGCGGATGGTTGCCATTGTAGTTGAAGTTGCTGCGTCATCAATGGATATATCATCTATTTAATAATTTAATAAATCCAAAAAATATTATTAACTATATAGTGCAAAATCACTTATAACAACCAATTCTGGTTCTGAACATGCAATTCTTAGAAAGTTTATATTGATTTAAGCGCGTTGCACAATGGATAACGAAAAAATGGAAATAATAATGTGCCTTCCATTCTTTACTAAAAATCAACGTCAAATTTGTATTACAAATTATCTTTTAAATTAACATTTGAAAATTAAATTACACAATGAAATAATTCACAATATTGAAATAATTTCTAGGTATGCGCGATTATTGCACCAAAAAGTTTCTTAGATTTTACTTTTATTTGGCATTTATTTTACGCGTCGAGTTTATGTTATACATACCAGGGGTCCTATTCTTGAATTTCACATCCATTTTCCACATGTGGACATCTGTCAAAGTTCACACAAAAACGTTCGAAAAATGTAATTCACATGCGGCATGGACATTTTCCTATATGGGGAATTTTTTCCACCTGCTTATACCCATTCGGAAATATTCCCTTAGTACCGAAAAAATTCAATTTTTATGAATTTTGACAGATGTCCACATGTGGAATTTGGATGTGGAATTCGAGAATAGGGTCCCAGTACCCCAATTTTGCTCGAAAAGTGAGACTTGAGAGTTGCGATTTTCATGTACGTACTAGATGTATAAAAGTATACATTATTAAAACGAAATCACAAAACAATAAAATTTACTTCTTTCGTACATGAAAATCGCAACTCTCAAGTCTCACTTTTCGAGTAAAATTAGGGTACAGGTTTAAATCGTCAGTAGTTGAATTTGTTAAAAAAGAAATTAATTTATAAAAACTGGGTTGTATGCAAATCGATAGTAGTTTGCCATGAATACTTTGACGTTCATAATTTGTTGTTTCCTTTTTCCAAGTTTTTGATTCACATTCAATTCCCTACCGCAGACTGTATTGTCACCGTGCATGTCATAAATTAAAATAAAATATAGTGAAATAATAAAAAAAGAAACTTACTAAAGATTTGCTCAACATGTCCCGGATATCTCTTTCTCGGCGGCAAAACAATGTTTGTTTTAGTTATTGGAGTCTCTCGCCCCAATTGTTCAAGAAGTTGTTCTGTGCTCAACTCTGATTCAATAACTATTGGTGGTGATATTTCTTTTGTATACATAACAATCTCAGAATCTGAAAGACATTTTAAAATAACAGTGTTAAAACTTAAACTGGATTTATTTAGATTGATTTTCTAACCAAAATCTGTAGATATTTGAGATTCCGGAAGATGAAATTTTGCTTGAGGTTTAACAATTAAATTTTTATGTATTTTTGCCAATTTAATTTTTTTAATATTTTGCGTAGACAAGTAATTTAATTTTTTCTGCTTTTTTTTTAATATCAATATTAATAAACGAAGAACCTAAAAATATAAATATAATATGTATAAGTAAATAATTAAGTAACGATAAATAATTTAATTTTTTGTGTACATAATAGTGTAAAATACTATAAAATATAATGGTCCCGATTCTGAAATCATAAAATTCATTTTATGTTATTTTATTTCGCCGCTTCCTGTATGACTTTGTGTTTGTATTGAAAAATAACATAACATAAAATTTTAAAAAGCAGAATCGAGCTCATTAGCTTAAATTATAATTTTATTAAATTCTTACCGTTTTCCTCATCCGATGACATTTTAAACCTGTGATTATATTATTAGTAAATACGTATATTATTTATTGCTATTAAATGCTGTAAACTAAAATTATTTAAAAGAATAGCATCTAGCTGAAGCTAACAGAATTATTTTCATGCATCATTGGTAATAAAATATATTGATTTTCATGGTTATTCAGAGGTAAACAACAATATTTTGAAACTATTTGTGACACTGGATAAACTTCGCTGTTTATTTCTAGGTCACTAACTACCATTATTCCTATATCAATTGAACTTATGGGGTGTTCAAAATATGACGAAATTTTAGTAAATTTTCTACCTCGTACTAAATGTGAATTGTTTAAAATCTCAAAGCTTTCTATAAAAAAAGGTAATTCCTCTGTATCAATACGCAATGAACAATAACTATCTCTAAAATTGTTTTTGAAAGTAAATGAATCATATTCATATGACTTGTACCTATTACAATCTCGAAATTTTTCAATGGCATCTAGCTTATTCTCCACAACAAAATTATTATAATTTTCTCGCTCTTTTACTCTATTAAATAATTGTTCGAGAATATTTTGGGGCTTTTTAATGGTTTTTTTAATTTCCTGTAAAAATTTTTCGTAAATATACCCTGAAAAGGAATCAAGTGGACCGTACAACTTTACATAGCCAGGTAAATGTAAAATACTGTGAACATTGTAGTTTACATGCTTTAATCCGTAAATTTGAGGGTATAATTTAACGAACTCATTAAGGAATGTTTGAGCATTATCTGTATTTTCATTAAAAAACGTCCTATCTGATAAAAGCCGGAGACTAACAACTAAAAGTAAAATATGATAAAAAATATTAAAATCTACAAAATCTTTTAAAAGAGGTAGAACACCGTATAAAATAAAAAAGCGAAATTCTGTTGATTTCCATCTAGGGATTTAAGTAAAGTCTCTGGTTTTTCGAGAAAATTCTATTGGAAGGAATCTGGAATAAGAAATATATAAATCAGACATCAGTTTTTTTGTGTCTGGCTTCACTTTATTTAGTAAAAGTATCAATAATTTTTTGGCAATCCCCAAATCAACTAAATGCATCGGATCTAGAGGAAACTGGGTAACCATCCCGATTCCAGCTGTTTGTAAAATATTTGGTTCCCCTTTATGATGATCCGGATCTAATCGATTATTAAAAGAATCATCAGTTCTTAAATTCCCCGAAATTATGTTAAAAATGGGGGTATTTAAAATTCTAAATCCGGTTTGATCACATTCGTGACATCCTTGTAAAGCACTATGGTTTTTTACCGACTTGACAAAAGGATTTTGCGGGTGCATCACACGTAAATGCACGTAAAACAAATTTCTTGGAAACTAATTTTTTTTCAATTAAAATACCGTCCCTTTTTAGTTTTATCAGCTCGGTTACGAATTCTTGAAAGAAACTATTAACACAAATGGGGTGTCCTTCACCAACCCACGCACCAACAATAAAAAGAGCCAACCAGCGAACATTTAAGAAATTTAACAGAATTTAACGAAAGTTTTTTCTTACGGAATATTTGACAGGTTAGCTAGCGAAACTGTAACACAACTTGTCAATTACTTTGATGGTGACGGTAGCTCGTATTAATATTTTTAAAATTTTGTGTAGAATTTTGAACTGGCAATGGAGTTGGATGCACTTCGATATTTATTTCAATTATTAAAAAGCCTTAAATTCTTAAAGGACATAAACATAATGCGTAAGAAAAAAAACGAAAATAAATAATTTGATGTTACAATTTATAAAGTCTTTAATAATTCGGTTTTCAATTTACCTACACGAACATAAATAAATAATTTTGAATTTAAGCTTAAAATATACAATGAGCTCCCACAAGAAGATTTGCACAAAGGGCAATTTGGATTTTTGACATTTCCTTCAATTTTGCGCGATATTTTTCGCTCTGTTAAGTTGACACTTTAATTTAACGAAACTGAACGAACATGTCTTAAAGGTTCGCTGGACAGTAACATGTAAACTCCATATACCGCACTGTTACGTTAAATTTCTTAAATGTTGGCTGGTTGTCTCTAAAGGGGGACGACTGCGAGAATTTACAAAAGAACCCAGAATTGGCCATAAGCTTCTTCGAGAACTTTTGTATAAAGGTAACCCATCTATATTAAAGTCACAAACAATTTCAGGTAAATTTGAAACAAAGTTAAAATCATACCGATTGATACATTTTTCGATACCAAAATGCACATATTCCCCATTTGTATCCTTACGTGGTTCAAAAATTTCATCTACCCGATTGATACACCGAAACAAGGAATTTTTAGTTTTGGGGAGGCAAATTCCAAATTCTCTTAGAATCTTTAAGAGATGTGTTGTGGCACTTACGGGTATATTATTAGAAATTATCCACTTAATTAAATTAATTTTTAATAAATTAATTTTATCTAACGAGCCAACATCATCCGATTCGTCAGAAGATTCCTCATCCGAAGAACTCGAAATTAATATTTCTTCAAATAAATAGCGCTCTTCTAAATCGGGAAGACCGTCATCAGAATCGATGATCATTTCATGACACTCTGACTCAAATACATTTTCATTTGTATTAAAATGAGAATTTACTTCAGCCTCTAAACTACTATCTGCCAATTTAGAAATAATTCTATATCGTTGGGCCCTGGATATATTATCCATTATAAGTTTATGAACAAAAAAAATTTATCAACAGGATAAAACAACGCGAGTTACATTCCGAGAAATGGAATCGCAACAAAATAAAGAATTCCAAGAAATTGAAACGCAACAAAGTAAAGATGCTCATAATACAATTTTATACTAACAACATAAAATATTATCATGACCTAAAATTATTATTATAAATTTAATGTATCATATTTTATGTAAATCAAATTATTGTTTTGTCTAACAAAATATTCATTTTTAATTAATAAGCAATAAGCATTATCAGTTATAAAATAACATGTTGAACCATGTTTATAAAATATATTATAAAGAAAAATCATGTAACTAAAAAACTTAAGAAATCATTCAATAAACTGACTCCAAAGAGCACAGTAACAAAATATTGATTCCCGGCTCTAAAGAGACCGGCTTTTTAAAAAATAAATAAAGTTTAATTAATTATAATAAATGTAAAGAAAATAAAAGTGAAATAAATGTTTTTTTTATATTTTATATTAATTGAACAACATAAATGGCGCAGTTGGTAATTTTCTCCTCCGAAGAAGAGAAAACAGTGTAAAAGAACATTAAAATAGTGAAGTGATAAGATACAAAGAAAAATAAGTAAAAATTGATTTTTCGTAGACACGAAAATCATTTCACGTAAATAATTGAATAGTTACTTAAAAAGTGAAAAAAAAAATTAATTAATTTCGTGCTAAATAGTTAAAGTAAAATAATAAACTTATAAAAACGTGATAATATTTAAAAAGTAGTAATAAAAAGTGGGTGTTAATTAAAAGTGAACAATTTAAAATCAACAATCTCAAGATTGCGAGTAAAAGAAGCAAAGTATTCGACTTAAATCGACAGCAAAAAACTACAACAAAAATGAATACAGAACAAGTCGAACATCAATTGTTGCAGCAGCAACAACAGCAACAACAATTACAAAATCAAATTACAGTGTTGCAACAACAACTGGTAAACCAGGAAACAATAATGCAAGGCATTAAAACCACTCGATTTGATCTAAGTCCAGATCAAATTATAAGAAACTTCAGTGAGATCCAAGCCTTTTCAGGGGAAGATACTTACAAATTAAAATCTTTCCTAAAAACCATCGTAGATACCGAAAGTCTATGCGGTAATAAGAACGAGGAACTTAAACAATATTGCTTAAGAAAGCTAATCAACACAAAAATAATTGGAAATGCCAGAGGAACCATCATGGAAATACCTGAAACTCAACGCACCTGGGAAAACGTCATCAGGCAGCTAAAATTGAGATACAGACCTAAAAACACCATCCATCAGTTACTCTACAATGCCAAGGAAATCAAGGTATTTAATCTTAAAGATATTTTTAATAAATTAAATAAATATAAGAGTGAATGTAGCGAAATATGCGATTTTGACGACGAGGATAATTTCACATATTATTCTATAGATAGGGAATTAGTGCAAATATTAAAATCAAAAATAATTCCTCTAGTTCAATTACAAATAGATTCAACGAAATCGTTATTCGAATTAGACAATATTCTTTGTAAATCGGAAATATACCTGTCAGAGGATATAATTAAATCCGAATTTAGAATAAATAGAAATAAAGAATTTAATTTTAAAACAAATAATAAAACATATTTTCAAAACAGAAACCCTTATAGGAACAACAATATTAACGGTGTTTATAACCAGGAATTTAGAAATGGTAATAATAATAGCTATAATTATAATAACAATAGGTCAGAACAGTTTAGAACACAAGATTACAGAAATAACAATAACTCAGGACAGTTTAGAACACAAGATTACAGAAATAACAATAACTCAGGACAGTTTAGAACACAAGATCACAGAAATAATAATAACTCAGGACAGTTTAGAACACAAGATCACAGAAATAACGGATATAATTCAGGACAGTTTAGGCGACAATTTAATGACAATAGAACTGGACAATATAGAAACAATACTCAACAACCAGGACCAATGGAAGTCGATAATATAAATCAAGTAAATCCCTTAAATCAGGAGGTAAATTTTATAAACCCCACACCATCAACCAGCTACCGATAGTAAAACTAACATTTAATGATAAATCTATTAATTGTTTAATAGATACTGGTTCAGATACCAGTTTATTAAAACCAAATACTCTTAATTTTAAAGAAATAGAATTAGAAACTCCTATTATGTATAATTCTTTAGGAGGTCCCAATTTTGTAAATAAAAAAATAATCACGCCAATTCCAAAGGAACTAGTAAAAACTGGTACATTAGAATGGAAAATTTTTCCTCTAAAGAATGAAAAATATGACGCGATTATCGGAATGAATTTTTTAATTCCTTTTCAAGCTGAAGTTGATATACAAAATGAATATCTGAAGATATTTAATCAGCATAAAATCCCTTTCGAAATAATTGGATATCCCCGTGATCTTACCGAAGTAAATCACTTAGAACCAATTGTTTCACAAGAGGAAATTTTCTCTAAAATAAACCAAAATAGTTTAAACAATGAAGAAAAAGAAAATTTAAAACATTTATTATCCAAAAATAAAGATTTATTTTATGAAGAAGGTGACAATTTGACTTTCACTCACGAAATAACTCACGAAATTAAATTAACAAATGAGAATCCTATATATTGTAAATTATACAGATATCCGCAAATACACGAGAAAGAAATCGAAAAACAAATCAAGGATATGTTAAAACAAGGAATTATTAGGGAATCGAATTCACCCTATAATTCTCCCCTTTGGATTGTACCGAAGAAAATGGACAATTCAAATACAAAAAAATGGAGAATTGTCATTGATTATAGAAAGTTAAATGAAATTACTATAAATGATAAATTTCCAATACCTAATATAGAAAATATATTAGATAAATTGGGTAGAGCCCAATATTTTACAACTTTGGATCTAGCGAAGGGATTTCATCAAATCCTAGTAAGCAAAAAAGACCAAAATAAAACAGGGTTTTCCACACCATTCGGACATTACGAATATGTTCGAATGCCTTTTGGATTGAAAAACGCCCCTGCCACCTTTCAAAGATTAATAAATTCAGTACTAAGGGAACATATAAATAAAATATGTGTAGTATATCTTGATGATATATTAATATTTAGCACTTCTCTACAAGAACACATAATTAATGTAAATCAAATACATATTTGAAAATTTAAGAAAAGCAAATTTAAAAATACAAATAGACAAATGTAACTTCTTTTGTAAAGAGACCGAGTATTTAGGTCATTTGTTAACAACAGAAGGTGTAAAACCAAATTCAAAGAAAATAGATGATATAGCACAATTAAAACTCCCAGTAACTCAAAAACAAATTAAATCATTCCTAGGTATCACAGGATACTATAGAAAATTTATCAAGGACTATGCCAGAATAGCGCAGCCTATGACAAAATATCTCAAAAAGAATAGTAAAGTAAATAAATTAGATCCATCTTATATTCATGCTTTTGAGCAACTAAAATTATTACTAACTACCCATCCAATTCTCAAATATCCCGATTTCAACAAACCATTCGTATTAAATACAGACGCCAGTCAATTTGCAATTGGTGCAGTTTTGCTTCAAGAAAACCATCCCATAGCATTCGCCAGCCGAACGCTAAATGATCATGAAATTAGATATAACACTACGGAAAAAGAACTATTGGCAGTCATATGGTCAGTAAAATATTTTAGACCGTACATATATGGAAAAGAATTCGAACTTAAAACAGACCATCAAGCATTAAAATGGTTACACACTAAATATTTAGGCAAAGATTTAAACCCAAGACTCCAAAGATGGATACTATCTTTAGGAGAGTACAACATAAAAATAAATTATTTAAAAGGAAAGGAAAATAAAATAGCAGATTTTCTAAGTAGAATAAACAATGATAAACACGAAATAAATGAAATTAGTGAAAGTTTTGGAATTAACGAAATGTTCGAAGCTAACGAAGGGAGAAACAATTTCCTACAAGACCCTCCTTCCCAACATGAAGTTAATAATGAAGAAATAGTAAATGAAAACCAAGACAACATATCCATTCAAGCGACAATACATTCACAAGAAGAAAATTTAAACGACGAACTAACATTCTTAGACACTATAGTAAACCGATTTAAAACACAGATAATAATTACAGAAAATTTCACTAACGAACTTGAAAATGTATTAGGGAATCGTCGGATTAACATAAATCCAAATATAAATCACATAGAGTTAATTAATAAACTTAAAACATACATATCGTCAACAAAAGTAGCCATATATTCTGAAATATCTGATCACGATTTACATGTAATATTTCAAGTATTAATCAAAGAATTTCCAAATACCAAATTCATTAAATGCAGACATTTTGCACAAGACGTAGAAACAGAGGAAGACTTAATTAAGATTTTATCCATACAACACAAAAAACAGAAACATCCCGGTATCATAGCACTTTATGAAGATTTAAAGTTTAAAATCTACAGTAAAAATTTGAAAATTACAATAAATAAAATTACGAACAATTGTGACGTTTGTAACACAGGGAAATACGATAGGAACCCAATCAAACCAAAACTACAAAAGACAGAAATACCGACAAACAAAAATCAAATCGTTCATATAGATACGTATATTAATAAAAAACAACCTTTTCTTATTTTTATTGACAAATTTACAAAATTCGCAACGGCTTATCCGTTAGAAAACAGAAATTTTACAGACATTATTGAAAAATTTAAAATGTATATTAACCACAAGAAACCCAGAAAAATAATAGCTGATAATGAATTTAAGCATATCAATATAAAAGAATTTTTAGATAAAGAAGGTATAGAATTACATTTAACAAAACCTAACAGCCACACAGGTAATGCCGACGTAGAAAGACTTAACAATACACTGACAGAAAAATTAAGAGTTTTAAATATAGACCAACCCAGTCCTATAAGGTATCAAATGTTAGAAGCAATAAAAAGCTACAATAATCAGTATCACAATACCATTAAATGCACCCCAATAAAAGCAGAAGAGGGCATTAATCAAGAAGAAATTTACAAGAATTTAGTTGATTCCCAAACAAAAAGGTTAACTATACACAACAAAAATAGAGAGGAATATACAGAAACTAGGGAACAAGGTTACATAAAAAATTATAAATCACTCAGACATAAAGACCAACCAAAATTCAGATTACTTAATTTAACTAATATACATCCTACAAATATTAAAAGACCGTTAAAATTCGCAGATAATAATGACAACATTGCTCTTAATACTAACAATGACGAAACTAACGAAAGCACAAATTCAAGTAGAGAAAATTGAAAGCAACACAGGATATACTATTCTTCGAGAAAGCGAGACATTTTTACCCAAATCTTACAATTATTCATTACACATAGTCGACATAGTAGAAATAGAAACTCTAATATTAAACCTGAGGTCAACAGTGAGGGAAATGACAGTAGAGCTTACAAAACACTTTATTAATTCTACATTATTTAAAGACGTAGACAATTTACTTTATAAATTAATGACTTTAAAAGACGGACATCACTCAATACATAAACGAGGTTTAGTAAATTTCATAGGAACAATAAACAAGTGGATATCAGGAACAATGGACGATGAAGACAGACAATTAATTAATAAACATTTATACATAATTGATCAGAATAACGAAAATCTAGCTGTAAACATAAATGAACAAATTAAAATTAATAATAACTTTAACAACACTATAAACAAATTATATAATACAATGTTGGAAGATAGAAAAAGTATTAAGGATTTTATTATAAACAGAGATAACCAAACTCTACTTAGATTAATGATATATGATATAAAATTAAAAATATATGAAATAGATAGAATTATAAGTGAATTACAAGATAATATAGTATTTAGTAATCTTAACATTATACATCCATCTTTGTTAACTCATGAAGAGATTGTAGAATACAAAATAGATGCTAGTAAAATAAAAAAATTTAAAAGTAGGATATTCTAAAACTAATAATAATAAATTGATATTTTTAATCAAAATTCCCAGTTGCATGGAAAAAGCAAATACAAAATTAATTATACCCCTGTCAAATATTAATGATTGTAGTTCAATAAATTATGAGATCACTAAAACATTTGAAATTAACAATACCTATTATGAATACAATACAAATAAAGCATTTCATGAATTAAATAATTTAAAACACTGTATATTAACAAAAAATTGTCAAAATATTAAAAACTGTGATACAGAAATTTATAGCATCAATGATAATAGTATATTAATACAATTGGCTAATAAAGTAATTTTAACATCAAATTATGATGAAAGAACATTCGAATTGAATGGAAATTATTTTGTAAAATTTTTTAACTGTAGCATTAGCATAAATAACAAAACCTTTTATAATAATATAAAGGAAGTAAATAATGATTACATCATTCAAAATCTAGATTATAAGTCAGAGAATAACACATTTACATTTAAGGAAATAATTTTGGAAACCAATAAAAATATAAATGAAATAAAATTGTTGAAATTTCATAAAATATTAACATATTCAGGAATAAGCATAATATTAATTATAGTAATAGCATTAATAATAATATTAATTATCTATATAAAGTTTAAACAAAATAAAATAAATATTAAATTTACAAATAGAGTTCAGGAGAACTCTACTCTTAACGAAGGGAGAGTTACATTCCGAGAAATGGAATCGCAACAAAATAAAGAATTCCAAGAAATTGAAACGCAACAAAGTAAAGATGCTCATAATACAATTTTATACTAACAACATAAAATATTATCATGACCTAAAATTATTATTATAAATTTAATGTATCATATTTTATGTAAATCAAATTATTGTTTTGTCTAACAAAATATTCATTTTTAATTAATAAGCAATAAGCATTATCAGTTATAAAATAACATGTTGAACCATGTTTATAAAATATATTATAAAGAAAAATCATGTAACTAAAAAACTTAAGAAATCATTCAATAAACTGACTCCAAAGAGCACAGTAACAAAATATTGATTCCCGGCTCTAAAGAGACCGGCTTTTTAAAAAATAAATAAAGTTTAATTAATTATAATAAATGTAAAGAAAATAAAAGTGAAATAAATGTTTTTTTTATATTTTATATTAATTGAACAACATAAATCGCGTGGCAATAAAATAATATATGCACTAGAAATAATGATACTCACAGTTTATTTTTATTTAACACACAGAATTTAATATATAATATTATTTATAACACACAGAATTTAATATATAATATTATTTATAACAGAATTCAAAATAAATAAAAATGCTGTATATACTGTATATGCTGTATATCGTACGCGTATAACCAAACTTAAATGAAATGAAAGTAAAATGGAGGAAATGGTAAATTTATAATATACCTATACAATATATGTAGTATGGTCACGCTCTTTATACATAGTGGACGATATTTGAAATAAACGAAGCCATTTTTGGTAAGAAACTCAAGACATAACCTCAAAATTTGTTATATTTAATTTTATTGTCGGTTAATGGCGGCGCCACGGGTTATATCACGTTATTTGACTAGAATAACACACCAAAGACAACTTAAAGACATGTTCCCTTAGAAATTGTTCCCTTTTTTCTTATGTAATTTTATATTTTTTTTCTCTACCCAAGACAAGTAAAAGACATGTTACAGATAACAAAAAATTTGCTGGGTAATTGAATAAATTAACAAAGCATACTGCATGAAATTTCGTTTGTGTTTTTTCTTTACTTTCTTTTACTCTAGTAAAATAAAGTATAGTAATCATGAAAATTTTGGAACTTGAGATTTTTAGAGATTTATCTGTTTTGAGGTCCCCTGAGTCCAAAAAAGTGGGTTTCGAAATGGTGTCTGTCTGTCAGTCTGTCAGTCTGTCTGTGTCCTCTCTACAGCCCAGATGGTTTAACCAATCGAACTGAAACTTCAGATTTAAGCTTTTTTGATAAATTGGGAGGTCCCAGTGAATTTTATTCCAAATCGGCTTACCGGAAGTGGCCACTCCCTTGGTCCAGAAAATTTATTTTGCAAATATCTTAAAAAGTACAAGGTTTACAAAAAACTACTTGAAATAAAATGTTTCCAAAAATTAAAAACAAATAATAATAAAAAAAAAAATTAAAAAAAAAATTTAAAAACTTAAAAATTTAAAAAAAAAAATTAAAACAAAAACAAATGTAAAAATTATAAAAAACAATAAAATTTCTCAAAATTCTCTGTTCGTAAAAGAAAGTCGTGTGTTGGCCACACCTCCATTTTTTTTGTTGTTGTGACTTTACCAGTAACCGACCAAATAGCTACCATAGTATTTAAATCTATTTCCATATTTATCCAGATACCGAATTAAAATCGGTTTATTTTTCGTAGAGTTGAAAACATGGTTGTGGTAACTCGTATCTTCTCTAGAGTTTGCAAATATCAAAAAATTGAAATCGGTGAGCTCAACTTCAGAAAATGTTACAAATATTCCCTTTTATAATGGATTTGTAAATTTCAAAATTCGCGGTTTTCGAAAATCTTAAATGTCGTCTCATTTTTCATTAGCAAAGTGAATTACAATTTTTCAAAATGTACTTTTGTTGTCCTGATTTCTTAAAATTAAAAAATTCTTATTTCAAAGATGAAAATTCAGGATAATTTTAAATTGATTACCAATTTCCATCCACTGCTTTGGAGTATAGGTTTAAGTGTTCAGTTGATATACTCTAACTTATTTCTAATCTTATTTCTATTGAAAACAGTTTTGCTCTGGAAACGTTGCAAAATTGAAACACTGCTTGAAAATTTAGCGCTCTTTCTATAGTTAGCATACTGAGGCCATCTTATATTGTTTTAACGGCGGGATTATTTTGACTAACAAAAAATATTTATAAACATTTTGTGAATATATAGAATATAATAAATATTAGATATTTATAAAATAATAAATTAAATCCGAAATTCGAAGGTTTTCAAAGCTGAACGGTTTTCATAGTCAAAACCGCGGTTTTCTGGATCAAACCCTAATCGTTTATATATTTTAAAGAATTTGATTTTTGAATATCTCCTTAAACTCTTGTTAAATTTTTAAAAATTAGTAATTAAAACTTCAAACCGGCTTGAGTTGGAGTTAGTCTTCAAGGAAACGGGGATTGGAGTAAGGTTTCGTTAAGTTAATTTGAACTCGACGAATTTAGTAAGATGAATCGAGTTGAAAATAAAAATGGTGACATATTGTTTTAGTCGGAAACCAATTCTTAACATATTTATTATCATGGAATTTTCAATCAATTTAAAACACAAAAAATTATTTAGAATAGAAAAGATTAAAACACGTATTCAATGAAACAATCGCAACACAAATATCTGTGTACTAAGCGGTGTCAAAATTTCAACTCAATCTAACTATATTTCATGGAAACGAGGGCTGCCATTCTGAAATTAACGGTGGTATGTGGCGTTTGGGTTTATCTAAATGTACCGGGTTGCTGGTTTTAATCTCAATAGATGTGGGATGCCAAAGAAGTGTTTTGATCTTCTGATCCTATAAAGTTTGAGATTTTTCGATGTTCCTCATCTATAAAATGATTAATTTACTTAAATTTAACTAGTAGTAGGGCTTTTTGCCAGCGCTATCAAGTTAAAATTGGACAGAGTAAGTATCGCAGGTGGGTTGTCATATTAAAGAGTGACAGGTGGGCGCTGATGGATGATGACGAAAGTTATAGCTGAATAACGATATTCGAAAGACCAGTCAGACCGAAAGACCCTAACAGTGAATTTGCAGAAGTCATTTAGAATAATAGGAAAAGCATTACAGTTAAATTACAGTTATAATTCCTGGCAAATGTATATCGAATGTTTAGTAGTGTGATAACCCTCAGTTACAGCAGCAATATCGAAAAAATGCAGTCGCGAAGAAAAATAATGGAGGAGCTGGCCCGAAAATTGAATGTATTTTTTAAACAGTTTTTACAGAACCTAGCAACTTTAAAAAGATCGGAAGTCACAATAAAATTTATGTGGGATGATTTTGTTAAAAAATTTGGAAACGTGATCTAATACGAAAACTTTAAAAAAAGAAAATATCGGGTTCTACAAGCCATTACAGGATGAATGTCCTGTGTGACGAACATAAGCAACATCACCAGGAGTTAAAAGATACTAAATCAGCCTCAGCAGCGAGTACCACCCATTCTGACGATAGCAATTCTGCATCAGCTATTCATTCCGATTACTGTACAATATGCCAACAATTTAATGGTCATAAATTGAATTATACTGAAGCCCGGAAATTTTACAAAATTGATAGGACATATGAATGGCCGCAAAATGTTAATATATTTACGGTTGATATGCAAAAGGTCATTATAATACTGAAAATGAAATCAAAAAATTCTATAAACACGATGAAACTAATCTGTGTGTCCTTTGGCATGAGGCCGTAACTGGGCGGTCCACCTCAGGGCTTGCATCTTCATTTATACACATTATTCAACATTCAAGACGTGATGTGTCGAAATTTGTCTTTTGGACTGACAACTGCTCCGCTCAGAATAAAAATTGGACAATGTATTCGGCATTACTAATAGTAATAAATCAGAACTGGAGCCCAGACACCATCACAATTAAATATTTTAAACCAGGGTACTCCTACATGCGAGCAGATTCGGTACATGGCAACATCGGCAAAAAGTGGAAAAATACGCAAGAAGTTTTGGATATGGACGACTTGGTAAATTTAATTAAAAATGCCAATGGGAAAAACGATTGCCGGCTTCTTACTTTTTCCGATTTCTATAGTTTTAAAAATATCTGCCGGAAACGATCAAAAAATGTTGAGAGTTACCTTTTCTAAATAAAATAAAAGTTGTCGAGTTCCGTCGAGGATCAAAAAGTCTGTATTATAAGAATACACACGATATTGAAACGTTCAATGAATTTGAAAACATAACAAAAATGCAGGAGATTAATTTCGCTGAAAAAAGGATGGAACCAAAAGGATTGAATGCCGCGAAAAAAGAAAAAAATTGCGAGCAACTGTTACCGCAAATGCCAGTTCGTAAAAGGATTTTTTGGCAAGGATTAAAATCTAATGAAAACGCACTCGATTTGTGCCATTTGCATGAATAGTTTTTTTTTTAAGATTATATAAAAAACTAATATTTTTTTTTTTGTTAACTAAATTAAAAATAAGTTTCATTTATTTATTTTATATTTTATTTGAATATAAATAAAATGTGATGAATTACGTGCTGCCAAAAAATGTATGAATATTAATGCTATGTACTCGTACATTGAATTTAATTATTATTATTATTATTATTATTATTGGAGGGCCATGTGGGCGATCAGCCACCTCGCACTGCGACCTAAAAGATCTATTATGCTGGACCCTGCTTAATTATCCGTCCAGTCAATATTCAAGTTCTTAATGAACCTGATAATACTGCCAGCCGGTACGTGATACATACTATCTGGGCTTATTGCTCTCCCTCCTAGATGTTTACTACAGCGTGTAGTTCCGCTAGAAAGACGATAGCATTGACGCCCAAGGACTTCGAGAGGGCTGTCCCACTCCCGTATATTCCTCCCCCGGCCCCGTCTTCTGTTTGATTTTACTCTTACGAGTTGCTGGGATTTGCAAATCGCCTGTAGGTCACCCAGCTTTACTACAGGAAGGCTAAATAGAACTGGATGGTGGCTGGTATCCAGAGTCCGCATATTTTGGATTGATCAACTTATCAGCCATTCATCCATCGGCATATGCTGTTCCACCGTAGATTAGGGTTTTTTGTCAAGGTTTTCTTTTTTAGCGCCGTACTTCAGCCTGTGCCAAATGGCCATGGCCTTAGTTACCAGTGGTTGCCACGAGGAGGCAGCACATACATTTGCGAATTGTGAACAGGTTTCCCCTTACTCAATTGTACCCATCACGCAGCTGCCTAATACATCACCAGAACAGCTCAGGTGATGCGCACCCTACTGTTACGGAGCTGGTAGATTAATCTACTCAACTTTGTTGCCTCCCCTCCCCTGCAATAGACGGAAAACCACCATTGAATTTAATAAAATAAAAGACTTTAATTTTGTATAATTAATTTTTGTTAAAATATTAATTATAATTTTGACCATCCTGCTGCACTCATCGACCATAATTTATATAGAAAAATTTGCAGTTTTATACAAAACATAGGAAGTTGGAGTTACAAGATTTTTATTGAAACTAATTTATTTTTTTCAGTGTAAAGTTTGCGCCCAGTTTTAAACAGAACCTAGTAGGTTTCAAACATATTAGGTTTTGTATGAAATAGTCACAAATTTTTGCTAGGAAATTTTTTTTGATCAACTTCAATTAGTTATGGTTTTACTATTGGTTGTTTTCTTTGGAAGACTAATGACTACGTTTGAAAATATAATATTTTATGAATAAGAATAAATAGAATAAATCTATCAAAATAGAATAGTCCACTCGGAAAAAAATTTGAAACGTGGAACCTTAATTTCCCCCGAACTTGAAAAAAGGAGTTGCTAGATTTTGTGTGAAAGCGGGAGTATAGCTAGATGAGATGATTAAAAATACATTTTTCATAATCCTCATCATCAGATCGAAACTGAAATGACCAACTCTGAATAATTTCACCTTCTTCTTAAAAAAAAAAAAAAAAAAAAAAAAAAATTTAATGTAAATTAAATTTTTTTAATGTAAATTAAATTAAAATTGTATTTTAACATTTATTCCCCCCAAACACCATTTTATAATTAAGTGACTTCAAGTAGCTCAAAATAAATTTCATATATAAGCCCCATTCTAAATCCCTCGTCTTGAAATCAGCGACATCAAAAACCTCTGAACACCCCCCCCATAGCAGAAGCTATGGGTAAAAAGAAGCTTTAGATAATTAAAAGAAAAGAAAAAAAATTGTTTACATTGCTAATTACCTACAATTTTTGACGTTTATACAGCTTCAATATTTCATGCTTTAGGTGTCCATGTTACCTACCTAATTTCGCTAGTATAATGCTAGGAAAAGAAAGAGTTATGAAGTTGGTAGGTAATACATCAAAAATGAAGCTTGAGGTAATCTTTATAAATTATTTCTGTTTGTGAAAATCGCCACCACTGGAGAGGGTAGAGAAAACAAAAAATCCATTTATTATGTTTCGTTTTTTCCAAAGTTTAAATTTATCGCTCTTTAGAGCTCTTTATACAAATTTTCGCTCTTGCTCCCAATAAAATATTTTTTCAGTTTGCTTTTACGCACTTACCCTCTAATGATAAACACAAAAAAAAATTGAGGTGTGGCCAACATACGACTTTCTTTTACGAACAGAGAATTTTGAGAAATTTAATTTTTTTTAATTTTTAAATTTTTAAATTTTTTTTTTTAATTTTAATTTTTTTATTTTTATTTGTTTTTAATTTTTGGAAACATTTTGTATTACGTAGTTTTTTGTAAACCTTATACTTTTTAAGATATTTGCAAAATAAATTTTCTGGACAAAGGGAGTGGCCACTTCCGGTTAGCCGATTTGGAGTAAAGTTCACTGGGACCTCCCAATTTATCAAAAAAGCTTAAATCTGAAGTTTCAGTTCGATTGGTTAAACCATCTGGGCTGTAGAGAGGACACAGACTGACAGACTGACATACTGACAGACTGACAGACAGACACCATTTCGAAACCCACTTTTTCGGACTCAGGTGACCTCAAAACAGATAAATCTCTAAAAATCTCAAGGTCCAAAATTTTCATGATTACAGAGCCATTGAAGAAAATACATTAGGGAGCAAAATTTTTTGTAACACACGAATTGCTCTTTGAATATCATTAAATAAAGAAAGTTCGATAAACGATATTTAGATAAATTTCTGGAATATAGCCAACCAGGATGGAACTTGGCTATTTCTTAACAGATTTTAGAGAAATTTGACATGCGCGATATAAATGGGATTCTAGGATTCTACAATGATTATTAGATGAAGTTCTGGAATATGGCCAATAGGGATGGAACTTGGATATTCCTTAACCGATTTTAGAGAAATTTGACATGCGTGATGAAAACGGGATTGTATAAAATGATTTTTAGATGAAGTTCTGAAATATGGCTAACTAGGATGGAACTTGGTTATTCCTTAACCGATTTTAGAGAAATTTAACATGTGCGTTGGAAATGGAATTCTAAGATTATTTATGGATGAATTTCTGGAATATGGCCAACTAGGATGGAACTTGGCTATTCCTCAACCGATTTTAGTGAAATTTGACATGTGCGTTGGAAATGGGATTCTAAAATGATTTATGGATGGAGTTCTGGAATATGGACAACTAGGATGGAACTTGGCTGTTTCTTAACCGATTTTAGTGAAATTTAACATGTGCGTTGAAAATGGGATTCTAAAATGATTTTTGGATCAAGTTCTGGAATATGGCTAATTGTGATGGAACTTGGCTATTCCTCAACCGATTTTAGTGAAATTTGACATGTGCGTTGGAAATAGGATTCTTAAATGAGGTTTGGATACAGTTCTGGAATATGGCCAATTGTGATGGAACTTGGCTATTCCTTAACCGTTGGCCATATTCCATAACTTTTTCTAAAACTATTTGAGAATCCCCCTTCCAAAGCATATATTGAATTGCATCACAATCGGTCTAGGAACAGCTAAGTTCCATCTAAATTTTTCATATTTCAAAAACTCATCTAAAAATCTTTTTAGAATCCCATTTTGATCGCACACGTCAAATTTCACTATAATCGGTTAAGGCATAGCCAAGTTCCATCCTAGATAGTTAGCCTGCTTTCAGAACTTTATCTAAAAATCATTTTAGAATCTTATTTCCAACGCACATGTCACATTGTATCACAATCGGTTAAGGAATAGCCAAGTTCCATCATAGTTGGCCTTATTCCAGAACTTCACTCTAAAAATCATTGTAGAATCCCGTTCCCATCGCGCATGTCAAAGTTCTCTAAAATCCAGAACTTCATTCATTCCATTTCCAACGCACATGTCGAATTGCATCACAATCAGTTAAGAAATAGCCAAATTGCATCCTTGTTGGTTATATTCGCGTATCAAATTTTACTAAAATCTGTTTAGGAATAGCCAAGTTCCATCCTAGTTGGATATATTCCAGAACTTCATCCAAAAATCATTTTAGAAACCCATTTCCAACTCACATGTCAAATTTCACTCAAATCGGTTAAAGAATAGCCAAGTTCCATCCTAGTTGGCCATATTCCTGAACTTAATCCATAAATCATTTTAGAATCCCATTTCCAAAGCACATGTCAAATTTCACTAAAATCGGTTAAGGAACAGCAAAGTTCCATCCCAATCGGCCATATTCCAGAACTTTATCTAAAAATCATTCTAGAATCCCATTTCCAACGCACATTTCAAATTTCACTAAAATCGGTTAAAGAAAAGCCAAGTTCCATCCTAGTTAGCCATATTCCAGAACTTCATCCATAAATCATTTTAGAATCCCATTTCCAACGCACATGTCAAATTTCACTCAAATCGGTTAAGAAATAGCCAAGTTCCACCATAATTGGCCATATTCCAGAACTTCATCCAAAAATCATTTTAGAATCCCACGTCCATTGCGCATTTTAAATTTCATTAAAATCGGTTAAGGAATGGTCAAGCTCCATCCTAATTGGCCATATTCCAGAACTACACCTAAAAATCAATTTAGAATCAGATTTCCATCGCGCGAGTCAAATTTCACTATAATCGGTTAAGGAATAGCGAAGTTCCATCCTAGTTGGCCATATTCCAGAACTTCACCTAAAAATCATTGTAGAATCCCATTTACATCGTGCGTTTCTAGTTTCACTAAAATCGGTTAAGGAATAGCCAAGTTCCATCCTAGTTAGCCATATTCCTAAACTTCACCTAAAAATCATTTTAGAATCCCATTTCCATTGCGCCTGCCAAATTTCAATAAAATCAGTTAAGGAATAGCCAAGTTCCATGTAAATTGGCCATACTCCAGAACTTCATCTAAAAATCATTCTAGAATCCCATTTCCAACGCACATGTCGAATTGCATCACAATCGGTTAAGAAATAGCCAAGTTCCATCCTAATTGGCCATATCGCAGAACTTCACCTAAAAATCAATTTAGAATCCCATTTACATCGCGCGTGTCAAATTTCACTAAAATCAGTTAAGGAATAGCCAAGTTCCATCCTAGTTGGCCATATTCCAAAACTTTACCCAAAAATCATTTTAGAATCCCATTTCCAATGCCAGTGCATATGTTCGCTAATAAAACAATCTGGCTTTCTAAAGAAATTTAGACGGTTTTGAATGTAACCGTTTGCCGTAATAATAAGAGCAAGAGCAATATAATAATGACGTTTTTATTTATCAGAGCAGAGCGTATTTATTTTCTCAATATAGCGCAATAACAAAGAGCGAAAAGATGATAACACAAACGAAATAGTTGAAGAGCAAGAGCCTTATAATAAAAATAATGTTCCAGTTCTTCAGAGCGATATTTTTTTTTTACAATATCGCTCTTTATAAAGAGCTTTTTAATAGTTTTTATTATCGCTCTTGAACAAAAATGAAGAGCGAAGAGCAAAATGAAATCCCATTTTAAACTCTGGTTTTTTCACATTTAAACTTGGTCTTACCGATAGATGACGAATAGAACTTGTTAATATTATCAAATAGCATAAATTTATTGCAATGTGATATGTAAAAAAATAATAATGCAACGTAGTTAAAGGCTAACTGTAATATCTGTAAAGCGTAATTTACATTGTTATCACAGAATATATATAAACAGAACAATATATTCTATTGCGCTTTAGTCCTAAGTTTGTGAACAAATGTTTTTGTAATTGTTTTTTTTCGACTGATTTTCGAGGATTTAGAAAAAAATAGAAAAACAATTTTGTATGCAATTAAAGAAACCAAAAAAAATGTACAAATATGTTTGTACCCACACCTTTGTTTTGATCAATAAAAATCAGTACAGAAATTTTATTACAAAATCCCCATATATGAAAACGTCAATAATTACATAGATTTTGACAGATGTCCACATGTGGAAAATGGTTGTGGAATTCGTGAATAGGGCCGCTGGGGTGCTATTCTCAAATTCCACAACCATTTTCCACATATGGACATCTGTCAAAATCTATGTAATTATTGACGTTCTCGTATATGGGGGAAGTTTTTTCACCTGCTTATACCCATTCGGAAATATTCCCTTAGTACCAAAAAAATTTCCATAGCGAATTCAAAAATACATGTATTTAAATTTCCGAACGTTTTTATGAATTTTGACAGATATCCACATGTGGAAAATGGATGTGTAATTCGAGAATAGGCCCCCTGGCAATTGAATTAGAGCCACCTTCTAATTTTGATATTTTTTCAAATTTATCAGGAAGAACCATTAACAATCCTAATAATATAATCAATTGATTTTTTCTGCTTTTTATAGACAAATATATTAATTGTTCATGACATTCCCAATATTTTCGATGTGGTAAATCAGAAAATAAAGAAATTGAAATTTGTGGTTTGTGCCGTTATATTGAGTAAAATAGTTTGTAAAAAACAAAAAATGAAGAAAAAAGTCAAAGTTTGCTCACGAAACAAATGACTTTCGATTGGACATTTTCGATAAACCGTAGGCATTTAGAAAACAAAATGTTTATTTTAGTTAACATGTTGCCAACAGATGACAGGCCTTAGAGGGCGCCATTTAATAATAATTATGTTAACAACATTAAAAAAATACAGATCAAATATTCATAGCGTCATTTTCACGTTTCACCATTTTAGGACGCATCAACGGATGAGGCTGGCAAAATAAAACTCGAGCAAGAACCATCTTCGCAACAAACTGGTGCAAGTGGGGACAAAGAAGGTAAATATATATGGTGGCAACTTTGCATTTTATGTTTCTTGATTAACCTTTAATAATCTTTATCATGAAAACTAATTTTACCTTTATAGTCTGGGAGATAGTTGGCTTTTTCGTAAAGGATTTTCTCTGGTCGAGTTTCCTGCTGAGAAGTGTAAGTCATTTTAGCAGATACGTCAATTCAAAGTTGTCAATAAAATGTATACTAAGTTATTTCGTTTGGGTAAACAGCTTTTCAAAATTTAGAAATTAATAGATAGATCAATCTAAAATTTTAGATTCAGACTTCAAACAATGTTTGCAGTCATTTCCTCTGCCCGACTAAATAAGTTTGAACAGACACATCTGCCAAAACGACAGCATAGGGCAAGAAAATTCAGGTTAATATTTTACTCTTTAATATCTAGAGAGAAAAAATGTATATTAGCAAAAAGCAAGGTATCTCTCAGACCTTTATCATAAATATATATGAGCGAAAAACAATTCACAATTTTTTTGTCGAAAAATTAAAAAATTTAAATCCTTTGCTTGTAAGCAAAGCACATTTTGAATTATTTTTCTTTAATACGTTTTTTTAATTTCAGCTTGACTTAAACAATATTTTTTTGTAAAATCCCTATCCCTTATGTTTATCCGCTCAAATTTTATTGATCAGATTCCTTATTATAATTTGTATAATTAAATGAATTTGTTAGGCAATTGATTTAAAGCGTACAAATTCATTTAATTATTTTTTATGTAGTGTTGGAATAAAATAAATATTTAAATGAATTTTCAATTTTCGACTCACAATTTTTTGTTTTTGATAACAACAAAATAATTAAAACTATTTTGTGAACTTCTAGAAATGCAAAACTAACAAAAAATTAAAATGCAAAAACCACTCCAACTTTAGTGACGCATAACGAGACAACTGATGGTAAAAAGGCTTTAAAAAAATACCTGTTCAATTTTTTTCTATAAGGAGCACGGTAAAAATCAAAAAAATAGAAATTGGTGAGGTCGACTTTGCAACCTTGCTTAAATATAATGGAATATACAAATACAGATATGGATCATACTCAGATTATTCACGAACTCAGTTTCGCGAGAACTTACCATCAAAAAATGGTTTTATATTATCTTGATTTATCTTAAGTTGATTGGGAAACCTTGATTGTCACTTGATAGATTTCCTCACTTGACAGTTTTCCCCTTTCGCCAAATTCATTGTCGGCTTCGACTGGGATCTCCTTTGTGTGACGACTATTATGTTTATATTTAATCGTATGATTTAATTCGTATGAATTGTACTACCATATTTGGAGTCAATGCAATGATATAACGGGCAATTTCTTTCTTGGTAGATAGAAGGAATTTGGTGCTTGATATAAATTCGTATAAATAGTGATGGTCGAATTCAATGATGAAGAATTGATTCTTAAAATAAGCCATGCTTGCATAGAAATTGAGTTAGTCGGTCGCTTATTATGGACAGCTAAGTTATGTCTGTTGCTTTCTGAAGCACAATGACCATCACCGATTGCAGCTACCACGTCAATGGCTGGTAGTAAAGTATGTACCTACTCGTATATATTTGGAAGCGAATTGTAGGTCTGTTGCGAAATGAATTTTATTATTTAATTTAGGTATCCGTGTTTCTTTACTGGGGAATCATACGAAGGTAATTTGAATACACAGTCGATTGCCAAACTTTTAGGGATACGTTATATCTTGTCGGGTTATGTTGAACAAATACGATTTATGTAATATATTTAACTAAACATTTTAAAGCCCAGCCACAACAACCGTTTTGTTAAATATGTTGTTATAATTATTGGGCTCATATGTACTAAAAATAAAATTTCTTTTATTTGGCGTTTTGTATCTATAAATAACTCTCAGAGCATTTTTCACTTAGATTAATTGTTTAAAATTAGTACATATTAGTAAATGAACTATTTAGTACTTATAATACTAAGTAAACACACAAAAGTTATTTTTAAGTGCCAAATTTATTAATTGTACTTAAAATGTAATTTTTATTTTTGTACTAAAAATTATAAGTACAAAAATCACATGTTCCAATATGTACTAATTTTAGTAATCTACATTTATTTAATACTTTGCGAGCTTGTTTTAGTACAGGTGAAACAAAACGGCAAATGATTCAAAATTTTGAATGCAACTTGTACTTAGAAAAACATTTTTTAAACATTGTTGTTTCTTATGGCTATGCTTTAAAAATGTTGAGTTAAACACGAGTACATAAATTGCCAAAAGTCAACATATCCCGACAGAATTCAATGTGCCCCTAATAATTTGGCAATCGACAGTATCATCGTTAGACTGTGCTTAGCATTATTCAATGCTGATTCAAAATTGTATAAATGTTGATCCACACAATCTCTGATCCCGTTTATAATAACAATGAACTGTCGATAATAGTCATGTTCACACGATCGGACGAGTTACTCCGAAACTATTTCGGAATAGCAGTATGATTTTTACCGTATTTGTCCAACAATTGTTTAAAAGCAAGGTAATAATCATACAAATTGTGACAATTTATCGAGTGTAATTAAAATATAACAATTCCCTTGTTCAGACCTTGGATACGGGCCAAGATAACCGATCTATAAAAACTGGAATGGTTGAAAAGTTTCAAGAAGGTTTCCGGTTAATGATCTTGTAATATAACTTAGTGAGATGCATAACCATTCCGTATTTGGCAACCTTTCTAAAGTTTAGACTATACCCAGATGAGTGGAGGATGGTAATTTGTGTGCTCTTACAATTAGCTCATGAGTCATATGAGCGGGTACTAGAAGCTTCTGTTGACTAGAAACAGAGTTGTCGAAAGATTTCGTAAGAAATTCCAGAATTTAAAGAAATTAATATTTTTCTATTATCCAGTTAAAACGCGTTGTGACATTACAGTGAAGATGTATCCCTCAATATAAGTGTGGAAGCACTTAACTTCATGCACAATATCCTGGTATTCCAACTTCGTTACAAGGACTTTGGACGCGTCCGCAATAGGTTGTTCACCTCAATCGTCATCAACCTTGAACAACATAATGATTGACGTATTATTAAGTCCAATTTTTCTGCTGATGAGAAATCAACTCGTTTAACTGAAGAAACAGAAATCTGATTAGGAGAAGTTCTAGATATCGGTCGAATAACAGCTAGAGCTAGAAAATCTGCTCCTAATTTTAAATTTTTGGGCAAATCTAGACAAAAATGAAATTTAATAGGTTTGCTTTGTTTAATAAAAGCTGTATTAATAATGAGATTACCCAGAAGATGTTACTTTTGTCCACTAGCTGTTTTTAAATGAAATTAAAAAATAAATCATTTTGTAAGCTGGGTTAATACATTGTGGTTTGCTTCACTATCTAATATTCCGCAATATTTAAAATAAAATGCGGCCAGTTCACTTGATTTGACATGTTTACGTACACCCAGCGAAATCAGACGAAGATTTCGTCCCGTACATTACAGAATTGAGCAAAAGGGAGATAACAATGGCCGCAATTTACTACAATGAGAAAAAAATTATTCTGCTCAAGATTAAGGTGATCCTGGAAATTTATTATGTCCGTATAGTAAGTAGTCTCATTCGCTTCCCCTGGGGGGTCAATTCTGAATTCTTATTGCTTGTTAGAATTTTCACAACATCAATAAATGTATTGCCGTCCCATGTTTACAATGGAAAAAATAAATCCTCCTGGTATGTATGTGAAGTTAGTCCAATTTTCATCCCCATGTAAAAATACGATGGTAGCACTAAATAGTACTGTCATGACACTTTTTACTCTCAGCCCCGAAAATCCTGCTGTCACGAAAGTTGTTAACTATAAGATGTCATGATACTATATTTATATCATGATTGTTACTTCATGCTTATACAGTTTTGCTCTCAGCCCCAAAAAAATTTACTATCGTGACAGATTTGTTAATTTTATCAAAAATTTCAAAAATCTTTCTGTAAAAATTACTCTACAGATAAGAATGTTTAGCAAGTAGGAAAATAAATTATTTGTTACCCTGTTCTGTGTAATGCGATATAAACGGCATGAGATATAACGTAATTGCATGCTTTCATGGTTTAATGCATTTGTTGTAAACTTTGTAGAATTTGTGTATGTCGGTGGGCTATAATGTAAGTCCCTTGAAGTCCGAAAATATTTGATGGCCAGCTCAGCTGATTACGGAATTAGATAGAGGATGGTTAATTCCATTTGTTATAAACATTTTAGAATTTTTATATGTCGGTGGGCTGTGATATAGTCCATTGAATTCCGAAAATATTTTTTGGCCGACTCAGATAAATACATCATGAGATAGAGGATATGGTTTAATATATTTGTTGTAAACTTTTTAGAATTTTTATGTCGGTGGGCTGTAATGTAATCCTTTGAAGTCAGAAAATATTTCTTGGTCATCTCAGATGATTATGGAATTACATAGAGGATGGTTTCGCATTTGTTAAAAACATTTTAGAATTTTTGAAATTCGTCGATCTGTGAAATAGTGACTTGAAGTCAGAAAATATTTTTTGGCCGGCTCATATGAATGCAGCATGAGCTAGAGGATGGCTTAATGTATGTGTTGTAAACTTTTAGAATTTTTTGTATGCCAGTGGGCTGAACAGAAAATATTTCTTGCCGTCCTAGATGAATACAGCATGAGATAGAGGATCGTTTAACGTATTTGTTGACAACTGGGAACAACAATTCTTTTCTGACAAACAAACAAAATTTTCAGAAGATTTCTATTTCTAACTACGGGATGGCAATACATTTATTTAAGTGGCGGAAATTATAGCAAGCAAATTGGATCTAGAATTACCCCTGGATTTAGCCCTGACCCTGAAGTAGCCAATAGGAAATATAAAGTAATTATTGCTATAAACTAATCCGACTTGTGATTTTTGAATCCACTTCGCATATGATGTATTAAATAAAAAGTCTGGGATTGGTGTTTACGTTCCCATTGTCGGAGATAATTTGAAATATTCCTGGGATGAAAGTCTTAGGTTAGATCAAGGCGGTTTCGTGAGGGTAAAACTTTATTTTTATAGCTTTCCACAAACTAATTATGTTAAGGTGAGTCAATTAATAATTTCAAAATAAAATTAGGGTGCCATGTCGGTATTATAAGGACTAACAAAATAAAACTAAATTTATAGAAATTGTGAGTCAAAATTGTATACTAATAGAATGTGTATTCAGGTTCGGTCTACTATTTGCCAACAGAAGATGATAAAGACGACCCCACAGTTAAAGGCAAAGGACGACACTTTTATGTAAAGGAATTGATTTATTTTGTGTTTGGGATTGCTGTCAGCCCTGGCTAAAATTCCAAAAAATTGTATCTCTTATTATATTCAATCCATTTGTTGAATTATTTATAACACTTTGTTTTGTTGCAAATATACTGTTTATGGCATTTGATCATCATGACATGGATAGAGATCTAGAAAGAGTATTAAAAAATGGAAATTACGTAAGTAGCACTTTAACAAAAAAAAAATGGTTTGCATAATTAAATTAAAATTATTATTAATTTTACAGTTTTTCACTGCCATATACACCTTTGAAGCAACAATGAAACTGATAGCCATGAGTCCGAAATATTATTTTCAAAAAGGATGGAATACGTTCGATTTTATTATTGTAGTCTTATCAATTATTGAATTAGGCCTTGAAGGTGTTCAAGGTTTATCAGTATTCAGAGTATTCCGATTGGTAAGAGCCTAATATAAATTATAAGAACGTTGCTAAAGTTATTATATATTTATTTTATATATTTTTTTTTTATTTTCTCTCACATAGCTTCGAGTATTCAAATTATTCAAATTGCCAAAATTATGGCCAACAATGAATTTTCTCATTCTCATTACGCGTCGAACTATGTTCGGTCTAGCAAATTTAATATTTATAATGTTTGTCATTTTAATCATATTTGCTGTCATTGGTATGCATCTATTTGGTAAAAATTATATTGACAATCTGGATCGATTCCCCGATGGTTCATTACCGCGATGGAACTTCACTGATTTTTTGCATTCATTCATGCTTGTGTTTCGTATTTTTTGCGGAGAATGGATAGAATCGATGTGGGATTGCATGTTGGTATCAGATGGATCGTGTATCCTGTTCTTTTTGGCTGCGGCTATTATTGGTAATTTAGTCGTAAGTATATTCGTTAATAATCTAAACGTATTATAATATTTATAAATTAATCAAATTATTAATATTACTCAAATTTCAGATTGTTAACCTTTTCTTAGTCTTGTTTTTGTTAAATATTAGTTTTAGTAGTGTATTTGAAACGACAGCCGATCAAGAAGCTAACCAAATATTAGGAGCCTTTAACCGTATTTGTAAATTCAAAAATTGGATCACATCAACAGGTAAGATGTCATGTTTAAATTTACGAATATATAAAATAAATTAATTGGATCTACCATAGAATCTTAATTACCTAAATATACAATATATGTATGTACAAAAGGTGTTGCGCGACGAACTATACAACCGCAACCGTTTTTGAGATAATTCACCGTACTTAACCAAAATTAACCAAATAAAAGTTTGCTAAATACAATTCGATGAAAATTTTACACGAATGGTTAATCAAAACTAAAATGTGGCTACAAAATGTGTGTAAAAATTACTTTTTATAATTTATTGAACATATGTTTGAAGAATCGAAAATTCCTCAACCTGGGCTATACCTCGTGTCATTTGAAGGTATATAACTAAAATTCAATATTAAAATTAATCGCCTGGAAAATGCAAAAATAAAATCTGTAACAGCAGTGACGAATTAAGTTCCAAGCTAAACTAGCATTATTGATGGATTATGAAAATTGAATGAATGTTAATTGCTGGGCTGCGGGTGGTATTCTGTAATTCTAAGGCTGTAATTTTTTAAATTTATTGTTTTTTTAAACGACCTACTCTACCCTATATTTTGTGAAAGAGCTTCATAAAATTTTTGTAAATACCATAAATAAGTAAAAAATACCAATTGGGACAATTTTGTCGTTTTGCGAATTAATTTTTTCTGTTGGTTATACGAACCATGGCGAAAAACCTTAGTCATTTAAGTAGGCATGTTATACCGGCTGATATTTTTAACCTGATACACTCAAATATCTCGAAAAATAAGCATTCTACGAAAAAAATGGTAGAGATCAAAATTTAATTATTCCTTGGGGGGGGAATATTGTACATTATTGTTAAAATTAGTACATCCTCCTCCTCCTTGTAGGTGGAGCGGGGGGTAACTTTGAAACTAAAACATGAACCATTATTTATTATTGCAGATACGGATTCTACGGCTAAAAATACGTAGGATTTGACTGAAACATTTTTTTCGATTCATGATAGATGGCGCTGTAATTGACGATATTCAATTTTTTTCGATTTCTCCTACTGAGAACCTACGCAAACGATTCTGCAATACGTCTGCAATAAAAATACCACTGTTTCATTGTAAATACTCGAAATTGAAGACGACTTGTCGGAGAACAATACGTAACGAAAAAAATTTGGGTTTTGCTGTATTTGTTGACGTGCCCACTGACAAAAAGTTACCTGGTTTTGGAAATAAACGCCATGAAGATCTTGGTGTAAATACACGTGGTACGGATGATACTTATGACGTTTTAAAATTTTTCAAACCCTGGTCTGGGACAATCCGGAATCGCTAGCTATTCCTCGTGTACTAATATGAGGATTAAGAGCTACTGCAGCCAATACTGTGGAATTTCATTATTTTCTCCAGTGACTGTTGCTGGACGAGTCCTTTTTTTTCGGTTGAACACTTCCATCAGTAATAAATTGTTTGACAGTACGCTGAAATGACACACGTGACCGAATCCTATCCGGAAAACGCGAAGCGTAGAGAGTGACAGCATTATCAAGACTCCGACCAGCTTCTCCATAAACCAGAATCATTTCAATTTTCTCTTGTACAGTTAAATACACCATTCTTAAGTAGTATTGATAGCTTTACACAGGTATTGTTGTTTTCGAAATAATCTTCGAACTGAATTGGTATTTTTAAAACAAAATACAAAACAATTCATTAATACATATGAAAGCCGATTTAATCACATGTTCCTGGGTTACGATAATGAGAAATCATTTTCAGTAATTGAAAATTTAAGAAATACAAATTCTTTACACCCTGCTATTTTTATTGCAGACGTATTGCAGAATCGTTTGCGTAGGTTCTCAGAAAAAATGTTTCAGTCAAATCCTACGTATTTTTAGCCGTAGAATCCGAATCTGCAATAAAAAATAGCGGTTCATATTTTAGTTTCAAAGTTACCTCCCGCCCCACCTACAAGGAGGAAGGGGGAGGGGTTCCTAATTTTAACACTAATGTATTTCCCCTACGGAATAAATAAATTTTGATCTTGACCATTTTTTTCACAGAGTGCTTATTTTCTAAGATATTTGAGTGTATCAGGTTAAAAAAAATCACCCGGTATATGCAATTAAATTATTTAGGCTACACCCCGAGCAAATTAATCGACTCAAACGTTTCAGTGCTCACGGAAGGGCGAATTTTTTTAAAACAGCTTTGACCTTATTAAGGTTTTGACAAACACTTGGGGGATCGCACCCCACTCCTCATCCAACGCAATCTTGAGTTCACTGTTGTTAGATGGTACCGGATTTCTGGCTCGGAACCTCCGTTTTAGTTCGTCCTATAAATGCTCTATTGGACTCATGTTTGGAATGAGGGCTGGCCACCTCATCGTCTAGAGTCCAACCTCATCCATGAACTGCCGAGTGGTTCGAGCTGTGTGACACTATTAATAGCTGCTGTACATGGACGCCCATGATATGACGATTTCGCAGTGAAGTTAGGACGATAAATCGATCGCCCCTCTCAGATGTACACCGATGCCGGCTGGTATGTGGTTTCCGATTGAAGGTATCAGTTTCCTGAAATCTGGATGCTTTTGAGAAAGCAGATTGGCTCATGTTTAGCTAACGAGCGACTTCTCGTTGATTGCGTCCTTCTTGCAATAAAGTAACAACTGGTGCTGTTTTTTCTGGAGTAGTATCCATGATTTTGAGGAAACAACGAATGAAACTGGTAGAAATTTGTTCAGGTCAACGTCTGATGTCTGTGGAATTAAGCTAACACAGTGATAGTGAGATGTGACCACCACACATTAATCAACACCTAAATTGGTATTTCATAAAGTGATCACTAAAAGTTGCACTAAAAGTAAAAATGTTATATTGGGCAACAAAATAATCTGAAATGTCAAAAAATCATCTTGTGAGTGAATTCTACTTTGTCCTATAGACCATTTTTTTTTCTCCAAAAATGAGTTACTAATGGATTATGGATGCTTATATTTTCGATCGTCCTCGTTCATTTGCAGAATTACTTATTGTACGAGTATAACAAATATACTTTATTAGATATTTACCATCCGTTATTTGGATAATAAAACTGAAATAATTCTTCTAGGGTCCTACATCCAATGGGCATTTTTTTCATTTTTGCAAATAATAAAAAAAATCAATTTAACAAAACTACGAAAGGTGCCTCTGAAAAATATCAAAACTTTGTAAAATAAATGGCGAACAGGTAAAAATTTTAACGTACCCGTGTAAAATTTTACAAATGGTCTATAGGGCAAAGAAGAACTCAACTGACGAAATATTAGCTTTTCACCACGTTTTTATTAACTCGGTTTCTTGTCAGTCAGTTTGTTTTGCTTGCCCCCGGAACTTGTCGCTTAAAATGATTTGCTTGTTTGCCATCGATGCAAAACTTACTTGAAGAGCTCAAAGAGTCATGCTCCACCCAAGGCGTATTGGAATAACTTGCTTCCGGGTGATATTTCCGGTAAAATAACAAGTTTTATTTAACCGATTCCGATTTTCATCGTCATTGAATACGATACTATTGACGAATTCCTTTCCCGGTACACAATTTTCAATTAATGCCATCAATGTTGTCGTTAATAATGGAGTTGTACCAATGCAGCAATACTTAGAGGCACATCCATCGATACAGGTAGATGAAGTACTTCCTACCGAAAATCTACCAGAACCAAAGGAAACATCAGTAAAGTGGCACCAATTGATCACGAGCAGCTAGATGTTAATGATGAATTTGTACAAACTAGAAACATCAACGAAATTGTTCACTAGATTAAGGTGCCAACAAACTCGTATTGTGCCGCCGAGTTCAGATGAGTTCATTCGAAATGGAGGATGATTCTGAACTTTAAAACGAACAACGAATGAAAAATGGGTCAATAATTATAATCGGCAAATTATCGAGTTCTGGAATCCCAATAATGACATACAACCATGCGGAACAAATTAATGTATTGCTTCCTATATCGCCAAGCACATTTTAAAGGCGGAACCAGCACATATAAATGAAGGTGTAGCTCAAGCCATTCATCAAATTCGTCGCGCAGATTTTGAAAGAGCGACAAGTTCCCGTATCAGAATGTGTTTATCGATTCTGCCATGTCCCACTCCGCTCAAGTTCAGGAAAGTGTGTGTTCTTGAATACAAGAAAGCTCGATCAATCATATCAAGTGCTGAAATTTGAAGGATTATCAAGCAGTTGGACTTTGCTCAAACATATTTGAGCGATATGCAGTCCAAGACAACAAGAGCAGGGTTACGATTTTTCAAATCTGGGCTTACTTAAATTTGCGATAAATTTTGAGCCATTTTATGCAAAGAAAGCAGGAGATAGTGAAGAAAGCATTGATGCAGAAGAGGAAGAGAAACCAACAACACGAAGACTCATCAAGCTGGTAAGCAACACTAAAATGGTAATTAGAAATGTTCCAGCTGTTCTGCGAGTGCCATTCTTTCAAATACCAAAGGGTCCGGAAAATTATTTCTGTAGCCTGCTCGTAAAATATGTACCATTTTACTCGGATACCTCGAAATACATCGTGCAAGAGACAGAATTCTTGAAACTGCATTCAATCAGGCATATGCTTTCAATTTTCTTGAAAATCCAGAAGAAATTGTTGAGGTATAACATGAAGATGAATTTGCCGAACAGGCGATGACAAATGATCAGTTTCAGAATGTGTGTCCTACAATGAATTTACGATAGCGAAAATTATTCAACACATTACTCGCCAACTGAAAAAGAAGTAACATGAACCATTCGGTGCCATCAACATTATCGTTTTTAGTGATTTGTTTCAGTTGCCAGCCTGCAAGATTTTTTCCGGCAACTCATTTGTAGAGAATCCTTCTGGAGTTGACAGATAACATGTGACAACAAGGCGATACAACATTTGCCGATCTTTTGAATGGGTGAGTTGGAAATCCCATATTTTGTTCTATTGATATCAAAAGTGTTGACAGAGGCATCTGGCGATTTTGATTTGGATAGAGCAATTCCCATATATTCGACTCTTGCACAAGTTGATGCACTCAACGCAGCCGTCCTTGAATAATATCGAGAGCCCGAGGAGCTCGTATTACACTTTCACTTTTTAAATGAAAGATAAACGGCTCATAATTTTTTCAAATTTATTTCATCTCCTTCAAAGTAATCTCCTTCGCAAAGAATAAACTTCAGTCTTCGAAACAGTTGTTAAAGTCGATGTTCGGAATGGAATTCAAACCCTTCTTTGATTCGGCTTGTACCTCTTCAATTGGGTCAAAACGATGTCCTCGGAGCGGTTTTTGAGTTTCGGGTATAGCCAAAAATCAGACGAAGCTAAATCAGACGAAAAGGGCGATTGCGGGGTGATATGGGAATAATTTTTGGCCAAATAGTCACCTACAACCAATGTAGTGTGAGAGGGCGCTTTATCGTGATGCCAAAAAACAAGATTTGCCTGCCCAAAATTCTGCCCACACGATATTTGCGTGATGTTAACAAGATCTCAAATTGTCAATCGCCGGTTTTTGAGCACCAAACCCTTGACTTCCTTGACGTGATTTTCATCGGGATACGTCGAAATACGGTAAGGCCTTAAATATTCTTCAACGCGTTCTCTGCCTTCTTTGAATAACTTTTACCACTCAAGCCTTTCCCAACATTTCCAACGTTTTGGAAGCCGAAATTTCATTTTTGAAGCTAAACTTAATGAAAGTTCTGTAACGAAACCGCAAAATTTCGTTATGAGACGCGGGATCAGAGGTCTGGTGTGGTCTAGTAGCTGGCTAAAGCTCACGGTGCATCGTGGGGGTTTCCAGACATAATCACATGCTTGAATAACCGCTTGAAGAAGGAGAAATCAAAATCAAAAGAGAAAATGAAACATTGTCTGCCACAACTTACGAAACTAAAGCAAATTATAAGTAGGGTCCATTCATTTGAGATGACAGCACCTCCCCGCTCATTCCCCGATCAGGCTGCAACGAAGGGCCTCTTATCATCGGCCCGTCTAACGGAGCGCCTCTCCGGTCACGATGGTCACCGATGCCGATGAAGTATGGAAGGATGCCTTCGCTAAAGACCACTCGGCGATCTCACGGGGCGGAAATTGTTATCTCCAGAAAACGAATAACAATTATGTCGTGCTCTTCTCTCCGACAGCCTGCCTTGAGAGAACAACAACCGGAGCAAGATGGAAAAAACCGACCCTCCACAGAACTACACCCAGAACTAAACCCCCCCCCCCCCTCCCCCAAATAATCCGATCACATAAGAAGTATTATTCACTCATCTTAAATGAATCAATAAGCAACTAATAACGGACACCATATAAAAAACTGTCCATATGACCCAATGGCCACCAAGAGATTTTAGACGAGTGAGAGTAGAAAAATCAAACAAATCAGATAAGAAAAAAAACCCGGGTTTGTAAAAATCTAACAACTGCCAAAAAAAAATTGAAAAAAATAAAATTAAAAAAAATTTAATTATCAGATCAGAATCAAATGAAAGTTAACCATGCCAAAAAATAAAAATTCTAATGAAATATAAAATTAAGAAACAGAACTAACGGGATAAGTTTAATTTGAAAGTGATTTAGGAAAAACAAGAAATAACGGTTTGGTGAACCGGTGTGAAGTATTTCACACAAAGTGTAGCTATACAAATTAACGAAAAGTGTAAGTGTACTGAAAATGTGTAGGCCTACATAAAAAAGTGTAAATAAAAAGTAGAACCAGTATGGGACGTTATTTCTATGAAGTGGACAGGTCAAGCTATCCGAAACAATTTTTCTTATTAAAATAAAAAGGGTTGGGTATGTTCGACGCTATTTTGAAAATTGTGAAAATCAAATAAACTGTCCAAACCTAATGCTACACTATGACCATTTATCAAAATCTCAGAGATGTAGCCACGTATCACTAATTGGTTAAAAAGGACATACGTTGAATAATTTAATTTACTAATTGACATTTTGATATGAGCCGTGAGGGCTCTTGCAAAAACTTTTTAAAATTAGCAAATCGACGTATTTCGCTTTGACAACTTTTCGTGTACTCTCCGAAGCGTATCGGTCTCTAGCCTTTATACAATCATTCATCCAGGAGTGCCCCTTAATAGGGATCTTAATTTATTCACTATCCATATGGGGCGTCCAAGCCAATGGGATCCCGTTTATATAGGGACCATCTTCCATTTCCAAGAGAAACGAAACGTCTGGTTTGCCAGTAGACAGTTAGTTTTGTTGCTCCTTCAGGTCGTATACTCGTAGGTAATAATTAATCATTAAAAACGCCCTTGTTCCATATGAAATTCGTTGATTTGTTAACTTTCAAAATGTTTAATAAGACCTCTACGGCTTGTATCAAAATGGCACTGATTGATTGGAATTCCTCAATGTATTCCCTTTACAAATTGTATAGTCCTTATATATGTCAATTTATGAGATTTGTCTTTGCCGAATGGGCATGCGCGGTAGGTGTGCAACCACAAAATATAATCAATAACTCGTAAATTTTGCTTGGCTTATTCTTGTTATTTTCCCTGCCCCCGAATTCATAAATAATTTCTGTTCTCTTTAATATTTAGAAAAAATTAGTATCGCTGGATTAACTTTATACTTAACACTAACTTCCATTGTAAATGAAACCAGGTCGTCGAATTGCTCCCATATATTTCCACGTTTGACATATGCTATAAAATGACCTGGAGCATTAATACTTGTGGACTGTTGAAAATGAATAAGTCCTTTCAAAAAATAATCATCTCCAGACAGTTTTATTATTTGGCTTATATCTTGAAGTGATATATTATAATTATTATTATTTGGCTGTACATCAGCTATAACAATGCCATAATTGCTGAAATAATTTTTTGTTGTGACCCCTTGACATGTTGGACAGTTTGAGCTGCTAAAATCTATAGAATTTTGCAATTTGGTTAATGAATTTTGATTAAAGCTAAAAACATTTTCAAATGGAAGGTAGAATGTTTCCCTCATGCGATTTGTATGAGTGCCGTTGTCATAGTGACGTGTTTCTGTTAATGGAGAAGACAAAGAATTTTCTAAAATGAACGCTATGGTGCAAGCTGCATTTAGCTTAATGACATTTTTTCGCGGATTATCGATCTACTTTTCTGGTACAGATTTAACATTAATTGAGATCTTTCTTGATAAAGGTCATTTATGTCCTTATAATTTGCTAGCAATTTTATAAATTTGAAAAAGGTATTGCTGGAAGATTGTACTAAACCTTTAAAGAATTCTATATCAGAATATAAACATAGGAATATTTGTGCGGTTGCATCGAAAGCACAAGTATTTGATATCTCTATCACATGTTCGTCGTTGTCTAAGAAAGTAAATCCATTTTGTAGAACAGACTTTTTTGTATTTTTGAATTCATTATTTTGCTTAACAGTGGAGTTTCGAGTTAATACTCGTTTTCCAAAGTGTTTAGGTGAATCGTATAGTTTCTGTTTCTTATTCCAACCCTCTTCGTGTTGGTGGCTATCTGGATCATCCAAATTTTCTAATGCTTTTCTTTTATTCATAGTTTTCTGTTTATTTGATAGCTGTATTAGTTTTATTAATTTTTCTGTTTTACCTTTCATAATATTGATAAACCTTCCCAGTCTTAATGTTTTATGATTTGTGTAATGATTTTTCACTAGAGAAAAATAACTTTCTGCATTTGCATTGGACAACCATCCTGTATACCTATTTTTTTTGAAAAGCATACTCCCAAAAGTGGGAGATAAGCCATATATTTTTTTACGGTAAACTCAACAAACTCTTTATTAAAAAATATATTTGTTTCGTTTTCGCTCATTGTCTTAGCAGACATATTTGTTAATTCTTCCTGAATTTGTTAAAAAATTTTATTATACCGAATATAGTAAGGGCTGCTGCTGAACATCGACTGTGTAAGCAAATCATCCGTTTGGGGTATCTTGAACTCGGCAGACTCTGTTGATAGACTTATTGTTGAAAGTTCGTCTGTGTATATTTGTGATAACCTTTTTCCTTAATTTTGATGAGACTCTACGATTTTTGGGTTTGAAAATCGAGAGCAAAATATATAACAATATATTTTAAATAAAGCATCCACCGCGTCTAGGGTTTCGCAACTAAGCATACCACAAAATACGTCTAATATAACATTCCGTATGTCTTTATTAGCGCTCGGGAACTTTTCTTTTATCTGGGATGAAATTATATTTATAAAGTGAGCACAACATATGAAATTGCCTACTTTAATTGTTACTTTATCTTCGATAGTTAAAATATCATAAGTGCATTTTAGGTACTCCGAAACTGACATGTTATTGAAGCTTAATAAAATGGACTTGACTAAAGCCCAAGACCAATCCGTAACAAAGAATTTTGGTTGGTACAATTTGGGCATGTTTTTCTTGATTTCAATTAAAACTTGTTCGATTGTTTCCACTCCGTGGCTTGATGATATTAATTCACCAATAGGAAGCAAATGACCGTTTATGTTGACTACACAGGCATAATAAAGTATTCGTTTATATGAATGGTATGGATGGCATATAGGATGTTTGGCTACCTTTCCTGTGGCGTCGAAGTATATACCGGATACGTCATGAGTTTTTAAAATTTCTAAAGCAGACTTTCTGAGAAGGACTATTTTTAATGGATCCAAAGAGAGAGCATATATATATTTATTTTTTTTTGGTTCTGTCAGGCACATTTGACAAATATCGATTACATCGCAATCGCGAACAAGATCATTTAATTTAAGCTGCTCAGATTTAATTTTTCTTAAGGTGGTGGATGGTACGAATGATTGCGTATTACCTTTTTGAAATAATTCCAAATTAGTTTCTTCAGCGATACCGAGAGACAAATTGTGACAAGAGGTTCCTTCGAGTTTACACTTCAAATTAGTACGGTTCAACCCTCTCATTTGCCTGTATACTGACGGCCCTTCATGTGTAACGCATTCATCACTATTTAAATGATATTTATATAGGAACTTGTTTTCTCTTATAACAAATTTAAATTTCTTATTCGGTAATTCTTTGCAATTACCATAAACTGTTATACACTGATTCATTTTGGATATTCGTATAGTTTTAAATGAAATTACACAAGGATTGCTAATATCTATCAAAAAATTGTTAATCTTTTCTCGAATTTCTTCGCTAGTAAGATTTTCAAATGTAGTGTTTGTTTTAAATGTCCTTTTAAGTCGGAAATTATTTGAACCCTTTGTTTCGAAAGTCTCTGTAGTTGGTCGAGCAAGGCTAGCTGATGCATAATTAAACAATAGGTCTGGATTGAGTTCATCATCAGTAAACCAATTTAAGTCACTTTCTACTTTCTGATTTAAACCATGGCTGTTAATATGATTACAAACATCATCTGGATTTATTTTACAAACAGCATTACATTTTAAAAAGGAATCTGCTGTCTCAGACTGGTCATTTGGTCTTCTTATTTACACTTTTTTATGTAGGCCTACACTTTTTCAGTACACTTACACTTTTGTGTAGCTACACTTTGTGTGAAATACTTCACACCGGTGTTTGGTGATGCCTGTGTGACACACCCCGCGAAAGACCCCTGACAGAAACGTTTACGTAATAAAAAAAATCTAGCAATAAAATATAATGAAAGAAAATCCGAAAACCAATCAGTCAAATTTAGCTAACAATATTAGACAACTACTAGAGATTTAGAAAAGAAACTTTCAAATTTTAGAATCAGTGTTTAATCAAAACATATGAAAATTACGTTAAAAAAATTCTTTCAAAATGACATGACGAAAAAAAAAAAATTATCAGCTTTCGTTTTTTTTTTTTTTTCAAGGACGACAGTACCTTAATTTCACATCTGCCCCATCTGCTAACGCCAGCGACGCAGGATCCCTATTGGTCTCTTTCACATCACCGTTAACTGACGGGGTTGCTGCCACGTAATTCACCACACCTTATCAATTATGACGGACTGTACCACCAAACTGACCGCTTAATCAGTCACACCACCAAAAACAGTTTATTTTTTTTTATTTTATTTATTTACCGCTGTTTTCACTGCGACCTCGTTTATTGTATCATAGTTCGAAACAATCCACACAAATAAATATAGTTTCCCTTTTATTTAGAAATATTCAGTAATACTTTTCTTTCAAGAAAACTCAAGAGAACAAAAAAATTCAACAACCCACAAAATCCGTTCAACAATTCACAATTATACATTTTTCTTGTATTTACTTCTTATCATTAAACAAGTTAATTTATTTTTCAAAATACAATAATTATTTATTATAATTATTAATAGTAATTATCAACAACGATTTATCAACAACCCAATTTTTTTTTTTATTATTTAGTTCATATCACTTAATATAATAATGTTAGTATAGGCCACACGCCACTTAAAATATATTCCACTACGCAATTGAACATCAAAAAAGTTTATGAAAAAAAAGTACTATAATGATACGCCAGCCGGGGCCCTAAACTTAATCAACAATTGATCAAAAAAAGACAAAAATTTTCAACACTATTTTAGATTTTTTTATTCCGAGCTCGAGAAGAAAATCACTCGACCGCTCGCTATTCATCTCCAAACTTGACTGACTTATTTTTTTATTTTTCCATCCAAAAAAAATATTTTTTTTAACTCGTCCGCTCTCGCGTCGGATAGTCACTCACGTCATCACGTCACACATAAGGCATAACATCAACCAAACCAAATTGTTATAAAGAAAACAAAAAAAAATAAACAAATGCTCTTTAAAAACATTCGATATCATTACGTTAAAGCCGCGGCCAGACCATTGCAAATAATACACGAATATGATGCTATTTGTGAAATGACAAATCGTGTGGACAGAAAACAAATACAAAAATACATATTTGTGCTCTATTCGCTATACAGGCGATCGTAGTAGACAGTCAAATTCATATTTGTCTAATATTTGTCCAATATCGCAAACGTCATATTCGTCTACTATTTGCAATCGTCTAGCCGCGGTTTAATCCACTACCAATGATCAATCATACACTCAAATATCATACAAATATCTTTGGCGACATTATGAAATCCGTACAGTAAATTTTAACGGTAGTAAACATTCTATGAAAAATTTAGAATGAATTAAAAAAATGGTCAAAGTTGCTACTACAAGCCTGACTGTCATCAATCTTATAAATTTATTTTGCGCTTATACATGGTAGTATTGGTGATCGGCACACTATATAAATGAGTGAGAATAAACATACAAATTGTAGATAAACCAAAACAAACGAATTGTGGAGAGAAAATTTGGTATATACCGGGTGATTTTTTTAACCTGATACACTCAAATATCTCGGAAAATAAGCACTCTACGAAAAAAATGGTCAAGATCAAAATTTAATAATTCCATGAGGGAAATATATTAGTATTAAAATTAGTATCCCCCGCTCTACTCCTTGCAGGTGGGGCGGGGGGCAACTTTGGAACTAAAATATGAACCCCTATTTTTATTGCAGATTCGTATTCTACGGCTAAAATACGTAGGATTTGACTGAAACATTTTTTTCGATTCATGATAGATGGCGCTGTAATTGACGACATTCAATTTTTTCGATTTCTCCTACTGACAACCTACGCAAACGATTCTGCAATATGTCTGCAATAAAAATACCACGGTTTCATTGTAAATACTCGAAGTTAATCATAAACAATTTGTATTTCTTAAATTTTCAATTACTGAAAATGGCTTCTCATTATCGTAATCCAGGAAAATGCGATTAAATCGGCTTTCAAATTTATGAAATTGCTTGTAATTTGTTTTAAAAAACAACCGAAAAACATTTCGAAAACAACAATACCTATGTAAAGCTATTAATAATATTTAAGAATGGTGTATTTAACTGTACAAGAGAAAATTGAAATGATTCTGTCCCAGACCAGTGTTTGGAAAATTTTAAAACGTCATAAGTATCATCCGTATCATGTGTCTTTACACCAAGATCTTCATGGCGTTGATTTCCAAAATCGGGTAACTTTTTGTCAGTGGGCACGTGAACAAGTACAGCAAAACCCAAATTTTTTTCGTTACGTTTTGTTCTCCGACGAGTCGTCTTTTACAAACTATGGAACGGTTAATCGCCACAACATGCTTTACTGTAGTGTTGAAAATCCATACTGGCTTTGCCAAGTTAAACATCAGCGTCCTTGGACTGTCAATGTGTGGTATAGAATAATTGGCAACAAACTCATCGGCCCCCACATTATTGAAGGCAACATGAATGGTCAAATGTATCGAGATATTTTGGAAAATGAACTGCCAACATTATTTGAAGACTTGAGCTTAGAAGTGCCACGGAACATGTGGTATCAACATGATGGTTGTCCCGCACACTATTCGTTGGTAGCACGTGCAGTACTTGATCATGATTTCAATGGTCGCTGTATCGGGGAGAAGGTCCGGTAAATTGGCCTGCCAGATCACCAGATCTTACTTAGGCAGATTTTTTTGTGGGGCTATCTCAAAGACCAAGTTTACAAACAAAAACCAACAACACGTGAGAATATGATTGAGCGAATCAGGAATGCTTATGCTGAAATTCAAGCAGACACACTTCTCAGTTGTGTACAGTCGTTTAAAATGCGGATTAATAAGTGCATTGAAGTCGAAGGCCATCATTTCGAGCACTTAATTTAATTGAAAGATGATGAGGCGAGGGGACTCATGTAAATCAAGCACCCTTTTCCCAGTTATTCGAAATTTGCAAAATGAATAAATTTTTTAACGACCAATTTCGAGTATTTACAATGAAACCGTGGTATTTTTGTGCAGTCGTATTGCAGAATCGCTTGCTAGGTTCTCAGTAGGAGAAATCGAAAAAAATTGAATATGTATCGTCAATTACAGTGCCATCTATCATGAATCGAAAAAATGTTTCAGTCAAATTTTAACCGTAGAATCCGAATATGTAATACAAAATAGGGGTTCATATTTTGGTGTCAAAGGTACCCACCCCCGCCCCACCTACAAAGAGGTGGGGGTACTAATTTTAACAATAATGTATTTCCCCCATGGAATAATTAAATTTTGATCTTGACCCTTTTTTTCGTAGAGTGCTTATTTTCCGAGATATTTGAGTGTATTAGGTTAAAAAAATCACCCGGTATACTAATGAAAAAAATTGAGGTGTGGCCGACACACGACTTTCTTTTACGAACAGAGAATTTTGAGAAATTTTATTTTTTTTTTATAATTTTTAAATTATTTTCTTTAATTTTTCATTTTCAATTTTTTTTTTATTTTTTGGAAACATGTAGTATTAAGTAGTTTTTTGTGAACCTTAAATCAATTTTCTGAACTAAGGGAGTGGCCAATTTCGGTTAGTCAATTTGGAGTAAAATTCATCGGGACTTCCCAATTTATGAAAAAATCTTAAATCTGAAGTTTTAATTCGATTGGTTAAACCATCTGGACTGTAGAGAGGATACAGACTGACAGATAGATACCATTTCGAAACCCCTTTTTCGCACTCAGGGGACCTCAAAACAGATAAATCTCTAAAAAATCTCAAGGTCCAAAATTTTCATGATTACCATACTTTATTTTACTTACGTGAAAAAAAAGTAAAACTAATGGGTATTGGTTAGATGAGAGTATTTTATTCTATTTTCGCACTAACACTTTCAACTATAAGCTATTAAATGTAAGAGGGTATCTGTATGCCTCATCACTGGCTTGTATTGTTGGTTTTTACCTAAATATTTGAACCGAACATTACAGCGAAAGTTGTGGAAAAGCAGTGTTTATCAATTTTCGACGTGCTCTTAAAGTATTGATTCCGTTGCTGTTGCAAAGGGTGTTTGCAGTTTTGCTTCATGAAATTAGTTTAGTTGAGTCTTTGTTCCTGATGAAGTTGAGTCTGAATTAGGTGGAGAGCTATAGTAGGAAACTGGAAAGTTGAGCTCATAAAATATGACATTGCATTCCAAATAATTAATGTCAAGAAAAATTGATGAAAACCAGAGGCCTGAACTACTAGCTCGGGCCTCTTTTTACCGCTAAAATCCCCGGGTGCCGACAAAAACAGTAATCAACTAAGTTTTGTTGACGGTTCAGGTGGCACTGGAAAATCATTTTTATTTAATAACATGCTTGGTGTGGTACGACACGAATGTATTAAATCGTTAGCGGTTACATCTTCAGGAGTAGCGGCTCTTCTCTTAGATGATACTCGTACTGCTCATACTAGATTTAAAATTCCTCTAAACGTTACCGAAAATTCTGGAATGAGGCTCCAGTGGTCAATAAGTTCTCATTTTCAGCTCTCGATTAACTTTAATAGATGTGACAAAAATTCTAAAACCATTTGGTGGAAAAAAATTAGTGTTAGGTGGAGATTTCACACAAATTTTACTTGTTATTTTCCGTAGGTCTCGAGCTACTATAGTCAATGCTTCGGAATGGATGTCGGAACTGGTATCATGGTACCAATTGTTAATTTTCCAACGTTTCTCTGTATTGCTCAAGATATAATTAGTTTTATTTTAAAAGTGCAAAGTTTTGGCACCAAAAAATGATCAAGTTGAATTGTATAGCACAATTATAACGGATAAACAAATAGTGACTACTTTCTAATTCAGATCACAGGGAACCCAATTTGCTTTCGCCTTATTAACGCGCGCGCATAACAATTCCCAGCTCGTCCCGTTTGCTGAAAAAAAACAAGAAATGATAAGAAAGTTCGGAAAGTTGGCATAACTGTTAAACCCTACATTACTGTTAATTTTATGATATTTGTCCTGCTTTTAGTGAATTTACTGAATGAATCACATATACATACATAATTATTGTATTGTACACTAAATTAAATGTTTTTTTAGCAAAATATTACTCAAACTACGGTTCATTCCGTGGCATAAAAGCGATAGGCTACTAAGTAGTTTTTAAAAAAAACAAAAGAAAATTAAATTATCTCATACATGAAGGGCATTTGTTCTATATCTGCAGAGCACAATAAAAACGATTTGGAGCTGGTAACAGATGAAATAATTGTAGATGAATTGCTGACAACAGAATTAAAAGAACAAAATCAATTAGAGCTGCCGATTGGTGATAACAAGGAATTGACTCAATCCATTGATAGTCCCGAAAAGTTAGATGCTGAGGATAAAGGGTTGGATAAAGGTAAGAAATTTTTGAAAAAAATTAAATTTCTCTTGTAATCTACTTGCATTAAATATAATTTCAAGAACTACATGAAGAAGGTGAAGATGAAGGTGAAGAAGCACCACATTATCCATCGAAATATTATCCCAATAATGTTATAAAAAATTCCTATTTTTAGCTGGCAACGATGATTCAACACAAACAACAAACTGGACAAATTTACGCTTCAATACAGTCCAACTGATCGAAAATCCATATTTCGAAATCGCCATCATCACAACGATTTTAATAAGTAGTATAGCGTTAGCGCTAGAAGATGTTAATTTACCGCGAAGGCCGGTATTACAAGTGTTTTTATATTATGTGGATATTATATTTACCGTTGTAATCTTTTCGGAAATGTTAATTAAATGGTTTGCCCTCGGTTGCAAAGTTTATTTTACAAATGGATGGTGTTGGCTGGATTTCGTTGTTGTCATGGTGAGTTTAAGGAGACGCTTTTATTTCTATATGCCGGTTTTCTAACTTCTAATTGAGGGACTATTCACACATAAATAATGTAATAATAAATCTTTCACACTAGCCTCCTCGAATAAAAACGATCTTAGACCTGCGGGCTATTCAAAATTTTAAGAGCCAATATTAGAAATTAATTTTTTTTTTTTCGAATTTTAAAACTATCAACTCAACAAGTTATGTGATCGCAATTTAAATCATTTTTCCTTGAGAAACACCACCGTTGATAATTTTACATTCACCAACGTTAACCACCTGAGATCTATCAGATAAATATGATCGAAACCATAAAACAAGACCCTGAAAACCAGCCTGTATCAGTTTTTACAATACTTAGTTTTTTCCTGAGACAAACTTTTAAATGGAAACATTACAAATTCTTAATTATGATTTCTGAAAGAATTTCATAAATGTTTGAAATTTGTGAACGTCGTTTAAGTAAATCGTTTTCATTTTCTGGTAATAATTGATTTGTTTAAATCAAAATATCATTCTGGTCAAATTGAAATAAAACCCTACTAAGAATCGTACATTACATAGATGGCAGTGATGGCAGTACAAATTTCGTAAAATCGAACCAACAACTACCACCTGGGGAAATTTCAAGTTCAAAAATTGTAGGAAATGTAAAACAAATTCGCAAAATATTAAGATCGTGTGATAATTTTGTGATTAAATAAATTTTTGTCATATTTTTCTGTACACAACTTAGACATCTGCCGTACAGTAGCAAAACTAAAGATTAATTTAGTAAGTATAACGTTCATAGTCATGAGCTTTTCAATCTCAATTTTTCTGTGAATACCAACTCACGGAACATCTGCTAAGAGCTTTCTGTGAAACCTACTGAGTAACGGAGTATTTGTTGAGAATATACATTCTGTCAAAAAAAGTACCCGGAATTGAAGGGATTTAAAAATTTCTTAAATCCCTTGAGCGAAAATTTTTTCCTAGATTGGTAGGGCTGTCTTTCATTATAATGCCAACATTGAACGCGATCTGTCCACCAGTTTGTTAACAGCAGTTGGTTAAGTCAGTCGACCTTATTAGTGCACGCCGATTCTTACGATGAACGAAATTATTGAACAAAGAGTTTCCCTTCAATTTTGTGTTGCAATTTGCAAACGAAATTTCTTGTGCTGATGCGAAAAATGTGACCGAAATTATGAGAAAAACCTTGTGGATTTTACACGACGATAATGCTACGATTATGAACGAATATAAGGCCAACAACTCAATAAATACCATCGATCAACCAACGAACGATCAAGTGCCTATAAAAAATGCTAGCATATGTGTATATCCTTGAATGGGGAATACTTTGAGGGCGACAAAATAATTTTTTATGTTTGAACTTAAAAGTTGTGTTTGATTTAACAATTTCCGGTACATTTTTGACAGAATGTACTTGTTGCACTTTCCATCGGATTTCCCTCCATGTTAGTTAAATAAAGGGAAGAATATTCTTTAGATCTTTACTTGTACTGCGCCCTTCGATGAAATGCTGAGAGAGCCTGAGGTTTTCCGAGATTATTTCTGTGTTTAATTTTAAGCGAATTGTTCGTGAATTTTCTTAGTTTCCAAGTTTTTTTTTAGATTATTCAAGATTTTCGGGATTTTTGAGGTTTTAGAGGATTGCTCAGGATTCATAGTATATTGGGTTCAGTTTTCATAGTATTGGGTTACAATCCTTGAGTTGTAGTTGAGTTGGAGTTGAGTTGGATTTGATTAGGATACATTGAGCAGTTGACCAATGTTTTATATACGCAGGTTTGAGGATTGAGTTTGACGTAGAGATTGCGATTGAGTTGAGGATTTAGTCGGGCTTCGTTTGCGGGTAGAAATAGTTGAACAATCTATATAAGTGATTGTTTGTGTTTAAGTACAGTATACGTATGTATGTGTATAATATTTAAACAAATCCAACAATATTTAAACTAAACTTTACACAAATATTGTTTAAGATTTAAGACAGGTCACTGTTAATATCGCAGACCTCCATCTCCTTCTTGAGGGATGATAACCAGATCCAAAGTTGCTACGGAGGAATTTCTCAAACGAGTTGATTTTTTGATCATAATTGTTTTAACGGTGATGTAGATGGTGATGGTGACAAGATGATGATGGTAATAGTGACGGTGATATTGATGGTGAAGATGGTATGATGTATGATGGTATGATGGTTTAATGGTGTGATGGCTTGTATATAAGAATGGTGTGATGGTGATGATGTTATGATGGTATGGTGGAATGATGGTATGATAGTATGATGGTTTGATGGTATGATGGTTTAATGGTATGACGGTATGTTGGTATGATGATATGATGGTATGATGGTATGGTTGTATGATGGTATGATGGTAAGGCGGTATGATGTATAATGGTATCGTGGTAAGATAGTATTTATGGTGGTACGATGGTATGATGTTATGATGGTGTAGTGATATGATGGAATGGTATAATGGTGTGATGGTGTGATATATATTCGGCATATATTCTAGAATGATGATACAACAGTATGATGGTATGCTGTTATGACGGTACAATGGTGCGATGGTTGGGTGGTATGATGATATCATGGCCTGATAGTATGATAATATGATTATATGATGGTCGGGTGATACGATGGTGCGGCGGAGGTATCGTGGATCGGTGGTAAAATATACCATCTATACCATAGTTGGTGTGATGGTTCGACATTACTATGGTATGATGGTATGATTGTATGATAGTTTAATGGTATATTGTCATATAGTATGGAATAATTGTTTAGGTTAAGATGATACAACGGTACGTATACTGGTCTGATTTTAAGTTGCTATTATGGTATTATGGTGAATAGGGTTTGAGTTGAAATTGAGTTGGCTATTAAGTGTGGAGTTGAGCAAATGGTTGAGATTTGGTTTGAACTAAATTGAGTTAGGGTTTAGTTAGCTTGAATTGGGGTTAAGTGAGTTGTTCGTGTGGGGAATTATTTAAGAATTGATTTGTGGTTAGGGTAAGGGTTGATTTGAAAGTTCATTTGGGGTTGATTTGCTGATTGAGGGTTAGGTTAGCGGTTTATTTAGTGATTGTGTTTAGGATTGTGTTACGATTGAGTTGAAGGTTGAATTGTAATTTGAGTTGGAGGTTGAGCTGAAGATTGACTTAAGAGGTTCAAGTATAGGGATTGATTTGGGAGTTGAATTAATTTTCAAGACCGAATTTCTGATCACCTCATGAGGTTTCAGCCCTTTACATTTTATTGCTAGATTTGAACAAAAATGTGTGTTGCCTTTGAAATGTGAAGAATTTTTATCAACAAATTTAATGATTTTGCAGAATAATTAAAAATTTCAAAAACTTTAATACATAATTCATCAAAAAGTCGGAGAGAACCGTTATATCTAAAACCTCCTGTCGTTCCTTGTTATAAAAGTTGGCTTATTGCCTATGTTGCGTTTAAGAAGGTTAGTCCTTTTCGCGATCTTAAGGCTTCCTTCCTGCGATCTAATTCTTCTGTAAGCCTACAGACGAGCCTTCCGACTTTGGTTCAGTGATCTTTTTTGCCCTTGCTAGCGTGGCTCGATCTTTGTATATCCGTCCTGTCTTTGTTCATTTTTAGACTCGGAGGTAGACCTAAAGACCCAAGTTTCCTTGTCTGCAGTTTCCGGATTTTTAGAGAGCCGAACTTCTTTTGTTGTTGTTTTTTTTAATTAAGATCCATATTATGGCTGCTTAATCCGGAAGCTGGCAGGTATCCGGATCCACCGTAGCGACTGAGCTATGGGATTCGAAGATCCCATATTGCTACGGTGATTTCAACACCGTTGTGATCAACCACGAATCCGTTCGATTCGCTAAACAGACAGATAATTTCGCTTGGTAAGTAACCGCCCAACTACTGCGAACTTCACATCATACTTCTTATATTACCCTCCCATTCTGACTGTATTTCGTTAAATATACCTTTGAACTTTGAAGCGACATAAACAAAGTTTGAATTGTTAACTCATGCTTCCTTTGTTCGAACTGGAGGGCGCTTGAGTTGTCGATAACGACCACAATCCTTTTTGTACCGTAACTTTATAAAAATACTTTACTCGCATCGTAATTTGCGCTTGGTGTGAATAGTCCCTAAATTGTAGTTTGCGTAATTTTTAATTTTTTTAATTTTCTTTATTTTTATATTCTGTTTTTAATTTCAAATTCGATTTTTTTGCGCTCACTCACAAAAATTTGCGTACACCCTAAAAATCCAACGGATTTCATACTAAGATCAAGAAATAATTAACGGATTCTGTATCTTGTGCTTACTTGGGCATAAATAATAAGAAAGACTTTGTTTGTTTAAAAAAAAAATTTACTTCATCCTTCGAGCGTTCCTTGTGTAAGAAAACCAATTGTTTTACTCAGATTTAATTTTGTGGACATATTCGGGCTATCATTCAAAAGTAGATGAAACAGAACTTGAGTCATTTGAATGGCTATAAGGAGTTCTAAATATATCGATAAAGCATTACAAATTTCGAATATAAATTGAAAAATATCAAAAATTTCGAAATCATCTCAAAAATGTCGAATTTTCAAAGTATCATGAATATTCTTGCAAGTTCTCAAAAATAAAATTATCCGTAAGTATGTAGGTAAAACCAAAGGAAATCCTATACGTGCTGCAAACTGCCATCTACAACATAAATAACCTGTACATTCTTGAATAATTTTGAATAGCCTACAAGAGATCGGAGAAATATCGAATTATCTCGAAAAATGTTTTATATGTCACCATTTAGGTATATAGTATATTCGAAAAATTGGAGAAATATCTATATTATGTGAATGTCGATTGATCTCGAACAATTTCAATAATACCGAGAAATCTGGATATTAAAGAATAATATCGGAAAGACCGTAAACATCTAAAAAACTAACGAAAATTTTGAAAAATTTCGAAAATTCGTGTAAATATGGAATTATTTGTAAATTAAGCGCTAAGCTCAACAAAACGATATGCAATAAGAATAAAACCCTCGGACCTTATCGGGTAATTTTTTAAATATCGAACAATCATATTCTTCGAATAGGCTCTAAAATTCTCGAATAATCTCAAACATACTCGAAAATCTCGAATAACCTGACTGTTTCGTAACACTCTATCACTAATTAAGTCTTAAACATCGCGCATCTCATTTCCTTACATAAATAATTCACGTTTTTCTATAATACAAGATCACAAAAATTTGCGTACATTTAATAATTAAAAACAAAAATTTGATGGAAGATCAGAAAATCGGTACTTTGTTGAACCTCCTTTGGGTTCCAGCACAGCTCTCATCCTGGAAGGCATGGAATTTACTAAATTCATGGTCGTGGCATAACCTATTTTATTACATTCCTCTTTTAAAGCCAATTTTAATTGTTCTTTTGTAGTGATTCTATGCTTGTAGACTCTTCTACCTAGTTCTTCCAACAAATGCTCTATAGGGTTTAAATCTAGTGATTGAGGTGGGTGATTTAGTTGTTTGGGAACCCTATAGAGCAGCCATTCCTTTACTATTCTCGCCGTATGCTTTGAATCGTTATCCTACTGGAAGTACCACGTAGAAGGAAGACGCAATTTTTCGACGCTTGTCGGGATATTTTTTTTTTTAAATAGCTAAATATACCTCAGCAGTTATGTTTCCGGCGATAAACTCTAAACAGACCCACCCCCATGTTTAATTGTTGGTTTTACATTTTTTTCCTCAAACGCCGTATTAGGCTTCCTCCATACTTTCCGATATTCATCTGATCCATAAATTTTAAACATGCTTTCGTCGGAAAATAATGTTTTTTGCCAAAATCCCATATCTTTGTCTCGGTACAATTTTGCAAATTGTTTCCTTTTTTTCTTATTTTCAACAGATATGTAATAATGGTTTTGTGCGCATATTACGCCCATTATACCCATTCCTTCTAAGGATACGACGGACATTTTCTGGATGAATAGTAATCCCTGAGGATTCTTCCAGTTCATCAGCTTACCATCCTTACAATTGTCCTTTCGGTACGACAATTTACCTTCCGAGGACGGCCAGTTTGTAGTTTCCGTGCTGTATTTCCACGTTCTTTGAAATTATTAACAACCCTTTGGATTGTAGAATGCGTTCTCTTAACGATTGCTCCAATTTCCCTGTATGATTTGCCTTCATTAAATAATTTCACTATTACATCTCGTAATTCTACTGACGTTTTTCGTTTTATGAAAGGCATTTTGTTAAAACACGTTCAAAATTTGAAAAATCGACAAAACTACTGTCTCACGTAGATCAATTAAATTCAACTAATTGATGCCTAGGAGTTTTACTCAATTTTAGTAAAGATAACGGCAATTAAAATGAAAAAAAAAATCAAATGTGAAAGGGTGTACGCAAATTTTTGTGACCTTCAGCTGTATTTTAAAAAAAAGTATAAAAAACGTGATGAGTAACGTGATGTTCCTTAACGTGAACGTTTCTTTTTTGTCAAATTCATATTCCTTTAAAAAAAACGTTTACGAACATCGAAAGAAACATAGAATACTGGAAAACAGAAAAATGTTCTGTTAAATTATGCCATTTGACAACGATTTTAATAGTAAACAAGTCTGTTTGCGAATATAACAGCACTAAAATGTATGTTTTGGTGAACAGGTGTAGTAGTAATGCTTCCAGTGGATTCATAATATATGCATAACATCAATATATTCATAATAATTAATAACATTGTCGGATTGGGCAAACCGTGCTCGAATTTCTTTTGAATCTTTTAAATGGAATCTAACAGAAGGTTAATTAACAAAAATTAAAATAAAAATATTTGGTAATAAGATATGACTGTTAGTTTTGTTTACTTCAAGTCATCTTAGCATATCCTCTATCCCGCTGTTTGCTTGTCACTGGAGTGCTCCGCTTATTATCTTGCATGTCCCGTGTACTGAATTATTATTTAAGCTCAAACACTTACAGCTAATCAAATTATTTTAGTTTTAATATTACAAAAAACGTTTCAAAAACCCAACATAAAAACGTGGGTTTTTTTAACGTCGGAAACGTGCACTTTTTTCTTCAATCAGAATAAGAAATAACGTTAATTTTGCGATTCACGTTTTTAACTGTATAAAAAATGTAAATCAGCAAGTAACGTTTTTTCAGAATACAGCTGCTTGTATTATAGAAAAACGGGAATTATTGATTGAAGTAAATATTTTTTTTAAACAAACACAGTCTTTCTTGTTATTTATGCCTAAGTAAACACAAGATACAGAATCCGTTGATTATTTCTTGATCTAAGTATGAAATCCGTTGGATTTTTAGGGTGTACGCAAATTTTTGTGAGTGTGAGTATTGGCACCTCTTGTTATCTCAGTTGTTAATATTTTCTATAAAAATTTCAAAGTTGTCGGACTCCGGGTTCAAGGAATTCGCATACAATATTTTTTAAGGAGATTATTTAGAAATTTTTAACAATTTCTTGTACATTTAAAATGTGACGTTTATATGAAAGTGCCTTAGAGTTCCAGTATTATCTATTGAAAGTTCAAAGTGGTCGGACCCTGAGGACAAAGGGGTGATGAATTTTTAAATTATTCATTAAACATTCGTGATGTTCTCAATTAAAAAAATATTTGGTACTAAACCGATAAATATAAACATTAACTATTTTCTAATAAAATCGTCCACAAATCTCTCGTTGTCACTGGTGACGTCAAATCACGTGGCGACAAATGTACTTGATCTTACCTTCTGTATTTGTAGTATTATGGTTTTCATTTGTATTTTAAAATATTAATAATTAATTTAAATATTGTCTATTTAGGTATCATTAATAACTGTGGGCGGTAGATGGGCTGGTGCAACCGGCACTCCGGCATTTAGCGCAATAGTATTTTTAAGAGCTCTACGACCTTTGTGTGTAGCTTCTAGGTTGCATGGTATGAAAGTAAGTATTTTAGATTATAAATTTATTTTACATAAACAAATCTTTTATTATAAACATTTTATATTCGCCATTGTTGTTTTGCTGCGCCTTTGTTATTTTATTTTATTTAATTTTTTTAAAAATAATATCATATTGGGTTCATGCTACTAATATTATATTATGGCTATAGATTAAATATTTTTAATTTAAATGTCAATAATCCAAAGAAAATGAGATGAAAATATGAAAATATTTAGAATTATTTTTACATTTGTTGAAATACAAATTATAAACAATAAACCAATTTCATCTGGGTGCAAAATAAGTTCTCACCCCCTATAAAGTTCAGGTTTTGTCTAAAAAATTAGGCAATTTTTGTTTCCCCAAATGTTTAATTTTAATGCGTGCCACCGAACCTCTGAAAATGAGTAAAATGAGCTTTTTTTACAATTTTTTCGTTTTATTCATCACTCTAATTTTTTGTTCAATCCTTATGTCCAATTGATTAATTGTGTCTTATAGGAAATTTTATTATCTTTCAAACAAGGTAGATCTCGTCAAGATTGGTTAAAAAATAATAGAACCTGCAAATGGGAAAAGGTCAGTAGGACTCAGGATGAAATCGGAATATCAATAAAACTAAGCTATGAACATGACAGGTGAGGTATGTGATAAACCAAAACTGGCACACTATCCTTTTTCGAAAAAAATGTAGATACCTCTTGTTATTGTTTGTCGTGTACAATCATTGTTGCAAATTGGAATTTCATCATCCGAAGTTTGGAGTGATTAGGTGATTAGATTTTGTTATTAATTCTGAAGATATATTTTAATCGAAAAATGAAAGCCACATTAATTCATTTGGCAAATACCATAAATGTCCAGAAAACTTCTTAACAGGTGTCTGAGATGATTCATGATCAATTTCCGCTTCAGAGCACAGACCTTTTAAGAAGTTTAAATCATCTTTAAACTCTTCTGCTGCTATTGGAGATCAAATCCAATATTTACATAATATTTGGTAATGAATATGCACATTTCTTGCAACCCTTTCTCTGCTGTTTTAAACAAATTGAATTGTTCACTGAAGATGTAAATGACATTCCCAATATTTTCGATTTGGTAAATCAAAAAATAAAGAGGCCAGTTCCTAAAGAAAAAATTAGAAATATCATCCCCCCTCCCCTCCCCCTACTTTAGGCTAAAGTAAAAAATAAACTATGTTTATTTTCTTTCTTCTCTTTCGAGAATATATTGTGGTTAATTTCGGTTCTGAAAATCCGGAATATTTAAAACCCCCTCCACAAAATTGACTTAATGACATTATCGACTCAATCAACTACTTAGAAAAATCCTGATTTAATAAAACCCCGACTCAATAAAATTTTGCCTGAACAAATTCCCGAAAACTTGGAAAAATCTCGACTCAAAATGACTCGACATAAAATGTAGAATAATTTACGATTTTTTGAAGAAGAAGAATGCAGTAAATTACATTTTGTAGTTGCGACCACAATGTTAATATATGGCAAATTCACGAATTTTGTTCATGAATTGTTCATGGATGTACGTTTGAAGTTACCCCGGTAATTAAGCAACAAATTTTTACTATACGTGTACCTCTTGCCTCTGTAGCCTAACTAAATGTGCACCTTGTGTTACCAGTTCATTAGGTAACACAGAATAACCGTACAACAGAATCATACGACAAATTTAAGTAATAATTTGTTTTCTTTGTATCATGTCACACAACACCGTTTTTCCGGCCAAATCAATTCTGTTTAATATGTTTATCCACTTTTTATATATAATAGCCCGATAACTATGCTATAAAAAAGTAGTTAGTAGTAGTGAATATTATATATATATATATATGGTCCTTCGAAGTCAAAAATCAACCGGCAATTAATCAACTGTACCTATACACAGCCTTTCAAAGCCAAAAACCAACCGGCATTTAATCAAATATACACGCAATTATACATTCAACTGTGGATACAGCTAAACAATAACCAGCAGATAAAAATCCAGCGAATTTCATCATTATCCAGAAAAACCACCAGATTCTATCGATAAATAAGCAATGGAAGAGCTTCTTCAAAATCAAAAACAAATTAGAGGAAAACTCACCACTCTACAAACAAACTACAACAAAGATGATGTTTCAAATACTTACAAAAAACTTGTTAAAGATACGCGACGTCAACTCAACAACGGTCCACCATCTACGCCAATACCACAATCTAGTCTTGAGTTCACCATTCCATCAACAGAAAATATTAATGTTCCTCAGACAACCGAAGTTTCAAATGCACCATCAAAGGGATCCCGGTAAACTAACAACAACTCATTGAATCAAGTGCTTAGAAGACAGGACGTCAAAATGCGAGAAATATACAGAGAAATTGACAATGCAAAGGAAATTCTTATAGAGCAGCAAGGGAAACAAGCAATGCAATTCTCTCTACAATATATGAAACTCGCAATGGAACAGACCATTGACAAACACAAAGTAGTAGTATTTTACAAAGGAATATTATGAAACCTTAAGAAGAGAGTACACCAAGATGGCAATAAGAATGACAACTGCGATAGAAGAGAATACAACAAAGAGCGATACGAAGATGGAAATAAAGTTGAGACCTATAGAAATATCCGTATTCTATGAAGATTATATGAAATGCGGTAGCTTCTCAGAAATCTTTAACAAACTGATAGATCAAATTCAGCGGCTATCCAATACCCACAAAATCAATTATCTGAAAAAACATTTAACTGGGGCAGCGGAAAGCTAATTTGTCATCTAGAATCGACGACAGATAATTATGCAAAAGCTTGGAGTATATTAAACAACCGATACAACAACAAAAGATTACTTATCTCAGCTTACCTAAATACATTGCTGAACCAACAGCAGCTACAGAGTCGTCATCAGCAATTAGAAATATGCATGATACCACTATTGAGTGCCTACGCGCGATTAAGAACTTTGGAATAAACGTCGAGTCCTGGAATTCGTTTCTAATTTTCATTTTCTTGAAAAAGTTAGACAATGAAACGCGACGACTGTAAGAAAGTTCTATTGTGAGAAAAATTATTCAATAGAAAATTGGGAAAGATACAAAAAGCTGTGTTATCGTCCGGCAGGAGTCAAATTACATTATTACATAATATATGTAGAAGGTGCCTTGCTACAATAAACTCTATAAGATGCTCAATTTGTAATGTTCTACACCATACCATTCTTCATTCGCCAAACTCTCATCAACAAAAATCAGATGGCCAAGAGATAAAAAGTTTTAAACTCGAAGCAAAAATAAACACAGACCGAAAGTGTCTTATTAGCAACAGCTTTAGTCAGCGCAGTCAAACATGATGGAAACCAAACAACATTAAGAGACTTGATAGATCCAGGCTGCCAGGCAACTTTTATAACGGAAGAAGCAGTGCAAAGATTGAAGCTAAAAGGTAATAAAATACATGCGAAAATAGCGTGAGTTGGTAATCATGACATTGGAGAAATACGAAAGATAGTCAGTCTCAAAATCCAACCAATTATAGCTTCCAAATTTGAGCTTCGGCCTCGACGCCTGGGTATTTCAAAAGCTGACAAAACTACTACCAGATCAAGAGGTGGAACCGGAAACTGGCAATATCTCAACAATATTATAAAAGGGGGCCCAGATCAACCAATAACACAGAAGACCGAATTAGGATGGATTATTTTCGGAAAGTAAAAGAGCTACATCACCCAGAGATACAGAATACAATCAATGGTATCTTATGTTGACCTAGAAAACCAATTAAAAAAGTTTTGGGAAATTGAATAAGTGGGACAAGAGCTCGAATTTACTATTGATGAAGAAAAATGTGAGCAGCACTTTCAGAATACAGGCGAGAGGCAGATAGATGGAACGTACCAAGTTGCATTACCATTCAAAGAAGATAACTTCACATTAGGCGAATCAAAGAAGAGAGCGGCAACACGACTATTTCAAGTGGAAAGGAAGTTCAACAAAAATTCGACAATGAATAATGAATATACCAGTTTCATGGAAGAATACATTGTGCTAGGCCATATGAAAGTAATAAACAATCAGGATGATGTGGACAAAGGTTATTTTTTGCCACACTATGCAGTCATGAAACAAGAGAGTTCAACAACCAAGTTAAGAGTAGTTTTTGACGCTTCTGCAAAAACTTCAAATTGGGCCTCACTCAACGATATAATGTATACTGGCCCAATCTGGCTTAAGCGTCCACAGGACACCTTGCCACAACCACAGATTGAAGAAGCCACAGAAGAGAAGATCAAAATATGTACACCAATTGCCACGATCACGAAGAAAATGGTATATTATGTGTTATAGAGCGCTGTTCATCACTCACTAAATATTTACCGAGATACTTGACAACTAAGGAACTTAATGATAGCCAAATGTTAGCAATGCAACTAACGCAACAGATAGTCCATTAGCAGTAAAAACTTACATCAATAGATGCATAATCTGCCACAAACAACGCGCGCAAACCTTAAATCAAATGATGGGAGATCTTCCAATATCTAGAGTAACTCCGACGCAGCCTTTTACTCATACTGGGGTAGATTATGCTGGGCCTTTCCAACTACGGTGTTCACCAGGTCGAGGTTACAAAAGCTATAAAGGTTATTTAGCAGTATTCATTTGCTTCGCAGTAAAAGCTATTCACATAGAAGTAGTAAGCGATTTGTCATCAGGAGGTTTCATAGCAGCATTCAAATGTTTCACAGCACGCCGAGGGTTTGGCTCGGACCTTTATAGTGACTGCGGTTCCAATTTCATAGGAGCTTCAAAACTTATGCGGAACGAACTCACGCTTGCAGTAAAACAACTATCGGGAAAATGGGCAGAAGAGCTTTTAAAAGAGAGTACTCAATGGCATTATATACCACCAAGAGCACCACATATGGGCGGACTTTGCGAATCAGCTGTTAAATCCATCAAACACCATTTGCATAGGATAATTGGACGCGAAAATATTTCGCAGTATTACCAATGCTGCTTGGTACATTCGAAATAGTAATATACATCACGACCTTGGTATTAAAACCATTAAAGAAACAATTAAAGAATTCATTTCGAAATATTTATTACTCAAAACTAGAAGCACATCCCAACGAATTGGCCAGGGAGATACTTTCGGTAAGACGGATTGCATTTTTCACCTGGTACGGTGTATATACGGCTCTCGATGTTATTTCCCCTTAGAAAAGTGAACACTCGCTTAATGCATGTGTCAGTGTCATTGCGAAGAACGATGTTGTTGTTTTTTATAATTCGTATTGTAAATTTTGCCTCCCCTTTTTTTCTTAGTGCTTGAGTCTTTCGGCATCTTTACATTCGGCACTAGTATCCATTACTCTTTTTATCCTATCCTGGATTTGTTACATTTGCACTTTCTTTGTCCTGTACCTTGGTCCTTCACTGCCATGATATCCCTACCATTTGGCTTAGCTACAGCTGGTGGTCGTAATTTAATTTTCAGATCCTTCGTGGTTTAACGTCAAGTAAGTGTCTGCCTCGTTAGGGAATCTCAATTTGTTGTTTCTTTGCTACCGTATTGCATGTTTCTATCACTCTCTCCTTTTTAGTAATTGTTTCGTCGTTATCTTCAGTCTCTTCATTCCTTTAATTCTGAACTAATGGTCAATCAATTTCTAAATTAACAAAATGTTAAACAATATCATTTAAAATGCATGGTGACAGCAGTGCAGCATGTATTTGCTTAAAAATGAGCGTAAACTGATTTTGTTATTTTTATATTAGATTTGTTTTGTGCTTTGTAGACACCAAATTTTAAAATACATTTAGTTTTAATTAAAAAAAAAAAAAAAAATTACATTAACATATAAGAAAGTCTAACGAATAATTCTATCTAATTTTCAGGCGGCCGTAAATGCATTGGTACAATCCATACCGTCCATCTTCAATACACTACTGGTCTGTTTAATCTTTTGGTTAGTTTTTGCTATTATGGGTGTTCAATTATTCGCCGGCAAATATTACAAGGTGAGTAAATAATTATAAGACAAAGAAATTTAATTAATTAGTTTGAGATTAATTTAAAATTAGTAACATTTTACCAACTTAAAACATTTCTCCTGAAATTTTGTAATAAACAAAAGAAAAATGTTACTTTAATAACTAAAGTGAAGTTTCTGAAAAAAAAAAAAATTAAAAAAATCCAAAACCTAACAACAGAACAGATGGACACGAACACTAAAATGTGTAGGTGAAGTTTGATGGCCACTAATATTATTGTTACTGTGGGGCCATGTGGACGTTCTGCGACCTAAAAGATCTTGTTTAATTAACTGTTCAGTCAATATGCAGGCTCTTAATCAACCTGATAATACTACCGGCCGGTACTTGATACATACTAAGCCGGTTAGTAGCCTAAATTCAGGTTTTCTAAGTTCAAAACACTCCTTTGCTCTGACTGATGAAGATGATCAGTAGTGCGCCAGTAGGAGAACTTTTGCACTTCCTCCAAGCATTTTACCGTTGCCCCAAGGTACCACTTAGTGGCACCGCAGAAGGGCTCTGCCGTCAGACAGTCTTATACCAGCCTTAACTCAACGGTACAAGACCTAAGAGCCTTTAAGGCCGATTGTTTAGACCTTTTACTATGCCTATCCTAGCACAAATTTCTATAGCATGTACTGCTGCTTGAAAGATGGTAGCATTGCTGCCCAAGGACCTCGAAAGGGCACCCGGGCCCCGTCTTCTGTTTTTGATCCATCCGTAAACCATACCATTGACCCTCGCTCAAAGGACGGTGCCGCTGTACTCGACATATCACGGCAAGGTAACCTAATACAGAATGGTTTGTGGAAGTCCAGTTTAGTTGGAATACAGTCAGAACTTATTCCTATGGCCGGATCAGTTTAAAATTCTTTAAGGATTTCTACATCCAGCAGCATTATTTTACAAGGCAGCTGCAACGAAGTCAGCCCTAGAGGTGCCTCCATCGCAGCAATTGGGCATTTACTGATTGAGCCCGTGACATTGATGCAGACTATACGCTTAGACTTATTCAATAAAATTTGCCCTGACTTCTACTAAGTTTTAGGCCACCATACTACCGATGCATACATGACCATAGACCTAATAATTGTTAGAAACGACCAGAACATCATTTTTGGTTGTAATCCCTAAGCAAGTCCATAAAGTCTCTGACTGGCTCAGAAAGTCTTGGTGGCTCTATCTTGAACTTTCAATATAATGTATATTGTTTCCACTTCAGGTTTTGATCTAAAATAATTCCTAGATATACCGGGTGATTTTTTTAACCTGATACACTCAAAAATCTCGGAAAATAAGCACTCTACGAAAAAAATGGTAAATATCAAAATTTAATTATTCCGTGGGGGAAATACATTAGTGTTACAATTAGTACCCCCCCCCCCTCTTCCTAGTAAAATATGCACCCCTATTTTTTATTGCAGATTCAGATTCCACGGCTAAAAAAAATATGTAGGATTTGACTGAAACTTTTTTCGATTCTAGATGGCGCTGTAATTGACGATATTCAATTTTTTTTCGATTTCCCCTACTGAGAACCTACGCAAACGATTCTGCAATACGTCTGCAATAAAAATACCACGGTTTCATTGTAAATACTCGAAGTTAGTCTTAAACAATTTGTATTTCTTAAATTTTTAATTACTAAAAATGGCTTCTCATTATCGTATTACCCTATCGTCATAGTGACGAATATCGTCAATTACAGCGCCATCTATCATGAATCGAAAAAATGTTTCAGTCAAATCCTACCTATTTTTAGCCGTAGAATCCGAATCTGTAATAAAAAATTGGAGTTCATATTTTAGTTTCAAAGTTACCCCCCGCCCCACCTACAAGGAGTAGAGCGGGGGATACTAATTTTAACACTAATATATTTCCCTCATGGAATAATTAAATTTTGAGCTTGACCATTTTTTTCGTAGAGTGCTTATTTTCCGAGATATTTGAGTGTATCAGGTTAAAAAAATCACCCGTTATAACCAATTTTGAAAAAGGTACCGTAGCACCATTTAACGAGGGTGCTATAAGCACAAGCTTTTTCCTCCTCGTAAAAGGAACAATGACAATTTTGTTTGGATTGAAACTAAGTCCTTCCTGGTCACACCGCTGCCAAATTATATTGAGTGCATTTTGCATGAGATGCATGATGATCCCATCAAACTCGCTTCTGACTTTGATAGCCACATCATACGCGTAGCCCTGGACATCATCCTATGACTACCCAGAAGGACGGAACTGTAGTTAGTCAATAATCAATGACCATAATAGAGGAGGCAGTACGCCTCTTTGAGACAACCCTTTATCGCTCTGATGGTTACTGATTCGCCACCTAGTTTGGCTGTACTCTTACGAAGTTTCAGCATGGAGCGGTTAGGAGGTATTATCAAATGCTCCCTCAATGTCCACAAAGGCGCAAAGTGCAATTTCTTTATTGGCCGCCGCTCTTTCAATCCTCGTGACTAGACCGCTAAGTGCCCTTCACAGTAAATTTACCAGTTTGATGCGGACGTCCGGAGGACTCCTCCCTCCCCTTTGGTGTAAAGACCACATTTACTCTCCTCCAGGGTTTCGAAATACAGTTAAAAGCATAACTTGTCCGAAACATCTGCATCAAGCTAGGGAGTATTTCCGGGTATCTAGTAGTATCTCTAAGGTTTCCTTCCGGTTCTCAGTGAACCTCCCGTTTGCCATCTGAAGAAGTCCTAAACCATTAGATTTATCCCTGCAAAGGACTTTCTGGAAACGAGCTCCAGATTGGAATTCAGTGATTCCCTTACAAACAGTCCCTTACAATCATTCCCCTCTCGAAAACTAGTTCACCTCGAGGCTACGCCTCTCGGTAAACTAAAGTTCTCTTGACAGGAATGGAATACTTTCCGCCTCGATATGTAATCTACTATTATTGTCTTGGTTGGTATCAACCAGTGAGTATTGAATTCAATAATGAAAAAATAATGAAAAATTTGGTTGGTCCAAAACTATCTTTCTCGACGTTTTGAACGCCCCTGAGTCTGAAAAAGCAAAAAAAAAAATGTCCGTCCGTCTGTCTGGACGTCTGGATGTCTGTACCCATGGTATCTCAAGAACGGCTTATCCGATTTGGAATTTTTTTTCGCCAATCGGTTTCTATGGCCAAGGCAGAGATTTAAAAAGCTTTTGGAAACTGTACGTCAAGAGGGTGGGATACCTGCCATACGAATTGAACCAAAACACCTGGTAATATAAAAATATTTACGCATTTTTTATATATGGCGGCTTGATTATTGAATTGGGCGTTTAATTTGGGGCTGATTTGAAGGTTAAGTTACTGGTAAATTTGCGGGTTGGGTTGAAGTTGAGTTGCGATCGGATAGGATATAGTGAGCAATTTTTTATATGTGCTAGTTTGAGGATTGAGTTTGGCGTAGAGTTTGCGGTTAAGTTGAGGGTTAAATTGAGTTCCGTTTGCGAGTTGAATTAGGGTTGAGTTGTGGTTTAGTTGGGGCTGGATTAAGGTTTAGTGAGCAGTTGAGATATTTATTACAGGAAACCTCACTACAACGGAAATCGACGGGGACCAAAAAAGTTGTCCGTTGTAGTGAGGTGTCCGTTAAATCGATGATTTGAGTTTTTTTTTTTTTTTAATTTTATTGGGATTACTATACCTTATCCGATTTTGATGAAATCCAGCATTTTAATGGAAATAGGATTCTAAAATTATTTTTGAATAAAGTTCTGGAATATGGCCAAGTAGGATGGAACTTGGCTATTCCTTAACCGATTATGATGAAATTTGATATGTGCGTTGTAAATGGGATTCTAAAATGATTTTTAGATGAAATTCTGGAAAATGGCCAATGAGAACAAAACTTGGCTATTTCTTAACGGATTTGAGTGAAATTTGACATCTGCCATGGAAATGGAATTATAAAGTGATTTTTGGATAAAGTTCTGGATTATAGCCAAGTAAGATGGGACTTGGCTATTTCTTAACCGATTATGATGAAATTTTACATGTGCGATGGAAATCATAACTTCATCTAAAAATCATTGTAGAATTCCAATTCCAACGCATACTACTGGCTCGCAAAAGTAGGTTAAAAAATTATTTTATTTTTTATTTTCTCTGTTATTCAATCAGTTTTCAAAATAAAAAATCATGGATTATAACATTCCGTAATTCAATAATTTTTTATTCGAATATTAAAAAAAATATTTAAAAAAAATCATCTTGTTTCAATTAAGAAAACTTGTAGAAAAAGTTATCAACCAATTATGCGCGGCAAAAATAGGTTTAAAAAAAATTAATAACCGCAATTTCCGCCTTTACTTTCTGCCATCCGCGCAATTCGGGTTGGTAAGGAGTGTGCATACTTCTGACACTTCAACCACCTTCCGAGCAATGAAAGATCGCAGCTGAGTCAAATGTCTTGGAGCCTTCTCTGCTATACAGTATTTCAGCAAAGATCACAGGTTTTCAATGGGCGACAGGTCTGGAGATTCGTCGGTCCATAGAATTGGATCCCAATAGTTCATGGGTTTTAATGCATGGTCAGTATAAAACTGCATCCTTTTCTTCAAATTTACTTTGCTAATAAATGGTATTTTGCGTGCTACTCAACCGTGTTTATTATTTTCATGAAGTCGGCGTTATATTGTATCGGCGGATACATTTAGTTGGGACTCGCTTCGTAACTTAGCCTAGATTTTCGGTGCAGATATTTTTGGGTCGGCATTAGATATCGACTGAATTTTCTTATCCTGCGGTTTTGTATAGTTGCTCTTGGTCGGCCCTGGCGCATAATTGGTGTCACTCTGCCTTCCATTTTAAACGCTTTATTACTTTAAATGACATTATAATACCGGAAGGAAAGAGGTTAATTGGTGAGAATTTTGTGTTGCAATAGGACAATGTGCTAATCACAAACTATTTGAGGAGTTCAAATGTGAACGTATTAACTTGGCCACCGCAGAGTCTAGACCTGTCGCCCATTGAAAACCCGTGGTCTTTGCTGATATACCATATAGCAGAGAAGGCTCCAAGAAATATGACTCAGCTGCGAGCTTTCATCACTGAAGTCTGGTCTCAAATTAACGCTGCGGAGTGTCAGAAGTATACATACTCCTTACCAACCATAATTGCACGGATGGCAGAAAGGAAAGGCGGAAATTGCGGTTATTAATTTTTTTTAAACCTATTTTTGCTGCGCATGCGGTTGATCTCTTTTTCTACAAGTTTTCTTAATTGAAACAAGATGATTTTTTTTTAAATATTTTTTTTAATATTCGAATAAAATATTATTGAATTACGGAATGTTATAATCCATGTTTTTTTATTTTGAAAACTGATTGAATAACTGAGAAAATAAAAAATAAAATAGTTTTTTAATCTACTTTTGCGAGCCAGTAGTATGTCAAATTTTATCATAATCGGTTAAGAAATAGCCAAGTTCCATCCTTATTGGTTATACAAATAATTTGCTAAAGGTTCAATTTGAAATTTTAAAGGTTCAATTTGTAGCGTTAAAGGAACAAATTGTTAATTTTGTCAACTTATCTAAGGGAGGTTTTCTTTGAAAAACTTCAGTTGCAGGAGACAGGAGCAGAAAATTACAATATTCGACTGATTTTCTTCCAAAATTAATATATGTCTAACGGAGATCGTTATTACGTTGATATTAAATAAAAATCCAATTTATTATAGTTAAGTTGGAAAAATAGTACGATGTTTAAATTAAACCTCAAAACTTTAAATAAATTTGCTTAGTTATTTATTTACATTTTTAAATATAGTGTGTCGATGAAAATGAAACACCAGTTAGCTTCGAAATAATACCGGATATAAACGCATGCGAAGCAGCAAATTTGACATGGGAAAATTCAAAAATAAATTTTGACCATGTAGGAAAAGCATATTTAAGTCTATTCCAGGTAGCAACATTTAAAGGTTGGATACAAATTATGAACGATGCAATTGATTCAAGAGAAGTATACTTTACTAATTTAATTTTGTTATTGTAATTTATTTAACAAAAAAAACGTAAATTTTTTTTTTTTAGGTTGGAAAGCAGCCCATTCGAGAAACGAATATTTACATGTATTTGTATTTTGTATTATTCATTATTTTTGGATCTTTCATTACCCGTAATCTATTTGTTGCTGTTATCATTAATAATTTCAATGAACAAAAAAAGAGAGCCGGTGGCTCACTAGAAATGTTCATGACAGAGGATCAAAAGAAATACTATTATGCAATGAAAAAAATGGGCTCGAAAAAACCGTTAAAAGCTATTCCACGGCCAAGCGTAAATATTATTCATCTAATTGAGTTCAATCTGTGCTTATTAATAATATTTTTTATATTTTAGTGGCGACCACAAGCAACTGCATTCGAAATAGTTACAAACAAAAAATTCGATATCATTATTATGTTGGTTATCGGTTTGAATATGTTGACTATGACATTAGATCATTATCAACAATCCGATGCTTTTAAAAATGTCTTAGATTGTTTACATTTGATTTTTATATCAATTTTTATTGGTGAATGTTTGATAAAGATATTTGCTTTACGACATCATTATTTTGTAAAACCATGGAATATATTCGATTTTGTTCTAGTTGTTCATTCCATCTTAGGTAACTAACATAAAGCTAATTACTTATTACTTTTTTTTTTACTAATACTAAATAATGTATTTTTAGGTCTTGTGTTGGGTGATTTAGTGGAAAAATATTTTATTTCTTCAGGCCTGGTTCCTGTGGTGCGATTAGCTAAATTCGTTCGTTTGCTTCATTTAGTAAAAGGTGCAAAAGGCTTAAAAACAATATTATTCACATTGAAAATGTCATTACCTGCCTTATTTAATATTTGCTTACTACTATTTTTGGTAACGTTTGTCTATGCCATTTTCGGTATGTCATTATTCAAGCATGTCGCAGACAGAAGCGGCCTAGACGATGTTTATAACTTTAAAACATTTGGACAGAGTATGATATTACTATTTCAAGTAAGTAAAAAATAGACCAATTCTATTTAATCATATTTTCAATTTACTTTTAGTAATTTATAATTGTACCATCTCAAACTTTTGCTAGTAATAATACTTGGCTTCCCAAAAATTTTATTCAATATTAGTGTATTTTACTACTGAGTTCTGCTCATTCAGATAAATTCGTCAACTTTCTTGAAAACAGCTTTTCCTCTCTTGTTGTATCGGCAAGCTCATAAAATGCTAATCAAATGTTGTGGGCTGTTAAAGCAACAGCAGCCCCTAACTATTGAATCGCAGCTACCTGCTTCAAATTTCGCAGTTTCTATTACAATGAACCCATTTTGGAAATAATTTCTCAATATTTCCCACCATTATTAAAGCGTAAATATAAAACGATTCTTTTAATATCTAGGCTCTTGTATATTTATTTATTATTTTATTTAATATTTAATATATTACCTATAGTGGTATACAATCGGCAACAATAATTTAAATCAAAAAATGGAAAGTATGTACATAACAAAATAAAAACAATAAAATGCCTATAAGGTCTTAAAAAGCTCACGTCTAAACGAATCTCTAGTCAAATTAAAATCAAAAACATCGTATGAATAATTGAAAAGTCGAGACGTGGTCAAAGCTGGCTCCGAAAGTTGATAGTTTGTTGAGCCCGAATTGATTAGTAAAAAACCATCACGACGACGCAGACAACGTTCATGAGCATAAATATTGAGTCGTGCGAGTAATTCAGCACAATCAATACGATACAATAAAATGTCGCGAACAAATAAAACACAAGCCGCCACCCGACACTGTTCTAAACGCTGTAATCCCAAAAGGTTGCAGCGCTCATGATAATGTGGAATAGCATAATTATTCATTGATGGTGTAATGCGAAGTGTGTATAAAACAAATTGCTTCTGAACGCTTTCAATTCTATCAGAATGGCACTTATAAAAAGGAGACCAAACCTGCGAGGCGTACTCTAGCGGAGAATGGACAAAGGCAACATACAACGACTTTAATGTAAGCGGGTCACAAAAGTCCCTGCAGTTACGCTTTATGAAACCCAACATCATATAAGCCTTTGCTATAACAGAATCAATGTGCCTCACAAACGCCAGATCGGAAGAAAATACTACCCCAAGATCGGACATATGGTATACCCTTTCCTCGACTCCATTAAACAGCGAATACCCATGAAATACCGGAGAGCGAATGCGATAGAAAGAAATAGTTTTACATTTAGCTATATTCAGGGACAATTTGTTGTTAGCCGACCAGACACAAAATGTGTCTAAATCCCTTTGCAACCTAAGACAGTCAGATACACTACAAATTGGTGCAAATATTTTCAGATCGTCTGCATACAGCAGGCAATGCGCGAACTCAAAGCACTGAACAACATCATTAATAAACAGTGAAAAAAGAAGAGGTCCAATATGACTTCCCTGTGGGACACCAGAGGTAACTCGAAATAAAACTGAGGACGAGTCATAGATCTTAACTTACTGCCATCGATCCGAAAGATAAGATTGAAGCCACTTAGTTGGAATGAATTGACAGTTCAATTTCCCAAGCTTATTGATAAGTATCGAATGATCAATCTTATCAAAAGCCTTTGAGAAGTCCGTGTACACAACATCCAGTTGTTGCCTGATTGCAATACTGCTATGTAAGTGACCACAAAACGAAATCAGGTTGGTAACTGTGGATCTTCCAGGATAAAAGCCATGTTGAGCAGGACAAATTAACGATTTCAAATGAAAAAATAGAAATTTTTGTACCAATGCTTCGAATAGTTTCGGTATAGCAGAGAGTATAGCGGTCCCACGGTAATTGCTGATTTCACACTTTTTGCCCGATTTGAAAATCGGGCGAATGAAGGAAATCTTCCAAGGCTCCGGGAAAACCCCTGTACGGAGGCTTTCATTAAAAATAAACGCGAGAGGAACAGCTAAACCATCCGCACAGTTTTTCATAAGGATGGGTGGAATGCCGTCATGTCCTGAGCCCTTATTCACGTCAAGTCGCGCCAAACTATCGTAGATCTCATCTACAGAAAACCTCAACAGACTAAATTCCGAACAGTCACTAGATTTAGTAATAGTAGTATGAGATTGCTCATAGACAGACTTAAAATAGTTGGCAAATAAATTACAGATATCCGAGGGCCGACTTGCAGATGAGTTCTGATAAATCATAGGTGGCGGAAATCCAACAACATTTCTTATGCTGAAATTCCAGAAATTTTAGTATTAGTGGTAAGATTTTCTTCAATCTGCAAAATATAATTATTATAAAGGAACCGGTTTAAAATTCGAAACTCCATACGGGCTACATTGAACCCAGGAGTAAAACTTATCCCCATGTACCCTATATAATGAATGAAGTTTATTACGACGCTTCTCGAGTAGCACAAGTTTATCATTATACCATGGCTCACGAAATTGCGGTCTGTGTTTTACCTTCGGAACAAACATTTCGATGCCAGCCATGATCTGCTCGTCCAGCAGATGGACAATCTTGTTCAAGTTCATTCCTCGTTGAAGAAAGCTCCAGTCCAAATTGGCTAGAAATTCGTGTAAAGAGACATAATCTGCACATCTAAAATTAAAATGAGATCCATTATTGTAAGTAAAATTAGTAACACACTTTTCATGAAATATATTTATCATGTGTGGTAAATGCTCGCACAGCCAGTGAAATCCTCACAAGATGAAATCTCCGAATGTAAAACATCAGTAGCGAAAACCAGGTCCAAAAACTTGCTGCAGCTGTTAGACACTCTGTTTTGTTGAGTGGTAGCAATGCTCGCAAAATATTCTATCGTATGTAACACCCTTTCGTCTGTAGAAGACGAAGTAAAAACTCCATCAACATCGAACCAAATAATCACGAAGATTAAAGTCGCCAACAAACATACAGTGTTCGCCAGCTCCTACCAAAGGTAACACAATTGAATCAACAAAATTTGTAATATCCACATAATAATCCAAGTTTGAGCCACTAGGAATATATATAGCGACCACGATCACGGAGGAATGGGCGACCTTTACTCGGGCTGCCATAATGTCTAGTTGAGAATGACAAGCGATCATCTCGTTCAAAATCGAACACTTCACAGCAATCAGCACTCTTCCACCTTTCATGCTGGTTAGGAAGTTATAACGGTCTTTCCTATGGACGACATAGTTGGATGGAAAATATTCCTCGGAATTAAAACTGGCTGTAAGCCAGGTCTCACCAATAGTTATAATGTCGTAATCATTGTCAAGAACCCCAAGCCGAAAGGCTTTAGCTTTGCCCAGAATGCTGGATGCATTGTGGTAATAAATCGACGTAAATGCCATCAGTTTAGGGTTCAAGTGACCCATGATAATACTGTTGCGGTTGTCACAATTAAATTCATGTTGAATATTCGACGGAGTAATACTAGTGCTAAAGTGGTTATTATGTAGGTAGTTTTAACGATTATTATTATTATTTTTATCACTATTATTAATATTGTTATTATTATTATTATGCTGGTAATGGTGCCGTAATACGACCCTTTCCTGAGCGGCGAAAGTTGATGAATGGTTTAATCGCACATTTTAAAGGCCAAATGCTTCCATCAAAAACTTTATCAAAACTATCAGAATCCGGAAAATGCTTACAACCGCTATATTACGCCGAAAATTTGCTTGAACCAGTTATTCAAGGTAAGAATCTTTCGAAATAACAGAAGCGACTCAATTTACTTTTAATGTCACATAACTTCACCCAAAATATAAGGACGGCAACAAAATAATTGAGTTGTGGGCACATTACAATGTTCCAAGTGAACTTTTCTCACTGTTTGTCGTTGCAAATGAATAGCAGCTCTCTGGTGAGATTTGATGGGCGGGAATGTGTTCTACTTCACCTTTAAGTGCATTGTTGGTTATTATTTTGAGCATGCCTTCATCGACAGCTGCAACGGAAAGGTACTAAATGTACATTCAGCACCTATGCTTTTATGCACACCTCAGAACGTAATCGATAGACTCTTGAGCGTGCAGGAAAACTAACGTACTGTGATGATTATGGCCATCATACAACAAGTTATGAACAGCGATAGCTCAGACGGTTGGCGCGTGGTACATATAAACACCAGCCATACACGATATCTTCAGATGCTTATATAATGATTATCATAAGCAGAATACCCAAGAATGAAGATGATTTATGACACGCAATAAAGGAAATTTCGAGAGCAGTGGTAAGCAGAGAACGGATGAACCTCGCTGAATTGAAAGAGGCTTTCGCTGAAAGGATGGTCCCAGTTTCTGGAACGAGATCAGAATTACAATTGCGGCTCGAAACATTGATGCATGTAAAAGAAACACGTAGGGAACAAAAGGTGCGCGCTTCTTAAGACCAAAACCCATCAACATCACATCCGGCGGGACAATCAGATCTAGCTGTACTATTTTTCGGGCTACAGCAAACGTTAACATCCCAAGTTCTCCAAAAATCTTTAACATCGCAACTGATATACCAGTTAGAATCACAAGAGGAGAAGATGTCATCCCTGTTGAAATCAAAAGAGGAGAAGATGACATCGCAGCTATCTTCCCTGCATCAGTCTCTAAAATTTCAAAAGGAAGAGGTGCAACAATCAGTCGAAGGAGTACAATCAAAAATAACTGCGCTTGAGGACAATGTCGACAAGAAGTTGCATTTTCAAGATACGGTTATTACTTATTAGCAACATGAAAGGAGAACTGGGAAAACTTCAAAATTAATGGAGCTAAACAAAAGAAAGGATGCCCCTTGCATGCAGCATAGAAAAGGTAACGTACAGTTGAACTCATCATTTCGTAATTATCAAGTGGGCTAATTTTGGTGTTATGGAGTAAACAAGCAGATCAAAATCCTCGTCCCTCATACCAGTCGAGCAAAGAAGCCTCAATAAGGGTTATCAACTCTGAAGGAGACTCTTCGAGTACCAACGGCATGGAGCCGTTAAAACTAAATTCCGCAAGCTTTGCGGGGCAAAAGTTCGCCGGAGAAACAAAAAGCCCCAGGACCACCATAATAGTTGCACAGCTAATGCGAAATAACTACAGTCTCACAGATAACACCCCCCATAGTAACGAGAGAACGAGAAAGCGTAGATCTCCAAGAAGAGTGCAATATTGCCGTAAAGACAGTAAGCCTCAATTTTCGTCATAAGTTTACTGTGGCGAACATTATGGATTTCATGACAGAACACTCTGGACCTTACTGATGCAGAAATTGAAGTCAGAATTATTCTAAGGGATCCTCTGGAAATTGGATGCATGTGCGAAACCCTAACTTACGCATGAGTGGATGGGGATCCTGCGAGCATGTATGTGAGAATATTAGAGCCAACAACAGGGATATACCGAACAGGATTATTGTATGAAAAAACACTAACATCACTCGGAGCAAGCATTCCAGTCCGAATAATGAATGCAACTGTTAGTGTCGCCCAATGCAGTATCGGGGCCAGTGCGGATAAGTATAAAAGTAAAAGCGAAGACTGCCATTGACTAAACAAGAGGAGGCGGGCCGAATGATACAACAGATGTGCCGAGATTTTCATTGAGCCATCTAACAGTCCGTGGAGTTCACAAGTAGTTCTAGTGCAAAAGAAAGACGGGTCAATGAGGTTTTGCGTAAATTACCGAAAACTAAATGATATCACCAATAATGACAGCTTCCCATTACCCCGAATAGATGATACACTAGTCACACTGTCATAATCAACGTTATTCAGCAAGTTGCGATTCAAATTCAAGAAGATGACCGAGAGAAAACAGTATTTTCTATCGGCACCGGTCTATGGTAATTCACCGTTATGTCGTTTGGCCAACACTTCAAAAATCTGTGGAAAGTGTTACGATATATCAAGGCTCCGGGAATGAAAGTGAACTCGAACAAGTGTACACTTCTTAAGAACAATGTGAAGTGCTTGGGCATAGCGTGTCGGATAAAGGAATTCGCACTGATCCAGAGAAAATAGAAGTAGTACGAAGTTGGCTAGTGCCGAGGAATGTGCATGAGGTTAGAAGCTTCCTCGGGCTCTGCACATACTACCGGAAATTTGTCGCAAACTTCTCGTCTATAGCTGCCAGCCTGTACAAACTCACCGAGATAAGCCAGCCTTTCCAGTGGACTGAAGCCTGCCAAACGTCATTCGAGCGGTTATAAACAGCACTATCCCAAACACCGATATTGGCACATCCTTGGCCAGGCCAAAGATTCATTTTGGGCATAGATGCCAGCAATGTGAGAATTAAAGGTGTTTTGTCTCGACAACATGGAGCGGAAAACCGAGTGATTTGCTACTTCATCGGAATCCTATTCAGGTCAGAAAGAAATTATTGTGTAACCCGACAAGAATTACTGGCCATTGTGGAATGCGTTAAACATTTCCACAAATAACTGTATGGGCAACAATTTCTAATTCGAACGGACCACGCTGCTTTAAAATGGCTAATGTAGTTAAAAAACCAGAAGGACAGGTTGCACGATGGATGGAACAACTGCAGAACTTCACCTTCAACATCGAACACAGGAAACATAGGTGCATGGTAATACAAATAGTATATTAAGGAGGCCTTTTGCACCAAAATCTGGAAAAGGAGGAAAAGGAAGGCATCAGTAGTCTTAACCGGATTGGTGTGGAGGTATTGGTGGGGAGCTTGGATTACGAAAGGACAGAAACCTGCATGGCACGATATATCCGAGACTTCTTTAACGCTAAAAGGCTACGGCGCAGAGGGACTGATTGAAGATGGAGAACGGTGTGCTAAAACGAGCTTGGAAAAGTGTGGATGGAGAAACTTCGCAAATGCAGTCCGTATTACCAAAATGCAGAATTCCGGAAGTGTTAAATGAAGTCTATAACAGATCAACTGGCGGACATCTCGGCCTTAATAAAACTTTAGCGAAAGTAAGGGAACGTTTCTGCTGGGTCAACTGCCGCAATGATGTTGAAGATTGGTGCAAAAAGTATCACAGCAAGGTGAACCCGAGGTAGAATGCAGCAGTGCAACGTAGGAGCTCCATTTGAACGAGTGGGTATGAATATCGATACATCCTTGTATGTATCGACTACTCCAGTAAATGGTCGCAAGCCTATCCAATACCAAACCAGGAAGCACAAACAGTGCCGGAGAATTCGTAAACAACTGGATCAGAAGTTATGGAGTACCGTTGGAGCTTCATTCCAGGAGATATGCAAAGTGCTCGGTATTAAAAAAACAAGGACGAGACCACTACATCCACAATCCGATGGAATATTTGAGCGATTCAACCGGACCTTAGAAGGGCTCATGGCGAAATTAGTAGTGCAGTACACAATACAACGGGAATTATACCACCAACAGCCCTCTTTTGAAAGGAAATACGGCTGCCGTGTAATATTGAGTTTGGAGTACCAGAATTAACTCCCAAAGGAGCCGAAAACTAAATAAGCGACCTCATAAACAGAATGACTGAGATCCATGAGACAAAAACCCGTTACGATCTAAGAGCGAACGAAATGTCCCCAAGGCTATTCAGTTGAACCAGCGAGCAAAGGCGAAAGTAGTACACGTCGATAGGCTGGCACGATACCAAGGAGACCCAATACCCAAATAATGTTTTTTTTTTCTGTCACACAATTTTCATACAGCGATCCACTTTCATACCGTTATACAGTTCGATAAATTCTTACATTATCTTGTACTCATTTCTCCCCATTCGTAATAATTCATTCAAGTTTCTTGCATTCATAAGGATATCGAACATTCCTTCCATCCATTGAAATCATCCTCACTCAAATGACGCTTCTTTAAACATTCTTTCCAATTACCATGATTCAATCTCATCCGTTCCATCAAATAGTTATTATTTTATAACCACAAACATATTTATTTACTTTATTTATTTAAGAAGCTCATTCACAATAGTTTGTATAGATGAGATCATTTAACGTAAAAATAACTACAAAGAAGACAGCTTTATCCAATGTAATAATGCTGTTGTATAGCTTGGAACGTAATCCGTTAGTACTATGGCAGCTTCTATTTTTATATTTTTCAGACGACTAATGATTTGTGTGCATTGGTTAAACACCTAGAATTACCTAACTCCCACAAGATTTAAGGTACTCATACATCATTTCTACAAACACACTGCCCTGAGTACTCCATCCCTGTAACTGTAAACCACTCAGGGAATCAGCAAATAGAACTACTCTCCGCCTCCCTTCATTCATTGCCAACTTGATTCCTTCCATAATTCCAATCAATTCTACATTCATTATACAGATGCTATCATTCAATCTTAACATTTTCTCTTTTTTCATTGCGGGAATGTAAATTCCTACATCCACTCGATCCTCATTAACACTACCATCTGTATATACTTGCACATGTGCAAAATAATTCATTTGCTTCCTTCGAAATTCTCTCTTAACCGATAACTCATTCATCATAGCTTTTGTTACACCTCCAAAATTCAAGCACACCGCAAGATTTTCGGTAGGAACTTTTGGACCCACTTGTCTAATGTTGGAAAATATATTCTTTGATTCGTTCTAAATGCCATACTATTACATTTTCTGGAATTCACACGCAGATTTAAATCATTCAAACATAACACACTGTTTGAATGCTTTTAACCTGAAGCACACATTCCTGAGCTCGATTTAAGGTCTCGCCGATAGTTTTGCCCTTGCCGATTAGTACAAAATCATCTGCAAATTGCAAGATAACTTTGTTGGGAGAATTGTACCTATGTATCGAGCTCGTATTCAGATTGAAGAGGGATGGACAAATTTTGAGCCCATTCATCGCTCCCTCCAATCTGTAAGCCCTTCCACACAAAACAAACTTATGCTCTCTCATAAGCTCATGCAACCCTTTACAAATTTTCCTAGGAAATCCCAGGTTCAAAAGAACCTGATATAGTTTCTCTGGAACCACATAATCATACGCTCTTTCAATATCCAGAAATACCGCCACAACAAACTTCTTTTCCTTTCGTACTTCCCAAACAAATTTTCGGAAACAAAAAGTGATCTCTGGCCATAAATTATTTTCATTCATAAACTTCTCAAACCTGCCTTTCATCATCCCATGCACCATTGAAATAAAAACATTCAACATACATATTCCTCTATAGTTTATTACCAGATATATGGGAATTGGAACCACTCTGCAATCCTTCCATCTTTCCGGTATCTGAACACTCAACCATACCCTATTGAGAATTTGAAGCAAGATTTCTTTTGCTTCAACGCCAACAGATCAAACATTTTAAAACTCACTATATTTATTCTTGGAATCGTCGATTTTGCCGTTTCTAAAACCCTCCGGAACTCATTCCATTCAAATTGTACAGACATTTCATTCAAATTTTCACCAACAGTTTCAGGTAACACCCAATCGTTACTATTACCTAAATTATACTGAACATCCGTCATCATTTATTACTTATAAGAATTGATTTCCCTTTTCGGAGTTATCCATTACAGCACTTCTTTCAGTCCATACATCTTTAGTTGTGGTTCTGTGTGCCATTTCTAATGCATACATAGTTCCACCAACTTCTCCTTTTTTCTCTACGGATAGCCTTAGAGGAGCGAGGTACCCCCCGTTTACTTTAATTTCATTCGCTTTTATTTCAAAACTGCACATTTCATTCACTCTCTCTCTATTTCACACTCAAGTTGGTTTGCATCATTAATTTAATTTGTTATGAGAATCTAATTCATACGTTCAACCCATTTCTTACTATTCAGCAAGACATTTTTGTCAATATCTACATTTTTACACTACCTAAACATGAATTGATCATAAAATGATCACTACCCAAATTCTCATCTGTTACATTCCAAGTGACTTGGGCCGCCAGTCCGCTAGACCCTAAAGTGATGTCAATCGCACTGGCTTAGGCTCCAACATACGCCATCCTTGTTGGCCTTCCATCGTTCAGAATCACGAGATCGGAATCCAGAACGAGGTCAGCCAACAAGATTCCCCATCAAACACGCGAATGTGCATTCATATCACCTCCAAGAATCAAGCCACTTTTTCCACGCACTTATAGTCAAATAATTTTTTAAAATCCCTTCTTTTAATTGAAGCTATATATACACTTACAAATAAAAAATGTCTATCCAGATTCCTAGTTTTGGCAGCGATGGCCTCGATGTACTCAAAATCCGGGAGCCCCACATTGGTCAACCTAATATTGGATCGTGCCAATATCGCTACACCCCCGAAGCCATCGGCCTTAGGTCTGGACAGAAAATTGTACCCATTCAGTCGAAACGCCTTTTCCTCACGCTCTTACGTCTCTAATACTGCATTGACATTTACTGGCCTCGAAGAATTGTCTACTTCTTTTATATTTGTTTTCATCAAGTAAAGTAAGCAAATCCCCTCGCGTCTACGAGGGGCGTAAACCCATTTATGAAGATTTCCGGCGTCCTGCTCGCAGGCAGTTACCGTACACTAAGTGTACAGCTACTTTTTGTTTTGGGTACGCGACTTTTGTTGTTTGTTGTGCACTTACACAAAATCAAAAAAAATATAATAAACACCGTTTATACATCAACGCACACATTCATAATGATCTAGTAAAAACAAGATCGTCCGAGATGGAGCATACAAAGAAAGGCGTGGTTTAGTGATTAAAGAATAAAATGAACGACACAAGTACATACACACCGCCCGTCGACGATAAAGAATGATGAAGATTATGATAAGCCACAAACGATATTTCCAGATGATTATGGGTCATAAACAGAATACCCAAGAATGAAGATGATTTGTAACCCGAAGACTTATGTAAGCTCTTTTGTTCAGATGTCGAAATTTTACTAGTATTTTTGGCACAAATTGGAATCAAAATATTGAATAAACAGAGTGTTACCTAATTCGACTCAACAGAACTCAAAACCTCGCTTCCACCTCAAATCTCAACAAAACCCCCAAATAACTTTCCTACTAAACAGCTGAACGCACCCCAACTCAACCTCAACCCAACTCTACTTCCAGTCCAACTCGAACCCATATTCAACACTCAACTCAACATCAATCTCAACGCCCTACTCAATCCCCAGATTAATATGGTCTGAAAGAACGCATGTGTACCTGAACTCAACTCAAGCTAACTTTTAAATCCATTCACTAAACCTCAACTCAACCCTCAAATGAACCCCAAACTCACTCTCTAATTCAACACAGTTCGTAAATTGCAAGCGTCTATGACCTCAACTCAACCCTAACCCTGTAATAATTGTGGCAATTATTATAAATTAAAAGACTTTCATTTAACAGTTAATCTCCTGATGTTGAACTAAAACTACTCGATATACATGGTTAAAATACATTATAGAACTAACAATGATATCTAGTGGCAACCAATATTATTACACGCTTTTTTCTTTTGAAAGAAATTGAAATTTGAAATTGACATGATATCCAAATAAGTACTAGTAAATTATTTAAATCTAATGGTTGTTACATTAAGTTAATCCCAACCATATCTCTGAGGTGAACGACGAATGCGACCACTACGAGTTCTCTGACCCCCCGACTCATCAGCTATAACTGGTTCAGGTATCTCTTGATCGCTGGCTGACCCTGCTTCTGAATCAGAACTACTACTAGCGGTCTGATATTCATCTGATGCAGCATTACTCTCATTCAACACTGGTCGGGCTGGCTCATCCACATCACAAATACTTGGTTCATTGCCATCATTAACATTCTCCTGAACGTTACGCCCAAGTGGCGGTACAATTTTAATAGGTTTCAAATTATCATGACCCGCAACATTACATATAACATTTTCTTCAAACATTACTTCTCCCCCATTCACTTCGTTATTCTTAGTCTTGGCGATGAACCGTCGGTTGCGTCTAAAATAAATATCAAAATTATCCCTAACGATGTATGATCGACCATTCACATTACCAACAATTGAACCATAATTCCATTCTTTTCCATTTTTTTTAAAAATCACGAGATCACCCACATTTAGTACTGGCAGTGCTTTTGCATTCCAGTCATAATAATACTTCTGCCTTTCCCTTTTTTCTTTAATTTTGTTTTGAACGATCCCCTCACTTAGGTTGTCTCGATATAACAATAAATCAGAAATCGGCATTCTCGTCTTGACCACCCGCCCAAAAAATAACTGGCCTGGTGTCAAACGCATACTTGCCACAGGAGTTGTGTTATATTCTAAAATTCGATGCTGATAATTTTCCGTGCCTCTAACTTCAACACAACGTTTCAAAATGTTTTTAGCAATCGCAACACCTTTCTCAGCTGATCCATTGCTTTGTGGATACCGAGAACTCGAGAACTTCATTATCATATTGTAATCATTTGCAAATTCTTCAAATTCCCGTGAGTTAAATGGTACATTATCCGATTTTACTACAGTTGGATATCCGATTCTATCAAACCCACTTTTCAATCTTCCAATGATATCACGCGCTGTTTTGTTCTTCAAATGTTCAACAATTAAATATCCCGAATATGCATCGATAACAGACAAGATACTCAAATAGATCCATCGACACTATATGAAACGGATACTTTGGTAGCTCTTCTTGAACTAGTTCTTCTTTTTTGCTGCTACGCGTAAACTTTTCACAAATGGCACAAGATGCAACCATTTCCCTTATCTGACCGTTCATATTAGGCCAGTAATAAAGCATTCTTGCACATGCAAGTTTCGACTCCCAAATGGGTGCATGTAACCACTTGCTAAGTTTACCTTGTAATTCTTTTGGAATCACGAGTCGATGATCTCGAAAGAGTAAGCCATTCTTACAATGAAGTTCATTCTTGAATTTGTGAAACATACGGCTCAGATCGTCCAGCAGATGATAATTCGGCCAACCGTTCTCTACATATAGACAAACTCGCAAAAAAAATTCATCTCGTTCAATGTTGAAAGGTACAAATCATAATTTTTTTTCGATAAACACACCGATTTAGTTACTGAATGAATGATTCCTGATAAATCCGTGTCTTCTTGACAGTCAGCCACAAGCATTTCTTTGCCCGGCTTGTAAACAACAGGCATCTTTGGATATTTCAAAAGTGACATGAGAATACGCTGAAGCCGCATTGTTACATCATCAATATCCCGCCTGACCAATGTTTCCAAAGGTTTGTGATCACTTTCCACCGTAAATTCATGTCCATACAAAAAATAATGAAACCGCTGACATGCAAACACAATTGCCAACAACTCCTTTTCAATCTGAGCCCACTTTTGTTCACTTTTACTTAACGTCCGAGACGCATATGCTACTGCGTATCCTCTCTGAACAATTACACAACCCAATCCATCTTTAGATGCATCCGTTTGCACAATAACTGGCAACTTCGGATCACACATCGCCAACACCGGTTCCGATGCTACGATATCAAGTAATTCCCTGAATTCCCGATCATGATTTTCCGTCCATTCAAATGTAACATCGTTTCGCGTGAGGCTACGTAAATGTGCCGCTTGCTTTGACAAATTTGGAATGAATTTAGCTAAATATTTAAGAATACCCAAAAATCTTGAAACGGCCGCTTTATCCCCCGGCTTCTTCAACTTTAAAATTGCGTCACGATACTTTAAATTCACGATACTTTAATTTCCTTCAAACAAGATATGACCCATAAATTTAACCTCACGCTTTCGATATTGAATTTTATCCGGGTTAAATTTAATATTGTATTTACGCGCCCTTTCCATAACCTTTTCCATTATCCGATCGTGTTCTTCTTCCGTTTTCGCGCAAATACCCACATCATCAAAATAAATGATCACTCCCACATTGTCTCCCAACATTTTAAACATTTCACGTTGAAATAGTTCCGGTACAAAATTAAGCCTAAATGGCACGCGATTGAATTTATATCTCCCAAACGGAGTCATGAATGTTGTTAAATTGGAGCTCACTACGTCCAATTCCATTTGCCAATAGCCACTCTTCAAGCCCAAAACTGAAAAAAACGCGTTTATCTGCCAAACCAAACGTCAAATCATCAATCGTTGGAATCAAATATGTTCACGCGTGATGCACTCATTGAGTGGTTTCGGATCCAACCAAATTCGCAGTTCACTTGAGTTAGGCTTTTCGACTATTTGTAAATTATTAACCCAGTCAGTCGGGTAATCAACAGGTGAAATGATTCCATCCTGTACCATTATATCAAGCTGCGACCTCAATTTATCCCACAAAGTTTTAAAAAAAATTTTCGGAATGCAGTCCACATCAGATCCAGTGTCTAGTTTAAACTTAACTAATTGATTTCTTACTTGATACTCCTTATACCATCGCTTCATATGGTTGGCAATATTACTTGAATTTATTCTATAAATAAGATCTACTTTAATAACCCTATTCGCACTTCCATCACTAATTTGTTCACAATTGGGGAGCTATCCCAGTTAATTGATTGTTATTGTTGTTTTCGATTACTGTTATCATCCGGCTTACGGTTTCCAAACGTGTTTCCGGATTTGGTTCCATTGCTGTCTGTTTGCTTATCCTTCGATTTACAAAAACGCTGGAAATGGCCCTTACATACGTCCACATGACCGGCAATTGATATCCTTGGCTTTGCATGATTGTAAATGATTTGCTGTGAAATCATTACCACAATTGTAACAAAGACGTATTACAACATCGATTGTTTCCTTTGGCCGATATTCAGCTGCACTATTAACACATGGTTGACTGTTTGTGTTCAACAACGCCTTATGTGCATTAGCAGCTTCGTACATTTTGCACGTTTCAATGACTTTTTGCAATCATCCTTTCCTTCCAACAATTTTAATTGCAATTTTTTATCGTTCACACCAATTCAACATACGCTCGTTGTATGATTTTCCTTCCAATTTGTACTCACAAAATTCAATTTGTTTGCGAAGTTCTGTTTCGAACTCTAAAAATGCTTGTTTTTCTTTTTGCACAATGTTGTGAAATTTGAACGATTCCATTAGTATGTTCTTCTTTGGTATACAATACCCATCAAACGCTTTTAACACCTCATCTAAAGTTCTTGGAATATTGGCATTTGGTATCACAGCCGTAGCATCTTTATTCTCTTGCCCATTTTCGTTTGTATTTACCGTTTGAACAGCAACTGGCTCAATGACGGCATTCTGATTTCCAAGAATCCCATCTGTTGTTCCATCGTTCGGGAACCATGTGTTATATATCTCCATCGCCTGGGAACCAATTAATCACGGAAATGTTGCTATTTTTTCCGATTCAGTTTTAATATTTTTTCCCGTTGCCATCATATACATTAAAAATGTACGTTTCCACATTGACCACCCCTTTTCTAAATTCGCGCAATCCAATTCCAATGTTCGTTTAATGTTCGATTTTTCCAAAACTAATCCAAAATATTTACGATAAATATTTTACACCGATGACTCGTTTCACCACAAATTGCAATATGGTCCGCTATTTCAAAAACGTGACGTCACCGCTTCCTTTGCTCGATCTCGAACACAATTCGTTTTCCAAACAATCCACAAAAAATTCCCTAATTTTCAATAATCCGCTTATTAAACTTCGTTTCCAATTATATTTCCAATTTTCCTTCTGACACCATGTAATAATTGTGGCAATTATTATAAATTAAAAGACTTTCATTTAACAGTTAATCTCATGCGTAGTTTATTTTATTCGTATTGCCCTGATTGCCTGTTTGACGTACAACTAAAACTACTCGATATACATGATTAAAATACATTATAGAACTAACAATGACATCTAGTGGCAACCAATATACCCAACCAATATAACACCAAACTGAACGTCCAACTCAATCCCTCTGTAAAATAACTCAATTTAAACTAACTTCCAACTAAATCCTCAAAACAACACCCAATAAATAAACTCCAACCTGTACCCTGCACTAAACCTCAACTCAACTCCAACTCAACCCACAATTCAACCCCAAACTCAATCTCTTAATCAACGCGAGCTGTGACCTGCATGCTTCCGTGAACTCAACTCAACCCTAACTCAATCTACAAGCCGACCACCAGCTCAACCCACAGCTTAACCTCAAACTCAACGTCCGTCTCAATCCTCAAATCAACACGGTTCAATAAACTACATTTGTACAGGAATTCAATATAACTTCCAACTAAACCCTCAACACAACCCCAAATAAATTCCCAACTTAATTGCTGACTTCAACTCAATTCAACTCCAACTCAACCCATATTCAACCCCAACGCAACTGGCCTTAACTCGACAGCAGCTCATCCTTTAAATGAATATTAAACTCACGCCCAACTCAACTCCCAATCCAACATGGTCTTAAAAACTACTTTACAGGAACTCAACTCAAGCTTACTCTAATTCAACCGTCAATTCAACACACAAATAAATCCCCGCAAATAAAACTTAACTCAATCCTCAACTCAACCGCAAACTCAACGCCCGACTCAACCATCAAACCAGCATTTATAAAAAATAAACGAAATGACCAACTCAACACCCAACCACCACGTGATTTTGGGTCAGTTTGTTTGACAAGGGCTCATTCCTCTTGAAGTACAAGTACCAAATGGTTTTCAAGTTTGCACCTTGACCATTTAAACAGATTGGAGAAAAAAACCAAATCGGGCAAGCCATTCTCGAGATAACTTAATGTATACAGAAGCATCCAGACAGACGGGTATTTCTTTTTTTTTGCATTTCCGGACTGACGGACTTTCAAAACGTTGAGAGTAGTGATTTTGGACCAACAACATTTTTCGTCATTTTTGACAGGATTTCAATAACTTTAGTCCTTGTGCCCCAAGTTTCGTTATTTTTAAATTTTGTATGTTCGTGTATTGTAAGTTAATTCTTTCTTCTTCTTCTTTAAGCAAGCCTCACAGCTCACACAACAGAAAATTAAAAAATTGTCTGTAAATCGTTCCTGTGCTATTTCTTTTTTGTTATTTCATAAGTCTCAAAAAACTATGAAGGGATTTCTTTTAATAATAGAATGGTTTGTGGTTCGATAGTTTGGGATCACCCTATAGTTTAGGAACTCACATTTTTAAATAAAATAAAAAAAAATTAATTTACAATAGTAAAAAATATTACTGAATTTTCAGATGTCTACCACAGCTGGTTGGGATGGTGTTTTAGATGCAATCACTAATGAGGACGATTGCCTACCACCGGATAATAATCATGGTTTTCCCGGTAATTGCGGATCATCAATAATAGGAATAACATATTTATTATCCTACCTCGTAATAAGTTTTCTAATCATTATGAATTTATACTTTGCTGTTATTCTCGAAAATTATACAAATGTCTGCGAAGATGTACAAGAAGGTTTGACAGATGATGATTACGATATGTTCTATGAAATTTGGCAGCAATTTGATCCGGAAGCTTCCGGTTACATAAAATATGAGCAACTTTCTGATTTGTTGGATGCACTGGAACCGCCATTACAAATCCACAAACCGAATAAAAATAAAATAATTATAATGAATATACCGATATGTCGAGGCGATTTAATGTTTTGCATTAATGTACTTGATGCATTAACAAGAGATTTCTATGGCCGCAGAGGTAGTCCAGTTGATGGTATTGAATTGAATATTGAATACGCACTACGTTCCGATTACCCCAAATATGAACCAATTTCATCGACACTATGGCGGCAACGTGAAGAAAATGGTGCTCGTTTAATACAAAATACTTGGAGAAACCATAAATTGCAAAAAGATGATGGACATGTAATTAATATGCTAAAAGATAGTATAGATCAAGATTGCCCGAATAGCGGTCATAGTAGTGGTGAGCCATTAGGCCGTCAGACTGCAATTTTAGCGGAAAGTGATGGCCAACGTGTTGTAATTCAATCAAAGGCACCGAATACAACATCACGATCAGCAAATGTTTGAGCCAGAGCTCGCCACTCTTTCTCAGAAGTAAACAAATCGAAAATAATAAACAAATTAGTACAAATCACACAAAAGACAGTCACTAAAAAAAAATCAATCAATTTTCTAAAATCGAACTCGAATTTAACTTAACAATAACAGTAATTAAAATAATTTTAAAATAACAAATTTTAATAATAATTATGATATATTTTTTTATATAATATATGTAACAAAACCCGGTTGCCAAAAAGTTAATAAAACTTCCAAAATTTCAAATGTCTTCTTCGTTCTTTAATCAAACATCAGACATAATACCCATATAAGCACAAAAAAAAAGCAAAAATCAATTTAATTAAAATGATTAAAAAATCACAAGCTTTTTATACGCACTGGTTATTTGTATACCAAAAATAATTAATTAAATTTGTATGTAAACAATTTGTTAACAAACTAAATATTAACTTGGACAATCGTCCGCCTTATTAATTGAATTATGCAACAAAATTAACTATAATTAGATTATGTATATCCGTCACTCGAATAATTCCAATAAGTCTTGTTTGATTCGTGCCCTCATTATGCGAGAGAAATGTTTCGGATATGTTTTTCCTGACTACGGGGTGTCGGATTGGATAGTACTGGTTAAACCCGTTAAAATCAACTTAAAAATGATGTAACAAAATTAAATTCACGAAATAATAATAAAAATGAAAAATTAAACGCTGTTTTATTAAATTTAAGTTTGTTATTAATTATAATATCATACGTAACACAACACCTTAGTCACGTTGAAAGCACAAATGTGTGAATTGCAGTTGAAACAGAGCCTTCTAGAGTTTAGAGCCATAATCATCATGACGTATTTTGTCAAAGCAACCTTAATTATACAAAGCCATAGTCTAAGAAACGAAGCTTTTATAAGGAAATTAGAAACGAGGAAAAACCAAACTTTTCATAGTAAAACACACAAAACATAAGGGAAATCACTTTTTTTCCTAAGACAAATTTTTAAATGAAAACGTTACAAATTCTTTGAATTTCAAAATATATGAATGTCGTTTAAGTAAATCGTTTTCATTTTCTTGTCATAATTGATTAATTTAAACCAAAATATAAAAAAAATTTCTTAACAACAGTCAATAAACATTACAAAGATGGCAGTGATGGCCGTAAAAATTTGGCCAAATTGTACCAAAAATTACCACCTGGGGAAATTTCAAGTTCAAAAATTGTAGAAAAAGCAAAACAAATACACAAAATACAGGAAGGTATGATAATTTTGTGATTAAATAAATTTTTTCGTATTTTTCTCTAAGCATTTAAGACATCTTACGTACACTAGCAAAACTAAAGATAAATCTAGCAAATGTTATTTTAATTCGTCAGACCCAACAACTTTGATGTATGTAAATAATTTAATTTTATTATTTTTGCAAATAATATTTGGGCACGGATTGGTTTTAGCTGTCTCACTTGACAGGCGACGATGTCAAATTTTGGAAAAGGAAGATTTAATTTGTTTTTAAATTAAAATTGGAATTTAGTAATGTTTATTCAATTGTGTATTATGTTTGCAAATTTTGGAAAAGGAAGATTTATTGTTTTTTTAATTAAATAAACAGCGATTTTTAGTTATTAATATTTCCACACCAAGAAATAAATGGCGCCACTTTGACTGAGACAGCTAAAACCAATGCTAGCCAATATTTGTTTAATACCACTATAACCTTCTTGTATGTTGTTGTTAGAGATATCTAGAAAACTTTTATATAAACGTTTTAAAATATTTTTGCTTTTTTCATTGAAAAACTTGAAACTAAAAAAACACCATTTTTACTATGGATTACTATGGAAATCAGTCAAAAGTTATACCACTAAAAAAGCTTCTAAAAAATACGTCATGCTAATTATGACTCTAAACGCTAGAAGGCTCTAATTTTGTAGAAGCTTTTTTAGTGGTATATTTTTGTACTTGGGATTTCCCCCGGTGGTAATTTTTAATATAATTTTAACAAATTTTTACGACCATCACTGCCATCTATGTAATGTATATTGACTTAATGACCAACGATTTGTAGTAAGCTTTTATTTCAATTTGACCAGAATGCTGTTGTTATGAAAAAAAATGTATATTTTGGTTTAAATAAATCAGTTATTACAAGAAAATGAAAACGATTTACTTCAACGACATTCGTATACCTATGTTGAAATTCAAACATTTATGATAGTATTTCAGAAATCATAATTAAGAATTTGTAACGTTTTCATTTAACAATTTTTCTTAGGAAAAACAGTGATTTCCCATATGTTTTGTGTATTTTATTATGAAAAGTTTAGTTCTCGTTTGTAATTCCCTTATAAAAGCTTCGTTTTGTAGAATATGGCTTTGTATAATCAAATTCATCTTGATGTAAATAGAGCCGGCATGTGAAAAATGAACTTAAAATAAGGGATACAAAAACACCAAAAATTCATTTATTTTCATAGAGTTTGTATGAAAAAACGCAAATGAATTAAAAGTTTAACCTAGTTAAATAATTTTTCTAACATCGCTATAAAACAACTCAATGTCTTACTCATTTAAAACACAGGTTCTCAAATTTCCTGATTTTCCAGCAATCATAAAAAAAAATAAAGGAATTTAAATTAAAAAACATTCTACAGCAATAATAATATGTATTAAAAAAAAAATTCAATTTAATGACGTCATGATTTGTCCACATCTAAAACCAATGGCAACAATCGAAATTAGAATAAATCAAAAAGATCCAAACAGAAAAACTTAAATCAATAGAATGAGCGTGAAGAAAACAAAAAATCGAAACAATCTAGCATGCTTCGCAAATTCAAAATAACAACAGAACGATATTCAAATTCAAATTTAAATAGAGGCAATGAAAAAGATGATTATTGTATTGTTGGTAAGTTTTGAGTTATTAGTTTATGACGTACGAGTATATTACAAAAGCAACAACACTTTAAAGTTTAAAAAAAAATTATTTTTGAAGACGATTTTCACTAAGAAATAAACATTTTCATGATTCGATTTTTCAATCAAATAAAATTACATGTTTTATGAATATTTTGTATAGACTAAAAATGTAAATGAAAACAATCGTTTTCCCATATAGTTTCATAGTAAAGAAAAAATTTTATGTACCTTATTTTAAGCTTAGTAAAAAATACAGTCACGTGGAGGCTCTTATTTATAGAGTATGCTCTGGTATAATCAAGGTTGCTTTGCATAAACTCATAACTTGCAATTTATAAACAATACAATAATCATCTCTTTCATTGCCTCCACTCAAATTTGATGAATTCGAATATCTTTCTATTGTTATTTTGAATTTGCGAAGCATGCCTAGATTGTTTTGATGTTTTGTTTTCTTCACGCTCATTCTATTGATTTAATTTTTTCTGTTTGGCTCGTTTTGATTTATTTTAATTTCGATTGTTGAGCGGAGACGTGTTGTCTTTTTTCTTACCATTGGTTCTAGATGTGGATAAATCATGACGTCATTAAATTGAATTTTCTCTTTTTAATACATATTCTTATTGTTATAGAATGTTTTTTAATTTAATTTCCCTTATTTTCTTTCGATTATACCTGGAAAATAGGGAAATTTAAAAATCTGTGTTTTAAATTAGTAAGACATTGAGTTGTTTTTAGCGATTTCAGAAAAAAAATATTTAACTGGGCTAAACTTTTTATTCATGTTTTATCGTCAATCGAATCGCGTTTTCCATACAAATACTATGAAAGTAAATTATTTTTTAATGTTTCTATGTCCCTTATTTTATGTTCATTTTTCACATGCCGGCTCTATTTACATCAAGATGGTTCTGATATAATCAAGGTTGCTTTGGTTGAAATCGTTAAAGAATAAAGTCATCAAATTACCAAACAAATTAATAACTCCAATGGCAATAACGAAAGTACTGAACTATAGACCTACATATTTAACTGATGTTAATGACTTAGAAAAAATAGCTGACAGTAAAAAGCCAAAGGGAATTTTCTGGCCAGCCGGGAGAGTTCGGATCTTGGAAGAAAGCGAAGAACACATTCTAAATTATTATCAAAAAGCTTAACGGTATACACCAAAATATTATGGTATTCTTAGTGTGGTCAGGAATAAGATTGCAGGAAACGCAGATATTGCATTAGAATCTTCTAATGCTCCTGCGAACTGGGAATTTTTTTTGAAGTGTTTAACACTTCACTGTGTCGACAAACGAGATATACACGGAAAGAAATATTTTTTACTGCAAACAAGAAAACCATTTGCCTGTTTATAGTACATAAAAAATTAGGCTTATTTTGCTTAATTAAATACATATAATACAAACCATATTAGTTTATTTTTTTAAATAGCACAGATTTTACTCGTTGAGTGGTATATCAATCGCTCAATATCAGATATCCTAGAGTTTGTCGTTTAATGACCATACATACAAATGATAGCCTAATATTTCCTGGGGGGATGAAAATGTTCAACAATTTGATCGTACGGTTTTATTTATTTGAGTAGTATTCGAATCGGTCAATATCAGATATACTAGAGTTTGTCTGGTTATGACCATACATACAAATGATAGCCTAATGTTTCCTGAACTAATCGAGCCATAAACCATTTCCAAACGTAGGGGATGGAAATATTTAATAATTTTTGAACGTCGTATAGATTTTATGTGTTGCGATGTATCGTCATTGAATTACGAAAACAAATCCATTGAGATTTCTGGCAAGTAATCGATCGGAGATATATCATCAATTGATACACTTTTCTTTCGACTAAGCTTATATCAGAATCAAATGGAATATTTCTTTTGACAATTTATCGCAAACATCGGTACACACATATTCGACATAAAGCGAAGGGTTCAGAAGGTTTTTGACTATTTGTAGTATATTTGAAACCATTGACAGTGTGGTTTCACTTCACTATTTAATTTGAATTTTAAAATTAAATTTGGGAAGGATTTCATTAGAATTTCCAAGCGTGTGATATAGGTTTCTCGTTTGAATCCTTTACTTACTAATTCTGAGATAAACTTAAAATATATATTGAAAATTGTGCGACAGAAATAAATACACCTGTCCCTCGATTAACACGGTACTTGATTAACATGGATTTGATTTAACACGGTCAACGAATTGAGACAAAATCTTGATTAACACGCACAGAAGTTTCGCCGCGTTAATCAAGTACCGTGTTAATCGAGGGACAGGTGTATTAGTCGCGATTAACACGGTTTTGAGCTACACGGTAATTTGGCGGAACGTAATTACCGTGTTAATCGAAGGACAGGTGTATTTATAGTACTCTACATCCATTGCCGCCGAATATAAAATTTGGACTAATGAATTGAAACAGCACGTTTCAGTCATGCTTATTCGTTTATTATCTATATCGCGATAAACAAACACATTTGATAATATTGACACCGGTTCGTTTGCCATACTTTTCGATAAATCGGAAGTGGATTGTTCTGATGTGGACTTTTTCGACTTTTTATTTTTTATTACGATTGATACTTTATTTATTGGTTTATTAACGAATAATGGCTTCGATGAGTATATTTTTATCACCCGTTCTCCTATATGTCTGGGAGACTTGTATGTTTTATTTTTTTCGTGAATAGAATCCGTATTATCATCAAGTTGTAAGGGATCAGGTGAATGGAAATATTTCTTAAGAATTTTAATAGTTCCCAATGTTGGTGTAGATTGTAAAATCTCTGAAAATTCGAATTGTTTTAAATTATTGCCAGTTTTTTCATTTAATAAGCTTAAAAATCTGCCTACCTTTAATTTTTTATTTTCGGTGAAATGATTTTTCACCAGATTAAACCAATTTTTAACATTGGCGTTAGACAACCGCCCTGAAACGCCTAAAGATGTCGACAAACATGTAGACCAAAATGGTAAATACGAAAAAAAAAAATTTTATGGTAAATGTTAGAAATTCTGGAAAGAAAAATTCATTTTTTTTTCTCTGTAGTATAAAACGGACTGCGTGAATAGCCTCTCTGTTCTTCGTCAATCATTATTTCTCCATTATCCAAAGAAGTTGAATTTAAATTAGAAACCTTTTCTTGTTCGGGAATGTACAAGAGAAGGACTACAAATATTTTATGTCAGATTTGACATTGCCACCGTATTTCCCTTGGCTGTTAATTCAATATTTGAGTTTTTAAGAGATTCTAATTGAAAATTATGAGGAGTTTTATGACTAAGCTCATGTCCCTTCGTTTACCTCTTATTTAGCTAAACAGTTTATCGCCCGAATGGGACTCCAAATCATCGCCTTTTAAAAAAATATGGTCCATTTTTGAATTATCAATAACGAATTTATACTTTTGGTCATGTGTTACAAATGTATTTACATTTACCATAAATAATAATATTTTTTTGAAATATATTAGTCTTATGCAAAGTCCGAAGCGAAATTTCACAGGAATTGTTGGCATTATTTAATAAATTGAAAATTGTGGTACGAACTTCCTCATTGGTTTTAGGATAATTAAAAATTTCTGTATTCAATTTAAATCTCCATTCAATTTTTGTAGTGGCAATTATTCCTTCCTGTTGAGATAGTACCGGAGCTAATTCAATATTATTATTTTCTATTGAAATTTCTCCATTCAAAGTATCAATTCAAAATCTTCTATAATAAAAGTCATGAAACTCTCTTTTACAGACAAATACATTTATTGATTCCACTAGATTTGGCTGTATTAGTTACACTAACAATTCAACGTAAATTTGAATTTTTTTTTCTTGTTTCTACACCAACACCTTTATACTTAGTTAACTAACACATATAAATTTAGTGATGCCAAAATAAACATCTGTCATCAATACACATAGAACCTGATTTTTTTTATTTCATATGTATGGAATTTTCATGACTTTTATTATAGAAGATTTTGATCAATTGCATAGATGCCATTTTTTTCAATACAGGTAAGTCACTTTGTTGTGAAAAATCCGAATTAAACTTTTTTTCGCTCATCATATTTGATAGTTCACCTTTTTTCAGAAGCCTTGTAAATGTAATCCTAACTCGTGACTCATTTGCTACATTAACTTTTAAATTTAAACAAACGCAAAGTTTCTTTAAAAGGGCGGGAGAAACATTTGAAGTGGCTGACTCAACAACTATTTCTCTAAAGATTCTTTGTTAATTGTTTTTTTTTTATAGTTAAATTCTTTATGCTTTCCAGATAAATTTTTCATGTTAAACCAGATTAATACGGTAAACTTTAACTGCCTAACTAACTATTCCTGATAGAAGAATAACAAAATAAAAATTACGTTCCAAATAAAATAAACGATACAAAAAAAAAACAGAAAAATCCCAATACAACTATGCAAAGCAACTGTACAGAAATGAACTCTACAGTACAGTAACACTGTTTAGAAATAAACTGTGGTCAGAAAAAATACAAAAATATCAAATTACAGTTCTATAGAATGTCCAGGTTAAAAACGAAGCTATATGATAAGTTTTTAAAAAAACTTTTTTGATGCAAAAACACGAAATAAAACCCCAATAAAAACCACAGACGATATTCCGAACAGAACAACGATTGAATATGTACATATTATGAAAAGTATTATAAACAGCGAAAAAAGAAATCTTCATATACTCTCGCTGAAAAAAATTGTATTATCTCAAATGATGAAAAATAAAAATATTCCCGTTTATGGTGGATTCACCGAGAAAAATTTGCTAGCTCGTGATCACGAATTGTTGAAATCTCAACATCATTTTTACACCCTCCAATTTTTTTGTTTTATATTTTTTATGGTTGCTCTTTATTTTTATTTTTAAAAAGTAAAAAAAAATTGGAGGGGGTAAAAAGATGACGAAATTTCAACAATTCGGGATCACGAGCTAGCAAATTTTTCTCGCTGAATTCACCATTAAAAAAAAAAAATTGTATTCGTAATAATTTTCTCGCTCTCTCATTTCCGCTCATTGATTTTTATTTTGAGACTCTCTTTTAAAGTTCTTATTTTCTACCTGTGACTGTGAGTTAATTTTTTAAGTAAAGGTAAAATTAGTTTTTAAATAGATGGAATTATATAAATCGTATCGTTAGTTGACGAATGTTATTGACGAGTGTTATCGACGAATATATTGGTGCGAATTGCTAATTTATGTTAAATTGAAAACAAATAAAATCGAAACGGCGTTCAAAAATTACTAAACATTTTCATTCCCTCCGTTTGAAAATGGCTTATGGCTCGATTAGTTCAGGAAACATTATAGGCTATCATGTGTATGTATGGTCATTACCCAACAAACTCTAGTATATCTGATATTGACCGAGCCGTAAACTGCTCAAATAAATAAAATTGATACGACATTCAAAATATTATTAGGTAAACATTTTCATCCCCTCCGTGTGGAAATAGCTTATGGCTCATTTGATTCAGGAAAGATTAGATTATATTTATATAATATTTTTAGTTGCATATCCAATTAAATTTATTAATTTAGTAGCTTTTCCATAATTTTTGCTCCAGAAAATTGTACTCAAAATTCTTATAAAAAATTATAATAACAGTGTATATTCTAATACATGTTTATTTTTGTTATTTGGAACAAACTTCACAGCCGTTTTATTTTTATTTTTGACAGATACATATTTTGCCAGATACATGTTTTGTGTCAAAGAAAACTAATTTTTCCGTTTTGCTTTCATATACTTTAACTTGAAAGAAGATTTTTTTTAAACACCAAATAATTTTAGTTTTTCAGATCATACGTACAAGTTCATATTTTTGTTTCATAAAATGTCAAAATAGGTATGTCTGGTGCTTTGTGTCGTTCCGACAAATGTATTGTTATGTTTTCGGCAAATATGTCTTCTATATCTAAATCCTCATTATTTCCTTGCGCTGATGTTGGAACCAACTCATCTTCTGAATCCTCGTCAAACAAATCATGTACATCATCTACTTCATCATCCTCACATTATGCTAGCAAATGTTGGAGATATGCTTGTTGTTCTTCGTAAGACAAACTATCGGAAATATCCATATACGTATAAATCAAAATAATAAAAATCAATATGACCAAAAGCAATATTTACGTTCCATTGAACATCTACTCACTAGTACTTGGTAGTAGCAAATTGTTTCCAATGGAACACAGTGATTGTACCAATTACGTATCTGTATACTTAAACGCTTTATATAAGTTAAGGTGTGATAAATTGAATCTATTTTTCAACCATTTTTTCAGAAAGAACGTTGTACCAAAATATCATTATAAAAATTAGGAGTAATACAAAAACGGCAATTCTTATAAAAGCTAAGGCTGAGAAGCTATGATTAAAAAGTAAGGTAAAATGTTATATATGAAAATCAACGGATTAACAATGGAAGTGTACAATCTACAGTTACGTATTGCTAGGGATTTTCATTATATTGAGTACGTCGAAATATTAGAACGTGGCAGTGAGCTGGTAGAAACGGGATTACAGCCCAAGAAATATACCATAAGAAGCAAGATAAACGCGTTGGTTACCATTAGAAACAACCTTGTAAGTCCTTCGTCGAACGTACCAACTACAACCCATCAATTCCACCATTTGATTGAGACCACACGAATATTCAGTTTGACAACAATATGATAGCATTGTTACAAAAACGTCTGCAGTACAATATAGCGCCACTTAACAATTCCATTAATCAACGGAGGGTCTTAATGAACATCGAGGACGATATCACAAAAACAAATTTAGAATATCAAAATATTAGGAATATTGTAGCTTGTAACGAAACTGTCAGATTTCGTTATCAGATCATAGTATCAGAGGTCTGGTGCGACATAATTAGCTGGCTAAAACTTAGGGTTGGCGTGGGGGTTTCCAGACATGAATAATATGCTTGAATAACCGCAAAGATGAAAGACAAAAAAAAATTATCAAAAAACTAGAAAAAAACCTAAACGACGACTGCCACATCTCCAGAAGCTAATGAAATAATAAATTAGGTGCCTTCGTTCGGAATGACAGCTCCACCCCGCTCAATATCCGCACAGTCTGCTGAGAAGGCACCCTTTTCATCGGCCAGTCTAACGGAAACACCTTTCCGGTCGCAACTGTCACCGATGCCAAAGGGAATAAGGAAAGGCGCCTTCCCAACAGACCACGCGGCGATCTCACGCGGTAAAAGCCGTCACTCCTAAGAAGCAACTAACACATATATCGTATCGTTCTACCGACCAGTACAAAGATCTCAACCCCGAACACTCATCAAGACCCTCTAATCACACTCTACTCACTCATAATGATTATTAACCGATAATCAGAATAAAAAAAACTAGTAACAAATACAAAGAATGCATTTAAGAATTATGCAGAGAACAAAAAATAAGGAAAGAAAAGAACAGAAACCATAAACAAAAAAAAATCAAATAAAGAAAATGTGCTCAACGAAGGTAACCTCGCTTAACATAAGTGAATGTCACTAACTGACGCCATTTGAAAACGTGATCGCAAAATCAAGGACTGAAAAAAACCGTTATATAAGCAAACACTACAATAATACGGAAATATATATCTAAAGGAAAACACGTTAATCAGCCAAGGGCGGCTCACATCAAAAAAATTAATGCGAAATGAAGGCAGCTTTGGTTTTGTTTTCCTTTCTTTCCAAAAAAAACACAGTACCTCGAGAGTCTAAACCGGGACGACCCTTGTTCTGAGATGAGTTGCTCCCACGTCGCAGGTCACCCCTCGCTCCGTCAGCCACCCGCTTCATTGGCAGGTCAGCCGTTACGCTAGTTAGTAGTATTTGCGCGCTCTATTTATACGTTAATTTAGCCACACCACAATAACAGAAACAGATTTTTTTTTTGTTCGTTCTCTTAAAAAAAAATTGTTTTTATAACTTGTATGGTTTAGGACCCGGATTATGTTTCACCACACCCGTATTAACGGTCACTTGTTATTTACCATACCGTAACCCGGGAAACAAATAAATAATCACAGGTACAGTTTGTTTATCCAGATTAAATTATAAAATTCATTAATTAATCCTGTTATCAGGCACAAAAAAAAAATTTACTTTGTTATAACAATAATTTTGGTTCTATCGATACAAACCACCGAATCACACTACACTTAATTTTAACTTTCTGGTTGAAACTCCAGACTTGTCACTTGACTGACTCTATTTTTTTTGTATCCCCTCAATTTTACGTTTTGATGATGATTTTTTTTGTTTTTTTCTCTCACTTAACTCACTTAAAATTCAATAAAAACTAAATTTGTATTTTTAGCATTAAATATACATTGAAACTAAAATATGATTCACTTTAAACTTAACTAATAAGTAAATCTATTAAAAACTATTCCGTTTATTTAAGAAATGCCTCCAAATAATTAATTCAGTTAAGTTTTAAAAATAATTTGGTAATTTTAAAAATTTATTTTAGATTTTGACAGGCAATGACGAAAACTGATTTGGGTACTAAATTTACTTAGCTGTATTTTGTTGAGAAATTTACAACAACAATTGCACGTGACAGGAATTAAATAATTCGTACAAAAAATTTGAGTTATTTAATTCTAGCTCGAACAAATATTATTTAATTCTAGCTCGAACAAATAAAGTACGTAACTGCTTGAATGAAAAACAGAAGAAATACCAACATAGAATATAAAAATTAAATCGACAAAATATTTCGCGGCTTATTCTGTTAAGAAAAAAATAACTCCAAAATAATTCGAATTAATTTTTTCTCAACAAAATACAGCTTTTATCATTTATTTTGCAAATATTTAAACCATTTGCTGTATCATCTATCATCTAGCGGAAATCTATATGAAACTCGATAAAATGTGTGTTTACAGTGTAAATAAAGGACTGATTTACATTCAAAGATTTTCGCAGATGCAGATGTCACAACAAAAATTCTTTTTCTTTACACATAAAAGATAAATTTAACTAAAAAATGTCATAAACCAATACAAATGATTGGTTTTCTTGTTTATGTAACCTTATTATAGTTATTTATTCACGCATCGACGATTTTGCAGAAAAAAATTGAACGAGGTTCATCATCATCTGCAAAAAAAAGTAGACGGCGTTTTTTGGGTTTGTTTCTCGGGTTTCTATTCACATTTTTAGGCAAATTATTATTTTTTCTTTTTTTGTCTTTGTACTTTTTCCTATGTTCTGTTTCAATTTTTTTGCTGACGCCTAATGCCGTTGAATGTAAATCGGCTATTAATTAGCGATTTTCACGATTCCTTTTTATTTGGACATCGAGAATCGCATATTGTCGTTGTTTGAAATGTTATAAATGAAAAAGACCTGATGGAATCAAAACGGAAACATTTTTTTCATTAGGTTTTTTCATAGAACGATAATTGACCCCCAGTACAGTCATAAATAAATTTCACAATATTACATTTTATTTTCTAGTGTTTTCTTTCATAAAGTTTTTCCACAACGGAGACACAAAACAAATTTTACATAAGGAACAATGGCGGACGTAGTGAACTCCAAATTTATTAAATTGAACGGCAGCAATTATGCGAATTGGAAGTTCAGAATGGAATTGCTGCTTCGAAAGGAAAATTTGTGGAAAAGGGTGATTCTTGGTGAGAAACCGACAGCTAAAATGGATGCTATCACTAGTGAAGTAACCGATTAAAAGGAAATCGACGATTGGGAAATGCCTGATGATGAGGCGAGGGGCACAATCGGTTTGTCTGTTGAAGATGATCAACTGGTACACATTCGTACAGCAGACGCAGCAAGGAAAACATGGGACGCGTTGTAAAATTATCATGAGAAGAGCACGTTTACTAACAAGGCATACTTGGTGCAACATTGACAATTTTGTTTGTGAAAATATTTTACTCGGTAGTTTGCCAGAAAGTTATGATACAATGGTTTCTGGACTTGGAGCGTGTGATGAAACAGAGGTCACACTTGATGTGGTGAAACAACATGTGATTGGTGAATACGAGAGGGGTGCACAAAGAGATGGAACTTCAAGTGATTCAATTGTGAAGACTGTAGTCGTCTTTTTTCTGCAAGAAAGCCAATCATCAAAAGAGAAATGTTCCCAAAGTACAAGGAATGGCTCGCAAAAAGGAATAGCGGTAACAGATTCAAGATTCAGATTTTTTGTTTTTGATTGGACAAAAGAAGAATGGATCATCGACTCAGGCGCAACGAAACATGTTGTCAGGAATAAAGTTTTTTGGTGAATCAGTGAACATTCATGGAATTAGTAGCAGCAATTTCACATTTTGAGATAAAAGGGGATTCATATGCACCAAAATTGGTTGGGAATGTACTTTCTCTCCGACGGTTGGTGAAAAATGCTCTTAAAGTCGAATTCAACGATCGAATTTGCGAAATCAGGCACAATGGTCAACAAATCGGTGTAGCTGACATAGTTGGTGAATTGTATGTGTTTCGTCAACCAGATTTAGTTTGTGCGCGGTTAGCGCACAATGACAAATGCATACATGAATGGCATCGGAAAATGGGACATTGTGATCAAGCAGCGATTCGGAAAATGGTATCAGAAGGAACAATTACATGTGTGCATGAAGCGTTCATATGGTGTCATGTTGTTCATAACAAGAACAACATGACACCATATGAACGGTGGAACGGCCTAAAACCAGGTACAGACAATTTTCACATATTTGGTTCTAAATTCTTTGTTCGTGTATCATCAGCAAAAAGAGGAAAATTGGGCCATGTGGCAGCTGAAATAATTTTTCTGGGACATGACGAGTAAAGGTGCTAAATTTGGAAAAGATCTTAAAGTTTTTGAAATTTGTTGGCTTGCAGGTGAATACATTCACCCATTCCACACGAGTCGCGCTTACGCTGTTGCATTTCTTCGTCTCATACCTCTTTGCACTGTTTTTCACATAAACAAAATTTAGTTTATAGGCAAAAACAGTGCAAAGAGATAAGAGACGAAGAAATGCAACAGCGTAAGCCCGACTCGTGTGGAATGGGTGATTGACTGTTGTTGTGTTTGAAACAAATTTTGCTGCTGTGAATTTGGTTGAGGTTGATAATTACGACCAGGAAAATGATAATAGTATCAGGAAATCGGATCACTAGATTAGGAAAATGAGGAGAATTAATATTAAAATGCATTGGTACCATGAAAAAAGGGCCATCATTTGATGTTAATTTTTAAAACGTAATGGTTGAATTTGATAAATTATCGAAGACAGTTCCACATAATTAATCTGAACTGTTTTTTCAGCTTCGTTAATTGAATCGTCTAATGCCACATTATTTTCTCAATTCGACAAAATTTTAAATATTTTGATTGGGGTTTATTCGTGTTGACATGCTGATTCATTGTAAAACGAATCTCAGGCATCTTTTTAACATATGTATATGTAATATTGATTTTACTTCGTCTCACTTAATGTATAAGTGTTCTCAAATCTGTTAAGACAAGTCGAAAAACGAAAAGAAAACTCAGATTTAGTTTTTTCGATATGTAATTGTTTTCGCTAAAATCTTCTGGTTCTTGACCGCCCTTCCATACAATACCATTTTCAATTTCAAAAACATTTTTAATTGGCTGAGAAAATGAAAATTTAATTTTTTCGGTTCTAAACCATTTTTTTCGGACGAAAAAAATTAAATTTTCATTTTCTCAGCTAATTAAAATATGTTTAATTGAAAACTTGGTCAAGAACCAGAAGATTTTAAAGAAAACAAAGCAATAGTTTTGGAATTTTATCGAAAAAACTAAATCCGATTTTTCTTTTCGTTTTTCAGTGGGTAAAGCGGTTTACTCGAGCCTTGCTAATAAAAATGAAGTGAAATGGTAAACTTTACTGAATAGAAATGTCACAATCATAAATAACAATCAAGACAACCATTGTAATTCAAAGCTCCATCACCTTTTTTGCCAAACGCTTTATTTGGATTTGTCGCTTGATTTCAGCCTCTATGGAAAATGTTAGCAATGATAATACTCTTCAATACACTGCAATAAAGTATATATTTAACAATAAAGTGTGTGTATAAAGCTGAAAATATATTTTCCATTTTCCCAAGTAAAAAATTAAAAATCTGTTTATTTTTATTATTTTTCGTTTTTTTTATTTAATTTTTTTGATTTTCTTTTTGTATTTTTTTTGTGTTTTTATTAAATATATTTTTTTTTTAGTTTGATTTTTACGTTTTGTTTTTTTTTTTGTTTTGTTAATTTTTCAAATAATTTATAATTTTTTTTGTACAATGAAATTTAAGAAAAAAGTCTTTATAAAGAAAATATGTGTAGACAAAATATGAATGGAAAAATTTCTATAAATCGAAAATTAAGATGCAAAACTTGGAAAGAAATCGTAATTGAAAAAAAACACTTAAATTATCGCGAATAAATTAAAAAGACTCTTTTCTTTCACATTTTTTTATAATAACATTTTTTTTGTTTTATATTTTTTTAATGATAAATTTTTACTTTTATATATATATTTTTTTGTTTTCATTTATATTAATTTACAGTTTTTTTTTATTTTTATTATATTTTAATCTTAAAAATCTATCAAAAGAAAAGAAAATCATGATAAATACTAAATTAAGTAAAAAAAAAAATAATAAACCAAGTTGGGAGTATTCTTAATCAGTTAAAAAAAAATCTTTTTCATAGAAAAAATGTATAAGGATATTGAAATAGGATCGAATATCTTTGTCGATGGTTTCTTAGGCAATTGATCATGCGACCTACTTTTACACATTGGAAAGACAGAAAATTATAAAATTACTCCCAACTTTTTTTTTTTTTTAATGGAATATTTTTCTAGTATTTCAAATTAATTCCTCAAAAATATTGCATGACTTATCCTGTTTTTAAGAAACCAACGACAAAAATATTAATTTACTTGTTTAAAGAAAATTAATTAAAAATAAATAATAATTTAGATATTATGAAAGTAAACCGTCTCTCTTCCTTAATTAAATTAAACAAATATTAATTTAATAAGTGGGTGCAATCAAAATTTCAAAAAATTTCGATTTTTTTAAAGAGGAAATTTACTTTTCAAAAGGAAAAAGCAGTCTTATATTTTTAGAATTCAAATCAAGAAAATTTCGAAACAAAATTCTTGATTAAAATTTAAAAATAAATTTTCCTTTTCGAGTTTTAGTTTTCGCGTTTTTTTGGGCGTTGGCACCAATTTTTTTTTTTACAGTATTAGTTTTAGTTAGTTTCAATAATTATTAATAGAAGGGAAATATCACAAAAATATGTTTTTAAAGTTTTTATACGTGACGTATTTTTTACGACAATATTATCACAGCCATCAAAAAAGCGCCTTAAATTAGTTAATTTTTACGATTCTCTAATGTTATCTCTTCTAAAATAAATTAAATCAGTAACGATAATTATTCCGTGTTTTTGGCCCTTTTTAAATGATATAACATTAATTATTTTATATAAATATGTTTCCTTCTAACCGAGATGTGGCAAAAGTCGAATAAAGTTCACCATTGTATCGACAAGAAACAAATAATATCAAAATGAAAACGTATAGGCGATATAAATATTTGTGATATGATGATAATTTAATTTAATTACTTTAAAGTCAACAAAAGGGCAATAAATCGACTTAAACCACATAGAGGCTCGAAAGGAAAAATATTGCAATTGGACGATTTGTTTTTTCTCTTCTATCTAAAATATAATATATGTAATATATATAAATATAAATACATATAATATAGATGTGTTTGAGTAAAGAAATAAAAAAAAAAAAAAAAGATTTCTGGGAAACAAAACCAACCATCATTCAAATCATTCAGCAAACGATCATCAACATAGCGAAGAAATTTTTTTTAACGTATTTTTTTCTTAGTTTAATTAAAAAATCATCAACTTTGTCTATTCCTCATAAACACCCTGTTCCCGCATTAACTGCTATCGATTGCGAAGACGATATTGATGATGGCATGGATAGTAAAGATGCCATTGGGTTTCCTGGCAACGAGGTTGATGTTGATGATGAAGATATTGATGACAATGCGTTTGTTTGTAGAAATACTGTTGTGAATATAGAATTTACATCCATTGTTTCGTGCAACACTTTGTGTGAGGTAACAAACACGTTTTTTATTTTTTCAAATATATCCCCATCATACACGGAACGTGCTGTATTTGTTAAATCGAATGGTTCCTCAATACATAATTGCTTCCATTGGTGTGGATCATTTTTATAACTTCTTGCTTGACGACATTCTTCTATTGGGAGAATAGAAGCAGTACGAACCGATATCGCATATTGGGAATAGCTAGAAAACGAATTAAATTTATTTAATTTTGGCTACATAATTTTTAGAGTTCGTTTTGAAGTGTAATAATATGGGTCTGTTTCAAATTTTGTACCGCAATTTTAAAAGTAAGGATTTTAAAATGAAATACAACACAGAATAAATTTCTAACCAACCCAAAATAAATAGTAAGAGTACAAAATAAAAGTAGATTAATAAGAACCTATCGCGAATACCAAAACAAAACATTTGCTATTCAAAGTGAAGAACACAAAAAATTTGGCCAACAAAAACTTAGATCAGATTGGTAGGTTTTATGATTTTGTGATGCCCAAACATTCAAAAAAGCTATTTTCCAAATATCAAATATGTACTAATTTACAATACTTACTCAAAATTACTATAATATTCCAAAAATCGATAAAATAACTCTCCCATCGTTTGTCGATTATCTGATGTAAACGATTTCATACTCTCAATCATGTCGATATTACTTAAATCCAAAAGTTTTTGAAACTTATCTGGATATAAGGCGTGCAAACACGGCAGAACGGGTGGGCTTACTCCTACTTGTAAAAAATGTATCACCATTAAAACAAGTGAATAACTTGATATCGTCATATTTTTCGCATTATTTATATGATGAAATTGTGCCCATAGTTTAACAATCACCGCCAATGGTTTTAAGCGCCAATCCACTAAAAAAAGAAATTATTAATTTTTATAAATAAAAAATAAAAACAAAAAATAAAAATACTTTGTTGATAACAATACAGCAAATGTGTATTTCTTATTCCGACACAATTATTAAAATTCAAATCGACTTCCAGCGCATTAAAAGTATCCTTAAACCGTAAAATTGGCACTTTAGCTTGAATTAAATGAAAATTTGCAAATATCGCTGATGTGTTCATCAAATAATTTTTTAATTCGGTTAAATAAAACAATGCTTCAATGCGTGGATCATTATGCGTAATGTAACGGGTGACCAGACACATATCAACATCCGAATTATCTGTACCAAATCCTGTTATAGTTGATCCAACTAAATATAATCCGTAACGTGGAAATGCTTTCTAGAAAAAATTGTCGATTTAAAACAAATTACATATTTTACACTATAATTTTTTCCGGGTGATTACAAATTCTTTCTATAAGCAACTTTGGTCAATTTTTGGCGAATAATTTTTAGAATTAATTCGTAAACACCCATTAAACTAACTTTAATGCAGAGAAACAAATAGCGCCATAAATGCATTTTCCTTTTAAATGTTTCTTCAGTCTGCTGAGCACCAATAAACCGATCCCAGATATTTTGTGAAATTGCATCCCATTCGGAACCTAAAAAAACACACATAATTAAAAGAACAATAAATAAAACAAAAATAATAGGGCCGAGGTAATAAAATAACTTATGTAACATAACGGTCCAGAATTGAGCCAAATATTTGGCAAGATTGATTACAATTTGAAGGACACTACCGTCCACAAGTTTGAGACCACCCCCCTTTTAATTGATCTTTCACACATTTTATCAACAATACATTGACAAATTACTAATGTGTGCTAGACCCTGCAATAATATTTCACCGGGATCTTTTTTTTTATTTTCCAACTAGAAAATGTCAAAAGGATATAATATTCTTTTTAATTTACTTTCATTTTGGTTAACTATACTTAAATCCCTAAAATCAACTGTTTCTGCCAGATGCCCTTTTCCGCTAAAGAAAATGTAAGATAGCCGATACCACAGCAAAGGAGCCTTAAAGTACCTGACATCTGGTGGGTCAATTTAAAACTAGAGCCAAAGGTGATCAAAATCATTTTGATGTTTGTTGTATACATTTGATAAACGTCAGAAATTTTATTCAATTAACCTTCATCCGTCTCTCGCGTCATTTTTGACCAAAATCGAATATAATTTTTCAAATAAAATTGAAAACGAAAATGCATTTTTTATTGCTTAGCGAAAATTTACTGTTGAATTTATTTTTGTATTTTTTGACAAAAGGAACATTATTGTTTCTTTTTTTAGGGACGGATGAGGTTAATTAAATTAATTTAAAACATGGAAAAAGTTAATAAATGTAACAACTTGTTCAGCGCCAGAATGTAACGCATTTTAACAAACAAACCACACCAATTTTCCCCGAAGTTTGTTTTAGAGTTATTTTGTAATTTCAGCAGAAAAAAAACGGAAAATAAATTAATATTGCGTACAAATAATATTAATATTAATAATAATAATAATATTAATTTGATGTAAGATGAATAAAATGAAATTAAATATAGCGAAGACGAAATGCATGTTTATCAATAGTAATGAAGATAGTGTTATACATATAAATAATCAAGTCATTGAAACAGTTAATGAAATAAAATATTTAGGTATAATTATCGATGATAAATTGATTTTAAAAATAATTTGGACGACGTTTGTAAAAAAATAGTCAAAAAAATTCATTTTATTTATAATATTCGTAAAAATATTTCAATGAATACTGCAATTAATATATATAATGTTATGATTAAACCACATTTTGAATATTGTACTTCAATTTTATTTATGTGTAATATAGAAATGATGAATAGACTACAGAAATTGCAAAATAAGGGAATGCGGTGTATCCTTAAAGTAAATAAATATACGTCAATTAATTTGATGCTGCAAACTCTAAATTGGTTAAGTGTTGAACAAAGAATAAAAATGAATATATTAATCTTCATTTTTAAGATGAAGCAAAAGATATTACCTAAATATTTGTATGATAAGTTAGTTTTTGGTAGTGATGTTCATGATTATGGGCTAAGGAACAGATATGATTTTAGAATAAAAATGTATAACAATGAGAAAACCAAAAACATGATATTTTGTAATGGTTTGTCACTATTTAATAAGCTACCAAGTAACTTAAAAAATGAAACTAGTTTAAAAGTATTTAAGAGGAGTTTAATTGATTATTGTAAAGAAAAGTTTTAAATTATGTATTTGTAATTAGGGAAAAAATGTAAAATTTAATAGTATTTGTTATATACTAAATAAAGCTTATAAATAAATTTTACTTTTAATGTTTACGCTTCGAATTATTATAATTGACTAATTATATGATGAACAAAAATTAAAGCCTTTGGTAAAAGAAAAATTCATTAAATTATGAAGTTGACTTACACAAAAAAAAAAAAATGTCCGAAGTGAATTCGACAATACACATTTTAACACTTCCACTCATTGTTTAATTTCAACGATTTCCAAACCGCTCATGTTTCTTTGCAAATTGTGTTGTAACTTCACTCTAACTAGCTGATATGAGTCCGCAATTAGCAAAAGAATAAGGTGAACTTCGTATGATGCCTGTTTCAGTCAATACAGACTTTTCAATGGGTGGGGCCACCTTTGCACCCTAGCATCTCCATGTATATTTCTTCTTCGAGGTCACTATTTTAATGTTTTCAGCTGCGGCAATCGCCAAAATTGTCCGCAGCAAATTCATCTGTATATATCTTCTCGAAGATTGATTATCGGACGAAATGCCTAATTTGAAATTAACAAATTATAAACATGCGGCGATACGTATTTATTTGAAGCGGTTTCCGATAGCATTTTTCACCATATGGAAAAAATTCTTCAAATTTTCGAATAAGCCAGATTTGTGCGTCGTGAAATGAAGTTCGTGACCTCATCTTTCAAAAGCATAAAATAGAGCAAGCCGCCGATTCCGATCACACACAAATCAACGTGAATGTTCTCACAAAAGAAATTTTTCTCGTCCGTAAAATGAATGGCTTCGACGATTTTACCATATCTTCTTCATCTCATTTAACTTTTCTCCTCTGATGAATTACCGTTTCGGTTATGCTTTGGACTGTCATGCCACCAATAACCTTTTTCCTTGAAAAAATTGCAGTTCGAATTTATCTTTAATTCTTCAATCGACGATTTCGGCACTTCACCCGTTCCACGAGAGCTTGCAAGAAAAGCCGCTTTAGGCATCTCACCATCCAATGGCATTTTTAATTGATCTTCATCCAATTTTAAACCCGACAATAATTACCCAATGTGCGACCTTCGTCCACGTTGTACCACACCGTGTTACGAATCATTTTTTTTATTCTCAGACAACTTTTAGCATTTCGATACATATGCCGCTACCGTCATCGCTCATTTTCAATGGTGTTTCTCATAGAAATTTCTTAGTCTAATTTCAGTCTCTTCACCCTTCTGCAAACTTTCAATTTTTTCCTAAATTTGCTTCGATATCGTACGGCTCAAAAAATAATTTACCTGATCATCATTAATCGACACAAATAAAATCCTGCCAACCTTGCCATCTCACCACCAAACGGTGATTCAGAAAAATGTGCTCCGTTGATTTCGACGACATTATTTCATACATAAAAAACGTGAATAATTTATAGTTTTGTTAACTTATATGTTCTTCCGCATTCTAACCGCGTGTCCTGGGTCCACACCCTTTTGTAATTTCAACAGAAAAAAAACGCAAAATAAATTAATATTGCGTGCAGCAAACAATATTAATTTTATTTTTAATGTTCATGCTTCGAATTATTATAATGGACTACTTATATAATGAACAAGAACTATATACTAGGTTAGGTTAGGTTAAATTGGAGATTCTTGTGGTGATTGGAGAAACTTGTCCATAGCCATACCACAATTTATTATTTATCCACCTACTCATTGAAACCATTTTGGGCTGTTAATGAAGCGCTGGATGCTAATGACGTCCATCCTACTGAGGTCCGTCAGTTCATTTAAAAGGGGTGACCATAGAAACTTTAGTCTGTTTCGGGCCAGACGAGGACAGGTGCAAAGAAGAAGGAGTACTGTTTTTCCTCTTCTTCGACTTCACACCTGTGACAGTAGTCAAGTGAGAAGAATCCAAGTCCTCTTGCATGCCTCTTTATGAGGCAGTGTCCTGTAATTATTCCAGTATGGACTGCTGACCTGACACCGCTGAAGTGAACCCTGAAGTTGGCCAAACCTGCCGAGTTATTACACATGAGGTACTATTTGACCATCTATCGTTCGTCAACTTACTAGCTTCTTTTGCATAACGCAAGAGGTATTTCAACATCCCTTTTGCTTTTTGTAATATGACCCATGGTGCTAAGCCGATCCAGCTCGTCGGCTTTTATATTTCCTTTACCATTGAAATACCCTGGCACCCGTACAATATGATCCGCCATCTCGTTAAGAGATGAGATACAATTTTGTGATACTTTCGACGTGAGGAGATTTGATTGAAGCGCTTTAATCGCAGCCTGACTGGCCTTATATGTACATGCGAATATCATCAGCCATATTACATTTTACCTCAACCAGTGTACGACTCCCTTTATGACAGTTACTTCAGCTTGAAAAATGCTACAACAATCATGCTAACGAAAGAACTTTATCAAAATCCTCATAGAATACCCCAGCCCCGACTTTCCCATCCCTGATTCCAGAACTGCATCCATCACCCAGCCTTTTCCGGAGGGGATCATACTCCGGAACTCTGTGTCAAAAGATAGTATAGTCTTAGACAGTATAGCCGTTGGTCCTAGGAATCCTTTTGTTACACAATGTAGATGAGTGTCCTGCATTGTTACAGTATCACATTGAGGTGGATTTCAGTCGTATGGCAGCACAAGCTGAGAATTGTTTTCCCCAAGAAATCTAGAGGGGTTAGGTATAACGGTCTCCAGTGCCTGAATGGCTGTGCTCCTCAGTGCACCGCTAATCCACAAGGAGACAGTTCTCTGAACTCCCGTTAACAGCTTTTGGTTGGCAGTTTTGTCCATAGCAAGCTACCAGACTGTTACCCCATACAAAAGAATGGGTCTAACTAATGCGGTGTATAGCCAAGTACGATGAAGGGCTCTAGCCACATCCTTTACCCAATGTCATTTTTGCAGGTGCCTTGCACTACCATAGCGTTCTTGTAATGGGCACTTGTCATCCTCATTACCAAATATACCCAATCCACAGTAACTGCAAAGAAAACTGCAACCCATCCTTGAAGATGTTTTCTTTACCAAAAATCTAATGACAATGTTCGGGGCTAGTCACGTTAGTTGTGTTGCAGGCAAATTTGTTTGTACATAGTTAAATCATGTACATAATAAAGTTTCACAATCAACAAATGAATTAACGTAGAATCCTCTTAATTCTAGCGGCGCGTGCCCATATAACTCATATTTCATTTACGTTTAGTTACAAATTTTAATAAATAAACGTAAAAATACTTTTCTTTAGGTCAATCAGCAGAAAAATTGTATAAAAACCTCAGCAATATTTATTGGGAAGGGGGGGGATGTAATTGTTTCCTTATCTTGGGTCCATCAAGAGTCCAACAAATATAACAAAGATTTTAAAATAAGACATGTAACCAAATTTTAATATATTTTTGGGAAACAAATTCGTGGAGTCAAATCATCCATAGGTCTAAATATCGATATATTAAAAAAAAATATGATGCTTAATAGCTGATACCGGTCGTTGGTCATCCAACAACTACTCCTTATGGGACGGGAGGCGGCAAATTGTACACACTGTCCTCCCTGTAGTTACTAACGTTCAACGACCTTTCTTCTTACTAACAATTTACTAAGGGTCTATTAAGTGTGTCTAGTAACTGTAAGTTTAAGTGTTTTTTTTTTTTGTTTTCGTTTATCTGATTTCTCGCAAATGACTTCTGTCCGGTAGGTCACACACACCCCAACTTAGTGGTTGGTCCGGATTCAAATTTTCTTTTGTTTTCTTTTTTATGTTTTCAACCAGGTTTTTTCAAGATCCTAAGAGGAGCTACCAAACCCCACCACCGACTTAACCTTTACTTAACTGAGCATCGGGATTAAGTCGTGGTAACACCATCCTTCTTACTGTACATTTTTGTAATTGTCCAATCTGAGTCTTGCTCAAACATTACTAATACGTAAAAGGACAAATCGCGATTTAAGCTATTATGATTTGTGACCACAAGTATGTAAATACATTTTTATCACCTTTGGTACGTAAAGACTGTAGCACCGTTAAAAGGCCAATATGGTTTATACTTTATTTTTGGTTTGTACTACACTTTTAGAGTACCTAATTGGACTACCTTTTAAGAACTCATTTTGATATTTTCAAATCTGCATCGGAATATTTCTCAAATATACTAACAATTTTCATTCTCAGTTTTCTTTTTTAATTCAATTTGATAACCGCTATTTAGATTTTGTTTAATCGCACGAAATTATAACTGAACCATCCTTTGTTTTAGTCAACCTTGATACTTTAATATTATTACTAACAGAATCAATTTTATTTTTTATCTTTAAAAAAAACAATCCCCAGAAAACAAATTAACGATAATGTCCATGAGCGTATGTCACGGCACTGAATAAGGCACAGAATAAACTTGAAACTTCAGAACCCGACCTTAATTCCAAAAAGAATGGTAAATAAACTCGCAATTTTTCTTAGATTAATTCCAAATCTCATCGCAAATATTTCCTAGCTTAAACCAAGGGACCATTTGTGATTCGATTTGAACGTATTCGAGTCTTCGAACAATTAGATTCTTATTTGCATTGAATTAGATTCGTTCGTTTCTTATTTAAATCAAATACGAATCTTATACTTCAAAGAGTCGAATACGTTCGAATCGGGTTCACAAATAGCCCTCCAGATAAAATAGAAACTATTTTAGAAATCTCTAAAATTTGAATTACTATAATAGATTCATTCTCACACCCAAACACTATAAGTTTAAATTGGGGGTCTATTTCGAACGTATTCGACTCTTCGAAGTATAAGATTCCTATTTGATTTAAATAAAAGACGAATGAATCTGATTCAATTCAAATAAGAATACAATACCTCAAAGACTCGAATACATTCGAATCGAATTCACAAATAGCCCCCAGAATAATTAACTCTTCGAAGTATTGGAATCATAATTGAATTGAATCAGATTCGTTCGTTTCTTATTTAGTCGAATACGTTCGAATCGAATTCACAAATAGCCCTCGTTCCTTTTTTATACAATACAGGCCTAACGATACATTAACTTAAAAACGTTTCGACATGTCTAAATCATGTTTCCAACAGACGTCAGTACACAAGAAGAGTGACACAACTCAAAAATGTGTAGCTTAATAAGCATTTTTTAAATTAACTACATAGCAAATTTTTTCCGAGTTTCATTCCATTTTGTACTTCCATTTTAATACTAGTATAAGGTTTGCAATAATCAGAGGGAGTTCCATTAGCCTGATTGCTCGAAAACAGAGGGTCGTTGTATCTGAACAATTTAATCACAACAATATAGTGAAGAAAATAATGAAAGTGAAGCGTTAATGTATCAGCATTGCTGAAAATATCAAAGAATAAAGCAAGACGAAATTAACCTTCCTATCACTATTTTTTGTTATAAATGATTGGATGGTCGTGAAGGGGCTATTTGTTTCGATTCCGTATTGGATTCTTATTTGAATTGAATCAGATTAACAATACTAACATCACAGTAGGAAATTAAAAGGAAGCGGCCAGAATTGATCAACAGAAAAGGAGCTGTTTTCTAACGTGACAACGCCAAACCACGCACATCTTTGATGACACAGCAAAAAATTCGAGAGCTTCAGAACTCTTAATAGTATAAAATTGGCTTCAAGAGAGACCTGTGAAAATTAATTGGTTCAGTTTTTCACCCAAATTTCAAAAATATAAGTTGTCGACCAAAATAGTACCTATTTAATTTAATACCGTTATTAGAAAAATAAAAAAGTTAGTTTGAAATTTGAGTAAAACACGGCGGAAACCTTTTAGACCATCCAATATATCGAAAAAGATGTTTATGTAAAAAGCCGAAAATTCTATCGATAGGTAAGGAAATGAAAAGGAAGAACCCTAAAAAATGGCAACTAAGATTTTACAACAAAAAAAACTACAATCGTCAAATTTATCAATTCAATAGCCTTAAGTTTTTGACACTACCACAAAAGGTTGAAAAATTCTGAAAGTAAAGAACATTTTACGTCTGATGGTCTCATATTTTATGAGAAATGTTACAAAAAAAAAAAAAAAGAAACTTTATTAAATCACTTACCAATAATTAAATCCTTGTGAGGAACTTTTGTTTGTATTAAATGAGATTTCGCCAAAAATCTATCTGGTGGTGTATGAATAAATTCACTTGACGCTCCTTTTATTGTATACCCACTATTATTCAATTTCTTGCCACCCCTACTAAATTTCCCAGCTGAAATAGCACCAAGAGGATGACCAACAACAGAAACATTTTTCTTTTTACTAATATTAGCACCATCAAATCCATCCAAGTGATCATTTAAAAAATTTAATCCCGTGTCCGATGAACTGCTACTATAATTATGCTTGTGTATAAAATTTGGTTCGTACAGTTGATTTAAATTCTGGTGTGAACCATAAAATGTATAATAGCCTCGAAATGGTTCATCATGAATTTGTGATAAGCTTACTGGAAGTTCAATTATATGTGGCACATTATTGCCATTATGATTATTATTATTATTATTAAGACCATTTGCTGCCGAATATAACATTTGTGTATCAGTATCAAATCCATTGTAATTACTATTATTACCATTTCCATGTTGTAAGGCGTTTATATTACTATAACCAACTATTTCATCAATTTGCCTATTGTTCACCTTATGATTACCATTATTAATAGTAGAAATATTTTGTGTACCATTTGATGTGATGTCGATTGGTGGGCTCTCTGATTTTGGACTAGGGGTTGGTGAACGGCTATTTATAACACGATTCGATCTTGAATAAAGCACCTAAATATAACAACATTAATTATATATCTAATTAAATTTTTTTTTTTATTATTATTATTAAACTTACAGTTTTTGATGGATTTTGGTTTGTTGGTATATTTTTTGAATTATTACTATTGCTATTAAAGTTTTTATTAGGTTTTGTTTGCCAACCTCCATTACTTAAACCAGGATTTATATTGTTATTCCAATTTCGATGCTTCCCCTGATGATTACCGTGCGGATTGAAATTTCGATTAAACGTATGATAGTTATTATTATGGTGATAGTTAGTGTTTTGATTAAAACGATAACTATGATGATTATTACTATTATTGTTTATATTGCTATTTGTGTGATTAGAGTTTACATGATGAGTTGAATCAATGAAAAAATGTTGATTGTTAAGACTAGAATTTGAGTTATTTTTTAATGAAACTGGAACTACTGCTGATTCATTCATTGTTTTATGATTTTTCTGGCTACTCGTATTAGTGCTACTATCATCGTTTGATTTATATCCGGAATATTGTGTACGGCCAGAGCTTACTTGTTCCCCGACATAGTGTAAAAAATCTAGTGAATATGTTCCTGGTGTTGTTGATGATGCTGCTGCTGTTGTCGAAGTATTGGATGTTGTTGTCTTTGAATTAAAATTGTTCATTCCCATTACATTGTTTAATTCATTTTTATTTGAGCACGTTGATGATTGTATACTATCGGATGAACTGGTACATGATCTTGTTGAGTCAGAAGAATTGATTTTTGGTAGTTGCATGAAATCAGAAGAACTATTATTGTAAAGATTATTCACATACATTTTAATGTTTTGATGAATGACTTTATTACTGTTACAACTACTACTACTGCTACTACTATTTTTATGACTATGAGTACTATAAAATGATGATGTCGATGATGTAGATGAAATGATATGTTGTTTTGGTGCATGATTATTTGGTTTAAATGAATTTTTTGTTTTCTTCTGCTTGGAATCGAAACCGGCACTACTAATATTGTTAGTTTTACGATACATCACGCGGTATAAAAATAATTAATTTAAAAGCAATAAAATTTTTTTGAATTCAAAATACAATATTTTTTGGAAAATATACTTTTAATTTTAAATTAATAGGTACCTAGCTAATTAAAAAAAAACTATTAATACATAAATTTATGAATTTCATGAGTTTTTGGCGCGACACTACTAATCATTCATTTGTACCTCAATTTTCCCAATGAATTTAATTTTTCTATTTTTTTCGTAAATATATATATATATAATAATATATGTATAATTATAATTAATTCAATAATATTATGATTTTGTTAAATAATTCGTGTTTCTCCAAAAAAATTTCGAATTTTGTTCGACCAAAAATATTTTAACGCTGCCCAATTTAGAAGAGATCCAATTTTCTTTACACATTCACCACTTCTTTCGAGTCTCGTTTATTTTTTATTCTATATATGTTTTTTATTCTAGGATTTATAATCTGAAAATTGTGTTATGTACATATTTTAGATTTATGTGTAAATTATGTGGGCAATTAAAATTAAAATTTTTACAAACAAAAAAAAAATTGCAACTTTTTCTGTACAATTTTTGTGCAAAATGTCTTCTTGTGTTTGCACGAATTTATAACTCACAATCGTTTTTAACTTTTTTAAAATCAACATTTTGTGCGCTTACCATTTATGTCTATTTATAATAACATAGCAAATTAATTAGGTTAAATTAAAAATTAGCTTTTATTTAAAGACTTTTAATTAATAGAAAAATTAAATTTCAAAAATATATATTTAGTTAATTTATTTTTTTTTCCTTCTGAGAGTAATTTAACTGTTTTCAAAAATATCGTCTGTTCTCGCCATGCCAAATAAATTTTGTCAAATAAAAAAAAAAGATAAAAATCTATTCTCTAATCAAAATAACTCCACAACAGATACAGTGCTCTCTATTATAATATTTGGAAAACAAAATTTTGGTTTACCTCACATATTTACATATTAGATTTCTTGTTTGTAATATTTATGAATTAAAACTGTAATATAATTTTATATAATTTTTCAATATATATAGCTCACCAGCAAACGTAATTATTTTACAAAAATATTATAAAACAAAAAATTTTCAAAATACAAATAAATCGGAACAAAAATTTTTTTCATACAAACAATCCAATAGTTTAAACAATTAGTACACAGATGTCTCTAACGTAACTAATAAACAAAAACCTAGGGAAAATTACTTAAAAAAATTATGACAATTAAATAACCTCAAAAAGTTATTCCCATAAAAAAGAGGCAAAAATGTTCGCAATTAAATTAAATCGGAATATTAATTTAATTTATCGGTTGCAATCGAAAACGAGTTATTCAACAGTGCCGGCCATTAAAAAGACACACAATGAATACACAGAAAAACCTGAATATCCTGCAATTCAAGATGTTTCACGTGAATCCAAAGAACGACGAAAAAATGAGTTGTGGTATTCTAAAATCCAAAATTTAGGTACCATCGAAGAAAAACTAATTAAAATTAATATGCCTCGGTACTATGGATATAAAACAGTGATATTGGATGAGAAAAAATTGCGATACAATTCATTGCCTTTCATTCAGCATGCGACTGAAACTGTTTTCAGTTCGATAGAAAATTTGCCTGAGTTCTATAAAAAGTATAACGAGAAAATTGAAAGTTTTACCCAGAGTATTAAATCCGATATCGAGAATGCTATTCTATTCGAATACAATGAATACCAGTAAGTTACTAGTGCAAAATATATTTAAACTTTGTATAAATACTAATCATAAATTATAGACGTGACCCAGCTAACCTGAAATCGGACCAAAGCCCTGAAGAAAAGCAAAACGAAATGAGTAATGCCGTTTTAGGCCAAATAAATCGAGTAATGATGAATGCATTGATGGCCGATAACACTCATCTATCTGAAACGGAAATCGATTTAAATCCTAGACTTGATGCTTTTTGGTTTGTTGACGGAATTATGCCGCCCAAAAATGTTAAAACTTATCGAGAAAAAAGACAATGGCTTGAGCAAGAGGTTGATAAACCAGTATTGCGAGGCGTTCAATACATTGGAAAACCATTTATATCGATCAGACATGCTGATCCCCTTGAACCCGTTGCATCGGTTGGACAAACAAGATCAGATGTGCCCCGATTTGAATTCGAACCACAAACACTCGGCTATGGAACAACTCATCGACATGGCACAACGGTGCCCGGATTCTGGCCCGGAAGTATTCACGAGCATTCATTACTCAGTTATCAGACTAGGTCATTTATACCAAATCATAATACCTCACAAGAATTTATTGATTATAAACAAAGTTTAGTTCATGTACTAGGTATTCAATCTAGTTTTGCATTGCTACATGGAATATCATGCTATCATGGATTTTCCACATTCAACGATCTAACTTATCCGCTGACAACCCAAACAATAGTGAGCGATGGACAAAAATGGTCATTTTACGTTTATCAGTTGAACACGAATCGAATTGGTGATAGTGAGCTACCGGGATCACCAAATCTATGTTGGGGAACTAACGAAATGAAATTATTCGAAGAAATACAAAACGATAAGTTAATTGGATTCAATGATGATGTGCTTAAAAATTTAATTGGATTCTACATTAATAAACCACAAAAGCGGGCCATTGATATGAAGCCTTATTTGAGTAAAACAGAAGAAAAGATTTCAGATATTAAAGATAATGAACGACGAGAATTTTTAGAAAAAACTTATAAGCACTTGGTATCGAACAGACCAAGGCATAATCCAACTTATGAAATTTATAATTGGGAAAAGATTTATAAAATTGATCATAAAACAAGGCCACTAAATCCCAGAAGGCGACCATTTGAGTTGGACATAAATCCGTATAGAAGACAATTAAATGAACATACGCCGGTATATATTCCAAAAGCCTTACGGCCAGATGGTCCTAAGAGCAGAAAGCAATGGCAGAAAACATATTATCCTTAAATCTTAGTTGTAATTAGTTAAAAAAAATGTATGGTTGCAATAAAAATAGTGTACACAAATGGTTTTGGCTGTTCTGATTAATTACTTACAAAAAATAATTTCGATTTTACTTTTATGTTATCAAATATGTAGAAATAACAACATAAATACATGCACCAAATAAATTTTTGGGTAACACCGCGCTTTACAACATTTTGGTTTATATAAATTTAAATAATGACGGCTACATTTCAACTACGTTTTCATTGCTACGGTATTACCCGATGATTATTTAAAACGAAATAATCTTCTAAGCCGGAACCTGATGTGGCCGAACGAATTTCCGGCTTAGAGGATTTTTTTCGTCTTTAACCTTTTAAATAATGGTGTCGATGGTGATACCACAGAACGGTTACAGTTTCCATCATAATTCCCTCTTTTTATTCAATTTCCAATAAGAAAAAGGCATGTATATTTTAATAAAATAAATTTAATTATCATAATTAATTATCGAACACATTAGTGTACATTAACATTTCAAAATCGCCAGCCCTTTTACTGAAACTAAACATCAGATTCACAAAAAACATCAATTAAGGTTCCGTTTGTAACATTGGACTATCTGACTTTTGTTTGACAAAATTTTCGAGATAGTTCCTAACCTCGGTTGTTTCGAATTCCGGGTTTGTTTTTAGAAATCTTCGAAAATGCAATATTTGTACTGCAAGTGTTACTATAGGGTGCAGTCTTTTACACCGATTAAAATGTTAGCCAAGAATGAATCCATTAACTGATCCGGTAACTAACATATCAGGACTAGACATAATAGCAGTCACGATAAATTTTCCTACGGCTTTGAAAAATGCTAGCTGAATGTGAAAAGCACCTAAATGTATACAAAAAGTCGATCAAAACACTCTGTGGGGATGGTGGTCGATGATCGTAATCTCGTCCGTATATGAGTGGCGTGCTCGTTGTAATGGCGGCCGGCGCACCTTCCACAATATAATTCAATAAAAAAATCGAAGCGTTTGTTTTTCACTTACAAAAGTTTTATTTAGTTTAATTAATATTTAATAGAAAACGTTACAAAATTATTATGCTTAATCGGTTAGCGTTTTCGTTTTAACTCGAAAACGGATTTTACTCGGATCAAACAAAAATGATTTTATTTAGATTCTTAAAACGCTACTTTTCGCGGTCGTTTTTGGATATATAATAATGGCTGCTCTCTTTCTTTTTGTCAAAAAATAGAAAAGCGACAAGATTTAACCCTGACGGCCGATATCTGGACTGGAAACAGATTGTGATATTAGCGGACCCTTTGAACCGCGAAAACCGAAAGCGATTCTGTTTTACCAGCGGATACTCTGTACCGCCACAACTAGTTTTGCGATGGCCAAATCATACGTTACCTGCATATATTGTTGGCCGCACTCGTCAGCTGCTTGTATGCTTTGACGCATAGTTTCTTCAAATACTGCTGGATTGGTTGGTGATGAATTTATAGTAGCTAAATATGAAATTCTTGGTTTTGGAGATATGTCTCCATGAATCCTGTGATTATATCCTACCCACATCGGTATCACACTATCCGCACCAGTTGTCAGTTCAGTCTTTTCCGCCCTGTCATGCTCGTAACCCTCGATAAAACAAGGTTTCAACCGATCCAATTAAATGTTCGACTCGACGCCCTTCACCAGGACTGTGAAATATTTCTCCGACCGGCTCAATACCGCGTAAGGGCCTTGGTATGGAGGCTGTAGTGCCCTGCGTAATGCATCCGTACGAACTAGTACGTGTGAGCACTTCGCGAGATCCTTGAAGACAAAGATTTTTGGTTTGCTGACGTGTCGTGATGGCGCTGTCGGCTGGATATTCCTGAAAAATTCTTGAATTTGTGAGACAACCTGATTTTGAGTTGTAAATGTTGATGGCTGTATCATATCTCCGGGCAGGCGTAATTTCTCGCCGTACATCAACTCAGCTGAGGTAGCCTCGAAATCGTCCCGAAAAGCGGTTTTCAAACCTAACAGCACGAGTGGCAATGATCTGGTCCACTGTGGGTCGTTGACACACATTATAGCCGTTTTTAAGCTGCGGTGCCACCGTTCAACCATCCCGTTGCATGCCGGGTTATAGGCCGTAATGCGTTTGCGTTGAAACCCTACTAGGTTGGCCAGACTGGAGAATAGTTCTGATTCGAACTGTGTTCCTCTGTCAGAGACGATAACCAATAGGACTCCAAACCGACTAATCCATGTTTTCAGTAGAGTATCCGCGATGGTTTCGGCCTTGATATCCGGCATCGGAGTGGCCTCTGGCCATCGGGTGAATCGATCTATGATGGTTACACAATAGCGTTCTCCTTCGGACGGTTCCAACGAACCGACTATATCTATATGTATCTCCGAGAACCGTTGGCTAACGATGGGATAGTTACCACACGGACTTTTCACGTGTTTTGAAATTTTGTACTTTTGACAGTTTGCGCAACATTTTACCCATTGCTGTACGTCTTTGGCGAGCGCTGGCCACACAAACTTGCTCCTGATCAGTTTGGTTGAACTTCGTATCGCCGGATGCGATTCATTGTGAAATACTTCGAATACCTGACGTCGAAATGCTTCGGGAACGTATGGCCTTGGAGTACCAGTTGAAACATCGCAGTACAAATATTTGTCCGTCCCGAACACTGGTATTTTCTCGAGTTTTAGGCTGTTGGTTTTTTCGATCAGTGCTTTGAGATCGTCGTCTTGTTCGTCCGCCACGCGCGAATATTCTATGCTGCTTGTAATCGTCAGTCCATCGACACGAGACAGAGCATCCGCTACTACATTATCCTTACCGGAAACGTGCTGTATGCTGGTCGTAAATTGTGCTATCAGATCGAGATGCCTGCGCTGTCGGGGTGATGCTTTCTCCAGGTTTTGATTCAGGGCGAACGTGAGGGGTTTGTGGTCGGTGTATAGGATAAATTCCCGGCCGTCGACGAAGTGTTTTAAGTGTTTAATCGGTGTGTACGCTGCCAACAACTTCCTGTCATACGTGCTCTAATTTTTTTCTGTGTTTGTGAGCTTTCGTGAAAAGAAGCTTAAAGGTTGCCATCCCTTTGTTGTTGTCACCGCTCCGATCGCTTGATTTGATGCGTCGACCCTAATCGCCAATTTGTGTTCCGACGATGGGTGAACTAATTGAACGGCCTCTTCTAGGCGTCTTTTACAGTGCTCGAATGCTTGGTTTGAGTCGTCGCACCAAGTGATGTTGCTGTTGTCGTTCTTCTTCTTGCCTTTGAGAAACTCGTACAATTTTGTTTGGTCCTGAGCCGGGCCGGGAATGAAAATGCGATAATAGTTTAACATACCTAAGAATCGCTGGACCTCTTTAATGGTTGTTGGCCGTGAGAAATTCGTTATTGCTTCTACCCGATATTGGGCCGGACGAATGCCCGCGGCTGCTATATCGAATCCTAGGAAACTTATCTGTTTTTCAGCGAATATGCATTTGCTCATGTTTATCACCAAGCCAGCGTCCTGTAAGCGTTGAAACACTATTTTTAAGTTTTCCATGTGCTGGTCTAGATTCTGTGATGCGACTAAAATGTCGTCAATGTACGGAAATGTAAATTTCGTGTCGCGGAAAATTGAGTGAATTAGCCGTTGTAATGTTTGAGCCGCATTCCGCAATCTAAACGTCATACAGGGGAGCTCAAACAAACCAAACGGGGTACATGTTGCTGTCTTCTCGATGTCATCCTCACTGATCGGGATTTGGTGATACGCCCGCACGAGGTCGATTTTTGAGAAATATTGGTAGCCGTCGAGTTGATGACTGAAGTCGGTGACAAATGGTATTGGATACCGATCGGGCTTCGTTTTTCGATTCAATTCGCGGTAGTCTCCGCATAGTCTCCATCCGCCGTCCTTTTTCCTTGTGATATGTAGGGGACTAGCCCAGTTGCTCTTTGACGGCCGGCACACACCTTGGCTCAACCATAGATCGATTTCTTGTTTGGCTATTTCCACTTTTTCAGTGTTGAGGCATCGTACCTTTGCTGAACATGGTTGGCCCGTGGTTTCGATTTTCTGCTCGACGTTGTGCTTGATCGTGTTGAGCGACGGTGTCTCGCGTAAGACTGGTCCGAAATTCTGCAGCAGATTGCGAATTTGTGGGTTATTAGTGTCCAATTTGACTGTTGTCAGTTGATATGAGGGCAAAGCGACGTGGGTTCCGGATATTGACAGAGAAGTCAACCTCTTGCCCTTAACGTCGACTAGTAGACCGTAGTTTAGTAGGAAGTCTACTCCGATGATGCATCTATCAACGTTTGCGATTGTGAACTTCCATGTGAATGCTCGACGTAGGCCCAAATTTAAGACCAATTCCTTCGTGCCAAACGTGTTTATTGATGTAGAATTTGCGGCGAATAATTTTAGATTTGACTTTGTTGTTTTTTTCGTGACGTTGGGGTTATGACGGATAGTTCGGCTCCCGTATCGATGAGAAATTGCTGTTTTGTTACCGTTTCGATTACAATTAGGCGGCATGAATGGCTGCTGTCACTTGCCGCGAAGAGTGAAGAGCCTATTGGTTTTCCGCCCCGGGCGAAATCCGATTCTGTTCGAACTTGCACGGTTTGTTGCATTTTTCGGGGTTTGTGCCGAACTTGAAGTGATACCAGCAATTTGAGAAAGATCTGACGGTATCGGAGCTTCCCCGATTGTCATCCCGGGATTTCCTTTCCCTTTTCATCCAATCGCCGAAACGTTTTGTTAGCGCATTGATGCTGGCTGACAGTGGGTGTTCGGCCTCGTTCGTCGTAATTTGTGACTTTGAGATGTTATAGATGCCAGTGGACCTGTGAATCTTCATTATTTTGTCTGCTGTTGCGGCGATTTTTTCCAGTTCGCAATCCTCCATGCTCGAGAGAGTCTCCTGGATGCTTGTAGGTAATCGCTGCAGCCACAAAGTTCGTAACATTGATTCGGTTATTTGATCCACCGATAATGCTTGCATCTCGCGCAACAACTGTGATGGTTTCTTGTCTCCGAGCTGGAGATCGGACAGCAGGCGGTTTAATTTGCCCCGTGCTGATTCACATAGTCTGCTGATTATGGTCGCCTTCAGAGTCTTTTTCGGGAGGGTTTAACACCGTGTCGCGGACGCATCTTATTGTTTCTTGGTCAAGAGCTGCCATCAAGTGACCGTACTTGGTTTTGTTAACCGTCACTCCACTTAATTCGAACTGCGCTTCGAGTTAATTGTATTGTATTGTTGCTCGACAAATATCCAGCAACCTGCTGTCGTTTGACACTGCGTTCCGATTGTTGAAAATTTTGTATTGGTACCGGGTGGTAATTCCACCAGGTTGTACAGTTGGTACCGCTTTACTGCGTTTTGCAATTATTGCCCGTTTTTGTAATTTTCCAGAAATTTGCTGTAATGATTTTCGCTGTACGTTTTCCGCGTCGAAGGTCACCAGATTGTAGGGATGGTGGTCGATGATCGTAATCTCGTCCGTATATGAGTGGCGTGCTCGTTGTAATGGAGGCCGACGAACCTTCCACAATATAATTCAATAAAAAAATCGAAGCGTTTGTTTTACACTTACAAAAGTTTTATTTAGTTTAATTAATATTTAATAGAAAACGTTACAAAATTATTACGCTTAATCGGTTAGCGATTTCGTTTTAACTCGAAAACTGATTTTACTCGGATCAAAAATGATTTTATTTTTATTCTTATGACGCTACTTTTCGCGGTCGTTTTTGGATATATAATGGCTGCTCTCTTTCTTTTTGTCAAAAAAAGAAAAGCGACAAGATTTAACCCTGACGGCCGATATCTGGACTGCAAACAGATTGTGATATTAGCGGACCCTTTGAATCGCGAAAACCGAAAGCGATTCTGTTTTACCAGCGGATACTCTGTATCGCCACACTACCCCACCCTTAGTGAACGCAGGGAACGATCAGTCGTAACGAGAGGGTAGTTTGATGCTGCGCCCTGATCGTGATGTAGCAACCGGTTTCTTTTCTGAAGGCTTGTCCAGGTTGAATTTCACCCGTTTTTTTATTATAACATGGTCATTCTTGTTGTTTGGCCCTGTTGGTACGTTTGATTCTGGAACAGAAGGATTGTCGGGATGTTTGTCTACACTATCCGCACCAGTTGTCAGTTCAGTCTTTTCCGCCCTGTCATGCTCGTAACCCTCGATAAAACAAGGTTTCAACCGATCCAATTAAATGTTCGACTCGACATCCTTCACCAGGACTGTGAAATATTTCTCTGACCGGCTCAATACCGCGTAAGGGCCTTGGTATGGAGGCTGTAGTGCCCTGCGTAATGCATCCGTACGAACTAGTACGTGTGAGCACGTCGCGAGATCCTTGAAGACAAAGATTTTTGGTTTGCTGACGTGTCGTGATGGCGCTGTCGGCTGGATATTCCTGAAAAATTCTTGAATTTGTGAGACAACCTGATTTTGAGTTGTAAATGTTGATGGCTGTATCATATCTCCGGGCAGGCGTAATTTCTCGCCGTACATCAACTCAGCTGAGGTAGCCTCGAAATCGTCCCGAAAAGCGGTTTTCAAACCTAACAGCACGAGTGGCAATGATCTGGTCCACTGTGGGTCGTTGACACACATTATAGCCGTTTTTAAGCTGCGGTGCCACCGTTCAACCATCCCGTTGCATGCCGGGTTATAGGCCGTAATGCGTTTGCGTTGAAACCCTACTAGGTTGGCCAGACTGGAGAATAGTTCTGATTCGAACTGTGTTCCTCTGTCAGAGACGATAACCAATAGGACTCCAAACCGACTAATCCATGTTTTCAGTAGAGTATCCGCGATGGTTTCGGCCTTGATATCCAGCATCGGAGTGGCCTCTGGCCATCGGGTGAATCGATCTATGATGGTTAGACAATAGCGTTCTCCTTCGGACGGTTCCAACGAACCGACTATATCTATATGTATCTCCGAGAACCGTTGGCTAACGATGGGATAGTTACCACACGGACTTTTCACGTGTTTTGAAATTTTGTACTTTTGACAGTTTGCGCAACATTTTACCCATTGCTATACGTCTTTGGCGAGCGCTGGCCACACAAACTTGCTCCTGATCAGTTTGGTTGAACTTCGTATCCCCGGATGCGATTCATTGTGAAATACTTCGAATACCTGACGTCGAAATGCTTCGGGAACGTATGGCCTTGGAGTACCAGTTGAAACATCGCAGTACAAATATTTGTCCGTCCCGAACACTGGCATTTTCTCGAGTTTTAGGCTGTTGGTTTTTTCGATCAGTGCTTTGAGATCGTCGTCTTGTTCGTCCGCCACGCGTGAATAATCTATGCTGCTTGTAATCGTCAGTCCATCGACACGAGACAGAGCATCCGCTACTACATTATCCTTACCGGAAACGTGCTGTATGCTGGTTGTAAATTGTGCTATCAGATCGAGATGCCTGCGCTGTCGGGGTGATGCTTTCTCCAGGTTTTGATTCAGGGCGAACGTGAGGGGTTTGTGGTCGGTGTATAGGATAAATTCCCGGCCGTCGACGAAGTGTTTTAAGTGTTTAATCGGTGCGTACGCTGCCAACAACTTCCTGTCATACGTGCTCTAATTTTTTTCTGTGTTTGTGAGCTTTCGTGAAAAGAAGCTTAAAGGTTGCCATCCCTTTGTTGTTGTCACCGCTCCGATCGCTTGATTTGATGCGTCGACCCTAATCGCCAATTTGTGTTCCGACGATGGGTGAACTAATTGAACGGCCTCTTCTAGGCGTCTTTTACAGTGCTCGAATGCTTGGTTTGAGTCGTCGCACCAAGTGATGTTGCTGTTGTCGTTCTTCTTCTTGCCTTTGAGAAACTCGTACAATTTTGTTTGGTCCTGAGCCGCGCCGGGAAGGAAAATGCGATAATAGTTTAACATACCTAAGAATCGCTGGACCCCTTTAATGGTTGTTGGCCGTGAGAAAATCGTTATTGCTTCTACCCGAGATTGGGCCGGACGAATGCCCGCGGCTGCTATATCGAATCCTAGGAAACTTATCTGTTTTTCAGCGAATATGCATTTGCCCATGTTTATCACCAAGCCAGCGTCCTGTAAGCGTTGAAACACTATTTTTAAGTTTTCCATGTGCTGGTCTAGATTCTGTGATGCGACTAAAATGTCGTCAATGATCGGAAATGTAAATTTCGTGTCGCGGAAAATTGAGTGAATTAGCCGTTGTAATGTTTGAGCCGCATTCCGCAATCTAAACGTCATACAGGGGAGCTCAAACAAACCAAACGGGGTACATGTTGCTGTCTTCTCGATGTCATCCTCACTGATCGGGATTTGGTGATACGCCCGCACGAGGTCGATTTTTGAGAAATATTGGTAGCCGTCGAGTTGATGACTGAAGTCGGTGACAAATGGTATTGGATACCGATCGGGCTTCGTTTTTCGATTCAATTCGCGGTAGTCTCCGCATAGTCTCCATCCGCCGTCCTTTTTCCTTGTGATATGTAGGGGACTAGCCCAATTGCTCTTTGACGGCCGGCACACACCTTGGCTCAACCATAGATCGATTTCTTGTTTGGCTATTTCCACTTTTTCAGTGTTGAGGCGTCGTACCTTTGCTGAACATGGTTGGCCCGTGGTTTCGATTTTCTGCGCGACGTTGTGCTTGATCGTGTTGAGCGACGGTGTCTCGCGTAAGACTGGTCCGAAATTCTGCAGCAGATTGCGAATTTGTGGGTTATTAGTGTCCAATTTGACTGTTGTCAGTTGATATGAGGGCAAAGCGACGTGGGTTCCGGATATTGACAGAGAAGTCAACCTCTTGCCCTTAACGTCGACTAGTAGACCGTAGTTTAGTAGGAAGTCTGCTCCGATGATGCATCTATCAACGTTTGCGATTGTGAACTTCCATGTGAATGCTCGATGTAGGCCCAAATTTAAGACCAATTCCTTCGTGCCAAACGTGTTTATTGATGTAGAATTTGCGGCGAATAATTTTAGATTTGACTTTGTTGTTTTTTTCGTGACGTTGGGGTTACGACGGACAGTTCGGCTCCCGTATCGATGAGAAATTGCTGTTTTGTTACCGTTTCGATTACAATTAGGCGGCATGAATGGCTGCTGTCACTTGCCGCGAAGAGTGAAGAGCCTATTGGTTTTCCGCCCCGGGCGAAATCCGATTCTGTTCGAACTTGCACGGTTTGTTGCATTTTTCGGGGTTTGTGCCGAACTTGAAGTGATACCAGCAATTTGAGAAAGATCTGACGGTATCGGAGCTTCCCCGATTGTCATCCCGGGATTTCCTTTCCCTTTTCATCCAATCGCCGAAAAGTTTTGTTAGCGCATTGATGCTGGCTGACAGTGGGTGTTCGGCCTCGTTCGTCGTAATTTGTGACTTTGAGATGTTATAGATGCCAGTGGGCCTGTGAATCTTCATTATTTTGTCTGCTGTTGCGGCGATTTTTTCCAGTTCGCAATCCTCCATGCTCGAGAGAGTCTCCTGGATGCTTGTAGGTAATCGCTGCAGCCACAAAGTTCGTAACATTGATTCGGTTATTTGATGCACCGATAATGCTTGCATCTCGCGCAACAATTGTGATGGTTTCTTGTTTTCGAGCTGGAGATCGGACAGCAGGCGGTTTAATTTGCCCCGTGCTGATTCACATAGTCTGCTGATTATGGTCGCCTTCAGAGTCTTTTTCGGGAGGGTTTAACACCGTGTCGCGGACGTATCTTATTGTTTCTTGGTCAAGAGCTGCCATCAAGTGACCGTACTTGGTTTTGTTAACCGTCACTCCACTTAATTCGAACTGCGCTTCGAGTTAATTGTATTGTATTGTTGCTCGACAGATATCCAGCAACCTGCTGTCGTTTGACACTGCGTTCCGATTGTTGAAAATTTTGTATTGGTACCGGGTGGTAATTCCACCAGGTTGTACAGTTGGTACCGCTTTACTGCGTTTTGCAATTATTGCCCGTTTTTGTAATTTTCGAGAAATTTGCTGTAATGATTTTCGCTGTACGTTTTCCGCGTCGAAGGTCACCAGATTGTAGGGATGGTGGTCGATGATCGTAATCTCGTCCGTATATGAGTGGCGTGCTCGTTGTAATGGAGGCCGACGAACCTTCCACAATATAATTCAATAAAAAAATCGAAGCGTTTGTTTTACACTTACAAAAGTTTTATTTAGTTTAATTAATATTTAATAGAAAACGTTACAAAATTATTACGCTTAATCGGTTAGCGATTTCGTTTTAACTCGAAAACTGATTTTACTCGGATCAAAAATGATTTTATTTTTATTCTTATGACGCTACTTTTCGCGGTCGTTTTTGGATATATAATGGCTGCTCTCTTTCTTTTTGTCAAAAAAAGAAAAGCGACAAGATTTAACCCTGACGGCCGATATCTGGACTGCAAACAGATTGTGATATTAGCGGACCCTTTAAATCGCGAAACCCGAAAGCGATTCTGTTTTACCAGCGGATACTCTGTACCGCCACAACTAGTTTTGCGATGGCCAAATCATACGTTACCTGCATATATTGTTGGCCGCACTCGTCAGCTGCTTGTATGCTTTGACGCATAGTTTCTTCAAATACTGCTGGATTGGTTGGTGATGAATTTATAGTAGCTAAATATGAAATTCTTGGTTTTGGAGATATGTCTCCATGAATCCTGTGATTATATCCTACCCACATCGGTATTTTTGGAATATTAAGGTTGTGAGAAAGCATCCAAGCAAAATTGATTTTTTTTTTAAAGAATTGAGACTTTCAGGAACTGAAAGGCGCGACGGGTGATCTGTCTCCTAACAAATGCTCTGAATTTTTTAATTTCTTTTTTGGTTTTTGTTGCAATTTTAGAGTAAGCTTCCTTTCATTTTTTTTGGTGGCTGTTCGGATGTCTCGTTCTTATTCTGGCTAACATTTGAAAGAGCTGAATACAAATCGGAACGTAGATTTACATACATATGTCTAAATTTGAAATGTCTTGATAAATTATGCCAACCGTGTCATGTAAAGTATCTTTTCCCTGACGTTGCATCGACGAATCGGTCAAAATTGTTCCAAGCTAATCCAGTACGTAGATATAATGTTCGTAAAATATCCTCTGGACAGACCTCCGAGTTTTGAGCTACAGCTAACATTGTCTCGGTCTCCAACTCCTCAAGTGTAGTATAACTAGCAACTTGGCCATAGCTAAGCATAATTTTTAAAACTTTTTTGCTATTAGTCAATCCCTTAATAGCAAGACCAAGAGTGATTTGCTTAGAGGATATGATTTTTCCGTTTGAACCAGAATAAATTATATCTTGCGAGAATGATTTAGCTAATCTACGACCATTGCAGCAATACCATAAGGCTTTACAATCTTTTTTTTTTGTTTAATGTTACAATACTGATTTCATTTTGGAACGATTTCAGTAAATCGTTTTCTAAATACCGTGAAGCGAATGCTGGAAGGTGATATAAATTGTCTTTTTCATATTCTTGTTTCAGTAAATTACTGTATAATGTTTGACATAAACATTTTTCTTTCTACTATAACGAACTTGTGCATAAACATCTCTACATCTCAGCTCTAATATTTAGCTTTTCGTGCCATCGTTTTGGTGGTTGCTGTGCGACGTGCGTAAGTGATTCACAAGTGCTTTCAATTTTGTTTTTACAACTAGCATGATTGTATGCAGATTTGTCTTTTGTTTTTTTTTTTTGCTTCTTCAAGTGCGTTTGATAAATTAATATCTTCAATAACCAAGGCTTTGCATTATAGCCTCTCAAAAGCTGCTATTTTAGAAATAATGTGTACATTTTGACAAAGACCTTTTAACGTTTTGCGTTTTTACCGCAAAAAATACATTCTGCAGTATCTGCTGATTCTTCAAACTCTTCTTCGTCAAACATTGTTTCCTGCACATCTTCGTCTTGCTATTCTTGTAATAATTCTCCTTCTTAAGATTGAAGCAGGTCTAATTCTTTAACTTCTTCTGATTCAGAAACGACATTTTCGTGTTCACTAGCAAAATACATTACATTAACATTTTTTTAAATAATAAATTCCTTCGAATTCGTAAAATCGATTTTCAAATTGAAAAAATAGTCGTAGAGCATTGATTGAAAGTGCGTTCTACTCGGGGTAAACAAACTTTTAATTGATTCGGAGGTTGCGTTTCTGAATTTGTAGGAGGCGGTGAATCATCGTTTGGTGTCGGTTTATACTTTCTCGAGCGTGCAGTAAATCGCTTGTAACATTCGGAATGATAACCTTCATTGTCAATTAGTTGTGTAGGCAAAGTTAAATCACGATACACTAGGTTATTTGCCTTTTTTATAGCTAAAATCTCCAAAGATTTTTTAAATTTTTCTTGATCAAATTTAATAATATTTCGTTCTTTCGGCTTATTTCGGCACACAAAACAGTATATGTAATATGTAATTGTGAAGCCATGCCTCACTCTCAGCAGACGATCAAAGCACTACTGCGCAGTTTACGGCGAAAATGTTACAGCTGTCGGCTGGCAGCCTCAAGGTTTGGCTAATTTGAAATTACAGCTACAGGTGTAACACATTTCCTGTTTAAAGGCCGCCAATTTATTACGTGTGTGACGCCTATTTGTAAAAATACAGTGTGAGACGCCAAGGGGCTCGGTATAAGGCGTTGCCTTCGTTATGCGCCAATTATTTTGTAGGTTAACCCACCAAAATTTAGTAATTATACTAATTACTATTATTTATATAATCAATAATTTATTTATTACTTTATTACTTTACTATATATCAAACTAAATTGTTGTTTTACTTTTATTTTATTTTTTTATTTTAATTTTATCACCGCGTGACTTTCTTCTTCGATGGATGCTACGCTTTTTTTCTTTTTTTTTTTCGTTTTTTTCTACATTTCTTTTCCATATAATTTGTAAGTTTATTTAATTAGGTTTTTCGTACTCATAATAGATGGCACCACGGGTGAGTAATTTTTTATGTGTATAGGGTGTTACAATCTCCCCCTATGGATATCGGGACGACACGGATGATATTCATATAATTCCAAAATATATTAAATAAATTTAACTATGATACGATAGAAAAATAAAAGAATACGAAACTATGATAAATGCGAATGTAATATTTTGACTATTCAATTTTAATGATACCGACTGGGCGTATTCACTGTACGGCCGCGACGAGTTGTTCTACAAGGATGGAATGAGGAATCGACTTCAGTGGATTGGGATGTATCCGCAGAAACGGTGTCAATATCGAAGTCGTTTTCAGAATCTTCATGTCTGAATATGGATTGAAACTCTGTCGATCGGTGGTTTGATAAGAAATTATTCGAGTCATTTGTAGGTGTGAGCATGGATACGTGATAAACTTCTTTTGGGGTACCCTCTAATGATTCTATGACATAAGTAGTCGGCGACTTAATTTCCTTAATTATATAAGGGCCCTCACGACGTGGTGAAAATTTGGACATTCGTCCCTGGGACGAGTCACAATGAGGATGTGTTTTTACCAGTACATGATCTCCAACGTTAAACGACTGGTTTCGATGGTGCTTATCTACATACGTTTTCCTAGAGTCCTGTTTCTTTTCATGGATTTCTCTAGCTTTTCCAATGGTATCCCATATTTTCAGTAGATACGGACTAACTTCTGGAATAAAGTTATCATTTTGAACGACATTACGGAAGTCCTGTATAACATCGAAAACATGTCTGAGTTTCATTCCGAAACAGATGAAGGCAGGAGTGTATCCTGTACTTTCAAATACGGTGGTATTCATAGCAAAGCGGATGGCATGAATATATTTTGGCCAATTTGTAGGTTCATCCCTGACTAAGAGTGAAAGTTGAGTCTTTAAATCTCGATTTTTACGCTCCACTGGATTAGCTGCTGGATGATACACAGGTGTTAGGGCTTGATGAACTCCGAGACAATACAAAACCTTATGCATGATGGCGCTCACAAATTGACTTCCATCATCGGATACAACACGGCGAGGAATACCGTAACGAAGGAAAAATTCATTCACTAAGGTGGTACTACAGGCTTCAGCTGTAGCGGTTTTCAATGCATATAATTCGACCCAACGGGAAGCAGTGTCTTCGACAATCAATATCCAACGATAACCCTCCTCACTCTTGACTAACGGACCAAATAGATCGATTGAAATTACTTCAAATCGTTGGTTCATCACAGGAGTTCTTAAAAGTCCTGCCGGCTTTAAATTTGTGGGTTTATACCGCTGACATTCTGGGCAATCCTTTATATAGGAAGTAATGTATGACCGCATCCCTGGCAAATAATATTTGGTTGATATTTTTTTCAATGTTCGATCTACGCCATAGTGACCAGCTGTCGGATCATCATGAAACGCCTTCATAATATCCAAACGATTTGCTGACGGTATCACCAACTGTGGTTCTTCTGATTCCGAATCCGATAAATACCGATAAAGCACCCCCATGGACATGAGATAACCACGATCCATCCAATTTTGTAGATCGGCATGTTCAATAGATTCAAAACAATTAATAATCTTTTCTATTTCGAGATCATCCATTTGATTTTGGCGAATGTTGGAAGTACGAGCAGATGGCAAATCCACCTGTATGGAGCATATTCCACAATCGTTTTCCCTTTCACACGGCGGTCGAGAAAGAGTATCCGCGATGACATTCGATTTTCCTGGTACATATTCAATTTTGACATTGAATCCATGAATAAATAATGCCCATCTTGCAAGGCGACCACTCGGCGAACGGAGGGACATCAACCATTTTAATGGTTGGTGATCAGTACCTAAGATCACTTTAGATCCATCCAAATAACCTTGGAATTTCTTCAGTGCCCATACCACCGCTAAGGCCTCTCTTTCTGTGGTGGAATTATTCTGCAGTCGTTAATAAACGGCTGGCGTATTCCAGAGGTTGTTCATCCTTATGCCATTTTTGGAAAAGTACGGCACCAAGAGCGTAATTGCACGCATCGGTTCTTAATACATACGGTTTTGACGGATCGGCTTGTTGCAAGATTGGATGAGTAACAAGAGCCAATTTAAGATCATCAAATACGCCTTGATGTTCATCTGTCCATTTCCACGGAACATTTTTCTTCGTAAGAGCACTCAACCATTTTGATCGAGCGGCGAAATCTGGAATCAACTTCCTATACCAACTGCAAGTTTGGAGGAACGTTTTGAGATGACGTAAGTTTCGTGGTTGTGGCATTTGCGATATAGCAGTGACTTTGTTCGGATTTGGTTGTATTCCTTCCGGTGTCAAAACATGTCCAAGAAAAGGGATACAATCTCGGAAAAAGGAACATTTTTCCGATTTGCTCGCAAGTTATATTTTTGGAGCTGCTTAAATACAATTTCGAGATCTTTCAGATGTCCAGCGAAGTTTGGTGATATTATTATTAGATCGTCCAGATACGCAAACATGGCGACGCCTGAAATCTCGGCTTTCATTCGGTCCATTAATCGTTGAAATGTGAATGGTCCATTTTTAACACCAAATGGCATCCTCTTGAAACGATAAAGTCCGAATGGGCAAATAAATGCGGTTTTATCCCTATCTTTTAGATGTACGGGAACTTGCCAGTAACCACTGCGCAAGTCAATACTAGACATATACAACGTTCGTTGAGCTAAATGTAGAAGATCGTCTATCTTCGGCATAGGATACCGGTCAGCGACTGTGACGGAATTTAGGTGTCTATAATCAACACAAAAACGATACGAAGAATCTGGCTACGGGACTAATACGACGGAAGCCGCCCATAGTGACTCACATTCCTCAATGATATCCTGCTCTAACATGGTTTGTATTTTCGCTTTGAGAATCTCACGTTTATTTGGTGGAAGTGAATAAGGTGGAACTGCGATTGGACGATGATCACCTGTCTCGATATGGTGTTCTACCACGGTAGTAGGGACTCCCCCTGGAGCGAAGATCAATCCATATCGTCGCAATAGTTGTTCTGCACGTTCCTTATCCTGCACATTCAAGTTACCTCCCTCTTCAATTCGAAAACTTAACTCGTTAGGCAACGATACAACCTGGATAGGTGGTATTATATCGATTTCATGAAATTCTTCATTAGCTAATGGTGTGTCGGAGAAGTCTACTTGGGACTTGGATTCATGTGTTATCTTATCACCAGATTTTGGTATTCGCTCCTGGACCTGTGTTGATTCTGTGTCCTGTTTTGACGATTGATGGTTATCCGATGCAAAACTACTACAATGAGTACTATTATTTGGTTCTGTATCAAGCGGATAGACCTCAGGAGTATCCGAAAATTTCCATTGACTATTATACAAGTCCAGAACAACACCAGCATCTGTTAGGAATTCAATACCTAAAACTGTTTCGGTAGCATTTGGGAATACAGCGAAACGTGTTTTAATTAATTTCGTTTCTAATTTTGTACGTTAAGGGTACATAATTGATTAAGTTCGGTTTTCACCTACCCATCGGCTAACTTTACAGACATATTCGTAGTCTGGAATTGAGTTCCTTTTTCTTTGATTATCTTATACAAAGAACAACTCACAATGGATAACTTAGCCGCGGTGTTTACCAATGCGGTACCATCTCTACCTGCAATATTAATTGAAAATATGGGTCTGATCAAGATGTCCCACGAAGAAACCGGACTAGTCGGCATCTTAAAAACACTTTTTGTTTTACAATCTGGACAATTTGCTCTCACAAATCCTCTTTTGCCACATCCATAACATTCAACATCTGTTTTAGGACCTATAACTCTGTTTGAGTTGTTAAAATTCGAATTAATTTTGGTTTTCTCGGAATTCTCGGATATGTTTTTATTTTTAACACAACTACTAATATTGTGGTCTCTGGACTTGCAGTACCTACAATAGAATTTCGTTTTACTATTTTCACCTAGCGTATTGTTCACATCATTGATTTTCGTATGATTTAATTTATTACTCGTTCGTGAATTTTCCAATTCCCGGAAAAATATTTCTTCAGCCCGAGCTGATTTTAGTAATTTGTCAAATGTTTCAAATGATTCACGTTTGAGTCTACTTCGAATTTTAAAAGACAGAAGCCCATAGCACATATCTAGTTGTACCTTCTCGGTCAACTCCCCATATGGAAGTTTCGCAAACAAAGCACGGATTTTATTAATAAATAAATCAGTTGCCTCCTTGTCACCTTGTTTCAAGGAGAAAATTTCCTGATATATTATATAGGGTGGTTTGCTCACGGAGAATGTATACACTAGAAGCGACATAGCTTCATCAAACGTTTTTATCGATTCTTTGACACCTTCCCACCAGATACTAGCTTCACCTTCAAGAAGAAGAGGAAACCCTAAAAGTGCATTTTCGTCAGTCATGTGCGTAGATTTTTTATATATTTTAATCGCGTTAACAAATGCGGTCGCGTAATCTTCCCTTTTTCCATCGTATCTATGCGTACATAGCGCAAAATTTCCAGTTTGACACATTAACCCCGTAGTACCATTATTAATTTGAGTACTCACCTGTACATTTGAAAAACGTGCTAAAAATTCTTCGAATTGTTGATCCGTCATCGTAACCATTTTTACGTTTGAATTTACTTCAATTTCGGAAGAATAATTCAGGTTATCCTGTTGCTCGTTGACTTGTTCCAACGGTGTGAGAGTTATTTGGTTTCCTTCTAAACCTCCTGGATGTAAAACCGGTTGATTTTTTATTGCGGACAATCGTTCGGAACGACGTACTTGATTTGTTTCAATCCCGGCTGAGTATTTCGATGATTGTCCAAACAAAGACATACACTCCAATAAATGTAATTAAATTTATTTTTGGATTCAAGCCCTATGTTGGGACGTCAGTTTGTAACACATTTCCTGTTTAAAGGACGCCAATTTATTACGTGTGTGACGCCTATTTGTAAAACAACAGTGTGAGACGCCAAGGGCCTTCGTTGTGCGCCAATTATTTTGTAGGTTAACCCACCAAAATTTAGTAATTATACTAATTACTATTATTTATATAATCAATAATTTATTTATTACTTTATTACTTTACTATAAACCAAACTAAATTGTTGTTTTACTTTTATTTCTTCTTCGATGGACGCTACGCTTTTTTTTTCTTTTTTTTTTCGTTTTTTTCTACATTTCTTTTCCATATACAATATATATATATATATATATATATATATATATATATATATATATATATATATATATATATATATATATATATATATATATATATATATATATATATATATATATTATGTAATTTGTAAGTTTATTTAATTAGGTTTTTCGTACTCATAATAGATGGCACCACGGGTGAGTAATTTTTTATGTATATAGGGTGTTACACAGGCTTGGCTAATTTGAAATTGCTTTTAAATTTTAACTTTTAATAGTTTTAGTATTTAATTGACGGTAACATTGGTAAATAATTATAAACTTTTAAGGAGCGCTAATGCTCTCCGACGCTTGGGGTCAGGAGAGTTTTGATATTTAGCACCTGTTGAGATGTAGTTTTAATGCAGTCAGTGATTAGCGGCCACAACTTGCTTTTATTGCCATCTGAACTGGTCTGCGCAAAGGAGGTTGATAGATTGGTGTGCTATCGACTGCTAATTTTTGGATCTTTTAATAGCAATAGATTTAAAGTCTTGCAGATGTTGGTTCCGGGTGCCAATGTCGATTTAGATACTGGCATAGAAACGATATGGCCCTCGGTCTTTCAGACTAAACGGTGATCGCTTATACCCGGGCAAAATTGGGCGGCCTTAACAGATTGTATTTAAATCAAGCGGTTTCTCTTACGGGTTAATATATGGTCCCAATGTGCGCCGGCTCGACCATCTGACTAGGCCATCATCTTTAGTGTGTGGTTGAAGAGCTGGTTTGAACGAGTAAGTAGCTCTAGAGCAACTCCATTTTTGTTTTCAGAGTGCACGACGTGAGACAACGACCAATTATCGACGATAACGTTGAGAATATTTTTGAAGCTCGACGGCGATTGTATTGAGCGTAATTATGGCCCCAAAAAATTTTCTGATTCGCCTAGTCTAAATGACGGTCTGTTTCCTTATGAAAATGCCAATGACTCTCCGTCTTGTTTTTGGGATCATTGGCATGGTGCCATATGTAGTTTTTCGAGGAACAGCTGCCAGCGCTCATATTTTTTTCTTGGACACTACATATATGCACCTTACTGTCAAACAAAATGGCGTCGATGACGTCACTTTTCTGATATTTGTTAAGGCCTCGGACGTTCCAGGTGGCAAGACCAAAGGAGGTGCAAGGGAGGTTCAGAACAGGTGACTCAAATAGTGATTGCTCATCACATATATGGATTGTCGGTGACGATCATTTTCCTATGAACATTTTCCGCCATATTATTCAAACCGGAATTGTGTGCAGTGGAATCGATCAATAGGAAAGAACCCTGATGAAATTGTAATCTACCGTAATGCGACCTGGTACACAACAAATAAATTTCTGTGTTATAGTTTCCAGCGGTGGGCGTGAAAATTACTTTGCTTTTTCTGTCTACGCAATATTATTAATAATAATATATTAATTTTTAGGCTTCTCAAGTTAGACATGGCGAACAAGCATTCGGCGCCGCCTCAGAACTGTAATAGAATGTAGAAATAATACAACACAACTAGTTTAACGTTAATAATAATGTTCTTTATTCAACTATCACTTGTGCATGTTGGTTGTATGATCTTTGATGCTCCACTGAACTGTCAATGACATTTGTTACAGTAGCTCACTTTACAAATGTTACATGAGAACTTAAGATTCGTTCACATTATTATTACACGCATTTTTTTTTTTTAATTCTAATTTTAAATTATTAACAGTCATGATCTGGACCAGGCAAACCCCTATGACTGTTACAATTTTCACCAGCCATACCTATCTGGCGGTCTTGAACTACGACCACTGCGCGTTCTGACTTCTCCTTGATTATTTGGAGCTTGAATGGCAGGTTGAGGAGCTACCTCACTATCGCTACCCGAACTTGCTTCAGAATTTTCACCTTCAGCTGTATCATATTCCGATGCGGAGTTATTTTTGATGTTCACTGAAAGATCTAATTCGTCCGCACTCACATTTTACAGCGGGAGTGTTCAACATCTGATTTTCATCGTTATTGACTGTTTCTTGTGTCGGTGTTACAATTTGGATTTCTGGCAAATTAACTATTTCACCCGATTTAACATTATCTTCGAATAACAATTCACTAGCACTAAAATCTTCATTCTTTGTTTTAGCTATAAATCTACGCTTACGTCTAAAATAATTGTTAAATGCATCTTCAACAATGTATGAACGTTCATTAACTATTCTAATTATTTTTCCATAATGCCATTCTTTTCCATTTTATTTAAATATCACCAAGTCACCCAAGTTCAACGATGGTAATGACCTCACGTTTCGATCATAGTAATATTTTTGCTGTTCTTTCTTATTTTGAATTCTTTTCTGAATATCTTCCTATTTCATGTTCTTTCTGACAAGAAGTTGTTCCGATACTGGCAATCTTGTTTTGATTAACCTGCCAAAGAATAGCTCTGATGGTGTGAAACTCATACTTGCCACCGGAGTCGTATTGTACTCCATGATTCTGTATTGGAATTGGTTTACTTCATTTGCTTCGTAGCAACGCTTCAAAATATTTTTCGCGATTGCTACACCCTTTTCGGCCAACCCATTGCTTTGCGGATATCTCGAGCTCGAGTATTTGAATTGGACGTTGAAATCTCTTGAAAACTTCTCGAATTCAGACGAGTTGAATGGAACATTATCACTTTTAATTATCGACGGATATCCAATTTTACTGAATATCGAACCAAATTTATCGATAATGTGTGAAGAGGTCTTATTGTTGATTTTAATTGCTACCAAGTAGTTTGAATATGCGTCAAAAATTGACATGAAATCGCGACCAGCATATTCAAATAGATCAACTGACACGATGTGGTATAGCTACTATGGATTTATTTCTTGAAGCAATGGTTCCTTTTGATTGTTTCGTTTGAACTTTTCACAAATATTGCATGATGCAATCATTTCTTTGATTTTTGTGTTCATTTCCGGCCAAAAGGAAAAGTACAACATTCTGGCCCTGGCAAGTGTTTTCTAAATTCCCAAGTGTGGTTCGTGTAGCCATTTTGCCATTTTATTTTGCAATTTCGTTGGGATTACGAGTCGGTGGTTTCGGAATAACAACCCATTTTCGAAATGCAGTTCGGATTTTAGTTTGTGAAATACCCTGGCAAAATTATTCAGAGATCGATAGTCGGGCCAACCATTTCTTACATAATCACATACGCGCTTAAGATCCTCATCCGACGCTATTATCTGCCTATCATAATCATAATTATCCCTCGACATACACACGGATCGTGTGACGCTGTGAATGACTGTGTCCTGTATCTTCTTCAATTGTGTCCAATTGTGTACGAGAGAGACAATCAGCCAACAACATATGTTTGCCCGGTTTATAAACAATTTCCAATCCCGGATACTTCAAAAGCCTCATAAACATGCGCTGCAATCTTGGTGTGACACCATCAATGTCGCGCAAATTTAATGATTCAAGTGGTTAATGATCACTTTCAACTATAAATCGACGTCCATAGACAAAGTTATGAAAACGTTTACATGCAAACACCACAGCCAAAAGTTCGTTTTCAATTTGCGCCCATCTCTTTTCAGCTTTACTAAGCGTTCTAGACGCAAATGCAACCGGATGCTCTTCTTGTATCAAACCCGAACCAAGTCCATCTTTTGATGCATCTGTTTGAATGACGATTGGATTTTCCGGATTAAATGGTTTTAACACCGGGTCGGATGTGATTATTTTCTTTATATTGTCATGTTTAATATCGTGTTTTTCGTTCCATTCAAACGAATTTTCTTTCCCCGATAATAAACGCAGTTCCGCTGTCATCTTTGACAGATTTGGAATGAACGTTGCCAAGTATTTACAAAGACCCAATAAACGTGACACGGCGTATTTGTCGGTTGGCCTTTTCATTTTCAAAATGGCATCAATATGTTTTTGGGCGGGTCTAATTTTTCCATCCGACAAAATAAGACCCATGAATTTGACCTCTGATTTGCAGTATTGAATCTTGCCCGGGTTGAACTTGACATTGTTCGAGCGAGCACGCTCAAGAACGATTTTCAAGATTCTGTCATGTCCTTCTTCGTTACAGGCTACTATTGCAATATCATCAAAATACACAAAAACACCCGGTATATCACCGAAAATCTGTACCATGCGTCTCTGAAAAATCTCTGGCGAAATATTTAAGCCAAACGCAAGTCTATTGAATTCATACCGACCAAAGGGTGTCATGAATGTTGTCAATTCTGAACTCGTTTCATCCAGTTCCAATTGCCAAAATCCATTTGAGCAGTCTAATACTGTGAATACTTTCTTATCAACCAATTCTGAGGTCAATTCATCCACAGTGGGTATCAAATAATGTTCACGCCTGAGGCACTTATTGAGAGGTTTGGGATCCAAGCAAACTCGCAAATCACCGCTTGATTTCTCAACCACTAGCAAATTATTCACTCAATCTGTTGGATGAGTCACTGGCGTTATGATTCCCGAATCTACCATGTCATCAAGTTTTTGCTTAAGCTTCTTAACGATTGTATCCGGAAGTCGCTTTCTATAATGCACGACTGGTTTGGAATTTTCTGGTAGATGTATGGTGATTTTTCCGGGAATCTTTCCAAGACCAGAGAAAACATCGATATTTTCACCTACAAACCTTTCTCCTGCATTTGAGCACATAATCGAATCAATATTGATTGGCTCAATCAATCCAAAGTCTGTGCAGGTTTCAAGCCCAAGTATCGGTTCAAATGTGTCGTCAACAACAATGAATTCTGTTATTTGTTTGGCAATACCATAAACTTTAATTTTATTGTTACTATAGTCAAATACAGAGAAGTCATTTTGCTCATGTTTTAATTTAATTTTTAATTTTTTAATGATTCTCAACGGTATACAATTGACGTCTGCTCCAGTATCGACTTTGAACTTAACTAGTTTATTTCCTACTCGGTATGCCTTGGTCCATCGTTTTTTTTTTGATCCGATTGAATTTATTCTAAAAACAAAATTTTTGCCACTAAGAATTGTTTCCAATTTCCGCTTTTCATTCGTTGAATTATCTGATGATGATACATCGTCCCAATAGAGATTGTCAACACGTTGTTTCCCATTTGATTTCGGTTGCGATGCGCTGGCGTTGGATTTGCTCTTCTTCTTGCGACACATCTGGCGAAAATGTCCCTTTCTTCCGCATTCGCACGTGTTATCCTTCGCTGGGTACTTGCTTCTGTGCTCTCGGTTTCATTCGCCACCACAGTTGAAACAGATGTTTTTCTTGTTGTTTGTTTTAATCGCTTTAATTGAGTCGGTGTCTGTGTTTTCCGACAATGCTACCGTTGCAATCGATTGTTTTGATGCCAAAATCCCGTTGTTGACATTTGCTGCTTCGAATGTCTTGCAAATTTCAACCACGCTATCCAATTTTTCATCACGACCGTCGAGCAACTTTAACTGAAGCTTCTTGTCAAACACCCCAGTAATTCGCTGAATGGCTGACGTTCCTTTTGGTTCAGATTGTTGAATTTGAATGACTCCATAGTCACGTTTTTCTGTGGCAGACAATGATTATCAAAAGCCTTCAACATACAGCCAATGTTCGCTGTGTTGTTACCGTTTCAGTGCGTGCTGCTGCCGTTGATGTCGCTGGAATTTCTTGTGTTGTGATTACTGTTCCAAGCAGTGACTGTTCGGATCCATCATTTGGAAACAAAGTATTGTAAATATTGGCGCCCTTTGTTCCAATTAACCACAGTAAAATTGCGATTTTCGTTGCCTCCGTCTGACCATTTTTATCGTTCGCGATCATGTACACCAAAAAATCACGTTTCCAATTCTTCCAGTCGGTCGCCAAGTCGGTAGCTCACAGTTGTAGGATCGCTTCAATTCACTTTTGTCACGTCAGGACCTAGAGATGCTAAGCGTGCCATTGGAGAAAAATTACTCAGTAGTTTAGCATTTCATGTATATCATTGATGATACCGTATCCCTGATAAAAAATCTGTTTTTGAGTGTGAGTGTTCTAATTATGTGAATTGTCTACTGATTACTTTTTATCCGGTTTTGGCATTTAGACCAATTAGTGTTAACAATTCGAACTCATTACATGTGATACAATATATTATTTAGTTATATGGGTTCAGGAAATGATTGTGCCTAATTACCTTGATATTAATTGATATTCGGGCTGATTCGAAATTTCAATGTAATCATATATCTGATGGCAGGAGTCCATTATGGTGGCGGAGTAATCAGCCAGATTATTGAAAATAAAATTTGCAATCTCAACTCGAAGATCACTGGCTGAGCGGCTTTGATATTGTGAATCTTGCAGTTCTAGTTGGTGTATTATGCCACTGAATAGGCAATCTCCATCGCTTGGAATGGTGTATACTTCCATTATTTTATTTTACTTTTATTTTATTTTTTTTTTGAGAGTTTGCATTAATTTTTACTGATTCAATTGATATTCAAATTATCGTAACACTGTTTCTCAATTTAAACTCAAATGTTCCGGCGGCTTTTTAGTCGGAACGCGATGTATGTTCTTCTTCAATGAAACAATTTGTTAGCGTTGATGCTGTCGTGTCGCTACAACTATATAAAAATAATATATTTATTTATTTTAAATTTACATTCAATTGTTTTTTATTACATTTTGTTTGGATGGTCGCAAAACTTTTTTATTTTATTTCACTTTGATTCTTTTATTATTTTTAGATTTTTGTTTTTGTTCGTCTTCATTGACGTTACGTGTCCACATTACTTACTAAAACGGAAACCGCCATCTTTTTCTTTTTTCTTTTTTCTTCTCCCTCACTACCGTCGTCGAACCCACTACACCACTATGAACCCACCAAGCATGTTGGCATGATGGGTGCATCTTCGTCATTTCTCCCTAACATTATCCCCACCGGTGCTTTGGCTTGGTCCAATTCACCAACATCCTGTAACCCTGGCTTCACATCGAGTACTGCAAGCTTCGTTGCTGGTCTTCTATACACACCGTCCTTAGTGCGGACGATCGCTTGTCGCACCTGACCATCGGCACCCGGAATCGTTTCTTCTATTATTCCTTTGGGCCACGTTCCCCTCGGACTGTTCTCGTCAATTATTATTACCATGTCTCCCACTACTAAATTTTTTACTAATCCGAACACTTTGTTCGTCTAGTCAAAAGCGGAGCCACCTCCCGCACCCACCTCTTCCAAAAATGGTGAGAAACCAGTTGCATTATCTTCCAGTTTTTTCGTAACATCATGACCTCCTCGATATGCTCTCCGATCGGTTTAACCCCGGAAGATGAACCCAAAAGAAAATGATTGGGGGTCAGAGCCTCTGACTCTCCAGCTTCTATTGGCATATATGTTAATGGTCTGGAATTGACCATATGTTCCACCTCAATGAGGCACCCCAGCAACAGTTCATCGGTTGGCGTACGCGAAGGTAACACCTTCAACAAGTTCACTTTTACTGCACGGATTAAGCGTTCCCATGCTCCTCCCATGTGGGGCTCACCTTGTGGATTAAAGCGCCATCGAATCTTCATGTACTGTTCTCGTACCTTCTCTTCTTTAATATCGAGAATCGATCGATCCAGTTCATTTTTAGTACCGCGAAAATTGGTGCCATTGTCACACCACACTTCCACTGGTGCACCCCTTCGTGCCATAAAATTTCGAAATACCATGATGAATGAATCCGTTGTCATACTATGTGCTACCTCTAAATGGATAGCTCTTACCGTCAAGCAGGTAAACAACATGCCATACCTCTTTTCTTGACGGCGCCCAACCTTTACCAACAGTGGTCCAAACATGTCAACCCCCACGTAAGTGAAGGGTCTTGTAAAAGTAGACAACCGTGCAGATGGCAGCTCCCCCATTTCGGGAGCGTTTGGCTTTGCCCTTTCGATTTTGCACGCTTGACATCGTTTGCGTATGGTTTTCAAAACTTCCCTCAATCTAGGAATCATATACTTTTGACGTATCTCATTCACCACGGTTTCGTGGTTTTGATGCAGGTATCGGTTGTGATAGTGGTCCACCACCAGTTCTGTCACTTTGCCATCTTGTGGTAAAATTATTGGCTTCCGAAAAAACCCATCAACTTCTGGAAGCTGATTGATTCTTCCTTTAACTCTTAACAAGCGATTTTCTTTATCCCAGTATGGTGACAGGCTGTAAATCTTACTTTTGGGTCCAACGCTACCACCCTGCTGCAAAGTTATAATTTCTATTTTGTAGGCTTTCCATTGAGCCATCCGAATGATTTCATATTCTCCTATATTAATTGCTTCGTTACTCAATGACCGCCAATTCTCATTGTGTCCAAATCGAATCTTTTGAAGCCACAGCTTAGCTATTCTCAAAACTCGTGCCAAAACTCTGACCGCTTTTCTGAATGTGGAGTATCTGTCTAAATGAATTACTTCTTCAAGGTTGTTTTCGGGATATTTACCACCAACAATATCACTATGCAGCAATAGCTTCTCTACGTTCGCTTTTGTGAAGTGGAAAGTCGGTTTTGGCCAGTCAGACTCGACCATTTTTAAATATTCGGGTCCTTTGAACCACAACGAATCATTTTCCATAGCCCGCTCACCATGCCATTTTGTTCCGTAATCTGCTGCATTTAATTCCGATGGAACCCATCTCCAATCTTTTATTTCTGTGTTTTCTTGGATTTCGCCAATACGATACGATACATACTGGCGATAATTTCTTGCATCAGAGTTCAACCACCTCAACACTGTTGCTGAGTCTGTCCAATAGTGAACACTTTCGATGGTCACCGAATGACCTTCAATTATTGTTTTCGCCATTCGTGAGCCTGTTAAACACGCCTGTAATTCCATTCGCGGTATGCTCACCGGCTTTATCGGGGACACCTTCGTCTTCGCGTACACAAGCGATATATGTATTGTTTCTTCTGTTACTATTCGAAAGTATGCCACCACAGCATAAGCGAGATCGCTGGCATCACAAAATATATGGAGCTGCACACTTTTTACCGCTGGTGACAACAACAGTGGTGAGTAACATCTCTGGACTTGAATATTTCTCAACTCTTTCAGCAAACCGATACATTTTTCCCATTTAGTGAACTCTTCTGTTCTTATTTGTTCGTCCCAACCTGTGTTTGCTCGCCAAACCTCCTGTATGATTATTTTGAAGTGAATAACCAACAAACCAATGTAACCTTTAGGGTCATATATGCTCATTACGAATCTTAATAGCTCGCGTTTCGTAGGTCTTTTTGTTCCATTGAATATTTCCGAATCAAATTTAAATGTATTAACTCGGTACCGGAACACATCTGCCCTAGGATCCCACCACAGACCCAAGACTTTCTGGTCGACGAATTGCTCTTCGATATTCAAATTTTTGTCTTCTCTGGATTGTGTTTCACCCAATGCTTTGACTACGTTTTCCGAATTGGACATCCAACGTTTCATTTCGAAACCAGCCTGTGAATGGATCCATTTGACCCGTGTTGCAACTTCAATAGCGGCCTCCTCTGTTTCGAAACTGTCAAGGTAATCATCCACATAATGTTGATCCACTATGGCTTGTACTGCTCGTGGATTTCTTTTTCGTAGATTTTGGCATTCTTATTTTTAATGAATGGCGCCGACGATGGCGAACATGCCGCTCCAAAGGTCATCACATTCATCTGATACACGTCCGGTTTACGATTTTGATCGTTATCACGCCATAGAAATCGTTGATACGGTCGATTTTCTTTTCTAATCAATACCTGGTGGAACATTTCGGTGATATCTCCTGTCACCGCCACTTTCCCTTCACAGAACTTGAATAACACATATAATAATGGCTTTACCACATCTGGACCCTTCAACAATATATGGTTTAATGATACACCATTCATTGACTTTGGCAGCTGCGTCCCAAACGACTCGAAATTTACCGGGCTTATTCGGATTTTCTACAGCAAACATCGGCAGATACCAACAGGTTTGATCTATCCCGTTATCCTCCACTTTTGATATATAACTTTTTTCTTTGTAATGTTGTATTTGCTGCTTAATTAATTCTCCGAACCGTAAGTCCATTACCATCTTCTTCTCAAGACATCGTAAACGAGACAAGGCCATTGTGTAATTTCCTGGCAGTTTGATTTCATTATACTTCCACAAAAGGCCTATTACATAACGTTCACCAATTTTTTGACTCGTTTTTTCCATAATTTGCACAGCACGTTCGTCCGCCTTGGAAATTGGTTCACGATTCATCTTTCCTTCTTCCAGCGAAAACTGTTTTTTGATAAGCTGATGAAGGACCTCATCCTTATTGCATTCGCATTTGCGCACCTGATATACCTCGCCTACTTGTTTTACAGCAGTACACGGTCCGCATACAACCCAGCCAAGCCGAGTTTTTGTCGCCACTGGATCATCGACGTCACCTTCTCTGACGTCAAGTGTTGTTGCCAATCGCCAATGATTGAGACCAATTAGAATTTTTGGTGATTCTCCTTTGTATCCTTTTATTAGGGGGGCTCCTTTGTATCCTTTTATCCTATATACCCACCTAGCTTCGTAGGTGGGTATATTTCCTTTTTAATTCTTCTGGAAATATTGATTGAACTGGTAGGTTCAAGTTTTTCATCGTTCTCACATCATTCAACTGGTATTTTTTGTTACTATCTCGACTTGTGATTTCTAAATTGACCACCTTGGATCCTTCTTCTGTTTTGATGGTGTCTCCTGTCCACTTGAGACACAAATCCTCTTGTGGACCATTAACCTGCAATTCGTTTGCCAATTGCTCGTCCAGTAAAGTTACGGATGACCCATCGTCGAGGAATGCACATGTATCCACAGAATTTTGTCCATAATACAGCGTAACTGGCACCACGCGGAATAATACAGTTGACTTAACATCACTATGCGCACCCAGTTGTACTTGCATCACTGTCCGAGACACATCTTGCTCAACTTTTGGTACGACCTCCTTTCGTTTATGTAACAAACGGTGATGTACCTTTTCGCAGTCGTCTTCGCCACATTTTCGTTTATTTTTACAGTCGCGTGAGAAGTGTTTCCTCAAACAACACCTACAGAGCTTTTTCTCTGCGACTAAATCCCATCTCTTGGAGAGTGGCCTCTCTATGAAACGTTTACACTGTGCTAATATGTGAGATTCGTCGTCACACGCATAACACTTTCGCCGGCTATCCTTCTGAGGATATTCCTGATTTGTAATACTTTTCCCCTTTTCATAATCGACCGTTTCAGTAGTGAAAACCCGAGAGACTGTGGCTGTCTTTTGATTTTTAACCTTGGTTTCATCGTTCACGTTGCCCCGTCTGATTACATTTGGTTTTACCCCTTGAACTACCATTAACTCACTAGCATCCTCTGCTAGGTATGTGAGAAAATCGCTTAAAGCTGATACATTGGCTTCCTCGTTATTGCGCCTCTTGTGTCTTTGCCAATCTAGCTGGATGGAACTCGGCAGACGACTCAACACCTCTATGAACAAATCCCGATTATTAGTGTGGTCTAACGATCCCGCACTATTTACATGTGACACCAAACCTCTAACAGCTGCTGCGTATCTAATTAGTGACCTCATGTCATTTAACTCTGGTGGTGGTATTTGTTTAATGCGTGCACGAGCTGCATTTATTATTATATCGGCTCTACCGAACAACTGTTTTAGTGTTTTGATAACACCTGGCACTGCCCCTGAACATAGTAAATCGTCTTCCACCATGTCCCATGCCTCACCCTTCAGACATTCTCTCAAACGTATAAAATTTTGTTCGTTTGACAAGTGTAGCTCTCTTGTAGATGTTTGATACGCGTTATAAAATGCTGGCCAATCCTTTGGATCTCCGGAGAACACAGGTAGCTTCCGTGGAATTGATTGCCTTGCCCATATTTGATCTGCTGTTGCCCTGGCGATTTCAGCTACTTCATTCTCTTTACCTTTAACTTGCGACTGCGTCAACCAAGTATCGAAACGATTATCCTGTTCCGGTTTAATGTCGATCACCTGTTTTCTTATTGCATGTTGTCGACTTTTCGAATTTATGTCGTGCACTAACTTTACTTTGTTACTTTTACCTGAGCCACTACCACAGGAACTTTTACATGAACTGCCGCAATTGTCTAGCATTATTACGTATTTTGTTCGAATATGCTCGATTTTCGCTTGGTATTCTTCTTGGGCCTGCATCAACCTGCAATGTAACTCACTTTTGCTTGCACTCACTTCGGTTATTCGCGATCCGGTTCGTCGACAATTGGTTGTCACGTTAAGACAAGGATTGCCACCGCTGAGATTATTCGGTATCATTTCACCACTCGATATGACACCATTTTTATTTGGGTATTCACCCCTTTCCTCATATGTAGCCGCATCCTTGTCTTCTTCTTCTGACGGTTGTTTTATTCCGACTTGCTGCGTATTTGACCGTCGCACATTTGCTATTTGTTTCCCTTGGCACAAGGAGCAATTCCATTTAGCGTTGCTTTGTTCATTTTTGTATTCTTCACATCTTTGGTGAAACCATTTACCGCATGTGTCGCACTCTACAATTGGTTCGTCTCTATACAAACCACATGTCAAACATGTCCAATCCGCTGGAAGATCCTCGCTATTCTTTGTCATTATATTTATAACTTTTTAACGATCTTTGTATACGAATTTTGTCCACAATTTGTAGAATGCCAATCCTATCGGCGAAATAATTGTCCAAAATTTGTAGAATGTTCCGGCGGCTTTTTAGTCGGAACGCGATGTATGTTCTTCTTCAATCAAACAATTTGTTAGCGTTGATGCTGTCGTGTCGCTACAACTATATAAAAATAATATATTTATTTATTTTAAATTTACATTCAATTGTTTTTTATTACATTTTGTTTGGATGGTCGCAAAACTTTTTTATTTTATTTCACTTTGATTCTTTTATTATTTTTAGAGTTTTGTTTTTGTTCGTCTTCATTGACGTTACGTGTCCACATTACTTACTAAAACGGAAACCGCCATCTTTTTCTTTTTTCTTTTTTCTTCTCCCTCACTACCATCGTCGAACCCACTACACCACTATGAACCCACCAAGCATGTTGGCATGATGGGTGCATCTTCGTCATTTCTCCCTAACACTCAAACATGAGCAACACTTCACGCTTGAACGGTGGATTTATAATTTATGTAAACCTGCTTACTCAACGCTACAGGTAACTGACATGATACCACGCTAACCAAAAAAAATGCCTATACAAGCCACACCATATCGACACAAACACAAACAAAACCTACCACCTCTATAAGCATTTGTGTCATGACGCAGGGCAATCCTTATATACTTCTGCTATGTACATTGATATAGACTAGGAATAAGAAAAAAAATACAAATAAAAAATTTTGATCTCATGTACACACACACAAAATAAAATACAAAATAAATTCGATGAGGAATAAGGAGAAAAACTAAAATAAAACATGGCCAGACATTGGAAAGGAACATTTTTTGTATTTATTGTATTTATTGTACTAAAGGACTGGGATTTTGTACAAAAAGCGAGAAGCGAGTTTAGTGTCTCTTTTACTTAAACTGGTTATGAACACTATTTCGCTCAGTAGAAATATATTTTGCTAATGCGATATCAACTAGCCAAAATAAAATGATATTCTATTTCAATCATCATTCGTCTGTGTCTCTCACCAACGAAGGTACGTAGTCGAAGCGGAGAAAAGATATAGCTCTTGTACTTGTACATAATATAATTGACTGAGATTGCAATAGAAAAAGCGACATAGATCGAATGAAATGGAGTAAAAACTTATTCTTTTAAAAAAGAGATAAACACTCTTCTCACCTTTTGTGCAAAATCTCACTGCAGGAAACACAACACAAAACATTCCTAGATAGACAAGCCGTCAGGATAAAATTTGAACTTAATATAAGAGCAATAGAAAGACAAAAAAAAAATGGATTTTTCATATAAATCATATGAAAAGTTATGTTTTTTTAATATCGTTTTTCATAAATGAAAAATCTTACAAAAATGAATTTTGATTTCTACGTTATAAAGAAGAATAATTGATAAATATATGATTTGAAAATCAATTAATAGAATCTTGTTTAAAGATATTTAATTAATGTTTTTCTAAAACCCCTTTATTTAAAAACACATCTTTACACCTCATGACGTCACACCTTTCGTTCATATTTTTTTTATAATAAAAAAATATCGATAAATAGCAAAAAGTTCAAAACTCTTTAATCAAAAAGAAACCCGAAAAGCTCATTTAAATAATTATACGATTCAAATCGTTCTTGGAATGAATCTCTCATTACGTTGATTAATTTATCAAAATATAATGTTTTAAATTTCTCTTCAGAAGCCAGATGGTTACACTCTGCCTCAACTTCTGTTTCGAGCATTAACTCACAAATGTTGATATCATCACAGCATTCGATAATTTGTTCAGTTTCATGACTAAACACCTATTCCAATTGCATCAACAATTTCGTCATCTTTATCATTATTATTTTTTTCACTCTCAGTATAATAACAGTAGTCGGCCAACCTTTTCGGTTTTCGTGTTCTATGTTTTGGTAAACAAGGTTCGGTTGGTTCAGGATCAGGAAGACGAAATGAACTGCTTGTTGTAGACGATTTATTATAGGAACATGGAACATTGAAATTTGGCATGATATTTATTTTTTCTGATATTTCAGTTGATTCTTTTAAAATGCTGTCGAAATTGTTTTTAAAATCTTCAAGTGATCATAACGTGGCTTTGGTGACTGTTCGATGAAAAACATCCGTCGTTTGTCGTCAATTTCAGCAGGCCAAGTTGCAAGGTCTGCTATATCAAATTTCGCTTTAACTGCTAAAGCACTACTACATATTTCTTCATTATCATTGATTTCTGAAAAATCATCAATAGATAAAATATCTTCAGTATTAGTGCTAGCTGGTATGTCGTTTAAATTCTCGTTCTGCTTTTGAGGTTCACTAACGTTTTCGTCAACTTTATTGTTTATAGGTTGGGAAGAAATATTTGAATCACACATTTCAATTGAATTGTTGGTCGAATTTGATGAACTTTCACTTTGCTTAACAAATTTATCTAGTGATTCAACAAGACTACTTAATTCTGTTGATTTTCGAGCTTGTTTGGCCCTTTTTCGTGCACCGCTTTCATGCAATCTCTTAGACATTTTTAACTGTGGTTTAACATTTTTTGTAAAAAGTATAAATAATAACTTACATTTGATAAATAATTGCAAATATTTTACCTTAATTTTGATGGTTATTGTTGAGGTTTTAAATGTCCAGTTCAACCACAGCTAAACTATGAGAATTCCCGGAACAAACGTTTATTGGTAATAAACGTCGGAACACAAAATAATAAAACAGAAGCTGTTTAATTATATATTTATAATGGCGGCCCTTTTCCTAGAGCTATTTATGTTTAGAATAAAACTGCGCTATACATCCTTTTTGTATATACAAAAAACATAAACTGAACTAACTAGTTAACTACGTTGTGAATAGAATACAATACGCCGACTTTGTTTAATTTGTTGCACCACTTTAATACAAACAGTGATGCTAACATTGAAGTATACAAAATTAACAATGCATATTCAACACTCCCACTCATTGTTACATTTAAAATTTAAAAAAAAACTTAAATAACAAACTGAACAATGTGGGTTTAAACTAAAATTCTACTTTAATTTAAAATTTACGTTAATTTTAAATTTAATTTAATAATCAAAACAGTAAATCTATTCACTTATATTCATTAAATTACACAGATAATTATGACGTGTTTTTACTAATGCTTTGGTAAATATATCGGCAATTTGCTCATTTGTATCGACGTATTCCAATTCAAATTGACCCTCTTGAAACTTTTCTCGGATGAAATGGTACTGTACATCGATGTGCTTTGTCCTTTTGTGGAATACTGGGTTCTTGATCAACCTGATTGCGCTTTGATTATCCATGTAGAACTTTGCCTCGATTAATTGATTTGGATTTAATTCGGCTGCTAAAATCTTTAACCAAACCAATTATTTGATCGCCTGACACGCTGCAACATACTCTGATTCTGTTGTTGACGTTGAAACTGACTGTTGTCGTGACGATGCCCAGCTAACGACGCCTGAACCCAAATGAAACATATAACCACTTGTTGATCTTCTTGTTTCATTATCACCAGCGTAATCGGCGTCGCTGTAACCAATCAGATCAAAATTATCATTACTTTTGTAAACAATACCTTTATTGGCTGTTCATTTGATGTATTTTAAAATTCTTTTCACGGCTGCAACATGACTTTTATTTGGCTTGTCCAAATAACGACTGACTACACCAACGGCATAACTTATATCTGGTCTGGTACCAACGGATAAATACATCAAACTTCCAACTGCTTCACGATAAGGAAAATTTGTATATATTTCTTCATTTACAAAGTCACCCAAATTTTGATTCGGATCAGCTGGTGTTGATACGGGTTTGATTTCACACATATTGAAACGATTCAATACCTTTTTAACGTACGCTTCTTGATGAACTTTAATTGAACCATTCGACGACCATTCAATTTGCAACCCCAGAAAGCACTTTACTTCGAGCTCTTTTACTTCGAAGTGTTCTTTTAAATAAGAAATCACTGATTTTATTTCTTCTTTATCATTCGACGCTATCAAACCATCATCAACATACGAGTATATGGCTACGATTGTTATTTTATTGTTCTTCTGTCGAACGAACACACACGAATCTGAGTTACACATTTTGAAATCAAATTGACGGATGTATGCACTAAATTTTTGATTCCAGCATCTTGACGCTTGTTTAAGGCCATATAGACCTTTAACCAATTTACATACACGTCCACTATTGTCATCGTAACCAATAGGCTTTTGCATATACACAGTTTCTTTAAGATCACCATATAAAAACGCCGTTTTCACATCGAACTGTTTTATTTGCATATTATTCATTGCTGCTAATGATAAAATTGCACGAACCGAAGTAAATTTAACTACTGGACTGAATGTCTCTTCATAATCAATACCATATCGTTGTGCGAAACCACGGATCACTAACCGAGCTTTAAATCGATCAACTGTTTCGTCTGTGTTGTATTTTACTTTAAATACCCATCGGTTATCGATCACTTTTTGATTATCCGGCTTATTCACTAACATCCACGTAGGTATTGTTTTGCAATAATGTTATATTCTTCGTCCATTGCACACTTCCACTTCTCTGCTTCTTCTGATTGAATTGCTTCATCATATGTTCTTGGTTCTCTAATGATTGCTGAAAGACCTGATTCAATTAAACGAACTGGTGCCTTAATTTCTTTACGTAAATCGTAACGATGATTTTCACGTTGGCTTACATGATTGTCTTCATCTGAACCTATAATGATGATTGTCTCATCTCCGTTTTCTGTATCTTCAAACACTGATGATGTCGAACTTCTAGCTGATGAAACTTCTTTTTCATGGCTTACATCGGCTTTATCATCTGCTTCTACGACGTATTCATCATTTCTTATAACAAATGACATCATTTTTAATTCGTTAAAATGAACATCGCAACCAGTGATGATTTTCCTGTTTTCCGCATCATACAAACGAAAATTTTTAATTGTGGGCTCGTATCCAACTAGATATACCTTTTTTGCTTTTGGATCCCACTTCTTTCGCCCCGTCTGTTTTGGAATATTAAGAAAACATTCCGTACCAAAAATTTTCACATGATCTAATTCTGGTTTTCATTGAAACCATTTTTCATATAGCGTGCTGCCGATACATGTGTTGTTTGTTGATCGATTTAATAAGTACGCTGCTGTACGAACTGCTTCTGACCACAGATTTTTCGGTAAATTACTTGAGATTAACATTGTTCGAGCACATTCTTGAATTGTACGGTTATCACGTTCAATTCGACCATTCTGTTCCGGCGTATATGCGACTATATTTTCGATTTGAATTCCGTGCTTTGACAACAGCTGTTTGACCTTTTTATTTACAAACTCCGTTCCATTGTCGAATCGGAAATGCTTTATACTGGAACCACTCATATTGTTAACCATTGGAATGAATGATGTAAGACAATCAAAAACTTCATCTTTCGATTTTAACAGGTACACAAATCGAAAACTTGTTGCCTCGTCTTTGATCAACATGAAGAAACGATAACCACCAATGCCTATTTCTTCCATTGGACCACATAAGTCTGCATGCATATATTCGCCTATAGTTGCTCCTCGTTTCGCTGAAACTTTATGACTTGCTCGTGTCATTTTACCCAGTTGACAATCCTCACAAAAAAAATTCTCGCTGTCTGATAAATCGACGCCTTTGACCAAACCATCTTTGCACATTTTCTTAATTGAATCGACATTTATATGACCCAATCGATGATGCCAAAGTTGAAGTGATACTGCTGCTACATTTGCATATTCTTTAACACGCAATCTTATGTTCATTTTCAGTTGATTATTGCTGTCCCGGTCACCTATGGCTACAACACTGTTTGTCTGGTCCATTATTCTACATCCAGTTTTATTAATTAAAACATTTAGGCCTTTATCTGTTAAAACTGCTGTTGACAACAAATTCTTACAAATATTTGGAACATACAATACATTTATTAATCGACGTGGCTCCCACTGATTGTTTACTCGGGCTTCAACTAATGTTGTACCAACTCCTTGTATTTCCAAATGATGGTTGTTGGCTATTTCAACGACGCGTTTTTCTTTGAATCTGTGTAATTCATGGAACCAATCACGATGATAAGTCATATGGCTGGACGCACCTGAATCAGCATACCAATAATTAGTATCATAACCTCTGGTTGTTTGGACGACGCCACACCAGGCTGATTCTCCTTTCTTATCATCATTTTTGCTTATCGATGATAAATTATTCTTCGTTGGACATTCTTTGGCCCAATGTCCAATTTTGTTACACGAATGACAATTCGTTTTCTTCTTTAATTCATCAATGTTTGACGTTGGCTTCTTTTTACCTTTATCAAATTTTGATTTTGCAATAAAGGCTACATCGGACGACGACGACATTTCTTGTTCACTGCTGATACGTTTCAAATTATCCTCTTCTAACATCAACGACGACATCAATGTATCAATTGATCTCGTTTCTTTTGTGTTATACCAAACTGTTTTGTAGTTGTTAAACCTTGATGGTAAGCTGCTAATGATCCGAATCATTTTCAATTTATCAGATAATTTCTCACCTAGTTGCTCAATCTCTGAAGCCAATTGATTAACTCTGGAAATGTATCCAGCGACATTTTCTTCATCTTTCATCCTTATGGCAAAATACTCTTCATACAGTGTCATCACACGTATTTCGGAATTCTTTTCGTAGATGCTGCTTAATTTATCTAGTATTTACTTTACGGCTGTTTCTTCTGTAGAACATCCTAATACCAGATTGGCACGTTCTGTATCTAACGAATTCATTAATGCTATTAATGCTCTTCCTTCATTTTGCTTATACTTTGCCAAAGTATCTGGTGATGCATCGATCGCTGGTACTTTTCCTGCTACATTGTCTGTCAATCCTCTTGACATGAAATATGCGTTCAAATTAAATTTCCACAATCTGTAGTTGGAACCATTTAACTTTACACCAACAAAATGACTGTCTTCACGAGTATTTAAATCGAATTTAGATTCCATTGTTAAAACAATTTCTCGATTTTTGTTAAACACAATTTAAACATTCGCACGCGTATCGAATTCACACTAACTGCTTACGTGACGTAATTCGAATGTTCTAGAATGTTCGACGGTATATTTTGATCAAGAATACTTTTCTATATTAAATATATTCGATACGACGATCGGCTAATTAAACAGCTATTCCTTTTAAAGCTGCTGGGATTACTCTGGGCTGCGACCTGGGCCCATAACCTGTTGAGGTTTTAAATGTCCAGTTCAACCACAGCTAAACTATGAGAATTCCCGGAACAAACGTTTATTGGTAATAAACGTCGGAACACAAAATAATAAAACAGAAGCTGTTTAATTATATATTTATAATGGCGGCCCTTTTCCTAGAGCTATTTTATGTTTAGAATAAAACTGCGCTATACATCCTTTTTGTATATACAAAAAAACAAAAACTGAACTAACTAGTTAACTACGTTGTGAATAGAATACAATACGCCGACTTTGTTTAATTTGTTGCATCACTTTAATACAAACAGTGGTGCTAACATTGAAGTATACAAAATTAACAATGCATATTCAACAGTAATCTAAAAATTTAAATAACATTTACACTACATACCATTTATCATTACCATATTCAACAAAAAACTGCGAAATCACAAATTTAAAAAAAGTACCACTTATTAACTTCAATATGCACAAATCCAAAACCAACATTAATGTACTACAAGCCTGATTGTCACCAATATTATAAATTTATTTTGCGCTTATACATGAAAGTATTGGTGATCGACAGATTATATAAATGAGTGAGAAAAACATACAAATTGTAGATAAAACAAAACAAACGAATTGTGGAGGGAAAATTGGGTATGTTAATAATGAAAAAAACTAATTGGGATTGGTTAGTTGAGAGTATTTTATTCTATTTTCGCACCAACACTTTCAAGTATAAGGTATTAAATGTAAGAGGGTATCTGTGTGCTTCATCACTGAATCAGGCTTGTAGGATTACATTAGTGTTGGTTTTGACAAATCCTTTAAATTAAAACCACTAATCGCTATGTGATTAGCATTTAATACTAATAAGGCTTGCCAAGATTTTTCTGTTTCCTCTCTAAATCAATTCATATGGTTTATTCAATACTACTTTATTGTACCGTTCAGTTTGGTCGCACGTTGTTAATACTTTACCTACCGCTTTCAAATTAAATAAATACATAGAACTGACCGTGCAGCACTTTGTGTTGTTTTTGCACGAGTATAAAATGACTTCTCTTTCAACTTCATACATGTACTTGTACAAACCCAGGTGTATATCAATTATATCATAAATTTCGAATGAAAAACGGTAAATTAGGATAACTATGATATCGTATCATCATAATTCAAATGTCATTTTGCTTTATTATAAAAAAAACTTCATTCAAATTAAAAAAAAAAAAATGAAATACATCGTGTTAACATAAGGGTTAAGCAAACAATTTTTTTCGTAAAATTAAGAATATCTTTGACAGTATTGGTGCATCGCGCATACAGAAAAAGTTGTTTGTAATACTTTTGTTGTAAAACGTATTTCCTATATGTACATAAAGGTAAAACAGGGCGATACATCACCAATAGAACGAAAAGATGAATGAAATGATTTTTTCGAATTTTTACCCTTTTCTCCTTTTGGCTTCGATTCTGGGGCCCCTAAAAACGCGGGGCCCGGCGCGACTGCTCGTTTTGCCCGTATCTAAGTACGGCCCTGTGAGTAGACTCCTCTAACATGTATAAAGTTAGTTCTAAGTTGTCACTAATTTTTTTATTTTTTTGTAGTTCTAATTTAGTTCCAACTGCACACACATTAAATTATAATAAGCATGTTCCATTGGCGTTAGCAAACTACTCACAAGTACTTGTATCTACTCGCAACTACTCATGCTCAACTGATGGTGTAGTTGCTAGAAGTAGGTACGCATATAATTAACGAATGAGGGATTTAGTTTAAAAAATTCTAATAGATGGCTCAATACCAATTTTGGTTGTGTGAAACGTCATGTTTTAACCCTGATCCAACCAAGGTGTGCCTTTTTGGCTCGTTTGATAAATGCATCGATTTTTAAAATAATATTAATTTAGTTATAAACTTGTATGTATTTTATTTTGAAATATTGCCATACAACGTACTTGACATCTAATCATTCTCTGAACAAATTTTCGTAAATTATTTGATAAGAATTTGAATTTACGGACATAACAAAAATATGTTGGTTCGATTAGGGTTAAAAACAAAAAAAAAAATTGTTTGTTTGTCATACGAAGCGCAATTGTTAAATCGTAAAAATATTTTAATTATTTTGTTGTTAAATGTTTTATTACTTATTATTATTAATAGATCAACGTATCTTTTATTAAAATCTAGCAGTTTTGTTTAAATTGAGGTTAGGTTTTAATACTGTCACAAAAATTTGCGTTCCATTGAACATCTACTCACAAGTACTTGGCAGTAGCAAATTGTTTCCAATGGAACACAGTGTTTGTTTTCCTTTTTCTGTCTGCACCTTCTCTAATTGGACTTGTATTTAGGCCCCCCGGGCCGGTTTTAAAAAAATTCGCCCCAAAAAAGTCACCGGTGACTTTCTAGTGAAATACATATGTAATTTCAGTCGAAAATTACTAAAGCCACAGACGACTTTTTTCATTGAATTTCAAGAATAAGGGCCTCGCTCGAGCCCCTGTGAATTGATTTAGTTGAAATTTGCTTTGGCTTATTAGGTGAGTTCCCTTTGTGTATCATTTAAACACGTGTTTTGCCACGCGCATCAATAAATCAAAAGACAATTTAATTTTAATTTTATTGTTTTTTTTTATTATTTTTTTCTTTTTTGTAAAGCAGTCATATTCTATATTTATATTTTTTCTTTTTCTTTTTTTCATTTTTTGTTTTTTTTTGTTTTGTTAATTTGTACAAACTGTAACAATTGTTTTTCTTTTATTGTTTTATAAAATGATTTTGTAATAAATTAAAAACAAAATTTAATATATGTATGTGTATATATATATTATTTTTTTTTTTTTTTTTGTTAAAATAGAATTTATAATAATTAGGTAATAGAGAATAAAATTAAAATGGTTTTAAACATAACTTTATAAAAATAATATAAAATTAAATAAAATTTTTAATAAGTTAGATTATTTAATTCCTAATTAAATAAAATTAAAAATAACAACATTTGAAATTTATACATTTTTAAAATAAAATTTTTAATTTTATTTTATCGATGATTAATTATGTAATATAATTAATCGGTTTCTTTGTTTTATTTTTTTTTTTAGTTTGATCATAAGAAAAGAGTTAACATTTAAAAATTTCGTTTTTTAATTTTTTTTTTTTTAATATAAAAAAAAAAAATGATTTACTAAAAATTAAATTGGATTGAAAAGCTCGTAATGACAATAACATTAATTTTTTTTTTTTTTTTTGATTACATTACATTTCTTTCGAAACAAAAATGTTGTTTTTCTGTTTTGTTAAGGGGAAAAGAGGTGTTTGTCTGAGGTTTGTGAGACATACAAAATCGAATTTAAAAGATAAAAATTTCCAATGTTTCAAACGTTTTTATAAATAATGAAAAGAAAAGCAAAACTGCAATGAAAAAAACTAAAAACATAATTGTAAAATGTAGAAGCCCTGAGGTTAGCAAAATATTGAGTAAAATTTTATTGTATGCCTCAAAATTATTCTTTATTTGTTTTGTTTTGGTTTTTTGTTTTATATATAAAGAGCATTTTATTAAATACATTTCTCAAAATTAAAAAATAATGTTTTTTTATAGCAAATATTTAAAAATTTATGTTCCACAATTATGTAAATTGTTGTTTTTAGTGATTTTGATTATTATTTTTAATTATATTTTGTTATTTCAAAAAAATTGTTTGTAATTAGGACGGCATAACAAACAGATATATTTGTTATATAATATATATGATTTATAATTATTAATTAGAGAATTTTTAATTAAAATGATTTCACTATGCCTATCCTAATTTTCATAAGAAAAATGAGCTTTGTTTATTGATTTTATTTAATTCTTTTTTTCCTTATTATGTATTTCAAAGCGAAAAGTAGTTTTTGACGATTTTATTTTAGTAGAAAATTAAAAATTAAATTGGTTTTTAAGTTTTTTAGCTTAATAATTTGTTTGTGAATTTATCTTTTTTTTTTTTTTTTTGTTATAAATTTCCAGCGATCTTTAATATGTATCTATATTTATTTAAGTTTACTTTGTTGAAACATAAGAAAGTTTTTTTTTTTTATTTAAATGTTTCAAAATTATGTTTCGCGTTTAATAATTTGTTTCAAACAAATATATTTTAAAAATTACTCTTTCTATAATAGATTGAGTAGGAGAAATTATGGATTATAAAAAACAAACAAATTGTAATAGGAAAAATTAATTTGACTTAAAAGAGGATTGAATTTAATCTAATAGCCGGGGAAGATGCTATTAATTGATTGGAATCCTCTTTTAAATTTAAAAAAAAAAAAAAAAAAACTCATCTATCTACTTAGAACTACCCTATAGACTTTCTATAAATATATTTTCTATTTTATATAAACTCTCTAATCCAAAACAATGTTTAGGTCGTGGAAATCAAACCAATTTTTTAGCTTTAAACATTTTTTACAGTGAAAATATTATCTATATAACATTGTACATATTATTTTATGTATATTTACACGAATTTTCCTAAATTTTTTATTTAAACGTTAGTTTTATGTTTTATTTAACAGAATATCATTTTTCTATATATTGCTTATTTTTATTTTATTTTTTTGTTTAATGTTGGTTTTTAGAATGGAAGTAAAAGTATACAACTATACAGCTCTATTAAATTTTTCCTATGAAAAGTGGTTCTTTTTGATATGTTAATTTTAATTAACTCTGCGCTTTAGAATTATATATATATAGATACCAATCCCATTTTACTATGTGTTGTGAAACAAATTATTTACGCATTTTTATAATTTCAAAACATTTAAAACAACTGAAAATATTTCGTAAAAAAAAAATTGTAACAGTTTGCATTTATCATTCATCATTTTTCAATTATTATTTTTATTTAATTTGATCATAATTTAAATAAATTTTTTTTTTTTTTACAATTTAGCTAAAAAAATTTTTTGTATTTTGTGTTCACGTTTCTTAATTATTTTGTTTAGTTTATTATATCTTCAAAACAGAAAAGCGTTTTTTTTTTGTATTAATTTAAAAATTTTTATTTCGTTTTGAACAGAAAATTAAATAAATTAATTGTAAAAATGTTTTTATTTAGTTGAACAAAAATATTGTATTTCACTCATTTTTTTCTAGAATTGAAAATGTAACGTAATGTACATTTTAATACTAGAAGAAAATATTAATTTATATATATATATATAGTTTAATCAACATTATAAATCGAAATTATTCCAAAAAAAAAAAAAAATGTAAAACAAATAAATTTTATTTTTTAATATTAATTCTCAAAACGATAATTAAATTTTAATAAAAACCCGAACCAAAAATATTTAGCTATATATATATAATTTTTTTTTTTTTTTTTTGTTTAATTTAACATAAATAAAAAAATAATTTGTGACTTTAGTTTTAGTATTTTTTTTTTGTTTTTTTTTATGTTTGTCTTTTTTTAAGAAAAAAAATTCACGTTTAAAATAAAACATATAATTAAATTCATATAATAAATAACAAATATAAATTTAATAAATCACCGTTTAATTTTCCATTTTTATTTTGTTTATATATATATATATATATATATATATATTTATATATATATATATATATATATATATATATATATATAATTGTTTCGTTAATTTAATTTAATTACATCATTTTTTTAAGCCCATAAATTTTTTGTTTAAATCATTTTGAGTTTTTCTTGTTTATTTAAATAAATTAATTAATTGTTTATAAAATTTTTTAAATTTGTTTTTTTTGTCTTTTATATATATATATATCTTGAAGGCTCGCCCCACCCCTCGCAAATATGAATGCACGAAGAAACAATGATAATTTTTATTATTATTAATTATTTTTGTAATTAATTGTTTTTGGTACACAAATAACCTGTGCGTATAAAAAGCCATAAATTTTTTTTGTAATTTATTTTTTTTTAAATTTTTTTAAATAATCGCGGCGAATAATTCTTAATATTCATTTTAATTTTTTTAACTTATTAAAAATTGTTTTCATTAATTTAACCGTTTTTGAGGATTGTTGTTTATATATTATTTTATTTAAAAATAAATGTGTTTTGTTTTTAATTATTTTTAAAATATACATGTTTTTGTTTGTGTTATTCACAGTCTTATTTACGTACAAAAAAAAAAAAAAAAAAAAAATAAAAACTAAAATAAAACATTTTACTAAAAACTGATTTTCACTTTTGTTTTTTTTTGTTTGTATATAATATATGTATGTTTGTTTGATGGACGAAGAAGACATACTTTTGTTTTTATATTTATTTAGTTTTTTATTTTGCTAAGTACTTTTCATTTATATTTACACTAAAAAAAAATTGTCTATATTGGTAATTTATTTTAAACAGTTCAGTTCCAGTATCACTTTTGTTAAACATTCCTGAAAAACAACACATTTTTTGTTAATATTCTATATAATGCCGTTTGTGAACAACAATCATTTTTAATTATTTTTAAAAGTTTTTTTTTTTTTTTTTTTTTAATATCGTCTATTATAGTATAAACCGCACCGTTATTATCACTGTATTCTCATAATTTAATTTTAATTTAATTCGATTTTGTTTTTTGTTTGTTACATCTTTTATCAATCTTATTAACTTATAACTTTTATTTATTTTTTGGCAGTTGGCTTTTGTTACTTATTGTATAAAAAAAATATATGATAATTTTTTTATTTGTTTAACCAAAAAATTAAAATTTGTTATTTTTAAAGTATTTTGTTTTGTTAAGTTAAATTAAAATCACTTTATTTAAAAAAATTTATTTATTTTATTTTGTGTGTTTTGTGTGTGATTTGTATTAATTATTATTTTTTTTGCTTATTTTATTGTTTTTTGTTTGTTTATTTCTGTCGTGCTTCTGAGAAAGAGGGGCGAGGCCTGGCTCAAACATCTGCTGATCGCGATGTTATACTCGGTGACCTTGAATGAATTACAACACGGTGACCATTTTTTATTACATAACCATCACTTTCGACTAGGACTGCGGTCTGACGACCTAATGGGTCACCATTACTATGTCCGCTACCCGGGGAATCTTGATCTTTATTATCTTTTAGCATAGTAATTTCCATATCACCTGGATCTCCACCTTCACCATGATCTGTATCGTCACACGTTCCGGTTTCATGTCCATCATCTTTATGCAATTTATGCTTTCGCCAAGCATTTTGTATTAAACGGGCACAATATTCTTCACGTTGTCGCCATAGTGTTGACGAAACTGGATCATATTCGGGTTCATCGGCACGTGGTGCAACTTCACCAATTTCACCAGTCTCATCAATTGGATTACCTTTGCGGGCAAAGAAATCTTTTGTTAATGCATCAAGTATATCAACGCAAAACATTAAATCTCCTCGACATATTGGTATATCCATTGAAATTATTTTATATTTATTCGGTTTGTGAATTTGTAATGGCGGTTCCAGCACATCCAAAAAGTCGGATAGTTGCTCATATTTTATGTAACGTGAACCTTCCGGATCGAATTGCTGCCAAATTTCATAGTACATATCGTAATCATCATCTGTCAAACCTTCTTGTACATCTTCGGTGGCTTGTGAATAATTTTCGAGAATAACAGCAATGTACATATTAATAACGATTAAAAAACTTATTACGAGATAGGATAATAAATATGTTATTCCTATTGTTGATGATCCACAATTGCCAGGGTAACCCTGATCATTATCCGGCGGTAGGCAATCCTCCTCATTAATGATACCATCTAAAACACCATCCCAACCAGCTGAGGTAGACATCTGAGAATTCAGTAAAATATTTTATTAGTACATAAAATAAAATTTAATTATTTCAGTTAATAACAAAAAATTTGTGGGCTCCGAAACGTAATTTAGAAGGGGCATGTTATGGGAAACCGCACTTCGTGGTTTTTGTGCCATATCCAATAAAAAAGCAGAAGTAACCGTACCAAGACCTAATATAGTATGATATTGTTAGTGTAAAATTATTAGTAGCCACTGCGAGTATTTGTGCAAAAATAGAAGGAAAATGCAGAGCTATTATCCCTGGTAGAAAATGCATCAACCCACACAATTGATTAAAGTTTATAGAATATTGTTCAAGTGTATAATTCTTAACTGTTCAAGTTTGGTGGTATATGTAAAAAATGTCAATAAGTGAAAATGTTGAAGAATGTGTCAGCGAAGTTACTGATACTGTTCTGGTTCTCCATATTTGAAATATAATGCCGTCGCAATCAATACTAGAGTAAAAAAATATGATCATGAGGTGATCACGATAAACGGCTTACACATACTTATTGTGTACGGTAAACACAACTTGAATACGATGTTACAATATTATAAGGTGCAGATTGAACGAGTACATTACATCCCTCCACCTTTGATTAGGACACATATGTCGAAGGAGTTGTTTTCAGATGGTGTCTTTATTGTAGTTGATTGTAGCGTGCTTGATGTTGATGATTGAATATTGTTCGGTGTTGAAATAACGTCTTCCGAATTGGCAACATCATTCAGAAGAATCGATTGAGGTTACCTATCGGAATGGTAGTTGTATTGTTCATCTGTTCATCGGTTGCTCGACTTCGCAACTGATCAATATGACGTCTCATTGATTGGCCTTGTTCAGTCTCTACAGCATAAGAAATAGGCCTTGTTGTTCTTGTAACAGAAGCAGGTATCCATTTTGAACCCGACGATTAGTTTCGCGCCCAGACTGTGGAACCCACAGACAATTTTTGGCGGTTGGTCGACCACTGGTTTGGTCTTGTGAACGCGAATGTTATCCGGATGAAAATGATCGAAAAAAGTTCGAATACCGTCGATTAAATAAAAGTTCGGCGGGTGCTCTGCCGATGGTGATGCAAGAACTTCGCCAGACGATGTTGAATGTCGCCAGAACTCTCCTTCTTAAGAAAATCTTTCGTCGTTTTGACCATTATCTCTGCCTGATCATTTCAACGTGGATGGTATGGAGCCACATACACTGAGCAAATACCATTCGGATCACAGAATTGTCGGAATTCCGCAGAGTCGAAAGCTTCTCCGTTGTCACTCAAAATAATCTCTAGAATTCCATGAGTGGTAAATATCTTGCGAAGAGCTTGTATGCCACAGGCAGCTGATTTTGTGGTCGCTTGAACTACCTCTAACCACTTGGAATAAGAATCGATGAGTATAAAATAAGTGTTACCATGGTGAGGTCCGGCATAATCAATATGGATTCTCGACCATGGTTTTGTCGTCTCCTCGGTTGATTGATACTTTTTACAAAGACGCACAACCTTCTCTATGTTCGCATCTAGTTTGGGCCACCTCATGTAATTCCTCGCTAGTGCCTTCATTCTCACAATACCCGGATGAGCAGTGTGTAGCGCGGACAAAATTTGTGCACGGTGATATGGTGGAATTATTTCTCTATATCTGGGGAGGAGGCATCCTTTCAGTATACTCACTTCGGCACGACGATTTGGTTTACTCTCTGGCTACCCCTGCAGTGTTCACTGAAGGATCTGCGAGAGAACTGGATCTTTGTTTGTCGAAGCGGCAATGTCATCGGCAAGGACGGTCGGCTTGTGTATCGTATCTATAAGCAGCACCTCTTTTTCCTCTGTGACGATCGTTGTGCCCGGAACGGGAAGTCTACTAAGACCATCAACATTCTCCACATCCTTCGCGGCACGGTAGACGAGCTTGAATGTGTAGGCATTCAGGAAAGTACTCCAACGAATCTTTCTCGGCGATAGGGTTTGTGGAGTTGGAACATCTCTGGTAAAACAACCAAGAAGCGGCTTATGGTCCGTCACAATAATGAACTCTCGATCGTAAACAAAATCATGGAACTTTCTCATTCCCGCAATAATCGCCAAAGCCTCGCGATCACCTTGGCTATATCATCGTTCCGTTTCGGTCATCGTTCTCGAGTGGTAAGCTAAGGGACGCTCTTTCGATCCCACTCTATGTGACAGTATGACGCCAAATTCCATAGGGGAAAGCGTCACGTACCAGCAACAACGGATATTTCTCACTAAATGGCATTAGAACATTGCTGGACATCAAGGCGTCTTTAACCGCATCGAAACTGCACTACTCGGCAGGTCCCCATCTCCACAGAATATTTTTGTGAAGCAGTTGATGCAAAGGTTCCGCAAGGGTTGCCTTATCTTGAATAAAATAATGATAAAAATTAATAAGGCCTATGAAAGCGTGTAGTTGCCCTTTACCCTTTGGTGGTGGGGTGCTTCTAATGGTGTCGGTCTTCTGTTGCATTGGGTGCAGACCTTCGGCATCGATCAAATCGTTGGAAGATGTCGATCAACTTCTGACGTAAATCTGTATCGAGCGACGCGATGACGATGATATCGTCGAAATACGGTATGACTCCCGGAATCCCTCGAAGTAGATTCTCCATGAAATTTTGAAAAATTCCTGGCGCCATACTAATACCGAATTGGAGTCGGTTCACCTTGAATTTGAGTGTATTGTAATTGTTTGTACTAGCGCAGATGCATCGTCTTCATCGAGTTTTGCAAATACGGAACCGTTTGGTATCGTCGATAACAGGTGATTTGCTGATGGAACCGGAAAACAATGCGGCGTGAGAGCTATATTTCCCGCTGATTTGTAATCGCCGCAAATTCTCACGCTGCCATCGGCCTGCGGAACAAGTACTATAGGAGTAGCCGTGCTGGCAAACGTGATGCCTGAAGAATAATCGGTGTCCCACTATACGAACCCAGCTCAGGTGGAAATAGGTGGCTGTATTTCACCAGTACTTCGGAAAAACTGGTGTTTGTGATTGCATGGACTCCTTGGATGGAAATCCCTAAAGGCTCAAACCAATCGATGCCAAGAACACTGGTTTTGTTCCCGGTGGTGATGTATAACGGTATACTGGAAAGTGATTTACCATTGTAATTAACATCAATGTCTAAACATGAAATCGGCCAATTTCAAATTTGCCTGACGAAGTGGTGATGATTTTCGAAACATTTTTCTAAAAGTTATCTCGGAGATAATAGTGTGCCTTGAGTCAGAATCCACTTCGAAACGACACGAAACATGGTTTATGTTGACAGTAGCAGAAGTATTAACAGCAGAAGGATTGGAAATACTTTTCACTTCTCTGTAGCGATGTAACGATGATTCGAACGCTTCTGGTTGCTTTTAGGTTTGTTGCGGCTGCAGTCCATCGCACGGCAAACCCGTTCTAGGTGTCCCATTATACCACAAAAGGAACATATTGCAAAAAAATTTAGAAAATTAAAGAATCGACGAATTTCGCTTGGAGCAAGGACGTTATTCTCTATACTATATATAAAGTGAAAATAAATCAATTTTTATGGCGCTGGGTGTACTTTGATCCAAACTGGATCTGCCTTTTTCATTTTAAAAATTACCGGATTTGTCTGGAAAACTGTCACTTTTCTTTACCTGTAGATACTATTTCATTCCATATTTTAGGCAATCAGCCAGCTTTACCCAATTACTAGATTCCAATGGAAAACTAAATTTTTACTTCTTTTACTATAAATTTTGTTCTGAAATTATGTGATCATTCAGTGTTTTCGAGGAATTTGTGGTGTATAGTGCAGTGCTATATTGTGAAATATGGAAAGAAAAACTAACCAAGCGAAAAGGCACAATAAAGGATCGAATAACCCGACTTGCTAATTATATTGATTCAAATGGCGGTGGACATCATCGTTGATCAGTACCATGCGATCATTCCAAAGCTACAATCACTAATGCGAGCAAAATCTGGAGTTCATCAACCAATTAATCATGATCAACAGACCGGTAGCAGCTTAATCGCAAATCCATCATCCGGCTTTAAATTACCGTCGTTAATAATGTCTACATTCGATGGAGATTTGAAGGACTGGCAATCGTTTTACGACATATTTTCATCCACCGTGTATGAACATGTATCCCTTTCATCGGCACAAAAATTTAAATATTTAAAAGGCTTTCTAAAAGGAAATGCCTATAATGTAGTTAGCCATTTTTGAGTGGAGAGGCCTAAATCACTAGGTAATGAGAGGTCTAAATCACTAGGTATGGAAGCCGAAGCCCGGGATCTGTGGCTTATATTTATGGCAGTGGACCGTCTTGACGAAGAGGCACGTAAGGCGCGGAGATACCGTACCGCTGATGATGACTTCCGAACGTTGCAAGGATTTTTACATTCTTTGCTAAATCGCGTTGATGCATTAACCGAAGTCAGATTAACAATCTCAAAGCCAAACAGCAAACCGCACCAGTCATCAAAAGTTTTACATGTCGAGTCAATATCAACTCCATGCATTCTGTGAAATTTAGAATGCTATCGGCTATATGAATGCGGGCGTTTTAAATTAATGTCACTTTCTGACCGAAGAAAGTTTCTTAAAGACAAACAACGGTACTTCAATTGTTTCGGAGAAAACCATACTGTTTATCAATGCCGATCCCGGAAAACATGTCGTACCTGTAAACGTAAGCACCATACTCTTGTTCATCCTCCTCCTGACGAAAATAAAGTTAACAACCAACCAGCTACAACTGAAGCATCCACCAGCACGGTTTACACTGCCTCTACCGGAGAAAATCATACGTCAGCTGTGGTCAGCCATGCTCGTAGTGCAAATGCCATTTTACCGACTGTGCTAGTCTGTAGATGGTTACAAAAATTGGCATGTCATTCGAGGGCTGTTGGATTCAGGCTCAACTAGGTCGTTCATAAAGGAATCAGTTGTAAATGAGCTCAATCTAAACAAGACGAATGCAAGAGTTCTCGTCACTGGTCTTGGAAGTTCTAAGGCAGGTATATCTAAGTAAAGTACAACCCTCACAATAAGATCAAGAGTAAATCATCTCATTTCACTTGCCTTATCGAAGCCTTAATTGCGAATAAACTCCCCTCAAATTTACTCACAACCCCGGTGAATTTGTCGCTGCCAATCAAAGGTCAGATTATTTTGGCCGAGCCTACATTCCATAAACCGGGTCCAATTGATCTATTGATAGGCAGTGATCACTTCTTTGAAATTATCAAGGATGGCAAATTGCTACTAGATCAACCGACTTTAGTAGCACAATATATATATATTGTATACAAGCTTGTATACAAACTTAGGGCGGATAGTTCATGGGGGACATTCATCGCAATACAAAGCATCTACATCAGAATACAAAGTATAACGAACTGAGCAGCAATAGGTATATATTGACATCACACTAAGGCAGTTCTGGGAGACGGAAACCATTCCAATGCCAACCTTACAGACACCAGAAGAATTAGAATGCATCCAACATTATGCAGACACTACTAAGATAAACGAAAATGGGTGAATAGTAGATACTTTACCCTTCAAAAGAACTCCACCGTTACTAGGTCAATCGTTCAACGTAGCTTTGTACCAATTATATACCGAAGTTAGGAAACCAGCTAATCAGACATTTTATTTGCCTCATAACGCCGTATTTAAACGTGCAAATCCCGCCAAGCTGAGAGTTGTTTTTAATGGGTCCCAGAAAACGAGCACGGGAAGCTCACTGAATGACGAACTACTTGTCGGTCCAACAGTGCAGCAAGGCAACCTGTTTGAGATCTTATTAATTGGAATTTTATTGGAATTTATTTTTGGTTTGATTTGAGGCAACACAATAAATTTAGGTCTCCAAATGTTCATTCTGGGTTCTAAAAACTAAAAAAATGAAAACAATTCTTTACGCGTTTTATGAGTTTTAATTTCTCATTCATCAAACCGGAATCGCGTTTCCTGAGTTTTTATACCTGTAGGTTTTTTTAAACGAATAAAACCCATATGAGAAATTTGTCATCGAACCGAAATTCGGGTGCCGGTCTTCTATTTAACAGGGATTTATTAAAAATAGTGAAAGTGACGAGAGAATTTTAAAGTGTAGTGACGTGGCTCATTTAACTCCTTCGGTTCATTCATTATATTGTGTTTTGGCCCTAAGTGGGCACAAACATTTTTATTGTGCTACTAATCATTTCACAGTCAAAAATTTTAATAACTGGATTGTCGAAAGTGAAACGAGCGATGAGGGGTTGCGGGAATGCTGGGATCTTGGGAGCAATTCTAAGATATCTGGTGTCACCTGTATGAGCCGCCCGCCTGAATAACACTTTGTGAAGGGAGACAGCAGAATAGATCTGCCGACGATCCCAGAAAAAGTATAAGTAAAAATACTAAAAGGTGGTCGTAAAATGGATAACGGTGAGAATCCTGTGTCACGTGAACAGGACGATCAAAATTCCCGTGGATTTGTAAATTTTATTGAAACCATTGCATTTATAGCGATTTTCGCCTGTGTTGAATACTAGCATCTTCATCTGCGAGCTGTTCAATCACTCAGCGTAATCTGAATCCGGCCTCTAAACGACATAAAGGTTGACTATTCTCAATGGCGGTCTCAATCTTTACTTCAATAAGTTCCTCCACTAATGAGAAATTCTTACTCTTTAATGTCGGCCATGGCTGGCTCCAGTTTTAAAACTTTCAATGGATTTTACATTTATTAGCAAATTCTAAAATTGTTGGCACAATTTGCTAATAAATTTGGGAAGGGCATCATTTTTCCGATCAAAAAATTGGTCAACAAACGGTTAATTAATTGAATCTAAGCTAACCCCCCTATTGTAGTCTTTCTTGGCTAAAAAAAAACAAAAGGGGAAAAAAGAACAAAAAATCGAAACACTAAACAAATGTCAAAATAACATTGAATACCTATAGAGTGACCCAAAATTTCCATAAAGAAAATGTTATTTTAAGGACTATGTGTGGGTAAGTGTGTATAAGAAGATACAGTAAAACTTCCATTAGTCGAACTTCTATTAGTAGAATTATTCCATAAACCGATTTTTTTTTGTGGCAGGAGCCACAATTTGTATTGGGAAGGAATTTATATATCTCGAATTTTCTTTAACTCGAACAAATTATTGTGGTAACTAGTGATTCGACTTATAGAAGTTTCACTGTATACTGTGCAGTTAGAATTGTTTGTACAAATTAGGAGCGTTTTTCAACGGTTTCCTGCCTCTTTGTAAGATAAATAACGTGATTGAGGTTACAACATGTGGCTAGTGAATTCTATTGATATTAAAACAGTGTAAAGGGTATGGAAAAATTGGTGATAATAATAAATAATTGTTTGTGATAATACAAAAGTGGTAATGAACAAATTTACCGTACATAAAATTGCGAGGTTTTGCACCAGAATTTTGGAGTATTAGACAACTTTTGAAAGGAGTTTGGGATAGCTAGTGGCATTTTGGCAGATGTTATTGCGAAAGCTGGTAATATACTTTCCAATATAATGACGACCCTGTTTAGTAGGAGAATCGAGGAGTTAAGGATACTTGTTCACATAAATTTAACGACAGACGTATTAAAGTGCAAAAACGTCTACTACTAATGGATCTGAAGGACTTGGATGCGTTGTTTAAAAAATCTTACGCCGATGATCCAAACAGTTTTAGCACTTTCAAGAGCAAGGGGAACACATTCTGTATGCGTGTGCACGATTAATTAAAATTGTAATTTGATGCTGGATGCAATTAAAATTAAGACCTTAACAAAAGGAACTGAAAATCCAATTAGTGATTTATATGACTGTTTGAAGTTTATTGTTTGAAAAAATCTATACCTGCGTTTGCTACTTACCATTTAGATTTTTTCCGCAATATTACTTGAAATTTTAGCTAATGCATCAATTGGCCAAGTACAAAAATATAGTGTATGGACAGTGACTGATAGGACGACCTTAAAAACAGTTACAGCTGACTTTTCTGATTTTCTCGCTGAATTAGCTGATAAACTGCAATATCTTAAGCCGCACTCGTTTATCGCAAAGCAACAATCTCAATTTATTTCGACAAAAAAGCGGGATTAGAAAAATTGAGAAGTACTTGTTATGTTTGATTTCATTGAAAATTATTTCTATCTTGTTCAGGATTAATCTCAAGCATTTCATTTCATTAATCAGCCATGCACCGTTTTTCTTGTTATATATTATTTTAGAGAAAATAACCAATTGAAACATAAAAGTTTAATTTTTGCATGATAATTCGCCTTACTTATACATGACAGATGGTACAAAGCAACATTTTAAAAATCGATTTCAAATCGCTAATTTACTGAACCATAAAGAAGATTTTGGCGGGAGGCAAGGGTAATTCAACTAATCAAGCACTCTGAAACATGAGAGGCGAGTGGACCAACACTAATCAGTTACCCCGAAACGTGAGAGGCAAGGGAACTCACTCTTAGCAACACTTTGAAACGTGGATGCGAGCGAACTGTCGATTCAAGCAGCATATTGGATCCATGTGTTATTGTATTCGCCATTTTCAATGTTAAAGAGTTAACACCATATTTGTAACCCATATTAGAGGCGCCAAAAGTAGGCTTGAACGTCTACAATGTGAGCACAACAACTTGTTTTAGCCGCCATATTGGATGCGCCATGTTTCTTTTCAGAAAAGTATTTACGAACATCAAAAGTAAGCTGGAATGTTTACAATTTCAGCACAACAAGGATTACGTTCGATTACATTTGCATCTCCAACATTAAAAAATTGAAACAAAAAATGTTCCGTGATCTATTTCTATGAAGTGTCTTATTGGGTTCGTAAAAAAAAGGCCACTCGTAAAAAAAAGGTCTAAAATAAATAAATACAGAGATAAATGATGTTACGGAAAAAACGTTACTCCTGTTTCATTAGCGTCTTTCAAAAATACATTTGACGGTATGAACTTAGGCCTATTCCAGCCGAAGAAATATGGTTGTAAACTTGGCATTTCTTATACGATTTTGATGAAATTTTACACAACGGAAATGGGGATTGTCAGATGAATGTTAGAATAGGTGCTGGAATATGGCAATTAGGAAGGTACTGTTATTGGTTGATTTCTTAACCAATTTTGATTAAATTTGACATGCACGACGAAAATGAGATTCAAAAGTGATTTTTAGACGAAGTTCTGGAATATGGTTTATCAGGTTGGAACTTGACCATTTCTTGAATTTGTCACATTCTAGAACATTTTAAGGAACATTTAATAGGATATTATTTTAGAATCCTATTTCCATCGCAAATGTTCAAACTTTCCAAACAACCATTTTAGAATCCCATTTTCTTCGTACAAATCAAAGTCATTTCATCAAATTCGGTAGGGAAGTGGCGAAGTTCCTCCCTAATTGGCCATATTCCAGAATTTCTTCTAAAATACATTCTAGAGTCTCATTTTTGTCGTGCAATCGGTTATGAAATAGCCAAACCCCATCCTGGTTTGCCATATTCCAGAACTTAAAAATCATTTTGTTCTTCAAATTCAGTTAAAAAATGGTCAAGTTTTATTCTGGCTGGCCATATTCCAGAACTTCTTCTCAAAATCTTTTATAATCCCGTTTCCATCGTGCAGGCAGCCTGGAACTTTGCCACATTCCTAGGAAATAGAGTGAGATGAACGTAATATTTACACCTAAGGCGGGAAAAAGCTCTCATTGCCATCCCAAAGACCTTAGGCCAATAAGCTTACTAGAAAGACAAATAGAAGCTCACATTAGAGGCTCTATTAAGCCGGCTAGATGGTCGAAATCTCAACATGCGTACTGTAAAGGGAGATCGGTATAAATCCCTTTAATTTAAGGAATGCTTGTTGGTAACCTTTCTGGATGTAGAAGGTGCCTTTAGCAACGTTAAACCGGTGGCAATGACTCGGACTTTGTCGAGTCTGAGTTTATCGCTCGTTGGCTGGATAGATCAGATGCTGAGATGCAGGATCGTGAGGGCTAAGCTGGGCGAATCACCCACTAGCAGATTTGTAGGTGTGGGTACATCACAAGGTGGAGTCTTGTCACTGGTGGTTGCGTATGCGGATGACGTTGCTATTGGCAGCATGCAAGAGAGCCCATGCAAAGAGCGCTTGGTCTTCTTTCAAATTGGGCCAATAGTTGTGGACTAAATGTCAACTTACGTCAAACTGAGGTGGTCCTCTTCTCTAGGAAATACAACCTTCCTCAGATTGATTCTCTAACTCTAAATGGTAGCTTGACGTTTAATGATAAAGCGAAATATCTAGTACTATTGGAAAAAGATAAGTTCTTGAACCCTATATCGCATACTGGCTCTTTAATTCAGTGATAAAGTCCATACTTTTATATGGAATTGTTGTTTGGTGGGCAGCCTTAAACAGTATGGCTAACCAAAAGTTGCTGATGAAAATTCAGAGAACTTCCACCTATTGTATTAGTGGTGCACTCAGGAGTACACCCACTCAGGCATTGGAGATTCTTTTTCATCTCATACCCCTAGATATCCTGGGCACTCAAATGGTCACGAGCACTGCCATAAGGCTCAAATCTATTTGTATGTGGACCTGTAGTAATATAGGACACTCATCTATTTTCTGTAACAGAGATATCCGTGATACCGCCGATTACATGATTCCGTTACCATCTTTTGAGCAAAGGTTTCGTACTGATATTCACTCCAGAGAGGACTGGCTGAGTGAAGATATGTTGAACTCTGAAGTTTTGAAATTCTTCACGGATGGTTCAAAAATGAATGGTAGGGTTCATCATCCACTTAACGTGGGTGCCAGGGCACTTCAGTGTTGCGGGGAATGAAAAGGCAGATGAACTCGCTCGGCAGGGTACAAATTGAATCACTTTACCAAGTAAAATAAATGTTGAAATTCCGCTCGTTACATGCAAACTCTTGCTTTGGGAAGAAGCTAGGAGGGCAGCGAACTATATGTAGATAGTCCAATGGTACCTCCTTCTGTTATAACTAGGCAAATTTGGCCAAGACTGGATCAAGACAGCTATTAACACTTCAGTTAGTTAGCGTTTAACAGATAGACATTTTTGGAGCTCCTCTCCTCAGTAACCCGGCGGATCTTAATGGGATGGACGTCAGGTGTATTTAACGCTTCATTGTATGCTCTGGATGGTTCAGTGGGTAGAGCCGAGAAAATTGTATGTGGTATGGCTACGGACCATTTTTGTGTCAATGCCAGTCCCTTAGGACAGCCACCCTAACCTAACCTTCCTCGTGCATGACAAAGTTCCATCCTATTTAATTTACCATATTCCAGAACATCTTCTAAAAATCATTTTAGAATCTCATTTTCGTCGTGTATGCCGAGTTTCATCAAAATAGTCAAATCCCATCCTGGGCCTGAATTCCGGTTCGGTGACAAATGATAATGAGAAATGATTTGATTTTTTATTTCAACTAGTCGGTTGCATTTTTATTTAGAGTAGGCGAAATAAAACATAAAGTCATTTCTCATTCTCATTTGTCATTGATCCGGAATTCGGGCCCTGGTTTGACTTATTCTGGAACTTCACCTAAAAATCATTTTGTTCATCAAATTCAGTTAAGACATGGTCAAGTTCTATCCTGGCTGGCCATATTCCAGAACTTCTTCAAGAAATCGTTTTATAATCCCATTTCCATTTTGTGAATTTGATGTAAAATTAATTAATATGATATGAAATATTGAATTTGATTTGAAATTTTTTGAATTTGGTGTAAAAACTGTTGAGTTTGATTCGAAAATGATATACACAATTTTTTGTTCGATTTGCAAGATTGCTTGATTGGAGATCTAGGGCCTTTTGATAAACAAAACGAATAAATATCTGAAAATAATAAAAAATGTCCAATCTATCTTTTGCGACACAGTTTTTTAAAATCGGTCCACCCAGCTGCGGTTCAGGCCTTTTAACGTTGAATAAAGCAAAAAAAGTTATTCACGGTATTTTCGGGAATGGAAACCCCGCGAATGTCGAGGGACGACTGTATATTGTTTCAAGTAAACACAAAGGGCGTGACATGTTTCCTCACTATAATGCTAATGATTAGAGGTGATGTAAAGTTAGTGAACTTCATTGCTTCAAATGTTGCCCCCGTTGCCAGATAACGCAGGGTTTTTGCTAGCCTCTCATGGGGAGAGATGGCATCTCTCATTATTGTTTTTTCTGCTTGTATTAATGGTGAAATCATATTAACAAAATTAAAACATGTTGGTAGTCACGTGGCTCGGATCTTAATTCGCTTAGTAAATAATTTTATGCCCATGTATCAGTTTTGTGCCAACGAGTCTTTTGAACCACTCTTATGCCCATCTTCTTTGCTTTTTATTTTTTTTTCAGACCGTGAATAACGCAATCCCTACACTAATGCTAAATCAGATTTTTTGATTTGCGACATATCAACTGATCCCGGTGATTCAGAAAATTAAAAATCAAGATGGTGATAAATATTTTTTTTTTTCAATAAACGACTTTGCAATTGAAATAATTGAAAATAACTGAGATAGAATCAAATATTGCACTGCCTTTGGACAAAAGATTTTTGCATAATACTTGCATAATATTGACCGTGTAAGGGGCCCATTAGACTCAAAAACAAACATCTTTGCGCTTAAAATACATTTCAACGTTCCTATGCTTCTGCAATTGTAAAATCGAGGAAGTATCATTCTAAAAAATTAATTAGGAATAATAACGGGAGCATTAATGGAGATTCTTTTCAAACGCAAAATACAAAGGATGAATAATTTCAAGGAAAAATGTGTGTTCCTAGAAAACCAAGTTGACCTGACAATAATCTAAATAAAGTGTTTTAATAAAATGTTCATGTAATATGGGTCCAAGTCTTGATTGACTTGGATTATTTTGAGTCAATTTAGGTAAGTTAGATAAGTTATGCAAGTTTTTAAGAACTGCAACTAAAAAGTTTATTTTAATTATCAAAAAAATTAAGAAAATATAAAAGCCAAATAAATTATGTTAATTTTTTACTTACTTGAAATAGTAATATCATACTCTGTCCAAATGTTTTAAAGTTATAAACATCGTCTAGACCACTTTTGTCTTGGACATGCATGAAGAATGACATACCGAATATGGCAAAGATAAACATTACCAAAAATAGTAGCAAGCAAATATTAAATAAGGCAGGTAATGACATTGCCAATGCGAATAATAATGTTCTTATGCCTTTTGCACCTTTTACTAAACGTAGCACACGACCGACTTTAGCTACACGCACCACACGAAGCAGTGTTGGAGAAACAAAATATTTTTCAATTAAATCACTCAATACAAGACCTAAAAATAAATAATTTTGTATTAGTAAAAAAATTAAAGAATGTTATTAGAATTTATTAAAAAATTAGCTATATATTACCTAAGATGGATAAAATAACTACAACAAAATCGAATAAATTCCACGGTTCGATAAAATAATGGTATCGTAAAGCAAATATTTTCATCAAACATTCACTACTAAAAATTGATATAAAAATCATATTTAAATAATCTAAAACATTTTTAAAATCATCGGATTGTTGATAATGATCTAATGTCATAGTCAACATATTAAACCCGATGAACAACATAATAATCATATCGAATTTTTTGTTTGTGCATATTTCGAATACAATTGCTTGTGGTCGCCACTAAAAAAAAAAAAAGAAAAGAAAATCACATATTAAATCCAACCCAATGTAATATTTTGATGAATGATATTTACGCGTGGTCGTGGAATAGCTTTTAACGGTTTTTTCGAGCCCATTTTTTTCATTGCATTATAGTATTTCTTTTGATCCTCTGTCATGAACATTTCTAGTGAGCCACCGGCTCTCTTTTTTTGTTCATTGAAATTATCAATGATAACACCAATGAATAGATTAAGTGTAAAAAATGATCCAAAAATAATGAAAAATACAAAATATAAATACATATAAATATTCGTTTCTCGAATGGGCTGTTTTCCAATCTACAAAAAAAAAAAAAAAAAAACGAAAAACAACAAAAAAATGTTTTTGTTTATAACAAATTTTTAATTAAAATTTAATCAGAAATTATTTCTCTTGTAAAATATACTTCTCGTGAATCAATCGCATCGTTCATAATTTGTATCCAACCTTTAAATGTTGCTACCTGGAAGAGACATAAATAAGCTTTTCCAACATGATCGAAATTCATTCTTGAATTTTCCCATGTCAAATTTTCCGCTTTGCATGCGTTTACGTCAGGTATTATTTCGAAATTAAGCGATGTTTTATTTTCATCGATACACTGTAATTAAAAGAAGAAAAAATAATAATTAGTAAACAGTTAATTTTGAGATTTAATTTAAAAAAGATGGAAAACCCATTACAGGATGTAATCACATTAACGGCATCTCAACAATAGTTGTATTGCTTTCACCAAAAATAAAAAAATTACAACAACAATCTTACTAGATAGACCAAAAAATGGTTTAGCTAACCCAAAAAAAAATTAGTGGTTAAACAAATCTTAACCAAATTTTTAGTTTCAATACCTACCACAAGAGTCGAATTGACAAGAAAATACACGAACAAAAATTAGACCAAAATTTGGTTAATTTTGCTGTTGCTTTGACCAGTCGTTAACCAAATAAAATACCTAACCCATTTTGGTTGAAAGTAATACACTTAATGCCGTACAAACAAAACCATTTTCATTCATTCATTTCATAAGCAAAATAAAATTTTGAAAGTATCTAGTATTCTATGACTTTTATTTTTTTAGTTTTTTACGTGAATGTGTTACGAAGCGAATCTTTACGCGTCTACTCGTATAACGTTGGAATCCGATCACCTTTGCTTATTTGATCAAGTTTTATTAGTCTGTCTTTGTTTCATGAAAATCGGATGAGCAGTTTTCGAATTACTATTTGTTAACAGATAACAACAGTGAGAATATAAGGCATCTCTTTCGCTCTAGCACTTTGCTTGAGTTGAGATGCCTAAAATCATACAGTTTTAACGTCACATATTGATCTTGTTCGATTGATATAAATCGGCACAAAACGGCGGCAACACTGATTAAAACTGAGCAAGCAAGAAAAAGCAAAATTTGGTGGTTTACCATAATGGCCGTAATGGTTGGTTGCTAGGCTTCACTTTCATTTGGATAAAAAGTTGGTTTCATTTGTTATTGTTATAATCACACAATGTCACTTAACAAGGACGTACGTCGAAAACATTTTTTCACGATACATCTAAAAATCAATCAATTAAATTCAATTAATGAGAAAAATTGGGTCCGGCAACCGGCAGGAAATCAACATTGAATGACCCACCCAGTATAATATTCAAACGAGATTCATTCATATATCCTCTGCTTGATGGATAACTGTCAATTAGAAATTTATCCTAAACTATAAAAATAGAATAGAGATCTGCTCGTTAGGGTCAATATGAATGCTGGTCAATTTAATGAGTTTCTTGCGGCAAAAGCCAAGCAACAGCGAGCATTAATCGAATTTCTTTTCTCAAAAAAGAATAAAAATACTACAGTGGAAAACGAAGATGGTGGTTCGAATTATTCATTCCAAAATTTCGATGGCAATAAAAGAATCTTTTCTAAGAAAAGAACTACTTTTTTCACGTAGAGAACAAATCGGGAAAGAATTAAATATTCTGGAACAGGAGGGCATAATTACGAAAGTAGTTACCTCCGACCGGGGCTCACGGTTAATTAAGTTAGATTATGCGTCGGTTATACAGTTAGCGTAAACAAACGACTTGAAGATGCTCCCTACCCAATTTAAGAAATCCAAAGTACTTTTATACATTCGATTTATTCAAAGTATATCATCATGTTCAAATGGATGAAGAGAGTACAAAAACTCAAACGATAACCACTCACAAGAAGGGTATATACGATACATTGAAGCAAACTCTACTCGAAAGACTTATTCGTCACATACAAGCATTGGCCGGACCAAATTTTACCCCAAAAGTCATTAAAACACTCTGGATCAGACGAATGGCAGAGGTCATTAAGGTCGCTCTGTTGGCGCACCCGGATTCATTGCAAAATAACGACCTAGCGAAGACCGCAGACAAGCTACATGATGTATTGTCCAGCGAACCGCACATAGCGTCATGACAGCAATTGAGGAACGCTTTGCTAAGCTCGAGGCACATCTCTTTAGACTTGGCAATGCTAACCGTAGCCGCTCTAGAAATAGGCGATCTGCATCGTGTAGTCGATACCGGAGAAACTCCGGAAGCAGTTCATCACCGAAACGACAGTCGGGTACATGCTGGTACCACCGTAAATTTGGCACAAACGCCCACTTCAAACCCAAATTTGTAATTCTTACGGTTGCAGCGGCACATCCAAAGACTAAATTATCACAAAGCCGCTTATTCATACAAGATACGACAAACAACCTGACTTTCCTTATAGACATTGGCGCTGACCTGTCGATTATTACAGTGCGTACTTTTGCACAATCGATTTTTGTCAACCGCAAATTTCCAGATCTAGTCTTATCGGCTGACAATGGCACGATTATCAATACTTACAGCAGTAAGTTGTTACAAGTAAATCTTGGACTTAAACGAACATTCACTCATGTTTTCATTCTAGATGCGGACTCTGAAGCGCAAGAAACTGCTGGATCCAGCAACACAGCTTTCAATCAATGCGTCTATGGTAACCATTAAAACACAACGTGGTACATCACATTGTCACGAATGGCCATATGGCCGTTTCTAAACCACGTAGACTAGATACCGTGCGGTACAAAGCCGCATTCGCTGAATTTCAACACATGGTTGAATTAGGGATATGCCGCCCATTGGCATCCCCAGTATCTTGTCCCCTCCACATGGTGAGAAAAAAATACCAATATTGGAGACCATTTGGGAATTATCGCAGGTTAAACGCGGTCACAACACGAGATCGTTACCCGATTCCTCACATTCAAAATTTCTCCATGCGTTTGCATGGCTGCAAAATATTCTCAAAGATCGACCTTGTCAGAGCCTATCATTTGATTCCCGTCGCTACTGAAGACGTTTATAAAACAGCAATCACAACACCATTTGGTCTATTCGAATTTGCCATTTGGACTCAGAAATGCTGCTCAAACCTTTCACCGATTTATCAACGAGATTGTCAGAGATCCAGACTTTGTTTTCGTCTACATCGACGACATACTTGTGGCATCACAAACTGAGGAACAGCAAAAACTCCATTTAGAACAACTTTTCCAAAAACTATCAGAGTTTGATGTTAGCATCAAGAGCTCGAAATGCATTTTCGGCGCAAGCACAAATAACTCCTAATGGTATTCTGCCTTCTCAAGAAAGAATTAATGCCATTACGCAGTTCCCAGCTTCCCAATCAATCAAGCAAATATACAGCAATTTATTGGCATGGTAAACTATTATTACCGATTCATACCAAAAATTGCTCATATCCTCACTCCGATTCACTCACACTTGGCTTCACTACTCAAATGCCCAAGACACCCAAAAAGTTCTCTTGGCTTGAAAAATGCCAGAATGCATTTTCTCAGTTAAAAAGTAAACTGTTAAGAATAACCTTGCTTGCACATCCTATGAACAATACAAAGTTCAGCATCACAACTGATGCATCAAACACTGCTATTGGTGCAGTTGTGCAGCAGTATAATGAAGGGTGTTGGAAGCCACTGTGATTTTTCTCGAAGAAATTGTCGGATGCCGAAAAGAAATACTAAGCATTCGACAGAGAATTACTCGCAATATATCTAGCAATTAAACCCACTTTGACTACTCCAAGATCATTCAGACTCAGAAAACAGACATGGAACTTCAGAATTTAATTTCTGGTTCCCCTTGTCACACTCGTTGCAACGAAAAACTTGACTTTTTCAAACTGCCTGGCTTGGAGATATACTGCGAAACATCAACAGGAAACAATCGTCCTTACATTGCATAGCCACTACGCCGAACCATCTTCGACGCCCTGCATTACATTTCGCATCCAAGTATCCGTGCTACCCGTAAATTAATCACATCTCGTTACTTTTGGTCCAGTATTAATCAGGACGTAACCCGGTGGGCGCAATCTTGTTTAGCGTGCCAAAAGACGAAAGTTCAGCGACATACCAAATCACCATACGGACAATTCGTCATTCCTCCAGGTCGTTTCGAACATATCGATTTAGATATCGTAGGACCACTTCCTCCATCTAACGGATATACCTATCTCTTAACCTGTGTCGATCTCTTAACCTGTGTCGAGAGACATCACTGCAGCGACCATTGCCAAAATGTTCTTCGAGAACTATGTCTCTAGATTTGGAGTGTCGGTTAATATCACGACCGATCAAGGTAACAATTCGAGTCTGAACTTTTCATTGAGTTAACGAAACTCCTTGATTCATCCACAATCTAATGGCATGGTCGAACTCTTCTACAGGCAACTTAAAGCAGCTCTGTCTGCCAGAGGGAAAACAATGCATTAGAGTTCGGAAATATCAATTGTTTGACTTGGAATCCGATCAACAGTGAAAGAGGACCTGAAATGCTCACCAGCTGAAATGGTTTACGGACAAACCATCAATCTACCGGCTGAGCTTTTCGTCGAAAATCCCCTTCCACCCATTCCAACTACCGACACAGTAATTGACCAACTGCGATCAACCATGCCAAACCTCATTCCCACAAATACACGATAATCCAAACAAGACCACATTTTTGTCCCGAAATCTCTGGACAACTGTCAGTTTGTTTTTGTCAGAGTAGAAAAGGTACGCACAGGTTTATCTCTTCCTTATGATGGGCCATACAAGGTCATACGACAATTCTGCAAACACTTCGTCGTATCCAACGGATCAGACATCCAGTTCATGAACAAACAAAACAGAACGTATAGCCTTATTCATACTTTCTCGGGAGGAAGGTACTGTAGCGGCTGATTACAATATTTATCAATATTCCAAAATCCTGAAAGAACTACATCATACACATCTACACATTTGCAAGATGGAAAACCTTGTTCGACAATATGTCTAGGCGAGAAACATCGACGTCGATATTTCATCATTCGCCAAAAGTTGCGATTCGTGTATAAAAAATCAAAATGAGATCCCCAAAGTAATTATTTCGGACAATGCTACACCACTTTCAAAAGCGAAGAATTTATAAATTTTTTTACGGAACGGGGAACATATAAAAATTCATAACACCCGGCAATCCAGGTACAAATGGACAATCAAAACAATATGTTCAAACGTTCAAGAATAAATTAAAATCAAAGGAAGGTGAAAGTGGTTCCAGTTACGATAAGATTCGCGGGATCCTATTAAGTTATCGTGCCACATATTTGAACAATAACAGAAATCCAGCAGAGAATTTGTTCCAGCGGAAACTAAGAATCAAACAAAGCCAACTTTCAATTTGCCAATTCAACATCTAGTTCAACAAGACAGTTTTAATTCCACGACAGAAGAGCACAAAGAGTTCAAAGATAGAGGAACCCAATGGTGATAACACTCCGGAGCAAGGAGTTAATCTTAATCCTAGCACAAAAAATGTTCTCTGCTGCAATATATTATCCATTCCTCGATAACTACGGACAATCTTAAATTGATTGAGCACACAAAATTTTCAAAAAATAGTTATGCGGTAAGCGAGCGTGGAAAGTTCAAACCACAATCCTTTGAATCTGGGCTTGGATTCACGGCTCAGAAATACTGCAAGCTTTGTTTACCGAAAGTCCCTGAATTTATTGCTAAACCCATAAAAACATCAATATATTGTCTGGCCCGACCTCGCTTCGTGCCATTACGCAAAGTACACAAAGATACCACATTGAGGCCGATTGAAGATTTTTGGGCTAATTTAAAGCATATGCCAATAATTATAGGCCCAAAACTATTAAACATTAGAAGGACAAGATAAAATCTGAGCTGAAGAAAATACCAATATAGGCTTTGCTGACCCATTTTAAATAACTTTAAACACAATGACGGTGTGGCCACCACAAGACTTTGTTTCACGACCGGAGCTGGCTCGGGAATAACTCTTAAATAGTTTCAAAAGTTTAAGTAAATTTGTCGCTTTAAATAATTTAAGGAATTTGAAGTTGCTTAATTATCTTAAGAATATCGAAATTTAAAAAATTAAAATGTGTATTTGTGAAAAAATTACTATAAAATTACGATTTTATAGAATACCCAAAGGATATTCCTATTCATGTTTCAAGTTTTTGGTGGACACTGAAACTGATGTTTCAATTGAAATTGGCAAACATCCCTAAAGCCTTTACAACTATTAGACTATTTGCGGCAAAGGGAAGACGAATTCAGCCTATGGTACTAAAATTCCAAATTTAGATATTGGGTTACCTATAGAGTTTTCAAATGGCAGTTCATCATGGCAGTTCATGGCAGAGGACTTGCGGTCCGTTAACCTCGTTATATTCAGTCGCTGCTATTTTAGTTACAAAGAATTTAGCATTATCGCAATTGGACAGGCCGCAAATAGATCCCCAAATCCAATGTATATTGTCTATCATTGAATCTGTATATCTCATTATTGAATTCAAAATTACACATCGTTTGGAAACAAACGGAACCCCTGTTTCATGTAAGACGAGACGTTTGCCGCCGGATAAATTTGAAATTGCAAAGTTAAAGTTTAAATATCTTTGCAAAAAGCAAAGAAAATGGACAAATACCATCTTTACAATATATTTAAATATCTCATGGCTCAACGCATTTGTCGACCAAGTAACAGTCCAAGGTCGAGCCCTTTGCACATGGGTTTAAAGGAAAATGGTGATTGGATTAAGGAAGTTTAAACTTCAACTTGAAGGTGGTAACATTTTTTCAACTTTAGATTTAGTCCAAGCTTATAATCAAACTCCAAACCTCTTTGGTTTATCCGAGTTTACTAAAATGACTTTCGACCTCAGGAATGCTGCACAAACTTTTATAAGTTTAAGCATTCTATATTATTGGGGTTAAATTTTAGCTTCGTCTAGACGATATTTGAATTATGTCTAAATCTTATAAAGAACGTCTAGAACATCTAGAGATAGTATTTAAAAAATTATCAGATAATGGTTTAGTCATCAATCCTAACAAATGTGTTCACACGAAATCCGATTTCTTCGATATAGAGTAATGCACAAAGCATTTTACCCGTTCAAGACAGAGTCAAAGTAATTAACAATTTTGAACGATATTTAATAGTCAATAATCTCAAGCGTTTACCTGATTCACAGCCCATAAATCACTCATCTATGCATTAATCAGAAACCGGAAAAAGCATATCTAACTCAATTCCGTCATTTGGATTTTATAGGACCATTATCTCGCATTAATCTATAGATTATGCTCAAATTGCAGATGCTCATCGCACAAAAAAGTATTTCATGACAATGCGTTATACAAATTCAAACAATTCCCACTAAATTTTAATTCTAATAAAATGATTTATTGCGACACTTTTTCAACTATGCCAAGACCTTTTATAGCAATTGAGTTTCAGAAAAGATTTTTTTTTGAAACTATTCATAATTTATAATAAACAAAGTTTCTTCTAAATTATTAACTAAAAATATCATTTAGCCTTCCATTGCTGACGATTCAAGAACTGTAGCTCGAACGCGTGACATTAATTCATATGTACACAAGATGGGCTGAAGCGGTTCCTGTAAGAAAAATAACTGTGGGCATCTTTGCATTTACATGTACTGTGTTCTCATGGATCTCACCTTTCGGTATGCCAAACATTATTGTTAATGATCAGGGGTCTTAATTTGAATCAAATTTATTTTCTGAGTTATCTTTCTTACTTAGCTCTCATCGAATCAGGATAACCAGTTACAATCAAAAATCTATCGGCCATTTTGCCAACTGTACTGTTGGGATTATGTTCGTTACTTAGCGAGGTGTTAAAAACCATTTCGGCCGAAATTGTGTTTGGATATCCGTTGCGCCTTCATGGACATTGACAACTGCGACCCCAGCAGCTAAATATTCTGTCGTAAAAATGTTCATAAGCAAAGACTTAACTTGTTCACATATAATTATGCGTATCGACGCATTAAGGAAGGCACTCCAAGCACCTTACACCGGACCATTTCAGGTAACTAGTCGAAAAAATACAGTAGTTTCTGTTGACCCACTCAAACCGTGTTATTCGGAAAGCAATGATAGCAACGAGCCAAGCCTTTTGGACGGCCGAATACTCATGATGACAACATTGTTGTTATGTTAACAATATCCAAGTCTAAATTAACTGTTTCGACTGCTCCATCTAAAGTTAAAGTTACTTTCGATCCAGTACCTAAACTGTATCATAGCCTAGTGGTTAACAGGGCGGGTAGGCAAACAAAAATCCCAGTCTTGCGTGGCAAAAAGTCTTATGAGAGTATTGTGGTGATATGGCATAAGAACACAGCCTTGCTAGCATAATAGTCCACTGAACACTACAAAATAGATTTTGCTTTAAACCGGCTAATTTTTTTAATCTGAAACTATCAAACACATTGCTCGACTTTAATGCACTTATTAAGACACATTTCAAATGACAATACGCAACATTTCAGCATTTCTGATTCACTCAATCATACTCTCAAATTTTGTTGGTTCTTGTTTGTAAACTTTGTCTTTGAGATAGCCCGACAAAAAGAAATCGGGAGAAGTTAGATTTGGAAATGTGGCAGGACAATTTACCGGACCAGCGACCATTGAAACCACAATGAAGTACTTCATGTGTTACTACCGAATAGTGTGCTGAACAACTATCATGTTGAAACTAAATGCTCTGTCGCAGTTCTAAGCTCAAGTCTTCAGGTAATGTTGGCACTTTATTTTCCAAAATGTCTCGATACATTTGACTATTCAAGTTGCCTTCAATAATATGGGAACCGGTGAGTTTGTTGTCAATTATTCCACACCACACATTGACAGTTCAAGGACGCTGATGTTCAACTTGGTAAAGTCAATGTGGATTTTTAACTCTCGACTCATCGGAGAACAATACGTAACGAAAAAAAAAGGATTTTGTTGTATTTGTTGTGCGTGCCCACTGACAAAAAGTTATCCGATAATCGCGAGCTATTTTTCATGTACTAATATGAGGATTATGAGCCACTGCAGCCAATAAAGGAATTTCATTATTTTTGCTCGACATATCCAATTTTTCGGTTGAAAACTTCTATCAGTAATAAATTGTTTGTCAGTACGGTTAAATGAAGCACGTGACGACTTCTTTCCGGAAAACTTTGAGGGTAGAAAGTGACAATATTATGAAGACTCCTACCAGCTCCTCCATAAACCAGAACCATTTCAATTTTCTCTTGTGCAACTCCATTCTGAAGTAGTGTTAGGAGCCTAACGGAAACAGGTCTAATTATTTTCGAAATATTCTTTTTTTTTCTTTTGTAAGTATTGAAGCAGTTTCTTGCCAGGTAATTGAAAATTTGAGAAATACAATTTGTTTTAAGAAGATATAGATTCTCAGTAGGAGAAATCGAAACAAATTGAATTTCGTCGATTACAGCGCCATGAATCATAAATCGAAAAAAATCTTTAAGACAAATCCTCCGTACTTTTAAAAATAGAGGTTCCTATTTAAGATTTCAAAGTTATTGGAATTGCATGCTTTCTGAAATGCATTCGAAAAGGCTTACGAATATGTGTATACATATATGCGATCTAAATACCTAATTGGCACAATTATAATGTCATTGTTTTGTTCCAAACGTAAAGTAAGGCTTAACATATTTGTTGTTTACTCGTGGACTAATATCACCAAAAAAATTGTATATAATAAAACACAATATTTCGGTTTGGTCACTTTCTTTAACGTGATATTTATTTTATTTGTAAATAAAATTACGATCGTTTCGGATGTTACTCCTTTATCAAACTTCTAACACACATTAACTAAAATTATTCTAAAAAACTGCTTTTATACCCTATTTTTTGTGCCTACGTGCCTTTTGAATGTTCTTTCCCCCTTATTTTGTTTTTCTTCTTAAAGGGGTGGTACCGCCCTTCTTTTTAGTATATACCATCTGGTGTGTGCTTTATGATAAAAACAGATAAGAATTTGTTGACCATCTGGTTTTTGTGGGTGTGTATGCGCAAAATGATATTAATTACGGATTTACCATGAGGTCGTAAATTTTGTTGGGGCCAATTTTCTCGTTTAGTAAAAATGGATTATATCCTTGGAAATATACAAGGAACGATATAATCCATTTTATTTGGTAAAATATTTACTATTTGAAGTGTTCAGTGAATACAAAATAAAGGTTTATAAATGAAACGACTCCTTGATGGTACTGATGTAATGGTTAGCTGGCATTGCAATTTTAGCTAACCGTATGTCAAAGATCCAAGAAATGTTGTCACCATCTAATTGTTTTCATGTTTCTGGTAAGCAAAATCCGGCCGCTTTGATTTCCCGTGGTGTTAGGTTCGAATCAATTGTAAAGGAATCACCAGAATGGCCTAAAGCGACCATTACACAAATTAAGCTTGATTCATCAATATTAGAAGAACGAAGAATTGTCACGCACACAATTAGTTAAAACATTGCTAACATCATATGTGAATTACTGGAAAGTGTCTAATCTTACTTCAAATTAAGAAAGATCATTGTTTTTATACATCGTCTCATAAAGAGTACTGTAATTGTAGATGAATTATATAACTGGCGAAAAATGTTATCATTAGAAACATTCAAAATCAGTCACAATTGAAACAAATTACAATTGTTAGTCTTGGATTGTTTCATAGATGCAAATGGAATTTTACGTATCGGCGAGCGATTAAAGTATTCCATTCTAAATTTCACAACCAAACATCCGATAATTTTAACAGCAAAACAAAGCATCAGTTATGTAATTATTCATGCACATCATCATTCATATTCTCATGGTGGCTTAAACTTAATATTGAATAGTATCCGTCGAGGGTATTTGATTATTGATGCGAAGGAGTTATAAAAATGCACAGGAACAGAAAGCCGACTTTTTTGAGACTTCTTTTTTAAAACTTTTGCATATACAATTCAAGGAAGTAACAATCGTCTTATCACAAATTGAATCCATTTTAAACTCCAGGCTACTATGCACCGTCATGGACGATATATCAGAAACTCAACCGATGACACCTGGTTATTTTGTGATTTTTGGTAAGCTTCAATGGCAATTAATAAATGATATCGATAAAGATAAAATGATCAGAGCAAGTTTTGTTTATGGATGCAAAATGTCATTTTCCTACAAAAAGGGTGAAAGTAGACATTTTCCTCTGTTTTCTATGCCCAAAACGTTTGTTTTCTGTATTGTTGACTATATATTCGTGCATGTCTCCATTTGTCTCCCTGACCAACTGATTTTCCGCATTATAATTTTTAGACTTAATGCAAACAATAATTAGACAGGTTTTTTCCTTATATTAAAATGAACCCTTGTGTTTATTGCCAAACCAGAACTATTTTCTTCTATAATTGGTAATCATAAAGGGGCCATACATAAGGATAGCTATATATAAATTCTCTTGTTTGTAATGAAAATATTTGTTGTCTCCTTTATTTTATTGTTGCTTTAATCCATTTTACAAACAAGATGGTTACGGCAAACAACCCTAGTAGTAAAACTCGGAAAGGTTGAAATTTATAAAAAACCTGACATTATAGTTAGATTTAACACACGTAAATACTCGAGCATTTGTCTCAAGATTCACCTCACGTCCAGGCATTGAATAGGGGAGTACAGCACATAAACGAGCTTTATTTTTTCATTATTTCGACTTTGATATGAATAATTTTAAGTTTTTCGGTCAAATTTAGTAACGACTAGCGCGTTTTAACAATTATTTTAAAATCTCGAGAATTCTCGAAATAGGAAGTTCCGATCGGAATCTCTAATTAAAGAATACAAAAGTTCAAAGTTTCTGTGCAGTTTAGCTTGTAAATAAATATTGGCTTGTATAAAAAATTCGAGAGAACATAACATTTAAAAAACCTGCTAGCTGAAAAATCGCCAATTGAATTATTTCACGAGTTTTTTGATGAATCCGTATACAACTTGATACTACAACAAAGTAACATATACATATGCTAGCCAAAAGAATGTTAGCAACTTCAGCTTGACTCTTCCATATTTAAAACGCTTTTTGGGAATTCTATTATTTTCTGGACATCATCCTGTTCCTCAAGAACACCTATATTGGTCAGTATCTTTGAATTATGATTTTAAAATTATAAGAAATGCAATGCCTCGAAGTATGTTTTTTAAAATCAAATCAAACTTGCATTTAGCAGATAATAATAAAATTGATACTTCAGATAAATTTTACAAAGTGAGAACATATATGAGCATGATATCCAGTAACTGTTCAAAATTTGGAATTTTTGCGCATAATTTATCGATAGACGAATCAATGTGGCCATATCACGGGCGTCATAGCTGTAAAATGTTCATTCGTGCTAAACCCATTAGATTTGGTTACAAGATTTGGTGCATGACCTCTGCAAATGGGTTTTTATATAAATTTTTTCCATATGGCGGTAAATCCGAAACTTTCAATCCAGAAAGAGGACTAGGAGAAAATGTAGTACGTAATCTTTTGGAAATTGTCGAAAAGCCGGAGAACCATCGCGAACATTTTGATAATTTTTTCAGCTCGCATAAACTGATGGCGAGTTTGAACAATGATGGCTATTTTGCCATGGGCACTGTCCGCGATAACCGAACTGGAAAATGCCCATTGCTGGGTTTGAAAGAATTCAAAAAAAAGGAGAGAGGATTTTACCAAGGAGCTTTTGATGATTATAATCAATGTATTGGACTAAGATGGAACGATAATTCTGTTATAACATTTCTTTCAAACTGCGATACGATCGAACCCATTGCCCATGCTAAAAGGTTTTCGCAGAAACAAAAACGCTATATTCAAATACCTTGCCCTGAAATTGTTAAAGCTTACAATAAAGGAATGGGTGGAGTCGATTTATTCGACAGATTTATTTCCGAATATCGCATCAAAATTAAAGGGAAGAAATGGTGGTGGCCTTTATTTGTGAATTGTTTAGATGCTGCAGTTTCCAATGCCTAGTGCTATAAGCTGGTAGCTAAAAACCTATGCCGCTATTGGTATTTCGCCGAGAGGTAACTTTGGCCTTAATATCAACTTACTGGACGTATGACGGGAACGCCATTAGATGCAACTCTTAGACTATCGAATCAGCGTGATGACATAATAAAGATAGCGAACAGTAAGCAAAAGCGCTGCCGGGTCTGCAAAAAATTTCTACGTTTAAATGTTCCCGAGGCTCAAGTCATGGTATTGATATTCCACTGCATTTGAAAAGTTTACCGCAGTTTCACAGCAAAAAATAATAAGCTGTATTTACATGAATTCTGAAATTACTGTTGTTCCATTTATGGAACATTCCATATCTCCGAAAATAGCAGCCAGATTTGGATGAAATCTGGAAATTATGTTTAGTGAATCAAAATATCTTAGAGTTTTAAAAATCGTATAAACAGCTCCACTGATTTTATGGGCGGTATGAAACGGGTTAAGAATGATCCTTTTTAGAATGTATGTTTGAATAGTAGCCTTAGACAGACGTGTCGCGTTTTTTTTTTGTGTTTTTTTTTCATCAGAGGAAAAAAAAATTAAAATAAATCGGATTTTGGGGCATAAATTGGGGCTCATCGGTTAAGTATTGTTCCTTTGTTTACGTTAACTTGGATTTTATTACTTTGGTTGGTGTTTTATTTCTTTTCGTTTTAGATTTCCAGTAATCCGGTTCGTTTTGGATGAAGCGTTCCTTATCTTTATTTGTAAGTATTGCACATCAATCACATCCCGTCGTGTTTACACTTGAGTGTAATGTCTTTTAACAACCCCAATGTAGTTTTAAAATCTATGTTAGTCGATAGGTCTTTGTTAAATGTAGCTAGTTTCAATGTGCAAAGTTTAGTCCCAAACATTGACGAGATTCGTCACATTTTTAATGGTGCTTCAGTGGATATTCTTTGTTTCTCTGAGACATTTTTAAATCCGAATATCCCTAATTCAGCTTTGGCCATCAAAGGTTATAATATATTTAGGAAAGATAGAGCGGTACCTCCCCTTAATTATGGTGGTTTATGTATGTTTGTAGGAGATCACATTAAGGCTAGATTAGTTACCATACCTTCTTCCATTTCAGAATTGTTAGTATCGGATTTAGAGTTTTTGGTCGTAATATCTTATTCGGTACCGCCTATAACCCACCAAAAACTAGTAAGAGGTCGTATGCCCAATTTAAAAAATCACTTGTAGACTTAGAAAGTTTATTTAGTTATTTCTCTTGTAGATTCGATGAAATGTATATATCAGGTGACTTTAATTTCGATATACTCCAAAATTCCGGCTTTCCTCGGGATTAAACTCTTACTCTCCACCTAAATCTAAGAGTTTTAGCTTTAAAGATTTTTCTAGTATAGACAATTCTCGCATTTACTTAGTTTGTAACTCAGTACTGCAACTACCCAAATAGAATTTTTCAACTCGTATATTAGTTTGGTGTTTAATAGTTGCGTTTCGCTTAAAAAGGTTACTTGCAAAGAAAAATCTCCGCCATATTAGAGTTAGTAAATATCGTGTATGGAAAAGGTGTCCTAATAGTCAGTCTCATTTATATTACAAGCAGGCTCGTAACAGAGTTGTAGGGTTAATTCGAATTGCTAAACGTAGTTTTTTCAAGGACAAGTTAGACTCCTCTCTTCCTCCCAAGGTTTTCTGGCGTAATGTTCGTAATTTAGGCCTAGGCAGATGCAAGATTAGTTCAAGTGGGGATTTCAAACCCAATGAAATTAATAGTTATTTTTGCTCTAGTCTGAACTCGGGCAGTAGTTCCGTCGATTTGTTCTCTAACGTGTCCTCTAATTCGTTTTCGTTTTCAAATTTTTTTTTCTCGAGGATTTACAATCTGCTATTTGAAAGGTGAAATCGGAATCTTCTGGTCTGGATAACGTCAATACTTGTTACATATCTTCAATTTTAATCTCACGTCCTCTTCCTATTCAGATCAGTGGAAGCTAAGTAAAATAATCCCGATCCCAAAGATCAGTAATCCTTTAGAGCTATCCCATTTTCGGCCAATTAGCATTTTAAGTTCTCTCTAAGGCTTTCGAGATAGTTGTTAATAATCAAATTCAGTCGCATTTACATAGCAATAGTTTAATTAGTTGCTTCCAATCTGGGTTTAGAAAATTTCATAGCACTTCTACTGATATTAGGCGTAATATGAATAATAGGGAATTAATTTCTTTAACTTTGTTAGATTTTTCTAAGGCCTTTGATTCTATTAATCACAGAATTCTTTTTAATAAACTCTTATCTCAGTTAAAATTTTCGCTTTCTGCTGCCAAATTGATTTTTAACTATCTTTCTAATCGTTCTCAGGCAGTTTTTTTCGACAATTCCTTCTCTGATTTCCTTCCTGTAATTTCCGGCATGCCTCAGGGTTCAGTGCTGGGTTCTCTATTATTTTCTATGTACATAAATGACATAGAATCCTCCATTCAATATGACGTCCAAATTTATAGAAATAGTCGTTTAGATCAGGATTCTATTGTTAGGAATATTATCTGATAAATGAATATTAAAGTAATATCGTTAGTTGGTCGGTCTCTAACAGGCTCGTTTTAAACACAAATGAATCTCAGTCGATTATAATTTATAAAAAACCGCTAGATACCTTGTCCTTTCCTGGTATTTTTCTGCAGGGTTCGCTAATTGAATATTCAAATACTGTTAGGGATTTAGGCTTAGTTATTAATAAAACTCTTACTTGGGGTGACCATTTAGTTACTATTAGTAAGAGGGTCTTTGGCATGCTTAGTTGTTTGTATAAAGTAGTTGGATTTTCTGATAGTCAGTTTAGGAAAAAATTGTTTTTGTCTTATCTTCTTCCTCATTTTATTTACGGTGACATAGTTTTATTCGGTATGCTTCAGGAAAATATGAATGTTCTCCAAAGATGTTTCAATGCTTGTACCAGGTTTATTTTTGGTATTAGGAAGTTCGATCATATTTCTGCCTACTCTAGCCTTGTTTTAGAATGTAGTTTATCTATTTTTTACGAATTTCGCGTTTGTCTTTTTATTTTTAAACTTCTCAAAGCTAACGAGCCTTGTTATCTATATAGGAAATTAATGTTTAGTAGGTTTCATTCCTCTAACTTCCGCCTAACTCGGGGTAAAAATTTGGAATTCAATTCCATTGGAAATTAAGAGATTAGGATCGGCAAAATTATTTAGGTCAAAATTTTTGGAGTGGCGTGATTGATGGGCAATACGTAGTTTTTTAATTTATTTTTATTAACTTTGTTATTTTTGTTAATTTTTAATATTATTTCACCTCGTGTTGTACATTTTATTGTACATGAGCTACTGCTCAAAATAGAATGTGTAAGCATGAGGTGGAAATTGTTTGGAAAAAATTTAAGAGGTTTTTATGCCTAATGGAAGCAACTTCCTTATTTTAAAACCATAAAGCACCTACGCTGGAACAATATGGTTTGCAAGCATTTTCCTGCCGTGGCATCGGGCTAATATTTAGAATTAATAAGCGAATGGACTAGCATATGTACAGAAATATCTTAGCATAGGTACAACGAACCTAAACACACTGCAAACTTAGTGAAGCGTTGGTGTTGTGGATCAAAAAATTGATGTTTCAGTGAAAGGGATAAAAAAATAAAAGTTACAGAAATTTCCATCATATGAAAAAATCTGGAAAAACTTTTTTTGAAATTCACCCGAAAATATTTCTAGATCATTAATAAATCAAGATGGTTACGAAAAATTCTTTTTATGTTGGTAAAATTTTACGATTTTTGAAAATAATCTTAAAATTAAAATGATTTAAAATTTTTTTACTCACCTTGTAATATTTGCCAGCAAATAATTGTACACCCATAATAGCAAAAATTAACCAAAAAATTAAACAGACCAGTAGTACATTGAAGATGGACGGTATGGCTTGTACTAATGCATTTACGACCACCTAAAAATTAGAATTATTCGTTAGGCCTTTTTATATAATAATTATTAATTAATTTTTGTTTTGTTTTAAATTAAAACTAATTGTTTTTTTTTTTTTTAATTTAGTATCTACAAAGCACAAAACCAATCTAATACAAAAATGCCAAGATCAGTCTAAACTGATATTTAAGTAGGTACATGCTGCTGCTGCTGTCATCATGCATTTGAATTTAACGTTTTCTCTATTTGTTTGGGAATTGATAGACAGACCATCAGATCAGAATTTTGAAAATAATATTTAATAGAGATTATGATACAATAATTAAATAATGTAGGTACTCTCAAAATTTAAAAAAACGTTACAACAAATCTTCTTCTCAAATTTTTTTTTCTCTCTTATTATTCCAATATACACTTTGCTTTATTCAATTTAAAATTAAATTATTGTTTCAAATTTTTATAACGAGCACATAAATTAACGCACAGAATCTATACAAAACTGAACTTTACAAAAAGCACATACACTTGTTAAAAATTTAAAATAGTATAATACAATTAAATAAAAGCATGCATTAAGCAGAAAGAATTTTTTTTTAAATTGTATTACAGGACATGAAGTAATCAGAAATTAATTAAAAACCAAAAAAAATTATAAACAAATAAATAGAAGACGAGTATAATGAGTTCGTGTATGTAAATTGTTTTAAAGTGTTTCTTATATAATAATAAAAAGTGTAATTAATTAAAATATGTGTAAAGAATTATTATTTGTTAAATGTATTAATCTGTAAATTTAAATATTTGTTTTTTTTGGTCAATATGTGTGTGATTTATTAATTAAAATATAACGGTAAACCAACTAAAAATAATAAAATATATATCTAATTTATTTCGCCATATTTAATATTTAATTAATAAGGAAAAAAAATATATTTTTCGTTTCGTTTATTTTTGTATGTTTTTATATATCAAAAAAAAATATTAAAAATTTAAAATTTTTTGTTACAATGAAACCAAGTAAATTTTTCTATATATGTAATAATAAAAAACAAAATAGATATTCATTCACAAATATAAAAACAAAAAAAATAAAGGAAATATGAGTAATCAAATAATAAACTAAATTATTATAATAATTTCAAAACTTTTGTAATTAATTAATTAATTAAAAAAAGGACTATCTTGCTTAATTTTGAAATTAATTAATTTTTTTTTTGTTTTTGTTAAATTTTCACTATTTATTTACGTACCCTCATGCCCTGCATTCGAGACATGGCACGTAGCGGTCTAAGGGCTCTCAACGTTCTCATTGTTTTGAAGGCTTGAATACCACCAGCTCCAAGCAACGAAGCAACGAAGTTGATTAGGGATACCTATTTTATATATAATTTATATACAGTACAAAAATGTTTATCTCGTTCAAATCATTTGTTGTTATAAATAATTTCTAATATTTTTTTTCTAGTTTTTAATTTTGTAAAATTATTCTAATTTAGTTAATTTTACAAGTTATCGATTTATTTATTATTTTTTGTAATAATAATAATAATCGATACTAAATTAATTTTATTTATTTGTTTTTGTTTTTATTCTACTTAATTTTAAATATGGCTGAAATATAATTTCATTTACTAAATCTTTTATGGTTGTAAACCAGTGTTGCGCAATTTTCGTTTTTGTTTGGCCCAAATTTGAGCCTCAGCATGTTGTAATTTAATTTGCTTAATATTTTTTTATTTTTTTTCTAAAATACGCATCACTGGTGTAAACGATAATTACATTTCGAATTTGTCGAGCGTTCTAAGTCTGTGATTGTCAACTCTAAAATAAATAATAAATTATTCGTCATAAATAAAAAAAAAAATAAATAAATAAAATAAAAATAAAACAAAAAAACAACATAAAATAATTTTAATAATTAAAATTTAAATATTCGTGGTATTATATTATATGTATATTTAATACAATATATAAAATTTTATTTAGTTATTTATATTCTGATTTAGGATAGAAGACAATATAGAATTTGTTGCAAGCCAAACATATAAGATAGACACGTTTACTGATTAAAATGTAATACTTTAGTTAATTTTATCAGTAATTTCATTTTAAAACAGCAAAAATTTTGGAAATTTAAACTTCATGATTTTTGATTTATGTAATTTTTAGGATACGTGGCTCCAAAGAAAGGGTGAAAATGTCATTTGGTGTAAAGTTCGAAAGCAAACTTATGAATTAAACGGTTAATCGATTAAAAAAAAGTTGTTTTTATTTATTACAACAAATATCGAAATTATAAATTCTTATAAAATTTTCATCAAATTCCAAATTTTTCGACGTAAAATTTAAAGGTAAAAATTAAATGAAATATTAAACTAAGTCTTTTGATTTTTTTCAAAAAAAAAAAAAATTGTTCAAAACAAAGCTTGACTAATCAACTATCACTTACCAATACTGGTCGTTCTGCCCATAGATATCGTTTTACCAGTAGATGAGCCGCAAGGGACAGATCAGTGCGGTATGGTCACAGACGACTCAAATCAGAAGGAAACGCACAAGCTACAACCTGTTCATATTAGGAATGTTGGCGTAAGGAACAACATCCAAATACAACATATCAAGGTTATGGTCTTATCTACTTTGACAGAATCAAAAATCTTTGGCATCTATTTTGACAGAATTAATCTAAACAGTTTAATCAACGGCGAATGGAAACTAATAAGATACTTTAATCTAACAACATGCGGACTAATTTCACCCCAAATGTGAAACTTCTGTGAAATATTCCGTCAAAAAAGATTATCGTTTGACTTTCGTTGGCACATAAGTCAATGAATTATTTGGCGTACTTAAAGAATGGGCCGAAAACTTCTATAAGGAGAACATAGCAAGTCTTAATCTGAACCAACAACATCACCAGAAGCTTTGGCAGCAACAGATATCCATAATAGAATTTATAGTGAAGGTCATGAAGCACGACCACGATGAAACAAATCAGAAATTTGAGTATTTAAAAAGATAATTACTGTTATGATGCAACTCCGGATATTCTAGTCAGTAGTAATCGATACTATAACAGAAGTATATCAAGCCAAACTTAATTCTTTCATTTTTACACCACACCAATTCCGGGAGGAAACCAAACAAAACTCGACAATCTTAAACCGAGTCAATACATACCGTATCAAAATAAAAATGTTGATGCTATATATAAAATTACAATTGTGAAAACCATACAAATTGCGGAAACCATAACTTTCGACAATGTTGTACTTGTACCCACACTACATCAACAGAAGTGTATATGCAAAGAGTCGTCTTCAAGTTATTTGATGGTACCAAGCAGGATAAATACATGCCACTCTCTGCCAATGAATTCAACGATTCACCTCTTCAACAAACATAAGTTAGCCACTGTATGATTACATCTTTGACGAAAGCAGTTGGGAAATGTAGTTACTCAAGCGGGGATGGTGAAATACCAGCAATGTAATGTGATTTGTGAGTGTGAAATCGACGGTACATTTGAAAGCAGAACAATATCCATTCATGGTGCGAAGGTACTGGAGCTGCCTCCAAACCGAATTTTCAAAAGTGATACGTTTACAGTGTCAGGAAACAAGATATTCAAAAGCAAGTTAAACCTTTCTTTTCTGCCATAATTCAACTTGAGCGGAAAGATAAATACTACGGACATCATGAGCCTAAAATCAACATTGCAAAAACCAATATTCAAGACGAGGCCATTTAGCACAGGCTAAAGTACGGCACTAAAGGAAAAATCCTTGACAAAAAAACCCTAATCGAAGGTGGAACAGCATATGCCGATGGTTGGTTGGCTGATAGGTTAATCCGTCCAAGTATGCGGACTGTGGATACCAGATACCCTCCAGTTATATTTAGCCTTCCACTAGTAAAGCTGGGTGACCTACAGGCGATTTTCCATTCCCAGCAACTTGTAAGAGTAAAATGTGGGACAGCCCTCTCGGTCCTTGGAGTCCAATGCTACCGTCTTTCTAGCGGAACTACATGCTGTAATAAACATCTAGGAGGGGGAGCAATTATCCCAGGTAGAGCCTGACCACTCATTAAGAGCCTGAATATCGACTGGACGAATAATTAAGCAGGATCCAAGCACAAAAGATCTTTAAGGTCGCAGTGCGAGGTGGTTGAACGCCCACATGGCCCTTCAATAATAATAATAATAAGTATAGGAACGGAAAGGAACGGATAATACAAATCAGCCTTTAAACCGGATATTTTATTATTAGTTTTCTTTGCCATTTTCACTACCTGTTGTGGTGCTTCTTTACTAGTCTTAAAAAGTCATATGTGCATATAAAATATAAAATTGAGTATTCTAAGTAGGTCAGGAATACTAAAAATTCTTTTTCTTTTTTGTTCAAATATTTTAATGACGAAATAGTAGATTACATACCTAGGCGGAGAGTATTCCATTCCTGTTGAGAGAACTTTAGTTTACCGAGGGGCATAGCCTCAAGGTGAACTAATTTTCGAGACCGGAGTGGTATTTTCGAGACACAATTATCGTTTATTTTGGTAAAATATTAACATTTAGCAGTCGCTGCACAATTGACATTTTATTAAATCAATAATAAATTGATGGTAGTGCCCCCACGGGTTAATAATGCTTTCATTACTGACCGATTACGTCTCATTACTAACCCCCCTTTTTTACTATTACTGACCGCTTGAAGTGAAACCATGGAAAGCGCTCACTTTCTAATATTTAAGAAGTTGGAAACGCTTTATGTTGCCAACTGATTGTGAATAAACAATATTGTTAAAGTGCTGATTACTTGCATTTATAATATAAATGGGTTTGATGTCTGTGATCACTTGATAAACCTAATCTTTTAATAATAAGTTAAGAATTGGAGAAATGGCAGACATAAAATAAAAAAAAATCGATATTTTCGATAATATATGCTTAGGTTCACCAAGTGGTCTTATATGTTACGAAAACTGTGCAACATTTTAGCCCGATCAGTTCAATAGTCTCTGAACAATCTTTGGCCCTGAAAAACCCACACGCTGCTCTTTAGTTCGTATACCTACGCTCGGCTCTCGGAGTAGAATGAATGGGAGTCTCGGAAATTGGCTCTATTTACATGAGCTTTGAGTTTTGAACTAAGTCATAAAGTTTTTCGTATTCTACACATATTAAAAATCGATTTTTTGAAGGTTCTAAATTGTTGTCCCCCCCCCCCCCCCCTAAAGCTTAAAATACAGAACTAGATATCTACATTATGATTGTCATACGCAGTAGTTAAAGTCTATTGATACTTCGAACTTATTGAATATCAGCTTAAAATTATTCGGTTCGACTTAGTTCGAACATCACTCACTATCTATTTTAGGAGTTACCCTTTATTCCCTAATGGGACGTTTTTTCTTCGCCTTTAAAGCGCCGCTAGAGGGGCCACCGTCGTAAGAGCTAATGGTGGTGAAAAATTATGTATATGTCAAATAGCATAGACAATTGGTATAAAGTAAGTTTTATTCTTAAATTACTATTCATTCACAATAATTTATTTCCCAAAAACATATTTTATTAACAGTTGTAATACGTATAAAATATATGCTTACATTATTTTCACTAAATCAATTAAGAATTAATTACAAAAGTGCCTTGAAAGAGACCCATCAATTTTTTTGAGTTTAAAAACAAAAAATAATACTGTTTCCATGTTTTTGTATGTAAGCTTCGTTTCGAGCAAAAAAAAAATGAATCTAGTTCAATATTAATTTAATATTTTACAGTTATGGCATTTACAACTATCGATGAACATTTTGTATGAGGAAAAAATTCCCAAGAAATAAAAATCATTTTTTATGTATTTTGTTGCTGTAATTTTATGAAATAGTATGCCGAGTTTTTATAATTATCTCTTTGCCTTTTTCTAATTTACATGTATTGTATAAACAAAAATTCGTTTGCATAAAAAAGTACAAAACTAAACAAAATCTACCGTAATAAGGCGTTCCAAAAGTCATCAAAACCAAACAGTCATTTTTTTCATATTTCATTCATAAAACAACCAAAACCAAAAATTCACAAAATAAATTTAAAGCATGCATACAATCATAATGTTTTGTGGATTATATCGTCCCAATTACTGTTGTAAAGTCCTTTTCAATAAATATTTGTGGTTTGTACAAATTTAGAACAAAAATAAAAACACGAGTAAATTACCTATATTGAACTTGAATATGTTCTCAAGATCATCACTTATATGAAAACAAACATTTTGGGTGCGAAAACCACCAAATGTTCTTTATTAATTGGATCAACCATAATTAACAAAAGGCAATTAATGCTCCCTTCCCCTCAGATTTAAAACAGAACGAAATGAATAATGAGTTTGTTTCTCCCTCGGTTGTACATATCGATGGTGTTCAATAAAAGCGACTTAACCTATAAAATTTTTTGTTTGCAGTTACGTATCTGCCGCTCATTTTTCCGCCTACTTAAAAAGCAGAATGAATTTTTCACAATTGGATTCACAAGTGTTTGGTAAATCAAATTGTGGAAAATTTATTCTGATTTTTTAGTGTGCGGGAAAGTATGTAACATACAGGTAAATGTAAATGAAACATTTTATTTTTTTAGTTGTGCCGGTTTTCTTGTATGCCATCGATATGTATAATATTGACGAAACAAAATCAAAACAAAACTACTTAAGTAATATCTACGATGTATATGGAAATTTGTGTTAAATATTATATCAAAACATCACAATGGAATAAGCAAATGCGAGGTTCCATTTTTCAGTAAAATGTGAACAAGGTAAGCATTTTATTTTTTTGTTGGAGCAACAGAATTACGGAAGATATTTTTAGACAGACCGAGTTTGTAATCGTATAATTACAAGAAGTCAGATCCGCCAACAAAGCAGCTCTACTTTCACCCTGGATGGTAAAGCCTGTGGACACTATCACCTGTAGGCCAGACGGTCACAATTTTTTAATTGACTGATCACATTTCGAACATTCAACTAAAACGAACTTTAGTATGAAGAAACAAAATGTATTTATGTATTTGGGCAGACATTAATGTGCCTTTATATTTTACATTTGAAAATTAGCCTTTTAATAAGAGACCATTTGGAATGTTTTCTTATTAGAATAAAAATAAAAAACTTAATTAGGGTTTTAAAGTGTTCGTAGCATGATCCTTCTAAAGGCATAAACCTCGGAAAATATTGTTTAATTTATCATTTATACAGGTTTCGGTTGCTCGTTCACAAACGTTTAGAAGGTCACATTCGTTTTTAAATTTTTGTTCAAATATTTTCAGACAAATGTTTGCAACAGCAGTGTAAACCATTGTCGGCGCTTTAATGGAACCGTGTGAAAATAATTTTTTTCTAGAGTATAAATTTGTCGGACATGGCATTTTTTTTAATAACACGGTGATCACAATTAAGTTGATGAAGATTTAAATATTCATCCTGAACTGAAACGTCTTCAGAGTGGTATTCTTGTTCTTAAACTTCTTTGTTTAGGTGTTGAAAATTATCCCATTCTAATTATATAATGTTGCCGTTGCCGTCATCCACTAAGCAATTGGAATATTCCGTGTTAAATAATAGTTTGGTCATTAAACTCTCTACTACATAGATATCGAGATATGTATATCTTTTCCATGTTTTAATAGATTTTCAAAGGGCATTTTAGAGTTAAAGTTTCGGCAATTTAAACAATCAAAAATGTTGTTAAATCTTTAACCACGATGTTGATAATGCATTTTCCAAAGTTGTAGTCAACATTTCTGGACACGTTTGTACGTACCCCACGTTTGGAGTATACTTGTTTCCGGCACACAACCGGCGCAATTCCGGTACAAACCACAAATATTTATTGAAAAGGACTTTACAACAGTAATTGAGACGATATAATCCACAATGCATGCATGCTTTAAATTTATTTTGTGAATTTTTGGTTGTTTTATAAATGAAATATGAAAAAAATGACTGTTTGGTTTTGATGAGTTTTGGAACGCCTTATTACGGTAGATTTTGTTTAGTTTTGTACGTTTTTTATGCAAACGAATTTCTTTTTATACAATACATGTAAGTTAGAAAAAGGCAAATAGATAATTATAAAAACTCGGCATATTATTTCATAAAATTACAACAACAAAATACATAAAAAATGATTTTTATTTCTTGGGAATTTTTTCCTCATACAAAATGTTCATCGATAGTTATCGATGGTGAGATAATAAATATATATGAGGACTGGAGGGGAAATACGTCAAAAAATGATTACACTATTCGGAGAGCATAATAAAAAATTGTGAATGTAGGGGAATATTTTTTAAATCAATGTCAAAAATTTGTACTAAAAAATAGGCACGGATTGGTTTTAGCTGTCTCACTTGACAGGCGACGATGGCAAATTTTGGAAAAGGAAGATTTAATTTGTTTTTAAATTAAAATAGGAATTTACTAATGTTTATTCAATTGTGTATCATGTTTGCAAATTTTGGAAAAGGAAGATTTAATGTTTTTTTAATTAAATAAATAGCGATTTTTAGTTATTAATATTTCCACACCAAGAAATAAATGGCGCCACTTTGACTGAGACAGCTAAAACCAATGCTAGCCAAAAAATATTTATCACAGGTTTCGGACACGGTCTTACTGACGTTTAATTATAAACGTTTAATTTTTTTAAATATAAACCGAATTGAAAAGAAAAGAAAAAATATTTTTTGTTTTTAATTAAATTTTGTTGTAAAACACGAACAGTTTTTTTTTTTAATTGATTGACGTTTAATTCATAACTTTATCTTTGAACTTTACTCCAAATGACATTTTCCATACTTTCTGAAAAACTTTGAAACCACCCTGTGCATCATAATAAACGCCCTAAATCAATAAAAAATAAAATAACGGTTGATATTTTTAACTACTTACACCTATACCAAAAATTAAAATAAATTAAAAATCATGAGGTTCAATCACTGTTGCCTAAAAATGAAATTACTCTTAATATATAATTTAAATTTTTAATTTTAAAAATAAAAATTGGAAATCATTTTTATTTAAAATAACCTGAAATCTTAGATCATTTTTGTTTAAATCTTTAATTAATTTTAAACATTAATTTTAATGCTTAAAATTTCGTTTGTCTATTTTGATTATTATGGTTTACATATTCTATAATATAAAAATGAATCGCTGAATGTGTTGCTAAGCGTAGATAAATCTCGAGAGCAGCTGAACCGATTTCGCTAATTATTTTTTTAGAATATTCCTTGAAGTACGAGGATGGGTCCTACGGAGAGAAAAATTTAAAAAAATTGCCTGAAAAAGTCTAAAAACAACATTTTTCTATACGAATGTTTTTGTCCCTTTCTGTCTTTTGATTTTCATATGCACGAATATAAAATTCAACAAAACAATTCTACAATAAAAACAACGCCTGTTTTATTGTGCATTTATATTCATGCATATGAAACTCAAAAGAAAGAAAGGGACAAAAACATTCAAGGCAAAACAATTGAGTGCCGTTAGTATCAATATTAATGTCGATATTTGTCAATCTATAATATTACTAAATCTAAAAGCCACAAATTTCTATAAAATTAAAAAAGTGTTGTGTGTTTGTGACTCATTTATACTAAATATGCCTCCTATAAGGCGGTGGACAAATTTAGGCAGAAGAACCCGAAATGCAACGAATCAAATTAATTATCAATCTAATCGTACTGCCCAGGAACGTGAAGATCGCAATGAACGTGAAAGAATTCGGTTAAGACAGACCCGTGAAGCGCGACATTCGACTAATAATGGTGCAAGTTTGAATCGAGCTGCTTTCTGTTACGAAATGTCAATTGATTACAGTGCCTACAATTGTGTTGCTATTGGACTTATGAACTCAGTTAGCCAATATTGTAAGGCATTGAAATACAAAAATAAAGCCAATGGATTGTGTTGCGCAAATGGAAAGGTGAAATTGATACCATTGCTTCCACCTCCAGAGCCATTGTACTCATTGGTTTTAGGAATGGGAACAGATTCCATACATTTTTTAAAGAATATTCAACAATACAACGGCTGCTTTCAAATGACTTCATTTGGAGCAACAAAAGTAGTTCGGGAAAATTTCATGCCAACTTTAAAGGTTCGTAATAGTATTTGCAGTTGTATGTTTATTAATTATAACTATTATAGCCCATATACATTTTTACAATATATTTTTTCCCTTTACAGATACAAGGTCAAATATATCACAGAGCAGGTTCTTTGTTACCAGTGCTAGATAGCGACTACAAGTTTTTGCAAATTTATTTTATGGGCAATTGTCCACAAGAAATCAATCAACGTTGTGCACTTAGCAATTTAGTGAAAAGGTCAATAGTTGAACAATTACAAAACTTATTTCACGAACACAAACAATTGATTATATTATTTAAAAGTGCAATGGATATGATGCCATCTGATGATCACAAAATTGTTATCAGAGCAGATAAAACTCCTGTGGGCCAACATGCAGGACGTTTTAATGCACCTACTATCGAAGTTGTCATTGTTGTAGTTGGAGAAAAGTTGGAGTCACGTGATATTGTTTTACATCGTCGAAATAATCAATTACAACGTATTAAGGAAACACATCGCTCATATGATGCACTGCAATCCCATTACAGGTAATTGAAATATTGGTTTATGAGATGTTACGTCATCTACTATATCACCTACTAAATAGTTTAATTGGTTATTCAACTGTCATCATTATAATAAAAAAAATATTTACAGGTTCTGAAATCAACAAAAAAGTAAGTTCAATGAACTATTATTCATACCGCCTAATGATCAGAGAAAATGAAGACAATCACATCTTGAAATGCCGGCGATTATGTCACAGATATGTTGTTGATATGTATATAAAGATTGAAACGTAGAGATTAACATTCATCAGGTTGAATCAGATCAAACTTCGATCTGAAGAGTATATTCATCTTCGAGGTGTAATTAATTCTGATGGAAATGCAGAAAATGTTGGCCGGATGACTATTCTTCCAGCAACCTACATCGGAAGTCCTCGGCATATGCATGAATATGCTCAAGATGCCATGTCCTATGTTCGGCATTATGGCACAGCAGATTTGTTCATTACATTTACATGCAATCCACAATGGATAGAAATTAAACAAGCGTTATTCCCTAGACAATCACCTATTGATCGTCATGACATTACAGCAAGAGTCTTCAGACAAAAGTTGAAATCTTTAAAGGATTTAATTGTGAAACATTGTGTGTTTGGTGAGACACGCTGCTGGATGTATTATGTAGAGTGGCAGAAACGTGGATTGCCGCATGCACATATTTTGATTTGGCTGGTTGAAAAAATTAGGCCAAATGAAGTTGATGAAGTCATATCAGCTGAAATCCCTAATGAACAAGTAGATCCTGGCTTGCATGAGGTAGTTATCAAAAACATGATACATGGTCCATGTGGAACACTTAATCAAAATGCACCGTGTATGGTAGATGGTAAATGTTCAAAGCGCTATCCACGGACATTAATATCGGAAACAATTACTGGAAATGATGGTTATCCACTCTATTTTCGGCGATCACTAGCAGACAATGGAAGATCAACAATTGTCAAAGTAAATCAACAAGATATTGAAATAGATAATCGTTGGATTGTTCCATATTCACCGATCTTATATCAAAAACTTTCAAAGCACACATCAATGTTGAATCTTGCCATACAGTAAAATCTATCAAGTACATATGTAAATATGTAACCAAAGGAAGTGATATGGCTGTGATTGGATTTGGTGCAGAGAATTCAAATGATGAAGTAACCCAATACCAAATGGGCCGCTATGTTAGCAGTAATGAAGCATTTTGGCGAATTTTTTCTTTTCCAATTCATGAAAGAAACCCCACAGTTGTTCACTTAGCCGTGCACTTAGAAAATGGACAAAGAGTGTATTTTACAGCTCAGAATGCAGTACAGAGAGCTCACCATGCACCATCTACTACCTTAACCAGTTTTTTCGAGACGTGCCAAAATGATCATTTCGCACAAACACTGCTCTATTCTGAAATGCCAAAATATTATACTTGGAATCAATCAACAACGAAATTTATGCGAAGGAAACAAGGAAAACCTTCAATAGTTCCAGGATACCTAGGTGTATATTCAACCGATGCAATAGGTCGAATTTATTCCGTTCATCCAAGCAACGAAGAATGTTTTTATTTACGGCTGCTATTAGTCAACGTGCGTGGCCCAACATCATTGATGGTGAATTGTGTGGATCTTACAGAGAAGCCTGTCATCGTTTGCAACTGTTAGAAAACGATGCACATTGGGATCAAACTCTCAATGATGCTGTAATTTCATCACAAGCTCATCAAATACGAACATTGTTTTCCATTATCATATGTACATGCTTCCCATCAAGACGAATTGATTTGTGGATAAAATACAAAGATAATATGTGTGACGATATTTTATTTAATATACGCAATAGAACAGGGAATCCAAATTTACAAATAAGTGAAGACATTTACAATGAGGCATTGATTTCCATTGAGGATATGTGCTTGATGATGTCAAACAAGCTATTATGTCAATTGGGGATGGCCGCGCCCAATCGCCCAATGCACGATGCTTTTCATCAAGAGTTACAACGTGAAAAATCGTATGATCTCAATACTTTGAAAGAATCGATTCAAATAAATCCTCCACTATTGAACGAAGAACAGAAGTATGTATTTGATACTCTTATGAAAGTAATAAATGATGGAACTGGAGGGATTTACTTCTTGGACGCTCCTGGTGGTACAGGAAAAACTTTTTTGATTACTTTAATATTGGCAACAATTCGCTCAAAAAATGAAATTGCTCTTGCTCTTGCTTCATCAGGCATTGCAGCAACTTTGCTTGAAGGCGGTTGAACAGCCCATTCAGCTCTAAAATTACCATTGAATATGCAAAGTAACGAAACTCCAGCCTGCAACATTTCCAAGAATTCTGCAATGGCAAAGGTTTTGCAGCAATGTGAAGTGTGGGATGAATGCACGATGGCGCATAAAAGATCTTTAGAGGCTTTAGATAGAACCTTAAAAGATCTACGGAACAACCAAAACCAATTTGGTGGCGCAATGATTTTATTATCAGGAGATTTTCGGCAAACATTGCCAGTGGTTCCACGTTCAACGCAAGCTGATGAACTGAATGCATGTTTAAAGTCCTCCAATTTGTGGAAACATGTCAAGGTATTACATTTAAGCAAGAATATGCGTGTCATGTTGCAAAATGATCAATCTGGAGACATATTCTCTAAACGACTCATTGATATTGGTAATGGCAAATTTCCTATGGTCGTGCTGACTGGCTGCATCACCTTTCCTGAGAGTTTTTGTCAGTTAACGCAATCAAAAGCTGAACTCATTCAAAAAGTGTTTCCAAATGTTGCTCAAAATTACTTATTCCATGATTGGTTGAGCGAACGAGCTATACTGGCTGCCAAAAACACTGATGTAAATGAATTAAATTTCAAAATTCAAGATGACATTCCTGGCGAAATGAGGACATTTAAATCAGTTGATACGGCAACTAATGACGATGATGTCGTGAACTATCCACCGGAATTTTTAAACTCACTAGATTTGCCAGGATTGCTGCCTCAGAATCTTCAATTAAAGGTTGGATCTGTAGTTATAATGTTGCAAAATATTAACCAACCGCGACTTTGTAACGGCTCACGATTAGCGATCAAAAAATTACTGAATAACGTAATAGAAGCAATCATATTGAAAGAAAAGTATAAAGGAGAAGACGTTTTGATATCCCGCATTCCAATGATTCCGACTGACGTACCATTTCGAGTTTAAACGACTGCAGTCTCCAGTACGGCTTGCTTTCGCTATGACTATAAACAAATCCCAGGGGCACTCATTAAGTGTTTGTGGTATTAATCTAGAAAACCCATGTTTCTCGCATGGTCAATTGTATGTTGCCTGTTCCCGTGTTGGAAAACCATTTGCTCTGTTTGTTTACGCGCCAGGTAATCAAACAAAAAATATCGTGTACCATAAAGTACTACAATAAAAATGAAACTTAATTTAGAATAAGTAAAAATAAAATGAAATATAATAAGTAGGTATCATAATAAGAAATCTGAAATTGTAATTTTCATTGTGATTTTTTAGTGACTATTAAAAGAATTTTAAGTGTTTTATAATTTTTATTTTTTGACATAATGTAATTGTTGACTTTCTTTTTTCTTTTTTATCTTACTAGCTGACCCGGTGTCCCGAATAGAAGAATAAGTATTAAAAAAAAAATAAAATTAGAGAATCGACTGTTAGGCGGTACGAAGTTGGCCGGGTCAGCTAGTAATGATATATAATTAAATAATAATGTATAGTGTTCTATTGAATTTGAATTAGTATGTGAAGTTTCTAATAAAAATTTTCTTTAATGCCAAAATAATTAGAAAATCGACAAGGACGCAAAATTCATTTGTATCGGTCAGTCTTATTTTATACTCCAGTCAAATTAAACAAAAATGGGCCTTAATACAGGAAATAAATTGATCAAAAGGGTTTGTTTTTTAAAATGGATGTATTTTATCAAGTATAGATTGAGAACTCGACGAGTCTTGAGTTCGGACCTGTTTTATAACGTTCCGGTCACGTTTTCGCGAATAACTCGGTTATTTTAGGAAAACAAACACAGGGCAAAGTTATTCTACGGGAAATTTTCTATCAACATACATAATCAATTATTTTCAATTACAACATGGGGCAAAATGGACCGATTTTAAGGTTGTCATAAAATAGGAAGGTATAGAGGAATTTTTTTTAAATTTTTTTAACAGACTACAATTAATATTTAAAAAAAGAATTAAGTAACCAACGACGTACATACGTATATCGATAGGAAATTTAGCAGAGCAAATTTGTCATTTGATATTTTATCCTAAAATTTCAAAAAAACCTTGTTGTTTGCGAAAACGTAATCATGGCTCTTAGAGGGCCATGGGTAAAATCCCTTTTTTCGACACTTTCCATACCTTTCTACCGTTTCCGCACTCATTCTTCATCCGACCTCGAGGCTCATCGAGTTTTTAATCTACGTGAAAAAATTTATCAATTAAAAGAACAAAACGTTAAAGTATAAGCCCGACTTTTATATAATTCGGCTGGAGTATAAATAAGATACAAAAATGCTGTACACATTTTTGGTAAACCAAGTTATGGAAAACTTTTATATTTTTTATGTAAACGTTCACTCCACTTGTCAAAATAACAGTTTAGGTCTTAAAGTTAGGTGCATTCTGGTAAGTTCTTTAAAATAATTGAGATTATTACTGAGCTCTTACACTCTCAGAATTTCGGTCTTCCGCTTGTTTCGATTTCATGTTGCGGTTCTTGATGATAACATCATGATATCTATGTCGTGCATACTTTTCAAGTCTTCCACAAGCCAGTAGTGGCAAATTAATATTTTTAACAAATTTTTTAATTTATATACAAATTCATTTGGGAAAAACAATTTTTTTTTTTAAATTTTATTTTTAAATCTTAATTTTCATTATGGGAGCATTACATTATTTTAAAAAATGCACCAAAACTTCCGCGTAATTATACAAAGAATTTATTTGAAAATATGAAATAGATCCATCAGAACCCTTAGCTCAGAAAAACTGGGGGTGTGTCCGAAATGCGAATTTAAATGCACATTTTTTTAAATGCGCATTTTTTGATTAAATTAAATTACATTAAAATCATTAAATTAATTAAAACTGGCAACACCAAATTAATAAATCGATAAATGTGATTAATTAAAATATAAATTGACATCAAATAGATTTATCAAAAATGCACACAAAAACTACATCGCATGTAGGTTTTTAAATGTGTCTTTGCTAAATGCACATTTTCCAATTCGGACGCACCCTGGGTTTCGGTTAATCGATCAGAAATTAACCGAATATTACCAAGTATAAAATGAATACTGAATATTATTGTAATCCATCCACATTTATCCTAAACGTGTTTCGAGAATTAGTAATTCATAAAACGTGATTTTGTGAGATTGTCACATTTCCATAAAAAATCTCACATATTGCTTACAAAATCGACCAACAAGCGTCCCGATTTTCGAATTTGTTGAGTTACATGATACGTAGTTGAATTATAGGTACTTCGGGATATTCCCGCACCTGAATTCATCTATATATTTTAGTTGTACTCTAAAAAAAATATAAAGCGCATTATCTGTCTGTTTGTTCGGGCTATCTAAATCTATACATATATAATCTAAATAAAATTGGGATGGCCTGGCCCAATTAGAGGGAGGAGTGGGCCAGGAGAAAAGAAATTTCAAAATCATTATTGACGTTGTCCGGCTTTCACGACAAAACTACTGAACCATTTTCAACTAAATCCAGATGGGTTATAGGCGACATCCATTGAAGCAATCTGCACTTTAATTCACCTCGATATCTTAGTCTCATACTACTCTGTTTAATGTATTAAAATATTTGGTTTCGTTATAATGGTTGTTTCATTCTTTGGCTGGCTTATCTCTACGCACAACCAAAATTAAAGTTTTGTGTTCGAGCAATGCCGGGAATTCTGATTATTGAAGATTTTCCATATTATTCCATTTTTTTTTTTTGGGTTTATGCCGATTTTATTCAAAACTATAAGCATTATTTAATATTTTCGAGGTAATTCGGTGTATTTCAGATTATTGAAGATTATTCCAAATTTTTTGAAAAAATCGAGATTATTCTAAAGTTCTAAGATTTTTCGAGACTATTGAACCTTTCCGAGATCATTCGAGTATATTCGAGTTGTTCAATATTACTTTAAATTTGCCAAGTGTTTTAGTCGCCTTATGTTACAGAATTAATTAAATATCGATATTTTACTCGAGATTAGCTTGGTGTTGACTTAAGCACATCACTTGATCTTACATAGATATATGAGATTCTCGATATTCCAGATGTTGTGGTATAATAAAATGAAAATAATAGCAGGGGTTTCTAATTATTCAAATAATGCGCTATTAAGAACACTTTGGTTCAACCGCCTACCTCAACAAATTCAAACAGTGCTTGCTGCACGTGACAGAAGGCCAATCACGACACAATGTGACAAAGCCTATAAAGTTTAGAATATCATGAACCACACTAATCCATTTATAATTTAAAACTGCGGACGTTAGCGCATTCAGTCAATGAATTAAAGACACGGTTAGACAAAATTACGGCTTCCCCTATTATTTCAGAATCAAATAATAAATCGCTGGGTCTAAGTCAAGACGATCGGGAACACCTCACGGGTCTCAGCAGTAGAAATTTTAGGTTATCTTTCAGCGCCCAAATTATTCGCTGCTGTTGGAAAATACGGTGAACTTCTTAGCCAATTTACTCAACTTAGTCGAGAACCCAACTATGATAGCCCAGTAAGCCACAATATTGTACATCATATTGTTACTGAGAGATACATTCCTCTTTCCCGCCAAAGAAGACTTTGTCCAGAAAAACTTAAAATTACGAAAGATCTACTTCATCATATGGTAAGATTATTGCTTTGCTGTCCCTCTTGTTTCAGCTGGTCACCGTTACATCTTGTTCCAAAGCAAGATCAGTGTCGCACCATTCCCTTTACGATATATTGGTGGCCAGTTGAAGTGAAAGTGAGCGTTTTGAACATCTTCGTATTCTATTTCAGCGACCTAGCGAGTTCGATCTTAGGATAAAACTAGCTGAGATGCGCTTGCTCCAATTCATCAACATCTCACAAATTGTCATAAAAACAAGAAAAACCCCCATTTATTTGGACTTCAGAGTGCTCATCTTCTTTTGACATTATCAAATCAGGACTAGTTAATGCATCTCTCTTAGTTCATCCAATACGATGGGTGCTGTTTTGGAACAGTATTTCCAAGGACGTAAGCTCTGTCCAGCTGAACAAAGATATTCCACATTCAACGGACCATAAATCGCTGACATATGTACTCAACTCTCTCTACATTTCCCGCTTTACAAATGATATGTACAATACATAAAAGGAGTGAGTAATGTTACCACCCAGAAGATCATCAAATTTCCTTAATATACCATAAAGCTCTAGAATTGGAAAAACTATCCGAACGGCAGGAATCCTATTCAGAACTCAAGACTATTATGAAAATTTGAAAAATTAGCAAGGTTCCTATTACCAGATAAAACTTATTCCGTAACATTTTCCTGAAAGAAACATCTGGTATGAGTGAGACATCCACCGGTAAAAATAGGCCCTACCCTCGTCTTTGACAAATTACATGGCCGCATCTACGAAGTACTTCTAGCCTAGTATTAACATCGATACGGCAAATTGGCGAGGATATGGTCGGTTCAATCTTCCTTCTGGCCGATTTGAAAATATTTAAATCGACCTCGTTGAACCACAAGATACTTGCAGCTGCCCACAAAACAATATCTACGCTCCCAAGAATCTCTCCAGTTGTGATTTTGTTTTCGTTCACGAGAGCAGGATTAAGGTTGGCCTGACATGTCCATATGAGGGTTCTTACAAAGTAACCAAGCATTTTGCATAAATATTTTATTATATTGTAAAAGTGATCGGAAAGAGCACATAGACCGACTAAGACCGGCCTACTTAAAGGACGAGCTAAAAGGTCAAATAAAATGTTTTAGTGACATGGATCGTTTAATAATCCGTGTTTCCACAACAACAACATAATCATCACTTAAATTTTCATTATTTTTATCATTAGAGTTTTTAAGTCTTTTTTAAAATTTGTGTAGTTTTAAAAAACGATTTCTTTTTAGTGATATATTTTATTTTATTTTAATTACGACTAGTTTCGAGCGACACTCCGCTCATCATCAGGTCTTTTTAAAAACTCCGGAGTTTTTAAAAAGACCTGATGATGAGCGGAGTGTCGCTCGAAACTAGTCGTAATTAAAATAAAATAAAATATATCACTAAAAAGAAATCGTTTTTTAAAACTACACAAATTTTAAAAAAGACTTAAAAACTCTAATGATAAAATTGTGATATAAAGCGTGTGAAAAAATGGAAACATACATCATTATTTTTATATACAACGATTAAAGACAATTGCAATAAAATTACAATTAGTTAATGGTAGAAGATATATAATTCGGATGAGAAGTTGTTGTCTCGATTAATTGTTGATGTATCACAGGATCAGTACATTTCTTTGATTTTTTTTTAAATATTCAGATCCAGACATACTCAAAAAATCATATATTATGAACTGAATTAACCCATTTTTATTTTAGTTTGTTAATAAGCTTTCAGAAATAAAATATAAAAAATGGTGACCCCCAGGTCACCAAACTTAATTTTTTTCAGAAAAACACACTTTTTCTAACAAAAATTTATTAACAAATCAAAGAGATACAGTCATGTAAATGAAGAGTCTATTCCCTTTTATATGAGCTCCATCAACCATTAAAATCGGTTAAGTAGTTTTTGAGAACGAGCACTTTGAACATTTGAGTTATTAAGAAAATTATCAGAAAACAGTGAGTGGTTCTGCTCCGAAGAACTGTACCGTAGAAGGAAACAAAACACATATGAGTTAAATTATTCTTTGTAGAGAGCACTTTCGTGGTTTTTCTCTAATCTTTTAATCGCTGGTTGAACCTAAATTTTATTCGATGAAAATTGTGAAAAAATACAGTGAAATTCACTTATAACGCCCTCGGATATAACGACGTTTCGTTTATAACGTCGAAATTTAAAAGAAAGTTTGATTTGTTCTATTTTTTCATTAGGAACCATTCGCTTAAAACGACTTCGGTTATTACGACAATTCTGATATAACGACCAATTTTGCAAAGAAAAATGGTAAAAATTGTTCGCTTATTACGACCAAAAATGTGTAAAATAAAATAAAGACATTTTTTACAAAAAACCAAACATCTGACCACACTTTTTTACATCTGGTTCATTTTTATATTTTGTTTTCCTGATTTATATAAGAATTTGAGGTACTAGAGTCAGTTTGCTTTATACTCAAATTCTTTTTCTACATGTTTCGGGGAAATACAATTTTGTGTACGGTTTTATTTTGTTTCAATTTCATTCGTGAGCTTGGTGCATTATATTCTATAAATTTAATTTTCAAGTGATTTTCAAAATTTAATTGCGTAGTTAAAAAAGTAAAATAATAATAAAAACCAGTTAAATAACCATTCATCTTATTATATGTAATTTTGAACTGAATTAAAAATTGTGTGGGAAATGTGTATGTATGTACATAAAACGAAATAATGGAACCATCAACATCCAAAAAGCGAAGAGCTTTTTCAATTGAACAAAAGGCGACCATAATAAAAAAAATTCAATTAGGATGTTCTAACACAGAGGTAGCAAAACAATATGACGTATCACACTCTACGATCAGCACGATTTGGAAAAATAGAGACTCTACACAAAAGGCTTTTGAGTGTCAAAGTTTAAAAACGAAAAAACTACGCTATTCTACAAATTGCAACATTGAAGAGGCTCTATTAAAATGGTTCAAGATGCAAAGGAACAAAAATGTGCCAATATCGGGTCCAATTTTGCTTACAAAAGCAGAAGAAATTGGAAAATTGTTAAACCAAAATTTTAAATGTTCAGAAAGTTGGATTTTTCGCTTCCGAAAGAGGCATAATATTGTTTTAGGGAAAATATCTGGAGAGTCAGCAAGTGTCGAAGGAGCTGCAAGTGATGAATGGTTAAGTTCTGTGTGGCCGAAACTACGTGAGGGGTATGCACCAAGTGAAATATTTAACATCGACGAAACGGGCCTTTTTTATAAAATGACCCCTGACAAAACATTTAAATTTAAGGGAGAAAAATGTGTAGGTGGCAAAATGTCTAAAGACAGAATCACCGTGCTAGTGGGAGCTAACATGGATGGCACTCAGAAATGTAAACTGCTCGTCATTGGAAAAAGTAAGTCACCAAGATGTTTTAAAAACATAAAATTTTTGCCCGTAGATTATACGGGTAATAAAAGGGCCTGGATGACTTCAGACATTTTTGAAGGTTGCTTGCGAAAATGGGATACAAAGTTAAAGCAATCAAATAAAAAAATTTTGCTACTAGTCGACAATTGCCCGGCACATCCACATGTGGAAAACTTGAAAAATATTAAACTAGCTTTTTTGCCGCCAAACACTTCATCCGTTCTGCAACCGATGGATCAAGGTGTGATTAAGAGCCTTAAGGGACATTATAGACGGAACCTTCTACTCAAAATCGTGAGAAATGTCGACAGCGACAAAAATACAACAGTATCTTTAATAGATGCAATTGAAATGGTTGCTACAGCGTGGAATCGAGTCACTACTAAAACAATAGCAAATTGCTTCAAACATGCAGGTTTTTCTTCAGCTGCTGATGTTGATACGGACTCTGCTATATATGACGAAAACGACGAAATTCCGCTTATTGAATGGGCCCAATTGTCTACTACACTACCATCAAATGTTAGCAGTGAAGACATTTGGGATGATTTTATCATGGTTGACAATTGCGTTATGACGAATGAAGAGCCAACTTTGGAAGATATCGTAGGCGACATCGTGGACACGTCGAACAAAAATATTCAAATGGAGATTGAAGATGAGACTGATGACGATGTTGAGGTTATTTCTCCAACACTTAACGCAGCGTACGATGCTTTGTCCACGGTCAAAAGATTTTTGACATTTAATAATTGGCCCATAGAACTAACAGATAGTGTACTTTCTGTCGAGCGAAAATTTGAAGAAGAATACCTTAGGAATAAAAGACAAACTACAATGCCAGAATTTTTCGCTAAAATACAAAAAGATCTAATTACATAAATGTATGTACAATTGTACATACATACATACATATTTATATTTTATAAGCACATACATAAATGTATGTATATACTGTACATATTACTTACATATGTATATATGTACATACATACATATACTTATGTAGTTATATACATATTTTTTATATTTTAATGTGATAATGTGGAGCTATGAATTTTTGAATTAAAAAAATGACTTGAATTTTAATAAAAATTGGTACAAAACGTATGTTTCATTATTTGTTTTAAATTGATTTATCATTAAAAAATAGCTGGTGCTATAATACATATTGAAGATTTTTTAGTTTTAACACAATTCGTATATTACGACATTCGGTTATAACGACGGATTTTAATGATTTTCTCAATGTCGTTATAAGCGAATTACACTGTAGATGCATATAAAATTTTACAAAGAAGATTCCTGCATCGGAGCAGATGAGAAACGATTGGCTGAAGTTATAAGCAAATTAGATAGGGATAACAATAAAATCTAACCTTTGGTTGGATGAACGTTAGAATAACGACTTACTAACCACATTCTAATTATGGATTGATACTTTTGTTTTTTTTTTATTTTATTGAATAAATAGACAAATTAAAAATGATCTAAGCATATTATTAATAATTAAAACGACCACACATTGCTATAAAATAGAAAGCAAACATTATTAATAAATTTTTCTTTGTTTGATTAAAATTTACTTAAATTAAAATATAAAATTTGGTTATATTGATGTAGGCTCTATTTATATGTTAATATATTATGTATATACAGTAATACCTTTATAAATTATTGTTTTTATATAATTTGTATTTGGACAAATGTAAAAATAATTAATAAAATATTGAAGAAAAAATTATTTAAATATAAAATGTAAGGCAACGTATTATCATCATCATCCATCCACTACAAAAATTATCAAAACCAATTAAATTTGGGTGAATTTTGAAAAAAGCGATCTAAATAATTTTTTCTTGCATTTTTTTTTTTGTATTATTGACATCTAAATTAAAAATATTCAATTTATAGTTATTTATTTATATTATTTATAATTATAATATTAATAATATGAACACAATACGATATTTATATTTAGAAAAAAAAAAAAAAAAAACGTAAAAATGAAACAAAATAATAAAGACGCAGACGGAGAGCACAACGACGAATATAAAATATTTATATTTATATTTATAATATATAAGAGATTTATTTATATAAAATTGAAAATAATTTTATTTATTTATTTGTATATATGTATGTATGTATAAATTCGCTGATTTTGAATTACTTACTCTCATACCCTCCCACCTAGAAACTGCACGCAAAGGTCGTAGTGCTCTTAAAGTTCTCATTGACCTAAACGCTGGAATATCAGCTGCACCAGCCCATATAGCTCCCAAATTTATTAATGATAACTAAGTAGGCCGTATTTAAATTAATTATTAATTATTTAAAATGTAAATCAAAACAGAACATAAAAATAAAAATAAGTCAATTAAAAACATAAAATAAAATAAAAGAATAAAAATAAAACAATAAACATAATTACAAAAATTACTATTTAGTGTCCGCTCATATCTTATAATTAAGTCTACCAAATATATGTTTATACGGTTTCTAATTTTATTTTAAATAATTTAGACTTAGAAAACTGGCATTAGTTCTATGTAAGGGATTCATTCAATTTAATATTTCGAAATGATTAATTTGAATTGTTCCTGTTTTTTTTTTTTTTTTTTTTTTGTAATAGGTCTTATAACAGTATATAGGAATAATAAGCATCTGCTTGTACTCACCATGACAATAACGAAATCCAGCCAACACCATGCATTTGTAAAATAAACTTTGTAACCGAGGGCCAACCATTTAATTAACATTTCCAAGAAGAATATAACGGTAAATATACGATCCATATAATATAAAATATCTTGTAATATCGGCCTGTGCGGTAAATTAACATCTTCTAGCGCTAATGCTAAACTACTTAATAAAATCATTGTAATAACGGCGGTTTCAAAATATTTGTTTTCTATCAATTGGAATGTTTTTAAACGTAAATTTGTCCATCCTTGCCAGAAGGGTGAATCATCGTCGCCAGCCAAAAATGGAAATTTTTTATAACAATTATCGGGACAACATTCCGATGGATAATCTTCTAGTACAGCATCACCATCGGCTGGAACTATTACATCCTCATCAATTGGTGCTTCTTCACCTTCACCTTCCTCATCTATTTCTTGAAATAAATATTTACGTAATATAGTTAACAAGAACATATTTAACTAATTTCACAAATTTATTACCCTCATCTAATCCTAAATCTTCTTTACTAACATCACGCTTCTCTTCACCCTCTATCGTTTCGGCACTACCTTTGTGACTTTCATCTTTGAACGATCTATTTTTATGGCTACCATACGATTTTATACTAACTGTTTCATCATCATCCATTCGATTATTAATTTCGTGTTCAATTTTATTATCACCATGCATGCCTATTGAATTACCGATGAGCTGTGAAATACAAAAAAAAACGCAAATTTTAAGATGCGGTTTAATTTGCAATTGATATAAATTACCTTTGAGTTGAGTAGCAGACTTTTCGCTTTTTTCGTTTTATTTTTTAGATCACCGTGTATCGTGAATTCCATGCCATCACCAATTGCCACCTCTAATTGATTTTGTTCTTTCAATCCTTTTTTCAGCAATCCATCTGCAAGTATTTCATCTGGTACCAGCTCCAAATCGTTTTCATTGTGCTCTGTAGACATACAACAAATCCCCTTGCCTATCGTTTTTTTTTTTTTTGTTTTTTTTTATATTTAAAAAATTTTCGGTTTGTGTGTGAGATAATTTGAGTTTTTTTTTTTTTAATTTTTTCATCGTTTGATCGAGAGATTGATTGGATGAACGCGCGTTAACGATAAGCATTTTTTTTTTTTAAATTTTAAGAAAAAAAAAAAGGAAAATGAAAAAAAAAAAAAAATTTGAAAAATATTCCTCTAAATAGAAACAAATTAAGTTGTAGAGACACCAACAAATATTTTTTTTTAAATCACCATTACAACATGAAAGCTAAACAAAATTGACGAGCATTACATGGAACACAGTTTTTTAATTTTTTTTTTTGGTTTAATGAAAGTATTAAGTGTTTTGTGAATGGGTGGATTATTTAATTTTGTTATGTTTTAAGAAAATGTTTATTAATAATCACGACAGCAGTATTCTTTTTTAAATATATTTTTTCAAGGGAGTTTGTTCTAACACAGAATCATCTAATATGTACACTACATTGCAAGTTTATGTTATTGTTAGCATGCTTTATTATTTAAATAAGTATTTTATGTGTTAAAAAGCAATAATTTACAAATAATTTGCCAAATAAAAAATAAAAACTCATTAAAATATTGTAAGGTTTTAGCGTTTCTTTGCGTCAGAGCACGTTTTAGATTGATTTTTATCCGAGTACGTATGTAAATCCTTTTTAATGTGTCCTATTTTAAAACGCGAGTTGACAAAACGCGATATTTCAAAACGCGATAGGTACTAAACGCGATTTTTCAAAACGCGATACGGCATAAAACGCGATTTAGTACAAAACGCGATAATTCAAAACGTGATATTTAAAAACGCATATTCCAGTTCCATCGTACATGTTCAATTCATCATAAAGGTAAAGGAAAATTTTAAATGTGAAATGAAGGAAGATTAGTAATTTTAAAATATCACGTTTTGTATCATATTGCGTTTTGAAATAACGCGTTTTGAAATATTGCATTTTGTACCATATCGCGTTTTGTACCATTTCGCATTTTGAAATATCGCGTTTTGAATTATTGCGTTTTGTAGCATGTCGCGTTTTATACCATATCGCATTTTGAAATATCACGTTTTGAAATATTGCGTTTTGTACTTTACCTCGTTTCGTCAACTCACATTTTGAAATATCACGTTTTGAAATATCGCGTTTCGAGCGGATTCCATTTTAAATATTTGGAGTAGGTATTTCAGAAAATATAAATTTCTCAGTCAATAAACAACACCCGCGATAGGGATCGGCAAACTTCATCTCTCACAGGGCGGATCCAAAACCGCTCCTTTAACATATTCGAAAATCAAATTAACAGTTTTTTTTATTTAACATTTTACATTATAAACAATTAAGATTATTTAGTGGTTAGTATACTGCGCGATTTTTTTTACTCTTGAATAATTGGGATTTCACTGTGAAACATTCGAGTTCAATGAACATGCACAATTAGGACTTGCCCGTTGCTAGACCTTTTACATTCCCGGAAAACGAAATTGTGATTTTCTGATTCGCGGGAATCCCCGATAATTTTTATCTAATACTTCATTATGCATATCATGGGGATAAACATATGAGAGGTGGCAGCCCTGTTATATTATTGAAGTTCAGTTCTGTTCTGTCATTAATCGAATACACACATTTCTTTTAACTTATTCCGTTTTGCTGCTGCTGTGAATTACTTTCGAGGTTATGTGCTATCGCGTGTAAATTGGTGCGAAACAAACGTTTAGTTGGGCCAATTTGAGCAATTTCGATTGGAATTTGTTTGTGTATAAGAATCACGAGATGGCTGATGAAGAAAAATTTGCGTTCAAACAATTCGAAGGACGTGAGTTCGACAACAGGTTTTTCCGCGTGAAAATTACTTTGGAGGAAAAGGGTGTCAAAAAATGGTTGGAAGAAGATGCCGCCACAGCGAAAATTGTAGTCGGTGCCGACTTCGAGAAAATCAACAATGAGGATCGCATGTGCAAGGTGCATATAACTCGACGTGTAGCGGATTCACATTTGGAATATCTGAAGGACCGGCCGACAGCGTTTGCGATGATAAATTCATTGAGAGCAATTTTCGAACGTGCGAGTGTGGCAACCGAAATTGGTGTCAGAAAGCGTATGTTGACGATGCGATGCTCCGACTCTGACAATCTAACCTCACATTTTATTGCATTCGACAAACTGATACGTGAATTGAAATGATCGAATACTGGTTGTGTCGCTCATGATTACGTTACCGAAGCGATAAGACATGGTCGTGACACTATTGAGGACGATCGAACCGTCTAAATTGACGATGGCATTGGTGCGTTCGCGCCTGTTGGACGAGGAAAGCAAAACTTCGAATGGTCGACCGAATGGTGATTCAGACAACGTTGCCAGGCTTCGAAGCAACTTAAGTGCTATTTCTGCAAAAAGCCTGGTCATCGAAGGGACGCATGTCTGAAACTGAATCAACGGAACTCTAATAGTGGATCATCGAACAGCCAAATGCTGGTGATTTTGCACTGCGCTACAGTGTGGAATGCAGACGACAATATGTTTCATTATTGACTCGGGTGCTTCAGAGCACATGGCGAATGATAAGTCAATATTCAGCGAGCTGAGGAATTTGACCGAGCCGGTCTTAATTGATATTGCGAAGAATGGTGCGTCAATCACAGCAACAAAATGTGGTACAATTCTGGGAACTATCATCGTCAATGGTACAGAGCGTCAGTGCACGCTCACGAATGTTTTATTTATCGAAAATCTAAAATACAATTTGCTATCTGTGAGTCGTTCGGAGAGCGCTGGATGCCAATTAATTTTCGACGATGGTTTGATCCGTGTTACAAAGGATAATTTGGCAATGGAAAGCTGTATGTGTTTGAGTTGAAGCGTGTGCGACATGAAGCAGCGAATATTTCAACATCATCAAAAGAAGGCATTGCTGCGAAAGCGTCGAATGGAATGGAATCTACGCAAGTGAAGTCAAAACAAAGCATTCGACTGTGGCATCGTCGGTTGGCACATTTGAACTAGGCTGACGTTAAGCGTTTGTCGACTTTGGTCGATGAAATGGGTACAATGAACAACGATGCTGAAGCTGTTTGCGAGCCGTATGTTTTCGGAAAGCAATCTCGAAAACCATTCAACGGTTCAGGCGGAGTACGATCGCTTATGCACAGTGATGCGTGTGGGCCTGTTACGCGAGTCACGTGGGATGATCAGCGTTTCTTGGTGACATTCATCGACGATTTACACTCATTTCTTTATTGTATATCTGATAAAGGACAAGACTAACGTTCTTGATATGTTTCAGAGGTACAAATCGATGGCGCGGAGACGCACACTGGGAAGAAAATTTCAAGAATCCGATGCGACAATGGTGGCGAATATATTCCCAATAAATTCAGGCTATTTGTGATGAAGCCGGGATTCAGATTCAATACAACGAACCGTACACACCTCAACATAATAGCATCGCCGAACGAATTAACAGGACAATCCTTGAGACGGTACGTTCTATGATCGCTGATTCCAAAATGAGCAAGAATTTTTGGGTGTCAAGGTTTCGTGTTTTTGTGGGACCCATCGAAGAACGAGATTGTTACACGACGAGATGTTGTGTTTAAAGAGTCGCAACCGAATTCTTCTTCAGTTTTCTTTGAGACAGTCATTCACGGACGGTGTTGAAGACGTTGAGAATTCAGATGGTGTTGACGAGGCGGAGAGTTCAGCGGACAGCGATACGACGAATATCGAACGAGATGATGCTCGATCTGCTGGTGCAGATGATATCAACGATCAACCATTCAACGTGGCATCGCGACTGCAGCGAAAGCATCAACAACCGAAGCGGTATGAAGATTTTGTCGATCCGACAAAGCTCAAAACGCATGAGGACAACAAGGAGGAGTACTTTTCGGCGTTTGCATTGAATTCTAGCACATTGGACTTCGCACTTGGTGCCGTGGCGTACGTTGTAAATGTTCCTCAATCATTTGATGAAATAGCAAAACGAGATGGTGCAGCTCAATGGATGGAAGCAGTTCATTGTGAAATTAATTCACTCAAGCGAAATAAAACTTGGACTTTGGTCGAACGTCCGCCGAATCGATCAGTTGTTACCTGCAAGCGAGTGTTTTTCCGAAAGCGAAACGATGTGGGTAAGTTGGCGTCGTACAAGGCGCGACTGGTATCCCGTGGATTTACCCAGCGTGAGTGGCTTGATTTTCATGAAACCTACACTTTGGTGGCAAGGATTATTACAATAAGAGTTATGTTGGCTCTTGCTGTCAAGCGTGACATGGAAATACATCAAATGAATGTGAAGACGGCGTTCCTCAATAGAAAACGACGAAGAGGACATTTATATGAAACAGCCGGATGGATTCGTGCAAGGTGATTTTGTTTGTAAATTGAATAAGTCACTCCACGGATTGAAGCAAGCATCACATGTGTGGAATGAACGATTCCCTAGTTTCATGCTCGAAAACGGTTTTGTTCGCTCAGAATATGATCATTGCTTAAATGCTCGTGACAATGGAGACGAAATGGTATACCTGCTATTATACGTAGACGATCTGATTATATCGAGCGAAAACGTCGAGGAAATCATCAAGATCAAACAGCTGGTGTCAAAGGAAATCGAAATGCGTGACATGGGCGAAACAAAGAGTTTTCTCGGAATCAACATCGAATGTGACAGGAGCCGTGGAATTTTGAGAATTAACCAACGCGGCTATCTAGAAGACGTATTGTAACATTTTGGAATGGCCGTCTGAAGCTGAACTAACAACTAAACCGTACCGAGACTCGTCCAGACTTATCAGCGGCAGTGAATTACTTCAGTCAATTTCAATCATGTCCAACTGAAGAGCATTGGAAGGCAGCGAAGAGAATACTACGATACATCAGAGGAGCAATTGAGCTGAAACTGGAATATTGGAACGATGAGAATTCGGTCGTGTTGACTGGATATGCGGACGCTGAATGGGCCGACGATATCAACGATAGAAAATCGGTTTCTGGCAATGTGATGAAAGTGTTTGGCGCAACTGTGACTTGTGGATGACACGTGAGCAGACTTGTGTTTCTTTGTCGTCCACTGAAGCTGAATATGTCTCACTGTGCTTAGCCACATGTGAAATTATGTGGCTGCGTGGATTATTGGGGTAAATTGGAGAAGCTCCCGATGAACCAATTATATTGCACGAAGACAATCAAGGTGCGATTGTGATCTCATCTCAGGAAAAAGAAATGCAGCGTACGAAGCACATTGATGTTAAGTTTAACTTTGCATGTGATTTAATAGCCAAAGGAATCATCGAAGTCAGATATATTTCAACGAATGAACAACTAGCTGACATCATGAGTAAAGGACCAACCGGAAGTGGCCACTCCCGTGGGCCTGAAAATCTTTACAGAAAAACTATTTCAGAAAGAAATTTAGATAATAAGTTTCTCACAATTCCCCGTTCGTAAAAGAAAATCGTCTGTTGGCCACACCTTCATTTATGACTAGATGCTACTGTATGTTTCTAATAGCGGCGAAATTCTTGAAGTGTGTGAATATCAATTTTTAGTACTCTGTATCTTTTGCTCTAAAGGCAATTTCTGTAAGGTTGCAACTAAATTATTTTTATGTTTTGTGAATACCGAGAAGAGACATAGAGATGTAACTGATATAACTTTAAACTAAAAGTAAAACTTATAATTTTTTCATCAGTTCGAATCACCGCCCGCAGTTTGCCGACTCACTGACTCTATAAGTGTACTTTTGTTAAAAACGGATCATGCAAAACATAATTAATTGATTTTTAGTATAAATTTGATTTACTGTGTCTTTTGAGTGCGGTTTATTTATTTCAATGAGTGTTCAATGATTTTGTTGTTTGGTTTTTGGTTCAGTTGTAAAAACAAATGTGTTGGCCAGTTGCACTAAGTTACAATAAATAAACAAATCAAAAAATTATACACAAATCTACATTACTTATCAGATCTAAGAACTACAAATGTAATCAAAAATAAAAATATTTAGAAAAACAAATTAACACAAACACAAACTAGAGGCGGATATTTTAAAAATTATGATAAATTTTTTAAATTTTTAAACAATTAAGAATTATGTATTTATCATAATTTTCCTCTAAAATATTTTTTTATATAAATATTCGATTATATATTGTTTATTTATATAATATATAGATACGTCACATCCAATTAATTTTTTTTTTTTTTTTATTCGTTTTAAAACATATAGAAGATGAAGCAATGAGATGGTAAATGACTTCTTACCTGGTTGATGATTTGATATTTGATTTGTTAATTTATTTCTCACAAATTTCGTTGCTGCCGCCGCTGTCGATTTAATCCAATTTATAAATCTAGAGATACGATTAAACGCTTCTGTTATTTTGTTAGTTTCTTGATCGGCCGGCGCCGCGGATAAACTAGATGAACCAAAATTTGACAAAAGCAAGGCCAAGAAAAGGTTAAGAACCTGAAATCGGGGATAACATTTATGTAATTTATATTAAATTTATGTAATTTACGAATTATACTTACGACTAAATTACCAATAACGACCGTAGCTAAAAAGAATGGGATACACGATACATTTGATACGACCAACATACAATCCCACATAGATTCTATCCATTCGCCGCACAAAACGCGAAACACAATCATGAATGAGTGCATGAAATCGGTAAAGTTCCATCGTGGTAATGCACCATCACCGAATCGATCCATATTGTCAATGTAATTTTTACCAAATAGCTGCATACCCATGACAGCAAATATGAATATAATGATACACAGTACAAATGTTAGATTTCCTAGAGCGCCCATCGTCCGACCCATAATAGAAATGAGGAGATTTAATGTTGGCCATGATTTTGCTAATTTAAATACTCGAAGCTATACATATGTGAGAGAAAAAGAAAAACTTTTATTTCTCATTCTTATAATTTATGTTAGTCTCTTACCAATCGGAATGATCTTAATACTGATAAACCTTGAACACCTTCAAGGCCTAATTCGAGTAATGATAAGGCTACAATAATAAAATCGAAAATATTCCATCCTTCTTGAAAATAATATTTCGGACTCATGGCTATCAGTTTCATTGTTGCTTCAATGGCGAATGTAGCAGTGAAAAACTGTAATAATAATAATTTTAATTTAATTACAAAAACAAAATTTTTGTAATTATACAACTTACGTAATTTCCACTTTTTAATGCCTTTTCTAGATCTTTGTCCATGTCATGATGATCCAATGCCATAAACAGCGTATTTATAACAATACAAAGTGTTATAAATAATTCGACAAATGGATCGAATACAATAAGTGATACAACTTTTTGGAATTTTAACCAGGGCCAACAGCAATCCCATACACAAAATAAATCAATTCCTTTAAATATAAATTCTAGTGCTTTGTCTTTAAATGTGGGACCGTCTTCATCGTCTTCTGTTGGAAAATAGTAGACAGAAACTGAACACACATTCTATTAGTATGCAATTTTGACTCACAATTTCTTTTAGTTACTATTTTTTAGTTTTGATATATTTATCACAATTTAGGTATTAAAGAAGAGTTCTTACAATACCTTTACGATACCGTGTGTGCGTATATGTGTATATTCCCGAATTGGTTTTGAAATTATTGATTGATTCATCTTGACATAATTAGTTTGGGGGGGGCAATAATTACCGACTAGTCTGTAGATACTCGTTTATTTAACCTAGTCTTTAAAAAGCTGGCCTCGCAGATTTAGTTACAGAAATTTAACCAAAAGGACAAACTAAGTTCGAATCATGGTTTCGGTAAAAAAAGGGGATCCAAGATAATCGCAAGAATGTTTATTGTAATAGAATAAAAGACGTGGAATGGTTCTACCTACTTCCTATGTATGCTGCTACATTATCTTCCTGGTGTACTACGAGTTTCTCTGAACCTTTGATACAAGAGTTTAAAATACTTACAAGCGAACAAGTTTTGATCTTCGATTGGTAAAGTCTCTGAATTATTCAAGCAACAGTTTTAAAACATTTGCTTTGAACTTCTCACAAAGTTAAGCTCTCTTTACCTCAAAACCATACAACACATGTTTGTCGAATAACGGACCAACCATTATACCTATTGATTCGAAAGAAATTCTACAGTAAATGCAGTGACGGATTAAAGAAAATCCTGGCCCTATAAAAATTTCCTTTTCCTAACCAAATGCGTGAAAAGTAGGCTTTTTCTCTGTTTTCTATGCCCAACACCTTTGTTTCCTGTCTTGTTGACTGTATAGTCGCATATCTTCCTTAGCAACGTGAAACCAACCAGTTGAGTTTCCCTATATTAAATTTAACTCTTTTGTATATATAGAGCGAACAAAAATCTACGTTGCTCTATAACCGGCTAATGAAAATGTTTGCATTTTATTTGCGTTAATGTCTCTTTTATTTTGGTCGTTGCCTCAACCCATTTTAGAACCAAGAGGGCAACTCAATGACCTCATTTCCTTCTTCAAGAATCAACATTGGTAGCAAAGGGTAGTTCTACAATTTGCGAAATATGACTGGTTTATAAAATAAAATATTTTTTTTTGCTATGTGTCGTTCACCATTATTGTGATACGAGAATTTTATTTTTAATCGGCACTTAAGTACATTTGGGAGCCACCCCAACGTTTGTAAATTTCGTTACGACAAATTGTATATTATTTAACACGGAAAATAATCCATCCAGAAATCCATTCAGCTTTCGAAATTGCAACTTCCTAAATTCTCGGGAAATTACGGTGGATGGTTGGACTTCAACAAAAACGAATTTACTTCCATGGTGATTGATGATACAGATTTCATAGATGTGGATCGGTTTCGCTTTCTCAAATCATGCCTTGTGGAAGGCGCCAAACGTACCATTTCGCAAATGGAAGTATCGAGTGAGTATTTCAAAAGCGCTTCGTTAGCACTGGTGGATCGCTACGAAAACAAGGCGCTCATGTCTTATTAATTGTGATGTATTCTATCGGAAAGCAGTTACCTGAAAATTTGTTGATTTGCTTGCTGCTCTCGAAATTGCACTCAGCCACCGCCATCAAGTGGTAGGAGTCCACACCAAGGATATACCAACATTGCAAGGAGTTTGTACATTTTTGGAGAAACGTGCTTCTACCTTAGAAAAAATCGATTACAATAAAAAACAAACTGGCCGAGTTCCCGTGCAGTCATCAGCTGCCCGTTCGTCTAATCAAACTCGCCGTAGCCACTCGGCATTGGTGTCATCGAATCCGGTTAAGTTATCTCACTGTATAAAGTACAGTTCACCGAATCTTGTATTGGTTGCCTGTTGCAGTTTTGGCGCGCTCTGTCCCGTTGAGCGATATCAATACGCAAGCAAAAATCGCATTTGCGTGTTGTGCCTTAGAGGAAAGCATTCTGCGAGAAACTGTCGGGTTTCTGTGTGTCAACGGTGCCGTAAACGTCACCATACAATGCCCCATTTCGAAGCAGAAAACCCAGTAGTCATTCCAGTAACTTCAGCGAGTTCGGGTTCCTCATCTAATGCAGAAATCACCAAATGCTCAAACTTGCAGGAGGCACTTGTTGCATCAGGCAGTTTCCAAGATGATTCAGCTTTATTAGCTGCCGCCAGCATCAACATGCTTGATAATCAAGGTTCACCGGTCCCGTGTCGTGCATTGCTAGATAGTGGGGCACCAGCGAACTTTATTTCTGAGAGGTTTGCGCAGACATTAAACGTAGAACGGCATAAACTGATGATATCTGTAGGAGGAATCGGATCTTCAAGCACATCGTCAAAGGGTTTCTGTCGACTCATCATTATGCCCAGATTTGGCACAGCAGAGGAATTACCCATCACTGCGATTATTCTTTCAAATATCACTGATGTTCAACCGCTGCATCCAATTTCATCCAAGTAAATCTGGCTGAGCTATTATATTTCAAGCCCCAGAAATTCGATCTGCTTATTGGAGCCGAACTATTTTGGGATCTATTGCTGCCTGGGAAAGAGATACTGGGTCAACACCTTTCGACATTACAGGAAACCAAATTTGGATTTACAATTAGCGGTCCACATCATTCATGGCCTTGATCTGTCAGAACCACTCTCACAAGTGCTGCCGATAGATATTCCTCGCTGGAAAAATTAGATAACATGGAAAAGCTGGTTCAGTCTTTTTGGGAGATCGAAACTTATCCTGTTGCAGAAGTGGAAATGGGTCCAAAAAATCAAGAATGTGAGTTGGTACCAGAACCCTCTGACAAGAGTAATCGGGCCAAAAACTGAATCATTTTCGACACTCTGCACAATATTTCGCATCCAAGTATCCGTGCTACTCGTAAATTGATTATAAGCGTATTTTGTTGACCAAAATTTAATTCGAATTATTTTGGGTTAATTTTTTTTTCCAAGAAAATAGCCAATTTGATTTAATTGACAAAAGCCAACCTTTCGAAATAAAATATAAATTTAGTATGTATTATGACTCTGGTGGCAGGTATCATAACCAAGAATTAGAATTATGTTTAATTAAACCCAATTTTTTTTTGGGTTAATGTTATTCTTGCGGGGATTTATTATATGCAATTGTTGTTGTAAATTTGTCAAGGAAATACGCTATATATCTCGATACTTTTGGCCCAGTATAAATCGAGACATAACCCGGTGGGCGAAATCATATTTATCCTGCCAAAAATGGAAAGTTCAGCGATACACAAAATCACCATATGGGCAATTCGATGTTCCGTCAGTTCGTTTCGAGCATTTGTATGCCGTAGGACCACTTCCTCCATCTAATGGAAGCACTTATCTTTTAACTTCACCCGATGGTGCGAAGCATACCACAATTAAGACATTATTGCATCCACCATTGCCAAAACATTTATAGAACAATACATTTCTAGATTTGGAGCTCCGTTCAATATCACCATCGATCAAGGTAATCAATTTGAGTCCAAACTATTCTCAGAGTTAACAAAACTTTTGGGCTCACATCGAATTCGAACAATATCCTATCACGTACAATCTAATCACAGACAGCTGAAAACATCTCTTAAGAACCAGAGGTAACACAGTTCATTGGATTTCGGAAATACCAATCGTTTTACTTGGAATTCGAGAAACAGTGAAAGAAGATCTAAAGTGCTCACCAGCTGAACTTGTCTATGGACAGACAATCAACCTACCCGGAACCTTTTACATTTAAAATTAAACCTTTAGCAGATTATACGAATGGCCAATTAGGATGGAATTTATCTATTTCTTAACGGATTTCAGTGAAATTTCATCTACGTTGGAAATGGGATTCTAAAATGGTTTTTGGATGAAGTTCTGGAATATGGCCAAGTATTTATTTATTTATTTATAAAAATTTTGAGATGTGTACACACTATTTTAAGCATATTAGCTCATTCACAATGGAGTGTACAACAGCTAAATATCTTTTAAATTAAAAATTATTTATATTAGAGTTCGAGAAATATCATTATAACGCCGTTCATCTCCGTCCGGTTACATTTATTTAGATAGTCATCCATTTATTATATTATCCGGCTAACTGGACGAATTTTAGCTGCGATGACATCAAGCGAGTGCGGTTAGGCGTATCTCCCATTATAAACAATATTATTGTAATAGTACATATTTAAATACAATTTTGAAGAAAGGGTATAATAGTATAATAGTGTTTATTTATTTATTTTATTTATAGTATTTTATAAATAATTTAGTATTAAAAGGAAAAGCACATATGGAAACAAAGCAATCGAAACAAAAAACAAAAAAAAAATGAAGTTGCTTCCATTAGGCATAAAAACCTCTTACATTTTTTCAAACAATTTCCACCTCATGCTTACACATTCTATTTTGAGCAGTAGCTCATGTACAATAAAATGTACAGCACGAGGTGAAATAATATTAAAAATTAACAAAAATAACAAAGTTAATAAAAATAAATTAAAAAACTACGTATTGCCCATCACGCCACTCCAAAAATTTTGACCTAAATAATTTTGCCGATCCTAATCTCTTAATTTTCAATGGAATTGAATTCCAAAGGGAAACTCCCCTAACATAAAATGACGTGTTTAGCGACCTACAACAATTTTTAGCCGGAATTAGGCGGAAGTTAGAGGAATGAAACCTACTAAACATGTATTTCCTATATAGATAACAAGGCTCGTTAGCTTTGAGAAGTTTCAAAATAAAAAGACAAACGCGAAATTCGTAAAAAATAGATAAACTACATTATAAAACAAGGCTAGAGTAGGCAGAAATATGATCGAACTTCCTAATACCAAAATTAAACCTGGCACAAGCATTGAAACATCTTTGGAGAACATTCATATTTTCCTGAAGCATACCGAATAAAACTATGTCACCGTAAATAAAATGAGGAAGAAGATAAGACAAAAACAACTTTTTCCTAAACTGACTATCAGAAAATCCAACTACTTTATACAAACAACTAAGCATGCCAAAGACCCTCTTACTAATAGTAACTAAATGGTCACCCCAAGTAAGAGTTTTATTAATAACTAAGCCTAAATCCCTAACAGTATTTGAATATTCAATTAGCGAACACTACAGAAAAATACCAGGAAAGGACAAGGTATCTAACGGTATTTATAAATTATAATCGACTGAGATTTATTCGCGTTTAAAACGAGGCTGTTAGAGACCGACCAGCTAACGATATTACTTAAATCTTCATTTATCAGAGAAATATTCCTAACAATAGAATCCTGATCTAAACGACTATTTCTATAAATTTGAACGTCATCAGCGAAAATGTGAAATGAACAATGTTGAATGGAAGATTCTATGTTATTTATGTACATAGAAAATAATAGAGGACCCAGCACTGAACCCTGAGGCATGCCGGAAATTACAGGAAGGAAATCAGAGAAGGAATTGTCGAAAAAAACTGCCTGAGAACGATTAGAAAGATAGTTAAAAATCAATTTGGCAGCAGAAAGCGAAAATGTAAACTGAGATAAGCTTATTAAAAAGAATTCTGTGATTAATAGAATCAAAGGCCTTAGAAAAATCTAACAAAGTTAAAGAATTTAATTCCCTATTATTCATATTACGCCTAATATCATCACATACATTTAATAACGCAGTAGAAGTACTATGAAATTTTCTAAACCCAGATTGGCAGCAACTAATTAAACTATTGCTATGTAAATGCGATTGAATTTGATTTTTAACAACTATCTCGAAAGCCTTAGAGAGAGAACTTCAAATGTTAATTGGCCGAAAATGGGATAGCTCTAAGGGATTACTGATCTTTGGGATCGGGATTATTTTACTTAGCTTCCACTGATCTGGATAGGAAGAGGACGTGAGAATAAAATTGAAGATATGTAACAAGTATTTTGAGACGAAAGGGAAAACTACCTTAACGAATTTTAAATTGACGTTATCCAGACCAGAAGATTCCGATTTAAACTTCCAAATAGCAGATTGTAAATCCTCGAGAGAAATATTTGAAAACGAAAACGAATTAGAGGACGCGTTAGAGAACAAATCGACGGAACTACTGCCCGAGTTCAGACTAGAGCAAAAATAACTATTAATTTCATTGGGTTTGAAATCCCCACTTGAACTAATCTTGCATCTGCCTAGGCCTAAATTACGAACATTACGCCAGAAAACCTTGGGAGGAAGAGAGGAGTCTAACTTATCCTTGAAAAAATTAAGTTTAACAATTCGAATTAACCCTACAACTCTGTTATGAGCCTGCTTGTAATATAAATGAGACTGACTATTAGGACCCTTTTTCCATACACGATATTTACTAACTCTAATATTTATGGCATTCGAAATTTCCTGAGACAACCAAGGCGGAGATTTTGCTTTGCAAGTAACCTTTTTAAGCGGAACGCAACTATTAAACACCAAACTATTATACGAGTTGAAAAATTCTACTTGGGTAGTTGCAGAACTAAGGCAAAAAATATCCTTCCAAGGAACTGAGTTACAAACTAAGTAAAGGCGGGAATTGTCTGATACTAGAAAAATCTCTAAAGCTAAAAAAACTCTTAGGTTTAGGTGGAGAGTAAAAGTTTACAGAAAAAACTAAAAGATCATGATGGGATCCCATACCGAGAGACAACTGATTGAAAAAACAAATAGAGTTATTAGTAAAAGATATGATATGATCAATAAGGGAATAAGATGCCCCGCTAGCGGTTGGACAAGAAAACGTTGGTGGCACAGTGTTGTGTACGGATACGAAGAAAGATCTAAATTTTTAAAGGAACTTTCGTATTTTTCACATGATTATGATGAAATTCGATTTTAGTGGAATGGAATGGGATTCTAAAATGATTTTTAGACAAAGTTCTGGAATATGGCAATACCGTTAGTAGTTTCAATACTGCGGCGCGTGTCTGCCACCGGGCCACACACTATATTTTTCTAAACTTACCACTGAAACGGCAAATACTCAGAAAAATTAACCCAAAGTTTAATGCGAATGATTGGCAAGAAAAATTTCTAACCGAAACCTTATTATTATAATTGAAATAGTACTTTTACGCTGTCTCAAAGGAACCTCAACAGCTGCATGATTCACAGAAACCTAAACAGACAACTTTATAGAAGCCATATTTACATACATATATTTCCAAACTTTATCTAAAAATCATTTTAAAATTCCATTTCCATCGCGAATGTCAAATTTCACTAAATTCCGTGGAGAAATAGGCATGTTCTATCCTAAATGGCCAAATTAAAGAACTTCATCTAAAAATCATTTTAGAATCCCATTTCCAATACACAATATACAAATTTCATCGTAATCGGTTAAGAAACAGGTAAGTTCCATCTTCCATTATACTTGGCCATTTTTCAGAACTTCTTCTGGAAAATCAGTTAACGAATAGCCCAGCTCCATCCTAATTGGCCATTCATATATTTTAATTTGCTAAACGTTCAATTTGAAATGTAAAAGGTTCAATTTGAAATGCGAAAGGTTCAATGTGCAATGTAAAAGGTTCAATTTGAAGTGTAAAACCTATATGCTGGTATGATGGTACAATGGTATAATGGTATGATGATATGATGGTACGACCGTCTGATGATATAATGGTACGATGGTATTGTATAATGATTATATGGCGGTATGATGATACGATGGTACGATGTTACCGTGGAATGATGGTATGAAGGTTTGGTGGATTGATGGTAAGATATACTATCTAAGCATGGTATGATGGTATGATGGTGTAATGGTTCGACGTTAGTATGGTACGTTATTATGATTGTATGATAGTTTAATAGTGTAGAGTCATGATGGTATGATGGTATAATAGAATAATGATATGATGGGAAAGATTGTTTAAGGTTATGATTGTACGTTGCTACTAAGGTATGATGGTGACTATGTAAGAGGATTTGAGTAAGAAGTTCGGTTAGGGATTCATTTGGTCTCGAATTTAGGGTTTAGTGTGAGGTTAGATTGAGTTGAGTGCATAAACGCACGCATCTTGCCAATCAAGTTGATTTTGGGATTGGGTTGACTATTAAGTGTCGAATTGAGCAAACGGTTAAAATTTGATTCGAGCTAAGTTGAGCTAAAGTTGAGTTAGAGTTTAGTTAGCTTGCATTGGGGTTGAGAGTTACTCGGTTGGGGAGTTATTTAAGGGTTGATTTGGGGTAAGGTTAAGGGTTGATGTTGAAGTTGATTTAGAGATTGAGTTGACTGTTGGGTTGGCGGTTAATTTCGTGATTGCGATTGAGTTGGAGTCTTAGTGGTTAATTGAGCTGGAGGTTGATCTGAAGATTGACTTAAGAGTTTCGGTTAGGGATTGATTTGGAAGTTAAATTGGCCGAAGTTCTGATCACCTCATCAGATTTCAGCCCTTTATATTTTATTTAAAAATTTAAATTTATAAACCGTAACAAAAATGTCTGATTAAATATCTAAATTAAAATTGTCGTTTTAGTATGGCACCAATAGCTCATTTTAATATTTTTGTGGACACCGCTGGTTTAAATAAAACAAAAACTATAAAACTTTGTTTAGATATTTTTCCAATCGTTTCGCAGCTTATTTTTAATATCCTTACTCCGTTTACCAAATGCAAGTTATCCTTAGAATAATTTTTTTAATCGATAACGATGTACTTTTATTTAGGAAAATAAAATACCGAATACCGCAATATCGCCATTATGAACTGGTACTGATATAGCAAAGAAGGGAGGTTGACATGAACGCATTGAAGCAAACCCCAGATACATTTTTTTTAAAAGTATTGTAGACAACCAAAACTATCAATATATAAAGCAATGCACGCGTCCATATAAATAAAATAGTATTTAGTTATGGGGATTCAGTAAATAGTTCTGCAATGAACACAATCACAAATACCTCACACTATCACAAAAAAAAAACTCATTTGTATATTTCCGTTATTTCAAATACTAACATTGGTTAGGACTTTCCACAACAATAAGAATTGCTGTAAGAATTGCTTACTTGTTTTAAGTTTCTTTCGAGAATGTTTTAAAAATTAAGCCATTGAGAGTTATTTATAAAGAAAATCAAAACCTTCTGTAGTAATTTCCTTCACTGGAGGTAAAATTTACGTGTTAGTCTTTAATCTTCATGTCTCGAAGCAACTCAAAATATTTAAAAAAAAGGGGTGTCTTTTGGGTCTATTTTTTAAGCCTGTGAAAGCTGTTCCGACTAATTTAATATTTTTAGGGTAATTGCGACTTGAAGTAAATTTTCAAACCTACTATTTTAACACTAATGCGCGTATTATTTTAAAAGTGTTAAACTAATTATGTAAGATGACTCGGAATGGAAATATTAGTTTTACAACATAAAATTTAGACGACATTTAAATTAAATTTTACAGTAGTAGTTTTTACAAGGAATATACATCTTAATTATCTTGTATATTATTTTATATAATAATTTATATATTTAACAAAAACATCAAAACGCAAAAAATATATTTAAAAAAAATGTAAATATAAACAAATCACTGTACAAACTTACATATTATATGGATGTATAAATATATTTATACATCAAAATGAAGCAGATAATATTTTTATATATAGTATATAGTAATTATCTTATTTAATTAAAACATTTAATATAATAATATATAGCAAGACAAAGATTATACAACACATTAATTAAATATTAAAAATATAGGACGTTTAATTTTTACTCGGACGGACACAAAACGTATATAGCTATATACAGTCAAAAGACAAACATGTTAAGTGTTTTTTTTACAAAAAACAAAAATTAAAATATAAACATTTATCAAAAATCCCATTCCGATATCAATCCATGCATCACAAAACCAAAAATTATATGTAAAAATAATTAATTTTCTTTTCCAAATTTTGAATTTCTAGATGTCTTGCGATTTTCCCACAATATAGTTTTTTGTTATCAAAAAGAAAATTATGAGTCGAAAATTGAAAATTAATTTTTAAATATTTAAATTATTCCTTTACTATATAAAAAAATAATTAAATGAATTTGTGCTTCAAATAAATTGCCTATAACAAATTCATTTAATTACACAAATTATATAGAAATGAACATCAAAGTTAGAAAATATGGACTAGGGATTTCATTAGAAAAAAAAAATGAAATTATTTAATTCAAGCTGAAATTAAAAAACGGATTAAAGAAAAATAATTCACAATTTGGTTATACCAAGTAAAACATTTACAGTTTTTAATTTTCCGACAAAAAATTGTGAATTATTTTGCGTTAATATGTATATAGGATTAAAGGTAAAATTAGTTAATCATAACATTAAAAAAAAAAAAAATCAATAAAATGCAACATTTATTTAATTTTATTAGTTTAATTAATTTTTTTTTTTTTTTGTAACTGAAATTAAAGTAAAATAAAGTAACAAAATAAACAGAGCCAAACACTTTTAAGTTTGTGTTCCACTAAAAGGTTATCTAAGACACATAAAATGCTAAACCACAAACATATATATTTACCTCCTTGGTCCCCACTTGCTCTACTATGTCGTCCAGCTGCTTGCTCGATTATATCATTTAATACCATCACATCTGAAATATTTAACATGCATACGTCATTTTAGTATAATTTTTCGTGGAAATGCTTGACTTTTTTTTTATATACCTTCCATATCGACTACGGTTTGAGGGTGGACGGGCTCAATAAAAGGATTGTCATGGTGTTTTATTTTACCAGCCTCGTCTGTACAATCTATGGACGCGTCCTAAAATGGTGAAACATAAAAGTGATGCTATGAATATTTGACGGATTTTTTTTTTTTTTTGCTAAACAAATCTGTTATTAAATTGGCTACATATCCAGTTTAAGAATTATTGAGATAGAATTAGGGCTTGCAATATCGCGCGACATTTATTATTAATATCAATATTTTTCTAATACTGCACCGATATTCCAGCATTACAACGGAATTTACATTACAACACAAACGCCTTTACCTTGAGTTTTTATCACGTATGTCCCTACACTTCTTCCAAATTTCTAATTACAAAACCATTAATTTTTGTTTATTGGAATCCTTAATTACCAAATTCTTTAGGTCTCAAATTAGCCTTTTATCCTCGCTTATGTCCATCTATCTGTTTTTAGTAGTTTGTATTTTTTTAATTTTATTAAGTACATTTCGTCCTATTGTCGTTTCAATGTGTAAACGCAAAACATTTTTTTCCTGAAAATACCAATTACAAGTTACCTGCCATCTATATTTTTCTCTATTAACCCTGTAATGCATCTAACCGCCTAAAGGCGGACTTTACGTAATCATGAATTGTGAGCACGTACATATTTTTACATGTGTTATTCTCTTTTAAACTACTCTCGTCATAACGGTTTGGTTTTGGTTGTTGTAATATGCACATTTATTCGACAACGACGAGTTGAAGTCAAAGTTTTGATAGAAAGTGATTAAAAATTGTTTTGTGTTAGTTCGCATATTTTAAATAATCATACAAATATTTCCTGACGTTTTAGAAGGTTGAAAAAATTATTGGTAATTAGTTTTGGCTTTATTATCTCAGTTTTTGTTGTTGGTTTACTAAAACATTATTTTGCTGGACTGTGGCGATGCATTTTCTAATACCGCCTATAGGCGGGCCTTTACATTACAATGAAAATTTGCATTTATATTCATACATTTTTCGGAAGAAATTTTTAGTGAAACTTTGGGTAAATATAGTATTGTGTGTTTGTACGTGTATGTAAAAACAACTCTTCGATGGTTTTTATTTTATACATCTGTATTTTATTTAGATGTTATGGCATCTCGACAAGCTGACAAAATTTGAGAAGTGATTGATGAGGAAATCGAAGAACTTATCACTTCTATACCATCCGATCCAGAAACCACTTCCGATGAAGATGGTTGTGATTTGATCGATGATCAAATTCCATTGAGAAATATTGTGGTTAGTGAGTGATATCTGTTTTGCTTCATGAAGCAGCTGCCTCTGATTATATGTCGGAAATAGCCTAAATCAATTATTTATGTTGCTCAATTTAGGAAATATTGAACGAATAATGTGTCAAGTTCATATTTTTGTGGAAAGCAATCCAATTTATACCAATTTTTTCAATGTGTTTACTAATTCTAAAATATTAAATTAATTGATTTTAGTTGTCTGGGGTGGGATGTTCTAACATAACTTTCAATCGAATTCGATAGAGTTTATGTCTTTTGTTTCAAGAATAAAATTCTACTCTATTTCGTTTTCCAATTATGCTCTTTTCTTGCTATCTCAGCTTGCTCGAATAAAACCACATTCTATTTCTACTTATATTCATGATAATTCATCACTCAAATTTTTGTTTAGTGATACTTTATCGATATGAGGGAAAGGGAACGTACGCAACAAAAAGAGATCGCAATAGAAAAAGCGTAATTAAAAAGCGAAATAGAGTACAATTTTATTCCTGAAACAAGAGACATAAACTCTAATGAATTCGAATCGAAAGTGATGTTACAATATCCCACCCTTGATTTCCGCTGAAAATCAAGTTTTATTTTTGGTTTTTTTACCATCTTACAGATGATATATGAAAAGTGGTTTCCCATTTTCTCGAAAAAATTTTCAATGACGAAAAATTAACACTAATTTGTTTTTAACGGTGTGAGAAGTTTCATTTCTAAATTCGAAAGCTTCCCTTCTGCAGTTTTTGTTGATGAAAATTCTTTTTATCAAATTTCGTATTATATCTAAAGTTATTGCTTGTGTTGTCGACATTTAGGCGTATACTTTATATTACCACCTCATACATACAAATACATATCAAATACAAATACATAGTATACGGCCGAAACCTACCAGGATACATGGTATGGATTGCATTGAAGACTTTTGTCAATTTGAAATAACCAAAATATTTTTTGAATTTGAATCATGTAAAGGCCAAACAATGCATTGCTGCGGAAAATCCGCAGGACTCAAAAAATATTTGAAATTGGTTATGTCCCGTGGCACCTCAATAGCTAATGCTGGAAAAAATTTAGTTCAAATTTTATAAAGAGAAAGTTTGTCTGTATTAAAATCAAAATGAAAAATCAGCCAACATAAATCAAACAATCATTGAACATAAAAATATAAAAAACCATGTCAAAAATACATAATTTTTACTCAATTAATATTGTTACAGGTCTTCTTTAATATCATATTAATCCAACTGGCTAAATTATAGAACTTTTTATTTAAATTTTAAATTTATTATTATCAAGGTGTCAACTAAAAATTATTTTAAAAATATTTATAACAGTTGATATTAAATGATAAATTAAATAAACTTAAATGTACATCAAATTATTTACAAAAAACTATATTTGACAATTAAATTTAATTTTTATAAAATATAGTTTTTTGTAAATATATAATTTGTATGTCGAAAATTTGGTGTAATAAATATAAATTTTAAATTGAAAGTTCTATAATTTAGCCACTTGGAATAATATAATAATTTTTACTCGCGAATAATAATTTTCGAGATATTTCTTTGCGTTGAAATTAATTCATTTATTATAAGCGTAAATATTTTCAACTCACACAGAAATGAGGATTTTCCTTAAATTTTTTGATTTGGTGAATTATATAATTCGCTAGTCTAGTTAGAATTGTATTTTTGTAGTTTGGTCGTAGCTACCTGATGAGTAGACTGAACTTTTTGTTCGTGCGAGCTTGTCAGTACGAACCCATACTACCACTGAGAAAACTCAAGGAAAGTTTTCATTTTTTGGAGACGATACACTTTGTATTGACCTCGAGTTAAAGTACGGGGGGGATTTTAATATTTCTACTTTTTTTGGTAGATAGATTGGCCTCTTCATTTTATCTGATTAACAAGTCGAAAATTTTGTGAATGCCATCATTGATAATATATTTTGACTATAAAAAGCCGAAAGAATCTTATTGATTCTAATTTTATGTGGAAAATCTGAGAAAACTGTATTTTCATGATTTTTGAAAAATTGAATCGTCTTAGGTTTTCCACCTGGGACTTCAACTGATTTTTTTTTGTAGCCAAAAACATCATAATGCAGAACCATGTTAATATCGTCGAAAGTAATAAATCGGGAATGCAGAGTGTGCTATCTCAACCAAAAATAAAAAATTTAGTCAGTATCAGCCCATAATGTTCAGCCAAAAATTGCCATGGATGTAATTGAAGATTTTTGTCAATGTTATACGTGACTGATCGTAAAGTTGTACGTGACAAAACATCGTTCTACTTTCTTATGCAAAATTGTGGATAATCAGCGGATTCCCAAAAATATCGAAAATTGATATAAAATCAACCACTAGAGTGTTAGTCATAAAATGGACTGCATTCATGTGATTCGTCAATAGCTATCGCTGGAAAAAAATTCAGTTGAAGTTTATAATGGGAAATCTGGGAAAATTTGATGTTAAAAAATTATTAGAAACTGTATAAAATGGATTGAAATGGGAACATACATAAATTTAATTTTTTGCCAGCGATAGTTGAAGAAACAAGCAGACAAAATAAACAAGCAAATCAAAATTGTTTTTGTTTACTCCCCATCTCTTTGGATTATAGGAGAAATGATATTACTTGCATTTCTCGTATTGTGACTGGTTAATGTTCAATATCAATATTTAAACTAATTACCAAATTTTAAAAGTAATCAAAAACCTAGATTTTTTTGAATTTGTTTAAAATTGTTTTTCCTACAACAACTTTACTTTTTTGATTGATTAGTTTTTTGGAAAATCTAAGGTCGATCAAATTGATAATGAAGAAATATAAAAGCATTTCAGGTTCAATGCATAAAAATGTTGTAAATAAAATGGAATACATTTTCCAAAAGGGGCTGAAAAAATATTTAAATGGTCATCTAAACCGTTTGCGAATTTCGAGTAATATTGGCGATTTCGAATAAACTTAGAATCCTCCAACCCGCGGCGTACTGCAGCTATCGGGGGAGAGGGGGGGGGGGTAACAGGTGGTGGATAGTGGACGGCCTATCGATAGGTAGGTTAGCGGTGAATTAAATAAGCCGCCCCCAACCGCAGTCCAGCTGGTGGGAGAGTTTCAGGGAACTGGGGAGTTGTTAACTTCAGTTCATTAAATTCTGAGTGCCTATGATGCCCAGCATGGAGATGGCGCCAGAAAACCATCGACCAATAACCACGGCGGACTATGCATCACGTCCTCTCTGCACCTCCGGAGTCTTTGCGGGTGATGAGTGGGGTACCCTATAAACGGGTGACCCCGGGAATGGAATGGATCCTATTGGATTGGGCTCTCCATGTAAATAGGTGAATGAGAGAGAGAATGTGGAGCGGAGGGAAGGGGGTGCTGGAAGGCCGAGGTGCTAGCGAGCCGAATGGGCTGGATTAAGGTGTTAAGCGACCCGTGCTGAGGATCAACTAGGCTGGGGGCCCATTTAACAAAGCCCAGTCGCTAACGGAGCCCTCTGGATACCTGATGACCTCCAGTTGTAATTAGCCTTACCTGCGTATACGGATCTCTGCGCAGGCGGACTTTTATTTCTCCGTTACTCGTGGGAATCAAAATGGAAGGATCTAAACACAAAGAAACTAAGGGCACCGGCTCTCCTCAAAAGCCGGTATCAGCGAAGGGAGGTACCTCGAACCAGACGGGTGGGGCCTCTAAGGTTGCAAAGGTGGCTGACTCCAGGGCACCAGTCCCGGGAGTTAGCGGTACCAACGCAGCACAGGGGAGTGGGACGAGAGACATTCCTCCGGCGAAAAGGCGGTACAGAAATCGCCGCTCGGCATTCCGAATTCTCGAGAAGTGTGCTGCGACCCCCGAGGGGCAGCTCACGGAAGAGCAAAGAACATCAGTAGCTTGGGCATGGAGCACTGTGGGCTGCGGAAGCTCGGAAAGGGAGCATGTGTCGAAAAGACAGCGGTCCCAGGACGAGGTGGAAGTAGTCAACAGCAAGCGGGCCAAGTTGCTGATTGACAAGAAGCCGAGCTCAACTCAGGGACAAAGCTGTTCAGCGATGTCCTGAGAGAGCATGTGTTGATGCTAGCCGTAATTGCCGAAAGTCAAGAAGATGGGAGCATCACGGCGGAAAAATGAAGGTTGGTGTATAATGCACTCAACCTCGTCTTTTTAAAGGTACTGGGAGAAAATCCAGGACCACCCCCATCCTGCAGAGACGCGGGATGGTATCAAGGGCGTGTGAAGATAACTGCATGCTTGGACTCTAGATCTGTGGATCTTTATAAAAAGGCTATAGCCAAAGTAGGGGAGGTGTGGCAGAAAGACAGATCTCGTATTCTTGGGAAAAATAATATTAATCTTTTCATTCTCTCTCAATACAGTCATGGTGACACTACTGCAGTTAGCCCGGAAGTAGCACTGGATAAGGAACAATCCTTTTCTGATCATCGATATTTAACCTATAGCCTCGATATTCACCCTGCTATCCGGGAAGCCTTCAGGAATTATAGAAGGACCAACTGGAGTAAATATGGGGAATTATTGGAGGATTTGTTGCCGTCAAGGGCTCTAGAGCCCCCGACGATCGTTGGGGAGCTGGAGGACATGGTGGCTAGCGTTACTAGCGCATGCAACCGGTCCTTTCGTGCTGCCTGCCCACTGGCTAGGCCTAGGGGTAGGCAAAAACCAGTATGGAGGTCCAGGGAACTGGGAACCTATCTTAAGGCTTGTAGGACAGCCTTTAATAGAGACAAAATTACAAGGGAGGCTCAGGATTGGGACTCCTATAAGGAGAAACACAGAATTTATAAGAAAGAATTAAGAAAGGCACAAACGAGGTCTTGGAGAATCTTCTGTGATAAAATGGAAGAGGTATCCGAAATCTCCCGCCTTATGAAGATTCTTTCCAAAAGTACAGCTAGTCCCAGATTTTTGATAAAACCGGACGGATCTTGGACAGCTTCTAGTGGAGAATCTTTGGAGCTCCTCTTCGAGACTCACTTCCCAGGGAGCTTTTAAGACCTGTTGGTGCGTAGCAATCATCAGGAATCACTGTCAGTGTTCACAGAGGATATCGTAACCAGAAAACGGATCCTATGGGCACTGAGGGGTTTGAAACCATTTAAATCGGCTGGTCCGGATCAAATTATACCAGCGGAACTTCAAAACAACTCAGTAATTATTCTTCCCTACCTGGAAGCTATATTCAAATGGTGTTTGAAGCTGGGCTATATTCCTAGGTACTGGACGGAGGTCAATGTGGTGTTCATACCGAAAGCGGGGAAAAGCTCACATGTCTATCCTAAGGACCTAAGACCAATAACTCTATCATCTTTACTTTTGAAAACCTTGGAAAGGCTGCTGGATGTATACATCAGAGATAAAATAGGTGCCAGGAAGTGGGCACCGTCTCAGCATGCGTACACAAAGGGTAGATCTGTGGACACTGCTCTGCACGCCTTGGTGTGTACGATTGAGAAATCGATTAATTCGAAGGAATTCTGTTTGGTGGCCTTCCTGGATATAGAGGGCGCCTTTAATAATGTGAAAGCGGAGGCAATCAAGGAGGGATTGTCATTTTTGGAGGTGGACGTTCCTCTGATAGCGTTAATCAATCATATGCTGGGAAGCAGGATTGTTAGCTCGAAGTTGGGGGACTCCACCATCAAGAGGCGAGTAATTAGGGGAACCCCGCAGGGGGGTTCTGTCCCCTCTTCTCTGGAATATAGTGGTAAACGGGTTACAACTAGAATTGGAGAGAGAGGGTATTGAAGTTACCGCTTACGCAGATGACGTAGCTTTAGCTGATACCGGGAAATTAGTGGGGCACGATTGTAGACGTAATGCAGAATGCGCTTACCATCGGTACGAAATGGGCAGGCAAATGTGGACTTGGGATTAACCCGTCCAAGACAGAGCTGGTACTCTTCACTAAGAAATACAAAATCCCGGTAGTTGTCTCTCCTACCTTAAATGGCACGAGACTTGCTTTTACTGATAGAGCTAGATATCTGAGCATTATCTTGGACAGTAAGCTTAGTTGGAAGCCCAACATGTTGGAGAGAATAAACAAAGCTACTATAGCTTTGTACTCCTGTAGGAACGCCATTGGTAATAGATGGGGTCTGAAACCGGAGCTGGTACACTGGCTCTACACCGCTGTAGTGAGACCTGTACTCATGAACGGGGTGGGTGTTTGGTGGCCAGCTCTGGACAAGGTAACTTATAAAAGTAAGATTGAGAGAGTGCAAAGAACGGCCTGTATGCTTGTTAGCGGGGCATTGAGTTCGACACCATAAAGTGCCTTAGAGGTTATGTTGCACCTTCTTCCGGTCGACATTTTTGGTAAACAGATGGCGGCAAATACGGCTGTACGACTTGTAGCCGTCTTTGAGTGGAGGTGTCTTAGTATAGGACACTCTACTATTGTTAGATCGTTGAAGGATAAGCTGGCGAATCTTGACTACATTAAACCTACTCTACGCTTCGAGAAGCGATTTCGGACCTCCTTCCCTTCAAGGGAATCCTGGAGGGATAGACCGTTATCGGAAACCGAAGCGTTGCAATTCTTCACAGATGGCTCCAAGCTAGACGGCAAAGTGGGAGCTGGAGTATTTTGTGACAAATTAAATGTAAACATTTCTATTCGTCTCCCTGATTACTGCAGCGTGTACCAAGCTGAAGTCGTAGCGATAGAGGAGGTCATGACGTGCTTGAAGCATAATGTGTTATCCTCAGACGATATCACAATCTATGTGGACAGTCAAGCGGCGATCCGGTCGTTAGAATCGGTGTCTTTGGCATCACGGGTGGCGTTGAGTTGCCACTCATCTCTAAATGAGATGGGTGAGCATTTCAATATCCAGGTAATCTGGATCCTAGGTCACTCGGGCGTGATCGGGAACTGCAGGGCGGACGAACTTGCTAGGCATGGTACGACTCTCCAGATGCTACCGGAAAGGGCAAGTCTGGGGAGGCCTATTACAGCGCTGAGACAAGCACTTGGGAAGTTAGCGCTATCCTCAGCGGGGGAAAGGTGGTCTAACACCCTCACCTGTAGAGTTGCAAGACAAGTTTGGCCAAAGCTGGACTTGGGGCGCACTAGGGCATTAATATCCCTACGCAGACGTGAATTAAGAACGGTCGTAGGAATTCTCATGGGACACTGCCTTTTTGGAGAACATGCAAGAAGGCTGGGTCTGGAGGCAAATGACTTCTGCAGAAGCTGCTTGGGCGAAGAGGAGCAAGAGACGTTGGTCCACTTCCTTTGCTCGTGTCCAGCATTGGCTCTCAGAAGGCACAAACACTTGGGTAAGTTCACGATGGACTGCCTCTCAGATCTCGAAAACATTGAAGTGCGGGTCGTCTTACACTACATAAGTAGCTCGAAATGGTTCCAATAGGGGTAAAAGGGGAGATATTCTGTGGTATCACAATGGACCGTCATCGGTCTAAATGTGCATAAGCAGCCACTCCAACCTAACCTAACCTAACCTAGAATCCTACAATAATTTTAAAAAATTAAGAAAATGATAATGTGCAATTCTGGAAATCTAGATTAATCAAAAATGCTCAAAATCTCGAATTTCGAGAATCTCACCTCTGTATGATTATGTAACTCAGTGCTATGTTTAATTCAACTCCAAGCCAAACGGATCGGATGGTATCGAAAATCATCAATAATTTTAAGAAATAATAAAATCTCAACAATTTTTATAACAGAAAGCTCAACATTAATGAAATTTGAAAAAAGCTTAAAATATCCGAAATATCGATGTGTCATTATAATTTTGTAACATATCGATCTCTAGCACTTTACAAATTTTACATAAATATAAAATCGAATATGAATTCGAAAAGCTTGAATAATCTCGATATTCTCAAAAAATTTCAAATAATCTTAGAATTGTATAAAAATCTCAATGTAAAATGATTCAAACGCAGAAAATGTATTTCTCCAAAGAATAACTGAAAGTTGATAATTTTGAATAAAGTCTACATTAATCCAAAAAACTCGGATACGATAGTCTCATAATCGACAACTTAAAATACAAGTTTCATAATCGACTTGCCTAAAGAGATAATTCTAGCAAGAGAAATTGAAACGTGGATGGATTACTATAACCGTGTATAACTTTCTATGACATTGAAGTTCAGTAGGCTGAGAATTCATATTTTGCCCAAACGAAAGCGGTTATGTAAAAATTTGTTAAAAACATAATTCGATTTATTAGCCGCTGATTATTATGCTCAGTGAGATTAAAAGTTGAATTAACTCTATCTAATCAAAAGTGAATTCTTCTTCTTCTATAGTCAATGAATTTGATGGTTTATCGTTTTGGACAAATCACATCAATGCAATCCATCTACAAACATAACACTCTTGAGGCTGACTTTATACAAATTATCTAATGGTTTTTGTGAACTCGAATTTTCCTAGATTTCCCAAGTGAAACTTTAACTGTATTTTGTTGCCACTCATATTACTCTAGCGGCTGATTTTACACAATGTTTCTTATGATTTTTGGAAAATGGAATTTTTCCCACATCACATAAAGACAATCCATCTCCAGTAGTAAACATTAGAAAATGATTTTAATCCAATTTTAAATATTTTTCGGATTGATTTTCCGATATTTTCCACGAATTGATGGAATAAAATTTTCCACGTAAGACTATTGAGAAAAGTTTTTAATACATTCCTTATATCCTGTTAACATTCGGCTGATAATCAATATATTTTTTATTTTCGGTTAGTACCTAAATAACATAATCTGTATTATAGACTTTTAACATTCGGTTGGAATTTAAAATTACCCTGGAATAAAAAGATGTGGGATAACTTCGTAGCGTTAAATTTTGAAGGGTTGTAATAAAACCCAACTAAATAATTTAATTAAGTAGTTTTAATATAGTTTTGTGTTAATTAATATTTAAATTTGCAAGATGTTACCGATGTTTGAATGTCAATATTTAGTGTTTTGTTATTGCAAGCCCAAGAGAATAATTAGTTTGGAACCTTAGAATTCACGTCTTGCTTGTTCACTTGTTCGCCGAAATTAAAAAATTTCCTAAATTATTTTACTTAGACATTTTCTTTTTTTGGTTCAATGTTTTGTGTAATGGCTTAATTACAAATTTTATATTTATGTGTAGAAATTGAAGCAGCAAGTAACTAACTTACTGAATTCTACCTCATAGCATTTGGTCTTATGCCTACATATATACTATATGTACATAATATAAAAATTTCGAACAATTTTTTTTTTTTATTTATAAGACTCACCTAGTTTTAGCATCAGCTAAGCATTTTTAACTACTAAATAACTGAAAATGCAGCATTAATGATCATTTTCGTTTGGAATGAGTTATGTATGAATATAATTAGTATATTGTATCTATGGAATGTTGAAGAATGTTTTAAAAATAATATTCAGAACTCAAATATGTTTAAATGAATCAGTTACGTGATTTTTAATATTCATATATGAATATTAAGTGCTATAGCATGAGTGCAGTGATTTTTTTTTCGTTCGCAAAAATTAAGCGGGCAATTAAAGCACAATACAAATAACAACACTTTATATTATGTAGGAGACAACATAAAGCAAATCTATCTCAAACAAAGAGACCAATGTTAGCCAAAAAATATTTCGAAGTTATTCCGTTTTTTTTTTTGCTCTATAACTGGACAGCTGCCAATAAATCCTCACAATGACATAAATATCTTTAAATATTTTAAATTTTTTTTTTTTTTTTGATACTGAAATGATATAGAACAATCAAACTTACATAATCCCTATTTGCTTTATGATTAGTATCGGCATAATTATTCCCACTATTTTGTGGCGGCACCGAATGATTATTTCGTGATGTAAGTCTCCCCCGCAATCTACTCTCCTTTGTCATGCCACTTAATAAATCACCATGAGATGTGTACGATATTCTAGACTGATGTGATGTATAAGATGAATGTCTTGATCCTAAATTAGCATAATAAACTGGGACGATAATAGCACCATTTTCCTCTGACATTGGTGTCACAGCATTCGAGTCATCAGCATATGGTAAATGTTCTTGGGCATCTAAATATGTTGATAATACCAGAGGTTTACGATCATTTCCGGGTATGCCAAAACGACCACGTCCATTTCGTAATGTGAACTATAGAAAAAAAAATTTGGTTTTTGTTTTGTTTATTAATTAAATAAAATCATATTAATTTCCAAACAACACATATAATTAATGAGTGTGAAGTTTAAAAAAATAACAAAAAATTATACTGTTAAATTAGCTATTTTTCCAATTGGAATTTAAATTGTATGAAAATTTAAATTTTTTGTAATTTTGAATTTTTCGTACCACCAAACAGGTTCTTTTCATCATTTTCAGATAGCTGGACCATTTGTTTATCCCGTTAATTCCCGTTATCCTATTAAAATTATTATTTAGCGTCGATCCTGGAAATGTCCCGAAGGCCCCGCACATTTCTTAGATTAACTAAGCCTTATAGCGGGTCAATGTCACTTATGATGAACTGTAATATATTTCACAGTTTTGAAATTTTTAATAATTTTGGATTATTTTAAAAGTTTAATATCGCCGACCGCAGAGATGTCGACCAGGTCTTGTTCATATTCTAGGATAGACCATATTAATGAATAATGATCCAATTGAGATGAACTCTGATATATTTCGCCGAATTTAGAATTTTTAATAATAATGGATTGTTTTAAAAATTGTTGTATCTCCGATCACAGAGATGTACACAAGGTCTTATCCACATTTTCAGATAGCTTGGTTTAGTAGCAGTTTCTGTGGCCCTCGTGATCCAATTTTGATGAACTTTATCATATTTCGCAGAATAACATTATTTCATAAATTAAAAAAATTTGTACCGCCGATCACAGATGTTCACCGTTTCTTGCCCATATTTTCGGATAAATTGGTCATATGCCAGTCTACGTGGCCAAACTGATCCAGTTGTGATGAACTACACTACCTATACTTCATAGAACTATACTATTCTTAAGCTATTGCTGTTGCAGTTTCCATAAACGATGCAGCTGTCGAGGTTTATCTGGTACCAGGCAGATCGAAAATCAGTAAAGAATAATCGGTAATTCCCGTTCGCCAGTTACCATATTTTATCCTCCATTATAACATTATCATTAAGTAAAAGAGATCCCAAGTATCTGAACCTTGTGACTTCCCTACCGCTAAGCTACATTGCGTTCTACAACACAATTTTCAATCCACCAAATTTTAAAATGCTACACACTCCATTGCTATAGCAGATGCCGTAGATCTTCTCCTTGTCGAACACCGCAGTTAATTGCAGTGCAATGAATGCACCATGTGACCGAATTTATGTCATTTTACATGAGGTACTAAACTCTGTAAAATTTAGTATAGTTCTTCACAATTGGATAAGGTTGACCACGTAGACTGGCATATGGCCAAGTTATCCGAAAATATGGGCAAGACCTTGTGGATCCCTGTGATTGGAGATACAACAATTTTTAAAAACAACAAACTTATTAGAAATTCTAAATTCTGTGAAGTAAAGTATAGTTCTTCACAACTGGATCAGGTTGGCCACGTAGACTGGCATAAAGCCAGGCTATCCGAAAATATGGGCAAGACCCGGTGAACATCTCTGTAATCTTCCACGATGCTCTGGAGTCGGTTTAAAAAAAAAAGTGTGGTGTCTCCGAAATTCATTCGCCCAACGTTTGCGGACACCTAAAAAGGAGTACTTTCAGCCGCTACAGAAAAAAATTGGCTGGGCGATTTTTTTTTTCTAGGACGAAAATACGAAAAATAATATGCCTGGAGAAGATAACGCCCTTTCATGTGTGATGATGATTCTGGATATATATACAGGGTGTCATATACATTCGCATTGGTGCATACACAGTATAATGGTAGATATAGGGTGTTCAAGAAGTGTACGGCAAGTGTTGTCACTCATAAAAGCATTATTTATTATTATTATTAAAAGCATAAAAACACAACAGAAAAGATGAAAATTTAGAGAGGTTTGTAAGATCCGGTTACGCCCCCCTCGAGGGCCTTGTCTAGACAAGAAAGAAACAAAAAACAATAGAACACACATCATAAATGAAAACTATTATTTTCGCATACAGCTCGCAATAATTTGAATGAATAGTCAGGATGATATTTTAGTACTTTGTGATGATTCCAAGTCTTACTAAAATCTGCATGGGTCGATTCGACAGCTTGTTCGCTATAAAACCCTAGTCCTCTTTTGGTTTCGGAACAAAAATCTACTACATGGTATAGTATGCCATGAATTTTTGGTGTCACAGGTATCTCGAGTGCTTGATAACTAATCTTGAAATCTTCAATATACCTCTTGAAATTGGGGTCTAGTTTCAATGAGAAGCAAGAATCGACAACTTTCCACCTTATCGAGCAAGACCTTACACGCATTTCCTTCAAATGTTGGACTACCATAGGTACACTGCCGGTTCACGTGGCACTCCCGGGCCCATTTTAGGCTGACTTCTTCATTCTCCAACATCATATGGTGGAAGACGGTATTTACTGCTCCCAACAGTAAATGCAATTCTGGAGGTGGAATTATGTCGATGATCCGCTTATTTTCTTCTGCATTGAAGAGAGATGGATGTATGCAATTATCAAATAACTTGGCTGACTTTCTAAGTCCTCCTTCTGAACGCCGCTTTTCGCATTTGGCGGGACAATCATTGATCGTTCTGTAATTGCCCGAGTTGATTAAACTTTTTTAGGGAGCATCGCACCATGTGCAAGGATGTGCACTTGAGTTACTCATAAGACCCGAAATAATATTGGCCAGCTTCAAATCCGTTGCAACTGTTCGAAGAAAGGAATTTATATCTAATGCTGACCATATAAGCGAGACATTATGGTAATTTTCCTGAGTGTTAGGGGCTAAACAAAGAATAAATAATCGTTTCACCCCAGATTCGAGGAATTTTTCAGCATATCTTGTATACTTGGAAGCTTTCCTTGAGGTGCCATGGGCGGTTCATCGTTCGATGACTGGATGGAAAGAGACAATTTTAGAAAACCACCCCCACCGTCAATTCCGAATTTGAGTTGTACATTGGAAACTTGTCGTTGCTCTATTACATCTTGAATGAAACTTCGCAGATTCTTGCAAATGACGACAAACTCTGGAGAATTGACAGATTTTTCACCTTTAGTTGTGACAAATGCAAATACTCGTGGCACAAAATACTCGTCAAACCGATGATTACTTTCTGAAATTTTTTTTTGATAATTGGGTTCTATTATTCCTGGTGTGTTGGTTTCTGTACGGATGAAAGCAGCAATTCTCAACACTTTTCTGGTACTTAAATCCATATCAGTTTGCATTTGCCGCAGGGAATTTGCCGAAATCGATGGTACCAGCGAATTCCTTGTTCCTCCGACAATATTCACAACCCTTCATCACGCGAGTGTGAGCCTTCTCCCCCACACGAATTTGTAGCTATCTTATCTTTCAATAAGCGAGTTGATGTACTATACATATGCTCTTTTTGTTTCGAATTGAGCCCTAATTTTTGCATGTTATTTAACAAGTTCGTGCTATTGCACACGTGATTAATTCCTCTGGCCAATAATCCTACACATTTACCACAACGTTTGACAACTGCTTTTTTTTTAATTTCAGGAACCTTAGAGGCCTTTCCGCATTTTGTCTTTTTTCTCTCCTCGCGATTTTTATTTACGACCACTGGTGTCAGATTTCGTGAGAAATTTGGTACCACAGGGCCGGTAACTAACACACAAAGATAACATTGGCATTGGTCTCCTTTCCTAACAGATCTCGTGAGGTACTTCACAGACAGAAATTTTCCAATTTCTGAGTATTCACATCTTTTATCTTCTTTGAATGACTTGCCCAGGCGTAGATTACAAGCTGGGCACAGTACAACTGGCACTCTTGTATTACATTCATCAAAACCCGAGATTACTTCAATCAAGTTTGATTTCACCTTTCCTTGAATGATCACCATTTTTTTTTGATTTTTTTCCACAACACAGACATATTTTGAAACGGTTTTCTTCGTGATTTCCACGCTTTTTATAATCCGGATAAAACATATCGGAAATAGAAAAATCAACGATTTCAGATTATTGTTTACACGTCAGTGCCTACCGGAATACTAAATGTAAAATATTGGAATACTAAATGTAAACATTGAAGCTTGGCTCTCTTTCTCTCATTCAAAACCAAAACATGCTAATTTTCTTTATCTTGAGGCGGTGTAGAACGGGTCTTACGAACGTCTCTAAATCTTTATTATTTTTGTTGTGTTTTTACGCTTTTAGGAATCACATCCATTGCCAAACCCTTCTCGGAAACCCTATATCTATCATTATATATGTGTATGAACCAATGCGAATGTATATGACACCCTGTATATATATCCAGAATCATCATCACACATGAAAGGGCGTTATCTTCTCCAAGCATATTATTTTTCGTATTTTTGTCCTGGAAAAAAAGCGCCGAGCCGATTTTTTTCTGTAGCGGTTGAAAGAATTTCGGAGACACCGCACTTTTTTTTTTAAACCGACTCCAGAGCACCGTGCTTCGGTACACATTTTTTTAATTTATGAAAATTTTTTATTCTGCGAAATATGGTAAAGTTCATCACAATTGGACCACGTTGGCCACAGAGACTGCTACTAAACCAAGCTCTCTGTAAATGTGGATAATACCTTGTGTACATCTCTGTGATCGGTGATACAATAATTTTTAAAACCATTCATAATTATTAAAAATTCTAAATTCGGCGAAATATAGGAGAGTTCATTACAATTGGATCAGGTCTATCCGAAAATATGTGCAAGACCTTCTATACATCTCTGCTGTCGGCGATATAAAATTTTTAAAATAATCCAAAATTATTAAAAATTCAAAAAAACTGTGAAAAATATTATAGTTCATCATAATTGGATCGGTTTGATGACATTAACCGCTATATGGCTTAGCTATTCTAAGAAATGTGCGGGGCCTTCGGGACATTTCTAGGGCCGGCGAAATATAGTAATGCTCAACATAATTGGATGCTTGTAAAAATGATGTAAAGAACCTGTTTCCTGATGAAAAGAACCTGTTTGGTGTGGTACAAAATATCCAAAATTACTAAAAATGTAAATTTTCAAATAATTTAAATTCCAATTGGACAAATAGCTAATTTAACAGTGTAATTTTTTGTTATTTTTTTTTTTAGCATAAACTTCACACTGATTATAATTATTGATGTATTAAATTAAATTTTATTACTTGATGTGACCCACGAGAACCTCGTCTCAAATTAAACGGTGATCCAGGTAATGATAATGATGCCTGTAAAAATATGTGTAATAAAAAATTTATTAGATTTTATTTAGGCCGATGTGAAATATGCTTTTACAATTTTATTTGTTTGTATTAAATGTTTATATTCTTCGAATTTAAAAGTTTTGTTTTATTTATTTGTTCACACATAAAAGGATTGAGAGCAGGAAGGTTCCATACACTTCGTCCAATTGTGTGTGAGCTTAAAATATTACTTTTGTTTGTTTATATGTTTTTTGTTTGTTTTGTTTATTAATTAAATTCTCACATACCTGGAATTATACTCTGTAGTTTTATACGATTTATCGAATATTTTTTTTTTTTTTAGTTTTTTTTTGGTTTTTTGTTTGAGACTTTATAATAAAAATTTATGATATAATAATATTTTGAGAAGTAACATTAATATTACATCAATTAATAGAAAATAATAAAATGTATATTTATTAGGAAAAAACCAACAAATTACAAAATTCTTAATGAAATATGAATGTAACAACATTTTTTTGTAAAAAAATGATTTATAGAACACAAAATAGAAAAGTTAATTATACAAATAATAAAACAAAATAAGATTGTTGTATGCAAGCATTTCTTGTATATCAAACTACAAAGTATTAAGACAAAAAATGTTTTTATTTTTATTTTTAAGAAATGTGAGAAATTTTTTTTAAACTCAAAACTAAAATTCATACTTATAGTGAGATGTATAAGTGTGTGTCTATATATTAATTATACGCCATTATTTTAAAATGCAAGAGCAAGCAAGCAAGTAAGCAAATTTAAAATGTTGAACTTAATAAATTAAACTTTATAAATTAAATTAATAATAAATGAGAACATAAGACATACAAAATATTTGTAAAAAACCTTGTTTTCGATTATCATTAATATTTATTATTATTTTTTCAAATTATTAAATTGAATCATTTATAAATTTACGATACAACAAATATGCGATTTTCTCGAGAATGTGGCCACACATTAGAAAACTAACAAAACAAAACAGTGTTTGTGTGGGTGGCTGTGTGTGTGTGTGTCGGTTTATTGTGATAATTTAATCCCCATTCCAAAATGGCAAAAGCTACTCAGTCCATTAGCAGGTTCAGTGTGAAAAAGTAAATATTTTTTTTTAATACCAGTTTGATTCATTTATATAGAATTTAATGATTTCAGAATATTAATGATGACGATGATCATTCACGTGTCCACTATTTTGTCACCTGTAATTAGTGAGTCGTTTTACTTCAATCTGTTTAAAAATTCGTAGTCGTATAAGTAAATAGATTATGAATTCATTATTTCAAAATCTTCTCAAAAAATTGAAGAATCGCTAAGAAATTAAAGAGCCCAAGTTTTCAAACAAAAACCAAATCAATAAATACATGTCGCGATATAACTAGAGGCGGATTAAGGTAAAGCGGGATAGCCGTTGGTTTTTCAGAACCGCCACACTGCTATCGCTACGTGACAGGCTAGTTACTAATTTTCGACAATGCGACGCCCGGCCTATATTCTTGAATTCAATCGAGAAAGTGGCCAGTATGTTTAGTTTAACTGGAAAGTCATTTAATTGGAAAGTTACCAGTGGCTTTTTTTGTGTGAATTTCAAGAATGCGGGTTTTGTTAAGGTCAGGAGCTTTGCGCCCCAAACATCAATGTTTTGATCCAAAAATAAATGTACCACTAATATTACAGTGTGTTTCGAATCGGTATCCTGTTGGAAAATAAATGAAATCGGTATGTTTGCGAACTAATAAGCCTCCATCTTATTTTCCATGATTTTTTTATACATGTGTTGGCCCATTTGCTTATTAATACTAAATATGGGATCAAGGCCGCATTTATAATGCATCTAGGATCAATTCTTTATTTTTCGGCGATCTCATATTTACCTTGCCTTCTGACATAAACAAACTAAACTTCGATTCGTCGCTCCAGAGGTTTTTTCCAAATCGCAAATTATTTGTGCAATTGTTTTATAAAATGCATCCTGTGTGAGAATTACCGGGATACTCTAAAAAAATTTCAAATTCTCGAATTTTCGAGAAATAAAATTCGTCGGGCAACAAAATGCTCGGTTTCTTAAGAAATACAATTTCTAGGGAAATCGAAATCTCTAATAGAAAATGATAAATTATGATCCTGTGTATAGTTGCTAGCCGGCGGATAGATGAGAAATAAAATACCATTCGCGGACCAAAACTAGGTAAGGGTGGTTCCCTGAATATAATAACCAATATGGCGGACCCGGAAGGAGTAAACATTACGGCGCAGGGAAACGGATACCCAGTGCCGGCGATTTTGAGGGGTGAGCAAGCGGGCTCCCAGTCGTCGATACACAATGACCGCATTACTTACGAGGTAATGTACTCTGAAAACCTATTTGTAAGAAGTTCCATAATGCCAAGATCACCAAAATCCTCAACTAGAAGTGTTGAGATAGTACATGAAGAACTCCGTAGACAACTGTGCAAGATTGAAAAAAAATCCATCGGAGTTAATTAACGAAGTTAAATATTTTAAGTTAGAAAATAAGAAACTGCAAAATTCTTTACAAGCAAACGAACCTGAAGAACAGGATGCTTCAGAGTTCCACAACCGTGAAGGTAGATAAACTGTGAAACTTCCACTTAAAACTTCCATTTGTCAAACTGGAATACATCAAATTCATAAAAGAATATAAAGAATTAAACCACATGCAGTTTATGAAAAATTAGTCAGTTATCCATACTTCAATAGGCAAAATGTACTATTTGCCTCAGCAGCACTAACAGATATAACAAAAATGTGTCGGCAAATTTTGGGTAACCCGAACAATATCGAAAATTGTGGAGAGATTTAATAAATAAAAACATTGAATACTATAGGCTATCAAGGGTGACCTATGGCACGGCAAGTGCACCTTATTTGGAGACGAGAACCTTCAATTGGCAAGGGACGCTAAAGAAAATTTTCCATTAGTGTCAGACATTGTCAAATCAGACTTCTAAGTTTGCGATTTGTTGACTGCCACATCATCAATTGAAAAAATTCGTGAAATAAAACGTGATATAGAACACAACTTTTGAATATCAAAGTTGAAATTTCAAGATTTGTTATTTTATCAGAACCCACTAGTGTTGAGATGCCTACATGGCTTGGGAGATGCCTCCGATGTTGGGTATGAAGCAATCGTTTTTATTGTGTCTCGAAATAAACGTGATAGGTATGTACGTCTGGTGAATTTATTATGTGCTAAATCGAGAGTAGCACCAATAAAAATACAAAATATTCCGAGATTGGAACTATGTGCTGCATTGTTAGTCACCAAATTAGTAAAAAATTTATCGAATGCTTTAAATATGTACATTACAAGAATCATTTATACTAATTCAAGTCAGTGCGGTTATGTTCCGTCGAAAGATTTTAATTCATCTTCAATGAGGTGGTACGGCCCAGAATTGTTAAAATGTGATACTTAAGATCATACTTAAGATAATAGAAGATCATTAAATGTATTTACTGGTTCGAGGTTAGACGAATGGCATGTTTTCTCACGTTTTTCATATTTAAATACGATTATTAAAAAAATTTTGCGAGTTCATCATTAAAAGAATTACAAGAAAGTGAAATTCGATTTAACAAAAGCAGTCAATTGAGTTGTATCTCAACGGAAATTGAATTGTTACAAAATAACAAACTAAAAGCAACAAATAGTAAACTGTTATTATTAAAGTCATTTCTAAATATAAGCCTCATGGGTTTGAATAGTAGGAGGAAGAAACTAATGCAAAAGGATTGTTCATGAATGTAGTACATGTTTCAAGGCAAAACTAGAACTTCGAAATCAAATAATGGGAAATCTGGCCGAACATCGAGTTTCAGTTCCACACAAAATATTTCACCTCTCAGGAGGTGACTTTGCCGCACCCTTTTTGATTTAAGTTCATAACAAAGTTTATAAAGCAACTTTCGACTGTTTCGGTACTGAAGTTGTCCATATTGATTTAGATTCAGATTTAACCATTCAATCATTTTTATCGCAGCGCTATTAAGATTTGTATCACGAAATGGATTTTGTGCGCATATTTACTCTTTGCTTTGTGCAATTCAAAGAATTGCGGTTTTGCCGTTAGAGTCGAATGATTGTGCTTCTCTTGGTTAATAATTTGAAATTTTAAGTTGAAATCAGATTTCATGTGTAATTATTTATCATTCACTTTATTTAAATGTCAATAAACCTCTATGCATCAGGGTTATATCTTAATTGTCATTTTTTTTTTAAATTTTTGTACCTTAAATATTTAAAAAAAAAACGAAAATATTTTTTTAAAGTACACCAAGCTTTGAAATGTGGGCGTCGATAATGTTAAACAAATTGCTTAAATTATTTGAATATGTCATTAAAAATATTTGTAGTAACGTCAGTTAGATTCTACAGGATTACACTTTTAAAATAATAAAACTACTCTCTTTCTCTCTTTATTCTTTCGCCATGACGCCTCGTCTTTCTTTTTATTACTACCAAAGCGCTTCGTCTTCCTTGCGTTAGACTTACGAACTAAACGATGTATTCTTTATTCAATATTGACATCTATTATTTGTTATGTTAAGCATTTTACATTAAATATAAACCCTCCATAATGAAGGTTAAATTTCCTTACGGAAACCAAATTAAAGGTTTATAGGGTATAAATATAATAAATTGAGGGAGAAAAGAAGTTTTGGCATGTACATACATATGTAATATGTCAATTTTTTTGAAGTTAGTTATAAAAATAGTTCGTCAGAGAAAAGTCTGAAACGTATTTGTTAAATAAACAAAAGAAATAAAATAAAATGTGTGGAAGTGAAGAATAAGAAATTAAGAGTTTTTATTTATTCTTCGACTTAATATTCATCTAGCAGATTATTTACTTTTTTTGTCGATTTCGGTCGTGTTGTATGTTTTTAAACGTTTATTCAACCTTGAAAATAAAAGAAGCATAGGACTCCATTAATAGTTTGCTTGCCCTTGCTACGAGAGCCATTATTCGCGATGGAATACAAATAAAAAGTATCTTCAACCTGATTTGTCTTTGTTGGAAATGTATAAATTGTATTGCGAGAAAGTTAAGTAAGCAATTTACAATTGAATAATATAAATATTATAGATTAAATTTAAAACAATTTCTAATATGGATCTAAAGATTAAAATACCATCTAAACATAGTTGCAAAACTTTCGTTTTCCTGAAAATGAAAATTGAAATTTCAAGTGATGCTAACGAAATTTATAGATTGAAAGATGGGCAAACCTCACATCACAATACCGGAGACCTAAAATGTTATGTTTAAGCAATGATGTTTAATGTTTTCACGTTCGCTCTTCATAAGTGTCTTCCTTCGCCACTTTTAAGGATATCTGTAAGTTTCTATAAAATACAACTATGGATTTACAATTTAACAATCTATAATTTGACATCAAAAGGAGTTGTTTGCTGTATGTGAAATGAAGTTAAGATCGGCAAAAGAAGTGGGAACAATATTAAGTGTATTGCTTTCAACCAAAATGAGATAGATATTTTTTGTGGTTAACGCCAGTCAAAGCAACAGCAAAAATTAACCAAATTTTGGTCCAATTTTTTTCGTGTATTTTCTTATCAATTCAACTCGTGTGGCAGGTATTAAATCGCGAATTTTTTTTTGGGTTAGCTAAACTTTTTTTTTTTTTTTTGCCTTAGAATTGCCGTCGCCTCCGGATCGACACTCGTTGAGCGGGTGTTAGTAAGTGACCTAGGCATAGGGCGGGTCACGCTAAATGATGGAAAATGGGCCGGATTAAGGTGTAAAGCGACTCGTGCTGACGATCTGTCAGGCTGGGGGCCCATTTAACAAAGCCCAGTCGTGAACGGAGCCCTCTGGATACCTGGCGACCTCCAGTTGTAATTAGCCTTACCTGCGTATATGGATCTCTGCGCAGGCGGACCTTTATTTCTCCGAATAATAATGGAAAGATCAAACAATAACAAAACCAAGGGCACCGGCTCTCCTCAAAAGCCGGTATCAGCGATGGAAGGTGCCTCGAACCAGACGGGTGGGGCCTCTAAGGTTGCAAAGGTGGTTACTCTAGGGCACCAGTCCCGGGAGTTAGCGGTACCAAAGCAGCACAGGGGAGTGGGACGAGAGACATTCCTCCGGCGAAAAGGCGGTACAGAAATCGGCGCTCGGCATTTCGAATTCTCGAGAAGTGGGCTGCGACCCCCGAAGGGCAGGTCATGGAAGAACAGAGAACAACAGCAGCTTGGGTAAGGAGCACTATGGGATTCGGGTCAATTACTCTCAACGTTTATAAAAAGGATGGGGCGGAAGCGCGTATGGGAGGCCAACCGTAGAATGGTGGCAACCCGCCCAGGCCTGAAGGGGGTACAAGCAGCATGGAGGGAGAAGCTGAGGGTAGGAGGGATAGTGAATCCGGCGACCTCGGTCTGGTAAGGATTCACTCGGAAGATGAGGAGGGGCACATAAGCGAAGGAGCTGGTGTACCGATGTAAGAGGATGTCGGCAGCCCGGCCAGACGGGGGCTCTGACAAGTCCTCTACAGAGGGTATTAGTGTTAGCGAGACGGGTGAATCTGGCGCATCCCAAAATACCGAGAAATAATATTTCTCCGGTAGCAGGAATATACCACAGAGGTAGGTAAAGGTTTAAAGGTTATGATTAAGATAACTCAAATTAAACTTCACCATTCTCAGGCTGCTTCGGCAGCTCTACTCCTCAGGCTGACTAGGTCGGGTGAGGATGTGATACTAATCCAAGAATCTTGGATTAATAACAACAGGAGCTGTGGCCTCAGAACCAAGGGGTTCAAAATTATATCCTCTAGTAAGTCTGGAAAAATCGGATCTTGTATTCTTGGGACAAATAATATTAATCTTTTCCTTCTCTCTCAATACAGCCATGGTGACACTACTGCAGTTAGCCTGGAAGTAGCACTTGTAGATTCTGGCTAGTTTCAGCCTAAATGGACCGGGAGAAGGAGGTTCCTCCGGATAACCTGGAGGAGCTGATCCGTGAAGCGGAACAATCAAAGGTAGGTGTGGTACTGGGAGTTCATGCTAATGCGCATCACACTATCTGGGGAAGCACGGACATTAATGAAAGAGGTGAGTTACTTTTTGATTATTTGATGAGTACTAACCTTTCAGTGTGTAATATTGGGCGGGAACCCACATTTATTACTAGTAACAGGCAGGAGGTTCTAAATGTGACCTTTTCCTCAAATAATATTCTTCTTATGGTTAAAAATTGGAGGGTGGATAAGGGACACTCCTTTTCTGATCATCGATATTTAACCCGTAGCCTCGATATTCACCCTGCTATCCGGGAAGCCTTCAGGAACCCTAGAAGGACCAACTGGAGCAAATATGGGGAATTATTGGAGGATTTGTTGCCGTCGAGGGCTCTGGAGCCCCCGACGACCGTTGGGGAGCTGGAGGACATGTTGGCTAGCGTTACTAGCGCATGCAACCGATCCCTTCGTGCTGCCTGCCCACTGGCTTAACCTAGGGGTAGGCAAAAACCAGTATGGTGGTCCAGGGAACTGGGAACCTATGGTAAGGCTTGTAGAACAGCCTTTAATAGAGCCAAAAATACAAGGGAAGCTCAGGATTAGGACTCCTATAAGGAGAAACTCAGAATTTATAAGAAAGAATTAAGAAAAGCACAAAGGAGGTCTTGGAGAATCTTCTGTGATAAAATGGAAGATGTATCCGAAACCTTCTGCCTTAGAAAGATTCTTTCCAAAAGCACAGCTATTCCCAGTTTCTTGATAAAACCGGACGGATCTTGGACAGCTTCTAGTGGAGAATCTCTGGAGCTTCTCTTCGAAACACACTTCCCAGGGAGCTTTGAAGACCATCAGTCCAGTAATCATTAGGAATCACTGTCAGTAACCACATAGGATATCGTAACCAGGAAACGGATCCTATGGGCACTGAGGGGTTTTAAACCATTTAAATCGGCTGGTCCGGATCAAATTATACCAGCGGAACTTCAAAACAACTCAGTAATTATTCTTCCCTACCTGGAAGCTATATTCAAAGGGTATTTATAACTGGGCTATATTGCTAGGTACTGGACGGAGGTCAATGTGGTGTTTATACCGAAAGCGGGGGGAAAGCTCACATGTCTATCCTAAGGACCTAAGACCAATAACTCTATCATCCTTTTTTTTTGAAAACCTTGGAAAGGCTGCTGGATGTATACATTAGAGATAAAATAGGTGCCAGGAAGTGGGCACCGTCTCAGCATGCGTACACAAAGGGTAGATCTGTGGACACTGCTCTGCACGCCTTGGTGTGTACGATTGAGAAATCGATTAATTCGAAGGAATTCTGTTTGGTGGCCTTCCTGGATACAGAAGGCGCCTTTAATAATGTGAAAGCGGAGGTAATCAAGGAGGGATTGTCATTTTTGGAGGTGGACGTTCCTCTGATAGGGTTAATCAATTATATGCTGGGAAGCAGGATTGTTAGCTCGAAGTTGGGGGACTCCACCATCAAGAGGCGAGTAACTAGGGAAACCCGCAGGGGGGGGGGGGGTTCTGTCCCCTCTTCTCTGGAATATATTGGTTAACGGGTTACTATTAGAATTGGAGAGCGGATATTGAAGTTATCGCTTACGCAGATGACGTAGCTTTAGCTGTTACCGGGAAATTCCTGGGCACGATTGTAGACGTAATGCAGAATGCGCTTACCATCGTTACGAAATGGGCTGGCAAATGTGGGCTTGGCATTAACCCGCCCAAGACAGAGCTGGTACTCTTCACTAAGAAATACAAAATCGCGGTAGTTGTCCCTCCTACCTTAAATGGCACGAGACTTGCTTTTACTAATAGAGCTAGATATCTGGGCATTATCTTGGACAGTAAGCTTAGTTGGAACCCCAACATGTTAGAGAGAATAAATAAAGCTACTATAGCTTTGTACTCCTGTAGGAACGCCATTGGTCATAGATGGGGTCTGAAGCCGGAGCTGGTACACTGGCTCTACAATTGAATAATATAAACATTATTTATTAAATTTAAAACAATTTCTTATATGAATCTAAAGATTAAAAGGCCATCTAAACATAGTTGCAAAACTTGCGATCTCATGAAAATTGAAATTGCAAGTAATGCTAACGAAATTGATAGATTGAAAGATGGGAAACCTTTAATTGAACCTCACCTGTGATTGCAAAATAACTGATAAATTTATATCCTTAAGCAATGACACGTTTAAAATTTTCGCATTCGATCTTCAAAAGTTCCTTCCTACGCCAATTTTAGGGACATTTGTAAGTTTCAATAAAATACAACTATGAATTTACAATTTATCAATGTATAATTTGGCATCAAAAGGAGCTGTTTGTTGTATGTGAAATGAAGTTGAGACCGGCAAAAGAAGTGGAAACGATAGTGACTGTTGTATTTTTAGATTTCTGAACACTATTCACCCAAGAGTAAAACGTAAGAATGCTATAGTTACATCCAAATGTCATTTATTGATAAAAGTGATCATATTGAAATAATACATCACAAATTCTTACAAATCGGCCATACTCGATATCAAGAGAAAATTTCGAAAACTACCTTAAAAATCGGCCATCCGCATGACTGGGTACCAAGTTATTGGATCAATTGGTACTAAACATCAATTTGAAAAAATGGAAATGGACCATGCAAATTTCTCGGATTTCTCAAATTTAACTGGCGAAAAGTCAATATAAGCAGAGCCTTCTAGAGAATACAGCTATAATCATGATGACGTATTTTTAGAAGCTTTTTTAGTGGTATAACTTTTCACTGATTTCCATAGGAATCCATAGTAAAAATAGTGTTTTTTACTTTTAAGTTTTTCAATGAAAAAAGCACAAATATTATAAAATGTTAATATAAAAGTTTTCTACATATCTTTAACAACAATATACTAGAAGGCTATATTGGTATTAAATAAATATTAATTGCAAAAATAATAAAATTAAATTATGCCTAAAATATATTTTTCAAACTTTCATTTTGAAAAATACATCAAAGTTGGCTCTTACGAATTAAAATAATATTTGATAAATTTATCTTTAGTTTTACTAGTCTACGTAAGATGTCTAAAATGTTTACAGAAAAATACGAAACAAAATTATTTAATCACCAAATTATCACACGTTCTTAACATTTTGTGACTTTATTTTACTTTTTCTACAATTTTTGATCTTGAAATTTCCCCAGGTGGTAATTTTTTGTACGATTTTACCAAATTTTTACTGCCATCACTGCCATCTATGTAATGTATATTGACTTAATAACCAAACGAATTGTAGTAGGGTTTTATTTCAATATGACCAGAATGATGCTGTTATGAAAATTTTATTTTAAATTTTGGTTTAAATAAATCAAATATTACAAGAAAATGAAAATGATTTACTTAAACGACATTCATATGTGTTGTAATTCAAACATTTATGAAAGTATTTCAGAAATCATAATTAAGAATTTTAACGTTTTCATTTGACAATTTTTCTTAGGAAAAAAAGTGATTTCCCATATGTTTTGTGTATTTTACTATGAAAAGTTTGGGTTTCCCTTATAAAAGCTCGTTTTTTAGACTATGGCTTTGTATAATCAAGGTTGCTTTTATTTTTTTTAGTTTACATAGAATAAAAGGAATTTAAAGTTTAACGAGTTCTAGTGCAGTTCTCATGAAAAACAACTAGAGAAGCCCAAAAGTTTAAGTGGAGAAATGTACGCTGGAATTAACACTATAAAATTGACTGATTTACAGAAAGCTTATCAGGGTCCCTCATCCTCTCCTTGTTATCATCAGTTCTATATAGATACCTATGAAGTTTATACTATATTTTACTAAAATTTATTTAGTCTGATTTTAGTAAATTGTTCACTTCGGCAGACAACGGGATTAATATTGTACTAAAACAGTACTAAACTCAAAAATATCGCTACTCAAATAATGACATTTAGGGGAATTAAGTTGGTCAGGTTTCAATCAAAGTCATTGTGAGTAGTAAGACCAAAATATAAGATTAGTTGTTCATTAAAAATTGTTTTACTGGCCCAAGAACACATTTGCAAAAATTTGGGAAGTTCTATTAAACTTTGCTACCCATAGTATTAAAAACTAAAAATCTCAATTTACTGTTCAGACTGAAATATAAAATTAAATGTTTAATTAAAAAATCTTACTGGCCCAAAATCAGATGATGGCTATCTGTTAAGCTATAGGTTTTGGTGTATCTATGCAAACAATTAGGATTTTTTTTTTGGGGATCGATTTTTTTCATTAAACATTTATTTTTATATTTAGGCCTTAGTAGTAAATGGCGATTTTTAGTTTTTAATACTAAGGGTAGCAAAGTCCAATAGAACTTTCTAATTTTTTGCATAGATATAGCTGAACATATAGCTTAACTGATAGCTATCGTTTGATTTTGGGCCAGTCAATTTTTGTTAATTAAACATTTAATTTAATATTTCGGAGTTAGCAGTAAATTGAAAATTTTAGTTTTTAATACTAAAGGTAGCAAAGTCCAATCGAACTTTTTAATTTTTTCCATAGATATAACTGAACCTATAGGTTAACCGATAGCCATCATGTTATTTTGGGTGAGTAACATTTTTTTAATTAAACATTTAATTTTATATTTCGGCCTTGGTAGTAAATTGAGATTTTTAGTTTTTAATACTGTAAAAAGATTTTACATTGAATTATTTTATGGATGGCAGAGCCATCTGTTATTAGTTAGTTGATTTGTTTTATATAATTTAATATTTGTTTAGTTGGTAGTACCTACGTGTACTAAAATAAAATATATTTTGGGAGGAGAAAGAGAAGAAGAATTATTACTGTACAATTGTCGTAGTGAAAAGACGTAATTTAATTGCTCCGTATTCTATTAATAAATAAAACGTTGTACAGTATTATAAAAAGTCCAAGTTTTTCTTTCTGTTAATATTTTATTTTTATTTTATATTTTTATAATACTAAGGGTAGCAAAGTCCAATAGAACTTCATAATTTTTTGCATAGATATAGCTAAACCTATAGGTTAGTTAAGTAAGTTATTAAGTTATTATTGATTCAGCCAATTTTAAAAACATTTATAAGTTTATTTAATAATATATCCAAATTATTATCTGACCTGACCTATTTGATAAAGCCTACCCAGTAGCAAAAGTGACAAAAAAATTTCATAAATAAGAAACATCCCTCCAATTATAATCATTCAAATTACCAAAAACAGAATTTTTTTGTAATCACCGCATTCAAATTAAATTTTGTATTAATTTGTGCGAGCACACCTGACCCCATGGAGCTATATATTTTTGGAATACAGAATACATTTCACAGAAAATAATTTCAAATTTAGTTGGCAAATTAAAACTTCGGTTTTTATGTCTTTTTGTTGTTTTAACAATTTCTTATAAAATAAATGAAAGGAGGAACAACTATACCTGTGTGTGCTGACATGTTTTGTTTGAAGTGAAGTGGTCATTAATAGTAATTTTTACGGTAATTATAAGAAAAACGAAAAACTGTTTTTCCTTTACAAATTTACCTCATGTTGTAAAAAGCCTGTAGAGTTCATTGCATGCATCAACACATTTAATTACGATCTAGGGCTAGGGTAAAAATTAAACTGCATATAAGTAATTGACTAACTAACATTTGTGACCCAATAAAAATGTTAACCCCCTTTAAATTATGAATATTTAACTGGCACAAATAAAAATACTGCAGATGTATTTTTTTAAGTAGTATGTGTACTAAAATAGTAAAGTATGTATAAAGTATTAGTTATAAAAAAAAACTAACAAATGTACTGTACATGAACGTATGCGAGAGGATGAAAATAACATGTTATAAGTAAAGGAACAAGAAAGAGGAAATCAATACCAAAATGAGGTTGACGGGGGGCTTCAGCTTAGTTTATTTTACATACATAGGTATGAATTTTAAATATTTAATTGAAACGGGAACACCAATTGTTATTGTTGCATTTTCATTTTATTTATAGTAATTGAAATAACAAAATTAAGATAATGGCAAACAAAATAATTTAATCTTGATCCATCGATCGGATAGCAATTTTTTGTAATACGTACATAGTGTATTAGTCTGGCGTTTTGAACAATATATGCATTAACCATTTTTCAAATTTTACGGTCGCCCAATCAAGGTAAATGATATGGCAAATGAACTACAGCAATGTGAACCCTTTTTAAGATATTACGCCAAAACATATAATGTTGATAGCTGTAACAATTCGATTGTTAAATAAAAATTCCAATGGTCATACCGTCACACCGCGTCGCATAATTAGTATTGAGTCTCCTTATTAGGTTACGCACTGTATTCATAGCGCATTTTGTTAACATAAGACTGTTGTAGTACAGAAACGGTGTTTAGGCTGGTCAATATTTGTGTGTAATTGTATCCAATATAAAAAAAAAATGTACATCAAACATCGTTTACCGACCCAAAAGCGATTGATCCAGTTTTCCGTTTATTAAGGCTATTCTTGTTGTACATGGTTTCAATTAGAGAATCAAACAAATAAATATATTTACAGTCTCGTTCGTGGTTTAACAAGTGGCAGTGCTCGTGTCAACATTAAATTAATTATAAAAATTAATAAAGTAAATTAATTTCGGTATAGCCTTACGGCATTAATATAAAGTTCAATTTAATAGCCCAAGGTAAATATATTATAAGTTCTAAGTGAAACCACGCAATCACTCTGTAGCGAAATTTCTTTTTCTTTTAATTTTGTTATGTGCAGAAGAACCCGTGATTCATAAGACCATTACAACACAGTTTATGGATAGTTGTTCTGGTACCATAAGCAGAAAAAACTGTAAGTCATTTATGATTATTAAAATATTCGCGCGATACAAATATATCATCACGAGCGATTAAGCTGATCAAAACGAGTATTAAATCACGAACTTTGCGTGGTTCTTCTTGGTCATAACGCAAAATTATAAATCGAGATATTTCGATATTAAGTAGAATACTGACCCGCGCAAATACGGTTGATGCGCAAGCGTAAACGGGATCAATCAAGGATAAACTTCCGAAGACAAAGTATTGTGACCTCTACAAAGGCTTTATATTTATGTATATCACCATCGATGTTTAAGACCTATATGTGAATTTATTTATTACTTTAAATTATATCCGTTTAATTAATATCTTATGTGCTAGTTATTTTCATACATTAAATTTATTTTGTTTATTCTTATTACTTATTTATATACTTAAATTCATATATATCATATGTAAACAAATGTATAATATTTATAAGTGCATGCAATTTAATTAAGATATTTACTAACAATTATAGAATTTACTCAAACATATAATTTTGATTGCGCCTGAATACCGTTTATGTTGTTTAATTATTTTCAGTAGTATTCCAAGTTTGTGAAAATAAATTGTGCTTCGTACATTGTTTAAAGCCAAATTCTAATTTACATACGTTTCGTTTTATTGATGCTCATTTTTATTTAATATTGTAATGTATGGGTGATTATAGTATGATCATTGAGTTGTGCCAGTTTTAGAATTCAAGATGATGTGTTAAAATTAAAGTGATGATTTGAGTTCCGAGCTCCATTTTGAGCATGGGGATATGCCAATTTTTTGTTTGGCTAATTATTTTATCGTGTTAGGGTGGGTAAAGAATGATGATCATTTACAGCCGATCATCGCAACTGTGGATATTTCAAACAACATGATATTTAGTTAATGAAGAACAGTGATTATGCTTATTTTCTCTTCAGTGGTCTAGCTGGTCATATGTAAAACGGGGTGTGTGTTGTTTTAGTGTTTATTTTTTTATTTGATTTCAAAGCAGCATTTCTAGCTCTAATTGGATGGTGAGAAAAACCCACCATCTGACTGTCGCCTAGCCGGCAATGTGCTGCCTCACCATTTTTTTTTTCCAATTAGAGATTCTGTTAACGGTGTGATGAAAATAAGAATTTCATCTCGAGTTTCATTTAACCGGGATGGACAAATCTAACAGCTCATCGTTACAGTGGCGCCCAAACGTAGGTAAGGTCAAACACACATAACGTAACTGTTGTTACCGTTATTATCCCATGAATTGGGAAACAGACTATCATACAATTTCTTTTCGGTAACTTCATTACAATGGTTTTCAAGATTCTTTCTTCATGGGTTAACACCAGTTCGCCAGTTAGACCAATTCAATCTAGTAAGTTTAGTAATTATTTCCATTTTGTTTTTTTTTCTTCTTTTCATTTTGTTCATTTTTTTCCAGATTAGTGTTAGTAGCCGTGATCCTTCGTTATTTCCATTATATTAATGTTTGGTTGGTGAAACCTACCGTTGATTTTAGCGAAATTTAGTATCACGTTTAATTTAGATAGTACCGTATTATAATAATGTGGCTCCATGTCATTAATTATCACCAACTGGTTTTTGAGTATTGATGATGATAATGGGTCCATATGTATCGATTAATTTTTGTTTATCAATGTCATTGAGAAAAATGTTTTCCGCCAAATAGCGTTAGCGATATTGCATCTATTGAGTACATTGTTTTCTCAGACATTATTGTTCAGATTTTATTTTAAACGTAAATTATCATGTTGGTTGGAATGTCCAGTTCAGCTGAAAATGGGAGCTTTTCGGAACTTAAATCATATTTATCTTGCATTTAAACGAATATTTGTTTCGGTTTTTTTTTAATTATATTTTTTTTTTTCTTTGAGTATCTATTTAATTATCAGTACATAAGTCGTGCGTATAAATTGATATTATTGTTACGTTTATTAAGTTTCGTCGTACCTAGTGTCTTTCACGTGTGAATTTTTAAGCGACTATATTATGGATTTACAATACCTAGATTCTGATGAATTTCTCATCGAATGTCAAATAAGAGGTATAGAGGGATCTGTTGTTAACAAAATGAAGTTGCTTGGAACCGCCCTAGAACAGGAAGCCCAAAGACTTAAGGAAATTCCTAAAGAACCTCATCGTCAAGCATTGAAAAACCCAAAACGTGAAGTTATTAACTGTGCAGGCAAACTTTCGAGAATTCAAAATCAAATGGAGGATTGGATGAAAGTTGTTGATACCACCACCCCGGAGAAATTAGCAGAAATATCTACCCTAATAATCCACATTAGGAATCGACTTCAAAGAATCAGCTGTTCCAAAGCAGCATCTGAGGTTGCTGGACAGGTGTTGATATCCTGCGATAAATTATTCGAGTGTATTGTTGTGCTAACAAATAAACAGTCTACATTACCGGAAGCGGAAAAATCACTTAAAGAAATCGTTATTCCCAGGGTAGTTGAGGATAATTCAGATGAGGATTTAACTACCGACAATAAGCAGTCAAATATAAATGAATATGTTGCAAATGTAAATGAATCAAAACCTAGTGCCGGATCTTCACGTGGTGAAAGTAGTAATGCACCTCTTTCTGTCATCCCCAACATATCTCAAGATCAACTAAATTATTTGGCCAATTTATTATTGAAGAATTTAGGAAAGGCAGAACCATTGCTAAACCTTAGTGCTGTAGATAAGCAATTATGTACCCCAACTCGAGATGACATAGCAATTCACTCGTCCACAAAGTTTGAATCACCATTAGTACCCACAACGCCAGAATTCAATCCACGGATACCACCGCCAGACAATCAACCTGCGCAAAAATCGAGTGATTTATTGAAAACTAATGCGAAACTCGACAACCAGGATAACACTCGTATTTCTAAGAAGGAACATCTTGACATCCACAAATGGAATATCCTGTTTACTGGAGAACCAGGAGAGATTTCAATTGAACGTTTCCTTTACAGGGTGGAAAGTATGGCTGCTTCAAATGGCCTTGGGGCTAAATCCCTAACAAGTAATTTGAGTGTCTTACTAAAAGGAAAAGCCCTAGAATGGTATTGGTTGTACCGTGAACGAACCCGAGAAGTAGGATGGGACCAATTAAGTCAAAGTATGATCCACCGCTTCCAGGATAGGCGTACAGACGAAGACGTCAAACAAGCATTAGAGAGAAGGAAACAAAAATCCAGAGAGTCGTTCTTAGATTTCTACAATGATATATTGTCTTTATCATTGCCACTGCAATATCCAATGACTGACACTGAGATTGTAAATCTTTTAACACGAAATATGAGGGCTGGACTTCAAGCCACCTTTGCTGGACAACATTTTTCAGATATAGCAACGCTTGTTAATCGTGCCATTGCGGTGGAGGACACATGGTCAAGAATAGGATGGATTCCAGAGTTGGTGTTTCAAGGTAGACGGCAAGTAAACGAACTTGGCATGGACAGGAATGTGAGTGAGGTAGTTTCTCATCAAGGTAATATATCTGAGCCTTCGGATAGGTTCAACTCTGTATCAGCTGCATCCTGGTCGAGGGATGTGACACCTATTGGGTGCAATCAGTCTAGTCTTGCCCTAAATAGAAATGTTTGTTGGAATTGTGGACACGTGGGACATTTCTTTAAAGATTGTCCTATTTCGATATCGCACAAGTTTTGTTTTGGTTGTGGAGCAAAGGACACGGTGAAACCCCACTGTAAGACGTGTCAACAAGCTAAACCGACGGAAAACTTTCGACGGGGTTTCAGAAATACTGGAGGTCTGGGACCCCAAAACCAAAATCCTGTAATCCCTACCAAGGCGAGTACGGAAGAGGTAGCAACCAATACCGATCCGGAATTCCGTCGAATATTGAAGAAGGATTAGGAGTTGTTAGTAAAACTTTTCTATCAACAGATACTTCAAAATCCATTTCCACCCAAACCCGTAATAGGTGTTCTCAGTTAAATCGCTCCCTCAAGTATTTTAAAATTCGTAAAGAAATAAAAAAAATAGTTTCCGAATCATTAATTTCAAAGGCAGAGGATTCAAGACCCTATGCTAATATTTTAATAAACGGTACACCATATAATGGTTTACTAGACAGCGGTGCAAGCATTTCAGTACTTGGCCGAGATTCAGAACAATTTCTTGAGAACACTCGAATAAAATTTTATAGCCTTCCCTCTTCACTATCCACGGCTAGTGGAGAGAAACAGCAAATACTGGGACATGTCATAGCCAATGTCTCGTATGCTGGCAAAACACGGAAAATGCGACTTCATATTGCTCCAAATTCAACGCAGCCACTTTACCTGGGGATAGACTTTTGGGATTTGTTTGGCCTAGTACCTTTAATAGTTAGTGAGTTAGACAATAAATACATAAAAGACAGTTCAGACGAAAATAAGCATATATTAAGTGTTGAGCAACAAGCCACGCTTAACGGAATTATTAGAATGTTTCCATCTAGCGAGGAAATAGGACTCGGGCGAACTCATCTACTCTGTCATAAAATAGATGTGGGACAGGCTACCCCAATTAAACAGAGGTATTACCCAGTTTCTCCTAAAAAACAGGAAGAAATGTATAAAGAGCTAGATAGGATGCTGTCGTTGGGTGTTATTGAGGAGAGTACCAGCTCTTGGTCATCCCCGGTTACCCTAGTGACAAAGGCGAATGGGAAAATTCGTCTATGCCTTGACGCGAGACAGGTGAACTCGGTTACCGTGAAGGACGCTTATCCATTGCCGATAATCGAGGGGTTACTAGGTCGCTTAGATAAAACACGCTATATCAGCACAATCGACCTAAAAGACGCCTTTTGGCAAATACCCCTCGATCAATCGTCAAGGGATAAGACGGCCTTTACGGTGCCGGGTCGTCCACTCTACCAATTTGCCGTCATGCCGTTTGGGCTGTGCAATGCAGCCCAAACGATGTGCCGGCTAATGCATAAAGTTATTCCTCACTGCTTGCATGACCGGGTATTTGTTTATCTGGACGATTTACTAGTGGTTGCCGAAACGTTTGAAGAACATGCATCACTATTATCGGAAGTGGCTAGATTGTTAAGAGCTGCAAATCTTACCATAAATGTCGAAAAAAGTAAATTTGTTCTGAAAGAGACCAGATACCTTGGTTATGTAATTGGTGAGGGATGCCTCCGAGTGGATCCTGACAAAGTTCGTGCCATAGACGAATATCCCGTTCCAAAAACCGTTAAACAGATACGAAGTTTCCTGGGGATGACCGGCTGGTACCGACGATTTATCCCTAACTACTCCTCCATTACAGCATCGATTAGTGACTTATTAAAGAAGGGATCGAAACAGGTTTGGAATCCAGTTGCTCATGAAGCTTTTCTAAAATTGAAAAGAGCCCTCATGTCCGCCCCAGTACTAGTGAACCCCGACTTCACTAAACCCTTCTTTATCCAATGCGATGCGTCCATGACAGGCATTGGAAGCGTCCTATTTCAAAAAACCAAAGACGATGAAGAGCACCCAATAGCTTTCATGTCATATAAATTGAATAAAGCGCAAAGGAATTACAGCGTTACGGAGTTGGAGTGTCTAGCGGCAGTGATGAGCGTAAAAAAATTCAGGCCTTATATTGAGGGATACACTTTCACGATCATTACTGATCATTCGAGTCTTCGTTGGCTTATGGAGCAAAAAGAATTGGATGGACGATTGGCACGTTGGTCCATAAAACTACAGGCATTCGATTTCAAAATAGAATACCGTAAAGGTTCTTTAAATGTTGTTCCTGACAGTTTATCGAGAATGAATATTGAAGCTATGGACAAATCGGATGATGAACTCCTTCACCTGGATTTGAATTCGGATGCGTTTAATGATGCAGAATACATAAATAGAATGAAAGCACTAGATGGCGATATATCAGCACAGAATAATTTCAAGGTGGTGAACGGCAAAATGTACGTACAAGTAGGGCAAAAATCCGAAACGGACCTACCAGACTGGAAATTGGTGATTCCCGAATCCATAACAACAAGACTTATCGAGAGAGCCCATAACCCACCGTCAGCTGCACATCAAGGGATCACAAAAACAACAGAGCTTTTAAGACGTTATTATTACTGGCCGTCAATGGTAAACCAGATTAAAAAATTCATCAACGACTGTGACGTTTGTAAATGCAGTAAAGCAGTAAATTTTTCCACAAGACCTGAAATGGGCAAACAAATTGAAGTCCTACGGCCGTTCCAACGACTGTTTATAGATTTCATGGGACCTTACCCAAGGACCCAAAATGGAAACACACATTTATTCATAGTTCTGGACCAGTATAGCCGATTTCCTCTGTTATACGCGTTCCGTTCTGCTTCAGCCTCTAAGGTGGTAGAGTGTTTGGAAAACGATATATTTCATCTTTTCGGAGTACCGGAAGCAATACTATCCGACAATGGAGTCCAATTCAAGTCAATCATATTTGCCAATTTAATGAGGAAGTATGGTGTCAGGCATGAGTTTACACCGAAATATTCCCCGCAGGCAAATGTCTCAGAGAGGGCGAACAGATCTATTTTATCTGCAGTAAGAGCATATACTCAAGACAATCACCAGTTATGGGACATATATTTAGATGAGATTGCTGGAGCTCTTCGAAATACTGTCCATTCAGCAACAGGTTTTTCACCACACTACCTACTATTTGGACAGCATAAAATCCTTCATGGATCAACATACTCTTTGCTGAGAGAATTAAATTATCTCGGTGACAATCATATATATATCACGAATAATGCCGATCGATTGACGTTAGCTCAAGAGGTTGTATTGAGACACTTACGAAGAGCACACGAGCAAAGTCAATCGACATATAATCTTCGTGCCAGACCAAGAAGCTTTGAGCCCGGACAAAAAGTGTTCGTCCGGAATTTCGTCAGTAGCAATGCTTCAAAACAGTTTTCTGGTAAGCTAGCAATGAAGTTTATACCTGCTACAATTCTGAGGAAGATTGGAAACGTATCATACGAAGTAGTTAATGAGGCAGGCAAATCGCTAGGGATATATCATGCGAAAGACATTAGGTGATGGCCTATTTTATAAAGGGTAACAAGTGCCTATAAATACAAAGTTATAAATGTCAAAATCGTTTCCATGCCCGGCTTTTTGAGACTTATCTCTTGGGTGTGGGTCGTCCCCACGAGTGTAACAATTCGATTGTTAAATAAAAATTCCAATGGTCATACCGTCACACCGCGTCGCATAATTAGTATTGAGTCTCCTTATTAGGTTACGCACTGTATTCATAGCGCATTTTGTTAACATAAGACTGTTGTAGTACAGAAACGGTGTTTAGGCTGGTCAATATTTGTGTGTAATTGTATCCAATATAAAAAAAAAATGTACATCAAACATCGTTTACCGACCCAAAAGCGATTGATCCAGTTTTCCGTTTATTAAGGCTATTCTTGTTGTACATGGTTTCAATTAGAGAATCAAACAAATAAATATATTTACAGTCTCGTTCGTGGTTTAACAAGTGGCAGTGCTCGTGTCAACATTAAATTAATTATAAAAATTAATAAAGTAAATTAATTTCGGTATAGCCTTACGGCATTAATATAAAGTTCAATTTAATAGCCCAAGGTAAATATATTATAAGTTCTAAGTGAAACCACGCAATCACTCTGTAGCGAAATTTCTTTTTCTTTTAATTTTGTTATGTGCAGAAGAACCCGTGATTCATAAGACCATTACAACACAGTTTATGGATAGTTGTTCTGGTACCATAAGCAGAAAAAACTGTAAGTCATTTATGATTATTAAAATATTCGCGCGATACAAATATATCATCACGAGCGATTAAGCTGATCAAAACGAGTATTAAATCACGAACTTTGCGTGGTTCTTCTTGGTCATAACGCAAAATTATAAATCGAGATATTTCGATATTAAGTAGAATACTGACCCGCGCAAATACGGTTGATGCGCAAGCGTAAACGGGATCAATCAAGGATAAACTTCCGAAGACAAAGTATTGTGACCTCTACAAAGGCTTTATATTTATGTATATCACCATCGATGTTTAAGACCTATATGTGAATTTATTTATTACTTTAAATTATATCCGTTTAATTAATATCTTATGTGCTAGTTATTTTCATACATTAAATTTATTTTGTTTATTCTTATTACTTATTTATATACTTAAATTCATATATATCATATGTAAACAAATGTATAATATTTATAAGTGCATGCAATTTAATTAAGATATTTACTAACAATTATAGAATTTACTCAAACATATAATTTTGATTGCGCCTGAATACCGTTTATGTTGTTTAATTATTTTCAGTAGTATTCCAAGTTTGTGAAAATAAATTGTGCTTCGTACATTGTTTAAAGCCAAATTCTAATTTACATACGTTTCGTTTTATTGATGCTCATTTTTATTTAATATTGTAATGTATGGGTGATTATAGTATGATCATTGAGTTGTGCCAGTTTTAGAATTCAAGATGATGTGTTAAAATTAAAGTGATGATTTGAGTTCCGAGCTCCATTTTGAGCATGGGGATATGCCAATTTTTTGTTTGGCTAATTATTTTATCGTGTTAGGGTGGGTAAAGAATGATGATCATTTACAGCCGATCATCGCAACTGTGGATATTTCAAACAACATGATATTTAGTTAATGAAGAACAGTGATTATGCTTATTTTCTCTTCAGTGGTCTAGCTGGTCATATGTAAAACGGGGTGTGTGTTGTTTTAGTGTTTATTTTTTTATTTGATTTCAAAGCAGCATTTCTAGCTCTAATTGGATGGTGAGAAAAACCCACCATCTGACTGTCGCCTAGCCGGCAATGTGCTGCCTCACCATTTTTTTTTTCCAATTAGAGATTCTGTTAACGGTGTGATGAAAATAAGAATTTCATCTCGAGTTTCATTTAACCGGGATGGACAAATCTAACAGCTCATCGTTACATAGCTTAAAAGAAAGAAAGCCAAATTAAAAAGTTTACTGAAACTCGGTCTCATGAATTCTGGGGGAGACCAGCTATTGCTGTACTACAATTATTTTAACAAATCCCAAGACAATCATGTTGGTGAATAAATAAGCTCAATTGAGTCAAACAGAAAAGGATAATTCACATTCCTTCCAGAGGAGTACGAAATTATCGTATTCTCCGATAAGAGGCGGTAGTCCCTCCATTGGGGCCAGCAGCCACAACACTCGTACAAATGAATGAAAGCTTCACAATGAATTGTGTAAAGCTAATAATGCATTAGTTGAAGCCAACAATATAAACAAGCAACTGAATGTTACAATTGCATGGATGCAGGAGCGTATGAAGACGCTTGAAAACGAAGTTAAAGCTCTTAAGCCAATGGAGAACATCGGTTCTACTCCTAATCAGAATACAACTCCACAAGAGTACCATATTGATGAAGATGAACCAGCTCGAGAAACTCAGTGGATAACAGTTAAGTTTAACGCAAAAGTTGATGAATGGAAACACCATCAAAATAAACTTGGAACATGGTGAAACAAACAAACCAGACCAATAAGGTCCTGGCTAAAAACCTACACTCTACGTGTAAACCATAAAAAATAATTGATGACCTGAAGGCAAAATGAATTAAGGCAACTAAAGCATCAATTAAGCTAAAACGGAGAGGCAAGGTACCTCTCAACATGTTGACTTTCGATAGTGATGAAGATATCGAAAAAATTTATCAAATTAAGTACATTTTGGGGTGCAAATGGTTTTTCAGCATCTAAGAAGATCTAGAGAACCAACCTACTGGCCAACTGATCCAAACAAGAAAGTATAGAAACCCGACCGACAACATCAAACGAAGTAATGCGTGAGATAAAAGCTAATAAGAATACGAAAAAGATCAAGAGTACGACCTTATCACTGCAGAAATCTTAAAAAAACTGCCAAGGATAGCTCTGGTGAAGCTCACCAATCTTATAAATGAAGCATTTAAAATCAAATATATAAGTAATTATGATCTCAAAACCTGGGAAACTACCACACATAACCTCGTCTTATAGGCCAATTTCGCCATTGCTTTTTATGCCCAAAGACGGAGGCTGAGCAGGGCCTTCTAAAGAGGCCTTCAGAAAAATGAAGACATACTTCGCCCGCCTGCAGATAAACCTGCATCATGCAAAGGCGTCTTCGGACGTCCTTTGTCGTAGGTTTACCTTCCAAAACATCGGCATGGCTCTAATCCAGGAGCCATAGGTGACAGGGAACCAGATTAGAGGTATACTAAATCAAGTGGGTAAGTTAATTTATCATAACGGAACTGAGAGTCAAAGAGCGGTTATTTTGGCCAGTTCACAAATGTGACTTTGTTGCAGTAATGGTGGAGGTTCTGGGTGAAAGAGGCAAACAAGAGGCTATAATGACCTGCGCCTACTTTCCTAGAGACTCAGAGTTGATACCTCCAGTTGAAGTTAGGCGGCTCATAGCTCATTGCAAACGCAATGGGCTGGCCTACCTGATAGGAAGTGATACAAACGCGCACCACACGGTGTGGAGTAGCACGGACATCAATAACAGGGGTCAACCTTTTTGAATTTCTGATTTCAAATAATGTAGACATCGTCTATAGGGGAAGGAAACCTACTTTTATAAATGCGATTAGGCAAGAGGTCCTAGATTTGACACTTGCTAGTTCACATTTCAGCGGCTTGGTCAAAAACTGGCATGTGTCTGAAGAGGCCTCATTATCGGATCACTTGCACATCAGATTCGATTTGGCAGCCGAGACCATGAGGCGGCAGGAAATGAGTTCCAAAACTGGCCGATTGGGACTCTTATATAGTCTCACTCGAATCCTAAAATGCCCTCAGTTGTGAGGAACATAGAGCCTCCAGAGGGTTTGAAGATCTGTTCAAACCAGCTGCATAATTCTATACACTTGGCTTACGAGAACAGCTGCCCGGTTAAGCGAAGAGAGTCCACAAAGATGGTCTCTTGATGGAACGGGACGCTGGGTAAACTGAGGAAAACATCGAGAAGATTATTCAACGATGCTAAGCGCACCGGTGAATGGGGCGAGTATAAAATGGCCGCGACGGAATATAATCTCGAATTAAGAAGATCCAAAAGGGCTACCTGGAGGAATTTCTGTGAGGGAATCAATGAATTGCCCTCTGCAGCTCGTCTCCAGAAAGTCCTTTCCAGGGATGATTCAAATGGTTTAGGACTTCTCCAGAAGCAAGATGGGAGGTTCACTGAAACCCGGAAGAAAACCTTAGAGGTACTGCTAGAGACCCACTTTACAGATTCAGTAGTGGTAGGAGCCCAAGTGGAGATCCCTCAAGTGAGGTGGCCTATGCGCCTCACAGTAGGATCTGGAGTCTCTCTGGGAAAATATTCACACCCAGCAAGGTGCGAGCGCTATTGGGTATTTCAAACCTTTCAAATCCGCTGGAGGGTATGGTATCGTTCCAGCTTTACTTCAAAAAGGTATTGAGGAAATACTCCCCAGCTTGATCCAGATGTTTCGGGCAAGTTATGCATTTAACTATATTCCGAAACTATGGAGGAATGTAAATGTGGTCTTTATACCAAAGGGGAGGGGAGGAGGTCGTCCAGACCCCCAGGTCAGGCCATATCGGCCAATTAGCCTCACATCGTTTCTATTGAAGACGATGGAAAAAATCCTGGACTATCAAATAAGAAGTGAGGCCCTTGGAAAAATCCGCTGCATCGGGACCAGTTTGGATGATGTGGCTATCATAATCCGAGGCAAGTTTGATGAGGTCATTTCTGATCGCAAGCAAAATGCGCTCAATATAATATGGCAGTGGCGTTACCAGGAAGGACTCAGTGGCAATCCAAACAAAACTGTTATTGTTCCTTTTAAGAGGAGGAAAAAGCTCGTGCTTACAGCTCCCTCGTTAAACGGTACTGCGAGGTTAAATATCTAGGGGTTATCCTAGATCAAAAACTGAACTGGAACCAACAATTGTTGAAAGTTCAAAATAGAGCCACCAAGGCTTTCTGGGCCTGTCAAAGACTCTATGGGCGTACTTGGGGACTACAACCAAAAATGATCTACTGGTCATTTCTTACAATCATTAGGCCTATGGTCACCTACGCATCGGTTGTAAGGTAGCCTAAAATTGAGCAGAAGGCAACGCAAACCTTATTGAATAAGGTTCAGCGTAAAGCCTGCATCGGTGTTACGGGCTCAATGAAAACATGTCCGACCGCTGCGATGGAGTTACTTCTAGGACTGACACCGTTACACATGCATGTTAAAAAGGACATTGCAATTATGGCCCTGAAAATGCAGGCGGAAGGAAATATCAAACCAGGCAATATGGTGGGTCATCTGGAAATCCTTAAGGAATTTCAGAAAGACCTTACCTTAGGATTGCCTTCCGACTATATGCCAGCTAAACTGGACTTCCACAAACCATTCTGTGTTAGGTTACTTGACCGGGATGTGTGGAGTGCAGGTGGACCATCCTTTGAGCGAGGATCCATGGCATGGTTTACAGATGGATCAAAAACGGAAGATGGGGCGGGGATAGGAAAACGCGGGAGTGGCACTACCCTCTCGAAGTCCTTGGGTACCAATGCCACCGTTTTTCAAGCAGAAGTATATACTATAGAACTTTGCGCTAGGATAGGCATAGAAAAAGGCCTAAACAATCGGCCTGAAAGGCTCTTAGACCTTGTATCGTTGAGTCAAGGCTGGTATGGGATTGTCTGAAGGTTATTAAACATCTGCCAGGCTCAAATAAGGTAACACTTATGTGGGTGCCAGGTCATACTGGAATCGAAGGAAATGAGGCAGCTGATGGCCTCGCCCGTGAGGGTTCTGCCTCTCCATTTATTGGACCAGAACCCTTCTGCGGCGTCACTAATGGACACCTTAGAGCAGCGGTAAAACGCTGAGGGGATGTTGAAAAGACCTCCTACTGGCGCAGAATTCCAGGTTTGCGACAGGCGAAGAAATGTATATCACCTTAGTCTGTCAGGGTTAAGGAGTGTCTTGAACTTAGGAAACCTGAGTTGAGGCTGCTTACTGGTTTCCTCAAAGGTCATTTGCTCTTAAGGAGATGGGCCTAAGTACGACAGATGGATGCCGCTACTGCGATCTGGAAGCTGAACATGTTCTGTGCCAATGCCCAGCCATTTTCCAGCAAAGACTGCAACATCTAGGAGGGATAACAACGAGCCTAGATAGTATGTATCTTGTACCGGCCAGTAGTATTATCAGATTCGATGATTAGAAAACTACACAATGGTGACTTTGCAGATGACCCGAAGATCTTAGCTGTTGGAAAAAGCAACGAAGAATTAACAGAGAAGTTACAGATGGAGAAGAAAACTAAATGTAACTAAATCAGTTCACATCAACTTTACAAACAGACGATTCGAAAATATCCCTGGATGCTAAACTACGATGGAAAACACCCGTCAAGAAGAAAATTGAAGAATTAAGACTTAAATACAGAAAAATGTATTGGCTGGTGGGAAGAAACTCTTCTTTATCAACATACAACAAGCTTCTACTTTATAAGCAAATATTGAAACCGATTTGGACTTATGGTATTCAGCTTTAGCGACACCACGTTAACCACATCTTAAGTGAAATCCAGGAAAAAGCGCGAAGACATGAAGAAAGGATCCGCCAACATGTGAACATTGAGGCATGTCAGCTGCTAGGCAGCACGAATTTAAGCTGGTGTGATTTTCAGTTTAAACAGCATTGTGCTGATCTAAAGTCCACTTCTTCAATTCAGTTTTTCTACAAAATTTCTAATAATTTGAAGTTTACTAAAAATTGTACCGTATTTCATTACTCGCACGCCGACCACAGCTCAATAAATAATTTTTTAGACACCTTCAATGAATTGTTGAAGGTTGCTATTAAAAAATTTGTTCCTAAAAATATAATTAAAAGGTGTCATACCCGGAACAACTTTACTAAATAAGTTAAACAACATGAAGACTTGCGTAATAAATATCACAGGAAATATAACCGTACAGTGTTGACCTGGTTTCCTGTATAACAATTACTTAATTGACATGGAAGACAATTTGCCATGTAATCCGAAGAATTTCTGGGGATTTGTTAAATTTAAGAACCGTAAAAACGGCTTGCCGTTCCAAAGGCAATCAGCGAATTCTTCGCTGAATATTTTCGCAGGGTTTTTGTTAAGGATAGCTCACACATGCGTTTATTATCTGACTCCAATAATTTAATTCAGAACTTGACGTGATCAGGGCTTTGGTGAACATGGACGTTTCTAAGGGTCCTGAACCAGATTGTTTACCAGTGTCTCTATTGAAGCTGTGTGCAGTGGGGTTTGCCGCTCCTTTATGTCATTTATTTAATTTGAGCTTCAGTCAAGGCAAATTTCCGGATCTTTGGAAAATATCAAGTGTCATACCGATCCACAAAAACGGCCCCCACAGTAGTTACATCACTGTTAATTATCGTGGAATTACAATACAATCTTACATTCCTAAACTATTCGAGTCAATGGTTAACCATATGATCTATATCCACTCCAAGCAACGTATTAGCACACGTCAGCATGGATTTTTTCGGAGCCGATCAACGGTCACTAATTTAGCAGTGTTTCAAAATAATTTAAATAACTCAGTTGCATCGAAAGTTCAAGCCGATGTGGTTTATACCGACTTCGCTAAAGCTTCAAAGTAAGATTAAATAGCCTAATCACAGCGACATTATTCCCTTAAATTGGCTTAGGTCTTATTTATCGGATCGCAAAATATGTGTCAAGATTGACAATACGATCTCAGAATGTTTTATTGTGACATCTGGGGTGCCTCAAGATAGTCACTTGGGTCCACTATTATTTTTATTGTTCATTAACAATGCCGTAGATTGTTTCAAATTCGCAGACTGTATTTTATTTGCTGACGACATGAAAATATATGCAAACATCTCATGTGAATTGGATCGTGATCAAATTCAGCGGATTCTGAATGTTGATAAGTGTCACTTAATCACCTATTCCATGTCTTAGTCTCCAGTAATTTTTGACTACTTTCTAAATGACATTAGATTGGAGAGTGTTAATGTGGTTACTGATTTGGGCATTATCTTTAGCTCGGATTTAACGTTTAATTCTCACGTTGATGCGGTTAACAAAGCCTTTTCGATGTTGTGGCTTATTAACCCTTAAACGCTGTTGAGGTCCTATACGACCTCGAGGGGAGGCTTGTAAGAATAATGATATTGTATGGAGTTTCATCGCGCCTACACTTATCGGTCTTCGACATCAAATATAATAAAAAAATGTACAAGGACCGACTTCATATGCCACCGCTCGAGCAACTACTATAAAAGAAACGTTTTTAGTTTATTTCCCGCCTCCTATTGAAAAAATTATTTTAGCTATGACAAACAACGAGGGTGGTAAAATTTATGGTGAAAAATGGATGAACATGGATTATGTGAACCTACATGATTATATAGGACTCATGATTTTAGCTGGAGTATATCGCTCAGACCATGAATCTCTACTAAAATTATGGGATGATAACTTAGGAATGCCTATATTTCGCGCTACTATGTCGTTGGAAAAATTTAAGCAGTTATCACGAGTTATACGCTTCGATGATAAAGATACAAGGCAAAATAGAAAGACTTATGATAAACTCGCTCCAATACGCGATATATGGATTCTTTGGGTTGAGATTTTGCCTAAGCTCTATAATCCTGGGTATAATGTGCAATTAGATGAGCAATTAATCCCATTTAGAGGAAGGTGTCCCTTCCGTCAATATATTCCATCCAAGCCAGCGAGATATGGAATAAAAACATGGGTCGTTTGTGACAGTCAAATGTCTTATGCCTGTCACATGCAAGTCTACACAGGAAAAATTGAAGACGAATTATCATAAAAATAAGACCCACAAACGACGAATTTTCTTAGAGGAATTGAATCTAAACCTTATAGAACCGCTAATACAAGGGAACATTACCGCGAGGTCCTTCGGCAAAAAACATTGTTCTAGAGTATCAAACTGATACTGCGAGTTCAGAGACTGAAAGTCAACCATCTACTTCTTCGGCTGTTAGATCTAATCAGGCAAAGCGTGGACATTGCAATATTTGTCCAAGAAAATCGGACACTTAATATCATATTCGATGTGAGGAATTGTGGTACACACTTTGCGTTGGCAAAGTGTTTAAATTGTTTTTCTTTGGAACATACTAAATTTGGTTTCTTGGATTTTTTTTCTACTGATTTGTTTATAGTGATAGATTAATTGTTTTATGGGTTGGTGTAGGTAATAGGTATTTGATTTCCGTTTTTTTAGGTCTATTGTTTTCGGTTATGATGAACTTGATTTTTTTAGATATGTTCGGTTTTGTCGAACTTGTTTTTGGTTTTTTTTTTGTAGAATGAGGGAGTTGAAAACGAGATTTTGGGACGTGCACACGTCAAAAGAAAAAAAGAAAAAAAAAAGAAAGATAGAAGAATTTTAAATAGAGGACAGTGGTGTTAAAAAAAACAGCAATAAAGTGGTTTAAAAGAATTACAAACATAAAGAAGCGGAATTAGAAAATTATTTAATTTTACCATCAAAGTGCGCGGAGAACAATACGCGAGTTTGCAGGAAAATAAATTTTGAGGCAACTGTTTGGATCGCTTATTTATAGAACCAGTCAATTTGCACGTGTGTCGTCGACTTTGGTAATATTCAATATTGGAGAACTGGTGATACGATTATAATCGCCTACAAACGGCCATAAAATTCGGGAACACAGTCGAGATATGATAATTTTGTATATGCCGTATAATTGGAAATCCGGAATTAAAATACATAAATACATACATTTATGGGCTGCTTTCAACGTATCATTCTATTACGGTACCAGAATTTCGAGTTTTGACTTATCAACGAATTGGATACATTCCGGGTTTTTGTTTAATTAGCATACCACATGGTTTTCTTTCATCCATTTTGGGAAAATTTATATTTGTGTTTTGTTTTGCCTTTTGCAAATTTCGTTGCATTCTTTAATTTAAAAAAAAAAATAAAAATATTGAATTATAGTATTTTATGTTAATTCTTAGTAGTAAGGTAATTTAAATTTTTTTTTATGTTTTTTTTTAACATTTTTTTTTTCTGATGGCCGATTAAATTCTTGTTCTATACGGTTAATAATATTATTCAGTTTATCAAAAAGTTTTTTTTCAATCATTCATATTTTTTTTATACATAGATTTAGTTATTATAATTAATTTTTTTTTTTGAGCCGCGTCTGGCTGTATATTATGTAGGTGCATATAGTTTATCGAGTATATCGGAGTGTGGTGCGTTTTTTTATATTTTCAGAGAGTCGTCGACGAAGCGCTTCATCGAGGATACACTTATTACAGGTATTAATTATTTTCTTTCATTGGTTTAGATTATATGCACTTTCCAACATAACAAAAAAAAAATAAATTCAGTCTGAGAAATGGTTGGATTAATTTTCCAGTATTCGAAAAAATGATTGAAAATTTAATTTCTTTTCATTATTAAAAAAAAGGAGAAAAATGTTTAATAATTTTCCAGTGAAATTTACAAAATTTTAATTTCATAAGTATATGTACATAGTTTGGCTTGGATAATTTTTGGAAGTTAGTTTTATTCTTTAAATTGATTTATGTAAATAAATTGTTCTATTATTTTCTTAAACTAATTTTTTTCAGTACATAATTGTTTTTATTTTTTTTGTTTTTTCCTTCTCTTAAAATATTTATGGATTTTTGAGGGGTCGCTAAAATATTTTTTTTTTGTGGTAAACTTGGTGAGTAGTGTACACCAGGAAAAAAAACGCTACATAATTTTGGCGCCGAAACAGGAACCCTTTTGTCTGTAAATATTTTTCTGATATTTTTTTTTTTATTATTATTAACACAATTTTATAATTAAGTAATTTTTAAGAAACAAATTAATTAAAATTCGGTTATTTGGCTATTAAGATAGTAAGCAAGTGTTCCTCCAAATATAGTTTCGGTCTTTGGTATAATTTGTTTTAGCACATTAACAACATTCTATATATACTATTTATCTTGCATATTGAATAATATGGAAACTCAACCAATTAATCCAGTATTTTTAGAAGAGGACGAGCTCAATTATGAATTGGCGATTCGTGAACTGCAAACTCAAGTTTCACTTACTGCAAAACGTCGAGCATTAAGGTACAAGATGAAAGATGAATTTCAAGCTGGAGTCAATTTAGAAGAGTTTATTGTTCCCACCGACTATACTATTGCAGAAGAACTTAAAACTTGTCAGCAGAAACTGAAAACTATTGAAAATGTTTATTTCAAGGATCCTCCGAAAAAAGGACACTCAGTAATATTGCTGTTAAAGACGAAGTTAAACCATTTGTATTTTCGGCTAAAGCGTATGAAACCAGAAGAACCGACAGACATTCATACAGCGCAGGATCTGCTATTGGACATTGATGAAATGATTTTGACTATACGAGAAGTAGAAACAGCTGTACAAATGGATATTTCTGACAGAGTTGTCGAACATTTCGAAGAAGGAAGAGTCGAAGAGCGTGCAATTCCACCCACTGAGGACCAGCCTTTCGATCAATTTTTGGAAAGATTTTCCATGTTACCTACTCCAGGCTTGTCGCCAGCCAAAGAACCAAAGAATGTAACATCGGTACTACATGATTCAAGGAAACAATTTGCGTTCCCGAAGCAAGCTGATGCTAGCAAATCTACTGAGTCTACGGGTGAAGTCAAATTTAGTAAAGGCAGTTACATGAAAAAAATTTCCATTCAAAAATGGGGTGTTGTTTTCCATGGTCGAAATGAAGGCCTAAGTTTGAAAGATTTTCTATCACAAATTAAGATATGGACACACTCACAAAAGGTTTCAGACGATGAATTACTTGCTTCGGCTTTTTTATTTTTTGAAGGAGAAGCAAGGATTTGGTACAGATCATTCTATAATAAGTTTGAAAGTTGGGCAGACTTAGTTCATTCGCTGGAGCAACAATTTCTACCCGCAGATTATGACTTTTTTCTTAAGAAAGAGATTGAAAATCGTTTACAAGGTCCAAACGAAAATTTCGGAATTTTTGTAGCTTCAATGGAAATGTTATTTAAGAATTTATCGCAGCCACTTTCAAAATCCGAACAGCTTACATTAGTACGTCACAATATGTTACCCCACTATAAACCAGGAATAAGTTTTATGCCTATTAAGACAATGAAACAATTACTGTCCTGTGCCGAATAATAGATTCTACTCGAGAGGAATTTCTAGACAGTGCAGTTCATCAACTAGTTCCAGAAATTTACTTGAGCCAGCATTTTCTAACCCCATCGGTAAACGCAAACCAAGAATAAATGAGTTAGAGCAGAACACCGACTTGACTACCGTAAGCGAATTGAATGCCGTTCAAAAACAATCTTCGTCAAGTTTACAAGAATTGAAGTGTTACAATTGTGATACAAAGGGACATCATTTCAGAGATTGCAAGTCAACCAAGAAAATACTTTGTTGTCGTTGTGGTACTAAGAATGTGTATCTCTCGGATTGCCCTAAATGTAAACCAACGGGAAACGCAGAGGTGAAATCAATAGGAACGGGAGCTGCGTTGATTTTACAAGAATAATTGCTCCAACAAACTTGTTAGAACAAATTCCGCCTTCCATTTTTAATACGTTTACGATTATAAATTCTATAACTTTCTCTCGACCTGGTGATAACCGGCCTTATATTAAAGTAGCTATATGCGGCCAACCCATTATAGGCCTCCTAGATTCAGGTGCAAACTATACTGTTTTAGGTAAAGGAGAAGATTCTTTAATTAAATCGTTGGGGCTCGAGTTAAGGAAAATTGGGTACATAATAAAAACAGCAGATGGTGCAAACCATATCGCTCGTTATTATGCTGATATACCTTATGTATTCCAGGAGAGTTGCCATATAGTTCCAACATTATTTGTATCAACATTGGCTAAATCATTAATTTTAGGAATGGATTTTTGGAAAAAATTTAAAGTTTCCCCAGCATTTGACAAACTTGAGTCAATTAACAACAAAATTACTATGGAAATATGTGAGATTGAGACTCATAGCTTAAGCGAATTGGAACGTACCACCCTTGCAGAGACGGTGAGTCAATTTTCTTACACTACTCCAGAAAATTTTGGTAGAACACAATTATTGAAGCATGAAGTTGACACTAGTGGATTTGCTCCAATAAAGCAAAGGCATTACCCGATCTCGCCATACATACAATTAAAAATCAATAATGAATTGGACCGAATGTTGTCGTTAGATGTGATTGAGCCGTCAAATAGTCCATGGTCGAGTCCTATTGTGGTTGTTCCTTAAAAAAACCGGTCGCATACGACTTTGCTTAGACTTAAGGAAACTTAATGATATAACTAAACGGGATGCATATCCATTACCATATATTGCTGGAATACTTGGGCGATTTAGTGGAACTAAATACCTGTCTACTATTGATTTATCCGACGCCTTTTGGCAAATTCCTTTGGAAGAAAAGTCTAAGGAAAAAACTGCATTTACTATACCTGGAAGAGGGTTATTTCAATTTAAAGTTATGCCTTTTGGGCTAACCAATGCACCTCAAACAGAAGCACGGTTAATGGATTTAGTTCTTGGAGTCGATTTACAACCAATGGTCTTCACCTATTTGGATGATGTTGTGGTAGCCACTAATACTTTCCAAGATCATATTAAAATGTTAAAAGAAGTTTCTAAACGACTTGCTATGGCCAACCTAACCATTGTCAAGAAAAATCGCATTTTTGTCGCCCAGAAGTGAAATATTTGGGAAACATTTTGGATCGAAATGGCTTAAGGACAGATCCTGATAAAGTAGAATGTATCATAAATTATCCCGCGCCTAAAAGCGTCCGTGAAGTTCGACAATTTATCGGCAAATCAGGCTGGTACCGCCGATTCATCACGGACTTTTCTACGATAGTTACACCTATTAGTGATCTTCTACGGAATCCTCACAAGAAATTTGAATGGACTAAAGATGCGGATAACGCATTTTTAATTCTTAAATCTCGATTGATCTCGGCACCGATTTTGAATAATCCTGATTTTACCAAAAAATTTACTGTGCAGTGTGATGCTTCAGACTACGGTGTGGGCGCCATATTAACCCAAGAAGATCAAGTCATAGCATTTATGTCAAAAAAACTAACATCCAGTGAAAGGAAATATAGTGCCACTGAACGAGAATGTTTAGCTGTGCTTTATGCCGTTGAAAAGTTTCGTCATTACATAGAAGGTGTGAAATTTACGGTAATCACTGACCATTCAGCTCTTTTATGGTTATTAAAATTAAAAGATCCCATTGGAAGGCTGGGTAGGTGGACATTAAGACACAGCTTAAGTATGCGACTGTCATATGGTCCACGTTCTACGAGTCTCATTGAAGAACGGAATTTAAAGTGTTCAAAAATAGTTTCTATTATTTGTCTTTTGAGTGTGACAATAATTTCAGACTATCACCATATGTCTAGACTATCACCATATGACATTCTTCCGATTGCAGGTAGCAACTACAGCTTCCATGGTCATATAGCGCGCATTCAACGAGATCTCAACACCGTTGCGGATTGTTTTGATTTTAATATTTCCAGAGTGGAATTTAAAAAAACGAGTCGCTATGCTTTTGTTTTAAAGGTTGTTATAACTATTGATGTTGGTAGGAACTTTTAATTTTTAACTTTATGATGTAAGCCATTTTGGCATAGACATGCTGTTGGTTGGAAACAAATAAATAAATAAAAATAAATTAAGTCAGAAACAAATTGCTCATTAGTCCAGGAGACTAGATTGTAATTAAATAAAAAAAAATAAAAATTTGTATTAAACAGATAAAATAAAAATTCTTCTAATTCAGAACCGCACCTGTAACCTGTTACATTAATTAAATTCCGATAATTAAATTCATACATCTCACTTTCGTTTTATTTAATAACACGAGACATTAAAAACCCTTTGGTGTGACATAAATATTTGTCTTATCTCTTGTCAAAAACTAGTGTTAAATAATAAATTAGTTTTCAGAAGGGAAAATGTAGTACACGAGTACTTTGCTAAATAACCTCTTCACAGGGCAGAATTTCTATAATGGCGCGTTATTGTATGTAAAATGTGTTTTAGAATTTCGATTAGGAAAATTTATATTTAAAAAACTAAAAAGTTTTATTCGTGCTGTAAAAAATAAATAAACTAACAACCATAAAATAATAATAGTAATAAACTAATGGTTATATATTATACTATTAAAAAATGTCATGCGATTTTGCGTGTCCATATAATTAAATATCTACTACGGGTATATGGTATACTACTATAATGCATTTTCTTTATAACTTTTTTGTTGTTCGAATGCAAAACGAAACAAAAAAATTGAATTTGTTAACTTTCCAATCGATTTTTCTCCAAGTCAAAAAAAAATTTCTGTGTTGTCATGTGATTAACTATATAATTATATATTTTCATTTCATCTAATTATTTTTAATCAATAAAAAATCAAAAATAATAACAGTTTTCGTATTTTTATTTTTAAACTTTGAAATTATAAAAAAAAAATGTAACTTTCCTACGTCTATTAAGTAAACAACTTGGATTTGAGATAACAAACCAAAAATTTCAACAAAAAAAAAAAAAAAACTTTCAAGTGAACTTTCATGTGAGTTATTTCTTTAAATTTTATGATATTCTCTCAACAAGTTTCATTTTGAGTAACAGACAACTCAAAAAATTTACTTTTTCAAAATAAAAATTACCAGTCACATATCGTGCAAAAGCCAGTCATTTTATACTTACCGCACTCACTTTTCGGACCTTTGATGTGCCAGATGCAATAGCTGATGGTGCTCTTGGTCTTGTCATTTCGCTCACCGACTCCAATCCCTCGCTCCTTATCGACATTTTCTCCTTATTGTTATCATCATTTCCCTTTTCTTGGCCGACAAACAGCTCATAACTATGGCACGAAAAATCTGATGGACTTTTTGCAATATTCTCACAATGCTCCGCCATATTCATATTATTTGCTGCTGCTGCTGCCGCCGCTGCACGTTCTTCTAATTTTGCTGCACGAGCTGTTGCTGCTTCTTCTGCCTCCTATTATATTTAATATAACCAAAGAAATATACAACAAAAAAAAATTAGTTTGACAGGTATACAAAAAAAAAAAATACAAAAAACTAATTAAGTTTATTTATAAATTACTTGCAGAGCCGCCTCTTCAGCCGCTTCTTCTTCTTCAGCCTTCTTTTGTAACTCATCGTATGACATAGCAACAATAGCTAAAATCAAATTAACTAAATAAAATGATCCGAGGAATATAATCACAATAAAGAAGAGCATATGCCATGGACCAGCTGATCGTAAAACTAATTGATATAAATTTTCCCAATAATCCTGTGTCATCAAACGAAACGCCGACAGGAATGCCCAACCAAATGAATCAAAACTAGTATAACCATAATTTGGATTTTTACCATAACCAGCTAAGCACATATAATCTGGTTGGCATGTTCCGGCACCCGAAGAGTTTCCACATAGTGGATAATCGTCCAAATTTGGATCCAAATACCAATTAGCTATTAATGGACAAAAAAACATTTATATACGAGTAGCTATAAAACCGAAATTAAACTTACTTTTATTTTGATTGAAGTTTTCCCAATTTTCATCCGTTAAATTACCCCATGAACCATCCTCGGGAAATTTTCTAATGCACTTTTGTGTTAAAACACCCATATAAATTTGTAATCCCATTAAAGCAAATACTGATAGTGAGAACATAGTTAAAATTATCACATCGCGAAGATTTTTTACAGATTCTATAACAGCACCAACGATTGTTTTTAGACCTAAAAAAGAGAAAAAATATTAAAGAATTAATGTTTAAATCATCCTTCTATGTATTGTTGTATTAATTTAATCGAGCATAACCATTGGGTGGTGGTTCCCAAAAACAAACAGTTGGAAAAAGTTAGCATATAGTATTTTGTTTCCGGTTTCTTTCTGTGAAATACGAAGTATAACTTACAAAATCGCTTGTTTCTCAAAGAACACAACAAGTTGCTTATTGCGACCAACACAATAGGAATCTTCGAGACCAGATTCAAACTGGCACATAAATAAAGAGTAGCTTCTGGTTTACTTTCAAACGTGAATCAGTGAATAAATCTTCTTAAGATTTAAGAAGTTGTAGTACTCTCCGTTTTTATTAAAAGACATTGTTTAAACTTAAAATAACTATTTGGTTTATTTTATTTTACTTAACAAAATAACGTGTTTTTTATTCCACTGTTAGCACTACTCTGCTTAAAAAACTATAATCTAATCACATTTCAATAATATAAAATTCTGAATGATGTCTACTGACATCTTCATTTGTCTAGCAGAACTAAGAATAATTATCTTAGACAAAATACAAATCATTTGTCCGAACTAATATAACTGCGATTACTACATTCGGCCATTCTGACATAACAATCGTCCTCGATTGCATCATCCTGACTGCCGTAAAAGGGCTTCATGTTGAAGGCGGCGAACACACCGTGGAATGGTCTATTTGAGAGTTTCTGCCCTGGCAGGTCTTCAATCACAAAACGATCTCCTGGTAAGACAGCAGTAACTGAATACGGACCTCTGTACTTGGGTAAAAACTTATGATTCACCCCTGCTTCATTAACGCTATTTCTAATCAAAACTATGTCCCCTACTTTATATTCGTATGCTGGTTTTCGTTTAGCATCGAAATATTCTTTATTTTTTAATTGATTCTTTTTGGTTACTTCCGAAATTGTTTGACGAATTTTCTGTAAATCCCTTTCTGTGTCATTTAAATTCTCAATATGTGCTATAAGCCTATCGTTCTTCTTTCGTTGATTTACACCATATAATGCCATTGCTGGTGTAGTATTGATAGAACGATTCACAGTATTATTCATTGCAAATTCGGCATCTGAGAGAACCCTATCCCAATTTTTATTATTTTCTAAATCAATTGTCTTAGCTATCATCGAAAAATTGTGAATAAATTTCCGAAAGAAACTAGAAAGACCCAGAAATCTCTGAAGTTCAAAGACATTCTTCGGAACAGGATAGTCCCGTACCGACTCTATATGACGCTGAGATGGTTTGATTCCCACAGAACTGACTTCATAACCTAAATAATCGAGATTCGGTTTAAAGAATAAACATTTTGCTGGCTGAATTTCTTAACAGTTGTTATACAACAACTCAAAGACTTGACGCAATACCTCGAAATGCTCTTCGACTGACACAGTTGCAATTAAAATATCATCAATGTATATAATGACATTACCAGTCCTAACTAATGGTTCAAAGACTTCTGATACATACCGCTGAAAGGCTGCTGGAGCATTGCTCAAACCAAATGGAGTTCTGAGATACTCAAATTGTCCGTCGGGTGTGATGAAAGACGTGTATTTTACAGAATCCTTGTGTACTGGGATGTGGTGAAAACCGTTTTTTAAATCAATAAGGGTAAATACTTTTTTGTTCTCTAACCTATCTAAACAATCCTCAATACGCGGCAAAGGGTATCTATCCTTAACAGTTACTTTATTTAACCGTCTATAATCAACGCATAATCGTTGCTTGCCGTCCCGCTTGTTAACTAAAACTATACGGCTTGTATAATCACTGTTACTTTTCTGAATAACTCCTCTATTGAGTAAATCATCAACTATTTGCTTTACTGTCTGCCTATCCTTTACAGACAATCTGTTCGGTGCACAATAAATCGGTTGACTAGATGTCAAGTTTATCTTCAACTCGTGCATCAAATCTGGCCTTTCTTTCGTTGGTTTAGAATTATAATGATGTATCATATTAATCATGTCCTTCTCGATACTACGATTTTCTTTAAATGATTGGTAATACGGACCAATATCATACTTTAACTCTACTTGAAAATCCGTATAATCCATACTTAAAACCTGATCGAACAACTCTACCCTACTCTCCAAAATCCCATCTAACTGCTCTTGACACGAATTTTCTATACTCTGAACCTCCCGTCCTGAATCAACTGTTTCGATAACTAATTGACCTACCTCTTTGTCACAATCTAAATTCTTATATACCTCATCAAACAAACCATTCCCGTGCCTATTAAATATATCAAAATCTACCTGCGGATCCCGAAGAAACTCGCGTCCGATGATACAATCGTAAACCATTGTGCTGTCAGTGACCACGTGGAACCTAATAACAAATTTTTTTGATTTAATTTTACAATTAATTTTAATAACCCCTAATATACTTAGCTTAGACCCATTTAAACCTGCATACAGCTTTCCATCAGATGGTTCAAGTTTGATTTTATCTGGTAGCATACATTTTCGAATGATATTAATCGGACTTCCAGTATCCAATATTGCTGAAACGTTCTGTACGGTATTCTCTTTCATGCACAACTGAAGTTGAATAATGAATTCGTCATTATCATTTATTAATGCTATCGGTGACGTTATTCGTTCATCACATTTTCCCGCTAAATGTCGTTTATTACATTTGGCACACTTCTCTTTTATCGGTTTGAGACATTTGGTTGCAAAGTGTCCCAATTCATTACAGTTGTAACATCTTATGGCTGATCTCGATGACTGTGACGTTTGTGACTGTGACGTTTGTGATACACTTGATTGCTGACTGGGATTCTGCGAAATCTCACCTTTGAATTTTCTTGATTGATTGTTATTCCAATCTACTTTTCTCAAAATTGTCTGACGCTGAGGCATTTGCTCAAACCATTGTAATTGTTTTAAAATTTCATCGGAGTTGTTGAATGGAGTTAAAGACAATGTTTGCTTAATCTCGAGATTCGTAATTCCAGATATCAAATACTTCATAATAGCACTTTCACTCAAATTACCCGACCTTGCCATTTGACGTACATCGTAGAAATAATTTTCAAAACTTTCATCCGGTCGTTTAATACGATTTGAAAGACGTTGGTGCAAATCCGCTTCATCGGAAAACACCGCAAAACTTTCAGATAATTTGGTGCAAAACTGATCAAAACTACTGAAGGGGTTTTCCATATCGAAAAACCACAATTTTGCTGATCCACGGAGCCTGATTGCCCCATAATGCAGCACCTCTTTGTCCGACCACCCATAAAATTGTTGAAGCTGCCTCATTCGTCTGATCCACTGGATTGAATTCGGACCACTTTTATTACTCGGATCATATTCAGGGACAATATGACTGACATCATTTGGATGTAACATTTGAGGATGCCTTTTCGTTTGTTCGACATTATTTTGAAGAACTAGATTTCTTTCATGCTCGAACAACATTCTTTCTCGCTGCAATATTTCTCTCTCTCGTTGTAGAAACTCACGTTCTAATTCAATTCGCTGAACATATAAGTTGGATCGGATTGCATCTGTACCAGCATTTGTCGATGGTAAATTATCTGTACCATTTACAGGTGGTAAATTGTTGAAATTCTCCGTTATACAGTGCTCGGATGCCCGTACACAATTTTCCGTTGGCGATCCACAATCTGGATTAAAATTCCCAACATATTCTTGAATTCTATTCGGCGACATTGGCATCAGATTACTCGGTGCTTGTAGCAAATTATTTAACGGCGACTGAATTCTATTTGTCGAAATTGGTTTCGAACTTTGAGCCTCATTTTCTTGACGCGGCTGGCACAAATTTGAGGTTATGTACGGCGTCATTTGACTCTCTTCGAAATTTAACATTCTCGGTTGATAACTCAAATTCATTTGAGTGTATCCCACTTCTGAATTGTAGTACTCTCCGTTTTTATTAAAAGACATTGTTTAAACTTAAAATAACTATTTGGTTTATTTTATTTTACTTAACAAAATAACGTGTTTTTTATTCCACTGTTAGCACTACTCTGCTTAAAAAACTATAATCTAATCACATTTCAATAATATAAAATTCTGAATGATGTCTACTGACATCTTCATTTGTCTAGCAGAACTAAGAATAATTATCTTAGACAAAATACAAATCATTTGTCCGAACTAATATAACTGCGATTACTACAAAGTAAATCGTAAAATTTAATAAAGTGAAGTATAATAATAGTGTAAAGGGTGTAACGGCTCATTCATTTTGGCATTCATTTCCATATTCAATCAGCACTACAATTAATCACACTTTAATACAGAATTACTTTTACCACATGCAGATCATTCTGTATCAACAAGAACGCGCCTTGTCTATTTTACCTTATAATGCAAGGCACGCCATCTCTATGTGATCATTCTTATTATCGTAAGAAGTGTTTGGTTCATTGGTTCCTAAGAACTTCCCTAAGAAGTTTTCGTTTCTTGATTTTAGAAAAGTCATCATTTTACATTTTGGGTTTCAAACGATAAATCGGAGCATCCCTACACTATTCACAACACACAACTATAAGGGGTTGTACCAGTAAATAAAGGTGTAATAAACTACACAGTGTTTTTAATTTGTAAAATCCGAGCGAACTGAGAAGCCCAGTTCGTAAAAAATAGGTGTCAGAAGTGCGGTTTTGTAATCCGGATACCCAGGTATGAAAAATGAAGGTTGACAAAATGAAGCATTGAACAGGTAGAAGGAAGAATCAGGGAGATAAAGGTACCTGTTTTCGCTGATCAAAAACCCTCAACAGCGCAGCCGACGGCACAAATAGTAACAATTCAATTGAAATCACAATAGGAGGAGATGTTATCGCAGAACCAAGGTATCTAGGAGTCCCTGCAGCAGTCTCTGAAATCACAAAAGGAAAAGCCCAACGATTTGTCGAAGAAATATAAACATCGTTAAATGAGCAAGTAGTACAGTCCAAAATAACTACGCTCGAGGACGATGTCATCAAGAAATTGGAACAACTTCAAGGCACGGTGATATGAGTAATGTGGAAGAAAAACTAGAAATCCTTCAGAATGAAGTAATAGAGATTCGGGTGAACTTTGTCCTAAATCTGTCGTAAAAATCGTCAAAAAAAAAGCATGTGAAATTATCCCAGTTTTTCATCCCAGAAAAAAAAAATGTTCATCAGGTAACACTATCTCATCCCATCCCAGTTTTGTCCTAAACACCCTAATCCCCTATTTTTTTCAAAACTGAAACTGGTTTTGGATAGCCTAGGCCCTATGCCAACTTTACATTTAGGTGACTTTGGTGTCAGCTTCTTAGGATTTTCTCAAAAAAATTGGGAATATCATTTTTTCATAATATTTGGTATACCATCTGACCAAATTTGACCCGGACTGGTCCATTTAAACCGTGCGCGTAAACCGAATCGGTAAAATTTCTTTTTTTTCTAAGTTGGTACAACCTTATTTGACATTCGTGTGACGTTTGAGCAGAATATCCATTAGTGTAAGTTTGGCAGCCATTGGTTTAAGACGCGAAAAGTTTGTCTGGCAATTTTTACTATGGTGAAGAGACGTGGGTTTATGAATATGACGTCGAAACTGCCCAACAATCTAGCCAATGGCGCGCCAAAAATAAGCCAAAAGCGAAAAAACCATGTTAAGGTCGGTCGAAAATCAAAGTAATGCACATCGTTTACTTCGATTACCGTGGTGTGGTTCAGCATGAATTCGTTCCAGTGGATCAAACGGTCAATAAACCATACTACTTGGCCATTTTGATGCGTCTACGTCAAGCAATTCATCGTAAACGGCCGGATTTGTGGGTACCGTCACATTCCAGCCTGATTTTGACTGAATTTTTGGTCAAACACGAAACAAAATTCATCGCTCAGCCACCGTACTCGCCAGATTTGGCTCCGTGTGACTTTTTCCTGTTTCGTTCAAACTCGTTGTTTAATTTTTTTTCCATAGTAAAAATCACCAGACAAACTTTTCGCGTCGTAAACAAATGGCTGCCAAACTCACACTAATGGACGTATTCTGCTCAAACGTCACACGAATGTCAAAGAAGCTTGTACCAACATAAAAAAAAAAATTTACCGATTTGGTCTACGCGCGTGGTTTAAATGAACCAGTCCGGGTCAAATTTGACCAGATGGTATATACTGGGTGAGATCATATCAAACATGGTTGTCCTAACCACCCTAAACCCCTATTTTTCTAAGAAATATTCCTCGGAAAGAACGAAATATTCTAATATATTTTTTTTATCTTGTAATCTTTGCCATCTTATTTAAACTTCTTTTAAAAAATTAAAATTCGTAATAACGAAACATTTTGTTTTTTTTTTACTAATACATGCATAAACAGTATGTTTTTTTAATTTTTAGGACAGATTTAGGACAAAATTCACATACGTGTAATAGAGCTGGAACAAGAAAGTAACTCAGCTCTTGCAAAGCATGGAGAAGGTCACTTTCTGCCAACTCATCTGATCATCACCGAAAAGGCACCTCAACCACATGAAATACTTTTTTCAATCAGACCACCATCCAAAGTGTACCGGAATCGTAAAGGAAATTCGAACAACAGATGAATGACTCCCATATATTTCACAAGATACAACTGCAAAACCGAAAGCAAGCCAAAGGTGATAGTGCTGCTTGCAAGACTAGCATATGGCAAAGCCCCCGCAAATATTGTAAAACGTTTGGCTATGGATTCATTCATCATTGCAGTCCAAGGCAATACGCTGAAGTTAAATCTCCGGACAATTGCTAAACTTACTATACGGAATGAATCGCTTTATCTGGAGACAATCCAGGAATTCTTAAAAGTGGGTTTATTTTGTTTTAAATGCTACCAATGGCTTTATTCTTGAATCTTTCTACATGAGAAACTCACAAGAAGTAATCAAATCTTAAGCTAAAGTTATTACATATTTTAAGTCTTAACCAATGTTAATACATTTTGTTAGTGCTCACAATTTAATTAGCATTTAAACCGCGAATATTTTAATATATCCCTATACAATTCGTTGAGATGTGCTTCTAGTTTTGAGTAATATTTCGAACTGAATTCTTTAATTCTTTCTTTAATGGTTTTAATCCAAAGGTCGTCATATGCAAAGTATTTTCGCTTGGGTTCGTTGCAGGATTTCTCTGTTTGAAGCGCTGGTGCGTCCCCATAACTGAATACCGTCCATATGGGTTTGATTATCGCTTTGTACAGTAAAACTTTATTGGCTAATGACAATTGAGATTTTCCTCCCATCAGCCAATACATTTCGGAAAATGTAATTTTTATTTGGTTGCACTCTGTTTCTGTAGATCACAACATGGTTGTTTTGAGATAGTTAATGTATATAATACGACTCATTCAAATCAAGACTATACATGTTCTGATTACTACTGGTATATGGTATTATAAAATGTAATAACGGTTAACATAAACAAAAGAGAAGGAGAGTGCTATATATTTTTTTTTGATTTGGTGTGTTTGTGACTCAATATTGAAACATGATTGACCTGGGGACAACGACGTTTTTTCACAATTCTGATGTTGTGGATTCGGTACTAAGAGTGATATTAGAGTACGCGGTTGTCGCCTTTGTAGAAGTTCTGCTGGAGATTTACCACTAGATGGATCAGGAGTAGCTCGGTAAGTATTAAGGCACTTAAAAAGAGCTTTTTGTCTATTGTCTTGATCTGCCATGAAATATGCTTTGAAGGTTCGGACGAACCGCTCGGTTTGCCCGTTTGAAGCTGGATGAAACATTGCTGAATTCAGATGCTTAATACTATTCAGCTCACAAAATTGTCGGAATTCTTCTGATGTGAATTGGGTGCCTTTGTCAGACACTATTGTTTCTGTTAGACCGCCGATTGCGAAAGTTGATTGAAGCGCCTGCATCGTCGTAGCTGCAGTGATATTCTTCTTCAACAGATTAACCACATCTTATTAAACAATGGACCTGCGAAATCAACATAGATACGCTCCCAAGGATGCTTGACTGGCACACTTTACACTCTGATACGATTTGCCCTATATGTTTGTCAATATTCGGGAACCAAATGTATCTCCGACTTATCTGATTCATTCTAGTTGACCCCTCGGTTATGTTCTGTTTGAAGAAGAATGCAATTTGATTACAAAGGTAAAGTAAACTTTCGATTGTTATATTGGTTAATCGCGCTATCCGTCTTGGAAAAAACACTTGGCCTTCCGTCTCGTATGAAACACGAAACTTTTGTTGAAATTGGATCATCGAGTGTTGCTCTAGCGTTCAGTAAAGATAGGTAAGTCATCTAGTGTCATTTGACTTATATCATCCACGTTAGTCAAATCTTTTTCAAAGAGATCAAATTCCTCATCTTTGCCTACTGGCAGCCTGGATAATGCGACTGCATTGGCATGCTTTTCTGTTGGACGATATTTGATATTATATATTTATTTCCCTGGAGCACAATAGCACAACGCTGTAGTATTTGAAGAGTTGCGATTAACAGTTTCTTTTCTTGTTTGAAATTCCTGCCGTATAAACACTGGTGGAACTTCGTCACACCATAAATAATAGAAAGTGCTTCCTTTTCAATGTCACCGTATGCTTGCTGACTTGTCGATAATGTTTTGGACGCAAAACCAAAAGGGTGTTCGGATCCATCTGGGAAACGATGAAAAATTACAGCACAAACGATTGGGCGATCCTCTTTGTAGTGGACTAATCTGGACGCCTTTAGCAGCTGCGACTTTAGTGCCTGGAAAGCGGTTTCTGGTCGATTGGTCCGTACGAACTTCACACCCTTGCGGCGGAGCTTCTGTATAAATTTATTGTAATAGTTGACTTTGCCAATGAATGCCTCCACTTGCTCCAGCTGCTTTTCTGATGGCTGTATGCCCTGTGCGTTGATTATATGCCCCACGTATTCTATGTTCTGCACTGCAAACGTGCACTTATCCTTCTTACATCGAAGACCATACTTGTCAAAGCGGCTCAGCAGTTCCTTGAGATTTCGAAGATGATCTTCGTTGGTCGCTCCAGTGACGATTATGTCATCTAGATACACCGCACACGTTGGAATACTAGCGGTACCTCCTTCCATCAATCTTTGAAAAATTCAAGGAGCGCTGGCCTCTCCGAAAGGTAAACGTTGGTATTGAAAAAGGCCAGAGGGTGTATTAATTACCGTCAATTGCTTAGACTCCTCTCACAAATCGACTTGAAGATAAGCATCGCTTAGGTCAATTTTAGTGAAGAAATGCCCTCCTTGAAGCTTATGAAACAATTCTTCTATGTGCGGAATTGGGTACCGATCGATTTCTATTTGTGGGTTGATAGTAACTTTAAAATCTCCACGAATTCTTACCTTAACATCTGGCTTTTTACCGATACAATTGGGGAGACCCATCGACTGAATCTCCTCATCCACATCCTTTTTCAAAGTAAATGGTACGTTGTAAGGTTTGAAGAATTTTGGGCGGGCGTCAGGTTTTAAAGTGATTTTCGCCCGGAAAGAGTTACACAATCGGAGAGTAGGCGAAAATAGATTCGGGTAATCCGCACCAATCCTCAAAGCATACTAGACTAGGTATTGCTGAGACATATCTAGCACCGAACAGATATTGACTAGATCATGATTTGTTGATGTTCATAGTTCAAGAATATTGAATGCTTGATCGTTGTCGACGATCAAAAGTGGCAGTATGCACTGCTTATCTTCTCACATAACTTGCACCTTAACAACTACTTTGCGGGTGTTGCCAAAAGCCCTCAGGACCTTATTCGTCAGGTTATATGTTGGAGAGCCAAATTGATAGTATCCCTCAAGCCCAACCATAGAGTAAAAATGCTCGCTTGACGGCCTCGTCTTCTATTTTATTCGCCATAAAATGCTGTTCTATCTGCACAAGATAAGTTTCCCAATCCATTTTATCTTTTTCGAAAGCATGAAAATGTGGTACGGCTACTGACGGTGATCCGATTTTTTGTTCCTTGAACATTGCCTCAACCAGCTTTTCGTTCTGCTTTTGCGTTATTTGCAAAAATTTTTTGAATTGATTGACGTCCATTTTGATCAATCTATACAGACGCTCGATAGCACATAGCTCGATTTAATTTCCATTTTAATAATGGAATATATGGAATTTTGGCTTTTCCTGGATTAATACCTGTATATTACGTGACAGTTTATTAACTTTTATAGAGCTACTCCGGCCTAAGTAGCTAAGTGCAGGCCTTTCAGCTGATAATATCATGACATCTTTTAGATTTTCGGCCGCCACATCAATATCAGCTAGTGTTGATGAGAGGAATATTAAGTTGACAATTTTGTTCGACTAGCCTTCTATATTGATTCCAATTAGTTTGCTTGTTTGTAAGACGGTTCGACATTTCGTTCCTTAGGACATCCGATACTCTTTGTTACTATTACCGGTCAGTGATCAGAAGACAGATCATAACAATCGGTGGCCTTAGCATATGTACGTGGAATGCCCTTAGTTACACAAAAGTCAATTAAATCAGGAATTTTCTTTTTTATCCGTTTGCCAGTAAATTGGGTTACCGACACATAAATAATCCAAGGACTGTTCCTCTATAGCCTCATAAAGTTGTTTGCCATTCGGCGGTGTTAATCTGGAACCCCGACCTCCGTTTTATGTTGTGCTAGGCTGTTTGCATTCCATATGGCTATTTTGATGATGGTCATTTCTTGCTTCTTACGACTATCTGCATCATCGTGTTCATTTTCTGCATCATTAGATCCAAGGTTCTCTCCATTATCGCCATGAAACTTTGCATCAAATTAGTCAGTTTGTTTAAAGCTGTTGAGATGTTTCCCTCTTTACTTGCTTGCATTTTAGGAGCTGTACCTTTAAGAACACTTCCGTATGAAACCCCTTGATGCACGTTGCCGTTTATAGTTGTGTACTGGTTTTCATTTTGAGCGCGTGTGTTTACAATTTTTGGTCGTGCTTCTTTTCTAGCTGAAGAATGAAGATTAAGGATTCGTTGCTCTGCTCGCTGTTTTTAATTGATTCTCATTTCCATTCTAGATAAATTGGGCACCCAGTTGTTGCATTTTCTCACTGGTGCTTCCTTTTCTGCTTTATTGTAAACCTTTGAACTATGGAGTTCACACCCGCAGTAAGCGGACCAAGGTGTTACAGGTGCAATAAATGAGGACACTGCCAGAGCGTGCCGAGCTCCAAGGGGAAAACCGAATGATCGAAATACTTATCTATGATATCCGTCGAGCAACAAAGGGCCAATAAGGGTTCTCAACTCTGAAAGGGGCCCTTCGAGTAACAATAACATGCAACAGTTACACAAAAATTCGCCAGCTTTGAAGGGCAGGAGTTGGCCAGAGATAGAAAAATCCCAGGACCACTTTCATGGATGCACAGCAAATGCGAATCAACCACAGTCTCGCCACTGAGGGAATATTAAAAAGCACGCCGATTACGAGTGCTTTTGACACCGGTGGATCAAAATCTATTGTAAGACCATTCAAACCAAGTTTCATAAATCATTTCAGAAATGGCTTAGCTTCATTCAAATTGGCTATTTTATGGATCCCGCGGGCCCGGATACGGAACTAATTTTGGAATGCCATATAAATAGCAAAAGTCACAAAATAAAAAATTGAACTTGTGGCCCCAACGGAGGACCACCTAAACGTCCCCCTCACCAGCAGTCACCGGCTCCTTAAAAGCTGATTATCGAGTGTTATCAGTGATATTCGATTATTGTGATTGTTTGGAAATCTCATCGCTGGCCACATTTACAAGCAAACTATGCAAATTACCTCACACCATGAAATCGGGTTTGTTCGCGAAAAATCTCTTTCAAAAAAATTTAAAATTCGATTTACTGTGGGTTCGGTTTACTGTAAACTAAGAAGTAGCAGAAATTTCACGCCTTGAATCGCATTATGATGTCGTTCCGCGGCATACAAGTTAAAACATTAGTCCTTTGTAGACCAGATTAGCTTGAGGGTAAATTTGGTAGTTGTGCTCAACACGAGAAATAATACATCGCCGCTATCTCTCTGAAAACACTAACGATCCTTTGTCGAACTGCATCAGATTCTTCATTGCAAGAGGTACTTCCAAAATACCACCATCATATTCAACGGTTCATTAAATTTTCAATTTTCGAGGGTAGTCAACCGTACTTGCTCTCGATAAGATCACCGGTATTCTACCCGGGACTAATCTGGACGATTTATAGCTCTCTTATTATCATCGCCCAAACAACATCGAATTCTCATCGGAGCCGATGTAATTGGTATGCTGCAGACATCTTATGGAAAAGTGGTCGAATTTATTTAACTAATAGTGTTTCGTTTAACCGGTTCATCCATATTGGCCCAAATAATATTGGCTGAACATTGGTATTGCAATCCGAGACTACATAGTGAATCGTAAAGCAAGTGTTGTGTTCCACGTAACGAATATCAAAGGGAACGTTACTGGATTCTTAATCTCAAGGACTTGGTCCACTGTTCTGTGCACAACTATGTATTTTACTTCTGTTTTCAATCAACAACCAGTCAACAATAATAATGGCCAATCCTTTTTTCTGGTATGCTTACGAATTGCTTTCTTTATGTGCTAAGCGCTTATAAGCAACGACGCCCAGCATTACCATTAGAGGAAATGAAAGAGACGAAAAAGGGAGAAATCACAAAAAGGATTAATTGTGATTGGTTAGTTCACCCTTGAAGAATTCTTCTTTTGACAGCGAGTTTGAACTTCTGAAAGTCATATGACAAAGGAAAGCAACATCGTCCAGATTATTCAACAAATGCATACTCCGGACAACAAAAGAGCTGTGGAACTTATTGGTCTTTGCAAATTATAGTCCAAGGTTGTATCTTTGAATAGTTCGTCTTAACATTCGTGTTGGCCTGAACAAACCAGGCATATTTTCTTAAAGCTCCTTCGAACATAGGCCGTGTAAATATTTGTAGAACACACACACAAGCACGTATTGTTTTTTTCTACTTATGTCCACGGTTGGAAAATCATTAGATTTGGCTAGATCCACGGAATCATCAAGAGTTTTATCAAAACTATAGAATCACTTCTCAAATGTGATAAAAATGTTCGAACATGTTCAACTGTTGCAGTGCTGAATTAATATTAAAAATTTTATCTTGAAAAATTTTTTTGGTGACATTAATTTTGAACATAATAGTAAATCATGTTATTAGTTGAACTATAAGTTTGAATGTGTGTAAGCGTGTGGGTAATGCTGGTGCCTCTGCTCGTGTTGCCGTCCCATAAATGGGACAGGACATCAATTCTATCTTAGTGCAGAGTGGTTAACATATAAACTGTGGCAAGGAAGTCAGCCTTTTCTTAAGTTGTTGTATGAAAATTGATTCAATCTTTTAAAGGCGTACTACGGATTTCCTACTTTCCAGGAAGTTTTCCTCAACTTTAAGAGCGAATATCCAGAAAGAACGCTCACTATTCACCGAATCTAAAATCTGTCACATTTAACCTGCTTATTAATGATCATTTTTGGCATGAAAAACTATCACCGTCGTTCGATTTCTATAGCCATCCTAAAGTAAGCTAAATTTTCATTTAGATGCTTCTTTTAAAGCAGCTGCCATTTTGCACTCATGGTTATGTCATGGATTGTGCGACCTTTTTGATTTCGGAAGGCTAGACGAAACGAAATAATACATTGCTGTGAGAATGAAAGTAGAAATTAGGATTGTTCCAATGTCAATTATATCTAAGACGAATCAAGTCAAGACGCCAATCGAACTTCCTAGAAAAACGGTTCAATCTTGTCCAATTAGTACTTTTATAGTGGCAGCGTCGGCGTTTAGTTGGTACACTCTCTTGATAAGACCATGATGAAGTAAATTCCGCTATAATTAGTCCATAACCCGTGCTGTTCACCCGATTTGGTATTCTCGTGGGAAGGGCTAAGAGTTGAGTGAGTTGATTTAGAGCTGCAGACAATTTGGTTGTCTTAGCAAACAAGAATGTGGAAGCCATTTGTGTTATGCAAATTGAAATTACCCGTCATAACGATTTCAGCGTAATGTAATTTCTAAAGATTTTGCTCAATTTAGTCGGATAAAATACCGAAACTATGTTGAGCGGCGTGATTAGGAATATTTGGGCTTCGGTAAAGACCGCAAAGAAACCTATAGTTTAAAACTCAAGCCACTTTATTATTCCGATTTAATTTTTTATTTTTGGTTTTTATCGTTAAAAGTATTCAATTGCAATTAAATAGAACTGGACCGCCAAACGCATTAAAAAAGAAAGTCAGCACAATAAAAACAAAGACAATAAATATAAATTAATTTACAAATAAATTTGTTCCCCTGCAATGTGTATAAAAGAAGAATGTACCAATGAATGTGAACTAGAAGCTGAATAGAAATGTGACCTCCACAGGTCATTTAAAAGCCATTGTAAATAATAAGTATAATAATGAATGACCTTCATAGGTCAGTTTCAAGGTCATCATCAATAATGCTGTTTTCGTGTTATTTAGGTAGATCAAGTTAAGTGGTCCACCCGCTGCTGATGCTGTTCTTTGTTTTCACTGCTGTTCTGATGCTTTCCAAACCTTGTTTTTCTCGAAAAAACACCAATCCATAGATTAATAATATTATTTAGAGATAAAAGAAAACTTAACTTGGAGTTTGTCCATTAAACCGTAAAATTTAATGTAATTTTAAAAAAAAACTACAAAACCTTATTAGGGCGTTCATTTCTAAACTTTCCATCTAATTATTACCAAAATCAACCATTTCGCAAAACACTTGTGGCAAAAATTGAAAAGTTATATCAAGCATAATCTCTATAAATGACACCCCCTTACTGGAAAGTAACCTCTGAAGTGTATTGGAGTGTAATATAGTCTTGAAATGGAAAGTGAAAAATTTAGTAACAAACAAATTGACCTGAGGCCAGCAGTGGAATAATGAAATCTTCCTAACCTCTCGGTGACCTTTATGCCATCTTTGAATGACTGGTATAAACTATTTAACAATTTAAAAAAGTCAATAGTTTAGTGAAAAAAAAACCTGATGAAGCCCAGCGCATTTGACTCATCGCGAAATTGCTTGAGTTTTTAGTTGCTATCCTTTCATTCATATTTGAGAATCGTAAATATCTAATAAATTGGATTTTTAAAGACACATGCTCTGTGTCTCAGAGTAAAGTCTAAGCAATAACATAAAGGGCTGAAACCGCATCAGGTGGTCAGAACTTTGGTCTTAATTAATTCAACTCTCACATTAATCCCGAAATGAATCTTCTTAAGTCAATCTTCAGCTGAGCCTTCAACTCAATGTATAAATCAACCTATATCTCAATCGCAATATAATTCTAACCGCAATCACCAAATTAACCGCCAACTAAACCCTCAAATCAATCATCAAATCAACCCCAAATTAAGTTTCAAATTAACCCTTAAACTAACACCAAATCAACTCTTCAATAATTCCGCAACCAAACAACTCACTAAACCCCAATGCAGGCAGGGTTTAGTTAGCCTGCATTGGGGTTGAGTGAGTTGTTCAACTCAACTTTAACTCAACTAAGCTCAAACCAAATTTGAACCCTCTGCTCAACTCATACCATCATACCAACATACCACTATACCATCATACAATCACCATCATACTATCATACCATCAAACCACCATACCTTCATACCATCATACCATCATCATTATCATACCACCATCACTATCACATAATTCTTATATACAAACCATCATATCATTATACCATCATAACATCGTACCTTCATACCATCATACCGTTGTAGCGGCCGGTATCAGAAATTCAAATATTTTGCGAGGACGCAGAGACGCCTACATTCTCAGCGAATTTCCTACACTAACACTGGCACCCAACTACAGGCATCCGGTAAAGCACAATGTAGTACACCGAATAGTTACGAACGATCAGTTACCTTTTTTCAGGCCGCGACGGTTAGATCAGGTACGCCACCACGCAGCTAAAATAGAATTCAATCATATGGTGCAGCTGGGGAGTTTTAGACCATCATTTTCACAAGTGTCTTCTCCGCTGCATATGGTGCACAAAACAGAAGAAAATGATTGGAGGCCCTGTGGCGATTACAGGCGAGTAAATGAGGTGACCGTCCCGGATCGTTATCCTATTCCCCATATACAGAATTTTTCTTCACATCTCCATGGCTGTTCGCTCTTTTCAAAAATAGATCTCAATAGGGCTTACCATCAAATCCCTATCGCCTCCAAAGATATTTTCAAAACCGCAGTAACTACACCATTCGGTTTATATGAATTTATGAGAATGATTGTCGTTCGGTTTGCGCAACGCTGCGCAGACCTTCCAGCGATTTATGGATGAGGTATTGAAAGATATCGAATGCGTTTTCGTTTATATCGATGATATTCTTATCGCCAGAAGATCAGAACAAGAGCACGCGAAACATCTCAGATTAGTTTTCCAGCGGTTAGCTGACTTTGGAATAAACATTAAGCTGTAAAAATGTATATTCGGAGTGCCTTCATTGAATTTCTTGAGCCACGAGATAAGTAGGGACGGGATTTTACCTTCGAAGGAACGGGTTGAGGCAATTATTAATTTTCCATCCCCAGCATCAATTACGCAGAGTCAGAGGTTTATCGGGATGATAAATTATTATCATCGTTGCGTCGCGAAACTCGCCGATTTATTGACACCCATTCATAATCACCTTACTGGCCTCCTTGAGCAGAAGAAAACTACATTTACCGACGCAAAACAGGCATTAGCTACTTGTACATTGCTAGTGCACCCAGATAGTAAAGCCAAATTTAGCATAACAAGTGACGCATCGGAAACGGCAGTAGGCGCTGTAGTGCAACAATTTAGCAAGGGAACTTGGCAACCTCTAGCCTTTTTCTCTAAGAAGTTGATTCCATGCGAAACACGGTACTCCGCATTTGACCGAGAATTGTTGGCAGTATACCGGCGGTGAAGCATTTTCGGTACATCGTCGAGGGTCGGCAGTTTGTGATTTTCACAGATCACAAACCATTGACAACAGCTATGTCATCAAAGACCGAGCGTAGTCCCAGGCAGGCTAGGCATCTCGATTTTATATCGCAGTTTTCCACGGATATCCGTCATATCAGTGGAAAAGACAACGTGGTCGCTGACTCTTTATAGCACATTAGCGAGCATGCAAATCAATCTTCAATGGAAGATTCGGGTGGGTCAACTGATTATGTGGAGACCTTGGAAAATCTCAAGTTGGATGTGAAAACACTAGTAGCACAGCAAAAATCGGACGATGAATTGGCTGTTCTTTTATCCAACTCGTCCAATAATACCAATTCCTCATACAGGGTTAACCTTATCAAATTGCCCGACAACAGTCTTAGAGTTTTTTGTGAAACGGCAACTGGGGTTAACCGCCCATACTTACCCAACAAACTGAGACGAATCGCTTTCGACGAACTGCACAACCTGTCACATCCAGGTATACGGTCGACGAGGAAGTTGGTAGCGTCAACATTTTTCTGGCCCCACATGATCAAAAATGTGATGGAATGGGCCAAGGAAATACCCAAACCAAACACTCCAAATTTGACATTCCTAGTGGTAGATTTGAGCATGTCGAATGAATTCACGTATATTCTCACGTTGGTCGATAGATTTACTAGGTGGCCTGAGGCACAAACAGTCGCGAAAACTTTTGTCAATGAGTATGTCTCGAGATTTAGTGTTCCTGTGATTTTGACAACCGATCGTGGCAGGTAATTTGAGTCACGTTTATTTTCGGAACTGACAAAGCTTTTAGGAGTACAACGAATTCACACAACTGCATATCAGTCGCAAGCCAACGGCATGATAGAGCGGTTTCACAGGGACCTCAAAGTCAAACTTAAAGCTCGAATCAATACGATTAACTGGGCCAGCGAACTTCCATTTGTCTTGCTCGAAATTCGGACAACCATTAAAGAAGATCTCCAGTGTACGCCTGCCAATCTAGTATATGGGAAAAACCTGAAAGTACCAGGCGACATTTTTGTACCAACTCCAAATTCACACCCTAGCTATGTGGTCGATAAACTGCTTAATGTGATGCAGAACTTGCAACCCACAGAAACGCGCCAACCCAACCAATTGGTTTTAATTTTGGTTGCGTGATGCATAATAAAATCGAGCGTTTATCCTCATATCAAAGGCAACTCGATATCGTCATCAAAAATCGACTCAATTTTTGAAGTTTTAGAAATTCCTCTGTAGTAACTTTAGACCTCTCAAGGAGGAGATGATTGTTTGAGATACTAACATTGACATTTCTTAAGTCTTAACCAATATTTGTATAAAGTGTGGTTCAAATCGTTCAATGCGTGTGCATTTGTTTAATTCAATGCGTGTGCATTTGATTAAATATCACACATACTATATACTGTATATACTGTAAACAGTCACTTTTAAATGCAGTGAAACCTCATTTCAACAGACCCTCAATTTAGCGGAATCCTCACTTCAACAGACAAACTTTCCAGTCCCATGCAACTAAAGTTTTCCAATAAAACCTCCCTTAGATAAGCTGACACTTTATTAAAGCGGACACGGACAGAGATTTCTGCGGGATGATACAGGTTTTACTAGTTCCTTTTTCGCTTCAAATTGAACCTTTTAATATTTCAAATTGAACCTTTAGTAAATTATTTGTATTGCCAATTTGGGTGGAACTTCGCAATTGCTTAGCCGGTTTTAGTGAAATTTAATATCCATGATTGAAATGCGATTCTTAAATGATTTTTGGATAAATTTCTAGAATATGCCCAAAAAAATAAATAAATGAAATTTGGCATGCGCGTTGGAAATGGAATTCTAAATTGATTTTTAGATTTAAAACTCAGTTTAGAATCAAATTTCCATCGCACTTGTCAAATTTCATCATAATCGGTTAAGAAATAGGCAAGTTCCATTTTACTTTGCCATATTCCAGAACTATATCCAAAAATCAATTTAGAATGCCATTTCCATGGCAGATGTCAAATTTCACTCAAATCCGTTAAGAAATAGGCAAGTTCCGTCCTAATTGGCCATATTCCAGAGCATTATCCAAAAATTATTTTAGAATTCCATTCCCAGAAAGAAATCGTCAAATTCAATCGTACTTGGTCATTTTTCAGAACTATATCCAAAAATCGTTTTAGAATCCTATTTGCATCACTCACATCAAATTTTATCATAATCGGTTAAGAAATAGCGAAGTTCCTATAGTCGAGAACTTTATCCAAAAACCATTTTAGAATCCCATTTCCAACGCACATGTCAAATTTCATCATAGAATAGCCTAGTTCCTTCATACTTGGCCATAATCCGGAGCTTCGTCTAAAAATCAGTTGAATATCCCATTTCCATTGGAAATGCTGGATTTCATCGAAATCAGATAGGATATAGAATCCCAATAAAATTTTCATAAAAAAAAATCACAAATTCTCAGTTTAACGGACAAAGTTTTTGGTCCGGTCGATTTCCGTTGTAGTGAGGTTTCCCTATATACTATATGTATATATAGATTGCTCAATTGCTCACTAAACCCTAATCCAACCCCAACTAAACCGCAACTCAACCCTAATTCAACTCGCAAACGGAACCCAACTTAACCCTCAACTAGGCCGCAATATAAAAGCATATATAAAAAATTTGTCAACAACTCACTATATTCTATCCAGTCCCAACTCAACTCCAACTCAACTTTAACTCAACCCGCAAATTGATCCCTAACCTAACCTTCAAATCAACCCCAAATTCAATGCCCAATTCAATAATCAAACCAGCATATATAAAAAATTTCGTAAATATTTTTATATTCAACTCAAACTCAACTCAACGCCAAACTCAATACCCAACTCAATATAATATTCAAAGCAGCATAAATAAAACATTGGTAAATATTTCTATAACCAGGTGTTTTGGATCAATTCGTATGGCAGGTACCCGACCATAGAAACAGATTTGCTTTTTTAGACTCAAGGACTTTCAAAACGTCGAGAAAAGTGGTTTTGGACCAACCAAATTTTTGATCATTTTTGACCGGATTTCAATACTTTGGTCTTTTTAGACCGAAGTAATTAAAACAACAAAAGAAGTAAGAAACCGGTTATGATTTAATAGTGTATATTTCACGTGTTTTTATTAACTTCCTGCTAGAATTCCCGGTAAAAAAGCAAACTAGAGAAACTAATATTGTAAAATGGATTTAATTTAGAACAAATTTTCATGTAGCGTTAAGAGATGATGAAAAGGTGGCGCCTTTTACTTCTACACGTATACTATATTGTAAAACAAATTAAGACAAATGGGGCAAAATCAAACTTAGCGGAAGAAACAAGACTATTTACAATTGTTTTAAATGATATTTAAAAGAAAAAATCTTACCTGGAATAATAGCCACCGTTTTTAGAGCACGCAGCACACGGAATGTTCTTAAAGCTGCTAAATTACCCAAATCTATTCCCATAGTAACATAGCTAAAATATACAGATATAACATTAAACTTTTTTAAATCTGAAATAAATTTTTAAAACTAAAACTAATTAAAAAAAAAAAAAATTTGGGTTTTGAATCTAAGATTAATTTTAGTGATTAAAAATGATAAACATTTTCGCTAATACATTAGTTTTAACTAAATTTATTATATACGAATATAATATATAGTTTCTAAATCTTTTTTTCTAAAATTACGTTTCGTTTTGGAATTCTAAATAAAAAATTTAATTAAAACTAAATTTCTAATATTTATAATTTATATATTAAGTAAATAATAATTACAACAAAAAAAAAATTTATTTCATAAATAAATAAAAAAATATTTTTAACGAGTCTAACAAATATATATATATATTTAATCTAATTTGTCTAATGATTATTAATAATAATAATGTTTTGATTTTAAAATATTTGTTGGTTTCATTTGTATAATAAATAATTATAAATCCGAAATTTGTGTATTAAAGAAATAGAATATTTTATTTTAGTCCTGTAAATTATAAATATTTTTGTTGTATATTATTATATTTGAGTTTGATTTTTTTTTTTGTGGTACGAATAATTTAATTTAAAAAAAAAAAATGACAAAATATTAATAAATAAATAAACCAATATAATAACAAAATAAAAAACAAAACTGTCTAAATAATTAATAAACTCACGCTAATGCTATAACTACGAAGTCCAGCCAATTCCATGCATCTCTAAGGTACGTAAATGGGCTTAAAATGAAACCACGTGCCATCACTTTAACAGCTGATTCAAATGTGTAGATTCCGGTGAATATTACCCTAAAAACAATTTTATTTCAAAACTTACGATGTTTTCCACATTTTAAAAAAAATTTGTGTTTAGGAATAGTTAGATTTTTAGGCGATAATTTTTTTCTCTTGTATTTGTTTTTGGTTTCAATTTTTCTTTTATTTATGTTTTTGTTATTTATTCAAAATAAGTCAAAAATATTTAACTAAATATTTATATACGGTTATATTGTTTATGTTTATAAAGAAAAACGAAAACCATTCAATAAAATATGATTATAAAATATACAGATATAATATAAATCTAAATTAAATAAACATAAAAAAAATATTTAGAAACGTCTAATTTGTATTATGTACGAGTATTACGTTCTAGCAAAATTTTAAATGTCAAAAACAACACTATAAAAGTAATTGATTTATTTGATTACTATTAAACACCAAAATAGTTTATTAATTATGTATGTATATGTAATGGAAAAACAATGTTTTAAATAAAGTTTCTATATTCCTCCCCAATTAAAAATAATCTTATGATTTATAGTGATTATACTGAATGCCAGCCAGTAAAGAAAAATCAAAACAAAAATCAATATTTAATTAATTAATAGCTACATAGATAAAATAAAATTTTAGTATCACAATTAATTGGCCATACAAAATTTTGTCCCTTTTTTGATTGTTTGTCCTATTAAACGTAAAGGGAACTGATTTATTATTATTACACGTAAATATTGTCGCGTATCATTGATACAGCCGCAAATGACTCTGGCAAAGCATAATATTGATGCGAATTTTTCTCAATGTTACCACTATATGTCAAAATACCGAACATTTTTTGCCGTCCTGGGGGCCTATGCTCGAATTCCACATCCATTTTCCACATGTGGACATGATCCATTTCCCAGATCCCTTTTCCACATCTGTCAAAGTTCACACAAAAACGATCAAAAATTGTAATTCGTATATAAAACACATGCGGCATGGACATTTTCCTATATGGGGAATTTTTTCCGCCTGCTTATACCCATTCGGAAATATTCGCTTAGTACCGAAAAAAAATCAATTGTTATAAATTTTGACAGATGTCCACATGTGGAAAATGGATGTGGAATTCGAGAATAGGGTCCCTGAAAAGGAAATGTTCACATTGGATAGTTTGAGATGGTAGCGACGAAATATTCGAACGACTGTGTTAAAATGTTCTAAGCTAATGTCATTTCTGTGTATAACCCTTCAAGGTTAGCTTAGATATTAGATTGCCATTCGTTATTAATTTAAAACTCATTCCATAAGTTTTACATTTATAATTAAATAAAAAGAAATCGAAATATATTAAAATAGTGTCAACAATGTATGTGTGCGCATCGGTTGCGAACGGCTGCACCGATTTGGCTTAATCTTTTTTTTGTTGTATTCGCAATTGCCAGGAGATGGTTTTTACGAAAGAAAATTTTGGGAAAATCCACCGGAAAATTCGAAAAATGATGTTTTTGTACGGGATTTCGCGCGTATCCGATCCTGATGGTCTTTCAGAAGAGAAAAATTGGAAAATCTAAGTGGAAAACTCGGAAACTTCCGGAAAAACCGGTTTTGATGATTTTGGACGCTGTAAAGCATGAAAAGTCGATGCAAAGCTTGAAAAATCTCAAAAAATTGTGAATTAAATTGATAAAAATTCAGAATTTATTGGAAAATTTTAAAAGAAAAATCATGAATGTCGAAATTGACGTTACGTTTTGGAAAATAAAAGATTTCAATCGTATTATTTCGGCCCACAAATATGAACTGAATCAATTAAATTTAGACGAACGGTTTCTCTAAGAATTTTATGCTACACAGGACCAATGATTTTGTAATTTACTAAATTCTTTTTGAAACGTTGTAAATAGGAAGTTCGATACCATACGCAATCATCAAAATCGCACTTTTGATATTGCACACCATAATGCATGCCGAAACATAATGTTGATGTTCCAGACGAAGTTTTGGATATTGTGAGCTTGGGACCAACATTTAATTTACCATTTTCTAATAAGGAAGATATTCCGGCGTTTAAATTAATGGTGAACATCAACAAGACGTCGCAAGGTTTCAAGTTTGCAATGTTCTTCAAAATTTCTTGTCGCGGAATTGTATCCTAACAATGAAAGAAAAACAATTAAAACATTTGACAATTGAAACAAAAAATTTTATGACACACAATCAAAATATTATTATTTGAAGTGCGGATAAAGGAAATATGTCGGTGATAATGTTAAGATCAGAGTATGAGGGCAAAATTAAAAATTTGGCGAGCGATCAAAATACATACAAAACATTAAACAGGGACCCCACACTTTCACTACGAAATTTGAACAACAACAAAATTAAAAATTTATTTTTAGGCAATCATATTGACCGGGAAACTAAGACCAAGCTTACAACCTACTCTTAAGTTGTACCTAAATTGTACGGACTTCCCAAACTCCCTAAACCGGATCATCCACTTAGGCCTATTGTATGTTTCATAAATAGCCCTACATATAAAACATCAAAATATTTAGCTGAAACGTTGAAAAGTTCAATTGATAATCCGAGGTACAATTGTAAAAATTCGTACGAATTAGTAGATTTCGTAAAACAAGAAAATATTCCAAATCAATATGTATTAATAAGCTTGGACGTAGTTTCCTTGTTCACCAACATTAACATTGATTTGGCTGTAGAAACAATCTCAGAATGGTGGTTTAGATATTCTAGAATTTTGTTTAAAATCAGAATAGTTCAGCCTGTTTAACAGCTACTTTAAACAAATAAATGGCGTTGCAATGGGTTCGCCTCTATCTCTAGTGGCTGGCGTAATGGAAGTGCTACTTGATACCGTCTTGAGCTCAATTGATTTTAATATTTTATGTATTAAAAAATACGTCGATGATTGATTGTTGTGTGTACCTGATGATAAAATTGATCGTAAACTTTCAAAATTTAATAGTAATCGTTTTGGTTTAGAATTTACTTTTGAAATGGAAGCGGATAATAAACTACCTTTTTTTGGACACAATATTAGTTCGGAAGAATAATGGTCAAATTGAAACTATTTGGTACGCGAAAAATTTATCGTCCGGTCGAATTCTCAATTTTAATAGTTTCACCCTTTAAGTCAGCGAATTAATACGGCGTTTGGTTTCGCCTACCGAGTCAAAAAATTAACCACAGATGTCACAGTTGATACCAATCAAATTATAAGGGATTATCTGATCAATAATAAATACCCGAAATATTTGATCAACAAATTAATCAATCAGTTTGATCAAACTAACAGTGGGCAAATTATTAGTACGGTCGGTACCAATAACAATGTTCATCAAAATTTAATATATAAATCAATTTATTACATTAAAAATCTCAGTGACCAAATTTCCAGAACATTGCGCAAATTCAATGTAAATTGTAAAATTACATTTTCAGCGGCTATCTCTATTCGTAACATCTTTAGCCAAATCAAACATATCACACCTAAATTAAATCGTTCGAATTTCCATGTTTCCACAATAAAAAAATCGAATTTCACAACATAAATCGGACGTCAAACCACCTATCAGAAATTCTCGAGCTACTACATTATGCCAGCACTCCTCTGATACTGGACACACATTTAAATTTGATCAGGTAAAAATTTTGGACTGTGAAAAATTGTATAAAAATCGTTTATTTTTGGAAATGGCTCACATTATTGGTAATCATGAAATTGTTGTCAACAAAAAGAGTAATATTGACGATCTTAACCAAATTTATTCTGGCATCATTGATTTTATATCTAAATTCCCAAAATATAAATCGTTTGTGGATTCTTGAAATTCCAAATTCAAAAAGTTTGTTTACTAAAATTATTTTGATTGTAGTCGTCCAATTTGAATCAATTTGTCGTTTGTTGAACAAATTTTATTTTGTGTTTACAAGTTCGGGTATGACAAGAAATACTCTTCAAATTTATATATATATTTAACGGTAATTCAGAGTATGTCATGGTAATTCTCATATATTTTAATAAAAATTTGTATGTATTGTTAAAACCGTGTAGACCTGAACAAGATTTATTGGCTGCCAAAACCGAAGACTAGAGGAAATATTAAGATCCAGCCGTTAGGAAAATATATATAAAAATACAAAGTTAACGAGATAAATAAGAGATGGCGCTGAGGTGTGATCATTAATGCCATAACCCAGTAGATAGCGTTGTATGTACGTTGGCTTAGGCGTTGTGCAATTTGACAGGTGTCCTTTTCGCATTATCATTTTCGATTGTGCGAACATGTTATTTTTCTTGCTGCTGTTAAGTTAGTGCGGTTATCAAATTGGATTGCGAGGATTGAGATTAATTCGACCGGTGAGTTCATTTTTGTTTGGAATCATTGTAATTTTGGGAATTGATTTGTGCGGTTTTGAGTTCACCACCGAAGCCATTGCTTACTTATCTCTATGGAGACACAACGCTATCCAGACATTTTCTCGCACACACGCAACGACATCATTTGGAGCCGATGTTGTTGTTCGTCAATCCGGCTTCAATCCCACCTATAAGGTAATGGCGTCACCACGTGTTCATCATTTCGACAATGTTGAACGATTGTACTTATCATATTCAAAATTGTCCTCTATTTTAAATATTCAAGGGCAAATTTATCATCGAAGCGGAACGTTGATGCCATTAGCGAATAAAGAACCCAAGTTCCTTCAAATTTATTTCGTGGAAATTTCGAATTTGAATTAAGTTATCATCTTGCGCTTTTCAATGCGTCAAAACGAGAGATATCGGAGAACTTCTATGTCTTTTGCATGAACACAATGCGCTGGGTCGTTTATTTAAAACTGCTTTGGAGACAATGACTTTCGATGATCACAAAATAATCATCGGAGCAGACAAAAGACCAACCGGAGGCCATGTACGTCAGTACAATACTTCCACTATCGGCGTGATGACGGACGAGTGCAGCGCGCGTACGAATCACATCGATCATATGATGCATTTCAATATCCATGTTTTATCAAGGAGAGGATAACTACCACTTCCAGATAGCTTATCGGTTGATCATCTTTTGAGATATCGTCGATTGTTTCAACAGTATTGCGTCGATATGTATGTCTAGGTCGAAACGGAACGTTTAAATTTCATCCGCTTCAATCAATCAAAACTAGGTTCACCTGAAGATGGTGGTAGAACAGTCACGAGGACGGTGAAAGGAAAAAATGTCGTGGTCGATAATTGCTGAATCGTTCCGTATTGCAAGCTTCTATCGAAAACATTCGCAACACACTGCAATGTTGAGTACTGTAACTCGATTAAGTCCATAAAATATGTCTGGAAATACGTGAACAAAGGTAGCGACCTGGCAGTGTTAAGCATTGCTGCTCCTGGTGCAAATGACGAAGTGTAAAGATTCCAATTGGGCCGTTATGTCAGTTGCAATAACACGAACGTCATCCCACTGTTCAAAATTTGTGGGTGCACTTGGAGAATGGACAACGTGTCCATTTCACGGAAGCTAATGCAGCACAACGAACAGAGCGACCACCAGCTACAACACTCACGAATTTCTTCGAGGCTTGTCAACGTCTGAATTTGCTTGAAAACGACTCACATTGGGACTCAACACTCGCCGATGCCACAATTTCTGCGCCGGAAAATCAAATTCATACATTGTTCGCGATCATCATAGCGACGTGTCATCCATCGAACGCATTGAAATTGCGGAACAAACACAAGGACGAGATGGCTGACGACATTTTGCAAACAGTTCGCACTCAAATTATGAGCTTGAAATGAACGGCGAGATACGCAACGAAGCTTTGATCATGATCGAAGACATGTGCATGCTTTATGTGCGGCAGCTATTTGTCGAAATTGGGCATGCCAGGACCAATTCGTTCGATGCACAACAAAAGAACGTGTGCGAAGCATTGATGAATGTAGTTGACGAAGGAAACGGCGGAATATTCTTCCTCGATTCTCCCGGTGGAACAGGCAAAACCTTTCTGATTTCATTGCTTTTGTCCACAATTCGCTCGAGATCTCAAATAGCGTTAGATGTTGCATCATCGGGAATTGCAGCCACATTGCTGGACGGTGGCCGGACGGCACATTCTGCATTAAAGTTGCCGATGAATATCCACACGAATAACAAGCCATTGTGCTCAATTGCCAAGAACTTGGCGATGTCCAACGTATTGCAAGAATGCAAAATCATCATCTGGGACGAGTGCACAATAGCACACAAACGATCATTGGAAGCGTTCAATCGAACGATGAAGGATTTACGAAGTGACTCAAAACGTTTTAGTGGACCGATGATTCTCGCGTTACAGAACGACTCATCGACAACTGCTGATTTTTTAAACAACTCTTGGCGTTTTGCAATAGTCAAATTCCTGTTGATGTTTCGACCGGATTTATTTCGTTTCCCTAGAATTTTTGCATGTTCACGACATCGAAGGGAGAGCTTATCACGAAAGTGTTTCCGGACATCGGCCGAAATTATATGAATCACGATTGGCTCAGCGAAGAGCGATTTTGGCAGCGAAGAGCGATTTTGGCAGCGAAGATTATTCAAAACCAAATCGCTGGGGAAATGCATTGTTACAAATCCATTGACTGTGTGACCAATCAAGACGAGACTACCAACTATCTGACCGAGTTTTTAAATGCGCTTAATGTTTTTGAATGTGCTCAAGGTCGGATCTGTGACTGAACGTGATTGGCTGTGAAGAAACTGACGAACAACGTGATTCAAGCGACGATCATCAAGGGCAAATTCAAAGGAGAGGATGTTCTAATTCCGAAAAACCACATGTGTTCATCGACAATTGTAACTAGGTCCAAACACTCGGTTTATATTTGCTCACCCATAGTGATCAATTTTGATTTAAGTCAAAACCGTCAGAACCATCCTTAATCAGCTGGGATATACGGGACCCGTGGTCACGATGAGAAAGCTATTTATACAAGACCTATGGAAAATGAAAATCAATTGGGACGCTGCTTTGCCGCAAAGTATGAATACAAAATGGCGGAGCTTTAGATCCCAAATGATCGAGCTCAACAAAATACTGATACCACGATTTCCTCAATATGACCAGCATTCGGAAGTTTAACTTCATGGGTTTTCGGATGGTAGCGAAATAGCATATGGTGCATCAATATACGTCAAGGGTGGAGAATTGTCAAGCAATCTATTATGTTCAAAATTTCAGATCGCTCCAATCAAGAAGATATCACTTCCAAGGCTTGAGCTGTGTGCCGCTGAACTACTGGTCAACTTAATGATGCGTGTTACTGGAGCCATGAAAATTCACAAACCTAAATTATTTTATTGGACTGACTCTACGATAGTGCTTCATGGATCGCTTCTGAGTCTTCTCATTTAAAAATAATTTATGTCAAACCGTGTTTCTAATATTCAGTTATCCATTAAAACGACCGATTGGTACTATATTATATCGAACGAAAACCCGGCGTACTTAATATCGAGAGGAATGCAGCCATCAGCGTTAGCCAGTTCTTCTCTATGGTTCAATGGTCCAAAATTCTTATTGCATAACGACAGCTCATGGCCAAAACTAATTCGACAGTTTAGCGAAGACAATTATACAAAGGAATTTCTTGCTCTTGTCTGGTCACGGACTACAATACTTCGGAATTTACCTACATGTACATTAAAATTAAATACAAACACAATTATCGATCATTATGCAACGTGATAAGTTTTGTGCTACGATTTGCGAAGAATGCAAAATCAACAAAGGAAAATAGCCACCTCATGCCTGAATTATCCATTGAAAAAAGAGATTTGGGTGTATCTACCATCATGAAAATGATTCAACGAGAATCGTTTATAGAAGAATATCAGCACCTCAGCAAACAAGTCAATCATCGTTCACATCTAAAATCGTTGGCCCCTGTCTTTGACGAAAACGGTATCATTCGGGTTGGAGGCCGGGTATCTCAAACCACTCTTTCCTACTCAATTAAACATCCTATCATTCTCCCATCTGCTCATCCATATACATTGCTATTAATCAAACATTTACATATCAAATTAGTCAGCAGTTCTGGCCTTTAAATGGACGGCACCCTTACACAGAAGATCGTAAATCAATGCTTTACCTGCAGAAGGGTTCGACCTCAAAAGACTGTTCAATTTATGGGACAATTGCCGGCCAGCCGAATATCTATGGCACCTCCAATCACCAATATCGGAATTGATTACTGCGGGCTTTTTTATATCCATTACAAGCTACGAGGAAAGAAGCCGACCAAAGCATATTTATGCATAATGGTATGTTTTGCAACAAAGGGCGAATATTTTGAATTAGTGGCTGAACTTATTGACATCAGCATTTATTGGAGCTTTGTAGCGTTTCGTCGCAACAAGAGGCATATGCAAGCACATATGGTCCGACAACGCAACAAATTTCATAAAAAGGAAATTTCGAAGCTATGCGAGGACGACAAAATTACCTGGCACTTGCCTCCTCCATATTCTTTGCATTTTGGTGGAATCTATGAGGCTGCCGTTAAATCCACAAAACTCCATCTACGGCTGGTTATGGGAAATTCCTCACTAACATTTGAGGAATTAAACATCTTAATCACACAAACTGAGGCCTTACTGAATTCCCGACTACTCTACCCGATGCCGAATGATCCCAGTGATTTGTTGCCATTGACGCCGGGCCACTTTCTGATTGGCAGACCGCTTACATCGATTCCTGAACTCGATGGTCAAGACCAAAATTTATCTTTCACTTCAGCTATATCAACATTGTCCCTTTTCCGAAATATTTTAAAATTAAAAATATTTTGATTGCATTTTTATTTTAAATGTTTCTTTCCAAATATTCCATTCTAATTTTAAATCTCCCTTATCCCGAAATATTTTAAAATAAATCTTTCTTTCCAGAAATTCCATTCTAATTTTCAAAAGTAACCTCCATTTTCCGGAATAATTAACATCATTATTATTATTATTACTGAAGGGCCATGTATGGTTTCAAGCCACCTCGCACTGCTTCCTTTTCCAGAATATTTTTAAATCACAAATATGTCCACTCTGATTTTAATTATAATGTCTTTGTTCCATAATAATTTAAAATTAAATCTTCCGTTTCCAAATATTCCATTCTAATTTTAAAATGAACTCTTCGTTTTTCGAAATATTTTAAAATTAAAAATATTTCCATTTTACATTTATTGGTATGATTCATAAATACTTGCCGATGCAGGTTGCAGTGATTTGAAATTTCTCAGAACCTATTATTTATTCTAGTGGGGTGATTAATTATTTTGCTTATAAAGAGTAGGTATGGGTTAGTTATTCTGAATTTAGAAGTTGCACAGTGCGTACACACATTTTGTAAAATAATGCAATAATATGTGAAAGAACAGTGAGAAATTGAATATAAAAAGATGAACCAAGCCGGGGCGATTTTCTGATTTGGACGACGAACGATTGAAAATTTTGGTAGAACAAAATCCTCGTCAAACCACGCGAGTATTACCACAGAAGCTCAATACATCTCAATCAACTGTGTGGCGTCACCTTGAGAAACAAGGGAAAAGTGTCAAAACTTGGAGTCTGGGTACAATACACTCTAGGGCTGAAAAGTGGATAACATAAAAATGTTATCGGGAAAAGACAGTGGCTGAACAAGGATACGCCCCTCATATCAGGAAAATTGTATTCTTTGTGTGGTGGGATTGCCACAGAGTTACATCAGAAGTATGTGTTCAATAGTGCAAGAAAAACTTATTGAGAAGTGACCAAGATTGATTAATCGATGACAATTACTGCTACTCCATGGCAATCTAGGCCTCACACTACTGGGATCACGCAGGAAAAAATATTGCAATAACGTCCAATCCTTTTCGCGGCGAAGCATAGAACATTCTACGCGGAGGAGATAAAAATAACAGGCAAGTTGCCAGATAGGTGGTAACAAGTTATAAATAAAAATGGTGATCATATTATAGATTAATTTTCGAATTTGTGATTTCTATGGTGAAATAAATTTGAGGTCCAAAATCGGCAATTATTTATGAATTAATCCAAAAAAATTTCCTTTAGCAGATATTCCATTCTAATTTTAAAACTAAATCTCCCTCATCCAGAATATTTTAAATTAAATTTATCTTTCCAGGAATTTTAAAAGTAAACCTTCCTTCTCCTAAATAGGTTGGAAAACCAAAAATATTTCCATTCTAATTTTTAAATTAACTCTCCCTTATCCGGAATATTTTAAAATTAAAAATATTTTCATTCAAATTTTTATTTATATCTCCCTTTTCCATAATATTTTGAATCAAAAATTAATTTTACTATAATTTACAATTTTTAGAATTAAAACTTCTTTTTCAAAATTAAATCCATTTCTATGCTAACTTAAAATTAAATCTCCTTTTACCAGAATGTCTTAAAATTAAAAATATTTTCATAATTTTAAAACTAATTCTTCCTTTTCCACAATATTTTAAAACTATCTCTCTCTTTTCCAGAATATTTAAAAATTAAAAATATTTGCATTCTAATTTTAATTTAAATGAACCTTTTCCAGATATTCCATTCTAATTGTAAGACTTAATCTCTCTTATCCAGAAATATTTCAAATTAAAACCTTCTTCCCTAATTTTACCAATTTTCTAATTAAACTTCCATTTTCCAGAATAATTAAAAAACTAAATTTTCCTTTTCCAGAATATTTTAAAATTAAATCTTCTTTTTCCAGTAATATTTCCAGTCTAATTATTATTTAAGTGTCGCTTTTCCAGAAATTCTATTCTGTTCTAAATCTTCCTGATTAAAAAATTTTTAAAATAAAACTTTTGTTTTCTACATGTTAAAACTTAAAAATATTTCCATTCTGATTTTAATTAAAATGCCTCCGTTCCACCATAATTTAAAATTAAATTTGTTATTTCCCGTAATTCTTTCAAATTTCAAAATTAAATCTACATTTTCCAGAATATTTTAAAATTCGATCTTTCACTTCCTGAAATTGTGCCACTCTAGTTTTAGCTATCAAATCTTTCTATTCAGATATTCTACTCTAATCTTAAAATTTATTCTCTGTTTTCCTGAATACTATTTAAAACTAAATCTTTCTTTTCAAGAATATTTCAAAATTAAAAATATTTTCATTCTATTCTCTCTTTTCTTTAAAATTAAAAATAGTTCCAGTCTAAGTTAAGTTTTAATTGTAGAATTTCTTATCCAGAATAATTCAAAGCTAAATCTCCCGTTTTCCAGAAATTTTATACTAATTTTAAGTGGAATTTCCCTGTAGTCTGTAGTAAAATTCTAATTTTAATTTTAATCTTCCTTTTCCAGGTAATCCAACCTAATTTTAAAAAATCTTTCTTTCTCAAAATATTTTAAAATTAAATCTTCCTTTTCTAGAATAATTTAAAGTTATATCTCTCATTTTCCAAAAAATCTATTCTAATCTTTAAACTCAATCTCTATTTTTCAGTGATACAATTCTAGCTTTAAAATTAACTCTGCCGTTTCCCAAAATTCCATGTTAATTTTAAAAGTCAATCTTCCTTTCTTTTCCAGCAAACTTTGAAATTAAATAAAATTTAATTCTTATTTTAGAATTAAAAACATTACCATTCTAATTTTAAAATTAATTTAATAGTTTCATTGTAATTTTAATTAGAATCTCCTTTTATCGTACTTTTTCCAGATATGCCATTTTAATTTTAAAACTCAATTTCTCTTTTTCAGATATTCTATTCTAATTATAAAATTAATTCACTCTTTTCTTTAAAATTCAAAATAGTTACTGTCTAATTTTAGTTTTAATTTTTCCTTTTTTCCAGAATATTTTAAAATTAAATCTTTATTTTCCAAATATTTCATTCTAATTTTCAAATTAAATCTCCTTTTTTCAGATTAATTAAAACATAAGATTATTTAAAATCTAATTTTAAAACTAAACCTATTTTTTTGAGTAACACTAAGCTAATTTTGAAATTAAATCTTCTTTTAATTTGTTTGTTTCTTTTTTGATATTCCGTTTTAGTTTTAAAACTAAATCCCCCTTCAAAATAATTAAAATTTAAAAATATTTCAATACTAATTTTAAAACTAATCTGCTTACCCCAGAATATCCTTCCTTTACCGTAAATATTTTAAATTTAAATCTTTCTTTACCAGAATATTTTAAAATTAAAGATATTTTCATTCTAATTTTAATATAAACATCATCTTTCCAGAATATGTAAAAGTAAAATTTGCCATTTCCCGAAATGCTATTTTAATCTCAAAATTAAATTTCCCTTTTGCCAGAAATTTTTTTCTAATTTTTAAGCTCAATCCCACTTTACCAGAGAATATATTCTATTGTAATTTTTAAATTAAGTCGCTCGTTTTCAAAATATTTTAAAATTAAAAATATTTTCATTCTAATTTTAATTTTATTTTTCGTTTTGCAGAATAACAAATTAAATCTTCATTTTTCAAATTTTCCATTCTAATTTTAAAACTAAATCTTCTTTTTCTAGAAATTCTGTACTAATTTTAAAATTAAATCTCCCTTTTCTAGAATATTTTAGAATTAAAGATATTTCCAATCTAATTCTAATTTAAATGTTCCTTTTCCAGATATTAAAACGAAATCTTCCTTTAAGAAATTTCATTCTAATTTTAGAATTAAATCTTCATTTTCCAGAATAATTAAAAATTAAAAATTTGTCAATCCTAACTTTAAAAGTAAATATCACTTTCCCAGAATAATTTAAAATTAGATCTTTCATTTTCAGAAATCCCATTCTACTTTTTTGAAATTTTATGAATTCACGAGTTTTCCTAAAATTTTCATATGTACAATAAATGTTTCAATATTAACTTCTTTTTCTTATTATTTATTTTCTACGAGTAATGTGTAATCTATCTACAACCAGTCATTTAATCTGTCATAGGTAGGAAAGCGCATATATGAAGTGTCGGTAGTTTTAGTGTTAAATATTTTAAAATATCAAATCATAAATTTCTAATTTTCCTTGTATTATGTTTTTGATTATATGTCTTGTATTTGTATTTTATTGCATGAGCTCATTTGGATAATTTTTGCCGGTTTGTCCGGTGTTTAATTTGCTTTCAACGGAAATTAACTAAGGTACCTAAATATAAATTGTTTTTCCATATACATATCTATATAACGTCTTAATTTCGACATAATTAATTTATTTTAATGATATTTTTTAATTTGTATTAAAAAAAGTTAATTCTACTATAAAACAAAAGTAAAAGTATAAAATACAAATAAATTGAGAATGACATTTTTAATTTAATCAAATAAAAGAAGTTTTTATAGACAACTATACCAAATATTAAAAATATATTGGACAAATGGTTGGATCGACCTCCTCGTAATGAAGATTTATTTTTTTAGTATTCTAATTACTATATAGTTATGTACGTAGTGTCTACAAAATATGATCTATTCGAACCAACCCATTTTATAAATATAATTATTATTAAAAAAAAAAAAATAGAACAGAAGTATGTAAATATTTTCTATAAATCATATTAAAAAAAAAATGTTGTTTTTGTTGCACGTTTAACATAATAAAAAAAAAATTAATTACTTACTCAGTTGATTCAACCATTGGTGTCGTTGGCATAATCATAAGTATGCAATTAACAAGAATTGTTGTTATAATGAATAGTGAAAATAAAGGATGTACTAAAATATAAATAGCTACACGCCGTATCGGGTTAAATGGATCGAGTAACCACATAGCGTCTGATGCAGAAAAACGAAATATATCTTTGCCCCTACTTACTACTACAAATGTCTGAAAAAAGAAAAAAAAATTAATTAATTAAAAAAGTTTTTGAAACAATTTAATTTGAATACATATTTTGAAAAAATCATATTTGGCATTTTTTGTTAGTCGAAGGTCCAATAAACGAAGGTTATTTGCTGTATGTAAAATCAAAATGTATTCCGCCCGCGGTGTTCGCGATTTAGTTCGAATCCAAACTAAAGTGAAGAGCATCGAACTATACATACACACTTATTTTTATATTTTAATTATTAGAGTTTAGTCCCCGGTTGCACAAAAAAAACAGACTCTCTGGATTCGTACCATTATTTTGTGCATTTATTTTAAACATGTGATACCACATACATATATCTGCTGCGGTATATTATAATTCTTAGTGCAATAGGTATATAATAATTTAACTCGCCATTTATTTTTTGGAGCTATTTTTGTTATGTTGCCAATTCGTCACTTATCAGAAACTTCTTATCTACCATCACGATATCGCCTCGCTTAAGTTTCCTTAACAAATCCAAAATTAATAAGGCTATATCAAATATGGCTTTGTTTGAAAATTTACCCGTAGCAACCTTGCTTATTTGATTTATAAGCCCTGTGCGAAATTTTGTAGGGCGAACAAGGGATCCGCTCTAAAAGCGATATTTCAAAACGCCATAAGGTACTAAACGCGTTATCGTACAAAACGCGATATTTCAAATCGCGATATGGTACAAAACGCGATGTGGTACAAAGTGTGATATTTCAAAACGCGATATGGTACAAAACGCAATATTTCACGATATTTTGATTTAATAAAATTTTCCTTCACCTTTATGATGAAATTGAACATGTACGATGTCACTATATGTGTTTTGAAATATCACGTTTTGTATTACATCGCGTTGTGAAATATCGCGTTTTGAATTATTGCGTTTTGTACCATATCGCGTTTTGTACCATATCGTGTTTTGAAAAATCGCGTTTTGAAATATCGCGTTTTGTACCATATCGCGTTTTGTACCTATCGCGTTTTAAAACATCCCGTTTTCAAATATCGCACTTTGGCAAATCGCGTTTTCAAATATCGTGTTTCAAATGGAACCCGGTGAACATATACAAGTGTGTCGTAATCGCTTAAAACATTTTGGGTAATTTAAAGACTGACGTAAAACACTATCATTTTTTTAGCTTTCGCCAATGGTGTGAGCAAAATAGATTTTGACAGTTTTATCGCAAACTTGAAACCCAATTAGGAGATGCCAAAAAGTGGATAGTTTTGTATATCGTAAGCAGTATTCGATTCTACATCGGTATAATACAGTCAACCTTTTGTCGATAATCTTGAGAAATTTTCGTTAAAGCCTCAAACGCACTCAATTGGAATTATTTTTTCCCAAAATTTAAAAAAAAAATATCCGCGCAGTAGGCTTTGGAAAAAATAACACCGAAATACACTAAAAAATCACAATATATGAACTCCAAATTCACAATTTCCCGAGAAAACTAGAATAGCGCCACTGTAGGAACAATATTATTACCTCGTACAAGAAAGAATTTGGTTTTATTATAGGTTGCAAAAAACTTTCAGAATTTATTGTGCATCTGTTTTTATTCAAGCGGTCTTCTCACTGTGTTCCTTGATCTTTTCGTGATAAATTATTTTTTTACAGCACAAATAACTCTATGCAATAAAACAGACTGGAACGTTTTAACAATAATTTATTTTATAAATGCGTTCTCATAACAGGAAAGAATGTGACTGACGTTATGGCATGACTAACATCAACTAAATAAAATCGTTTGATGTTGAAAGGCCGAATGTCGGAAAGCCGAATGTCGAATGTCCGAACGCCGACAGGCCGAATGGGACGGAAGGGTGAATGTCATAAGGCCGAATGTCGAAGGGCCGAATGTGTCGAAAGGCCGAATGTCTAATGGCCGATTGGGTCGAAAGACCGGAGGGATCAAAAGGCCGAATGTATAAAGGCCGAATGGGTCGAAAGGCCAAATGACTTGAATGGCCGAACGTGTCGCTTTTAAAACAATTTTGGCCGCCTCTGTTAATTTAGCGAAGAAATAAAAATATGGTTTTAAGTACAGTGAAACCTCATTTCATTATTATGTCCAATGCAAAATAAAAGTTTTAAATTAAAGAATTGCCTGTTTAAACTAATCAATTAATAAATTCCTTCTTATTTTATTGTTATGTACTTATGGGTGTAAAACATAAGTAATTTATTCGGCCTTTCGACATTCAGCCTTTCGACACAATCGGCCTTTCAACATTCGGCCTTTCGATACAATCGGCCTTTCGAAATTCGGCTTTTCGACATTCGGTTTTTCAACCCTTTCGGCCTTTCGACATTCGGCATTTCCACTTAGCCACTTAATTAATTCTTTGGCACAATGCCCAACAATCTGCTGATATATTGATGCTTGTCTTTTGGTACATTCGTCATAATATCAGCTAATATCAGTTTTAGCCTCATCCGAAATGAACGTGACGACTGGCTTCCATCTGAATCTTTCGTTAACTTATACACCCAGCAATCAACAATATTATTACTAACGGTCGTTCGACCAAAGACCAGGTATGATTTTGAATGAGTGAATCGTACTCTTCGTTCATAGCTTGTTCGTACGTGTTTGGTCCTTCGTTAACAGCCAAAAAAGCGATGTGGTCGAACGTTGCCACATATGTTAATTGTCATTATTATGATCTCGGAAATATCTCTGGATTAAATTTCGACTGCCCAAATCGTAAAGGCCACTATTATCATGACACTTTTGATCATTTGGTATCATATACATCTTCGCAACAATTTTTTTGAAGGTATCCATTGTTTTTGCGAACGGAAAAATCACCATGTGCATTTGATCGCCTTCGGATCAAGTTTTAGTCGTTTTTGATTTAGAACATAAGCACGAATTCATCGGAACCAATTATTTGTAATTGGTCAATTTTCTCACTTGTAGGGTGATGCTTCGTCCAGTCCCATTCAATACAAGAACTGCCGAATTTATCGCCTTTGCCCAAAATTTCAACTCCATTTCCTTTGCATGGCTCATTGTTTGAGCGGAATCCATAATCGTTCGCATTTCTCGCTCAGCGCGATGATGATGAATTTCCATTTCTTCGAAACATTTCTTTAAATCATCATTGACAAATTCACTTCCATTGTCAAAAATCTTCACTTTTGTCGATTTTCCTCATGAAATTTGAGGCTTGGTGAAGCTTTCCGCAAAAATTTCTTCACGGGCACGACTTTTTGATGTCCGATTCGATCATGCCATGAACGAAACGAAATTTTCTTTACTGTCACATTTGCCACAAGCGTATGAATGACCGATATCTGACAGAGATCCGTCAAAAAGACAGTTTTTTGACCTTTTAAGAGGAACATACAAAAAAATATTTTTAAATGTCTTTGGGTTTTTTGAATGCGTGTTTGGATATACGTTATAAGTGTCAAATTACTATTTTGACAATTAATACGTCAACTTCAATTTCAAGTATTTACAATGAAACCGTGGTATTTTTATTGCAGACGTATTGCAGAATCGTTTGCGTAGGTTCTCAGTAGGATAAATCGAAAAAGAATATCATCAATTACAGCGCCATCTATCATGAATTGAAAAAAATGTTTGAGTAAAATCCTACGTATTTTTAGCCGTAGAATCCGAATGTGCAATAATAAAATAGGGGTTCATATTTTAGTTTCAAAGTTACCCCCCGCCCCACCTACAAGGAGGAGGGGGGACTAATTTTAACACTAATGTATTTCCCCCACGGAATAATTAAATTTTGATCTTAACCATTTTTTTCGTAGAGTGCTTATTTTCCGAGATATTTGAGTGTATTAGGTTAAAAAAATTACCCGGTATTGTAAAAACGCACTCATTCAAATTACTAAAGTTTCTCCTAGAAAAATTATTGACAGATAGAGAACATCATTTTCAAAGAAAATTGCCTACTAGATTTGGATATTTTTTAAAATTTATTGGCTAAATAAAAACAAGTATGTGTTATATGTTATATGTAAATAAGATCAAGGCGATTGGGTTTACTTGCTGCGGTGAGCTAAAAGCTCTAAAATTCTAAAAATCTCCAATATTCTAAACATATATTGTTTGAAGATTGGAAAAAAGCGTTACGAATGTATCCCCTATTATTTAAATTTTGTGCAATGTAGAAGTTTTTGATGGGCTTTCCCATAGTCAATTAAATATCGTGTATGCAGTTTTATAAATTATTTGTACACGCAAATTATTCATTCAATGAATGTAATGGTGGGTCTACAAACTCGTTAAGTAATTAATACTAACTTACTCTTGCCCAGCAAATGGCTCAACTTAAACCGATGGCACGGCACGATAAATATTTCTAGCAATGTTACGTATCCGAGAAGATAAGGGGGAATGTTTTTTCAGCCCCAATTTCAGCTGATGCCCTAAGCACGTTTGAACCGCTTAAGGTGAATAAGGAGCAGGACACTACTATTAGCGTTATCCTACTAAAAATTATTTTTATTTATATTGAGCCAATTCTTAATATTTAAATAAATTATTTTATTGGCACAGGGCTCTTTATTTTTACATACAATTCGGGACCATTGCCAAAAGCATAATGAAAATAATTTCCAAAATTAGTTCGGTTTTTTAAAAAATTTCCACATAAAGCATAGCCAAGACAATTTTTCCTGGCTAAAGCCTAAATAAATCATACGAGTTGCCAGTAATAGGCACAATATTAATTAAATTTGTACTTGATTTAATATGTAACATTTCCAAAATCGTTATTTTCCTAAAATTGGTTTGCTTATCGAGAAATTTGACTTTATCTAAATTGATTGAATGATTTGAATTTTCAGATACCGTGTGATTGCACTAATATTTGAATTTAGATCTTTGTTGGTGTCATATCTGTGTTGATAAATTCGTTTTTCCAAAAATTGTTTTGTCTGTCCAGTATTACCGTTGCAACTACAAAGGACTTAGTAAATCACACTTGATGGTTTTATTAAAGTACCTTGCCTTTAATTTAAAAAAAAAAAAATATTTCCATTTAGACTTGTGGCTGCACATCTCACAATTTTAAAATTATAATTCTGGACCAGACGTTTTATTTTTTCATGAAGGTTTTTTATATATGGAACGGATAGTTTTCTGATATATAGTATTTCTATGAAAATTTCTTTGTTTTCCAAATTACTTTTCTTATTAATTTTTCGGGATATCGGTTAAGCACTAATGTAGCTTTTAGAATTTTTAAATTTTGTTTGTGAAATTTAGTACCGGAAAGCTTTATAATTTTTTGGGTTAAAATTTGTTTAGTTTTAATGCACTTACAAGGCATCATTAATTTATAAAACGTCAAAATTCTATATAAGCAAACCAATTTTAGGAAAAGATCGATTTTGGAAATGTTACATATTAAAATCAAGTACAAATTCGATTAATATTGTGTCTATACTTGCTGTGTTCCATTTAACGTGGTAAAGTACACACAAGTACTTCTGACTGCACGCAACTACTCTTGCTAAATTTTATGAGTAGTTTGCTTTTCGAATTTATGGCGACTTCGTTACCAGAATATTTAGTACAACTAATCGGTAAGAAATGGCTGATCAGTTTTCAAATTAATAATTAATTTTCCAACTTTCCATGTTACACGAACATTTTTTTAAATTAAATTTTATTTTCGCAACTAATTTTCTGCGTTTCATGTACCATCTACCACCAAGTACTTATTTGTACTTTGCCACGTCAAATGGAATGCAGCAACTGGCAACTCATTAGATTTATTTATATACAGATTTTTTGCCTCATGCTCATTTTATTTTTATTCAATTGTACACCCCTTTCTACATGAAATCGCTTTAGCCAGGAAACTTTTTTGAAAAATTGTCTAGGCCGTGTGTTTCCATGAAAAATCGGTTTTTAGTAACAAATGTTTGATTGTTTTATGTAGAAATTTCTTATAAAAAGGAACTCATTTTTGAAATGATTTCCATAATACTTTTGACAATGTCTCCATATTAGGATTGAAAGCTCAAACTTAAACATCTAAAAATAAAGATCCCAATACCAATAAAATAATTTGTTTACACGTTATCCCTCTGCTCCAGGTAAAGCTTTCAATAGAAACGATGATAGTTCGGTAAGCACGTACAATCGGAAGTGGTATAATAAAATTCTTTACTGCACAATTGGTGCAGATATAAAAAAAACTCGAACGCTTAACCAACGCATAGCAATGTTTGGACGTGTTAAAGAATAATAAGGAGGGCTTTTTTAGTCGTTCAGTTGAATATCAGTTGATGAAGCATGGATTCAACACTACACCTCAGAATCTCTAGAGTAATCTGCATAGTGAATGAAACCTAGTCAAAGTCGACCAAAGCGATACAACAATCAAAGCAAAGATTATGGCCGCTATTTTTAGGCACACACATAGAACATTGCTCATCGACTAGGCTAAACAAGGCAAAACGAACACATTTGGTGAGTAAAGAAATTATCTTTCTTTACGACAATGCACCCACTCACAAATAAACATTGGTGCTGGCGAAATTGCATCAATTATACTTCGAATTGCCTCCCCATATACCGTACTCGCCGGATTTAGTACTAAGTAGCGACTACTTTCATTAAAAAGCTGGCTTCTGGGAAAGAAATTTGTGTCGAATCATGAAGTAACAGCCGAAACAAACGCTCATTTTAATGTCTGAAAAGTTTAATGTGTGAAAAGTCGCTTTACAAGACATGTTGGTAAATCGTTGGATGAAATGTTTTGAATTAAAAGGAAATTATATTGGAGATTAAATAAAAACATTGCCCAAAAGTAGCATTTCAACACGCCAAATTTCAGCCACATCAGGTGATTTATATCATTTTGTAGATTATGTACAGTTTAACATTAGCTGTTTAAATAGTAAAGGGTGGTACAAGAATATGTTTATAATAAATAGTAATAAGGGTTAACTAGCGCGAACTTTCTGGCAATTTTCTTTCCCTTATGAAAGTGATTTAAAAATTGTTTGCAGTTTTTATTAGGAACTCTACGTTTGTTAAAAAAAAATGGTTAATTTTGCAGCCATTACTAGGGTATTCAACTAAATTTAATTGAAAGAATAGATAATCTTAAAAAATTTAACGTCTTGCCACAGGATAAAATTAAGCTTTTAAATCGATAGAATTAGAAATATATTTTTGACGGTTTAACAAACATTTCTGGACCTTACGGTATACAAATAGAAATAAAAGCAATTCCTGAAATAAAATATAGAAATGTTTCTTCAAGTCGATATTTTACCACACAACTAGATTTATTAGAAAAAGAAAGCTTTTATCTACCCAATACCCAACTGAATCAGTGAATAACCAAGGAAATGCTAACCGGCAATCCGAGAATATGTCTTGACGGAAAACCAGAGCAATGAGCTCGCTGAAAATGATGTGGCGATAGCAAAGCAAATAACTGAGAAAACTGTTTCACTCAAATAAGTTAAATGAGTGGCAATTAGCATTACTCGAATATCGGAACAGTCCTCTATCATAATTGGGTTACTCGCCAGCTCAATTATACCTTGCCAGATCTTTAAAATCAAAAACTCCAGTTTCGTTACACAGAAATCGGCTTCAGATATCAAAACATTATTATAACGAAACGGCGACAGTTAACAGAAGATTAAATTATTATCTTAAGAAAAAATTATATATGGGTTTCGGGGAATAATTAAATCAGATGGTAATCGGGGTTATATTATGAAGAATGAAGTGTCAAACGAAATACGATTCTTACTCAGATCTGACATTGACTATGATAGAAGCCGATACGGTTTAAGCAATGTGATCTACATATGTGTAATACTCAAAATCATTTTCAAAATAACATCGAGACCGATAATTTTCAAAACCATAACTCACACATAGGGTATGCCCACCAGCTGATATAACAAACAGTTACTTTTACCATTTTATTCCTTACATTAAAATTGTCGCTGATATAGAAAGTGGTATTTCTAAATTGGATTATGGATTATACATCTTACCTACAGCTCCACGAATACATTGTCGGTAGTCTAATTGTTAGCTATTTGGAGCCACCACTGTACAATTAAACAAAATTTTTCTCCATTATTCTAACTTTTTGTGTGGGAAATATTTTTTTGGCCATTCCAAACGTAAAATAATTAAAAAACAAAATTAAAAGCAGAACACTACCTGCAAATGTCTCCTTATTTACCAATTGTTGACATAAACTTGAAATGACAGAGGTGTTTTAAAAAAGGGTTCGGCTCTCCAATGCCAGTGGCTAACTTATTAATGCAAAATATTGAGACTGAAATGTTGAAGGCATCTTCCGTTAAATCTGTTTTCTTCTTTATTACGGCTATTTCAAGTTGCGAAGTTGATTATTTTCTTGGTATATTTAATAGTTTGACACTGGAAATTGGTGAAGTTGAGAACGATGATTGAACGTATTAGTTAATAATTTTGAAAATGCGCGTGTAAATCCCAATTTAATTGTTGAAAATAATTGTAAAATTTTCGTTTCGACAACATAATGTCAAAATTCTTTTTGAAAAAATAAACTGCTTGCTGCAAAATTATGACACAAGTTTATACAAGTTGTAGGTAGGAGCTTGTAAATAATTTAGAACAAATTTTGTTTACTGAATTAAAGGACAAAATTCCCGTAGATTTACAATGTACATAATGCAATTTCGAATATTTACAACAAACCAGCCACATTTTGTAGAGGACGTAACGATTTGCTACATTTGCAAAGAATTGTGTACGAGTATATAAAAAATAAATTCAAAAATTTATTAAATGTCTATAGGCAGTTTCTGAAGTGTTGTTAAATTCAAACTAAATTAATTTCAAAATCGTTTTCACATTCTTATTATATAAATTCGATTTAATTAATTACGATTTCGATTCACCAACGAAAATCAATCCGGTTCGATGAAAGGTGATCTTTCTGCTGTCAAGTAAATCTGCTAAAACATCGAGATTCGTAAACCAACAACACTTTCACTCATTCTGCAAACAATTGAATGAAAATGAAACAATCAATTTCTTTGCTCGAAAGAACACAAATTTGTGTAAATTTTAGTTTATTACTGGGCTAAACTTGACAATAGTGCAATGCCACGTTTAACCCTCAATAAAGGTGGAGCAAGCCCCGACACTCTATTGAATTTCCAAATAACAGCTTAACATTTTTGGCGCTCTTATTTCTAAGAGCTAGTAGAAATGTAGATGTTAAACTGAAACTGTACTAGGGTGTACACTATGTGCAATGTGTACTACACCATGATGTTATATTTGTTTATCCGATTTAACTTCAATACCATTTGTAAGTAAGTTAAAACTGTCGTGTGCACACACTGACTTAGTGAATTACTTTAGCAAATGGAAAATTTTTGTTTGCTTCAATAGTATGCACATAATTGAATATTATCGCTGCATTTTTTCAATATTTTTATGTATAACATACAACTACATATATATAAATTTAAGATGCCTAACCCGGCTACTCCACCTGACATTAATTTTACCATTGCAATTACCATATCTTGTAACAAAAATATAAAAAATGGCGTCGGGTGAGGAAAACATACAATAAATTTGACGGTTAGAAATCATTTGCGCTTTGATATTTTAAAGAAATTGTGCATAAATTTTTGCAAAAAAGATCGTCCCACGTATATGTATTTTAATGATTCTTTTTTGGCTGCCATATTTTTAAGTATGTATTTAAAAATATCTCAACAAAATTTTTTTTTTTTTGTGACACGACAAATTTTTGTAAAAAATCTTTCTAACTATAAATTAGAAAACTTCCATTCGAAACTGGTAACCATGTTTTTTAATCCAGCCAAGAAATGTTAAATTTTGGTATACAATCAAGTTATGCCTTCTTGGCAGCAAATGATTGTATGACATATGGCAAGTCGTTGCAATTTCGTGTCTCCACTAGCAACTGTTCGAATTTTAATGGTATAACTCGATTTTAATGGCAGGTGGAGAGTAGGTGTAAACTGCGAGAAAAGAAAATAGTTTTAAGTAGATAAGAAAAAAAAATGTTCGTTTACTCGTACACACAGTCTTCAAAATTATACATATTTTGTAAGGGCTCATAAATTTTAACCTCGCTATTCAATTGGCCATTCTAAATTAATTAGTTAAATCAGGAGGTGATTTTAGAAATAATATTTGTTACGAATTCAAAAAAACTAACAATCGCATTTGTAAATGTTATCTTTAGTTTCGGATCTTTAAAATTAGTATAAGCGGCAACAACACAACTCATTGGTAAACAGGAAATGTGTGCATATTGTAGTAGTTACAGGTAGAAAGTAGAATAAGGATGGTTTAGGGCTAATTTCGTATTTGAGATTATTCGTTTCCATTAATTGTTAATTTTTTTTATTTGTTGCAAAATAGTTTCAATGATATATCTATGCGAGATTATTTTTTTCCTTTAAATAGAGCTTTAGAAATATTTATTAAGGTCACTTTTTTCGATCACAAAAATATGTGAAACAATCGAAAAGTAACAAAAATGTGTTTGATGTACTTATGGACAACCAAAAACAATTGTAATGATCAATACACCTGTATGTATGCTTCCAGTGATGAATTAATGTGTAGAATATTAATTTCATTAATTTTTATGTAATAAAACGATTACGCTAAGGCCAGAAAATCCTGCAGTTCGAGTGCTGCAATGGAATGTGGCCATGAGTGCGCTTCCGATACATTTTGGGAAATGCACCTTCGCTTCTATACATTTATTTCACATAAATTCTTTGGTTTTCGAGTGTACAAATACCAGCTTACGTACATATTCTCTTAGAATGATTTAGAAAGATTATGCTATTATATTCATCAATATTTAATTCGTGTTCTGTAAAAAAATAGGCCAATCCAATACCTACGGTTTCTACGACGGAATGTAAAATTAGTATCGTTCGATATTGAAGGGTACAAATGTTGGAAGGCCGAATGTCTAAAGGCTAAACGCTTAAAGGCCGAATGGGTTGGAAGGGCGAATGTCATATGGCCGAATGTGTTGAAAGGCCGAATGTCTAATGGCGGACTGGGTCGAAAGGCCGAAAGTGTTGAAAGGCCGAATGTCTAAAGGCCAAATGGGTTGAAAGGCCGAATGTCGAAAGGCCGAATGGGTCGAATGGCCGAACGTGTGGAAAGGCCGATTGGCCGGAAGGTCGAATTTTCATTAAATTTTCCTTCACAATGGGTTGGGTCTAATATCTCGACAAACATTATATCGAAATCCAAATCTCGAATTAGAATTGTTATTTTACAGTAGAAGAATTGTTATTTTACATACAATTTTTCATGTTTGATACTGAAGTTTAGCATTTTCAATTATTAAATATTATAAATTTTTATAATTCTATTTAGAGTTGTTATCTACAAAAAACATAGAAACTGAAATCCCGAAAAAATTTCAGAAACAAAAAAATCAAAAAGTTAAAATTAAAATTTACGAAATTTATATAAAATTACATTTTTCCTTAAGAATCCTTAATATTAAAGGTCCTGAAAAATTTCGGTCAACCTGGCAGGCGCAGAACAAAGGAATTTTATCCCTCATATAGCTTCTACTGAATAGTTTACCATAAGTGTTTCAAGTTACATTATGGTTGGCTTAATTCGTTGTGTTAGTATGGAATCGATGAATGTATTTGAATTTTGAACAGATTGCCAATTTTTATTAAATTGTTAAATGATTCGTCAACCTTGCAGATACAGATCAAAGGAAAAAATTTATTTATTTTTCTTTTTTTATTATAATTAATTAATTTTTAATTATATGAAAAAAAAAAAACGGAAGAAGATTTTAATATTTATGGTGATTTACTATTAAACATTTTTCGACATTCAGCCTTTCGACATTCGATCTTTTGGCCATAATGCTTTAGTATAAGGGCATACAATTAAAATATTTCCTAACTATATTATACAAAAACCCTCTTATTAATTTTCGATTAGAATTTTTCACGTTTCGTTGCGCATATGGAGACTTAACATGATTGTCTGTGGACTTTTTTTCTGTGCGTACTATACTATGGGCTTTTACAATACTTTTTCTAGTAAATATTCGAATTTAAGCAAAAACGAATTTTTACAATAATAATCAATAATTTTAAAATAAAAATCTTTCAATTTAATTTTAGATAGTTTTAATTACTACCTTGTCAATAGTTTCCTTGCTAATAGTAAATTCAAAGTGACAAAATTTAATACATATGAGTATTAATTAACAAAAATCGTTATTTAAACTGCGATAGTGAGAAACTGGAAGTGAAAAGTTATTGAGAACGTTTCGAGCAATAACTGTGAAATTTTAGAAATTTCTTCAGAAATTAATTACGGTCAGTAAATTGGTTACGAAATGGCGGAAACTATAGCCAATAGCCTCGTATTGAGTGTCTTTGAAAATATTAAAGCCCGAGTGAATACTTTTAGCGACACCACTCGTACAACGGAATAAAAAACGGAAAGTGCTTCCAGAAGACGGATGGGTGGAATTTATAACAATCGAAAGACATGTGAAATGCGAATTTCATAAAGCCCATCTGAATGACATCGATTATATTGAGGAAATCCATTTTGATCTGCAGTCAACTAATCAAAGGGGAAAAATTGCATGAGAATATCATGCTTCGCAATATAATATCTCGATGAACGATATAATACAAACTCAAAATAATTTTCTTCAAAAATTACGAGATCGATACGCCGATCAATTCAGAGAAAACCTGGAAATTGGGCAAATGAGGAGATTCCAGAAACCTAGGATAAAATAAATAACAGGATAAGTAAGATAAGTGTATGTTGTAAAAAAGCGTCTATAGATTTAGGTGGAAAATGGTGATTGGAAAGCAGCACTGATAAAATGTTCCAATTAAAAGAACAAACCGGCAAGCTCGGCGCCGTCACTAAATCCAAAACCACTGAAGGATCCATTTAATTATTCGTCATCATAGAACAAGAACAATGGTATTAATGGGAACCTAAATTTATTTAATGCAATCGGTGTTATTCCGAAACAAAATCAAATCAAACTGAAGAATACAGCCAAAATAGTGCGAAAAACAAAATTGCAACCAATTATTTAATCACAGTAACCGTTATTCCGGAGAACAGCAACCAGCACGTAAAAAACTTTGAAAGTAAATTTGTTCAAAGATAAACTACCCGAGATGAATGATTCTTCAAGCTTTTCCCCTAGATCAAGACATGTGGTGGTACAACGAAAACCTGCCAAAACATCCGTTTCGATAGCACGAAGATCCGTATTTATCTATCCGTTTTTATCGACCGTCGACTCGTCCAAAATTACAAAACTTTCCGACGATGATCTGCATCAAGATCATAGTACATCAGTTAATTATACACTTAAGCGAAATAAGCAGTACTTCCAAGTGAAACGGTTGAACAAAAACAAAACAGTTCGGATAAAGTGAAAAGCTTCAGTGATAATATTGTAGAAACTAAACCAGAGAAATAAGAAAATAATAAATAAAAACTGCAACGGCAATATAGGTAATGGAATCGATAACAATAGTGAAGAGATATTATTAAATACTCCAAAGGTAAGGAAAATATCGACGAAGGGGAAGAATTTAGCATATAACAACAACCAAAATGAAAATAATGAAATAAGATTAATAATATCAAGTAAATCTTCAACTGAAAATTATTACAAAGAAGGCACATCAGCGAAGTCCAAAGCAAATCCATCACCAACGGTTGGATCAACATTAATATCCGGTATATCTCCGATATTATCCGGTGCATCTACTGTAATGAGAGCAACTGATGTATAACCATTATTCTCACAATATGGCAAAGTGATTGGAGCAAAAGTTGCCACTGACTGATACACTAACCACTGGTCGGCAATGTAACGATCTGAATTTCTGTATAATATCCACTTGTAATCGTCATAACCACTTTCAAAATTCAGATACAAAAGCTCATATATTGATTTAAATTCCAGTTTATGAAGGCATGTTGAATTTAAATTTATGCCATGCTCCCTCAAACTTTGTTCTGCCCAGATCAGAAAAATTGGTTCAATCTAATTCTCAAGTAATAAAGGAAATATAGAATGTTTAGGCTGCTGGAAATGTTTTTTGCACTGCGGCAGTTTAAAACCTTAACAGTAACAAGTATTCGGGCTGTTCCAATCAAACAAATGTTATTTCATGAAAAAAAAAAAAAAAAAAAAATTTGGAAAATTAAATCTATTTGGGTCCGTCCCGCAACCATCAGCTAGCAACTTCAATATTAAGCAATATTCGAGATGGAAATTCGAGATGGAAGGTTAAAACGGTTAAATGTTCTGTAGTTTAATTCAATCGTCCGGCTTTTAATTTGCAATTTCTATTTCATACAAACATAGAATTCCTGAAAATCCATAGATGACTGGAAAATCGCAAAATATAAAACGTCGTTACAAATTATTAGCTGGAATTTCAACAAAACCTTAAATTGAAATCTAACTTAAAATTTTTTGATTGAATTTTCTTAAAATAAAAAGCAAAACTTGTTTTGCCTATTTATTCCATACTAACTATACAGAAGTTTAATGTTTACATGACAGATTTCAAACCGAAAAACGAGTCATTACGGTTTAGCAAAACATCGGGCCTAGATTCCGATCAAGTGACAAATGACAAATGACAATTTTTTGTGACTTTGTACTAAAATTTTAACTGCTATAAAATGACAATATAGTTGTGAGTTCTAAAATGCGATTCTGATGAAGTGACTTTTTCAAAATGTCACAAGAAAAAAATGACAAATTAAGCAAAATTGTCATTGATTTGCTTTTCCGTGACAAAAGTCAGTTGCAATTTCAAATAAAATATGTGTGAGTATATTTTGTTAATTTTTAATAATTTATGTTAAAAATTTTAATTGTTTATATTTTAATTAAAATATAATAATATTTTATCTATTGTTATATATGTATATAATGTGTATATAGCTGTAATTGAGTGTGAATGGGCCTCTTCATACGCAACAAATGCTCAGAAAGAATTTGTGGTTGGGTTTCTCGAGCATCATCTAGAAACTGCCAAAAATCAGTAATTATTTTGGAATATTAGCGTTATAAAACAATTATAAATTTTGTTTATTTCACAGATTCAGTTCCGTTGATGGCAACAAAAAAATTTAAAAGGATTGGGAATTGGGAAAAGTTGGCGTTGGAAGCGAATCGGTTGGAAGGGGGGGGGGGCTACTAAAAACGCTTCGCAGTGGCGCAAATTTTGGGAAGATTTAAAGTAAGTTCTATGCAGTTACAAAATTAATTAAATTAAAAGTAATGCTTGCTGTTTTCAGAGCTAGAGTTAAAAAAAAATTAACTCTGATTAATACCACATTTTCATTAGTAGAATAAAAGTATGTAGCAAAAAAGTATCGTCATGTGAACTCAAAGGACGGAGTTAACGAAATAACAATACCGGAGCTGTCAGAATTGGAAAGCCGAGTTGTCGGTGTTATAACCCGTGTTAATCAATGAAATTTTCCGTCGGTGTTAATTAATGAAATTTTATATTTTTGTAAATAAACAACCCAAGCACTTGTGAAAAATGAGAAATGTCATTAAAATTAACCTTAAAATATAACTGCGGTAAACTAGAAATGCAACTGCTGTAAAATGTCATAACTCATTTCAACAGAATCGCAAATTTTCCGTGACAATATTTTGTACTAATAACAAAATGTCACGAAAAATTGTCATTTCATCAGAATCTACCCCCAGGCCTATTATCTTTAAATTAAAAGAAATGAATGAACTTTACATGATTGACAGCTCTTTCGTCGCCTCGTAACAACTCATTTACCGCCCTTTTGACGTAAATACTCTTCTTAAGCCATTTAGGTTTTAACATATTTTCATTGAAAAATTTCACAAGCAACGAAAAAAATCAGACGATTAAAAATATTGAAATTATCACAAATTCGATTCGACGACGCATTAAACCTTTATTTAATACGACGGGTGTTGGGATAGGGCCGACGGAGGGGTAAAAAACTCTTAAACCCAAAAGATCTCTTCTTTAAACAAGCTGATTTTTTTTAATAGTCTAGTAAAAAGTACTTTGGGAATGAAAAAGTACTTCCGGTGCATGGAAAAAAATATCAGAAAAATGTATCATCCCCGCCCTGGTATGTAATGAAAATTGACGACACTAAAATACGGCAGATCTACCACTACAACAATAACATAAGCATTAACCTCAATTCTGCGAGCAATGGAATGAAAATGAAATAATCAATTTCTTTGCTGAAAGAACACAAATTTGTGTAAATTTTAGTTTATTACTGGGCTAAACTTGGCAATAGTGCAATGCCACGTTTAACCCTCAATAAAGGTGGAGCAAGCCCCGACACTCTATTGAATTTCCAAATGACAGCTTAACATTTTTTGGCGCTCTTATTTCTAAGAGCTAGTAAATGTTAAACTGAAACTGTACTAGGGTGTACACTATGTGCAATGTGTACTAAACCATGATGTTATATTTGTTTATCCGATTTAACTTCAATATCATTTGTAAGTAAGTTAAAACTGTCGTGTGCACACACTGACTTAGTGAATTACTTTAGCAAATGGAAAATTTTTGTTTGCTTCAATAGTATGCACATAATTGAATAATATTATCGCTGCATTTTTTCAATATTTTTATGTATAACATACAACTACATATATATAAATTTAAGACGCCTAAACTGCGAGAAAAGAAAATAGTTTTAAGAAGATAAACAAACAAAAATTATTCGTTTATCTTACAAAGTCTTTAAAATTATATTTTGTAAGAACTCATAAATTTTAACCTCGCTATTCAATTGGCAATTCTAAATTAATTTAGTTAAATCAGAAGGTGATTTTAGAAATAATATTTATTACGAATTCAAAAAAACTAACAATTGTACTTGTAAATGTTGTCTTTACTTCCGGATCTTTAAAATTAGTATAAAGCGGCAACAACACAACTCATTGGTAAACAAAAAATGTGTGCAAAATGTGGTAGTTACAGGTAGAGAAAGTAGAATAAAGATGGTTTAGGGCTAATTTCGTATTTGAGTTTATTCGTTTCCGTTGTGTTATTTTTTTCGAGAATTTTTTTTTTTTTAAATTGAGCTTTACAAATATTTATTAAGGTCACTTGTTAACACTTGCACAATTGTTACTTTTAAAATGATCTCTTCGAAAATGTTTGATGTTAGCCGTTCGTTATACGTACACACCAAAAACAATTTTTTGATTAATACGCCTCTATGTATGCTACTACCAGTGTTGATGCGTTGTGTAGAATATCAATTGCATTAATATTTATGTAGTAAAACGATTACTGAATTCTGCACCAAGGCCAGAAAATCCTGCAGTCTTAGTGCTGCAATGGAATGTGGCCATGTGACAGAGACAGTGCGCTTTTCGACACCTTTTGGGAAATGCACCTTTACGTCTATATATTCACATAAATTCTTCGGTTTCCGAGTATACAACTACCAGCTTACGTACATATTCTGTAAAAAAATTAGCCTACCCAAAATTCACGGATTCTACGACAAAATGTGTATACATAAAATTTAAAATGATTTTTTAAAAAAATCGTGGTTAATGACCTGTTGTTATGTGTACCGGAAGATAAAATTAAAGATGCACTTTCTAAATTCAATAATAACTGTTTCGGCCTCAAATTAACTTTAGAATTGGAAATAAATAACAAATTACCATTTTTGCATACCTTATTAATTCGGAAAAACAATGGCCAAATTGACACCGTCTGGAACGCAAAAATGTATCGTCTGGTCGAATCCTAAATTTTAACAGTTTCCATTCATTAGGCCAAATTATTAATACTGCATTTGGGTTTATAAATCGGGTAAAGAAATTGATAACAGACATAACAGTTGCACATAATTACTAAATTAATTAATCGTTTAGCCAGATCAGCCGTTCATAATAATGTTTCCAATCTCGTTGCCTCCACTAATCAAATTCTAATATAAAATCCATTATATATGTGAAAGGTCTTAGTGAACATATTTCAAAAATTCTACGGAATTTCAATATAAATTGCCACATTATTTTTCGGCTGGAAATCCACACATAGAACTCCGGACTTATTGCGATCCAATTTGGTATATTATAATACAAGGTATAATAACTGTAACTTGAAATACATTGGTGCTGCTAAACAGCTACAAAGAAATCGCATAAGTCAACACAAATCGGACACTAGGGTACCAATAAGAAATCCGCAAGCTACTACATTATGTCAACACACACACACACACACACACATGATATAGTGCATATATTTGGGTTTAATGAAGTAAAAATTATAGAGACTGAGAGACTATGCAAGAATCGCCTTTTCTTAGAAATGGTTCATATTCTGCGCAAACGAGAAACTTTAGTTAATAAAAAGAGTGATATAGACGATCTATTGACGATATTATTGACACAATTTTTAAATTATAACAAGAAATCCTTAATATGTATGTACTTATATTCTAAAATTATAAATAATATTTTGATTATTATGTAGTGACCCTGAAATGTTTTGAAAACTCCTGGAATGTCTTGACTTTTGACATAAGAGAAATATTTTTGAAGACTATAAAAAATATTAGACCACAATTTGTATTTTTGTTGTTTTTAATAGTTTTTTGGATAGGTTCGAAATTATACGATAGGTTCGAAATTATACGTTGCAAACAATTTTATATGACGTTTTCTAAAACTTTCTTGTAATTTGTTTTTGTAAACAGACCTTAGAAAGGTAATAAATTTACTGAAACGTCGGATTAATTGAAGTCTGCTTTATTTATTGGATGACAACCCGAAGGAAAGAAGATTGATAAAATATATTCAGCCGTTAGAAGTGTTTATTGAGTATTATGTAACATTTAGAATATTTAATAATGTATAATTTTAAAATAAAACTCTTTCAAATAAATTTTGAATAGTTTCTTTGTTATTGGCGGCAGATCTGTCCGTTTCATAATACTGTTGCTTTAGAATGGCTCTTTATTTCCTTTTTATGGGATCCGTTCAACATGGCATATTTCAAAACGTCATATGGTACATTACGCCATAAGGTACACTATGACATATTTCAAACGGCATATTTTAGGACGGCATATGGTAGACTACACTATGCCATAAGGTACACGACGGCTTATTTCAATATGGCACATATCTAAAACTTGGCTATTTCTCAGCCGAATTTTAGAGAAAGTTCTGAAATATGGCCAATTAGTGTGGAACTTGGCTATTTATTAATCGAATCTGATGAAATTCAAGAAAAATGATGGAAATGGGATTATCACACGGATTTTAGATGAAGTTCTGAAATATGGCTACTTTTGAGGAAACCTGGCTGCTTCTTAACCGATTATGATGAAGTTCGACATTTACGAAGGAAGTGGGATTCTAAAAAGGATTTTAGTGGTAGTTCTGGAATATGGCCAATTATTATGAAACTTGGCTATTTCTTAAACGATTATGATGAAATTCGACAAGTGTGATGGAAATAGGATTTTAAAACGAATTTTAGTTGAAATTCTGGAATATGGCCGATTTTGACGGAACTTGCCAGTTTTTCAACAGATTATGAAGAAATTCAACACATACGATGAAAATGGGATTCTAAAAAGAGTTTTTTAATGAAGTTCGGGGATAAGGCCAGTTTTGTTGGAACTTGGCTATTTCTTAACCAATTATGATAAAATTCGGCAAATGTAATGGAAATGGGATTCTAAAATGAGTTTTAGATCAAGTTCTGAAATATGGCTAGTAAGGATGAAAATCGGCTATTTCTTGACCGATTATGATGAAATTCAACAAGTGCGAACGAAATGGGATTCTAAAATGGATTTGTAATCAACTGAAAAAATCAGCTCGCTTAATATAATTTTCCTATACTTACTGCTATTAAATTTATTCTCTCAACGGAAAAATATATTGGTAATGAAGATATAACGGTAAGTGTTTGATTTCTATAATTCTTAATTTTTATTTAAATCTAATTTTAAAAGTAAAAATATGTATATCCTTCAGGTTTATTTTTATTCATTGACCAAATTTTTAAAGAAGGAACTAATTTTGTACACACAACATAATTGGCTAATCCCGAATTTATTCAAAGATTTTTTATTATTTTAGTCCACTAGTAAGAACTCTTTTATAAGTATTTTAAAAAAAACCTAACCTAATTCAACATATTCGACGAAAATAGAGTTATAAAATGGCGTTTAGATAAAATTTTAGAATATGGTCAATTAGGACGGAACTTGGCTGTTTCTTAACTGGTTATTATGAAATTCGTCAAGGCGATGGAAATGCGATCTTAAAATTATTTGTAGATAAAGTTCTGGAATAAGTTAAATTAATCTGGAAATTGACTATTTCTCTTAATATAATTGGCCTTCACTTAACGGATTTTCGTTTAAACCTTCATATAACAGAATTTCCCTTTTTCCTTTATTTACTTAAATTTTCATTCACCTATTGGAATTTTTGTTCAGTTATCAAAATTTTCTTTCGCTTAACAGAATTTCCCTTCACTTAATAAATTTAAAATTATTCTTCCAATGGAAATAAATTCGTATGTAAATGTAATTTTAATTAGATCTAATTCTAAAATTAAAAATACCTGAATTAGCCCTTTAGCTTTTTCGTTCTGTCGTAAAGTTTAGAGGTTATTTTCGTTAAATAAAATTATTTGCAAATAGATGGAACAAATTTTCTACGAACATCAATAATTAGCAAGGTAATTTAGTTAAGTTGCTTATTAATTCGTATATAATTGTTAACTGAATATTAGGCTTTTAAGTCTGCATTGTAATAAATTAATTAGGCAAATAAAAACGAAAATTGTCGGAAATTTTTATTGGATTTTGAATGAAGAGTGTAAAATTACACAATTACGAGATAAAGAAATTTGGAGCCATAATAATTTAGTCAACGTAAAAATAATAGAAATAAAATAAAAAACATAAAATTTCCAAAAATCTCATTTAATTTTTGTAACTTACCATAAATTAAAAAAACTTCTCTATGGTAACTTTGAGCGCCATTTAAGTAAGTTACGCTTTTTAAATGACAATTATAGATAAACCTAATTAGTTTGTGCGGTTCGTGAAAATAATCCGATCAGAGCTTGTGAATTTTGCACCAATCTCTTATTGAAAATTAGTCCATTTTATTAATTTCAGCTTGCCTTCATAGTTTTTACTATTCACGGATTAAAATGTAACAACTGTTAAACGTGTTTTATAGGTACACTTTCCAAAGAACGCATTTACAACGTAGTCAGGTTCATTGTCGAAAGTGAATTGATCTTCTGTAATCGATCGGATTTTACGTACCCGCGTTCGTTGTAATTCAAATGGATACACTCTGATAATACAGGATTGGAAATTTAAAAAAATATTAAACGTATTAAATTTATAATTTGCCAAATCATATATGCCGAAGTGAACGTAATGTACCAAATGCCGTTTTGAAATATGCTATTTGTAAATATGCCATAGCGTACCATGTGCTGTAGTGTACCATATGTCGTTTTAAAATGTGCCGTCTGCAAGTATGCCGTATTGTACCACATGCCGTAGTGTACCATATGCCGTTTTGAAATATGCCTTTTTGAAATATGTGGTTTTGCCATATTCCGTAACGAAATATGCCATATCGACAGGGACCCCCTTTTTATATGGGTTGGTTACAATGTATTCGACGTTAGTATATTTTAGTTAGCAAATGACCTTGATCATAAACAGATAATTTAATTAATTAATTAGCAAAATAATATTCAAAATGAAAGGGTAAAATTATATTCCTTATTAATTGGTTTGGAGCAAATATGTGAATATTTTATCTGCACCAGTAACCTTAAGACAATATTGTGACCTTTTTAATCAATAAGTTAATAGGTTTGGATTTCTTCAAAAAATATGTATGTGATGCTTAAGACACATACTAGAATATGGATGATTAGACCGGAGAATCGATGTCATCAAGTTTGATTTTCAAAAAAATATGAAGCTCCTTTTAGTGAAATCAGCGCATTTATCTACTAAACAAAATTATCAGTTATCAATTTTACCATCTGGTAGTGCCTTTATAAGCAAATGCCATGACCAAAATAAAAATAGCTTTCTTTTTAGTTCGTTTGCTTATATCAGGAGAATAAAAATCAAATAAGCAATAATCATATCAAGTACATAGAAGAAAGACAAACAGAACACGATTGGAACCACATCGCTCAAATATAGACCGTATATGTATGCAAATATAAATTATAAACCCTTGAAATATGGACTGGAATCGGTAAAATATGCAACAAAATTATGAATTTTATAATATTCAATCAATTCTACAAATTCCTTAAATTTTGAAAGTTCAATAAATTCTATAAATGTTTTATTTTCCTCGAATTCTACAAATTTTACTTAAACATAATTATATAATTTCATAACTTGTGTAAATTCTATAAATTTTATAAATTATTAAATTTCTAAAAACTTAGATTCAAAAAACTCTACAAATTCCATAAGTGTTATAAATTCTTTAAATTTTATAGATTCTACTGGTTCTGTAAATTATTTCAAGTAGGTCATTTCTATAATTTCTGTAAATTCTGTAAATTCTATCACTCTATTAATTCTGAAAGTTTTTAAATTCTATATAAACACGGCAAAACCTATGAATTTTATAAATTTAAAAACTCTTCCAACTCTATAAATAGTATAAATTTTTGATAAATTCTGTATCAATTCTATAAATTTTTTAATAAATTTCACAGATTCTATAAATTTTTAATTAAAAACGATTCAAAAAGTGGTCGAACAAGTTGTGGGTGTAGGGTGGATTAGTGGAGGAGGTATTGACGAATTATGTCAAAAAACTGCGTATAGAATGAATTGCGGTTCACTGATCATCCCAGAATAGAACTCTTGGAGTGGCTGACCTACAGCCGAGATCTAAACCCTACTGAGCATATGTGGGCCAAAAAAGAAAGATATTGGAAACCACTACCTCGTCGGAACAAAGAGAATTTTTTGTGACAAATTTTTGAGAAGTGCGATACACTGCATGGTGATAACGATTTTGGCAGAATTTTGAACAAAATATAAATTTATATAAATTTTTATTCTAATTTGGTAATAAATAATTTTGAGCGGAATTTTTATAACTGATTTTTTATAGTTCGCGGTGCATCATATTTCAATTATAACACTGTGATAAAAAAGTAGTAAGGCTTTTTAAATAACACACAAATGGCTTGTTTTTCTTTGAAATTTATTTCATCCTCTTCAACCAGTTGTTAAAATCGATTTAGGGAATGACCTTCAAAACCTTCAATCGAGTCAAAATGATGTCCACGGAGCGGTTTTTTTGAGTTTCGAAAATAGCCAGAAATCAGACGGAGCTATATGATTCAAATTTTTGTCCAAATAGTCCCAATGGTGCATTATCATGTTGTAGAAACCAAGTATAATCAGCCAAAATTCTAGCTCTGAAAGACGGCAAGGACATTCATCATCTGCAACGTGTTCTCTGCCTTCTATGAACAACTCTTACCAATCAAAAACATTCGCTTTGGACAGGACCAAAGCCTTTTCCAACAATTCCAATGTTTTGGAAAGCCGTATTTCCATTTTTGAAGCAACATTTGATGCCAATTCTTTGTTGAACTTTTTTAAAAAACGAAGAATGCACTTTTTTAGATGAAAGTAAACAAGCGTATGAAAAGTCTTACTACTTTTTTATCACAGTTGAAACACCCGGTGAAATACACAATTTGACGAACTGCTATACCTAATTTAGAAAACCTGAGTGCCACAACTCTTTTTATGGTAACGACCGTACATTCGGAAATTACTTGAAATATTTTGGGTAACTTCATTCGATTTGATCCCGTGGCTGCCAAATTTTTTGTAACTGTCGCTAACACCTGTATTGTGTCAGAAAACTACAGTTTAGCTGTGTTATTGCATACTTGAAACAACATTGCAAGGTGAGAAAAAGACGAATTGCATTTTAGTTTGTACATCGTAAGCAGTACTCGAACGTTAATCGGCTTAAAACAGTCATACGTCTGTCGAGCATCATGCATTTGTTGAATGTATCAACCTCTTTGTGGACATAAACTTCCACATTTGCACTAGTAGTATATAAACTTTAAAAAACTTACAAATTTCAAAATTACTCTCTGGAGGAATTCACTTTGCAACTGAAATAATTTGGTATTATTTGAGGTTTTTAAAAATTTTAGAATTTGTTGTGCACCTTTAATCGATCTTCTAACCGTTTTCCTTGATTGTTTGGTGCTTTTGTTATGGCGAATTACGATTTTATCTTATGTTGAATTCTTTTCATACAAAAACATCAAAAAAAATTGATGTATGTACATCGAAAACCATAATATGCTTTTCGTCAAAAAAAATCAATGTTTTTCGACGTACAGTCACTCACAAAAATTTGCGTACACAAGAAATAATCAACGGATTCTGTATCTTGTGTTTACTAAGAAAGACTGTGTTTGTATAATACAAGGTCACAAAAATTTGCGTACACCCTTTTACATTTGATTTTTTTCATTTTAATTACAGTTATCTTTACTAAAACTTAGTAAAAATCCTAGTTTTATTTAATTGATCTACGTGAGGCAACAGTTTTGTCGATTTTTCAAATTTTTAAAACGAAAAACGTCAGTAGAATTACGAGATGTGATAGTGAAATTATTTAATGAAGGCAAATCATACAGGGAAATTGGAGCAATCGTTAAGATGACGCATTCTACAATCCAAAAGGTTGTTAATAATTTCAAAGAACGTAGAAATACAGCACGGAAACTAAAAACTGGCCGTCCTCGTAAGGTAAATTGTCGTACCGAAAGGACAATTGTAAGGATGGTAAAAACCAATCCAGCCAAAAGTGCCGCCAAAGTAGCTGATGAACTGGAAGAATCCTCAGGGATTACTATTCATCCAGAAAATGTGCGTCGTATCCTTGAGGAGAAATGGGTATAATGGGCGTACTATGCGGAAAAAAGCATTTATATCTGTTATAAGAAAAAAAGGAAACAATTTGCAAAATTATACCGAAACAAAAATATGGGATTTTGGCAAAGTGTTTTATTTTCCGACAAAAGTATGTTTAAAATTAATGAATCAGATGAACATCGGAAAGTGTGGAGGAAGCCTAATACGGCGTTTCAGGAAAAAAAATTTAAAACCAACAATTAAACATGGGGATGGGTCTATTATGGTTTAGGGCTGTATGGCTGCAAATGGTGTCGGAAATTTAGAGTTTATCGACGGAAACATGACTGCTGAGGTATATTTAGATATTTAAAAAACAAATATCGCTGCTAGCGTCGAAAAATTGGGTCTTCCTTCTACATGGTACTTCCAGTAGGACAACGATCCAAAGCATATTACGGGAATAGTAAAGGAATGGCTGCTCTATCGGGTTCCCAAACAACTAAATCATCCACCTAAATCGCCAGATTTGAACCCTATAGAGCATATGTGGGAAGAACTAGGTAGAAGAGTCTACAAGCATAGGATCACTACAAAAGAAACTGGCTTTAAAAGAGGAATGGAATAAAATAGGTTATGCCACGACCATGAATCTAGTGAATTCCATCCCTTCGAGGATGAGAGCTGTGCTGGAAGCCAAAAGAGGTTCAACAAAGTACTAATTTTCAGATCTTCCATCAAATTTTTGTTTTTAATTATTAAATGTACGCAAATTTTTGTGCCTTGTATCATAGAAAAATATGAATTATTTATTAAAGTAATTATTATTTTTTAAACAAACACAGTCTTTCTTATTATTTATGCCTAAGTAAGTGTAAACAAAAGATATAGACTCTTTCTTGGCTCAATTAAACCAAGGACGGTGTATATTTTAAGTTAAAGACAGAATGTTTTTTCATTAACAATTAATTAATTAACTTGATTGTAAAATTTTAGTTTGTCTGAAAGAGCCAGTCTGTCCAATTTTCCTCAATCTGCGTTCAGTTCAGATTCACAGACAACAATGGAATGATAATGAAATAAATTCCTTTGCTCGAAAGAACACAAATTTGTGATTGTGATAGTTTTTAGGTTTTTTACTGGGCTAAACTTGGCAATAATGCAATGCCACGTTTAACCCTCAATAAAGGTGGAGCAAGCCCCTAACACTCTATTGAACTTCCAAATAACAGCTTAACATTTTGGGCGCCTTATTTCTAAGAACTAGTAGATGTTAAACTGAAACTGTACTAGGGTGTACACTATGTGCAATGTGTACTACACCATGATGTTACGTTTGTTTATCCGATCTAATTTAAATACCATTTATAAGTAAGTTAAAACTGTCGTGTGCACACACTGACTTAGTGAATTACTTTAGCATATGCAAAATTTTAGTTTGCTTCAATAGTTTATAATTGAATATTATCGCTGCATTTTGTCAATGTTTTTATGTATAACACACAACTACATATATATAAATTTAAGACGCCCAAACTGTGAGAAAAGAAAATAGTTTTAAGAAGATAAGCAAAAAAATGTTCGTTTACTCGTACAAAGTCTTTAAAATTATATTTCGTAAGGGCTGATAAATTTGAACTTCGCTATTAAATTGGCAATTCTAAATTAATTTTGTTAAATCAGGAGGTGATTTTAGAAATAATGTTTGTTACGAATTCAAAAAACTAACAATTGTACTTGTAGATGTTATCTTTAGTTCCGGATCTTTAAAATTAGTATAAGCGGCAACAACACAACTCATTGGTAAACAAGAAATGTGTGCAAAATGTGGTAGTTACAGGTAGAAACTAGAATAACAATGGTTTAGGGCTAATTTCGTATTTGAGGTTATTCGTTTCCATTAAGTATTAATTATTCTTTTATTGTTGCAAAATAATTTCAATGATATGATGGTATAAGTAGCTATGAGCGATTTTTTTTTTAATTGAGGTTTAGAAATATTTATTAAGGTCACTTTTTCCGCTCAAAAAATATGTGAAACAATCGAAAAGTAACAGCACAATTTTTACGTTTAAAATGATCTCTTCGAAAATATGTTTAATGTTAGTCATTCGTTTTACGTACTTATGCAATGTGTAGAATATTAATTGCAATAATTTGTATGTAGTAAAATGATTACACCAAGGCCAGAAAATCCTGCAGTAAAGATGTAAATTTTGTGGCGAAGGACATGCAAAAAACCATTTTACATGCATGGAAAAAAAGACGAAACGAATGAAAACTAACCGAATATACGACTATTCATAAAAGTTCATACAAAGAGGCTAAAGGAAAAATATTTGGTCCTAAATAATCGATTCCTAATCCATGGGAATTCAAAAGTTTATCAAAAACAGAGTAAGAGGAAAAATCCAAATTAATTAATTCATTAAAATTATCTGAAAGCAAATTTCGAATTGTAAATAACTTAATCAAGGAACTGAAAACCAGATTAAAAAAAAGACAACCTACTAGAGTCGTCAATATGCAAAAAAGATACAAATAGTAATTCAGAGGAAAGTGGACCTGCAGAGAATGATTCGATTTTAATAGAAATAGTCCATTCTATTAAAAACAATAATTAAATCTAGAAAGAAAAATCAACATTATATGCAAATAAATATTCGAAGTCTATCCAACAATAAAAATTTACTAGAATAATTCATAAACATCCACAACATATACATTGTCATTCTAAACTAAACATGGACAAAGGGAAAATCAACATAAATATTCAATAACATGGATTTTATCACTGAAAATAAAAGCGACGGCTACGGAGGATTGGGTTTCTTAATTAATAAAAAAAATTCTTGGAAAAAATCACATTACCTGTAATACTTAATAGAATAGAATACATAAAAATTAATTGCATCTATAAAAATCTGAATTTAATCTCACCGCTTTTTACAATAGGAATAACATAAATCCAATGGAAATATCAAGAGAGAAACAGCTTTGCTTTTCTAGAAGACAACACCTTTTACAAAATAAACGAAATCGAAAAATTTATCACCATGTTTTGAATTTATTAGCTACAAACTGATAAACAATTTTGCTTCGTCGAATAATAATTTTGTTAAAGTACTAACCCGACACTAAAATAAAATTTGATTTCTTCAAATTTTTCCGGAGCAATGGAGAAAAGCAGATGCAATAGCAATAAAAAAATGGACTAGAAAACAGAGGTATCAAAAATTACAAACTTATATGTCTCTTACCTACTATTTTAAAAAGTTTTGGTGAACTGTTGCTTAGTAGAATTAATACTCACATAGAAAAAAACAACATTTTTCACAACCGAACTTTTCAAACACGCGAATGAGAGGAAATTAAAGGGAGACAAATAAATTCTACTAAATATGAACATCAGTAAAGCTTTTGATTGTGCTTCGTACCCGAAGGAAGGTGTTGAGTCCTACACTTTTTAACATATACACTCATGGATTACATAGTCTCAGCAACTTAAACTCAAAACTATTCCAATTCGCGTCTGACATATGTATAATTGTTAGTGGTGGTAACTTCAAGGAACTACAATCTAACACGAGCATTACAATTAATAAATTGCGTGAACTATTAATTAATATAAAATTAAAAACCAAAAAAGACAAAACTCATTTCTTTCATAATAACAGATGCCTCAAACAATAGAGGATATAAAATATACCAAAAAATTAATAATGTTTGCTTAAGGATTTGTTTATGACTTACAAAAACCACGCCAGTACCGGTAATTCTAGCTGAATCCATAGAAACCTCAAATGAACTCAATAATAAATTCAAATCATTAAAATATATTTCGAAACAATTGGTATAGAAATCCAAAATAACTCATCAAAAGGAAAATTGATCAATCTATATATCAACTACCCCTTTCTCAAAAATATTATTCCATCAAATATTAGGAAAACTGACTCAACAAATAGTCACCGTAGTTCTATCTTGGTGTAACCACCAATTTTTACGTTTTGAGATATTCAGTTTTGAAGTTTGAAACCATGTAACCATAAATTTATTAAAACACAGGTCAATTATGTTTGAACTAAACGATAAATTATGATTTAGTGTAAGCTGTAAGTACAATAATTTTTCCGCGAATAGCATTTTTTTCGGGAAAATTGGGAAAATCGGTGTACACCTCAAAAAAAATTTCGTGTATATCCACTTTTGAAATTTTTTCCTGGAGATAAACCAAACAGTGGAGATACCCCACGATAGAATGCTTAATAGACATTTTGGTATCGCATGAAAATATGGGAGATACACAATTTTATGGAACGTGCATTCAAATAACGTAAAATATTTTTAAAATAAATTGGTATGTGATTGTGTCTAGATGAAATATTTGCGACTAACAAGAATAAAATTAGTTATAAACCATTGCTTAAAGCATTGTACAATGAATATCTATAGGCATCAAAGCAAAGGAATCATTAAATAATACTGTTTTATTAAGTTTTAATAATCAATATTAGTAGTTAGTAGTACCGTAGCTTTCTCAAATAATTGGAGGAGTCAGCAAGGTAAAAATTTTTTATGCATTTTATGCACCAGAAAATAAAATATGAAAATTTGTATCATGTGTTAATGTTTAATTACAAAAACATTCCAAATTCAGTCTCTTAATTATGATAAAGTAACGTACGTTACTTAACATAAACTAATTCAAATAAATATTATAGAATTGTTTATCAATTTCTGGCATATACATCAACACTGATCGATTGTTACTCTAGTAAAATAAAGTATAGTAATCATGAAAATTTTGGACCTTCAGATTTTTAGTGATTCTTCTGTTTTGAGATCCCCTGAGCCCGAAAAAGTGGTTTTCGAAATGGTGCCTGTCTGTCAGTCTGTGTCCTCTCTACAGCCCAGATGGTTTAACCAATCGAACCGAAATTTCAGATTTAACCTTTTTCGGTAAATTGGGAGGTCCCAATGAATTTTACTCTAAATCGGCTAACCGGAAGTGGCCACTCCCTTGGTCCAGAAAAGTTATTTTACAAATATCTTAAAAAGTATAAGGTTTACAAAAAACTTCTTAATACAGAATGTTTCCAAAAATTAAAAAAATGAAAATAAAAAATAAAAAATTAAAAAAAAAAAAAATTAAAAATTTAAAAATTAAAAAAAAAAAAAAATTTAAAACAAAATTTTAAATTTCTCAAAATTCTCTGTTCGTAAAAGAAAGTCAAGTGGTGGCCACACTTCCATTTTTGCTTTTTCGCTGGCATTTTCTAATTAAACTGGCTCGAATTTACAGTCGGCAACTTAAAAGCATTTTTTTCACAATTTTTTGTCGAGTATTTTTAATTAATACACAGGTAAGGATTTGGGCATTTCCATACTCTTTTCTGTATTTTATAACAGACAAGTTTGATTGCTAGTAAATTAGATTATATACGAAAGCAAACGGAGGAAAATTCATCCCAATTGAGGCCCCATTGTAATTTTTAAATTCTTTTGGTTTTAATTGAATAATTATTGAATGAACTTTAGCGTACTCCATAGATTTTAATAATTTAAATAATGATATTGGGCTATAAATATCCTGATTCCGCAGGTGCCATTCAATAGTGCTATGAACATCATCAATTTCTTGCACCTGGAAATGCCCCGCCTCTGAAAATTTTTGCTGAATTTCAATGAGCGATGGATGCGCTTTCAAAAATTTAAGAATAGCGAGCGCTGTTACTCTGTTGCGATTTTGCGATACGCAGGAATCAGACTACAAAATAATTTTCTTTAATTTTGGATTGTCAGAAACAACATTTTCCAGAATTTTAATGAGTGACGTTGCCAGGTCGATGCCGGTCCGTCCACTCAATGCTTCGTTCCATATTGCACAATAGGTTATCTTATTTGTGCTGCAGTGTCCAGTTAAATTATACACTGAAAATTTCCTTCTATAAAAAAAATTTGAAACAGGTGCACGAGGTAGCGCAAATACATTTTTCAGGTCGTAGCATACCACCGCTGTAAGCTCATCTTTATTGGATCTTTCCAAATCTCTCTATGCCTTAGTAAGGTCCAAGTTATGTTTGTGACTGAGATCTATTGCAAAGCCATGAGCAACACATCGATCACATTGATCCTTTATAAATTGAATTCCTGATTAAATATTTTTGAATAAATATTAAACTTTACGGGATCGTTCGTAGTACTTAAATATAGCTTAAATATTTTTTGAATGCTTAGTCCAATCTCCAGATATTTCCGTTCGGTGGGAAATATAAAAATAATGGGATTCAATTAGAGGAAAACCTTTAATGTGTTTCCGTACATAATTAAGCATTTCCTCGATAATTTTGTATTTAATGTGCCTTCCATGAGCTACGAGGGTACTCGTTCCAATTTCCGCACTTTTGGTATTGTGAAAATAATAAATCCGGTTTTGGCTCACGTCAAGCGTAGTTGAAAAAAAGGTTTTGCATACCTTAATGAAACTACTGTCCTTCTCGAAAAAATGAAGGAATGTATTTTACCTTCGTGAGTTGACGCTTGATGTCCTTTTCCCTTCTTTTGGGACCTTTCGAGTAAATTTCGAGTAAAAATTTAATTTATTATCATCAGTAAGACTCCAGAATGCATTGTGAACCATTAAACGATCCACCTCACTAAAATTTTTTGTACAAGTATAAATACAAGTCTCAGCGCATGCTTTATTTATTCGTCGAGCTCTTTGAGCGACACTTTTTGAATTCTTATATTTTCTTTCATGACATCTTAAATTTTTGGAGGTATTCTTACGCCACAACGATGGCTCACTTTTACGTTTTCTACACAATTTTTTTCCCACAAGCTCGCGTGAGTTTATAACATTAGTTGTAGTATTAATTGGCAACGAATCAACATTGTCGGACAGAGAATTATTGTTATCAGCTTCGTTTAAATTAATTTTTGACTTGGACGTGACAGCTGGAATATAAAATTAGACTTGCAACGGAACAATTTTTTTATATACTATATTGTCACGTGAGATAAAATCGGCATCTTATTGGTGTTCGGATAGAAACGAATAAAACAATTAGTTCGTACAATTACGTACACCAAATTAAGCAAAACGGTGGGAGTTAGAACAAAATTGAATGATTATGGTAAATTTATAAAATTCAGTGAATTCTTGTTCAACTGCATACAAAATTTTCTAGTTATGGTTATACAACAAAAATGAACATTTTTATTTGATTGTATGAGGTACTTACACCAAACTGCACATTGTGTAACTTGAAAACTACGACAGATAGACCAATTTGTTGACCAAATGTTAAACCTAAAAATTGGTTATTTTGGACTTACACCAAGATACAACTACGACGACGAAATGTATGTAGAAATCATAACAGAAATTTATGAACTTACAAATAAAAAAAACATTTAATAAATCAGTTATGAAACATCTCACTGATGGCTCAGCTAATGACAGCTTGGCGGGTACTATATTATAGGTTTAGCTAAAAAAAAAACCTACACAACTCAACTCACGAATCCACCTCAAGAGATATTCTCAAGAGTATAAAAGAATTAATAAATGCTGAATGGGAATCTCAATTTCATAATTTAATGATTAATAAAGGAAATTATTATAAAAACCTTTGCACCTCCCTCCCCAAAGAACTATAGTTTAAAAACTTCAACCTAAACTCGGCTGATATCATGATAATTTCTAGACTAAGAACCTTTGATAAAAAATTCAAATTCACAATAGGGTTAGAAGAAGATAGCATAATCAGCAACTGCATAAAATTTGAATCGACAAGAAACAAATATGCTACTCTCACAAACAGAAAAGACTATACTCGGGAATCTAAGGGAAATTGACTACGCTCTATGATCTATCATTATTAGGAACTCATTTTATTTCTAATTTGTAATATCAAATGATTGATCCATTAAGTGTCAAGACACAATCAGAATAATAACACTTCATTAATTTTTTTTTTGAATATTAATTAATTAAATTATTCTTTATCTCTTTATTATATTTCAATATTCAACAAAAAAAAAAAAAAATTATGAAGTAAAAATTAGCGTACACAGAAATAGAGCCGTGTGAATATTGTGAGGAAGAAAAATTGTAAGAGAATTCATCAATATTAGTACGATTCGCTAGTACTAAACGCACAACACATTCTATATATATAGAATGTAAATTGTGGTATAATCAGTCCAGTCGCCGCGGCCTGATGAGAAGATTGATTTTTTCATAATCATAAGCTCATCAGTTCGAAACTGAATTGAATTCTCTTACAATCTTCGGAACATATTAAAATCATAGAATAATAACATCTATTTGTGAAGTTGTAGATGAAGTGTGGAAAGAATTACAACTATGTTAATATTGGTTGTTCTTCTCAGTCGAATACAATTATATTGCATTGCTGAATATCAAAATAATTTTGGTGACGGTTAAATCTATAAAAATTAAAAAATGACTTTAACAATTGTTGGCTTTTAAAATAATGTGGTGATGGAAGAATCAAAAAACTAAAATCTTCTTTTTCTTTTTAGTTGAGTACTAAAGATTACATCAATGAAATTAAATTGATTTTATAGACTCCCTGTCCTCTGTGGCTACAGAGAGGGTTAACATAGTAACGCTAGAATCAGGGTGGAGGGCTAACACTACTAACATATTCAAATTTCATTTCAATTATCTTGGGATTTGTACATTCTATTAATTCATAAAATGTAAATAAGGAATTGAGGTTGATTTATTTGTCAAAATAAGCTTGAATCATTTAAAAGAGTAATATCAACAAATAGATACAGATTAATTAACAATTCAATACTTACAAAATTAGAATAACAAAAATATAAATAAATTATTATATATTATCCTCCTAAATATACCGAAATACGACTTTATTAAATTTGATTTCTGGTGGATTCAGCGAGAAAAATTTACCAGCTCATGTTGCACGAATTGTTCAAATTTCGTCATTTTTTTTAAAGCATCCAATTTTGTTTTTTATTTTTTTTATCGTCGCTCTTTATCTTTCTTTGTGGCGCGTTGGAAAAAAATGGAGGAAGTGAAAAAAGATGACGAAAATTCAACAATTTGTAGCGGCTCACTCATATACATTCATTTCACCACCACACATATTCAACCATAATATGTCTCACCGCTTTCCGACTCAAGTGCGCATTGGGTGTCTCACGTCGTTCACATCTGAACGCACTCCACACGAAAATCAAAATAGACGACATGATGGCGAAACACCAAAACAAAATAAATTTAATTCTTTTTATCTCTTCGTCAGTGTTTGTTCAGTCTGCTTTCGATCTTCAAAACAGCGACATGCCGCCCACATCATGCGGTGGTGAATTTAAATTAAAATATAAACAAAATGGGTGATAAACATCAAAATAAATTAATATTTTAAATTATAAATTAATTGTGACGTGAAATTAAATATTTATTTAATAAATGTTATAATTTCGTGATCACAAGCTAGCTAATTTTTCTCGGTGAATCCACCATTAGGGCTAATTTCGTATTTGAGTTTATTCGTTTCTAAAGTTATAAACAAAACAAGAGGGACGAGAAGTTGCAAATTTTTGGTTGTCAATTTTGGCTCCCTTAACAGCAAACAACGTAAATTTATCCGTCAAATTTAATTTAAATTATTATTGTTTAATTCGTTAAACATAATCTCGCTACAAAAAAAAATAATTGTGCTAGTGAGACGATATTTAAGGTTATGCTTATTTTGCTATTTAATTTTGTCGACTCTCGCTGACGCTCTTGCTTTATTTACTAAGGTGATATCGCCGGCCGAGAGAGAAGAACTCTTGTTCTGTTTATACCTTAAACCCAGTTAAGTGTTAATTTGTTTCTTTGATTCAAAAAAGTTCCAATTATTGTATATAGGTACTCGTACATATGTGTGCAAGAAATTATTTTTTTTATTTTTTTAAAATTGAGCATTAGAAATATTTATTAAAGTCACTTTTTCCAGCACGTTTTATCTTGTTGACTGACAGACCCATAGAACCACTGTTTCATCTGTTCCTTGGTCTCCGTTGTATGGTAATGGAACCAGCTAGAACAGCGTAAAAATTCGCAAGATTCCTTAAAAACATTTCAGCTAACTACAATTACATATGGTACTGCATCAGTCCCGTTTTGGCTATGGGATCAATTAAACAATTGGCTCTCGATATAGGTTCAAAATTCCCCACTTGGGTCACAGGCATTAATTAATGATACTTATTTCGATGATATAGTAACGGGTGCAGATACATTGTCGGATGCAAAATGAAGAAAGAGGTTTTTTCGATTTACACAAGTGGTACACGAACGATAGTTGTCTAGTAAAGGAAATTCTTCTAGATTATTAAAATTAATGAATTCAGTAAGGATGAATATATATTAAAGCCCTTGGTGTGTTTTGGCAACCGCATAAAGATTATTTTAAGTCCAAAATGGCGGAAAATAAAAACGAAGTGATATTAACCAAGAGAACATTTTGATCCCTTCGGTTTTTGTACGACAATCCTGAACGCAGAAAAGCGTGGGTTGATCCAGGGCCGTTGAAAAAATAAATATTCATGCCAAGAAAGTGTTTCTGTGTGTCTAGTGGGATTGGAAAGGAGTCATTTACTATGAACTTCTGGAACCAAGTCAAACTGTTACAGCTGAACATTACCAGGCCCAATTGATCAAATTAAGCGGTGCTCTGGAGCAAAAAACACCATTTACGGGCCAAGGAAAGTGGATAGTGATATTGCTGCATGACAACTCTCGTTCACATACAGCAAAATCAGTCCAGAAATGCATCTTCTCCTTAGGCTGTGAAGTTGTACAGCATGCGGCGTATTCTCCAAACTTGGATCCCTCTGATTATCACTTATTCAGATCGATGTCATCATATTTGAAAGACCAGCGGTTCACGATAGTTGAAGATGTGTGAAAATGGCTCGATGACTATTTTGCTGTGAAACCGTCAAGTTTCTATCGCGAAGCCATTCAACATCTACCCGATAAAAGGCAAAAAACTATGGATTACCTAACGATGGACGAAGAACTATGGACTACCAAACGATAGAAAGTGGCTCCAATCCTGACCCAATTAGTTCCTACCAAAATAAGTTCAAAATCTTCACATTCTTCTAAATTTAAAATAGATTTTTTTTTTTAAAAACTACAAGTGGCCAAACGCCAAAACTTATTTATATCAAAATCCTTAGGTGGGGTGCTAAAAAGTGGAGGTCAGAAATAGCCAATTTCCTTCAATTCTCTTCGTCCAATGTCGTTTTCGATTCACCAAAAAATATTAATCTGTGATGCAAAAGATTGAATTTTCTGCTGTCAAGTTGTTTGATTCGCTTAATAAAATCAATCCGGTTTTCACAAATAAATAAGACCAGAACGATGTAACGATATTTTTGATTCATGGACTTAAAAAACTATTTCAATTCGTCATATCTAATCACGCATTTGTTGTTATACAATACATAGGCGGCGTTGTTCAATATTGAGCTTAATGTGGTGGCGTTCGTTTGTGACCAAGGACCAAATAATCGGAAATGCGACATATTTCTTAATGCTGGTAAAAAAAACCTTTTCTTCTAATATAACGAAAACAAAATTTTTGCCTTATACGACGCACCGCGTTTAATAAAATCCGTAAGGAATATCTTTATAAGTGGCAGGCTAAACACACTGACGAAACTGTTTATCGGAATGTTCTGAAAGAATTATTTTTACTAAATTGTGTCCAAAGCTAACAAATCGACATATTATCCAAATTCTTTCGAAAAAATGCGAGTAAAACTTGTAACTCAAAATTTTAGTCGAACGGTGTCAGCTGGTATAAGAGCAATGTCCGTTTTTGACAAATTCTCAAACATTGCTAAACTTTTCGTTTTAGTCATTGCAAATTTCATTGAAAATGTCGATAAGCTTTTCGACAATTTAAACAGTAAAGTTATCTTTGACCCAAACCCACAAAAAAGCCTCCTAAAAACAGATATTCGGATACATCAAAATCTTGATTCTGTGTTAGGTTACTTCTCTCAGGCTAAAACGACAAATAAAACTACCGTCTATACTGTTTAAACGGAATAATCCAAATCATACCGTAGCGAAAATAATGGCTATGCATTTTTTAGAAAACTCGGCATTGACCAATTGCGAAATGGATGCAGACGAAATGCTGATACCCGATATTTTGGCAGATGATTATAACCAGAATGACGATGATATTTTAAAAAAATCCGGTGAAAACATACATCAATCTAACATAACAAGTAAAAATGAAGATTTGGAATTAATTATATGGTTGAAGCAGATTCTGATTACGAGAACGCGTTTGGCAACTCTTCCATACGATTATTATTATTATTTACTGGAGGGCCATGTGGGCGATAAGCCACCTCGCACCGCGACCTAAAAGATCTATTGTGCTGGACCCTACTTAATTATCCGTCCAGTCAATATTCAGGCTCTTACTGAATCTGACAATACTACTGGCCGGTACAAGATACATACTATCCGGGCTCATTGTTCTCCCTCCTAGATGTTGCAGTCTTTGCTGGAAAATGGCTGGGCAATGGCACAGAACATGTTCCGCTGATTCCGCTTCCAGACCGCAGAAGCGGCATCCATCTGTCGTACTTAGGCCCATCTTCTTAAGGTGATACCTTAAGGGGACATGACCTGTGAGGAAGCCAGTAAGCAGCCTCAACTCAGGTTTCCTAAGTTCAAGACACTCCTTAACCCTGACAGACGAAGGTGATATAAATTTCTTCGCCTGCCGTAAACCTGGAATTCTGCGCCAGTAGGAGGACTTTTGAACATCCTCCCAGCGTTTTACCGCTGCTCTAAGGTGTCCCTTAGTGACACCGCAGAAGGGTTCTGGTCCAATAAATGGAGAGGCAGAACTCTCACGGGCGAGGCCATCAGCTGCCTCGTTTCCTTCGATTCCAGTATGACCTGGCACCCACATAAGTGTTACCTTATTTGAGCCTGCCAGATGTTTAATAACCTTCAGACAATCCCATACCAGCCTTGACTCAACAGTACAAGACCTAAGAGCTTTTAAGGCCGATTGGCTGTCTGATACAATATAAATCTTTGCATCGTTTAGGCCTTTTGCTATGCCTATCCTAGCGCAAAGTTCTATAGCATGTACTCCTGCTTGAAAAACGGTAGCATTGGTACCCAAGGACTTCGAGAGGGTAGTGCCACTCCCATGTATTCCTATCCCCGCCCCATCTTCCGTTTAAGATCCATCTGTAAACCATACCATGGACCCTAGCTCAAATGATGGTCCACCTGCCCTCCACACATCCCGGTCAGGTAACCTAACACAGAATGGTTTGTGGAAGTCCAGTTTAGCTGGCATACAGTCGGAAGGCATTCCTATGGTAGGGTCTGTCTGAAATTCCTTAAGGATTTCCAGATGACCCACCATATTGCCTGGCTTGATATTTCCTTCCGCCTGCATTTTCAGGGCCATATTTGCAGCATCCTTTTTAATATGCAGGTGTAACGGTGTCAGTCCTAGAAGTGTCTCCACCCCCGCGGTTGGACATGACTTCATTGAGCCCGTAACACCGATGCAGGCTACACGCTGAACCTTATTCAATAAGGTTTGCGTTGTCTTCTGCTCAGTTTTAGGCCACCATACAACCGATGCGTAGGTGACCATAGGCCTAATGATTGTAAGAAATGACCAGTAGATCATTTTTGGTTGTAGTCCCCAAGTACGCCCATAGAGTCTTTGACAGGCCCAGAGAGCCTTGATGGCTCTATTTTGAACTTTCAACAAATGTTGGTTCCAGTTCAGTCTTTGATCTAGGATAACCCCTAGATATTTAACCTCGCTGGAAAAAGGCACAGTAGTACCGTTTAACGAGGGAGCTGTAAGCGTATGCTTTTTCCTCCTCGTAAAAGGAACAATGACAGTTTTGCTTGGATTGACACTGAGTCCTTCCTGGTAACACCACTGCCATATTATATTGAGTGCATTTTGCATGCGATCACAAATGACCTCATCAAACTTGCCTCTGATTATGATAGCCACATCATCCGCATAGCCCTGGACATCAAACCCATGGCTACTCAGAAGGACCAGTAGTCTGTCAATAACCAATGACCACAAAAGAGGAGATAGTACGCCTCCTTGGGGACAGCCCTTTACGGCCTTGATGGTTACTGACTCGCCACCTAGTCTGACAGTAATCTCACGATGTTCCAGCATGGAACGGATCCACCTAATTATAGAAAGTGGAACCCTTTTTCCCATTGCTGCCCTCTCTATAGATCCATAGGAGGTATTGTCAAACGCCCCCTCAATGTCCACAAAGGCACAAAGGGCAATTTCTTTATATGTCACTGCTTTTTCAATCCTCGTGACTAGCCCGCTAAGGGCCATAACCGTGGATTTACCAGTTTGATACGCAAACTGGTCCCGATGCAGCGGATTCTTTCCAAGGACCTCACTTCTTATTTGATAGTCCAGGATTTTTTCCATCGTCTTCAAAAGAAACGATGTGAGGCTAATTGGCCGATATGCCCTGGCCTGGGTGTCTGGACGACCCCCGCCCTTTGGTATAAAGACCATATTTACTTTCCTCCACAGTTTCGGAATATAGTTAAAAGCATAACTTGCCCGAAACATCTGGATCAAGCTTGGGAGTATTTCCTCAATACCTTTTTGAAGTAAAGCTGGAAAGATACCATCCCCTCCAGCGGATTTGAAAGGTTTGAAAAACCCAATAGCCCATCGCACCTTGCTGGGTGTGAAAATTTTCCCAGAGAGACTCCAGATCCTACTGTGAGGCGTATAGTCCACCTCACTTAAAGGATCATGCGAGTCCTCTTGGGCTCCTAAAACTACTGAATCCGGAAAGTGGGTCTCTAACAGTACCTCTAAGGTTTCCTTCCGGTTTTCAGTGAACCCCCCATCTTGCTTCTGGAGAAGTCCTAAACCATTTGAATGATCCCTGGAAAGGACTTTCTGGAGACGAGCTGCAGAGGGCAATTCATTGATTCCCTCACAGAAATTTCTCCAGGTAGCCCTTTTGGATCTCCTTAGTTCGAGATTATATTCCGTCAAGGCCATCTTATACTCGCCCCATTCACCGGTGCGTTTAGCCTTGTTGAATAATCTTCTCAATTTTTTTCTCAGTTTACCCAGCGTCCCGTTCCACCAAGGGACCATCTTTGTGGACTCTCTTCGCTTAACTGGGCAGCTGTTCTCGTAAGCCGAGTGTATAGAATTATGCAGCTGGTTTAAACAGATCTCCAAACCCTCTGGAGACTCTATGTTCCCCACAACCGAGGGCATTTCTGATTCGAGTGAGACTCTATAAGAGTCCCAGTCGGTCAGTTTTGGAATTCTGATTTCCTGCCGCTGCATGGTCTCAGCCGCCAAATCGAATCTGATGTGCAAGTGATCCGATAATGAGGCCTCTTCAGACACATGCCAGTTTTTGACCAAGTCGCTGAAATGCGGACTAGCAAGTGTCAGATCAAGGACCTCTTGCCTAATCGCATTTATAAAAGTAGTACCATACGATATTTTATTTGCTTTTTTATTAATTTTTTTTTTGTTGAATGTTAATTAATTCATGTAATTTCTAATATGCTACCGGTGGCTAGACCATTTTAATTGTGTTTCGATTAACACGAGAAGTACATTAGTATTTACGAACAGTAATTCAACGAAACCGACTAATAGACATAATTCTATTTATTTAATTAAATGATTTTTGATATGTTTCGAAGATTAGTTAGTAGAAAAATTAGCTTACACACAGAGCAGTGTGAATATCGTGAAGAAGGAAAAAAAATTGTAAGAGAATTCATCTGTATTAGTACGATTCGCTAGTACTTCAAGCACAGCACATTCTGTTATTATAGAATGTAAATTGTGATATAATCAGTCCAGTCGCCGCGGCCTGATGAGAAGATTGATTTTTTCATAATCATAAGCTCATCAGTTCGAAACTGGATTGAATTCTCCTACAATCTTCGAAACATATTAAAAAAGATATTTTATTGGATTCGTTGAAAGCGAAATGCACCGTGAACGATTTATCATTAACAAAAATTATTTTGGTTCCCATCATGCAGCGATTGATACTTTTTTTAAAGTATCCAAATTGCACATTGATATTTTTTCAACGATTTTTAAATAGTAATCTCATATGGAAAATATTAAGAGCTACCTGAAGGTTGTCTGCGTGACAGAAACAGTTAAAAAGGAAGAATTCAGAATTTGGTTTAACAAAAACACCCCATTCTACGATAATATAGCCTGAGTATCGCCACTTTATTCCAAACCCATTTTTCTATCCCGTTTCCGAAGAACCTTTAGTAATTGTGATAGTTCACAAAATCTAATTTAGTGATGGGGAACACTTCCACCCAAACAGCTACGATAACAAGCAGAATTATAACATCTGGCGAGCAGAAAATCCACATATTTGGTTGTGCCACGCCGGAACAGCCGGCAATTAAAATTTGGAATAACAATGGGAAATAGAATGGATTGGATAGGTACTGAATTTTTGTGACAATGTTTTTTGTATAAGTTTCTCAATCAATAAACTAAAAGAAACTATTGTATAAAAAAAACAAAATAAATATCAAAATTTATTTCTACACAGGTTTTTAGCTTGAGGATTTATCTGTAATTTAATGGAGAGTTGTGGAGACTGAGACGAGTTGCATACTGAGCTTTACAGATCAATTAAATCTATTTTTAATATAGATCAATAAAAATCTTAAAGAATTTAATTTAAACTGTGTTTATTTTTTTAAATTTAAATTTAACTTGTGGTTTGAGAAACCCTTTATAACAAAATTTCAGTCACTATGTATATCCGCGTTCTATTTAGCCATATTCTAGAATTTTAACCAACAATTTCTTGATACAGCTTATAATATGGACAAATATTTTTTCCCTAAATAGGTAAGAAATAGTAAGTTTCATCCTGGCGACCTGTAGTTACAACACGGTGGCTATATATCAATCCAGGTTTGACCACACCTACCGCAAGTTTCATCCAAATAACCCTTTGGCCTAAGTAGCTGTATTGTTCCATTCCGTTTAGTCCCAAATTCCACAACTGTCTCCTAAAACCGTATTATAATTCCATCAACTAAAATACAATATTTCAGGTAGCTCACATGGTCTATTCGTAGACTTCCAAGAGGCGTAAGACAGCATTAAGAGGAACAAGTTATGAAACATCTTGTTCTATCTGGGCATACCGTCAAAATTGGTCTATGTGTCAGCTTTTATGAACGGCACAATATATGCAAGTTGCTAATAGAAGGCAACATTCGCAGCAGGCTACCGAGCAATTTACACCAACATCAAACTATTGAAATCTCATGTATCGCGCAACGTAAAACTTAACATTTATAAAGCAGTGATTCGACGAATTATCACCTTTGATTAGTCAAAAATTTCAACTGTTTCATTCAAATTTAAATTGCACCACTGTAAAATCTCCAAACACTTTAGCGGCAATTTATCTCATCGGGACGATAATTTTTGAATTTATAATTTGGTTTCGACTGGACATATTCAGAAATTCATTCGATAATTAATTGAATAAATTGAGAATACCAAAACGAGTGGTTTGATATCTATGCTTTGTTTTAATCCTAAAGATTCTAGCAGGTTAAAACAGAACGTACGTACCAAACAATTCTGCACGAAACTTCTGAGTTCGAATACTTATATAGTAAAACAAAATTACAACGATGACCCGAATTGGAAAAAACGAAAAACAAATATAATAATATAAAGGGCTGAAACCTCATAAGGTGATCAGAACTTCGGTCTTGATTAATTCAACTTCCAAATTAATCATGAAATGAACCTCTTAAGTCAATCTTCGATTAACCTCCAACTCAATTTACAACTCAACCTCTATCTCAATCACTGATCAACCTCTATCTAAATAAATTAAATCACCAAATCAACCATTAATCAACTTGGAAATCAACCGTAAAGCTAACTCCAAATCAACCCTTAAATAATTCCCCAATCGAACAACTCACACCCCAATGTAAGCAAACCAAATCCTAATTCATCGTCAACACCACACATGCAAAATTAAATTAAACTCTGTTAAAAAATGAACAAGTGCTATCCTAACTGGCCATATTGAAAAAATTGCATCTAAATCATTTTAGAATCCCAATACTAGTCTACCTAACGAACTTCATCATAATCGGTTGAGAAATAGGCAAATTCCATCATACTTGGCCATATTCCAGAACTTGATTTCAAAATCTTCTTAGAATCCCATTTCTAACAAACATGTCAAATTTCATAATAATTGGTTGAGAAATAGGCAGGTTCCATCATACTTATCCATATCCCAGAACTTCATACAAAAATCATTCTAAACTCCTATTTCCAATGCACAAGCCGAATTTCATCAAAGCTGGTTGAGAAATACGCAAGTTCCGTCAACCGTCATACTCGGTCATATTCCAGAACTTCTTCCAAAACTCTTTTAAAATTCCATTCCCAATGCACAAGCCGAATTTCATCATAAATGGCTAAGAAACAGGCAAGCCCCATTATACTTTGCCATATTCCAGAACTTTATCCAACTATGATCAACACACATAAAATTTCATCATAATCGGTTGATAAATAGACAAGTTCCCTCGTACTTGACCAAACTGCAGAGTTTCATCCAAAAATAGTTTTAGAATCCCATGTCGAATGAGCAACCCGAATTTCATCTTAATTGATTAAAAAATAGGCAAGTTCCATAGAGTGGAAGAGTAGAATGCCATTTCAATCGCATATGTCAAGTTTCACCAAAATCAGTTGAGAAATAGGCAAGTTCCATCAAACTTGGCGATATTCCAGAACTTCATCCAAAAATCATTTTAGAATCCCATTTCCAGTGTACGAGCCGAATTTCATCAGAATTGTTTGAGAAATGGAGAAGTTCCCTCATACTTTTCCATATTCCAGAACTTCATCCAAAAATTATTTTAGAATACCATTTTCAATGTGCAAGCCGAACTTCGTCACAGTTGATTAAAAAATAGGCAAGTTACATAGGATGGAAGAGTAGAATCCCATTTCCAACGCATAAGTCAAATTTCACTATAATCGGTCGAGAAATAGGCAAGTTCCATTATACTTGGCCATATTCCAGAACTTCATCCAAAAATCGTTTTAGAATCTCATTTCCATCGCGGAAGTCAAATTTCACTAAAATCAGTTAAGAAATAGATAACTTCTATTATGAGTGTGAAGTTTATGCTACAAAAAAAAAAAAAAATTACACTGTTAAATTAGCTATTTTCCAATTGGAATTGAAATTATATGAAAATTTAATTTTCGATTTTTCGTACCACCAAACAGATTCTTTTCATCAGAAAACAGGTTCTTTTCATCCTTTTCAGATAGCTGGATCATCTGTTTATATCATTAACCAAAAGCATCCAATTATGTTGAACATTACTATATTTCAGATAATTGAAAAGTTGACGGAATTTTGATGGTTTAAATAATTATTTAGCGCCGATCCTGGAAATGTCCCGAAGGCCTCGCACATTTTTTAGAATAGCTAAGCCATATAGCGGTCAATGTCACCAAGCCGATCCAATTATGATGAACTATAATATATTTCAAAGTTTTTGGAATTTTTAATAATTTTCCATTATTTTAAAAGTTTTATATCGCCGACCGCAGAGATATCCACAAGGTCTTGCCCATAGTTTCGGATAATTTGGCCGTTTGCCACTCTACGTGATCAACCTTAACCAATTGTGATGAACTATACTATACTTCACATAATTTCGAATTTTTAATAATTTTATTGGTTTTAAAAATTGTTGTATCTCCGACCACAGAATTGTCCACAAGGTCTGGCCTATATTTTTGGATATCTTGACCATATGTCAGTCTACATGGTCAATCTTATTCACTTGTGATGAACTATACTATACTTCACATAATTTCGAATTTTTAATAATTTTATTGTTTTAAAAATTGTTGAATCTCCGATCACAGAGATGTCCACAAGGTCTGGCCTATATTTTTGGATAACTTGGCCATATGTCAGTCTACGTGGTCAATCTTATTCAATTGTGATGAACTATACTATACTTCACAGAATTTCGAATTTTTAATAATTTTATAGGTTTAAAAATTGTTGTATCTCCGATCGCAGAGATGTCCACAAGGTCTGGCCTATATTTTTGGATAACTTGGCCATATTCCAGTCTACGTGGTCAACCTTATGCAATTGTGATGAACTACTTCACAAAATTTAGAATTTTTAATAATTTTATTGGTTTTAAAAGTTGTATCTCCAATCACAGAGATGTCCACAAGGTCTTGTCTATATTTTTGGATAACTTGAGCATATGCCAGTGTACGTGGTCAATCTTATTCAGTTATAATGAACTATACTGTAATACCCAGAATTTAGAATTTTTAATAATTTCATTACTTAAAAGTATTTGGTCTCGAGATATTTTCTTTTCTCTGCATCGGAGATACAACAATTTTTAAAACCAATAAGATTATTAAAAATTCTAAATTCTGTGAAGTATAGTATAGTTCATCACAATTGGATAAGATTGACCACGTAGACTGGCATATGGCCAAGTTATCCAAAAATATAGGCCAGACCTTGTGGACATCTCTGCGATCGGAGATACAACAATTTTTAAAACCAATAAAATTATTAAAAATTAAAAATTCTGTGAAGTATAGTATAGTTCATCACAATTGGATAAGTTTGACCACGTAGACTGGTATATGGTCAAGTTATCCAAAAATATAGGCCTGACCTTGTGGACATCTCTGTGATCGGAGATACAACAATTTTTAAAACCAATAAAAATATTAAAAATTCTAAATTTTGTGAAGTATAGTATAGTTCATCACAATTGGTTTAGGTTGATCACATAGACTGGCAAACGGCCAAGTGATCCGAAACTATGGGCAAGACCTTGTGAACATCTCTGCGGTCGGCGATATAAAACTTTTAAAATAATGGAAAATTATTAAAAATTCCAAAAACTTTGAAATATATTATAGTTCATCATAATTGGATCGGCTTGGTGACATTGACCACTATATGGCTTAGCTATTCTAAAAAATGTGCGAGGCCTTCGGGACATTTCCAGGATCGGCGCTAAATAATTATTTAAACCATCAAAATTCAGTCAACTTTTAAATTATTTGAAATATAGTAATGTTAAACACAATTGGATGCTTTTGGTTAATGATACAAACAGATGGTCCAACTGTCTGAAAAGGATGAAAAGAACCTGTTTTCTGATGAAAAGAATCTGTTTGGTAGTACGAAAAATCCAAAATTACATAAAATTTAAATTTTCATATAATTTAAATTTCAATTGGAAAATAGCTAATTTAACAGTGTAATTTTTTGTTATTTTTTTAGCATAAACTTCACACTCATTTTCTATTAAGGTAAAAGGTTCAATTAGAGGTTTGGGATATTAACAGTGACCTTTCTTAAGTCTTAAACAATATTTGTGTAAGGTTTGGTTCAAATCGGTCAAGTCGTTTGAATTTGTTTAAATATCGTATATGTGTGTACGTATTCTGTACAAGCACTTACTTTATTTTATAGATTACTCAACTGTTCACTAAACACCGGTCCAACATCATCTCAACCCCGATTCAACTCCCAAACGGCCCCCAACTTAACCCTCAACCCAACCGTAAACTCTTTCATTTCAATCCTCAAAACAGCATATATCAAAAATTGGTCAACTGCTCATTATATCTTAAGCCAACCCCAACTCAACTCCAACTCAACTTGAACTTAACCCGCAAATAGACCTCTAACTTAACCTTCAATTCAATCCCAAACTGAATACCCATCTCAATATTCAAACCAGGATATATAAAAATTGGTAAATATTCCTATAATCAGGTATACCATGAGTACAGATATCCAGACATCCAGACAGACGACAGACGGACGGACATTTTTTTTCGTTTGCTTTTTTAGACTCAGGGACTTTCTAAACGTCGAGAAAAGTAGAACCAACCAAATTTTTGATCATTTTTGATAGGATTTCAATACTTTGGTATTTTTAGACCGAAGTAATTTAAAAAGATATAAAGCGAAGAAAGAGAATTGAGGGGCCTAACTATGCATTTCGATAACAATTTTCGACAGCTATCGTTTTGTATCAGAAAGTACAAGAAGAAAAAGGAAAACAATAACTATTTTCCTTTTTCTTCCTGCAGTCGTCGAATTGCACAGTTAGGCCCCAGTTTTGTTACGCTCAGTGCAAATGATAGGATTATTTAAGTTCCGCTGTAAATGATCGTTTTGAATGTATGTAATATCCTTTGTCCACGACTAACGTATAATATACTCATTATACGTGTGTTTCTTCAATCATAATGATATCCATTATTCACTGCTAGTTTATCTAGTAGTCCCTTTTTCTATTATTCACTACTACCAAATAAAAATTTCATTTTTGGAAATTTTATCTAGTAGTCTCTTGCCATTTTCATTATTATTAAACTGAGACGTCAAAATGTCGACGAAAATTATTTTAGGTTTATTAAAAGGATTTTATAATAAAGCACAATTTTTATCGGTCGTGGACAAAGTATCGTATTCTACTCGCATATAATGGCTGTTATTATATGCTCGTTGAATAATATACTATTTATCAACATCAAGCCTTGTTGTCTTTGCATTTCTAACAGTTTTTGACGAAACGTTAATCTTATACGCCTGAATGTCGTTGCCAAATACATGTAAATTTGATCTATTGTAAAGAATTTATGTAGTTGATATTACAAAAAGGCTTTTGCCTCTTAATCTGTAAGTAAAATCATTATTAGCAATACCACGGAAAGCTAGACCCATTAACTGGTAAATTATTGACACGGTTCGCTTAATTACAATAAAAATGCCAAAATAATTTTTTCTAATTTATGTAAATAAAAAAAAAAATCTACTCACCAGTTGATTCGCATAGAATGGATCGATATCTTCAAGAGGAGTGGAGGACAATTCCGGAGGGAAGCTACCCTGCATTCGAACGGGCACCGGTACGCCCTGTTCGAGTGTAGGATCCGGTTGTGGCCCTTCATCCTCGTCTTCGTCATCATATCGTATCTAGATTAATAACAATGCAAAAAATAAACAACATTTTAATATAAAATTTATTCAATTTTTTATTAAAATTAATAAAATTAAACAATTCAAAAATAAAAATAAAAACTTTGATGAGTGAAAAATAAAATATGGTGATGACATTTCCGATATTTTTGTTTTTAAATTTTTTTTTTTTAATTTCCCATTTTTTTGTTGTCTATGAAAAAAAAATAAAAAATAAAACATAATTGACATTTTAAATGTAAAAAAAAGAAAAAATTATTGAATAGAAAAAAAAAAAAATCGTAAGCATTTTTAATTGTTCAGCTTGAATGCTAGTCAAAATAAGCGATAAATGTCATCATCAATCGTCAAAATTTTCACTACAAAACATTTATAAATTTATGGTGGAGGAACATCAATAAAATTTTTGTTGTGGACGCATTATGTATATTCAAATCACTTCCGCATTATGTGACTTGAGCCAAGTGCTTATGTTTGGGTGCTACATATAACTCGTATTAGCGCATAAAATATAATTATTAGAAAATAGCGAGGCGTGGGATCAGTCAATTCATAAATTTGCTAAATGTTAAGTAGTTTTAACGAAATTTTCACAAAAATTTTTTTAATTTAGAAACTAATTCTTATATTATTGTATGTATATCAATTCAATTTAATTATATTATGATTTCGAATTATTCATTTTGGAACTCCAAAATAAAATAAATAACTAAATAATTATAAATATTGGTATGCAAAATGTTGGCATTTTCATTAAATATAAAATTAACTCATAGAACTGTTTTTTTTCTTTTGTTTTGTTTGGGTTACACAATTATTTAAGCATGCAAATCATTTATGTAATATTTTACAACTACATCAGGATCAAAAGCGCTTAACTAGGCAGCACAAAGTAACTATAAACGTATAAACTATAAACATTAAAAATTTCAAGCACTACGCGGACATAAAGCATACAATTTACATAGCTACTTAAATTTATCTAGATAATGTCATACTTTAAATTGTTACATGAAAGAATATGTTAAATTTTAATTTTTAACAATGTTCTTAATGTATTTTGTTGGTGGTTTATCCCTATATAGCATTTTTGTTGTTATTCGGGCAAATAACTCAGATAGAAAGCGATATCGCGCCAAACTGTCATTCAATAACAAACAAAATACTTTTATATTTTAGCAAATTTATTACATTTTAATTAATTAATTATTTTTGTGTACAAATAATCAGGCCTTCAAAAAAATTGTGTGATTGTCTTTTTTTTTTTGCATTTCAAATATAAAATAAAATTGTTCACACTACAAAAAATTTTCTCTAGTTAATAAATATGTATGTATATCCAAAAAGGAACGAATAATTAAAAAATTAAAAATTTTGGCTCAAAATTTCTTAACAATTTTATTAATTACGTAATTATAATTTTGGTTAATTTGTTATTTTTACGCCATACGTAAAAACGGTTGTGCGGATTCATTATTTTTCGATGTCGAATAATTTGGAAAATATTTTAAAAAATTTTGTATGCGCTATGTCAAGAAATGCGAGATCCAAAAATTTATTGCTTTTTTGTTTTGGATATAAGAATAAAAATGTTCCAAAAAATGAAAAACAAATAATAATATAAAATATGTATGGATTTATTGAGATGTTTTTCATTTTAAGATGAAAAAGGATTTTTCGGCTATACAAAAAAACCAAAAAAACGAAAACTAATATTTTTTTAATTTTTTGTTTAGTAGGTTGATAGATTGATAGCTTACTTCTTTTTTCTTTTTCTTCCGGCCAAAATCACTCTGAAAATTTTAATTAATTTTTATGTTATAATTAAAAATCAACAAAAAAAAAAAAAAAAAAAAAATTGTTGCTATTGAATAATTGATCAAAAATATTATTTATGTGTACACGACGCAAATTGAATGAAAGTGACGAATAAATTTGCTTGATTTATATATGTTAATTATATGATATATGGGGAAGTGCATTCTCAAAAATATATAAATTATTTGAAAATAATTAGGAGACGTGTTTTTATTGGAGCTAGGCTACTTATCTGTGCCGATTTATTGAGTTTTTAAAAATATTTTTACTTTTAATTTAAAACTTGTTCATATTAATTAATTCACAGAAATCGTTATCACGGTAGAACAAATAATAGGCCCGACTTCGAATCCTATAATTTTTTTATCTCGTTTATGCTTTGAATATTAATAAATTGATGAATTCCAGCTATTAATATTTATTCAATAGCTAGTGGAGAATGATAATTTGTCATTTAATTTAATTCGTTAGTTTTCTTGGCTATTGTCGTTTAGTGAGGCGTTTGTATAATAGTATAAAATAGATCAGATAATGTGACTGGCTTAATAGATTTCAGTTTGAGAATATGTGTAAAAAATATTTGTTACCCAAGCGAAAGACGTAATTACGAAAAATATTCATATTTTCAAATGACTAACTTTTGTATTTTTCAACAATTAACTTTTGATCTTAAGTAAAGTTATTCCTTTCAAATTATACCATTTTCAATTAGAGTTAATCAATTAGAGAGATTTGTATGTTTTTTTAAATAATAAAACCAACTAAGTTCTTTAATTAAAAAAAAAAAAATGGTAAAGTAAACAATGTTTTTTAATAATTAATGGTTGGAAGATCGATTTCGGATATTAAGTACAACAAAAAAAATTTTGTTTTCAATTAAATTATATTTAAAAATAACTAAGTTGTTTTTTTTATAAAATTTAAAAGAGACCAAAACAAACACGAGAAAATATACGCAGTAGCGGCTGCTGATTTAATTTTTCTCACTACAAAAATCGAATTATTTTTAATAGAAATTTTAAATTATAAGAAAATTAATTTGGGTACTTTAGACCAAACCCTTCTTCTGTTTTATTTTTAAATCCTAATTTTCCTTAAGGGAGAGTACAATTTTTGTCGAAAAACACAAAGGTTTCTTTCTAATACAAAACCGTACGCCTACAAACAAATTAATTGAAAATATGATTTAGCTTGCTTAGACTCCGTCACTGGTAGAGATGAAACCAGGTTAAGGTTAACCGATTAATCTTATGTTTCGGTTAATCGATTCGTTATTAACCGATTTTTGTCTGTTACAAAATGTATACTGAATTTTATGGAAAAAATTTTTTACGATAAAATTGGAATTGACAATCAAATGAGCCCTTCTGCACTTTAATTTCACAGCAAGTTGCAGTTACTGAAATCCATCCACATTTCAATTTCAGCTGCTAGAGGTACCTCTGGATGTTATTTAAGTATGTATCTCACGTATTTTGAGTTACGCGTTTTGGGAAATCACAAATGTTTCGATTTACTTTTAAATGTTTTCTAAATTCGTTTCTTTAGAGTAGGGGCAAATTGTTTAGCAATCAAGCCATTTTCGTAAGTGGTTAATTTGATCGTGTAGTAATATTTTTCGGGTTGCAAGTTGATTTGCCATTGCAATTTTATGCAATTGAGTAACAGTTTTAATGCTATTCATATTCAAAATGGGCTCGAACGAAAACTATTTTTTAATCCGAAAAGTTCCTAGTTATTATACATATGTATAATATATTTCCAGTTGAATGTAAATTTGATTATTAAGTGTGAAATTGCATTATTTGATTTTTGACCAAAATGGTAGATTAGAAATTGATTTCGAATTACAGTTAAAACACGATGTATTTGACCAAAATTAGAGGGAAATCTTAAGGTAACAAAATTAGTTACAATTCTGAATTGGACGTAATGTAAATTTAATTTAGAAATGAAAAAATGCAGAATTCAAAAATGAATTTTGGTAAAGTATTGAGTGCCATTTACGTCAAAAATGTCAACATACGTTTGTGAATTTCGACATAAATCAAATATAAAATTAGAATTTCGAGCAACAATCTGAATGAGAATTTAAATTCCCAAATGTAATTGAATAAATTCTTGAGTAGGAACCTTAATTGGATTTAAAAATTGAACTAGAATTACAAACTAGGTTTGAACAATATCTTGTGTTTAATATGCATCAAAAGCCAATCGTACTTTTCAGCAGAGGTTCAGTTATAAATAGAAATTTGAATTCCAATCTTTGAATAAAGATTCCAACTAGTGCTTAAATAAATATTGAATGGATTTAACAAAAAAAATCCGGTTATAAATCCATAAATTTGAAATTAAACAGATACAATTTTAATTGAGTTACAATGAACTACGACGCCAACATTTTGAGTGAAATTTAAAATAGAAAGTAACAAAATGTTTCTGCGTTAAAATACATTTTGCATGGAATTTAAATAATACAAATTGTTGTACAGTGTTACTTGGGCTAAAAATTGATTTGGAAATTTAGATTAGAAATTGATTAGGACATTCTACTTGGTGTTGAGCAAAAATTTGAGTGTAAATTTGGTGTTTTAAACTAGATTCAAACATAATTTGAATTGCAATTAGGTAAGAATTGAGTTGCAATACGAGATTTGATCTCAAATAAGCAACGAACTTTTCTTTGAATTTAGTTTAGAAATTTGAATCGGAAATTTTGAGTGTAATTTGAATTAGGAATTTAAATTTAAAAAAATGGTTTTGCCATTCCAAACCAAATAAAATCTTTATATATAGGAATTGAGTTATAACTCGAATTTTGATTTCACAAAATTTTGAGAGAAATATAAGTTTACAGTTCATAATAGATGTACTGAGTGGGTTTTCAATTAGAAAACAAAACAATGAGAACAAATTAAGTGGAGCAAAGAGTAGATACATACATATGTTAAGGGAAAACCAAAATACATATTTTTAAACCAATTTGAATTGAATAAAAAATTTAGATTGGAAAAGAAAATAGTTTTAGTGGATTCGAATAAAACCTTGGACGCATCCAGAATAAAGTTAAATTACAATTCCATCTGGATTTGAATAAACTTTGAGTGACATTTTAATCCGAAATTAAGTTAAAGTTCCAAGCTGTACTTGAATGTTGATTGTAATTTCGATCACGCCCATTGAATTAAATTGAAATAAAAACTTGAGTGAAATTTAAAGTTTTAAAAAATATTTAGGTATTCTACTAATTTATTATTGTAATTTTCCTTTTAATATTTATGCGGTATTCAGACTAGTAGCTTAGTTTAAAATCAATGGATTCGAAAAAAATTAAGAGTTTTAGTTAGAAATTTAGTTCCAAGCTGTTTTCGAAGTAGAACAAAATGATAAATGGAATTTTCAAATTAACTGCATTCGACAAAGAGGAAATTGCTAAGATAACGAAATTTTAATGATAGAAAATTAGCTTGAATTCTAAACTCAATATAATGAGTTTGAGTGAAATTTTAAGCAGATATTGTCTTCTTTGAATGGCATTTGAAAAACATATTTTGAAAACCATTTTAGTAAAAACACGATTTCAACAAATTTTTTAGTTCAACTAGAAAATCAGGAATCGAGAAAAATCTTAATGCTTTGTTTTATAATAGAAGCATTTAATTTTAAACCGTAATTAAATAAAATTTAAAGTAGGAACTTACATTAGAAATAGATTTTAAATTAAAATTTAATTTAAGCAAATGCATGAGCTTAAATTAGATTAAAACTTGAGTTTGGAATCCAAACTGCCTTTAATAATAGTTTGAGTTGAATTTTAAAAATTTAGTTAAAGTTATTTGAGCAAAATTTTTAGTTATAACGGAGTAAAACAAGTTTTGAACAAAGTTTTGACTAAAAATTCAATTTCAATCCAATCGAGAGTTTGAGCAAAACTTTGGATGCAATTTAATTAAAAAATATTTAAAAATTGAGTTTGAATTCCAGATTTAATTAACACAAAATTCAGTTTGCAATTAAGCTAGAAAATTTATGATATTTTGTTTACAAATTAAGAAAAAATGTAAACCTAGATTTGTCTAAATATGCTTGATTAGAAATTTTGCGTACAACTACGGTTTTAGTTGCAAGTGTATTTAAGAAAAATCGGAATGTTATTCGAAGTGCTGAGTTAGAGTACAATTTAAAACTCTAGTTTGCGTCAAAAGGTTTGATAAATTTGTATCTATTTATGTATACTTATATTTATAATTTTGAGCAGAAATTTGAGTAAGTTTCGAAGTACATATTTAAATTTTAAGCAGTAATTGAGTAAAATGTTGAGTAAAAATTGAATTTGAATAGTAATTTGGACTTGAGCAAAAACAAACCTCTAATGTAGTTTTTAGTTTATAAGTTGAGTTGGTATTTCGAATTGGACTGGCAACAGTATAATTAAATATTAGTTACAATTATAAAATAAATTTGAGCAAAATTGTATGGTTAGTGAGGGCAAAATTTTGAGAAAAAGGTGTTTTTGATTTCCAAAATTTTGGTTGCAATTAGATAGAAATTTTGTGATACTTTGAATACAAATAAGCTAAGTTCCAAACTCGATTTGACAAAATTGATGGAGGAATTGAGTTATACTTTTGAGTGAAATTTAAAGTACAAAATGGACAGTTCAATTTCAGTTTTCATTTTAAAATGATACGAGAAGTGAAAGTTTGATATTCTAAACTAAATTTTAACTGAAATTAGTAAAAATTGCAATACGAAACTTGATTTCAATAAAATAACCAAATAATTAGTATCAGCACGATGTATAAAAGAAGATGAATTCTAAACTGTAATTGAATATAATATTGATGGCAACTTAAATTGAGTTTGAATTACAATTTGAGTTGAGCAAAAGCTATGAGCGTTATTTAGTTTTTCTTAGTTTAAAACTTGCTTTAATAGCGTGAATATTTTAGTATTAACCGGCACGGTGTCCTTTTGAAGTAAGTATCGCTTACCAGTCCAAATTTTATGGAACAATTTTTGCCTACCTCTCCAACACTTTGTAATCCAGGAAAGTTAGTTTATCCAACTTTATAGCCAAAAACTTAATACTTTTTTATTAATGAGTGAATTGAAATCCTCTTAAGATAAGGTCTTTGGTTTTCTTTTCAAAATTTATCCACATATTTTTCATTTTAATCACATATTTTACCACATATTTTGCAACCTTAGTTAAATATTTTAGGAACATATTTTTGATTTTCTAGGCTGCTCGAGATCAGATTTATGCCTGATGCTAATTTGTCTCGAAATTAAAAAAATTCAATTTAACACCCCTTGTCCATTTTTTGAGCATATTTTTTTTTCTCTTTAATTTCTACAAAAATTTGCTTATACATAAATGTGGATATCTCTTAGTCGAAACTAATGCTTAACCGGTCGATCAGCGCAATTGTTGACCAAAAAACAACATTAGAAATCTTCGATCGGGACTTGTCGAGTGCGTTTCGTTTGTGCGAACCAACTAATAACGCTATTAGCATGAAAATAGCACACGACACCCACAATGATTGAGGCTAATTCCCGTTGCAAAAATATAAGGATCCGCCCTTTAGGTTCATAGTTATGCACCACAAACTGAGGCTTACTCCAAGGTGGAAAACCATTAATGATTTACCGTTTTAGTCTACAGTTACGAGCCACAGAAATCAGTGTTAATTTTGAGTTCGACCTCAAAGGTTCGATTTTTCGACAGGAGGTTTCTCATTTTTTTGTTGAAATTAAAAAAATAAAGTTTTTGCTAATAATCACATGGGTACACACCTGACCATACATTTTTGAGGCAAGTAGCAGAACACAGCTATATAAAGCATTTATTCAAAAGCTATACTTAGCTGCACAGTTTAGTTTCTTTATCATTAAAATGGCTTAGACGAGTATTGGCGCAAATTTTTTTGATGATAGTATGAAATGTTATTCCGCTTTTAATTTTTCATTTGATAATAGCCAATAATATTTCATTTGTTGGCAAAGTCGTGGTCCTCGATGGAGATTTCCGACAAGTTTTACCAATTATAAAGAAGCACGATCCCGATGTTTGCTAAAAACGCTTAAGTTTTCAACATTTGGTGTCAGAAGTGGGATTTATCATCCTTCATTTTGAGAAAAAAATTAAATTAGTTTTAAATGGCTAATGAAAAGTTAACTAAACTGTGAGTTGAGAAATTTGTAGCTGAAAAATCAAAAACCGCTTCTCAGTCTGTAGTAAGTTTAATACTATTCAGTTGCAAATTTAGAATCTCGATCGCAGCTAAATTCAAACCTGTTCAACCAAATCAAAATTCTGTTATAAATTATCCTCAAATACAATTAAAACCATTTTCTGGTGACGTAAATAAATATTTAGAATTTTTTCAATCATTTAATTCACTTGTTCATAATAACAATGTATGAACGATGAAGCACCAGCAATACGACTTGCCTCTATAGAGGAACTGATGGCTTTTCTAAATAAACGGTGTCATTCTTTAGAAAGTGCTACACTTAGTCTGTTAACCAATCATCCCACTGCTTCAATTCGTAATCAAAATAATCCACAGCGATCATTAAAAATTTTTGCGCATACATGTAAAGGTTCTACGTTTGCACAGAATACCAAAAAATATCATTCAATTTTTAGATGGCAAGATATCTAATTCTATCACCTGAGGATCGTTTAAAACAAATTGAAAACTTAAAGCTTTGTTCGAATTGCCTCAGTCCTGATAATGTTGCCAATGCTTGTACGAATATTGAAAATTATCGTAAATGTTCTAAAAAACACCATACTCTCATTCACCGTGACATATTTTCAAATATATCTAAATAAAGTTGTTATCATCAAGGAGCTCTCCATTCCTCGATGACAAACAAATACTGAAAGTCGGTGGCCGTCTACAAAAGTCTTCATTACCTTTCTTCTCTAAGCACCCTATCCTTCTTCCATCGGAACAACCTTATACTAAACATTTATTTTCAGAGTATCACATTAAAATAATGCATGCTGGACCACAAGCCATGTTAGCAGCAATCCGTCAAAAATGTTGGTCATTGAATGGACGTCGATGGGTAACCTACCGGCTTATAGAATCAATTTTGCACCTCCATTCATATTCTGATAACGGCACCAATTTCACAGGCGCCAATTCCGTAATTCAACAAATGTACAACCTATTACTCTCACAATATCACCAATAGGAAGTTATAAAAACTTGCCAAGACCACAGTATTTCTTGGCACTTTCAACCACCATCTTCTCCAAATTTCGTTGGTCTATGCGAAGCGGCAGTAAAGTCATCAGGTAGAGTGGACTATTTAATATAATTGTGTTTGAACAGCTTCTTTCAGCTTAGTAGTGACAACTACAGAGTATATTTCGACTTATTCTGTGGTTTGAATCTATGCTCATCAAATAAATATGTTCCACATATATTAGTACAGACACTATTTTTTATTAAGCAAATAACTTGGACACCTTAGTACAACATTCAAACTGGATCAACAAGTTATGTTTTAGCTGATTTTAACTTTTATTTCAGTGCGCTGTTTTATGAACGCAAAAATTCATCCAATATTTTAGTGTTCATCGTCTCAAAAATATATACACCCGTACACACACAATTTGTCTGTCAACACAGGTTATCGTTCATAAAAATTGTTGACACTCAACGCGTTTGAATTACAATTTGGACTTTGGAGAATTACGAAATAGTTTTTTATCGGTATCTTTTTGTTCCACAGTTGGTGGTGGGTATTACCTAAACATAAATAAAATTGTACCGGCACATATTTGGAGTTTGGGCGACCGCCATTTTCAATGAAAATTAGTGTGTTGTACAATAATTACGCGAACTGGGAAGAATATTTTGGAGTCGAAATTATCATTTGGATAACACACAAGTCATTGGTAATGCGTCGCTCACTTTTGAAGAGTTGAATACCGTCATCAAGCAAGCCGTAGTTATGTTCGTTTTTTGGTGGGTCATCCTCTTATCAGTCTACCAGAATCAGATAAAACAAGCGAAAATATTTCTACCATTCGCCGTTGGAGATTGGTTCGGCAACTATATCAACAGTTTTGGTCCCGGTGGTCCAAAGAATATTAATGCGAACTTCAGCATAGGAGAAAATGGACAAACGCTACTAAATCTTTATCTCTTGGTGAGTTGGTAATAATGAAGGATGAGAATCTTCCACCATTAAAATGGAAATTGGGAAGAGTCATTGAGATATTTCCTGGTGATGATAAAACATCAACAGGACCACTGAAAAGGTCAATATCAAAATTATACCTTCTTCCGATATATGATGGTAATTTGAAGGATACCATCCTTCAAGGCGGGGGAATTTTTAATCACAATTAGCTCATAAATTAAAATCAAAATAATTTGAATTATCCATTAAATATTTCAAATGGAAACCTAATTTAAATGTACTAATATTTAGTCAACTTAAGTAAAGTAATAAAATGCAACATTTTTTTTTTTGGTTTAGTAGAATCTTCGAGTGGCATGTAAAAGTAGTTTAAAAAAAGATTTGCTGAGATTTGGTATAAATACAAATTGTTTTAAGGCAAGATTGACTATTGAATCTTTGGCGTTTTTCTTCATCTGCTGCTACAACGAACATTCTAAAACATTGTACAATTTCTACAAATTTCTTCAAACTCAAAAACGCTTGAGTTTTCAACAGTTAATATAATTTCAGTCAATTCATTTATTTTGTGTCAGATGCTGGGAAGTTGAGGGATCATTTTTACTGCTGTTCAAAATTGTCGTTTATCTTTCGTTTCGTAACTAAATATAAATGGATTTATAATTAAGGTAAATATATCATATTAAGTTGAAACTAAATTCGAAACTTTTGTTTAAAAAACCCTTAAAATTTTTTGGTCGTATTTACATACATACGAGTATATACAAGTTCAATTATAATTTTTAGTGAAAAATAAGAAAGAGGTGACTACTTTTTAATGGTTTTACCTTTGTATAATACTCATTTCTGTTGCAAACTTGTTGTTTAACTTTTTTACACATTTTCCCAACTGAATTCTGATTATTATTTGTGACACTAATTTGATGCATATCTTATACATAGTCATTAAAATCACTAATACGAAGCCTCCTTGTCAAATTTAAGGTTGTCGTGTTCAACCAAATAAAAATGAAATTAGTAAACAATATTTTTTTGTATTTTTGTGTCAGGATGATTTTCTATTTAGATTTCAACAAAATTTAACCGTGGCCGTATTTTTATTTTTAATAGATTTGATTACCGTCAATATCGTCAATAATTAAACAAACGAAAAAATTAATTTAGATGGTATCTTTAAAATAACCTACTTGACCTCAAACAATCAAAACGGAAAATATATACAACTATGATTTAGTCCAATAAACGTGATAATATTCAATAAAATACGACCCCAAAAAGAAAAAAAATTAAATTTTGTTGAACTTGAAAAATTCGTTAGTTATTAATTTTAATTAATTATTATTACGGAATTTTTTTTCCAAGCTACAGATCATTATAAGTGTGGTCACATATAATTTACTTACTCTTAAGATTAAATTGTATATTAAATTAAATTCATTTTGTTTATAAAGTTTAATTTCAATAAAAATTAATAAGCTTTCCATAAAATGAATTTAATTTTAATTAGCGAAATATTATTGATTTAAATACTTTGTTCATTGTTATTCATTAAAAAATAATAAAAATTGAATAATTATGAATATTAACAACAATATATAACGTGCTATATAGACACATGGAGTTAAAAAAAAATTACTACAGTACAGGTTTACAAGTACATAATGTTTGGTTATGTTTTAATTTTTATATTATAATACAGCAACATTTAAAAAAAAAAATGTTTGGACATTTTCAAATATTTTAAATTCGAGTGCATTGCTAAAATGTCCTAGTACTTTTTAAAACGTTACTCAATGCTCAGATAAGATTCTTTTTTTTGCTATAAATAACAAACTATGATTTTTATTTCGTCTGGACATTGTAAATATAAATCATGTGCACATAAAAAATGATCATAATAAAGTAAACAAATGTATAATAATACGGATAAAATAATTTATTTTAATTAAACATAAATATAATGATATTTGTATGTATGTGTATATATTTTACGTCAAACGTTAATTGGCAGAGATTTTCACGGAAAAATATTTATTTGTATTTTAAAAAGTAATTTAACGCATATACCGGTAACGAAGTTGAATTTCCGGAAGTTATAAAAAAAAGGTGACAATGATAATCCGCGAGTTTCCTTGTGAATTACTTACTATTTTGAATAGGTCCAATGAAAATTGAAGAACAACTGTGGAAGATCAATGTCACCAGAAACGGGCTAACGGAGATTGGTAAAACATTGTGGCTCTTTATTCATCTTGTTCATGAATTTGTATCCAATAATTATCACATCTACAACATAAAATGTCTCGAACAAAATATTGTTTTGTTCCAAAAGAAATAAATTCAACATTAAATGTGCGACATCTAATAAGTGCGGCCCAACCAGTGACATAGCTAGTAGAATGGGTGGCGTGGGGATATGTTGTTGTGCGGTGTCACCCCAAGTATGAAAACTGTTAAAATTAATAAAAAGCCGTTAAACGTAAAGAATGAGTTTGTTTGTTTATTTGTTAGTTCTGCATCGGTGACCAACTTACCGGCCATTCATTTTTTACGACGAATTTGTCTTGTTCCTTCGATTTTTTCACACCAAGATTTATTGCCTTTTCTAGAATATAACTCCGTTTTATAAAGACTTCAATATAAAAACAAAATGCCTCTAAATATGGACTCACAGACAGCAGGAATTCTCTGGTGTCTAGATTTTTTTGTTCACACATAATGCCTCAATTGCTTAATTACTTATTTCATAGCTTACGAGCATTTATAAATGATCACAATTGATAAAATATCAAGGGCTGAAACCTAATAAGGTGATAAGAACTTCGGTCTTCATTAATTCAACTACCACATCAATCCCGAAATTAACCTTGCCGAATTTCATCACTACTGGTTGAGAAATACGCAAGTTACATCATACTTGGCCTATTCCTGCACTTCATCCAAAAATCATTTTAGAATCTCATTTCCAACGCACATGTTAAATTTCATCATAATCGGTTGAGAAATAGGCAAGGTATACCATACTTGGCCATATTCCAGTACTTCAACCAAAAATCATTTTAGAATCCCATTTCCAACGCACACATGTCAAATTTGAACATAATCGGTTGAAAAATAGGCAAGTTCCATCATACTTTTCCATATTCCAGAACTTTATCCAAAATTCATTTCCTAATCCCATTTCCAATGTTCAAGCTGGATTTCATCATAATTGATTACAAAATAGGCAAGTAGAACAGAAGTGTAGAATCCCATTTCCAATACATCTGTCAAATTTCACCATAATCGGCTGAAAAATAGGCTAGTGCCACCATACTTGGCCATATTCCCGAACTTCATCGAAATATCATTTTAGAATCCCATTTCCAACACACTTGGTCAAATTTCATAATAATTGGTTGAGAAATAGGCAAGTTCCATCATACTTGGCCATATTCCAGAATTTCATCCAAAATTCATTTTAGAATCCCATTTCCATCGCTGAAGTCCAATGTCACTAAGAAATTAAGAAATAAATAAGTTCCATCCTAATTGGCCATTCATTTAATTTGCTAAAGGTTTAATTTGAAATGTAAAAGGTTCAATTAGAGGTTTGATATATTAACAGGGACCTTTCTTAAGTCTTAAACAATATTTGTGTAAGGTTTGGTTCAAATCGGTCAAGTCGTGCGAATTTGTTTAAATATCATACACATATGCTGTACATACATACAAACACTCACTTTAATTTATAGATTGATCAATGCTCACTAAACACAGGTCCAACATCATCTCAACCCCGATTCAACCCGCAAACGGCCCCCAATTCAACCCTCAACCCAACCGCAAACTCTCCTTCAACTCAATCCTCAAACCAAAATTGGTCAACTGCTCACTATATCTTAACCCAACCCCAACTCAACTCCAACTGAACTTGAACTCAACCTGTAAATTTACCCCTAACTTAACCTTCAACTCAACCCCAAACTCAATACTCAATTCAATATTCAAACCAGCATATAGTATATAAAAAATTGATAAATATTTCTATAACCAGGTATTTTGAGTCAATTCGTATGGCAGGTACCCGATCCCCCCAAAAACGGGCCAAAACGGGTGGCATCCGGTGCAAGCCGCCCCCGTTCCCTAGCTACACTACTGATACCGACTAAAGCACCTTTAAACAAAGAATAAAACTAACAGTGTAATGCTATCACACACAACTTCACTTGTATGCTCAAAGGAGTAGCAAAACAAAACCAAAAAATTAAAATAAAAAAATTGTTTTCATTTTTTTACGCAGTCTACAATTATCCCTCGACTAGAATTATTAAAATGGTGAAAGTATAAGCTATGGTAAACATAATTTAAACAAATTTATCGTTATAAATAGTTTTACATATAGGAGGATTCAACTTAGTAGAAGAATAGGTGGTAAATAATTTTCAAAAGATTGAAGGCCAAAATGTTGGCTTAAAATCAAAATACTTAGGGGTGGTGAAAATTAAGGAAAACGATCAATCTACTCTGCTGCTTAACTGTAAGTTCATTTGATGGAGTTGAAATTTGAACTATGACTTCTTTCCGTCAATTACGATATATTTGGTTTAGAACTTAATTCTATTTCCTTACACCTCCAGTTCATTGGTACTATCAAGGATGTCAATTCTGTTTTCACTTAAGGGATGTCTTTCTTAAACTATCTCTTGCTTAATTGAGATGATTTCCGAATACTCGGAAATCTTGGAAAAATTTAACATCTGATGTGGTATTTTAGGTTAAGGTATTAGTCAATATTCCTCGGTTAATCGATTTCATATTTTCAATCGACTTTTCCGCGTATATTTTGTGCCGAATTTTTTGATAACGGAACTCAGAGTCCAAGAGCGGCCATCTTGGCAATTAATCCCCAGGGACTTGGTGGGGAACATGATTAAAGTAATGGCATCCGCGTACTTTCCTGGTGACACAGAAGTAACTCCTCCGGATGAGGTTAGGCGAATCATAGCCACCACTGAAAGCAGAGGGGGTTTGGACTACCTAATAGGATGTGATGCGAACGCGCACTATATGGTATGGGGTGGCAGAGATATCAACAATAGAGGTAAATAGCTTTTTGATTTTTTGATGACTAATAATGCGGACAAGATTCGACGCTTGCCAGTTCGCATTCGAGTTATTTAATAATTAACTGCCATGTATCTGATGAAGCCTCTTTATCCGATTACATCACCGGCTGGGGCTTATATAAGGCACTTTTCAAGAAAAAAAATCGAGGAAGTTATTTAACAAGGCTAAAAGCATGAATGAATAGAGCTAGCACAAGCAAGCCTTGACTGAATGTAATCTCGAACTAAGGAGATCCTAAAGGACAACTTGCAGAAATTTCTGTGAAGGGGTCAATGAATTGCCCTCTGCAGTGCGGTCCCGAAAAGTCTTGCCTAGAAATCATTCCAATGGTATAAGATATCTATTTCATAAAATGCCAAAAAAGCCCTACAACCGTGTCGAATTGCATCAACAAGTTTTATGAGGTGAAAAGTGCGGAATTTCGTAACTTCGTTTGGAATTCAAAAGGTTCAAAAGCAAAAATTTTTAATTTTCCATTACAGTGGATGAGTGGACCGACTTCGTTATTACGAGGTATTTAAATGTTATCGTACACGTAGATACAATGATATTTGCCTATCATATCCTTTGATTGAGTGATAAAGGCCAGGGTAGTGCTGAAAAAAATTCAGTTAATAGTGGAGAGGAACTTAGCCGATTCCAACTTAAATATTAAAATGGAGGTTATTGTTTCCATCCAAAATGGCGCGGCGGGTATGCAAAAATATGGAAGAAACTTGGATGCCATTAGCCAGCTTTGCCATAATCATGTTTTACATTTGGCCATAGTTGAATGTTTTTATAAAAAAACATGATAGGGATGCCTGCGCAAACGCTGTTGGAGATGTCGAGGAAATAAAGGCTGATGAAAGTGATTTCGTTGATGATGATCTCGTTGAAGAAGGTCTAACCGAAGAAGATGCTACGAATGATGATACTGATTATAATTTTGATGATGAGGAAAATAAAGAGCTAAACTGTTTACCAATAATTAGTGATTTTGCACAAATAGTGAAGATGGTATGAACGATGGTAAAAATGTTCGAAACTTCTGCAGCAAAGCTTTCAATTTTGCAAGAATGTGTACCGCAAAAATTGGGGAAAAAACTGAAACTACAACTAGACATAAAAACTCGCTGGAACTCCATGAATGAGATTTGAATATTGTAACAATTTTCTGGGAAGATAAATTCAAGCTCGGAAGATGTATTCAAGCTCTAAAATTTCCTGAATTTACTCACGCCAAGGAGCTAAGCTATAACGATGCGAATTTCATTACTGCCGAAGAGTGTATACATTTTTTTTTCGAAAAACTAGAGAATATGGATTCGGATTTAAGTAAAAAATTACATTTTGAGATTAAAAGACGAATGAAAAATGTACCGCTGTTAAACGATCACTTTAAATATTCGTCAAAAAATGCTGCCATTTTTTTGGCACAGGAAATTATGGAAAAGATGCAGCCATAAATGTTTGCTGAACATGAAGAGGAGGCTAGCTTGAATAATTCAAGTTCTTCTGAAGATTCTGTGTTTAGAATAGCACCGGAATCAAATATACAGCAGGAGCTTCAAACGCAATATTTTCAATAACAGCTACAGCAGTGACAGCGAGAAATCATACGATTGGCAATTAGATTCCTTCCCCTTTCCCTCCTAGAATATATTCGAATAATCGGTTATTTTTCAATTTTACTATTCGATATCCGAATAGTTCAAGAGGTCGAATATGCGGATGATCAAGTACCAAGGTTTCTGGTGTCGATGTGTGCAGCACTTATTAAAGAATTCGGATTGGTGGATTGAGATAGATTTGAAATCGTAATATTATTTTGGTTTTGACCAATCAATTTGGGCAAGATTACAGGTGACCGCATCACCTAATAATTTTCCTAGGGATAACTATTGGCAAGGTACATTTATTGAACCAGTTTCCAGATATCACATTTAAATGGTTAAATTTATACATATTTTTTAATTTTATATTGGCCTTTCATTCAAACGAATTTTCCTGGACTCTCCACATGAAACTTGAACTCAAAATGTGTCTAGATAGTTTTGTGGTCTTACAAGGGCCAAGTGGTTTTAAAGCATGGTTTCGAACCCGCAAAATTTTGAGTTCAGGTTCGGATTAATAAAAAAATAAAACTTCACAGGTATATAAAAAAAAATCTATTATTTATTTCATTAAAAACATTTCGTTTAATTTGACGAATAGGACATCTCTTAATGATTCTTCTTGAAGGTGTACTCTTTGTGGTGCTAAAATAAACTTTAAAGCCAATAATAACTATTCCACACTGACTTGCGTTGCAGGAATCGCTAACACAACTTTTGCAGCTTCGTATAAAAGTGGAATTTCAATTTTATGGTTTTCCCACTATTCCATAATATTTTTCTCCTTGTGGACGCGTGAAAAGGATTCATAAACAGTAAACTCCTATTATATATTTAGTTCAAAGTTGGCCCAGCTGTCTAAATTGTTGGATTATGATAAATAATATATATGACATGCGATTTTTTTTGTCAACCCGGTTAATCGAACCCGCAAAATATTACGTTCGGGTTCAGACTCGAAATTTATTTTTCACCTGGTATTGGTTTGGTCTCGCAAATTTGGTATTGGTTTGGGTAAAGTTTGTCGTGAAACATGATTTATCTAGCCCCGCCCCCCCCCCACCCTTTATAACTGTTATATGGGCTGTGTACAAATAATTAGACGTTAAAGATTAAAATTTGGATTGTGCACTGCTATCTCGAACCACAATATGAATGCACGCAAATGAAATAATTTGAATTGATGTATTTTGGTAAAATATAGCGTTGATGTTATTAAAACCATTAAATTTATTCATATTTAGACACATTTGACTGCTTATTTATTTATTTTGTTCGTTTTATAATATTATAAAAAAAAAAATTCTGTTTTACGAGTCGAAGAATGATAAGCAAATAAATAATACAAATTCTTATTTTTTGTGTAATCTTTTTATTATTAGAATTGGGGGTTTGTGTTCATGCGCAATTTGACGAATGTTAGCGATTTTTCATTTGCTGGTTTGGAGCTTATATACACTAATGTTGTGAAAATTTATTTGGTATTAGTTACAAGGATAAATTTGCGTTATGCTAATCGACACACATAAATTATGGGAATAAAAATATTTGAACCAAAAAAAAACAAAAATTTGATTAGTGCTATTCTTATTTAAATTTGGACTATTTCTGTAATTATCATAATATTGTAATCTAGACATTGTTTTGTTGTATAATTTCTGTTTTGCTATATGGTTATTAGGTGAGAAGCACGAAAGCTTTCGTCTAAAATTTCTAGACAGCTTCAAGTGTATTTTGAACATATAAATACTTAAAATGTTTGTTGTTACTTCTCCCAGGAAACCGTTAACACTGGATTATCATGAATTCACTACGAGAATATATATCTAATCTGGAATGTCGATGAAAAAACAAAAGATTACACGGCACGTCGCAAAATAATGGGAATGTATTTTTTTTGGGGTTGTTGTTGTTTAAACAAGATGACACGTATATAGAATTTCATTAATAAATAAGATATTGTTACAAATAATATTGGTAAAATTAATTTATTTATTACCAAAGAGGCTGACAGAAGAAAGAAGATACATGGAGTAGTTACACGTGTGATATCTAAAATGAATAATTTATGTAAAGGTTTTCGGGAGACCATGCCAAGGTGTTGTTAAAAAAAATTATTATGTATTTACGAGTATGTATGTATGTTGACTAGATGTAAGTATTTATACAATGAACAAATTTGAACTAGAAAAAAATATTTTTTGCGACAAAGAATTAACATAAAGCATGTAATGTATGTTGAAACATAAGTTTTAAATGCATGTACAAATTGTCGCAAGAATATATCTGCTTAATATATGGCATTATTATTTGAACAAAAATGTTCAAAAATGTAAATCCTATATTTATGTATACAGATCGATTGAAAAAATACCGCAAAAATGTGCCATAATTTCACGTTATATATTATTAAAAAACAAATAATTTATAATAAATTAAAATTATAATTATTTTATACATATATCAACATATTTATATTTATTAAAATATAGATTATGCTTTTACTTTTAGTTTGAGTAAATAATATGTTTAAAAAATGATAGAAAAAAAGGTTAAAATAATTAATTTATTTGATGTAACATTTTATTTTTGTGTTTTATTATAAAAACTCGTTATTACAAAATTTTTGATTTAGTGCGACTGTTTCCACTGATAGAATATATGTTGTCCTTGTTACATATAGGACAAACCGATAGAGCGTAATCATGTAAATATGAAAACAAACACTAAGAAAGAGAGAAACATTTAAATTTCCACTAACTTTGATATTTTAATCAAGTTCAATATTTGAGTTTTGAAAATCCCAAAATGTTAATTTAACAGGCTTCAAATTTAAAAAAAAAACTACTCTAAAAATTTTCAAAATTCTCCTTTTAATGATATTTTTGATATCCTGATTTAATAATTCACCTAATCTAATCTTTTCTTAATTATAATTATTTCATTACAAAAGTGTAGAAAGTTATAAATGATAAATGATTATATTCCAGGTTTAGATTTTAGAATTCGGAATTTTCCAAATTAAAACTTCCAAATTATTATAAAATTATAATCAAAAAATTATATTATCATAACGCGCGGATTGCAATCTTTGCCCCCAAAACTCATAGTAATTCCCATTTCAGATTTATGTAAATTTGATAAGTAAATATTTCTCTTAATGGTTTCTTCAAATCCTTATTAAACTCTCTGGATTGGACATTTAACCGAAAAAATATATCGATTATGGCAATTTTTCAACTCCTGGTGCTAACTTCATGCTCTACTTTTTCACAGAAATATTATCATGTACGCGACATTACGGTGTAAAGGAAAGGGAGCTTTCGCGGAGCGGCCAAAAGATAAAATGGATATTTTGTTTTCGACTGATTTGGAAGCAGTCAAACGAAATGGAACCCACCAATAATATTCGACATACATTTGTCTTATATGGATTGAGAAGAACAAGCCTAACAGAGAATACAAGACATAATAAATATTACAAACGCAATTTATCCTAAAATGAAGCATTTGTCCGAATAATAAATCTCTCGTTATTATGAATTTTTGCGTAAAAAGTTATTTTACTTATATAATTTAAATTTACGAAAAAACCTTCTAAATAAACTTAGGATAACGACGTCATTAAGGATAGTGGGCGATCTCCCTATCTAAAAAAAATAGCACTATCAAAAGTCTAGAAGATATGTGACATACAGGACAGACGTGTTGCGTCCCATGTAAGTTCGTATAAAGTTGGATATTAAAAAAATTCTCAATCTGGCCAAAAAAATCGTACCCAAGTGGACGTACTTCACTAAGGGTAGAGGGCAATCTCCACTATCTCAGAAATATTACAACTTTCAAAACACTAGAAGATAAGTGACATAGGATAGACGTATTGCGCCCCTATATGTCAGTCCAAAAAAAACTGTCAATCTGGCCCAAAGATCATACGCAAGTGGCCACATAGCGTAGATTGCAATCCCCTCTATCTAAGAAATATTACAACTTTCCAATATCTAGAAGATAAGATACATAGGACAGACACGCTGTATAAAATCTGATATTACGAGAATTTTTTTAATATCCGACAATATACGAATTTACATATAGGGACACAACACGTCTGTCCTAAGTCACTTATCTGCTAGATTTTTGAAAGTTGTTATGTTTCATCGTTTGAAGGGATCGCCAACTACCCTTAACAATATATGTTTTCGTGGGTACGATCTTTGGGCCAGACTGAGAAATTTTTTATGATCCATCTTTATTCGAACTTACATATAGAGGTCCTAAGTCAATTATCTTTTTTGAAAGTTCTACTTTTTTTAGGTAGGGAGATCGCTGTTATTTTTGGATATGGAGCACTACCGACTTTCTGTAAAACTTGTGTCCACTAGTTAAGATCTTTGAGCCAGATTTTCGAATGAACTTTGATTTTATTAAATTGTTTCTTTGAACAATAGAAATTACAACTTAAGTTTATTTAGATAATTTTTTGTAAATTACAATTAGATAAGTAAAATAATTTTTTTACGTAAAAATTCGTAATAACGAGAGATTTATTAATCTTTCTAATACATTCTCAGGAAAACCAATTTTTAGGACAAATGTTTAATTTTAGGACAAAATTCACATATTTGTGCAGTCGCGTAAAGTTTGTCCTAAATTTTGTTTTTGTAATTTTAGGATAAATTTAGGACAAATTTCAAGCGAATAAATAATTTTATTACTGATGGTTAAGACTCTATAGAAGTATAGTGGTCTTTTAAGAAATTGATTTGAGAGAAGGATTTATCACTAATTACTTCGTTTGACTAAGTAAGAGCAAAATATTTTTAATTTATGAATTTCAGTTATTTTTAAATACTTCAAACATCTTTTCGTTCAAAGCAACACGAATTTTGATTACAGGTGTTAAATCTTTTAAAACTTTTTGTTTCTTACACCATTTCATTCAAAATGATTTACAAGTCATAAAAAAATTGTATTGTATTTTATAAAATTGTTGAAACCATTTAATGCGTTGAGATTTTTTTCGAGGTTATGCCTTTCGAGATTTTATTCCATTCGAGATTTTGTGAGATTTTAAAACCCGGTTCCTAAGATGTGGTCCGATTATATATTTTTATACAATTTTCGATTATTTAGACAGTTTTACTCTCTTAACCACAGGCCGTACCATTCCCCAACAAACTTACTCAGGAAAACATTTAACATCACTCATACAGTGAAACACATATGGTAAAAGTGTTGTGTGAACGTATCAAACTAAAGTCCATATCTGTCAACATAAGGTTTAAGAACGTTACCAAGAGTAGATATCGGCCTGTTAACAGAAAATTTTGTTTCCTCACTCAGAGACTTAGGGCGGTCATCTTGGGCCGGCAAAGCTCATTGGATTGGGGTAGGGTTTCCCAAAGCTTGAGTGCGTCGTGATAGACCGCTTGGAAAAGGATTAAAGAATAAAGAGAGGAATACAAAAAAACGATAGGGAACGGAAGCAAGGCATGAACCAACTCACCGTTGGAGCGACGAGCAATTGCTAGCCGTTACAAATCGTGGGGACGACTCACACCCAGGAGATGTTTTAAAGCCGGGCACATATTGCAATAAACCCCAAGGGAAAAAAAGTTAGTTACCTTTACTAATTTTTCACGTCTATAAAATGATAAATTCATCTTTAGATAAATCCCAAGTACGCATCCTAAAAGTTGCCATGATAACTTATTGACGTTATATAAAAATAAATTATTTATAAAATTTAGTTACTTAGATTTTAACTGTTTGAAGAAAGAAAAAAAAATTCAAATTGGTCAACTGATTAATTTTTTTTTAATTCATTAAATATTGTTTAAATTCGTAATATTGTAACGTCACTAATTATTGACATAATTCTGTATAAAGAATCTACAAATTCGCAACCACAATACCAAAATACAAATCTGATTAACTCAATTAACCTAAAAAATAATTTAACCTAATTAATTAAACCTTTATCACTAAAAATTAAAACATATAATTATCAAATAAATATGGACAGATATAAAGGATGAAGTTGGTAAGGGTTCGTCCACAGCAATTCAGGGAAGTTGTTCTTAATATGAGTTGGTCCCTGCCTTAGGGAGAGAAAGGCAAGTAAATAATGTCAGAATATTTGATAAGCCAAGAGCAACTTACTGGAGTCAACAAATGAGTCTATGAGACGAAAATATTTCGACCAGAACTACTTGATGACAGCAAGACACCCTTTAATAAAAATTGAAATGCAATGACTATGATAATCACCAAAACCAAAACGCGAATATACAATCACATGGCAATGACTTTAGTTCAGCGGGAGGAATTAAAAATAATAGAAACCAATTAAAACTATTTAAACGGATTGAGCACCACTGTCTCAACAGTAGTACATAATTCATTAAAAGGAAAAGGATAGAGAAAAGAAAGCCAAAGTCATTTGGGCGCCACTGCCACGAGACCGTTGCCAAGAGTAGGTATCGGCCTATTAACAGAAAATTTTGTTTCCTCACTCAGAGGCTTTGGGCTGTCATCTTTGGTCCAGCTAAGCTCAGTAGATTGGGGTGGGATTTCCCAAAGCTTGAGTGAGTCATGTAAGACCGCTTGCAAAAGGATTAAGGACATAAGAGACAAATAAAAAAAAACGATAAGGAACGGAAACAAGGCATGGACCAACTCACCGTTGGAACGACGAGCAATTGCTAGCCGTTACAAGCAGAAGTCTAACAAATATAACAATTTGTAATGGTTAATAAAACATATTACCCGAAATTGATTCATATTACTGATGAAATGAACAAACTCTTCGCTTAACGAGATGCATCTATTCATTATGAGAGTTAAGCTCAGATCGTAAATCAAATTATACAGAAGAAGTGAACCCAAAATACGAGCGCTATAAATAAACTAGAATGTATGATCTCTAGATAGTTCTTAATTCTAAAAATATAAAGGGCCAAAAAACCTCACGAAGTTATCAGAACTTCTTCGGAAAATTGAGTGCATACGTGACCTCATCTCATGTCAACTCACTCTAACCTCCAACTCAACTCCCAAGTACATCCCTAACTGGACTTTACCCTGAACCCCAACTCAATCTTAACTCGATCCAAATTTAACCTTTAACTAAACCTTGCACTCAAAGTCCTAGTATTTCCTACAAAAAAATAAAAATAAAGAACCTCCCAATAAGTTTTTAACCGAACGCCGAACTACCTCAACCCCAACAACTTCAACTCAACCCCAGCTCGAGCCAAATCGCAACCAACTACTTAACTTCAAACACATTGTAGTGTGGAAATGAACTCTGTTGGAAAAACTACCATATGTATATATGAACTCAACGTAAATAGCATATATATGAACTCAACGTAAATCAACTCAAGCTACCCTTCAACTACACCTTCAACTAGACCCTCAAAATAGTCCCTAACCTAACATCTCACTCGACTCCGACCCAACTTTAAATCAACCACAACCAACCCTAAAATTACCTTCAATCCAACCCCGACTCAAACCCTGACTCAACCCCCAAATCGACCCCAAACTCTGCTCTCAATTCAATCCCAATCAACGTCCAACTCAATCCCAAAATCAACACCGCCCGAATGTATATGAACTTAACTCAAACTAACTTAAAACTCAACAGTCAACACAATCCAAAAAAAAAACAGCTAAACCGCTAACTCAACCTCAGCCCAACCCCAAGCTCAACACTCAACCCTAATCCAGCTAAAACTCCATCATTAACATAGCTCTTAAATCAACCACAATCTCAACGCGCAACTCAACTCCAAATCAACGTGGTCTGAAAAACTCATGCTTACTCTAACTGAACCTTCAATTCAACCCCCAAATAAATCCTAAACTGTACTGCTCACTCAACCCAGCCCGCAAATCTACCCCCAAAAGAACCCTCAACTTAACCTCAATGCGCAACTCAATCCGCAAACCAACATATAAATAAATATTGGTCAACATATGGTAATATCACGTGTTAATAACCAAGTGGTTTTGGGTCAATAGTTGAGCAGTTCTCGAAATACTGTGGGCAGACACATTCAGACATTCAAACATCCAGATATACAGACAGACGCATGGACATTTGTTGTTTTTCAGGAACCGGACGGTTTAAAACTTTGAGGAAAATGGTTTTGGACAAATAAAATTATTGGTCCTTTTTAACAGGGTTTCAATAACACTAGTCCCTGCCGACCGAAGTTTATAATGGTTTGCACTCGTGCTATAAAAACAAAGATGTCTTCTTTACGCTATGTCAAATTGAATTAAAAATTAATACATAAAGACCAAAGACGGTTCATCCAAAATATTTATGAGTGCATAATTAGGGCTAAAATTAATTAACAAAAATAAATTATTAAATTTAAATTAATTCCAAAATTGTGAAAAAACAAAAATTAAAAACTGGTGCTTCAAAATTTTCAGGAGAAAATAGATAAGTGACAGCAAATGTGTATGGTGGAGGTATCAGAGTAATTAAAAGTGGTGAATTGTAAGAAACTAATTAAAAATTAAAACGGGGCCAAAGAACTAATTTATGGTTAGTACAACATATCGTAAATGGCGGCTAACCCAAAATGGTACGCACTATTCAGGTATTTCGCTATGACCAATTTCTTTACATATTTAAACCAGGTGCAAAATCTTAAGTTGGCTAATTGTGTGAGTTAAGAATTTTGCGATTCACCGGGATATTTAACGGCCATCTGGTATAATTTACTGGAAATACATTTACCCAACTTGCGGGAAACACGGTTGAGTTAAGGTAGGAATACCTAATGCTTATTATGAATTTGTAACAGACTATATGTCAAAACATCTGCTGATTATATACTCCCATGAAGGTTTCTGTCATTCCACTGAAAATGCAACTGGCATCAAATCAACAATGCGTATTAATCAACACTAACATCAAGAATAGCCATCAATAGAGTAGAGTTAATCAAGAATAGAGGACAATTTTGCGATGCTGCAGAATTTTGAGATATTCTAACGTAAAACTGCAAAAAAGGATGTTTCGTGGATTTTCGATATGTGCATTTATTAGTGCGCACATTATTTGTTTTACGAAGATATTTCGACGTTTAATATTGAAAATGGGGGAGGATTAATGGTTCTAAAATTCACTAAAAATACTATAAAATATTGAAAACCCAAGAAAATAGCCATTTTTACAATTTTAGATTAGGGTATCCAAAAATCCTTACGAATTGACCTATTCTTGTTTCTGTATCCTGACCCTTGTTGAAATGTAAAATCCTAAGAATTTATGCTGTGCGCTGACCCAGTCAACTACCTAGGAGTAATAGTAAACCATTCAAAATTGTTACACTGCGGTAGTCCGTGAAAACCATCGCCTAAGGTGAACTGTTGGTTTATTACACAAGCGACCCCGATTTCCCAGTGAAAGCATAAGCACACGCTACCTAGTATCATGGGTATAGTATTAAAAAAATCTATCAGCTTTGCTCTGATACAGAATTTCATATTTTTGGATCTCAGAGTAGAATACCGGTTAACACAACTATAGCCAATTGCAAAGGTGGGCACGCACGTTAGGTTCTTTTGATTTCATAATTTAGTAGCTGTGATGTACTCTTCATCCCTTCTCGTCATCTCGACATGGTAATGCAGATTGCACAATTTGATACATGTTTTATCGTGATTGTGAGATTGATAAAGCGTAAATAACACCCTTTACAATTCACAATATCAAATAGCCGTCTCGATCAGAATTTACCACAGGTATAAACCACCACAGGCCGCCACCCAAAGGATTTTGCATAGACAAACCTAGAGGGAGAAGATGTAGGTGGCAAAATATTGGCATCCCGTGCACAAATTGCGTAAAACTATTTGAGAACCAACGAGTCGGTTGTCCTTTCTACCATCAATTAGCACGATTATTTTCTTTGAAAAGGTTTCCTTTGGTCTCGCTGTTTTAGAAGGAAAAGCCAATTAAATAAGTAACTAGTTTTATAATTAATATTATTTCGTATAATCACAAAACACCAACAGTTTTCACTTACTTAAAAATAAAAAAACCAAAATTTTATTTTTGAATTTATTTACTTTTATTTATTTAAAATTACAACTAGTTTCGATCTTGTAAAGATCATCTACAGGTAATTTTTTGCAATACTAGTTTTACTTGCTAAAAAGCTTTGAATAAATGACATTCCTATGAGAGTTTGTGCTTCAATTGGAATGGATACACACTTCCAAAAACTATCAATAAAAGTAGTAGTGTTATGAAAAGTACTTAAAATAGTTCGATGTCAAATGTACAAAACAAAAGAGAACTCCATAGGAAACCCAACAGACGAGTTGCTGTAAGATTTGTTAATAGAAGTTGAATAACTGTCAACAGTGATAATTTTTACTCTTTACGACGATAGCAACAGAGAAACCAAATCTTGAAAGCAAATCTATCGAAAAACAAAATTTCGAGGCGAAAAAATCTTGAAAACTGATTTGTCGAAAGCATAAAATCTCGAAAACAAAAATGGCATACTAGTAATTCAAAATTAATTAAATTTCCGAAATTGGTTTGCCAATTTTTAATTAAACTTTATACTAAAAATTTATTTAAACACATACATCAATATTATTCGCCAAAACACTGTCTTACGGGAATTAAGAAACAAGCCCAACAAGTAGAAAATTTAGTCGTGACATATTTTACAACAGAAATAATTTTAAATGTTAATTAAGAGAAAAGTTGTCAGAGATCTCATCACCGATAACGTGAGAGGCACTGTAGAAGCAGCATGTCTTTTAACATAGGGCAGCTGAGAATTTAATGGAGCTAACTTTAGCAAATCGAGATGCGAAACAAAGTGAATGACCAGTAAATACAACTGGAAATACTAATTGAACATTGGAAGTGGGAAAAAGGAAGATGTAAATAGAGGGGAATAATTTCTTCGATATATTTATGATCCAATAGTCTCCCTCTACTTTAGATAAGACCTGTAAATATGAGTGGATAATCGACAGTCGCAGTATGTAATACTAATTCATCAAACATTAATTATTTATCTCGCGCAACGTGTGTGACATAAATAAATTAATTATTTTAATTTACATTATACATTTGTACTTTAAATCATAAACTTAAAATTTTGTATAAATTTTCATTATTTGTTTAGTTTAAATTTATTTTAACACATATATCAATTATACACAGCACACCTAATACAAAAGATACGAATAATTTTTATAATATACACTGCATTTCATCCATTATTAGTAAATGCCTTCTACAAATTAGAAGAGTCATTTCTTAGGATTTCAATGGGAGCCTCTACTACTTCTGGAATCACTGCAATCCGACCAGAGATAAGGAGAACAATTTTTACTCAATCTAAATTGCCCCTAAAAACATCGAACAGACTTCACGATATGACAAATTTGTCTAGATGGCAGCACTAGAAAATAAACCGGAATATTTACGATATAATTTTATAAAAAAATTGAAAATGCTTAATGCTGCCATCTGCATAATTTTCCGGGACTACTTGTTAATAAAAAGATGTTTATTATAAGTATTCTGGTTCAAATAACTTAGAATCTCTACTACCTATCATCCTCCATGAAATCTACTGTGCTCTTATCTATAATTCGGTCTATAGACTAAAACCTAGAAATGTGGAATAGACGGTTTTTACTTGTCCACTCTGCCTAGTTGTTTTTTTTTAATACGGAGGCAACAATGTATTTCTCGACTTAGCCCCAATTAGGGTAGATCAACTATCGAGGTTGGAAATAGAGTGTACTAAACTCGTTCGTTAAATTTAATTTTTACATAGCTATACTTAACAGTTAAGAGAGAAGCATTTAACAGAAGCATTTAAAATTTAGGATTAAACTGAAAATATGTGTCTCTCCCTTAGTAGAGCTACAAGCTTATCCATTCCTTCTGTCATTTGACAAAAGTACCAAATCTACGAATTTCGGACTAAATTATTTTAATTTTAGAAAGCAAACACGGTGGGATTTAACCAACTTTTAATGAAAGGTTCGGATACAACCAAATTTACACTTGGGGATATATTCTGATGTAATTTGGAGTCGATGTTGCCAAAAACCAAAAAATTTAACAAACAAAACGAAACTTTCAACACTTTTTATGCAGATAATTACACTATTCTAATTTTGCTGAACATTATTGCAAAAAAATTTAGCCGACTTTCTGCCAAAGGAAGAAACGTCTTCATGTGAACTTAATTTAGAATGGCTTGAATTATTTTGTCTGGTTGTGATTGTTAACGAATGACAACAGACGTAAATTTTCAACAATTTTAAGCAGCACTGGTGAAGAATTGCATTGAAATCTCAATAGATGGCGTGCGTAGTAAGTGATTCGCTTTCGAAATGCGGTTGAAGCTAGTTAAACATTTTTTAAAAAGTATTTGTGATAGGAAAAATTTGTTTTTCCATTTCTCTTTATTGGTTATAAAATTAACAAAAATTATTTTTTCGTAATTTCGTTAATTTTATTTAAATCAGGTTTAAATAACGTAATTTAATATACAAATGTTCATCTTAATAAAAATAAATTCAATTGAATCTGATGCAGAAGTAATTTTAATACATATTTTTGGTTCATCAATATTTGTGATATGCCGAAAAAAATCAATTGAATTGTAAATTATTTTTGATCATTTACATCGTGATTTAGTCACTTCTATTAGTCTACAACCGAACCGATCGACATCTTTTATTGTTTCTCTATGATAATTATGCCAATGGTCTATGCCGATAGATGAATGGCTGATAGGTTAAACAGTCCAAGATATGCGGACTCTGGATACCAGGCACCCTCCAGTTTTATTTAGCCTTCATGTAGTAAAGCTGGGTGACCTACAGGCGATTTGCAATTCCCAGCAACTCGTAAGAGTAAAATCAAACGGAATACGGGGCGGGAGTAGGAATATACGGGAGTGGGACAACCCTCTCGATGTCCTTGGCATCCAACGCTACCGTCTTTCTAGCAGAACTATATGCTGTACTAAACATCTAGGAGGGAGAGCAATAAGCCCAGATAGTATGTATAACGTACCGGGAGGCAGTATTGTCAGGTTCATTAAGAACCTGAATATTGACTGGACAGATAATTAAGCAGGGTCCAGCACAATAGATCTTTTAGGTCGCAGTGCGAAGTGGCTGATCGCCCGCATGGCCCTCCAATAATAATAATAATAATGCCAATGGTCCATAAAAATGTTCGATATGAATCTCTTGGAATCTTATCCCAAATTATTTTATTACAATATAAAGTGGGAATTTTGGTCTTGCTTGACCGTGTACATCTCCATTCTGATTTGAATCCTCTCTGGCTTCTTGTAACAACCAGTAATTTTATTCAACCATTGGTTTATAATTGTAAGAGAGCATTATCGCCCAAAAAACCAATTGTGTTTTATGTCATTCGACAAACCAAAATTGAACATTGGTTTTGAACAATTATAGATTTAAAGTCCCATAACCATAACATTTTATTTCTGCCATAAGAGATACTAAAAAAACTGTATTACTTGAAAACGAATTTGTTTTGTGAGCAGTTACTTCGAAACATTCAAAGCACCGAAGCTAATTATGATAATGCCTGGAAAACGTTGGTTAATCGATATGGCATCAAAAGGTTAGTTGTTTGTCACCATTTTAAATGCAGACGTCATAGCCAAATTTACACATCGAGCCATCGACAGCTATTAGAGAACTGTTAGAGAACTGGCATTAGAAAACCTTGGCTAACCAACTCAACGTTAGGACGATTGGATCGTTTTTATGGTCGCACAAAGACTAGATTAAGAAACGACAAGCTTTCAACTTGGGCAAATCTGCAATTACTCCTTCAAAACCGGTTTAGAGTTGTAGAAAGCATGGCACCACACAAACCAAAGTCATGAGGAACACCAAAGAAATGAGAACTTTTCGACCGACATCATTGAATTCCAGCATCATATGCAGTAAAACTCGTGCTCTTTTTCCATGTTTTAGATTTCGGTGAATAACCGTAGATGATAAGCGGAACCTTGTGAAAACCAACCAATTAATTTTCAACTGTTTAAGAAGTGGTCATGTGGAAAAATAATAACGAAAACTACATGAACTAAAGTTAACCAGGCTGCAAACCAACAACAGCAATGTACAGAGTCTCCTAGTGTAATCATCGATACAATTAGCGCTCATGTTACGTCTATCGGCACACAAATATTATTGGCAACAGCACTTATCAAAGTACAGTCGACATTTGGTGCATAGATGACGATGTGGGCCCTTCTCGATCAATGCTCTCAGGTGTCATTCATAACCGAAGCGGCTGTGAATAAGTTAGTTCTACCGATTAAGATTCCTATTATGGGTATGAACCATTTTTGTGCCACCTAAACCTAAGATTCCTATTATTCTGGTTGGCTCTGTAAATAATGGCAGGGCAAATTCTGTGGGGAAGCTCGATATTCAATCTAATTCCAACTCTGACCACAAGTTGTCAACGAATGCGCTTCTAATTAAAACAATTACTACACAACTTCAAAATGGCCTCATATTTCAAATCTACAACCAGTGTTGTGCGTCTCCACCTATTTTGAGATTGTCTACGCGCAAATGTCGACAATAGCGTAGACAATAGTTTTTGATGTAGACAATGTCGACAATATAGACAAATAGTAGACAATTCTATTATTTCTGCTGTTGTTTTCCCTTAGTACCGAGTTCCTAATAGGGTTGCAGTTAATAAAAGATATATGCATGTGTCATCACGTGTCATTTCTCAGGGTAGGAAGAAACCCTAAAAATAATAAACACAATTTATTTGTTGGTTTTATAGCTCAGGCACTTTGTACAAAAGTACTTGATATTCGTATTTAAGAAATATCGCATTTCTATGTTTTGAGCGAATCCTGCAATCTGAGTCCTTCGATCCTCTGAATGGCACACAGCACAAACTGCGAATATCTCTAAATTGTCCATGTAACAGTAGAAAGCATTTTTGTTAATTCCATTAAGTACCGTAGTAGCGCATGTCATATTATTTTCCAGCTTGATATCTGATGAAATTTTGGCGATTGCTATTTTCTTTTGTTTTTCTTCCTTCGTGGTGGCATAATCTTGAGAACTATTAAATAAAAGACCGTTTTGTTTGTATCATAATGCTTCAAAGCAAAATTCCCATATGTCATATGGCTTTGTCAATTACGGAGTGTAGCAAATGATTTACATCTACAATATATCTGGATTTTGTTGGGAAATTGTCCCGGGTGATATTTGAATTTTAAATATGGATTTTACATTTGATTTTTCCCCATCCGTTGAGTATCATCATCTTGAGGATATTTGACGACGCAAACAATTCGATGGAATAACTGCAACGAATTTATAACAAACGTTTCGTTATATATCCTAGTTCCGCGAAACTGAGCTGGAATAGGAGTAACGTTGTATTTTCTTGGGTATATAACGCCTTCAAAAATCTTTCCCAGCGCTATCATACGTGATTTAAGAATCAGCAACAAGCCTCATTGGCAGAATTTTTCAGAGCCGGAATTCATTTTATTTTAATTCCTTGAATTTGGCTCTAACTTTATTTAAGAAATCCGACTTCAATATAATATATGATCCAAGGAACTCTTCAGATTGTGAATAATTCCATTTTATGTGAGTAACTACTTAGAGAATCGACTTAATAACTTAAAATTTCACTAAAACCGAATAACAAACGAGCGTATCCCATTTGGTGCTGGATATGTTGAAAAGGGTTAAACTGGTTAAGCATTTAAAAAGAAAATTTCCCTTTGGCAAATCAATTTTTTTGATTTATGGTTTGTATTTATGTACCAAAGTATAAGCAGAACCCCGGAATATTAGTTGAATTCTGGCCATGTTTTGTTTAAGAAACTCGATCCTTGCTCCAAACGGAACTTTTGCGATTATGCACCAATTCCATTGAAATTTGATATCTTACTTAATCAACATGTTTGATGAGAAATAAATTAGTTGTGGCACGTCCAAATGATGAATCAGGATGGTCGGCGCTACCAAACCAATTTTATAAATAACAATTTCCTTCTTGTTCATCAAATATTTAACAAATTTCGAGACTTAAAATCTGTCCTAGTTTTTTGTAAGTCGAAATGTATTACTTTTTCAAACAATTCAGACTACGTTAAGGTTTAGATATTTTTAACCTGGCCACCCTAGTGACAAATCTCATTGGCTGTCTTTTTTTTCAAACTAAAACCAACGCATGCGTGCCTCTTAATTTGTTGTTAACAAATCCTGAACTAAAATTGCATATAAGGCGCAATGAATAAAATATCGCTTAAATCGCAAAATGTGCGATGGTTTTTTGTGACTAGTCGGTTTGAAACATTTCGGTGTCTAACAACAATAGTTTCAAATGGTGAAAAAAATAGAATAAAAATAACTCAACACAAAAAACGTCGATATTTAAAACTCAAAATTCTTTTGGCGTGTCGGACAAATTTTTAAAAGTAAGATTTGCACGCGTACCACGTATTTGCAATCACTGACATAAATGGTCAAAATATGTGATCGAGCACGCAAAAGAATATGTAAACTTATTATATGTTTGACTGTTGCATTTCCATAAGCTGTTGCCCTACTCATAGGCCCTGGTCATATCTGAAATACTCCTAGGCGTATTTCAGATATGACAATGCTGTTGATCTTCATGGTATACATTTTATGCATCTTACAGCATGAAATGTGCCTAATCCGTTCAATGTTTGTATACATATACATCTGCATTATGAAATACAACTTCTAATTCAACTTCTACTTCGGTAAACCTTGTTTCCATTTAATGAAATTATTAGCTCTTCACGAAGAACATATACCCACAGAATTCAATAAATCGATGACATGCCTAGAATATGCTAACGATGAAGATAAACTGATAATCCAAGTCGCATGAAGTGTTAACAAAAATTGACATTTTACTCTTTTTGGTGATGAGGACGCATTTTGTTGTCTATGTAGTTCATCCGTAAATATTTTCAATATCTCTGGTGCAACGTGCAAGCTCTTCACCGCCATTTTCTATTTCACTAAATATGTGTAAATTTGCCATCGGACGCCTTCTTTGATGATTGCGGCTGCTGGTTTAACAATTGTTATGCGATTTTCTTTCATTCAATTGCATTTGTTTAATGCCCAGCGGTAACATGTCACCAAAAAAATAAAATTATTGTTTTGCTAAATATGTTAGTAGCTGTCAAATTTGCTTTAAAATGATCTAGAAGCAGATCTCAAATAGTATTTACCGTATAAATCTGCATCATTGATGCGCTGAGTTCTTTAAGCTTTTCCTTTAGAACAGATAAAGTAATTCGCCAGTCATAGCGTTTGCTACTAAATTCATAAAAGGCTTCAAATGCTAGTCTACAATTTTCTTTTGTGAGGAAAACCTCGTGTAGAATTTCCTGAAATGGCTCTGAATTTCAAGTAGCATTAAGGGTGATATGCTTTCACCGATTTGCTTTTGCCTACTAATATTCTTCGTGTCAATCTGCTCAGCTTCTTCCGAACAAAACAAGCAGTTTGTCGATGTATTATCTACATTGATGAAATTGTCTACATTATCTACGCCATTTTTTGTATTGTCTACATACATTGTCTAAACGAGTAGACAATGGATTAAATTCTTCATGGAGACTACGCGGCACAACACTGTCTACAACTCGCTATTCTGTCCTGTTACAAACCAGGTGTTACCGACATATTATTAGGCGTGAACGTAATTGGAGAGCTGTTACTTAATGGACTTGTTAAATGTCACAATGGTTCACCAACAGCACCAAACACAACACCGGATTGAATATTATCTGAGAAAATTTTTCAAATGAATGACAACCCACCTGCTAGCATCATGAATTTTCACTCGAGATTGACGCATTAACAAGTAGGGTTCAGTCAGTAGATGACCAAGCAAGTAAATAATTTTATTGAATAAGACATAAAAGATGACCACAAGGTAAATATATCGTTAATCTTCCGTTTATCACTTTCAGGCCCGATGAAATGTTATAATTCATGAAATGGAGCTATTGCCACACTATTGTCAATGGAGAAACGTTTTCGTCAAAATAAAAAGCTTTGTGATGAATATACAAAATTCATGAATGATTAACATTAATCGATCATTTTACATGCCACATCATTCTGTGTTCAAGCAGAGCAGTGCATCACTTCGAGTGGTATTTGATGCCTCTCGAAAGTCATCAAATGGTGCTTCATTGAATCAAAAATTTCAATCAAAACCAACGATTCAACGTGAGCTAATTTCTATAATCATGAATTGGCGCACTTACATATATGGTTGCTTTCACGTCAGACATTAAGTAAATTAAGGTGAGCCTTGATGGTACCGATTTTCAACGAATGGTTTGGCGTTCAAGTCCTGATGGACCAATTACTGATTTTCGCTTAAATATGGTATCCTATGGCACAGCGAGTGCTCCATACTTGGCTATCAAAACAATAATGATATTAGCTTTCGACAAGAGGGAAAGGTTTCCATTGACATCTGAAAGTGTTCAGTATGAAATATATGTTGATGACGTAATGTCTGACGTATTTTCATCAAATCATGCAGACGTTCTGCGATCAATTCCGAGCGAATTACACGAAACTAAATTACCATTGGATATCTATAACGATGTTTCAGCTAAAACGCTTGGCATTTGGCTACAACATTTCAAAAGGATAATCCTCTATGACATATATTTCGGCCCTTTGACACTTTGGGTTGGGTTTCTCCATGCATTATTACTGCAAAAAATATTCTACAAAATCTCTGGTTGGCATAATTGGATTGGAACCAGTAACAGACCACATTAAAAGAATATGGCTCACATTCTTCTCAGATAAAAATTATTAGAAACGTATATTATGTTCTAATGGAAGTTTTCGGATCGGTTTGCTTGCAGCCAAACAAGAGTGGCACATATAATCGAAGCAAGTGTCGTTACCACGACTTGAATTGTGTGGGGCTCCTTTATTGGCGAGATTATTGTACTATGCATGGCTGGACTGACTCCACGATAGTGTTATGCTGATTGAAAGGGCAACCTAGCCGATGGAAAACGTTCATTGCAAACAGGGTCGCTGAAATTCTCGAAGTAAACAATAATGGTCGTCCGATTACGCGTCCAGAGGGATATCACCTACTACATTGCAACATCATCCATTATGGTGGAATGGTCCTTCTTAGTTCGGACTACATTTATCGCAATGGCCGATGCACAACAAATTCCAGTAAATCAAGATATTGACCTCGAATGTACTTCGTTTTATACACAATTATTAGTATCCATAGCAAATCAAACAAACTATGTTGTTCTATATCCACAGACAAACTCAAATCGGCTCTACAGTTTATGCTAAAACAGGAGCAACATGTTTATTTCCACGAAGGGATTAACTGCTGCCAGGAATTTACACACTAAATGTATCTTAATATCTCTCAACCCCTTCTTGGGTGTCTGTGGTTTATTAAGAGTCGGTGTTCGCGATTAGAGCCCAATTACTTATCATGTTCAATCAAACATCCCATCATTTTGCCGCGTAATAGTCCAATCACTAAGATGATCATTGCTGAAGCATATAGCGATGCATTGGATGGTGGTATTGCTCAAACACTTTGATTTACATAACGACAATACTGGATCATTAACGGTCGAAATTTTAGCCAACATCAGAAGTTAATTATTGAGAAATGATTATTGGCACCATTGTAGCAGAAAAGTGAGTCTGTACACTGTATCTCCCAACGTTGTGCAATATCCTACACTCTCGCCATTACGTGTCAACGTTGTGTTTCATTTTTTGGCTTATAATTTCATCAGTTGCTCAAACAATATTTAAATCTAAGCTTAAAGCATTTCGAAAGCGACTATTGACTATTTGAAATTGTTGAGAATGAATGTCTGTTATCTTTCGTTGGCAATCACAACCAGACAAAATAACAGAGAGACGATTTCCTCATTTGGTAGAAAGTCGGCTTTAGACTAGGATAGAATAGCGTAATCGTGCTCGTCTGGTTGGAAACAATACAAATTATCTGCAAAAAAAGTGTTGAAAGTGTCGTTTTAAAAAAGTACCAAACGATTTTTTTGTTTTTGATCAACATCGACTATAAATTACACCAGAATTCTCCCCAAGTGTATATTTGATAGTATTCGGGCCTTCCGTTGTAAGTTAGTTAAAGCACGCCTTACAAAGCGTATACACCGGAAATTCTTACACCTCTCTTAGCTGGCAAGTATAAGGGCTTCAGCAAGCCGCCAAAATGACTGGTAGTTGTTTTTGTTTCTCGAATCATTTCCGGAAAATGAAACAACTTGTGCCGCAGGTTATCTTTTAGGCTTCTAATGAAACAGATTGCTTCTGGTTTGTTAGTTCCTTTTAATTCGGCTATGTAAAGACTTGAAAAAAACCATATCTATCAACTGAGAGATACTTGGCAAAATTGTTAGTTCACTTAGCGAAAAGACAATCGACAAGGAGGGTTTGGGTTAATAATTTTAAATGGATGAAATACAGTGTGTACCTGCATTAATTTTTATATAAAATACTAAAATAAACAAAATCATCTTTTTATATTACGTTTAACTTAGTTATGTAAGTGTTAGGCTAGTTTGTAAATTATTATTTATGTATTAATATAAGTAAACATCAAGGGATTATATATTATATTAAGGGCAAACAGTAAAGTTGTGTGCAATAGTTTTGTTTGTTAGAGAGGAGGAGAAAAATAAAAACAAAAAATTTAAACAAAACGAAAATAAATAAATAAATGTACTATTATGAACTTATAACTATGATTTTTGTTTTGATACTTTTTTATCTTTGATCCGAACATGAACGTCTTCCATATTCTAAATTTCTAAAACAACCCCAGATATTTTTTTCTTCTACACATGTGTACATAATATTTATGTACCTGTGTTACACATATAAATTTTATTGGTTTACAGTTAAAAAATATTATAACATACACAATAAAATCGTAAACCATATTATGTACAATTTGTGTACCTTTACGTTAACCACGCAACAAATTGGTCGAAGAAATGCAGCATATGCTGTTTATTTTATCCCATATTCTGTAATACCAATTTCAATGCAAAAAAGTTGTTTGTTGTTTTTTTGTCTTGTATGACGATAAATGGAAAAATATTGATTTTAAAAGAATGAAATTACCACAGAATGTATACAATTCCACTAATTTGAACATAATATATACAAATTTTATCGATCACCGAGCGTGGTTAATATAAAATGGATAAACGGAAATCGTACATCAAAAAAAAAAATGTAGAATGTTTTACCGCACCCGAAATGAAAATATTTGTCCAACAAAGAAGCTTCATGCCGCAATTCTGTATTCTGCCCAGAAAATTACGGGATTTTCCGGGAACAATAATACCCATATGGACTTTATTTGGTGTGGATTAATAGAAATAAGGTAGCTAAAGCTCAGTGCTATTGTTTTTGTTTATTTCTTTAGAAATATTGCTCTTGTACCTTTTGTGATTTGGAAAGGGATCCCACTCCAGGAAATCAGTAAAACTTTGCCGGCGGTTGCTGACTTGACTTTCACCGACCATGTCTGAGTTCTGGAGGAAAAAAGGTTAGATTTGGAAAAAAGGTAAAAGAACCCGTAAAGAATTGACTTACGCTAGATTCTACTTGTGCAAAAGCCAATATTTGGTTCAAGTTTGGCCAAAATTTTGCGTAATACTTTTTGGATGAGTATTGGTACACATTGAATAATCGCCCAAAATTTTTGAGCCGTTTTTCGATTATGTTATTTTGCGCAAATTTTGATAATGGTAGTCAAAATTTATACAGAAGGAAGAGTCGCCCAAATCCATAGTGAAGAATAGTTTGATGTTTGATTCTTTCATTGAAATCAAATCTTAGTGGCAAGAAATTTAACAATAACCCACAATAACGTTGGCATGAATTGGGGTTGTTTGATTGCCAAAAGCTTCTTTTAAAGAAAATTTTGACCGTTAATAGCTAAATTTGGTATAGTTTGATAAAGTCATTTGTCAATTAAGGAATATAATATTGGGGTTTTGTGCGAAAATTCTGGAATTGGTAAATCTAAGAGAGATAACCTGATATAAAAAATATTTCACTCTACCTATTTATATGGAGGGCTATCGGGATGCACATTTTATACGACGATTCTCGATAGCAGCTATCTTACCTTGAAACTCTTGTGCCATACTACTAAAAAGTTAAATTTTTAAATCACCGACCGATTGTCCACGTTGAAACCTGCAGTGGTGGTCTAAACCTTTGGGAGTCATTTCAGTTATTTCACCAGAAGAAAATTGATTATTGTTTATAGCACCGTGGAAAGGACAGACTCAGGATTTTGAAAACCGGGATTTTGAATTCGGGATTTGGAATTCGGGATTTTGAATTCGTGATTTTGAAAACCGTGATTTCGTAGTAGACCCCTTAAGTCTAATATAATAAAACAGGAAACTAAGTTTGATAAAAGTATTGGCTCTTCTGAAACTAAGCTTTGCTAGAAGTTCTGAATAATTGTTTCAATCAAACACGCTTTAACCAGCAAGCGGCAACCTAAAAAGGTTTCCCCCAGTAAGCAGCACCATAATTACAAATAAAAAAATTATGAGTTAGAGAAGGAAGAGAAGGAAGAAATATTAAAATTTTTCGTTGCCGATTGTCCGTCACAAATATACATTCCAAATCTTTAATTGACCAAACAATAATTTAATATGCATTTTCAGGAAATAATCGAAGCTAAATCGAAAAAATGAAAGTGAATTGTGAAATTCTTCTGTGCGTAGTGACGCGCTTGAGGGGGCTTGGCTTTTGAGGTTCAAAATTGTACGATATTTTCAAAGTTTTGCTTATGGCATTCCATTGCTTGAATTTGAGTTGCAATAAGTTAAAGATTTTCTAGCGTATGACGAAATTTTCCTGAACTTGGGGAGGTATTATGGAGATGGTGGAATTATTTGAGAACTGGTTTTGTGTTGCATAATATTCTATGGTGATTAATGGATTAGTGCTTAATATTGAGTTGCACGTTGTTAAGGGTTATTCATGTTTTCCGATGGTTTTCCGAAAATATTATCGTTATACAAACCAAACATATTCGCTTGACTTTCAGAGAATGAGCTCTTGATTTTAAGAAATTCCTAATCCAAAAAAGTTTAGGTGAGGTTTTGAAGTCCAATGGCAGTTAAAAGTAGAATTTTTATGTTTGTTTTTAGATACGATACATCATTTTTGCAAGCGGAAAATGAATTACCGATTTCTAAATGATAGATTAACATTAAAACCACAACTACAGTTGGTATTTACAGATAATCGATGAGATATCTAGAACCAGAGAATATCTATGGTGTACGGGCGTCGATTGTTATATGAGCCAAAATAAATATTCGCATGAGCGGCGTGACACTCTAGGTGAGACTCTGGTTGGAATTCAATATTGTGATCTACAATGAAAAATAAGTTTTGTAGAAGACAATAAAATTCACTAATCACAGACAGCCAGTATATCTCAAAATTGCGCAAACAATTTGATTTCATGATTATTTTTTATAAATCGTATTATTTTAGTGTTTGTCGAATTAAAACAAAATCGAATATTTATGTATGCTTTAACGTAGCTGCTGAATCAACAGTCGTAAATAGTGATGACATTTGGGCATATTTGGGCGCACAACTGGTTTGATGATGAACTCAAAAGAGGTGACAACACTATAAATCATTAAAAAATCCCTGATATTGTATCGAGTGATCGTAAAGTTGTAAACATTTCAAAAGCACATATAGAAAACATGTTGCATGACCATTTGCTTAAGGAAAAGCTTAAATCATGATGGATGCCACGCCACATTCGCTCACTATCAATCAAAAATGCGAACGAGCAAACACTTCACAGCAAAGTTTGGAAAAAAAAATATTGGAAAATCTTTGGATGAAGTGTGTATTGAGTTAAATAGAAACAATGCCAAAAAAGTTGCGTTTTATTATCAATATCGGAAACTGTTCAGTCCATGTAGTAATAGCGTAATTTGTTCCAAAAGGTTGTGAATGGTAAAAGTGTTATGTTGGATCATCATTTTGGCGAGCGAAGTTTTACCAACTAATTGAAAAAATGTAAAGGGCTGAAACCATACAAGATGATCAGAACTTCGGTCTGTATTACGTGCGTTCGTGAGATTATATCAAGTCAACTCAAAATAACTCTGAACCAAAATTGCTTGAGAAATAGGCAAGTCCCATCATACTTGGCCATATTTCAGAACTTCATCCAAAAATAAATTTAGAATCCCATTTCCAACGCACATATCAAATTTCATTATAATGGGTTGAGAAATATACAAGTTGCTCATTTTGGCCATATTGGAGAACTTCATCCAAAACTCATTTTAGAATCTCATTTCCATCGCGGAAGTCAAATTTCACATAAATCAGTTAAGAAATAGATAAGTTCCATCCTAATTGGCCATTCATTTAAATTGCTAAAGGTTTAATTTGAAATGTAAAAGGTTCAATTTGAGGTTTGAGATATTAACAGTGACCTTTATAAGTCTTAAACAATATTTGTGTAAGATTTGGTTCAAATCGGTCAAGTCGTGTGGATTTGTTTAAATATCATACACATATGCTGTAAATACATACAACACTAAACACTCGTCCAACACCATCTCAACCCTAATTCAACCCGCAAACGGCCCTCAACTCAACCATCAACCCAACCCCAAATTCTCTTTCAACTCAATCCTCAAACTAGCATATGTAAAAAATTGGTAAATATTTCTATAACCAGGTATTTTGGGTCAATTCGTATTGCAGGTACCCGACCCTCTGGACGCACAGGTTCCAAAAGCTTTTCAAATCTCGGCATTTACCATAACATACCAACAGGATTTCAATACTTTGGTCGTTTAAGACCGAAGTAATAATTTTGTTTGGTAATAATTTAAATTGGTTGTTTTAAGAACAGTTCATTGATTGAACTTCTTGGTAAGTACACTCCCGGCCAAAAGATTAGGACTGCTTGTAACAAAGTTATGGTATACAAAAAGCATTCGTATGAGAAAAAAATATTGCACACCTGGGGGCCTATTCTCGAATTCCACATCCATTTTCCACATGTAGACATCTGTCAAAACTCATAAAAATTGAATTTTTTCGGTACTAAGGGAATATTTCCGAATGGGTATAAGCATGTGGAAAAATTTCCCATTTAGGAAAATGTCAATGCCGCATGTGGTTTATTTATGAATTACAATTTTCGAACGTTTTTTTGTGAACTTTGGCAGATGTCCACATGTGGAAAATGGATGTGAAATTCGAGAATAGGCCCCCTGCATATTCTATTTCAAATATAGAATATTTAAACAGTTATTCTTTGCTTTATTACTCAATTAACGGAGAGAGCTAAAGAGATATAATCATTGTTATATTTTTATGACTCTTTCATTACAAATTGTTTGGCTTTTCTTTTTCTTTTATTTAGTGTTTGCTCAAATTTACGATTGTGTTAGTTTCCTAAAACAGATATTTCCTATTTTTTACTCTATTATACAAAGTTGGTCAAGTACAATCTCGTTTAGTCTGAAATTGTGGTTTCTATAGTCAACACGTCTTCAAAATGGCAAAAAATACGCCAAACCAGCATCCGAACGTGTGATTACCTCTCAACTTAAATTATCAAAGACTTGTGTTTATCAAACAATTATTCGATACAGAGAAACTGGCAGTAATCGAGATCGTCCACGTTCAGGAAGGCCGAGAACCACCTAATGGCTTGTAAAAACCGTTTATTATTTGTAAAATTAATTAAGGTATTAAAATAATTTTATTCATTTTTATAAAAGCAAAAATTAATTCTTCTGTAACTCTCGAAAAGAAGACAAACAAAGCAAACCGATGCCATTTTCGGCAGTCAATTTTTTCATTAAATTAAAACCTTTAAACTAAAGAAATAATAAAGTTTGGTAATACAATTGCATATACAGTGCTTGCGATTTTTTGTGTTAATCAAACAGCGGAAAACGTGTTCCCGTATAAAACGTTCAATCTGTGCATCAATATAACCCTCCAGTTTATATATATATATATATATATATATATATATATATATATATAGCATAGCAGTTCATACGGTTGCTTGATAGCCCCCTAAACAACGATACACGCACTTTCATCACAGCACATTTTTTATATCTAATGGAGTCAGATTTAACCTCAAATATGGAACAACACCACGTTACATAAAGCATGTTAATACACTCGCGTCGTACACAACACATCCACCATACAGTGGATTCCGGTCGATCGTGTAAGAAGAGCGCATGGCACGTACCGGGCTACCTATTCGTAATGCCCCAATCTTGATATTTAGACGATGGAACAGTGATGATCCACGTAGGTATATTGCCCCTTCCACGGCTGACGAAGTTGCATGCGTTTTCGTTGCCGATAGAGACGGCAGCATTCCAGGGAATATTGATATGGCAGTATATCCAAAAAGTGAACAAACTTGCCGAAGAATAAATAAATAACCCCATGGTGTTTGTTATTCTGTTTCCCTTAGGCGAGGCATGTTGTGCTACAGGTAAGCTACACGATCAAAATTTTGCAACGAATACGCGAAATACTATAACCCAACTCACAAAATATCGATCCGTCGACAGGTTTTTAGCCCTATCTATTTAGCAGGAAAACTTTTCCAACAATTCATTGTTCACGCGTATGAGATGATAGAATCTGAAAGGTTATGTTTTTTACGTAATAACCAAAAACAACTACGTGTTGAAAGTTATAAAGGTTTATTAGACCATATGAGCAATTTAGGTGGGCCCCGTTTTATGAATAAATTGTACCAAAATTCAATGGCAATAGTGATACTTTGGCAAAATTCGTCAGATAGGCCTGATTTAGTAGCAAAAATATTACAACTAAAGATTGAAGAATTTTTACGTGATGTTATTGATAGAGAAATGTTCAGGAAAGTCATTGCTTACGTATATACTATAGAAGAAAAAAAACGTGGGCTTCCCCATTTACATTCGCTCTTTACTCTTAAAGAAGATGATAAGTTTCGCACAGCTGAGAAAATCGATTCTGTAGTTAGTGCGGAAATTCCGTATCTTGTAACTAATTCTGAACTACACCAAATTAAATGCAAAAACAGTATTCATAGGCCATGCGGTAGTGTTAATCCCAATAGTATTTGTATGGTTAACGGGAGTTGCTCCCAAACTATTAAACTATTTTGTCCGAGAATTACCTATAAATAACACTTTTGTTGTTCCGTATAACGCATATCTAAGTTCAAAATTCAATGCCCATATTAATGTCGAAATATGTACGTCAGTTGTTGCAGTTAAATATATGTATAAGTATTTAACAAAAGGTCATGATTGTGCGCGAATCGAAATACACTGCGCCAATTAAAAAACGGAACAGAAATTTTCTTCGAAAAAATACCCAGATTTGAACGCTTGTATATTGGTGAAATGACACGCTTGTATATTGGTGAAAAATTTTGTTTTCTTTTCGATACTGGAAACCGTTTTATTTTATTTTGTTTTTTTATGACTTTTTTGAGTAAAACAAAAGGAGTCTAAAAAAAAAAAAATTTGCTGCTGTTTGAAACTGTAAACGAACTTGCTCGATATTTCATTCAAAAATCCAAATCGACCATTTTATAGAGAATTTAGAATCCTTGCAAAATGGTACTAGGAAAATTTCTGTGGGGCCACTCCTTGTCGAGTTATTGAAGTTTTAGAGAAAACGTATCAATACGCGTATACACGTTAACAAGGAAATTTTTTTATCTTGTAAACTAAACACTCTAGGATAAAATTTTGAGCCACTTTAAATTTTATGTTATTTTATGGAAAACAATAATTTAATTTATCGCATAGTTATTTGAAGAGTCAAGCGAGATGAATCAAAAAGAACAATTACTCGTTCGCGCTAAAAAAGATTGTGGCTTTAGTTGAAGCCGGTGAAATATGTATGATAATGCCCGGCCGCATACAGCTCTAAACACACGCTAATTTCTGCAATAGCTCCACATTAATTTAATAAGCCATCCTCCGCGAAGTCCAGATTTAAACCCCGTAGAACACGTCTGGAATATGTTACAACGGCGTGTAAGAAAACGGACAAGGCAACCAACAAATTTGCAGGAACTTCGAGATGCTTTACAAGAAGGATGTCAACAAATCACCATGCAACAAATACGCGCAATGTGTTAAATAAGCCACGGCGTATTTATGAAGTAATACGGGCTAGAATTCCAGTTTGTTCGTAGATTTTAGTTTTATTACGTTTGAATAAAGTTAAAAGGATTTTGTTTGCAATATACCTTATGAAATAAATCATATTTTTCACTGTAAAAACATATTTTCTCCTTGATTTTGGATCACCAAAATTACGGCTGATATCAAAATGTGGCCCAAAATTGTATCGTAGAGCGCCTTAGTTTACAAGATAATAAAATGTCCTTGTTAACGTGTATACGCTTTTTGATACGTTTTCTGTAAAACTTCAATAACTCGACAAGGAGTGTCCCCACAGAAATTTTCCTAGTACCATTTTGCAAGGTTTCTAAATTCTCTATAAAATGGTCCATTTGGATTTTTGAATGAAATATCGAGCAAGTTCGTTTACAGTTTGAAACAGCAGCAAATTTTTTTTTTTTAGACTCCTTTTGTTTTACTCAAAAAAGTCATAAAAAAACAAAATAAAATAAAACGGTTTCCAGTGTCGAAAAGAAAACAAAATTTCCTCCAACTGGAAACAAAAATTTTTTTTTTAAAAGTGTCATTTCACCAATATACAAGGGTTCAAATCTGGGTATTTTTTCGAAGAAAATTTCTGTTCCGTTTTTTAATTGGCGCAGTGTATTTCGATTCGCGCACAATTATGACCTTTTGAAGAATTGTTGCTATGTCTCTTACTACTAAACGTTAAAGATGCAACATCTTTTGAGAATTTGCGAACAATTAATAATGTGGAATTCCCTACATATCTTGATGCTGCAAGAGAACTTGGCCTTATTGAAGACGATCTGGAGTGGAAGCGTTGTATGACTGAAGCTTCATTGTATATGATGCCCAATGCATTGCGCATGCTATTTGTTATGTTACTCATTCATTGTTTTCCGAGTTTTCCATTAGATTTGTGGAATGAATACAAAACACAAATGTCTGAAGACTATGTACATCAAGGTTTTAATGAGTGTGGCAGACAACAGAATGTGTTAAGTGTTTCATGGACAGGTATTGCGGCTACTCTGCTACCCGGAGGTGTAATCTGTCACTCTGCTTTCAATTTTCCCTTAGATATGATAAACAATAAATCTTGCCGTTTATCATTAAAACAAAAATATTCTCACAACAAGATGGTGCATGTGGTTAGATACATCGTCGGATGTCAGTATTCTATTCAATTTCAGTCGACGCCAATTTCCGATTAAATTAGCGTATGCGTTAACTATTAATAAAGCTTAGGGTCAAATTTTTGACAAGGTTGGAGTATTTCTTTAAGAACCAGTTTTGACCAGATCCATGGAAAGCAAGGGAAATGTGGTGCGCAGACACTCACGGATAAAGCACTCCTAACCCTTTCGCAGTTCACTTATTTATGTATTGAGCTTAAGTCGGATAGTTTTTTAAACTTTGGTGTCCTGGAGTAATTGTGTGTTCCGGCACTGTAGGTGCCACAGGCACCTATAGTATTTATATACCTTATTAGATGAAATCGTAATAAGCAACGCCATCACTTCACCTTCGACAACATCATACCATATACAATATACATTATACATGAACATGACATACCAAAAAAAAAAAAAAAAAAATCGATAAAATTCGAATAAAAAAGTATCAAAAAATCAATAATAAAAGTTTATAATAGTAATAGAGAGCTTTCTATTCGATTTTAGTAGTTTTTTATACATCGTAATATTGATTTTATTTTTGTTATATGTAAGTTACGACACAAAATAAAATAAAATTAAAAAAAAAACATAAAACAAAACTAAAAATAAAAATTTCAATAATTTATATAAAGAAACAACATTTTGCAGATTTTAGAATAAAAATAAAATATGTAAAACAAAAAATAGTTTTAAAGGACATGAACACAAAAAACGATTACATAATCGACGTTTTTCTTAAAGACGCATTAGTTGGACTTTCTTATAAATAATTTATTTTGTTTTTTGTTTTTTTTTTTTTAACGGGATACACAAGCTAAATTATTTTAATTTTTAACATTTAATATTTAGGTTTTTATTTTAAGTTTGCGCGAGGTTCTGTTTCGTTTATTTTGTTTAGTAAACAAATTTATGTTTACTGTTTATGTATGTACATAGGTATGAAATTAAAATGGTACAGAACCTCGCGTTTTTTTGTTTCGAGTAATTTAACTCGAATGACTTTTAAACTATGTATAGCAAATTTACAAATAATTAATTTAAAAAAAAAAACAAATCAAAATCTTACCTCGCCTTCGGCTCTCTTCCTTTCCAACTCTTTCTGTTTTTCATTTTCTTCTTCAATACGTGCTTTTATAGCCAATAATGATTCTCGGGTAAAGGGACGGAACAAACTACGTTCTTCCTCAGATAGCGAATCAGAATCTTCGGTCATTGTCTATACAACCAACTATGAGAGCCTTAGTAAGCCAAGGCCTGTAATGATACAAAAAAGAAATTTATTTTATCATTAATTGATTAATTATTATTATTTATTATTTATAAGACTAGTCATACTAAAAATAGGTAAAAATTATAAGTTACAACAATTTTAAATATAGAATAATTTGAAGTGTGGGTGTAACAGCAACAACAAATAATACATTGTCGCCTCGCCGTTTAATGTCGCAGTAAGAAGATGGAGACGCCAATAATAATTTATATATGTATTGTATTGTAGACCGAAAATAGTTTATATTTATTTATATACATTTAATTTAGTTACTTAAGTTGTTTCTATAAATATGAAAGAACATGATTATTTGTGATTTGCGATTAAGACTATTATTGTGTTACAAAAAAATTTTGGGGCAAAAAAATTATAACTTTTGTATAAACTATAATCAATAAAACATAAAAAAAAATTGTTACAAACTCAGTAGCAGCATTATTTATGTATGTCTGTAAAGCAAGACTAACAACTAAACTATAAAGCTTTTAACTTATGCTTGATAAATTTCAATCCTGCGATGACAAACGACGCCAAAAATAATTGAATGTCAATTGGAATTTTTTTTTGTGACTAATATTTCTTGGTATTTAAATGGTCATAAATCAAATAAATGGGGAAACAATTTTTGGTTTTGAAACGTGGTTTGTTTTCTTTCAACCCTACAATGAAAACAATTGAAATCAATTTGCTTACTCTTTCTTCTCGTACTCTCTCATAAAATTAAAATAAGTGAATATTCTCGCAATTTAAGGGCAGACAACTGCACTGACTTGTACTGCAAATTGGTCAAACATCAAGTTTTGCAGATGCGTGTGAAGTTAGAACTAAATTAGAGCTAAAAACAAAAAAAATAATAATAAAATATTTAGTGCCAACTTAGTAAAAACTTCACACCCCAAGTAACAATTTGGAGTTGTCAAAACGTTGTGCCATCTAAAATTCACAGCAATTTAGTTATAATAACTTCTTAAAAAATAACCAAAAACGTCAGTTTGTTGGTTTGTCGACGTAATAGCAGCAAAAATGGTAATCGTAGTTTGCTTGCCGATATGTTATAGCAACGCCAAACAGCAAACTCTTAATAAATGGTAAATTATTTTTTAGACAGCAGTTTGATTTATTTAAAAATATAGGTTCCCAAATAGCAAAAAAATTATATTTGCAGTTTCGCCGTGATTCACGCAAAATAATTACATAACAAAAATTATTGTTATAGCAGCAAACACGTAGTTAAAGGAATCGGTTTCAAAATAGCAAAACAGTCGGAAATAACTAAAGAGCTATTATTTTGGAATTTATTGTAACAATAACAATTTGTTGCTAAATTATTGGTAAAAAACATATTTCTATAATTCCATCTACAATTTTAATGATGTCATTTTAATTATGTTTTATATACTTCAATGATATAAGTCATAAATATTTTATGAAATATTTACAGGGCTAATATGACTTTGCTTGTGATTTTTAATCGTAAAAATACACGAGAAACAAATTTCATTGACCAGTTTGTAAAAGTAGGTCAGAAATGGAAAACACGACTTAAAAATATTTGATATTAATAATAAAATTAAAATCAAAATTTTTTTTCAAAAATTTATTTTTCCTGAAAAATAAATCCAAATCTGTTAAAAAGCTTCTGGTAATCAACTAAAAGCTGAAGATTGGCGTTTTTTAATATTTGCATGTGATAAAGTTGTTTTGTCGAAATTTTTTAACCAGATAAATGATGCAGCCATTTTTATGAGAAGAAAAACTAAATTAAATGATGGCTTGTAACAGCTAAATAGCATAATAGATAACCATTTTAACTGTTTGTCCTAAATTAAATATTATTACAGCTAAAGTGTTTTACGAACTTACGAAAAAGTAACCAAAGTATATTAAATGTTTTAAGTAAATAATTAGCTTTTGAATGAGAAAATCACTGATCATAAAACATTATTGTTTTGTATTAAGCGTTTTAGCTGTTGCACTTTGCATGGAATATTATTTACTTTAACCCTCTAGCAGGCAATTTTTTCTGACTGAGAAAATTATGGTAGGGTAATTTTAATGTGAAAAAATCGAAAATTACGTCTAAAATCGTGTCAGGTTAAAATTACTAACATATTATATAGTATATTAACAAACATTATACAGGGTGTCCCACTGGTATGAGTCTAAACGAGTAGGGCATATAGCTGGATCAATATCATGAAAAAAAGTCCACTACGCATATGCCCGGAACTGAACCGTTACCCACTTCAATTGCATTTCAAAATTTTTAGGATGGCACACTACCTTGAATGATGTACGAGTAAATGCCAATAACTCTTCTAAAAATTAATATAACTCAATTGTTTTTCTATAATTTTAAAGGCACAGAGTGCTTCTTTCTTCTCTGGAAGTAGAAATACCATGCATCGTATTTTCCATAAAGAAAACATTGGTGGAATTAAAAAAATTGTGCGAGAAATAATAAAAAAATTCATTAAGCTCATTTTTCTCGAAAAACTCACTTAATAATTTTTGTTTTTTATTTCAAATTTAAATTTAATAGACTAGATTTAATACAAAATTGCTTCATCATTTTTTATCTAATCATGTATGTATAGTTTTTGAGATATTAACATTTCAATGTAGTACTTAATAATTTATTGTATGAATTTCTAAGTTTTCAACTTCACAAACAATTTTCTAAATGATTTCGATTTTGTAACAAGCATAGTTGCAGTCGTCTTTTAATGGCAGCAGCCATGTTGAAATTTCCTAAATTTTCTTTTATTTTCTTGCCAGCATTATTGATTCGATCAACCAACTGCTCCCTAGTCTGAATGTTGGTTTTGTAGACTTCTCCTTTCAAATATCCCATATATAAAAGTCTAATTGTGTTAAATCTGGAGATCTAGCCGGCCAAGCTATAGGTCCGCTGCGACCAATCCATCGCCCTGGATAATTTATATCAAACCAATTTCGCACTTGTCTTCCATGGTGTGCAGGAGCTCCATCTTGTTGATATAAGAAGGTATTTTAGCACAATGGGAGCTGTTTAATCCAAAAATTCAAGATAGTTTTGTGAGTTCAATCTTTCAGGTAGTAAAATTGGCCCAATAAAATTATTTCCAATTATATCACACCATATATTAACACTAAAACGTCTTTGAAATGATGATTTTCGCTTAACGTGTGGGTTTTCTGGTTGCCACTCATGAAGATTGTGAAAATTTGTTATTCCATCCCTCGTAAATTTCGATTCGTCTGTCCATAAAATGGATGGCAAATATGAAGGATTATGTTCCTCGTTGTTTAACAATAAACGGCAGAAATTTGTTCTGTTTGGTAAATCGACCGGTAATTATTCTTGCACTGGAGTGTAGTGGAATGGGTGTAGATGGTTTCTTCGAAGTACCCTCCAGACTTTATTTTTTGCTAATACCAGGTTGTATCGAAAGACATCTCGTGCTAATGGTGGGATCTCTTTGTACTGAATTCAAAACTTGTTCGTCGGTATTGACTTCGTATTGATCTCGACTAACATTTTCGTATTCATAGGGGACCAATGTTCCTCGTTCTAGTAATCGTCTATGAACTGTTTCAAATATTCTATGATCTGGCACCGGCCTGCCTGAATAACGGTTTACGTATTCACGTTTTGCAGCTCCTCCATTTCCGTTACATAAACCATAAATAAAATGGATGTCGGCGAGTTCTTCGAAGATTAACAACGATTTTAGCTATGCGTTTAAACGATTAAGAAGATTTAACTGGTTAATTTCCATTTCTTTGGAATTACGGTTAGTTTTAATGATTGATTAAATAAAAGACACGGAGGAATTGCCAACGACGTGAAATCTTTCAACAATGAAGGTGGAATGCCATCAGGACAATCCGTCTCCGAATACTTATAGAGCTCGATGAATATCCTCGGTTTCAATCGTTGGTGTTAGTATGGTTACGTTGCTTTCCCCATTGTTTGGATTTTCATACTTATCAATATCTTTCGGCTTATAATTTACGCTGCACAAGTTGAAAGGGGATTACAAGTGTTCCCTAAAAGAATTGTATTCTGTCCGTGGATTTTATGATTATATTGTATGAAACATTTTGTAAAATGACACCTTATTAAGAATGAGCTTATGTTCAAAATAGGGTGTCCCAAAATATAAGAAATAAATAAATAAATAAATAATAAATATAAACTGCAAAAATGTTTGATATAACTTGCGGGTTACAAGATTTACATTCTTTGAATGTCATACAAACTGGAAAGAAAATATCATCTGGCAACACTAAAATTACAATATTATCCTGTTTCGATATCGGTCTGCCATTCGATTAGATATTGCATTATCACTCCACCCTACTCCATTAATCATATCAAAATTATTTCAATGTTGAGATTGGCGCTATAATTATTTAAATTAGCGCAGTACCCAAATTTCTTGCAAACGGTACCGATTTGGCCCTGGGATGACTAGGATGTGTCTTTTCTGGAAATCATCGGTTTGCCATTCGATTTGGCATTGCTTTATCTAACTCAGTGAATCATATCAAGATCGCTTCCATTTATATGAAATTTCGGTACTGAATTTCATAATCATAAGCTCATCAGTTCGAAACTGGATTGAATTCTCTTACAATCATTGGAACATATAAAATTGTCAATTAAATAAATAGCATTCTGTCTATTAGTCGGTTTCGTTGAATTATCGTTCGTAAATACTAATATACTTCTACGTGTTAATAAAAACACATTTAAAATGGTCTAATCACCGGTAGGAAATTACATGAATTAATTAACATTCAACAAAATATTAAAACTAGTAAAATTAGCTTACACAGAAATAGAGCTGTGTGAATATCGTGAAGAAGAAAAATTGTAAGAGAGTTCATCTGTATTGGTATGATTCGCTAGTACTTGAACGCACAGTACATTCTGTGTATATAGAATGTAAATTGTGGTATAATCAGTCCAGTCGCCGCGGCCTGATGAGAAGATTGATTTTTTTCAGAATCATAAGCTCATCAGTTCGAAACTGGATTGAATTCTCTTACAATCTTTGGAACATTTAAAATTGTAAATTATATCATATGAAATATTGTTGGGGATAACGTTGTTTGCTGGGATAACGTTGTAATTTTTTGTGTTGAATGATGATATTTGTTTTCTGGGATGAAAGTCTGGGCTAACTTCGCATCGGTCGTGTCGACCATTTTCAACAGCAAAATGAGCTAAAGTTTTGATTTATTACGTATGTGATTTTCATTGCAATAGATTCATTAGAAATTAACCTTTGTATGACATTTATTTCAAGAAAAATGAAGAGAAACCAGAAAAGGATGGATCACAGAACAAACTCGCTTGTTTTAACACTTGATAATAGCAACTACCGCTGTTGTGCCGTTTAGTCTACATAAAGTAATTATTCAATTGTTTACTCATGTAGACAATTCAAAAAGTGACGTAGATAATGTAGACTAGATATAGACTATGTCAACAATGTAGAGAATGAGTCGACAGCTTCCAGTAGCAAAAAATTTTAAGGTCATCTTTTAATTTTAAAAATAATTGCTTGTTTTGTTCGGAAGAAAACCATGCAAATGGTGAACATCCTGGAACAACATTCTCGAACATCCTGGAACATTTTAGAACATTCTCTCAAGAAACTACAGGCAAAACAAAAGCGGCGAAACTAGCACAAAAAAAGCAAGCATCAAAAAAATATCCACGAATTTATCTTAGAGTAGAAGAATCCAAACAATTAGTAGGAGTGTTAAACGAGCAAACTGAACGAGACTTTTTTATTGCCCAAATTAAACGAGGTATAATCACCGAAACTAGGATCAAAGCGAAAATCGATGGCCTCAGAAAAATTGACGCCAAACTTGGTTTAAGTGATATACTATTACATGTACTGTTAAACGAGTACTAGAGAAATTACTTTGGTGAAAAAAGAAATTGGGCCACACTTCTAATTTTGGCACCTTGATGCTTGAACGATATGTTCTTCTCTAACTTCGTCCGGATCTGCAAACTATATAGCAGGGAAGATAGCATTTAGAGATTTCAAGAATAAATGAAAAATTAATGAAAATTCACACTCCTCAAGCTGAATTTGGATCGAAGGCATACATGGAAAGAACTTATTGAAACTAGCTAACTCAATTGGCTAATGGGAAAATATTCAACCTTAAGCCTACACTGTAAGGTATTGCTACATGAAATGATGTTTAAACCTAATTGGGCGTAACTATGACGCTCCATCAACGCATCCAACTTAATGAGACTGCAATCAAAATGTACGCAACATCAGATGATCGTAACCGTATAAAATAAAAATAAAAAATAAAAAATAAAAATAAAAAATACCAAAACAGCAGCAGATATAATAAAACAGTACAGCAAAAAGAACCAGTTAAAACCAGAACATTACAGTTTATTACAAGATTTCTAACTACTGTGAAACCTCGATTAACGAGCCCCTCGCCTAACGAACAAAGCAAAATGCAAAAAAGTGACTCACTTAACGAGTGACGTTTCGCAAAACGTGTGACGAGAAGAGGGGAAGATCCATATTGTGCGCTTAATATACGTAACGAATTATGCTCGTTAACCGAGGTACCACTGTATTTACCAGTTTAGCAAATGAAACACTACTATGATATAGGACAAACCGATGGAAGTGAAAGAAAAGGAATAACGAAATCCAGAATCGGACAATAGAAAACTCTAATTCTCGAGAAGAATGCAAAAACCCTCGATAGCTTGTTTTCATAAGTAACACAACTTTGTCAACGTTAATAACCTATGTTTTTACCTGTTATCTGAGTTTGTACGTTTGATAGTGACAATTTTCGACTGAAAACGGTCGTCAGCCCAATAATCGAACCTTTACAGCAAACCTTTTAGGACAAACAGCTTTGTCGAATTTTACTAATTGGATATATTACAGTTTTCCACGTAAATTTGCTCTGTCGCAACTATGTAGAGGTGCTCAAATATTTATCTTTGGTTTATTTTAATCTTGAACCACAATACATAAATAAATGTAATTCATTCACATATTCATCGATTCACACGAATAACACTAATAAATGTCAAATAAAAAATAATTTTCCTAATAAAGTCAGAAAACGAAGATAATTTTCTGGTTCGATTATAACTAATATGAATGAAATCAATATTTCCTGTTGTTTTGCATTTTATCGTTTCAAACCGAAAATAGAAATAAAAAAAGAAAAAAAAAACAGCATTAGGATAATATAAATTGATTTCATAATAAAAGAGAGAAATTCTTTCTGCGGTTGCGCCCCAGTAAAAACCAAATTTGGATTCTACAACATCACAAATTTTCATTTGGTGTAGAGCAAAGATATAAACGAAAAGGGAGTTCCAAACGTAAAAATTGAATTTGTAATGTGCAGCTGCATACGTCGTTTTTGTAACGTTTTGCGGACTACAAACATACACAACTAATGTAAATTATTACTATTTAATTCTAATAATAATAACTAAACATAAGACATATTTTAAAAAGAAATTTTGGGTCTAAATAAATTAGATAACTCGACTCCTATAGTAGCCTAACTTCTTGTCTTCTATCTACCCCTTGCTATTCAACAGTTTGTGTAGAAACTTTCAAAATCGAGTAATAGCAGAATAGAAGGTAAGAATGATTTACACGGAAGAGGTCCCAATATTGAAAACTATTTGGTTTTATTCTAAAAAGAATAATAAAACATAAGATTAATTAATAAGATCTGCTTAATATTATTACTAACTAATAGCCCTAATTACTTCTAGTTAAATAAAATCTCCAATCTTTTAAAATTACGATTTATGAAGTTTCAAAAAATGTACATACATACATTTCATCTTGATAGAATTGTATTTCAAAGGTTTTCAAGTCTTGGCATCTTATTCTTGAATTTCGGTCGAAAAAATTCTCCGGGTGTTTTTTCAATCACACATCAAAAATTCACTGACATATTCATCACAAACAACTTTTTTGACAATTTTTGTTGTATTGACAGACTTTCACTAAAGTTTCACATCATTTAAGGCACTTTGAATGCACAATTCTAATAAATATTTAATAACATTTTACGAAAAGATTTAAATGATGCTATATCAATTATTATTTGACAGATAAACGTATGCGAAAATGATATTCCTCGACTTTATACTGCACGAGAAATTACGCCTACTTTTTGATCGAAATTTATCGATAAGGAATTTCAAGAAATGATCGAAACAGTGATTTTTCCTATCTAAAATTTTCTTTCTAATTGACCCACGCACGAGCGGCAAACCGAAATTTCAAACTCTTAAATCTAATTATTCACAAAATTATTTGATTTTCAATATCAAAATTATTAGAAAATAGTTCGAATCTATAATTTCCACCTTATTCGTAGAAAATTTTATTAAAATTGATTTAATTTTATTCAAAAAACCCCCGATTTAACATTTTGACGGACGGATTTTTGCTTAACGTCCGTCAAAACATAAAATTGGGGTTTTTTGGCTTCAGTCAAATCAATTTTAATAAAATTTTCTACGAATAGAGACTGATTTACATTCAAAAAATTTAGCAGATGCAGATGTCAAACAAAAAATGTCATAAACTAATGCAAATGATTGGTTTTCTTATTTATGTATGTATACGAGGTTTTTTGGGTTTGTTTCTCGGGTTTCAATTGACTTTTATAAGCAGATGATTATTTTTTCTCTTGTACTTTTTCCTATGTTGTATTTCAATTTGTTTGCAGAAGTCGATTGTCATTGAATATAAATCAGTCTTAACTCGTGTGAAGACGTGTAATTGCAATACTCAAGTGAATTTCACTTTCGTATTGCAATGACTCGTTTGCTCCACTTGTTATACAATATACTATTACAGTTTGCCTTCTACTGACAAGGTAAGAACAAAACCTGCACAATTCAATTTATATAGCAGCAATTCCATGGTCAACCGTATCAAAGGCCTTAGTGAAATCAATGAAAATTTAGGCTACACTACATTTATCGTTTATCGATGCTTATATATTTGAACTATTTGTCAATAATTTTCATATTGCAAAATGAAGCAACCTAGACAAACATTGGTTTTGACGGTTTTAAATGCCGGTTTTCCGTTTTGCGTGGGGCAATGCCTTTACAATAAATACACCCAAGGAGTAAGCCGGAACTTTTATTTGTATATATAAAAAAAATCAAATTTTGGTAGTCCAGCGGCGTATAAGATTAAGCAGCATAATTTTCCACGTTCAATTCCGGTCAGGGAGAAAAGTTTTTAATCAAGATATTTTATAGGTAAATCAGAAATAATGAAATATAAACAGGATTGCTGTAATAATTAGACAACCTATTTGGAACATAATTTTATCTGTTTAAACTGCCAAAAGTCAATTAATCAGAGGATTTTTCAGTAGTATAACGGGTGATTTTTTTAACCTGATTCACTCAAATATCTCGGAAAAAACACTCTACGAAAAAAATGGTTAAGATCAAAATTTAATTATTCCGTGGGGGAAATATATTAGAGTTAAAATTAGTACCCCTTCTCCTCCTTGTAGGTGGGGCGACGGGTAACTTTGAAACTAAAATATGAACCCCTATTTTTTATTGGTGATTCGGATTCCACGGCTAAAAATACGAAGGATTTGACTGAAACATTTTTTTCGATTCATGATAGATGGTGCTGTAATTGACGATATTGGTCACATGACGATAGAGTTCCGATAATGAGAAGCCATTTTCAGTAATTGAAAATTTGAGAAATTCAAATCGTTTAAGACTAACTTCTAGTATTTACAATGAAACTGTAGTATTTTTATTGCAGACGTATTGCAGAATCGTTTGCTTAGGTTCTCAGTGGGAGAAATTGAAAAAAATTGAATATCGTCAACAGCGCCATCTATCATGGATCGAAAAAATTGTTTCAGTCGAATCCTACGTATTTTTAGCCATAGAATCCGAATCTGCAATAAAAAAGAATATAGAATAGAATAGAAATAGAATCCGAATCTGCAAATAAAAAATTACCCCCCGCCCCACCTACACTAATTTTACACACTAATGTATTTCCCCATGGAATAATTAAATTTTGATCTCAACAATTTTCTTCGTAGAGTGCTTATTTTCCGAGTAATTTGAGTGTATCAGGTTAAAAAAATTAACCGGTATTTGTACATACGTTTTATTATTGAGCACCACATTTGTATTTGAGAATGGATTGATTTAAAACCAAAACCATGCTTGGTTTTAGGAAATTGGAAGGTCCACTGCATAAAACATTGCCTGTACTTGTTTTTGACGAACCTCAGAATTTATATCATATGGTATGCTTAACCATGACCATTTTTATTATTATTAGGTTCGTAAGACGAATATATTTCTGTGAATTATCCAGTAGATTTAAACTAAACAATAATTAGTTGTACTATATTGATTTATGAACTTAGTAGCGGAAAGTGAACTTGATTTTTTAGTGGAGTACGAGCAGATATGGCTCGATTGCCGTTTTAGCTATTCCGCTCGATTTTGTTCGACATCAATTTCCGATTCGTCTAGCTTAAGGTATGGTATTAAATAAATCACAAAGTCACAGCCCTTTGAAAGAACAGGTTTATATCTATATCTAAACCAGTACGAGTACGATTTTTTGTAACTCTAACTTGGAAATTGTGACAACAAACTGCAGAGTGAACTAAGGTATTTCTGCTCCGTAATAGCCAAAGTGCTTGCTTGTTTTTTCATTTCCATTCCACAAACTTTTAAAATCACCTAGTATTTGAAAATTCAGCTTTTTTGAGTTTAGAAGTTAAATAATTTAGTAGTAAAGATACTAAATTAAATTAAAATTTGGAATTAGATATTTTGCCCAAAAAGCATCCGTTATACGTCATAAAACCAATCAATAATGCTGGCGTAAATCGTCGACGCATCGAATTTAGGACATTCAACAATTAGGCCTTTAACCAAACTTTAACTTTATTAATACTGTCCTCAATACTCGTAGGATAACAACATCTATAAATTTGAACATCGTCAGCAAATAAATGATATTTACAATGTGTAATTACTTTCGTTAGGTCATTAATATACATCATAAATAGAAATGGCGCCAAAATTGAACCTTAGATATGGAAGTGTGCATGGTTACAATTTGTGAGCAATTAGATAAGTATGAATGAACCAATTGGCTTGCAGTGGAAGAAAACTTGAAATGTTCTTTAAGTATATATAAATCAGGAGCTGATGAATATGATAGATCCGATCGAAAGCCTTGCTGAAATCCAGCAACACCAAAGTATATACCTCCCTGATATCAACTGCCACTTCGAATATCATCGCTGATTTAGAGCAAAGTAGTTGTCGTGCTGTGGTTAGATCGAAAGGGAGATAAATTAGAAAATTTGTACTTTTTTGGAATATAGGCATTATTTTAGAATGCTTCCAAATCAAGGGAAATGTAAGGTCAATATAGTGAAAAATCATTTTGACGAATTTAACCGGTATTTCACCAGTACCCGTTGCATATGATTGAACAGAGTCTAGAGCGTGGTCACCTAGAGCGTGGAAGCCATCCCCTGGAGAGTGGGAACTGAAGAAATTATTTAAGTCATCAACAGAAAATGGGCAGTTATTCAAATTATCAAGATCCTTAAAGGAGCTAACCGATTTCAAATTTTTCCAAAAAAAATTCGAAGCTAATGACAAATTCAAGCCTTTTGAATAATATGTTAGTTTGGCTTTACATTTTTCTACTTTAATTTTATTCCTGGTAATTCTAAATTGCTGAAATAATCTAGGCTTGGAATGATTAAGACTCAAAGTTTTAAGTGGAACATATTCTTCAAATTAGTGTAATATATAAGACCATAAATATTGAATTTTTTCATCATAGGTTATATAATTGAAAATACCCTGCTCCAATCAAGACTGCAACAGGACTCAGTCAATTTAGGGATATCAATATCCTTGAAATTGCGGAAACATATTATAGGGCTTCAATTGCAAAACTGACTTTATAAGAGAAATAAATTAGATCATGATCTGTGAATCCCACCAAGATTTGACTATGAAAATCAATTTTATCAGTATTTGTGATAATTAAATCTAAAACCGATGATGCATTATTCAAAAAGTACGTTGATTCACTGTTAATGGTCTTACATCCATATTTGTTCAACAAATGTAGGAATTCAGTTGGTTGGTTGGTCCTTATTAAGGACTACAAAGTATCTTTTCTCAAGATTTGTGCCATTTTTTAGGTCACAACATTATGTGAGCAACGTGAGAATTGGCTGATATAATTCTTTAGTCAGTGTTATTCAAACATTATAAAATCAGAATTTTTTGTCCTCAATCTGCTGCGCCCTAATAGAGTGATACTTTTAAAGACTATCCGTAGTTATTTGCTATTAATACTTATGTACGACCAAGAGCAATTGTTACAGGCTGAGGTCCAATAGAATTGTAGAACAGGAAATTTCTAGGAAATTTTTAAGAAAAGGAGGTTGTTTCTGGTTTGTAGAGAAAGAAGAAATCGTTCCTGTTGCTGTTAAATATTTTCTTAAGATAGGTCCAACAATTTCTTCTCGGTTGCTAAAGTGAAATAAATGTCAGAATAACTACACGTGATCAGACTCCTTAGAAACAAAAATAGCTTTAGGTTCTGATAGATATTTAGGTTTAGAAGAAGATTTGCTCAACTTGTATGAAATTAAAACTTTCGACATCAAATGATAATGATTTTAGTGTTTGCTGGTTTGATTGCAATTAGTGATGCAGCTTTTTTTTTTTTTTTTGGTTGTTTTCGGTGGGTGATGTGATGTCTGATGTTCGAGACATAATTGATTGTAGGGTGTATTTGATAGTTCGATGTTGTTCGAGAATCCTAGAACCTTATCGAAGAATATTAAAGAAATTATCAGGTACTATTTGAGGGTTTCATTCTTATTGCATATCGTTTTGTTGAGCTTAGTTCTAACTTGTTTAATACCATTTTGCTTAGTAGTATTAGCAACATTAAGTGTTTAAACTAATCTAATAATCTCAATTTCTTGTCGCGCAATCCAACCAACATTTTACCTGACCGTCAACGAGTTAATTACCACTACTATGTATATCATTATTATTTAACAATTTACCGATTATTGTCTATAACGCGCATAGACGTTTCTAGATAAGCTATTGTATTTGCATTTTTTTTCTCTTCTACATAACATTATTATTATTCTATGTATTGATTCCCTTACTTTTAGAAATTACCTATTAATTTGTATTACTTATTGCATTATATACATTACAATTATATTTCCCCTTACCATTATTATATTCAATTATGTACCGCTTATATACCATACTTTCTCTGTTTTTAATATTTTTAAAATAAATGATCAGTTCACGTCCATCCACCAACCAAAAACCTACAACCAACCCAACTTTAAATAAGTACCCATTTAATTAACAAAATCATAGTTGTAAATTTTTGTTAAAATAAATAATTGTTTTTGAAGTGCGGGTTTACATTTTTTCCTCGTTATTATGAGTGGAATGTATAACCATTCCTAGGTTATACATTTTTTGGTCCTTCGAGCCGGATGCGGTCCAACGCATCAATTTATTTGGATTAATTTAAATCATCTACCAACGGTGTTTTCCAACCAGTGTGCAAGTGAATTACCAACCATAATTTTCACACTAAGTCGCAGTCAGGGAATCATTAACCAACGGTGATTTATATGATCTACAAAACCGGTCCTAAGTCAGGTAATGTGTTTTTTGTTCCGTATGCCATTCTTATTAATATGGTAAAGAATCAATAAATTAAATTTATTTTATTTTGCGTCATAATTATTTTGTCGTGTTATCGTGTTCACAATTACAAATTTTTTGTACCGTTGTTCGCAAGTGTAGTGAAATCTATTATCAGTAAGCATATTTATCGTGTTTACAGTTACAAATTTTTGTTCCGTTGTTCGCGAGTACAGTGAAATTTATTCAGTTAATTAATCGTACGCAAATTTATCGTGTTCACAATTACAAGTTTTTACTCCGCTACCTATAAGCAATTTTATTTTTGAAATGGAGGCCTTAATTAAAAGAAAGAGTGTGATTAAAGATCAAATGACCAAGTTTGCCAATTATATAAGCCTCAAGGGTGACACCGCTACATATGATGAGCTGTCCATACGGTTAACAAAGACACATGAAATTTATAAACAATTTGTTACAATCGAGGACCAAATGTTCGCATTGGATAATACCGTTCTATCAGAGATGGATTTGATAGACGAGCAATATTTTTCTATTGTAGCAAAAACACAAGCCCTCATCCGAGGAAAGTCATTAAGCACCGCTATACCCGCTAACCATGATAATGCTGAGACAACTTTAAATGCAAGCCAATTTAATTTTAGGTCCGATTTTAAGCTACCACGATTGAATCTTCCTATTTTCGACGGTAATGTCAAGCAGTGGCATTCGTTCTATGATATATTTATTTCCACAGTACATGAAAACACGAATCTTTCGCCAGCGCAGAAGTTTAAATATCTCCTTGGTCAACTACGTGGTGCCGCGTATACCTCAATTTGCCACTTTCGTATTGATGACGCGAATTACCTAGAAGCTCTAAAACGTTTGGTGAAAAAATATGACCGTAAAAAAGGTATAATTGAGAGTTACATTCGTGATTTTTTGTCGTCACCAAAATTTAATAAACCGTCATCTACGAACATAACGAAACTTCACGACACCATCGATGAAACGGTGCGAGGGTTAAAGTCACTCGGAGAACAAGCTATACAAAGGGATCCTTGGTTAATATTCTTAGCATCCGAGAAGTTAGATGACGACACTAAGCAGTTATGGAAGTACGAGACGTCTGAAGATGATTACCCAACAATCGATCAGTTCTTAGGATTTTTATCTAAACGAATGAACTCGCTGGTTGATACCGCAACCAAACGTCATCTTACAACAAGCCCATTATCACATGCAAGGGTCTTGCATACCACTGGTCAACAGCCCGCTTGCCCGCTCTATAAGAATGAATACCACAAGCTGTACCTCTGTACCAAATTTCAAGCAATGCCTGTCCAATCAAGAAGAGAGTTCATAACAAGGTCAAACCGTTGCTTTAATTGCCTCAGTGACAATCATTCTATAACCCGATGTAGAAATAGATGGCATTGTCAAAAGTGTCCAAAACGACATAACACGCTGCTCCATTATGTGCCAGATACATGTAGTAACCAGGAAAGCTCTCATTCCTCCATGACCGAAGCATCACCAATAAAAATTACTCATACGAACCTCGCAGTTGCTTCGATCAATCCAACAGCTGCAGCTGATATTACCGAGTCATCTGTAACCCTATGCCAGTTCCAGACCGAAGTTACCTCGCATCAGCCATCTGGGTCAACCCACAAATCGGGGAAGCTCAATATATCTATTCTGCCAACCACTAAGGTCGACATCCAAGACAAATACGGCAATTGGATAAGTTGTCGTGGATTATTAGATTCAGGCTCTACTCATTGTTTTATTTCAGAAGGGTTGCTACGACGCTTGAAGGTGCCTCGGAGTAAATCCAGTATCACTATCAACACACTCAACCATACGCAAGCCGGTATGTCGATAGGGATGTCAATAATTAAGCTCAGATCACCCATCGACCACAATTTCCAGATGGACCTAGAAGTTTTTATATTACTAACGATAGCTTCAAAATTGCCGACCGAAAAGGTCGAGAAATCACTATTTGAGATGGAAGATAATTTACCATTGGCTGATCCAGAATTTAATGTTCCTGCACCAGTTGAAATCCTGCTGGGATGTGAGCAATTCTTCCAAGCTTTATCCGAAGAGAAAATTCAAAAGAGGATAAACTATCCGTGTGTACAAAATTCTAAGTTCGGATGGTTAATTGGAGGAAACTTATCCCATTATGAATCATCTAATCCAGATTTAACCGAACCAATTGTTAGTTCTTCTCATATCAGGGCAGTGGAAGTGTTCCAGCGTATAGAAGCGGCAATCGAGCGCTTTTGGAAGGTTGAAGAAATTGTACCTGAAAATTCCTTATCCACGGAAGAACAACAATGCATCGATTTATTTGATTCAGCTACTAAATTGCAAGGTAACAAAATAATTGTCCAATTACCCTTTAAGACAGATGCACCCGGAGTTGGGGAAAGCTTTTCGCAAGCCCTTCGAAGATATTACTCACTGGAAAGATGACTAAGTCAGGATGATAAGCTGAAGGCAGCCTATGACGATTTTCTACGCGAATATCTTAAGTTAGGTCACATGGAGTTAGTACCAGAAACCGAATTATCAAAGGCAAATAACCAGCTGTTCTACCTACCTCACCATCCTGTGGTAAAGGAGTCAAGTTCCACCACGAAGGTTCGCGTCGTATTTGATGCTTCCGCCAAGTCTAGTAACGGTTATTCTCTGAATGACAATTTGATGGTTGGTCCGACCATACAGGACAATCTAGTGAACTTACTGATCCGGTTTCGCAAACATAAATACGTTTTTTCTGCTGATATCGAGAAGATGTTCAGGCAGATTGCCATTTCCGAACCGGACAAAGATTATCAGCGTATCCTATGGAGAGAAGACCCGACTGCTACACTAAAACATTACCGCTTGAACACCGTGACCTACGGCACCTCGCCTGCACCTTTTTTAGCCACAGCCTCACTTCGATTCTTGGCAGATAAATACGTAAAGTTGTATCCCGAACCCAGCAATATTGTTAAAACCGATTTGTATATGGACGATTTAATGTCCGGCAGTGATAACATCGACATGGCATTACAATTACAGAGGGACATAATTTCGCTAATGAAGTACGGGGGGTTCAACATGCGAAAATGGTCAGCAAATCACCCACTATTATTGAAGAATATCCCAATGGAGAGTCGCGAAATGATATCATTTGAGATTACCGATAACAGTCAACTGATCTCTGTATTAGGTATAAAATACAATCCAATTGAAGATTATTTTCATTTTAGAGTATCCTTACCATCACCACCAGCTAAGATTACAAAGCGTTCGTTTCTGTCGGAGACGTCACGCATTTTCGATCCGTTGGGACTATTATCATCGGTTACGATTGGATTGAAAATTTTGTTCCAGTCATTATGGGTAGAAGGCATCAATTGGGATGACGAACTACCACCGAATATTTTAAAGGACTATTTAGCAATCCGGGACCAATTAAAGTTGTTAAAGGACATAAAATTTCCGAGATGGTTATATACCAATGGGGATCATTTAGAACTGCATGGATTCTCAGACGCATCAAAAGATGCTTACGCTGCCGCCATTTATGCTCGTGTAGTTTCAGTCGATGGAGACGTCCAAACCAACTTAATAATATCCAAAACTCGTGTCGCCCCGATCAAGGCACTTACAATTCCAAAGTTAGAGCTGAACGGTGCTATATTACTCGTCAGAATGCTAAAACTGACATTAGAATCGCTTAAGCTATCAAGAGAACCAACGATTTACCTATATACCGACTCAACAATTGTATTACAATGGATGACAAAACCACCAAAGATGCTTAAGCCATTCCAAGCAAACCGTGTTGCGGAAATTATGTCTACCACTAACCGAAGTCAATGGCATTTTGTACCAGGCAGTGACAACCCGGCCGATAAATCAACCAGAGGGATCGCTCCTGAAGGCCTAGTCAACGAAGCAATATGGTTCAAGGGTCCAGAATTCTTACATAAGTCTCCGCTAGTACTACCTGCATCCCCTAAAATCGAAAATTCAGAAAATTTACAAATCATTTCCAACTTTATTACAGCCGATCAAAATCATGAGATTATTAAGGAGTTGATTTCTAGATTTTCAAGTCTACGTACATTAACCCACGTGCTAGCATTTATTCTACGCTACAAAAACAATCTTCAATCAAGGAAGATAAAGCGTAGATTCGGGCTTAATTTATCAGTAGGCGAGGTATTAGTCGCTGAATTTTACCTATTTCGATTCGTTCAGTACGAAACATATACAGTCGAAATTAACATATTATTGAATCATAAATTAATCCCAAAATACTCAAAAATATTTTCTCTTTTTCCATATATCGACAACCATGGTGTGATGCGCATGAGAGGACGTTTGGAAAACGCAAGCATGGACCATGATGCCAAACATCCCATTATACTACCACATAATCACATCATTGCTGAGAGAATCATCCGTGAATTTCATCATAGAAATCTGCATGCTAGTCACAAGTTGTTACTGACCATGGTTAAACAACGATTTTCAATTCCACGGGTGAAAAATTTAATAAGACGAGTAATTCATTTGTGCTTCACCTGCCGACGATTCAACGCCAAGCCAGAACAACAACTAATGGGACAGCTTCCTGCTTGTCGTGTCAACCAGTCAGTTAGAGCTTTTATCGAAGTTGGAATCGACCTAGCTGGTCCCTTTTCTCTCAAAACGTACAAGGGCCGAGGCGCTAAATCCTATAAGGCATATTTAGTCGTGTTTGTATGAATGGCAACCAAGGCCACTATGTTAGAAATTGTCACAGACATGACGACTGATGCTCTTATTGCATCCCTGAAACGCTTCAGTGCAACCCGAGGATTACCCCAACATAAATATTGTGATAACGGCACCAATTTAGTCGGGGCAAGGCGCGAGCTTCAGTATTTCTACCAAAAATTTATGGATGAAGCCCAACAAAACCAAATTCATGCATGGTGCATTGACAATCGCATCCAATGGCATTTTATCCCTCCTGGTGCTCCTACATTTGGCGGTTTATGGGAAGCCACCATCAAATCCTGTAAATACCATTTACGTCGAGTGATTGGAGATGCCCTATTTACTTATGAAGAATTCCTGACCATTACAAAGCAAATCGAAGCCCTATTAAATTCCAGGCCGTTGGGTGAACTCCAGGAAGAGGAATGGAACCCTTTAACCCCTGCACATTTCCTGATTATGCAACCATTAACGATGCTACCTGAACCTAACCTTCAACATTTAAAGATGTGCAATTTAAGCCGATGGCAGTTAATCCAACAGTTAATTCAAGGATTTTGGAAGCAGTGGTCACAAGAGTACGTCACCTCCCTAAATAAATATTATAAGCGGCATGCTGAAAATCATCAATTCACCATAGGAGACCTTGTTTTGCTTCGGGACCAGAATTTACCACCCACCAAATGGCCGCTCGCCAGAATTTATGAGCTCCACCCTGGGAACGACCAACTAACCAGAGTTATATCTATTAAATTACCCAACGGAACCATCCTTAAACGCCCTATTTACAAACTTTGTCTTTTGCCAAAAGTTGACTCTATCGAGTCAACGGCGGCGGTATGTTTAAACTAATCTAATAATCTCAATTTCTTGTCGCGCAATCCAACCAACATTTTACCTGACCGTCAACGAGTTAATTACCACTACTATGTATATCATTATTATTTAACAATTTACCGATTATTGTCTATAACGCGCATAGACGTTTCTAGATAAGCTATTGTATTTGCATTTTTTTTCTCTTCTACATAACATTATTATTATTCTATGTATTGATTCCCTTACTTTTAGAAATTACCTATTAATTTGTATTACTTATTGCATTATATACATTACAATTATATTTCCCCTTACCATTATTATATTCAATTATGTACCGCTTATATACCATACTTTCTCTGTTTTTAATATTTTTAAAATAAATGATCAGTTCACGTCCATCCACCAACCAAAAACCTACAACCAACCCAACTTTAAATAAGTACCCATTTAATTAACAAAATCATAGTTGTAAATTTTTGTTAAAATAAATAATTGTTTTTGAAGTGCGGGTTTACATTTTTTCCTCGTTATTATGAGTGGAATGTATAACCATTCCTAGGTTATACATTAAGCTACTTGACAAATAGTTCGATATTTACACGAATTTTCATGATTATTACAGGTTTTCCGAAATTATTCATTAATATCCAGATTTTTCGAAATTATTGAAATTGTTCGAGATCAATCAGATTCACATAATATAGAGATTATTCGAATTTTTCTGAGAGATAGATTTCCTTTAGTTTTTCGACCTCGCTAGGATTATTCGAAATGGCAATGTTCTGCGCTTAGCTTGCACTTGCAGAGTTACATATATAAATCTGGAACGAGATTATGCCACAATTACAATATTTCTCAGTTTCCTCGATTATTCGAAATTAATCAAGAATGCCCAAGCTATTTACGTTTTACATGGTGGTGATTAATCCGTATAACATTTCCTTTAGTTTAACATACTTACGGATCATTCGATATCTGATATCATTCTAGAATATTCAAGATACTTTGAAAATTCGACATTTTTGAGATTATTTTGAAATTCTTGATAGTCTTCAAATTCTATTCGAAATTTGTGATGCTTGATTTCAAGAAATTTCGTTTTATTTGAAGCCATTGAACTGTACCGTCTATACACTCTCGAAATCAGATACTTTTAATTATCGCGAGACTGGACAATAGGAAGAAATATTTTTTTAACTAAAAGCTTTACTTGTTCATAGGTATAAGAAGCATTTTAGGGGCCCAAGAAATTTTGAAATTTCATTTTCATTTTTGTGAAAACTCTCCCAAATAATTGAAGAAATACTACAATAAAGGCAGTAGTGATACATGCAAAAATGTGTCCCTTAAGGTAGAAAAATACAGCGCGTTGATTGGTTGAATTTAGCAGTCACTTTTTTTTAAGGTTATGTAATTTTGCGTAAAAGGCCAAAAAATTTTCCATATAGAAAATTGAACCATGTTCAATTTTCTATTTTTTCCTTAAAGGGATTTAATATCTCCTGCTTGATGCGACTAAGTACTTTTATTGCCTTAAAGGCAAAAATCATTCATGTATCAATGCCTTTAGTCTCCTAGGGAGGTGACTTATTGTAGACTTTCAAATAAATCAGTTTTCACCAAATCAGTTGGGAATTGCAGTCCAGCCTCAGAAATAATACCTATAAAGGCGATTTTATTAAAGAAATTCACAAATAAGAATGTATCGATCAACATATCGTTGAAATTTCAATCAGTTGTCATAGAATGTCAATAAAACGTCATACAAAGAATTTATATTTAAAAGCTTACTAGATAAATGTTTTTTTTTTTTTAAATTTAAATATTGACGATATTATTTGACACCAGCAAAGTATTTTAGGTAAATTTAGAAATGATTTTTCTATGAAATAATTGTTTTAAATTTCGAAGGTGTATTAACCGTAAAAAAATATTTCTTCGAGAAGTTTGATATTACCTCGGGAAAATAATTCAACAAATTTTGTTTATTGTTTTTGCTAAAATTATCCCCAGGTAATGCTTCAATTGTTTTGAAATTTTGTAAACAAGTAGAATCTGGCGTTAATTGTGAGTCGCTGGGTTCGGCTGGGAAGTGACATCTTTTAAGGACTGCCTCTGCTGAAAATAACGTAAAATTTTTGTAAAATGTAAGTGGTTTGGTTTGGTGAAGTATAACCAACGCTTTGTGGGAAAAGTATCGTACGAGGAGTAGGATAGACCTAATTTGTTATGTACTGTTTTTTTTTTTATAAATAGCACATACAATCAAAGAAAATATAAGTCTCTAATGTAAGCAATCTTAAGAATATCCCATCCTAGTTTATTATCTAGAAAATAGAAAAAAAAGTGCCCACACGTTTTTTTTTTGGTATTTAGATTTATATAATTTTGGGTTTGAAATTATATGTTTGGATTATTGGCTTTTGAAGATTTGTAAAACCCTCAAAGCTATAATTTTTAATTAAATAAAATTTAAGAAGTTTAAGTATTTATGAAAGACTAGAAAGAATTTATTCTGTAAGACTTTTAGTTGAACAAATTGCACAAATTGCTTCAAACCAAACTGTTGAAATGCTTTTTCGGAGCAAAGAATTTTTTTTTGTTTCGCAAAGTATTCTTTTTGAAATAGTAAATCTGATACCCTATTAAAGTAAGAAGTAATTTTCCAATCGAAAGTAAAATGTCGATAATGCAGGTTACGTTATTTACATTCCAGACGACAATAAAAAAATATATTGGCCATCAGCCAAATGTTAACTAGATACATGAAATGTATGAAAAATGTTTCTCAATAGTCAAAGTAAGTTAAAATCACTCAATAGTAAGTTAAAATCACACGAACGCCTATCTTATTTTTTCTAGTTTTTATCGTTACCACCAGAAAAATGGGCACAAGCAAAAATTGAAACAAATACAACGTCAACACAAAACGTTTCATTCGAAAAAATTAAGTTTTTGTTGTTTTAATAATTTACCGCATCGGGTTCGATACTATTTACAGCGTTTACCACCATAGAAAGTAAAATAAACGAGATATAAAACGAATGCACGACGATATAAGAATCGTTGATCGTTTAATTTGAAAAAGGTCACCCGAATTATTGTAAAAAAAGCTGAATTAAAAAATGTATTCTGACGTGTCGATGCCTATCATCGACGCAGATTTTCTAAGGAACACCGGGTTGCTCGTGGATATACAAAGACAAAGGCTTATAGACCCGTTAACCTCTTTGTATATACAGACGGTGCGCTTACCTTCAACGCGGCTTCCGCGGTATCTAGGATCGACAAGTCAGTGACGGACCCAGGAGTCTTCAACGTTATTTCAAAATTTCCTACTGTAATTTACGGCGACATCAACCTCGACGCTACAAAAAATAATGTAACTCACAAACTAGAGACGAACGGACCACCGATTGCATGCAAATCCCGACATCATCGCGAAGACAGAATTCGAAAACATGATGAAACTCCGGATTTACAAACCTAGCAGCAGTCCATGGTTTAGTCCCTTACATTTAGTGTTAAAAAAGAATGGAAAGTGGAAACCGTGTGAAGATTTCCGAGGACTTAATTCAAGATTTTACACAACAACTCGAGGGCTGCTCTATGTTCTCAACGATATACCTTGCCCAAGCCTACCATCAAATTCCCATCGAACCGACGGACATTCCAAAAACAGCAATTTCGACACCTTTTACACTTTTTGAATTTTGTAGAATGACTTCGGCAGCGCAGTCGTTCCAGTCCTACGAGAACTCGATTTCTGTTTTGTGTATTTAGACGACGTGCTCATTGCCTCAAAACGACGAACATACTGGACACATCAAAATTATCTTCTCGAAATTAGAAGAATACGGTCTGATAGTAAACGTGGACAAATGCAAAACACGAAATCCTCTGTTTAGACCACATGGTAATTGGACAAGGTATCTTACCATCGCATGAACGTAAAAGTTTGGCAGCCCAATGGCAAAAAATAAAATATTACGAGAATCGAGAACTCCCGAGACAGTCTTTAAGACAGAGATTACGTTGCAACACGAAAGTTTCAAAAATCAATTATCACAAAATGGATTTGAAACAATTATAGGTAGTGCCCGGATAGAATCTGAAAATTTTATTGTTAGCTACAATAACGAAGAGTCACAGGAACGATTTAATGATTTAAATTAAATTGATTTGAGCGAATGACGATACAAACCATGATGGTGATAATTCCAAAGCTGATTTTCTTCTTAGTTGGACCCCAAAATATAATATAAAAGCAAATACTCTAAATGAGCTGTTACAATTGCTTAAAAAAAACAATTGGCCTTAACGTTCCAACGGGTAGTAGAACCCTCTTGAAAACTCCAACAAAATCGCGAAGTGTTAGATTGCCCCTCCCCCTCAGGCAAATATGTTTATATCGGCTTCAAATCAAATTTAGATAAAAGAGTAACAGAACTTGTTTTTTGCCAATATTAGGCAGCGTTTGGACTTTAGATCATAGGTTTATTTTTGTGATTGGTATTTATCATGGGTTTAATAAACCGAATGATTTCAATCCATATTTATGTCCGATTGTCGATGAATTAAAGTAATTATTGACGACAAACAGATACACTTATGGTAGCAATAGGATTAGTGTAAAAATTAAAGCCTTCTAGGAACAAAGTCACATATGGGCTATTTTGGTTGACTAAAGTGTACAGAGGAAGGAGAATTCACCAAAAATAGGATGATTTTCCCGGTTGAAAATAGTTGCAAACTACGAACCAATTCCTCTTTTACACAAAGAACACAACGTGAGTATCACAAATTTAACTCCCTTTTGGAGGAACTCCCAGTCGATATGGTTAAGCAATTTCCTTTGGAATATTTGCATTTAGTTTGCTTAGGTGTAATGAAAAAATTACTCCAAATAAGGCTGACTGGAGACTCAAAATCCCTTCTAACAAATCTTGAAATTCGAAAGATTTCTGATAATCTAAAAAAATATCACTTAATGTAGCCCATTAAATGATGAATTTAGAGTCTTTTTACTTTTATTGGGTCCTTTTGTTTTAAAAGAGATAATTTGTATTGAAAAGTACAACCATCTTATCATATTGCATGTCGGAGTCTTGTTATTATGCCATAATATCGTTGAGACAATTTGTACATGCTACTTGTTTTAATTACGGAAGGCATTTGGTACAAGATGTTAAAGAATTTGGCAAATTAGGTAACTAATTACAGCGAATTTAACCAAGAAATATTAAAATAACCGAAAGAATTCGGCAGCTGCTTAATGATATAGACATTCAAGGCGCGTTTAGGTTTTCCAAATTACAGGCTATTTGCCTATTCGAACCAAGAAAGTCTGAAAAATAACCACATGCTCCTAATTCTTAGGACAGTCAAATTACATTGCCATAATTTTATTTTGTTGCATTGTTAATAGCTATCGATTGAAAAAACTTCAGTTCATATATGGATGCATGGATAGCATTGAATACTTTTGTCAACATTTTTACGTGACAAAGCCTGTCGACCCACTTTTTCATGGAAAATTGTGGAAAATAGATTTAAAATCAGCCTCTAGAATGTTATGTCTGGAGATGTGTTGTATTGATGTGATTTGTAAAAAGCTACCGCTAGGAAATCCGAAAGTTAAAAATAAAGTCTTATTCAGCCGATACTGTTTAGCCAAATGCGAGTATTATCATGGATGGATACATGGTTACCATTGAAGACTTTTGTCAACATTTTTAAGTGGCAATGCGTCTCGATCCACTTTTTCGTGGAAAATTATGAAAAATCAGCGGAACCCAAAACCCAAGAAATATTTAAAATTGGTTTAAAATCAGACTCTAGGACGTTATGTTTGAAGCTTTTAAAATGAAAATAACCTCAAGTTCCAAGTGGGAAATCTCGAAAAATGTTCGAAAAAGTTTCCATCGAAAGTCAAAAATTGATAATGCAGATTATGTGTTTTCACAGCCGAAAAAATTATTATTCAGCCGATAGCGTTTAGTTAAAAATTGCTATTGATGTACAGATAGCATTGAAAACTTCTGTTAACATTTTTACGTGCCAAACCGTCTCGCTCCACCTTCCCGTGATAAATTGAGGAAAATTCGCGGAACCCGAAAATTATTTAAAGTTGGTTTAAAATCAACTTCTAATATATTATGCCTGTTGATGAATTGCATTGATGTGATTTGAAAAAGCTATCGCTGGAAAAAAAAAATTCAGAATCCGGAAAATTTGAAAAAGTTTCAAGCTGAAAGCAAAAAATTGAACTCAGTACAAATTTTTCGATAAGGTGTCAACATGATTTAAAATCAGCATCAAAAATGTTAAAGCTCCCGTGGGAAATCTCGGAAAACTCGCTATTTGCTCTCTATTTTTGGAAAATCGAATTTTCCTAGATTTTCTAGGGGAAAATTTGACTTAATTTTTTCTTATTTTATCTATAGAATCTATGGGATCCGTTCAACATGGCATATTTCGAAACGGAATATTTAAAAATGGAATATGAAAATATAACATAAGGTAATATGGCATATTTCAAAACGGAATATTTCAAAACGACATATGGTACACTACGGTACCATGGTACACTATGGCATATTTTAATATGGCGTACGGTGAATTACGGCATACGGTGAACTATGACATATTTCAAAACGGAATATTTCACTATGTACACTATGCCATATGCGGAATATTTCCAAATGGCATATTTCAGTACGACATATGGTACTATGGCATAAGGTACACGACGGGATATTTCAATATGGCATACGGTACAATATGGCATATTCTAAAACTTGGCTAGTTCTTAGCGGTTTATCATGAAATTTCACAAGTGCAATGAAATACAAAATGTGCAATGAAATACTAAAATGGTTTTAGACAAATTTCTGAAATATGGCCAATTATTCTGGAACTTCGCTATTTATTAACCGAATAAGATGAAATTCACATATATGATGGAAGTGGGATTCTAAAACTGATTTTAGATAAAGTTTTCGAATATGGCCAATTTTGATGGAACTTTGCTGTTCCTTAACCGATTATGATGAAATTCGACGTATACCATTGAAATGGGATTGTAAAACGGATTTTAGATGAAGTTCTGGGATATGGCCAATTTTGACGGAAATCGGCTATTTCTTAACCGGTTATGATGAAATTCGACAAATGTGATGGAAATGGGATTCTAAAATGAGTTTTAGATAATGTTCTGGAATATGGCCAATAAAGATGGAAATTGGCTATTTCTTAACCGATTATGCCGAAACCCATTCTTGTAATAGAATTTTCCTTCACTTAACGGATTTTCCTTTAAACCTTCACCTAACAGAATTTTCCTCCAATTAGTAGGATTATCTTTAGTTTACTTAAATTTTCCTTTACCTATTGGAATTTTTTTTTTTCATTTATCAGAATTTTCTTTCGCATACCCTTCAATTAAAAACTTTTATAATATTCTTGTAATGATTGTTTTTATGGCCTTTTTTAACGGTTATTTTTTTTATGAAGATATGTGGAGGGAAATTCAGATTTTAGTTTTCCTTTTTTGTTTTTTTTTTTTTTGATTACCGAACTACATACAGTATATGGTAGATGTTTTATTGTACTTATATTTTCAATTAGTAACCGCTTTTGTTGTTATTTAAAAAAAAAACTGTCAGTCAAAAAACACAGAAACACCCACTGAAACTAAAATTTATTTATTACTTGAGTATTATTTTAGAAATAAAAACAATCGTAAATTTCTAATGTTGGGCTTTTCTATCTTCATTGTAAAAAATTGTCGAAAATCTCATAAATTTATAAACAAAAATGAAGTTTGGTTTTGAACTGTACTCAATTTTGAGCGAAATGTGTAAAATTACTCAATTATTAAATAGAGAAATTTGGAGCCATAATAATTTAGTAAACGTAGAAAATCAATAGAAATGAAATAAAAATATTAAAATTTCAAAAAATCACATTTATTTTTTGGAAGTTTACAATTTGAAGTTAACAAACTTATTTTAGAATCCCTTTTACAACATACTTGTCGAATTTCATCTTAATCGGTAAAAAAATGGCCAAGTTTAAGGACATGCCGTTTTGAAATATACCATAGTGTACCTCATGCCGTAGTGTACCATATCCCGTTTTGAAATATGCCATTTTGAAATATGCCACAGAGTACCTTATGCCGTAGTGAACAATACGCCATTTTGAAGCATGCCATTTTATGATGTTTCTTAATGAAATGTGCCGTATCCACCTGGACCAAGAATCTATGGAGTATCCACAATTTTCCACGAGAAAGTAGAATGATGTTTTGCCTCGTATAACTATTGGCAAAACTTTTTACTGCGATCTATGGTAACTTTAAACTGAACACTATCGGCTGGGATAGCAAAATCTGTATTACTATTTGTTTTACCTTGCATTACCGAATTTTAACTTTCGGCTTTAACAGTATAACTCTGATCACCTTAAAGATGTTTACATGCATGGTTTATGGGCGTATATTAGTCTTTATTAAAGCACACGTAATTTATTTAAATAACTACACAAAATTACCAATAAAATAATATAATTTGATTACGTCAATTTGACGTTCGGTTACCAAGCTAACAGCCCAAAACAATTAGTAAGTATATTGTAAAACTATTGATTTACGTATACATTTATTTGAATGTTAATTTTCTTTTATACCAGTATTTATAGAAAAAACTACACATATTATGATCATACGTTGAAACGGGAAAAAGGTTGACCACTGTACACCAACAAAATTAAAAAATAGCAGTCGTTTCAAATTGCGTCATCATATCCCATTCGCTTATACAAATTAAATAATATCATAAACAATATAATTTTAATAATCATAAAAATATTTACCTGTCCTTCCAACGGAAATCAGGATCGTGGCGTAATATATTTTGACAGCTACACAGCGTCTAGGGCTCAAAATACAATGATCTAATTGAAAATTTTTCATGACCGTCCTTTAATAAAAAAATAAAATAAAAAAAAAAATGGAAAAAACAAAAAACAAAATTTTAAAAAATTTGATAATTTATCTAAAGCACTTAATTTTCACACACTTTCTTTTATATAAAACATTTACTTAAAAATAAGTAAATTTATTAAATTTTTTGTTAAAATTTATTAATTGCTATTTTTATGTATTATTGTTTAACTATTTATAATAAATGATTATATCCGAGGAATTGCCTTTTTTTTTTTTTGCTCAACTATGCATCGATTATGAATGTTGTCTAAAAGATAGAAATAAATATTAACGCATTAATAATATCCTTTTGTGGTCCTGCTTACGTAAAGAATTTGCAAACTCACTTGAAAATGTATTTCTACGTAATAATAATTATTTTTACATCCGAGGCATAGTTTATTCGACACTTTCGTTTTTTTCTAAAATAACTAAAATCAAATAGAACAAAAAAAATCGTTATTAAAACACTCGTCGATTATTTTTTTGTTTTTGTATTTTGGAATATTGAACGTGTTTCTTAAAAGCTTGAGCTGATTTGGACCCTTTGTGATCGTTATGGTTAATTGTAACTGGATAACACCAAACTATTATTTTACTAATATTGAATTCTATGTCAGCGATTTCACAATTTATAATTTATTTTTTGTTTCATTCGTATATCGTCCCACAAATACATATACACACACCCAAGCACACCACCAACACCATCAAGAAAAATGAGAACTGAACAACAGAAAAAAAAAATCATTAATATTAATGAGACGCTTGATTGTCATTACACATTAAATTCCCAGAAATTTATAAAAATATTTTTTTAATACGGACATGGAGTTTTCACGGCATTTTTTTTTGTTTTTTTTTTTTTAAATAAACAAAATTATCGGAAGGTGTTGTCCAGAAAGTGTTAATAACACAACATTTTTAATTCACGTATTGTATGTGGATGTACGATGTACCTACGCAACTGAAATAAATAAAATTTGAAATGTACTTTAGATAATTAATATTTGCGTGTGGTACACGTAAAAGCAATTGACATATTAATTTTTGATTCATTTTGACAAGAGCTTCCTAAAAAATTAAAAATTTAATTCATCAGAGATTAAAAAACCGTTGATTGGCATTTTTCTTGTCAATAAAAAATGTGGACGCCTTGATCGAATTGCGCGGTTTTTTATATATGTGCCTGTTTTTGACGTCTTCAAAAATATTATTGAATGTAATATTTGAATTGAGAATAACAGAAAATGGGGTGTGGGTCACATGGCCGACAACCATTTCGCCGACCAGTCACAACGTCGACAACCACATCGCCGACAAGATAGATGGCCGACACAATCACATCGAAGACAAGACAGATGGCCGACACAACCACATCGGCGACAGGGCAGATGGCCGACACAACCACATCGCCGACAAGACCGATGGCCGACGCAACTACCCACATCGCGACCACATTGTCGAAACGCGATTTTGAGATGAATACCATTTTGTCAGATTACTAGATTTAGGCGTTGAACCTATGTCTTTGTATTTGATTTCTATGAATATTATTCGCCCAGAAACAATGTTCAAAAAATGTTGTAACCTAACCGCTTATATCTTCTTGCCTGAAACCTCATGAGGTGATCAGAACTTCGGTTTGTATTACGTGCGTTCGAGAGATTATAAGAAGTCAACTCAAACCACCACCACCATCACCATCATCATCAACCTCACCATCACCATTACCATTACCTGGTTATAGAAATATTTACCTATCAATTTTTTATATATGGTGGTTTGAATATAGAGTTGGGTATTTTTGGGTATTGAGTTTGGGGTTGAGTTGGAGGTTAAGTAAGGCGTCAATCCAAACAAGCCGAATTACATAATAATTGGTTGATATATAGGCTAGTTCAGTCATACTTCGCGATATTCCAGAACTTCATCTAAAAATTATATTAGAATCCCATTTCCAATGCACAAGCCGAATTTCATAATAATTGGTTTAGAAATAGTCAAATTCCATCATACTTAAGAAGAAGAGTAAAATCCCATTTCTAACGCACATGTCAGATTTAATCAAAATCGGTGAGAAATTTGGAAGTTCCTTCATACTTCGCCATATTCCATAACAATATCCAAAAATCATTTTAGTATCCCATTCCATAATTGCTTGATAAATAGGCAAGTTCCATTATACTTGGCCATATTACAGAAATTGCTCCAAAAATCGGTTGAAAAATAGGCAAGTTCCATCATACTTGGCCATTTTCCAGAATCCCATCATCCTAGAATCCCGTTCCCAATGTGCAAGCCGAATTTCATCATAATTGTTTGAGAAATAGGCAAGTTCCATCATAATTTGCCATATTCCAACGCATATGTCAAATTTCATAATAATCGGTTGAGAAATAGGCAAGTTCCATCATACTGGCCATACTTCAGAACATTATCCAAAAATCATTTTAGAATTCCATTTCCATCGCGGAAGTCAAATTTCACTAAAATCAGTTAAGAAATAGATAAGTTCAATTGACGTACAGGTTCCAAAAGTTTTTCAAATTTCCGCCAAGACCATAGAAACAGATTGGCGCAAAATATTCTAAATCGTACAAGCCGTTCTCGAGATACCATGATTCAGACATCCAGACGGATGGTAATTTTTTTTTTTTTATTTTCTCGCTTTTTTAGACTGATAGAATTTCAAAACGTCGAGAAAAGAGGTTGTGGACCCACCAAATTTTTGGTTATTTATGACAGGATTTCAACACTTTGTTCTTCTTAGACTGAAGTAACTAACCCGAAAAACCTGATTTTGTCATTTGGCTACCATTTCCGATTTGATATTTTATTTGTGATTTTAATTGATTATTGTGTTCAGACGTTTATAAAATTGAATTAAATTTAATTTAATTTATGATTATTGCGTTCAAAAAACGGCATACAAAACGATCAACACGTTTATTACATTTTAACAGATAACACACACGTGGAAAAAATCAATCGAAAACGTTATATGGAAATGTGTGATAACATTGTTAACCGCTAATTTTAGCCCTGTTAACTAATTCACCATTTGAGCACTAGTGGTAAACAGACCGGGCTTATCGCTTTTAGATGTCGTGTAGAATTCAAATAATACAGTTGGAATGGTCTTTTCTAGGGACGTAATAAAATCATAAGATATTTTAAATTCACAATTTTGAGGTAAAAATTAGATTTTTCAGTCGAATATCAATGTTAAGGTCTTGAAGAATGCAGCAATTTTAATTTTGTCACTTTAGTTACCAAATTCGCCAATAAAGCGCTGCGCCGTTATCCATTAATCGACCTTTTCATAAAATCCAATATAAAAAAATGGAGGTGTGGCCAACACACGACTTTCTTTTAAGAACAGCGAATTTTGAGAAATTTTATTTTTTTGTTTATTTTTGGAAAGATTTTGCATTAAGTTGTTTTTTGTAAACCTTATACTTTTTAAGATATTTGCAAAATAAATTTTCTGGAGCAAGGGAGTGGCCACTCCCGGTTAGCCGATTTGGAGTAAAACTCACTGGGACCTCCCAATTTATCAAAAAAACTTAAATCTGAAGTTTCAATTCGATTCAATTCGACAGATTGACAGACTGACAGACTGACAGACTGACAGACTGACATACTGACATACTGACATACTGACATACTGACAGACTGACATACTGACATACTGACAGACTGACAGACTGACAGACTGACAGGCTGACAGACTGACAGACTGACAGACTGACAGACTGACAGACTGACAGACTGACAGACTGACAGACTGACAGACTGACAGACTGACAGACTGACAGACTAACAGACTAACAGACTGACAGACTGACAGACTGACAGACTGACAGACTGACAGACTGACAGACTGACAGGACAGACTGACAGACTGACAGACTGACAGACTGACAGACTGACAGACTGACAGACTGAAAGACTGACAGACTGACAGACTGACAGACTGACAGACTGACAGACTGACAGACTGACAGACTGACAGACTGACAGACTGACAGACTGACAGACTGACAGACTGACAGACTGACAGACTGACAGACTGACAGACTGACAGACTGACAGACTGACAGACTGACAGACTGACAGACTGACAGACTGACAGACTGACGAACTAACAGACTAACAGACTGACAGACTGACAGACTGACCGACTGACAGACTGACAGACTGACAGACTGACAGACTGACAGACTGACAGACTGACAGACTGACAGACTGACAGACTGACAGACTGACAGACTGACAGACTGACAGACTGACAGACTGACAGACTGACAGACTGACAGACTGACAGACTGACAGACTGACAGACTGTCAGTCTGTCAGTCTGTCAGTCTGTCAGTCTGTCAGTCTGTCAGTCTGTCAGTCTGTCAGTCTGTCAGTCTGTCAGTCTGTCAGTCTGTCAGTCTGTCAGTCTGTCAGTCTGTCAGTCTGTCAGTCTGTCAGTCTGTCAGTCTGTCAGTCTGTCAGTCTGTCAGTCTGTCAGTCTGTCAGTCTGTCAATTGATAAATGATTATAATAAAATCGAACTGAGTAATAACTGAGTGTAATTCAAATCTGATTTCACAAAATGTCGAGGTTGAAGTGAAAGTAAAATTAAAAGCTATATTTTATAAAATCAAAAATAAGTAGTGAGCCTGTGCTAGAAAGAAGAACCACTTTTTAACAAATAATAACGACTGGTTATTAAAAAAAAGGCCGGAAAAGAACCACAACCTCGAACATCAAAAGATTCATCACAAAACGCAAGAGAAAGACCATCGAAATGTGTTGATAATTGCTAGAGTTCAGCAAAACGTTGTAGTGCCTCACTCATATTTCATTCGTTCATTGCAACAATATATCAACCACATATATTGGCGCGCACTCAAATTATATAATTCATTTATTACCGCTATATATCAACCACATATATCAGCACTGTCTCATACCTATCATGTACTCTCAACTTACAAGCAACCACAACTGTTTCACCAATAAGCACCGAATATCAATCAAATACAACTTTACAGTGTACGTATCAACAAACAATAAACAAAACAAAATACAAATCCACAAAAACTCAGTTTCGCGCATTTTTGTTTTTTAGACAGTTCGTTTCTCTCGCTTAATAAAAGTACATGATTCGTCCTGGTGATAAAAAAATATAAAAATCATATTGTGTAGTGACCACCGTCTTTTAAATTTTCATTTTTTTTCTCCATCTGCGAAGTTCTGATTCAAACGGTTCGATTCAAATATTCACTCGGTTTCAGTGACAATACAAATCAAACATTTTTTTTACGTGTGTGAAAATTTTAATTTAACATCAATCAACCATGTCAGACAATGAAAATACTGCAATGGATGAAAACAATTAACAACAAAAACCCGGTCCGTCAAAATCATACGAGAGTTGCAAAAATACAGTAGAAGTCGCAAGCCAATCAAAAGTACAACTGTAATCATTGTGGCCACAGCAACCAAATAATTGGTTTAGGCTCGCTGAGATACAGTTCCAGCTCCGGAGCATTACCTCTGAAAGAACAAAATAAGCTCACGTTTTGGCAACGCTCTCTCCGGAAATTTGTGACGTGTTATCAGACTTTTTACAAAATCCACCAAGAGACAACCATTACACTAACCTTAAGAAAACACTCCTGGAACGACCAGTACCGTCTAACGAGCGACGTTTAGAAGCCCTCCTCTCCGCACAAGACCTTGGTGACCGACGTCCCTCTGAGGCACTTCGTCACATAAAAAACCTCGCAGGCAAAAACACAATAAACGACAGAATACTCTGATCAATCTGGATAAAACAACTGCCCGAGATTATACGCATCGCAATGGTCGCCCAGCCAGATACCACAACGGATGAAGAACTGGCCAAAATAGCTGATCGCATGCACAAGGTAATTACGGTAAAACCATCACAATCAATCAAACCAATACAATCAAATGAACCACTCGAATACATTCTATCTGCTCAAACCAATACGAATAGACAGAGTCGCCCCCCCTTCAAATACAAATACTATCGAGGATCGCCTGGCACGCATCGAACCCAAATTAGCTGGTTTGTTTCGAAGCCGGAGCAGATCGCAGGGACGACGTTCTGTTTTACACTCATAATCACGTGACAACAGTAGATCAAACGTGAACAATCGATTGGAAAAATGTTGTTATCACGCCAAATTTAGCACAGCGGCGCGTAAATGCATCCCACCGTGCATTTTATACAATACGCCGAAGTCCATCAACGAGATGGATGTTGATACAAAGTCAAAAAACATTTAAACCAACAAGTAATGACGAATTCGTCATACATACCCAACAATTCACCCTGACTATTCATATTCGATAAAACGAATAAATACACCTATCTTATCGACACTGGCGCTGACCTTTCGGTTATCTCAGCAAACTAGTTCAGGCATTCGTACACAATGTCTAATAGAAATAAGAATCTAGTTCTTTCGGCTGCCAATGGCACAACTATCCACACCTATGGCACAACATTGCTGCAGGTGGATTTCGGACTTAAAAGAACCTTCACGCATGCTTTCATCATAGCTGCTGTGAATCGTCCGATCATTATCGCCGTTTTCTTGTGTAAATTTGGCCTTCTTATTGAATTAACGGCTAATTATAAACGGCGGGTTGATTCAGCGACTAATCCATTATGCAGTCAACAACGGTTACGGCACCGTGCTCAAACATTTCCCTTCACTCACAGCAGAGCTGAACTACAATTTGCCAGTTCAACCCAACGTGGTTCACCACATTGTCACAGCAGGCCATCTGCCCGTGTCAAGACTAAGCAGACTAGATTCAATCCGCCACAATCCGCCACCCGTTTCGTAGAATTCCAACACATGATGGAATTAGGGATTTGGCGGACATCTGCATCTCCTGTCTCTTGTCCACTCCATGTAGTTCAAAAGAAAGATCACGATTGGCGACCATGTGGGGATTATCGTCGACTAAATACGGTCACAACACCTGATCGCTATCCGATACCCCACAATCAAAATTTCTGCATTCACTTGCATGGATGCAAAATTTTTTCAAAAATCAATCTTATCAGAGCTTATCATTGAATTCCCATCGCACCTGAAGACGTTCATAAAACGGCGATCACTACACCATTTGGGCTATTCGAATTTACCCGAATGCCATTTAGCCTACGCAATGCCGCTCAAACGTTTCAGCGATTCATAAACATATGATTTTATTATGTTCCGAAGATTGTAAGAGAATTTAATCCAGTTTCGAACTGATGAGCTTATGATTATGAAAAAATCAAAGTTCTCATCAGGCCGCGGCGACTGGACTGATTATATCACAATTTACATTATATAGTACTAGCGAATCATACTAATACAGATGAACTCTCTTACAATTTTTCTTCGTCACGATATTCACACAGCTCTGTGTATAAGCTAATTTTTCTTTATTAATTTTTTGTTGAATGTTAAAGTATTCATGTAATTTCTAATATACTACCGGTGATTAGACCATTTTAATTGTGTTTTTATTAACACAAGAAGTATATTAGTATTTACGAACTTTTTTTTAATTAATTTAATTTTATAATTTGAAACTTTTTTTATTTTCCAGGATTTTTCAGATTTCTATAGAACGCCTTTTAGAACTATGACATTTTCTTTTGTTCCATCAAGACAATACATTTGGAGCATGTTTAAAAAAAGTCCAAGCTTTGAAATAAGATACTTATATAATTTGCTTAACAAACGAACCATAAAAATAATTTAAAACCACACATTAATTGTTCAGTAAAATTTGTTGATATCCAGGAGATAGTAGTTAAAGTCGTTTCGAATAACTCTGCACTTAACGGGACGTAATAAGAATTAAACAAACATACTAAGATTTTAAATAAGATTGTTGCAACCTATCCACAAATTTAGAAAGCTTTTATTGTTTTTCAAATTTAAGGAACATTTCGCAAAATTATTTTAGCTTAAAATTTAGATAGTCATAAAAATGTATGACAGAGCTATTAAATTTTGGCGACACCCTGAATTAAGGGAACCTAACGTCATATCCTATATAAATTTGACTTGGTTAAACAATGTCTCGTTCATAAGATGTTCTTAAGTGAATCTTACGATATACTCGTAATCTGGACAATGAAAACTTGATCACCCTATAAAATATTTCTATGACTATTATGTCATATTCCGCAAACATAATAAGAATTACATAGAAAACAAATAAAAAATATCTGCAATTATTTTCAATGTGTGACCTAAATATCATCACACCACCGCATACGTCAAATCGTTCGTATTTTACAATTCTCATTTGAAAAACATTGATTGACGTATCTAGATCTGTTAGCTTTCATTAAACAAGAAAATTGAAAATGTTTTATTCCATTTGTTTTTGTTGTTTCTTATTAAATTGAGTTCTTAAAGTTTGACTGAATTAGCCAAAAATTGTAACGTAAGATTTCTGATTGTTGACGGTGACACAATTAAATATTTTATTTCCCATATCTTTTACAATGGTATGAGTTTCTGTTATTAACAAAAAATATCAATAACTCAATAATCAATAATTCATCAATAATTGTGGGAACAGGATCGGGTGCAATTTTATATTTCAATTTATTTCCTAAATTTGATGAAAATAAAAATAAATTCGCCCACTTGGAAATGGTACTGCCACGATATTGTACATTTCTATTATTAATTTTGTTATCTTAAGAATAGCAGAAAATGGAATAGGAATTGAAAATTGTTGGTATATTGAAATATAATGGTTAGGGAAATATCTAAGATTTTATAGTATTTCAATACATATTATATTTATGTACCTATATAACACGGACATAACAATAAACGAATTTTTTACATTGAGTTTGTGTTCATATTTATAGTTGTCTAATTATTTGTGTTTATGTTCTAATTAAGATGCAACTAAAGTCAGGTAGAGAATGTGAAGATGTAAACGGAACAGCGAAAGATGTAACCATTTTTATTTAATTTTTGACATTAAATAGTCTTTATATTGATATCGTAGCATGCTTTGAATAGAGACTCACTTGGAGCGCAAACCACCTGTTATACCTTTATCGTGCAACTGTATTTATAGCTGCCAATTTTCCTTAAATGGCTATATCAATCCTTCACAAGTTGCATCAACCAACTTACATTTTCTATTTACCGGCCTATAATGATTTTAGTTCTGTTGAAAGGTTAAGAATAGCAGGTCAGAAATGGGCTAGGAATAGTGAAGACAAAGCTCGATGATTTGCCGAACACCTCGAAAATATATTCCACCCACATGACGACCAAACATTGGAAACCGAAATAATAACTGAACAGCCTCTGCAAGAAAGTAAAGAAATATTTCCGACAACATCAAAAGTAGTCATGCGTGAGATAAAAGCTAAACTGAATACGAAAAAAACAACGAGCGTGAAAATATTTATGTTTCAATATCTATTGAGAATCATTTCAAACCATTTCGATGCAACTAAGAAACCTCTCCAGAAAGACGGCTGTGGTTTGCTCAGTATTTAAATTGTGTTACATTTTTGGATTTGTAGGGTGAACCTTACTGAATTAATTGAGCATGAGAAAAGTTCTGTTTAGTTAATCACCTAAACCTGCCTTTATCATATTTTTTAGATAATCAGGGTATAAATACGCTTTAAAATGTACCATTACTCATACACGGTAACCTTGTTCAAGAGTCCATATTTAGACTTCAGTGAATGGTCACGAAAAACTCGTCGAACAAAGCAAAATGGCATCGCTTTGTCAGTGACCAATTTAAAATAAATTAAATAGAGCGGTTCTATTAAGGCGCTATGTTGACTGTAAAATGATAGAACTGGAAGCACGGTAGTGCGAACTCCCCCTAACCCAAACTCAGCAACAGCATGAGCAACACTAACAACAAAGCAAACCGACAAAACAATTTTAAAATTATTATTTTATTGTGTATCAATGTTGTTCGAAGGCCGAATGTCGATAGGCCGATCGCCGAAAGGCCGAATGGGTCAGCAGGCCGAATGTCGAAAGGCCGAATATCGTATGGCCGAATGTGTCGAAAGGCCGAATCTCGAAAGGCCGATTGGGTCAAAAGGCCGATTTTTCATTAAATGTTTCTTCACTCTCTTCACACAAATGATTTAAATAAAATGAAATACGTTTCCAAATTTTTTTTTTTTTTTTTTTTACTATTTTCGAGGAATAGCATATATCTGTATTAGACGTGAGAAAATTAATTAAAGTTATTTGTACGTATGAATTTGTTAAAGTGTAATAAAATGTCGAACCGAAAATCATACTCTATTGAAGAAAAAGCCGGACTGGTAATGCGACTAGAAAATGGTGAATCGAATTCGAAGTTAATTAAAGAATTCAATTAATCACATTCCACTTTTTCTATGTACAATGTGGAAAAACCGTGATAAAATAAAAGAACAGTTCGAAATGAACTCTTTACGAACGAATAAAGTGAGGAAACCCGACCATGATGATATTGACAAACTTCTGCTCGAATGGTTTACCAATTGAAGAAATCTCATTCCCATTGCGGCCAATTTTACAGGCAAAAGCTAATGAATTCGCCCAAAAAATCGGAAAATCAAATTTTACATGTACCAATAGCAGGATTTATCGTTTTCGTCACAGACACAATATAGTGATTGGAATTTTTTTTTTGGAGAAGCAGCTGCTGTTTCAAAAAGTGATTGCGAAAATTAGCTCAAAATTATTTTTCCTAAACTACGCGAAGGTTACAAAGATTCCGAAATATTTAATGCCAATGAGACCGGTTTATTTTTTAAAGTTACTCCACAAACCACACTCAAATTTAAGGGTGAAACGTGCATTGGAGGTAAACTTTCTAAATAAAGGATAACCCTTCTGATTATAGGATGGAACGGACAAAAGTAAATTACTGGTAAATGGTAAATCTAAAAAAATCCAGGTGATTTAAAAATATAAAAACTTTATCGGTGTTTTACGAGGCTAACGGAAAAGTTTGGATGATATCCGAAATTTTTTAAAAATATTTGGTACGTTGGAATTTCGAACTTAAACAAGCCAATCAAAAAATTCTATTGCTTGTTGGACAACTATCCGACCCCTTCCGTAGATACAAAATGTATCTTCCATCAAATTAGTTTTTTTTACCTTCCAACGACACATCCGTCATTCAGCCTGTTGGCCAAGGTATCATAAAAAACATTAAAAGTCACTATAGAAAGCTATTGAAAATGATGCATAGCTTGGAAATGAACTTCACAACATTTAACATAAATCTAATAAATGCAATTAACGCAGGCTGGCTTACAACCGCATCCAAAGCATTACCAGAGTTAGATGAGTTTGACGAGATGGATAATATGCCATTGGAACGAATACATAAATGTCGATAATGATGTAATTACCGCTGCACAACCAAACGATGAGAAAATTATAGATTATGTCTTAGGCGTATCAGATGAAAACACAGTTGGTGACGATGATGATGTTGAAGCTGTAGAGAAGAACATTAATGATGAGTTTCAACCGCCAACTATTAATGAGGCAATAGCTGCGATTTCCACTGTCAAAAACTATTTATATATCGGTGAAGCTAAGGTGGACGAACATTCTAATAATTTAATTTTAGCAATAGGAAAACCAGTCCAGAGAACTTACATTGCAAATAAAAATTTTTGAAGAAACTATGATTACTGATTTCTTTAATGCAGTTTAAATATGTATGTTTTGTATTTGTCACACCCTAATTACACATATGTTTATATTTATTTATTTTTTAAGTAATACCTTTTGTAGTATGTAACTACTAAAAATTGAATTAAAACGATAAAAATGAATCGATTATCATAAAAAATGTAATTACTGGCTTATTAATAATGTTCGGTTATAACCGATATATAAAAATTTTGTGTTGATTTTAGGTTTTATTTTTTTTTCTGGTCGACATTAACACATACATGCAAAATTATTTCTTCGGCAGAGATGTTTTCGTAACATGATTTGCATACAATTTTTTAGTTACTCCTGCTGCAGACACCTTAAAAGAACTGCCAAGGGATGCTCTGGTAAAGCTCACCAATTTCAAATCATCAGTTCGGTTTTCGTAACCAACACTACTCAATCGATGAAGTATACAGAATAATCAGTAGTATGATCGAGAAAGCACTAGAAGAGAAAAAATCCTGTTCAACGATATTTTTATACGTTGCACAAGCGATTCATAGAGTTTGGCATGAACGACTTAACGACAACTTTAGAAATCTTCTACCAAAGCAATTTGCTAAAATACTGAAATCTTGCTTGAAAGACAGATTCTTCGGATTAAGTTAGATGATACCTATTCTGAATTTTTGCACAGTTATTTGACAGTACACTTATTTTAAACCCACAAATTTAAATACATTTTGTATTTATTTCTATACAGTTTATGGTTTATATTGAAGAAATTTAAATACCTTAACTAATTTGTAAACTTTGTCTTTGTCCATTCTGTTACGGAGATTGCTCCAGACATGGCCAAACGTGCTAAATATTCTATTTATCCCAGCCGAACTTGTTCGACGCCCATGCAATTTTGCTATAAACTGACAAAATGCCTTAAAACGAGACGTCTGAACTCTCGAATACATAATAGACCACATATCACATATCACATATCACATACATAATAGCTGACGACATATTTGCTAACAACAAGGCGAAATTAAACTTTTAAAAAACAACTAAGTACTTGTTCAATAAATAATACAAAACGACTGAACTGAATTCAAATTTAATAGCATTAAAAAACTAATGTGTATGTATTGTATAGCGTAACAGAATAAAACAACGAGAAACAACATTTTACTCTGTACTCTCTCTCTCTCGCTTCCTTCATTGTTTTGCATCCTGAGAACTAAATAGTTATCTAAAGTTTATTACAGAGATATCGGAAAAACACAAAACTCCAAAATAAAAACAGGTCAGTTTTTACCAAAGCAACACCACAAAAGTTAACAATAAATAAGTTGACCAATTCATCTCGTAAAAACTCGTGTTTATAGAGTGAACTCCGAAAATATGTTTTCGAAATAGAAAAAAAATTCGAACAGTATCCATCTACATTTTAATGTGAATGACACAGTGAGAGTGCCATTTGCTGCATAATTCATAATAAAACTATTAAATTTTTGAAAAGTTTGATAAGTATAAAAGTAAATTAATAGAAGCTATAATATTTGAATAGTAGTATCAAAACCGATTTTTTCTACATTTTCTCATTTTTAACAAATGATGGTAGAGTATTCTACGGAATAGGGCCGAAAGACCGAATGTTGAAAGGCCGAATGTGTCGAAAGGCCGAAAGGGTTGAAAGGCCGAATATATTTTAATGAAAACCAAAATTTATACTTTTATCAAAATTTTTGTATTAAAATGTTTAATAGTAAATCGCCTTAAATATTTAAATATTCTTACGTTTTTTTTTTGTCAAATAATTAAAAATTAATTAATTATAATAAAAAAAGAAAAATAAATAGATTTTTTTTCCGACAAAATTTGATCACATAATTTGTGAGCACATATTTTCAATTTATTTAAATCATTTTACATTAAGAAATAAATTCAATGGTTTAAATATTGAATTCAATCAATTAACTGAAGGAAAATTTATTGAAAATTTGGCCTTTCGACACAATCGGCCTTTCCACACGTTCGGCCATTCGACCCATTCGGCCTTTCAATAATTTCGGGCTTTCGACCCAATCAGCCATTAGACATTCGGCCTTTCGACACATTCGGCCCTTCGACATTCGGCCTTTTGACATTCGGCCTTTCAACATCGAACGTATTCTGCAACCTAAACTCTACATTTCTACACATTAAAAACAAACTATAACTTTTCCTATATAAAGCTGCTTACAAAAACTTTGATTACATCAAAACGAAACATTTCCAATTTGAAATTTTGACATATTGTGTAGAGGGAATTTAGATCTGTCAAATAATTTTGAAGTGAATGGTGTTTAAATGGTAAGTGTTTAATCTTTTATTGAATTCTACTTGTTCTACTTCAATTTTATTTATAACAAAATTGTGCAATTTTAGTAAATATTAATCATATGGCGATGGATAAGTGCAAAGTGCAGAAAATTTGAGGCAAAAGGAATGGAAATCCCCAAAACCCAAATTAGCAAAGTAGGAACTGTAATAAATTAAATAATACCTCGTCTTTATAAACGATTATTAATGTTTCGATTCTTTTGTGAGTAAAAAACAAAATGCATGCCTAAACTTCACCGAATTAACGAATTAGGTTGCCTTAGACTTTCACGTCGTCGGTCGTTTATTTTTTATTTTTTCTGCAATTTTTTTATTTAATTTTTAATTTTCAAATTTGTGGAAATAAAATTTCCAGGGTGGACCAAAACTAAAATACTAACTAAAATTAACTAATTATTTATAAAACCTGGTATCATTTGTTTCCATTGGGTGTGTCAGACAAAATGGGCGCAGATGGTTTCAGTAAGAAACAACAGGAGCAGTTCCAGCTCCATTCAATGACTGATTAAAACTTGGCAGAAGGCGGTTTGGGGAACACCCGCTAGATATGTCAGGCACAAGGGGAATCAAATATTCGAAGAGGACCAAAAACTAATCAGCATAATTCAGATGCGTCTGATTTATTAAAGGTTATTCGCATATTTTGGTACGCTCTGTTGAGAATGAGCAAAACCTCAAAATGGAGTGCGGCAAAAGTTTTGTAAATTTTTAAGTGGAACTAAATAAATAAATTAATGGATCAGGATTGTTAAGAGTTCCACTGCAGTTGGTCGAACTGTAAAATAATTATTACCAAATACTACATCAAGAATAGGTAAGGATTGTTTATTCGTGTATGCCTGCCAGCATTTAAAAACATATTACATGTATAGGATTTAATGGGTTAATGGAATTAGCAAACGCTTTTTGGAATCAGGTACAATACCAAGAGAAAATCGGGGAGGAAGTAAAAAATACCACCAATATGCGCTCAAAAATTCACGATGTACATATATTTCTGCCGATCCAAAACTTCAGCGAGACAATATCTTTCAGGAGATTTATCCATCCATCGAATGTGGAAAATGTTCTATAATGTAAGGTTCAACAACACAAATTTTGCGGTGCATTTGAATATAATATGACTGATTTGTGAAAGGTGCGGAGCATAAAATAAAAACAGTCCAGTAACAGCTACATATGTACTAGTTAAAAAATAATGCGCCTCAAAATATAAGTGAAATTCCTCTACATACCACCGGATCACATATTTGCATTGCCCGAAAACTTACCAAATTAATAACCACTTAAGCCCAACGACTATCAGAAAATTTATTCGGAGTACTGAATGGTGAATTCTTCAGGAAGCCAAGATTGCCCAATATAATACTGGAAGACTCATTCTTAATTTCATAATAAAACCCCAGGTAATTAGCACTTTGAGTTCAATAAGTAGAAGCGCTTTATTATAAAAAGATAGCAGCGCGGAATTGTCATATGGGCTGAAATACCTTACCGATCAGACATATCCAGAGCACGGTCGTTTTGAAAAAAAAAGTGTGAATATTCCAGAAATTTTCCCAAAAATCTGTGCAATGGAAGAGTCATTAGATATTGTCAATAATTTAATGATGAAATATTTCGGAGATAACTGGAAATCTCATGAAGAATTGTTCATTTCCCTAGAAAATGATTTAAACAAATGTGACGAGGATGATTGCCATTAATTCCTTGGGGATTTTGATCTAAGGCTCTAAACGTCTACTTTAAAATTGTAATAGACTGTGTTAAAAAATTTTAAGTTTAAAATTAGAACTTTATTGAAATACAAAGCTACATACATTACGTTTTTACGTAATTACGTATTACTTCAATTTCGAAATCTCCGTATTCGATTTTACATAATATCAATTTTTTATAATTTTATAACAACCGTAATAAGATTTATAAAAACCAGAATTCTAAAAACTTTTACGTTAAAACGTTTTAAAAGGCGTTTTCCGGAATAATGTGAATTATAGAGTTATCACGTTTTAAGCGACTTTTAAATCACCTTATAATGACTAATAAATAATTGTTTATAAATAATGTACTATTGATAATCGTTTAAAGTTATTCTAATTCTGAGATTTTTTTATAATGTAACCACGTTATAGGTATGTAATAAAGTCGAAACGATCATATATGAAAGTGGTAATCAAAAAAGAGCTAGAAAGTCTCGAAAAGATGATAAACTAACAAGTCTCGAGGTCGAGCTCAATTATTAACGATGATAGTAATATAAATCCATCCGATCAAAGTGATGTGAATCAGAATACACAAAATCAGTTAATGAACAACAAATCAGCAATTTAAATTTTACTTGACATTTTATCTACAGATGATATATCTGAAATTAATAATAATAATCAATTTCAAACAGAAAGGAGCAGCTTGTTCTCCGATAAAACCAAATAAGATGTAACAGATCCTGCAACTTGGCCTGAAGAAATTAATGATAAAATACGGACATTTTTGGTTGATTATTTCACGGAGAGTATAAAATTGTATTATATTTGATCTGGGAATTGGAATTGAAATTGGAATTCAAATTTGGTCAAATAAAATAGCCATGGAATTCAATGTTTGGAATTCGATTGGTTTTCAAAGTTGGTAGCATTTTGAATTTTTTTTTTGTGAATAAAACATTGGTATGTAGGTTTGTTTACTTAAAAAAAGTTATCCCAGACTTCCATACGTATGTACATATATTCAAGAAATCTAAATAGAGAACATACATATAGTATATTATAATTAACAAGTGAATCTTAAATATTATTTTAAAAATTATAACAATTGAACAACAATTTAAAATCTTACTTTTAATATTAACACAGCTAAGAATAGACAGAGGTGGATCTTATATGGGCCATATTTACATCCCAAATTTCAATAGCAAATTCCAATTCAATCTGTTTAGACCATGACGTATATATAATTTACATTTCTATCCCTTTTTATCCTTTTACCCATAACTATTTTTATTACAAACGAAAACCAAAAAAAAACGAAATGCTTCGTTTTTGTTTTGTTGTAATAAAAATAGTCATGGGTAAAAGGATAAAAAGGGATAGAACAGAAAATTATATATACGTCCTGGTCTAAACAGATTGGATTGGAATTTGCTATTAAAATTTGGAATGTAAATATGACCCATACAAGATCCACATCTGTCTATTCTTATCTGTGATATTATAGTAAACTATGTCAGCCCAGAAAATAACTATCACTACAGTATTTTACAACATCACAGAAGAAATAAACCAAACATCGAACTAATGTTTTTTTTTAATGTACCTAATTAAACAAAAATACCAACCAGTTCACAATTTATATTGAGAATAAAAATTTATTGTTCTAATATTAATAATATTTGGAAAACGGTTCTAAAAATATCAAATAAAATTAATCCTTATTCTAACATTCATAAAACTTGAAAGTACCGGAAATTATATGGAAGTGCTGTGAGAGAAAGCCGATTCTCTCCAATCCCAGAGATTTTCTTCGACTATTTACATTAGAAACTGCAACTATGCTTCGTAAATAAGTTTGTCCCATTCGATAAAAAAGAGTTGAGCTCGGTTGACGATTTTTCCAAAATTTAATCGTCATCGATCGGTAATGTATATGCTATCTACAATAATTGAATTTATCAAAAACGGATAAACTCAAAGAGAATCTGATAATTAGATGTTTAGACTTGTGCCCTTTTGATTTGTGAGCACAGATATATTTTTTGAATTTCAAAATTGTTAATATGTAAGGTTTTAGTTTAGTCTGCTTTCTCATATAACATTAAATGAGGAAGAGCTCTATGCGATAATGCAAGTCTCTGAGAAACTAGTTCCTTTATATCTTCGTAAATCTCCCAGCGATCTTCCCGACGACGAAAAATGGTTATTTCAAGGGGTATGTCAAAAATTGAAATTTTACACGGATTTATTGAGGGTTCTACATAAATAAAAGCGATTTCACTTATAAAAATGTGTCTGTTGTATTCATTATGACAAATTGGGCATTCCAATAAATTAGTATCCTCCAAACAGTTGACCAAATTTTTTAGCCCTAGTCCATCCAATTTAAAAAGGTTTACATGGGAATATAAGTTAACCAATCTATTACTGTCTCATCGCAAATTAAGCATTTTAAAACCGATTGAACACGGTAATAATTTAATAGTTTGAGCACAAATGTTGCCACTTTTTTATATTGCTAGTTCAATCTCTTTCAATGCCAAATACTTGTGCCAAAATTGAGAATCGGTGTTGCTCTGCCCTGGGTATATTATCTTCTCTCAATTTTTCTATTAGTAAATTTATAAAATCATTTTCAGAAGTGAAATGGGTTAATGTCTTCAAATTCAGAATGCAGGTGGTAAATGAATCAAAGGCACACGTAGAATTTAAAGATACTAATATGGGCCGATCAAAATATGTGGTAGGTTTTTTCGAAGTGATATTTCTTTTTCTCCAATTTTCTTCCAAATTTAAAATTGTGTGTGTAAAGTGTTAATTGTAAAGTGTTTTCTTCTTTATTTTACTAACATTTTCTTTCTTAATTCCACTTACTCTAGATGATTTCATGTGTTGTTTGGGAGTTTTTAATATAAATCGTTTTAAGACAAATTCATTGTTTTAAAAATCTTAAAGTTTTGGTTGGTAATTTCCCCAATGCAGTATTCCGATTAACTCGTCTTTTGATGGTACCAAAATAATTTTCAATGTGGCTGTTACTAAGCCTTCGGGAATGAAAAATACCCGATCAGAACGGGAGATAAGTATAAGATACTTTTTGAGGATATTCTCAAGTATCGGAGGATTAAAATATACATTTAGAGGTTCTTTATTTGCTGATAAAAAACATGATTCCGATTCAATCTTTTCAGAAATTGATTTGAATATTTCGTAGAAAGAACTTTGAGAGTAAAGCATCTTGTTAAACTTCCTAACATCCTCGGGATTTTCTTCATCTATCCAACTCATTTCATTTGTGTTGTTAGGAACTAAGTATAAATTAATATCGTTATTGCTAAGCTTTTATTATTGTTGTGTCTTTAGTTTTTTTTGTAAAAGCTTTGTTTATACCTGCTGTCATATTGTGTATCAAATGCGAAAGACATAAGTGTTCAGAGTTCTTAAGTAAACTTGAATAAGCTAATTTTAAATATTGTATTATACCAATTTTATTAAATGAATCCATAATTGCATTTATTTCAGCAAAGCTGCAGTCAGTAACAACTGATTCAAAAATTGGCCAAATTCTTTGTTTATGTTCCAATTCTACTCGGTACGCTCTTAACCACGCCCCTATTTTATCAATATTATGGCTATGTAGAACTAACCATATCTGTTGAAGGGAATGGATCTAACGGATTTGAGTCATTAACTTTTATCGATATATTGTTCTGTGGCGGCTTTATTAACCCACCTGTTGCATTTAAGTAAGCAATTAGATTTTCTTTTGGCTTTTCTTTCAATAACAATTTAAGCATTGCTAGTTGCGTATCATTATAAGAAACGACAAAAATGGTTTTATAGAAAAATTTTGAAAAAGAGTAGGAGTTACTATCATTTCCTTTTGTCAATCTAGAAAATCGTCACAATCATTGTCCTGCTGTTTCAATCCTTCCGAACGAACTTGTCTCAAAACATTCAAAGATTTTACTTTGGACGTATTATTGTAATTTAGTTAAAAATACCGGATCTTCATTTTGAACCATAGTTTCGTAAACCTCTTCAGCCGTTTTTGTTGAAACTCCTTGTTTTACATTTTCCCTTTCCTCTTAACCAACGAGTTTTCATCGTTTTGTGGCATTGTTTTTCTGTTGTACTATATATCATTAAAGTTTCATAGCTTAAATTTACTATTTATCAATTTATATTTTCTACAATCATGATAACCAGAGTAAGGTCCCCAATTTAGGGTCTTTGAAGGGCCGTATCTTTTTTTTTGGGGTTCAAATATTTCATCAAATTAAAAGCTTGTTAATTCGTAGAGCTTCTCACTAGCCGTTAATCAGACTAGATGGTATCGATAAGTAATTAATCAAGCTATTTAATTTATATAGCGAAACCCTTTGGATATCTCTAAGATCGGCCCGACAAAAATTAATACTACAAAATTGACAACAAAAAAATTATTAATGAAGCCGTGAATCGGTTTGACATTATTTTCGTTTGAATATTATTATAAAAATCATTTGATTTGATAATTTATGTATCAAAATAATATTTTTGTGAATAATGCAGAAGATATTCTAATTAGAAATTTGTTCAATTTATTTTTTGTTGAATACACTGTTAAAAATATTTTGTACACTCGCATACATTTTTGTTTTAACAAATTTTGTTAAGAACTTCACACCGGTTCTTACAACTGACTTTTACGATTATGGTAATACAGGTACGCGAATATCCGAACACAAAATTTGAAAGACACATTTAGAATCAGCTTATAAATGGCAAATGCTACAATTTAACCTTAAAAATCAAAAAGGAATTAACCATATCAGTGCAGATGTTTTTAATAAAGAAAAACGGAAATGGAAAACTATTTTTAAAAGTATTTTGAAAGCAATTTTATTTTTAACCGAAAGAAATTTGGACAAATGAAAAAATGCTTGAATTACTAAAAAAATATTGTAGAAAATGTTGAAAAGGCGAGATATTTCGCTATAATGTTTGGTACAGCACTAGATTTTCACCAGAAGTATCAATTATCCATCATCATTCGGTAAATAAATTTATCAAACCAAAATGCAACTGTCGAAGAAAGTTTTTTAAGTTTTGTTAATGTTCTGTCATTTACCGGAGAAAACTTTGCAACGGTTTTATTTAACGAACTGGAATTAACATATGACAATGTGACTAATATGAAATGTGAATATAAAGGAGTAAAGTGTAGAATTTTACAGCAACAAAAGAGAGCATTAGGTGTTCCGTGTAGGAGACATAACGCTAATTTGGTGATCGGCGGCAGCGTTAAGAACTCAATTAAAACAAAGAACTTTTTCATTAGCATATAAACAATCTTTGTAAAATATTTGCTGTATCTACAAAACATTTAAAAATAAGTCTCAAACGCTATCGCTTTAAAAGTCTTAAAGCAGTAAAAAATCAAATAAAAAGTGTTCATCCCGACTGCAAAAGTGCTGTAAAATTCTTGGAAAAAAAACAAATTATTCTTTCGAATTCACTTGTTTGACCATAGTCTGGCATCTTCAGCTTCCTCAAAAAAAAAAAAGATCTGCCAATTAATATTGCGATGCAACATGCAAGTGCTGTAATGATTTCACTGAATGAATCTGAAGAAAACTTTGATGAAATTTTAAAAGAAGCTCGCAAAATTACAGAAACGTTGAAGATACCTTCCGAATTAAATCAAAACTAAGCTTTCTGTCTTGTGACAGGTTTTGCAAAATGATTTCTCCATTATAAATAATTTAAATTTTATTAGTATACAGAATAATCCTCATACTACCAATTACCGTTGCACATTGTGAAAGGTTATTTTTAAAATTAAAATTAATTGAAAATTAACTGCGATTGACTATGTCTCAAGAAAGACCGTCAGGACTGACAATATTACCACGTGAAAATAAATTAGCAAAAAACCTAGATTTTAACGAAATTATGAACGAGTTTGGAAGTAAGAGAGCCAGAAGAATAGTAGCTCAAATCTATTTTTGTAAACTACATATATGAACTCTTAAATAGGTAAATTTTGCATCAACTTTAAAAGGTTAACGATAAAGTTAAGTTGATCTAAATGTTTCTATTGCTTTGGTTTTTTTTTAAATTTACAACAACCATTTAATGCATTGTCTAAATCGAAAAAACAATTAGCTAAATTGAAATATTTTGCAAATTTACGTAAATTAAATTGAATCTTTAGTTAAAGTAAATTCCACTTGGAGTCGATTGTTTCCAACATAGAAAAATTTATTTTTTTGCCGTTGCTTTGGTAAAAATTTAAATTTGCTAAATTCTGTAGAGCATACATTAAGAAATGTTTTGACAGCTCTCAATACGATCAAAGTATATAGTTTTAATGACATATGGATCGGGAAAATCTCTGGAGAATCTCTTAATGAAACTAAACGCCGAATGGCCTTGGAGATCCAACCGTCAATATGTCTGTGGAATGGCAAGTCCGACGTAAAGGTAATACCAAGATCTTTGTAAGAGTAAACTCTTTTAATGATGTTATTTTGCAGGAAATAGTCGCATTTCATAACCTGTCGTAAACGGGTGAAGCACATAGTATTACACTTTGAAAAATTTAAATTCAACTTTTGCTTTGAACACCAAGAAGGAAAGCTAGTTAGATCAGACTGAAAATCAATATCACTGTTATTCTTAATAGTTTTGAAAATTTGAATATCATCGGCATACATGAGAATTTCAAAATTATGCAGATATTCAACTACATCGATCATTGATGAATAAAATGAATAGCAAAGGGATCACTAAGTTTTACAAACTGCGTTCTAGAGTCTAGATACGATGTAATCCATTTAATAGGTAAGAAATTGTAATCAAGCGAGTTTCCTTATTAGTAAATTATTATCAATTTCATTGAAGGCCTTACTAAAATCGATATAAACAACCTCAACATTATTACCATTTGACAGGGCACAAGCAACGTAGTTAGTTAATAGTAATATATTCGTTACTGTGGATCTACCAGAAATGAATCCATGCTGTTTCAATTTTTCAAAAAGTTTAGGTAAAACGGACATAATACATATGCCCCTATAATTTTCAATGTCGCAACGGGCACCAGATTTAAATATGGGTTTAATAGCTGGCGATTTCCAGAAGCTGGGTAAAGTAGCCCTCAGCGAGCCCTTGATTGAATAGATCAGTGGTGGATTGCGTAATTACAGTAGCAATTATCTTTAGAACTAGAGGGGGTACAGAATCTGGGCCAGCGCTTTGGTTAATGTTGAGTTCTAATAATTCGGATAATTGAGGGTAACTCAAATCATCAGACATTTAGCAGATTATCACACACTCTCTGCTGCATAAACATAGTGGAAGGATGTCCGCTAGAATTTCTATTATTCAAATTTCCAAAATCGATCCCGCTTCGACTTAATATTAGACTCAATTTCGAGAATATAATTATTGTATAAAAACCAATATAAATACGTATACTTTTTGCGCAATACAATGAAATCGGCATAATTAGAAGCATTCGGAGATAGTTTATATCGTTTATGAGCTTTATCTTTCCTATTTTTTAGATTAATCAACTGTTTATCATATCCACGGTTCCTTTTTAATATCCGAGAATGAAACTTTCGGAATAAATTTATTGATCCCTTGATAAATAATATTATAAAATTCGTCTAACCTAGCATCTAAATTACTAATCGAACTCCATGAATCCCAATCGTAACCTTCAAGATAAATATTAAAAGAACTGTGGTCGCCCGTTTTAGAATTATAATTAAATTACAGGTTCACAGGTACTCGATAACCCCGCTCGGTCATCACGTACAGACACTCTCACATCATGATCCATAGGTAGAAAAGCTAAATCCAAAACGTTACCGAAATTATTTTTTACGTTTACGCATTCCTTTAAACCAAGTGACAGAATGTCAGATAAAAAGCTTTCCATTTTAGCATTTAGGTTAATGGTTGTCAACCGTGGGCGGGCCCACGATTATTGGGGTCCACGAGATTTACCAAGCGTTCGAATATTAGTTCAAAGTTAAGGTTAGATAGATGGTAGCTCAGATTAAGCTTAAATCAAACAACCCTTTCAAAATTGTAGAACGGGAAATTTCTAGGAAATTTTAAAGCAAAGAAGGTTGTTTATAGTTTATAGAGAAAGAAGAAATCGTTCCTGTTGCTACTAAATATTTTCTTAAGACATGTTCAATCATTTCTTCTCGGTTCTGACTAGATAGAAATAAAAATGCCTTTAGGTTCTGACCGATATTTAGATTTAAAAGAAAATTTGCTAAATTCGTTTAAAATAGAAGCTTTTGACATCAAACGACAAGGATTTTTGACCTTTCACAAATCAAATTGAGCCTTCACCCAAACAAATTCACCTTTTTACAAATCAAGTTTTGATTAGAAAAAGTTGAATTTGATTTCCCAACAGATAAAATTTCTTTTGCAAATGGTTAAATTTGATTTGAAAAAGGGAGCTTATAGTAATCTGCTGGTGTTACCAGATCATTGTAATGTTCATAAAAATCAAGAAGAAACTAGAAAAATACATAACCGCGACTGAAAATAAATTCTTGTTTCCCTCACTTGAGCCAAACCAGTCAGTCTCAATAATCAATTAGCGTTCGTTCGACTTATACCTTCTCATTTTGTGGATCTTTTAATTACTAGTAAACTGTAAATAAAAATGAAATGTACCGGTTTATTTTGAAAAACTATTTTAAATATAAAGAAAATGCAAATGCCAATTTAATTTTGCAACTAGTGATGGGTGGGTTCTCCTGATTTTGGGAATTCTCACTTCCCGATTACAAGTTTCATCTTTTGATCACTTTTTAAAATTTCTCGAGATTTTTGGAGTTTATCATGGAAATGAGACGCGCGATGTTTAAGATTTAATTGGTGATTCGGTGTTACGAAACAGTCAGATTATTCGATATTCTTATTGCATATCGTTTTGTTGAGCTTAACCCTTACTTAATTGACAAATAAATCCATATTTTTCAAAATTTTCGTTATTTTTCTAGATGTTTACAGCCTTTCCGATATTATTCATTAATATCCAGATTTTTCGGAATTATTGAAATTGTTCGAGATCAATCGACATTCACATAATATAGAGATTTTTCGAATTTTTCTAGGGTAATCGAGATGTTCCGCGTGGTTTATTCGAGATTTTTAAAGATATTCGAATTTATTCTAATTGTAAGGCAATGTTCTGCCCTTAGCTTTGAGTTGTAAGAACTTGCAGTTACCCATATAAATATAGATGGTGATATTTAAAAGATATTGATGAGATTATGCCAAAATTTTAATATTTCTCCGATTTCCTGTAGGTTATTCGAAATTATCCAAGAATGTCCAAGTTATTTACGTTTTACATAGCAGTGATTAGCACTTATAGGATTTCCTTTGGTTTCACATACTTACGGACAATTTGATATTTGAGAACTTTTTAGAATATTCAAGACATTTTGAAAATTCAACAATTTTGAGATTATTTTGAAGCCATTCAAATGAATCACGTTCTGTTTCATCTAGTGTTTCCATCTTTTGAATGATCGCCCGAATATGTCCACAAAATTAAATCTAAGTAAACCACTAGATTTTCTTACACATGTAACGCTCGAAAATGGAAAGCCATTTTGAATGAAAGATATTTACATTGAGAATAAATATTCTAAATTTGTTTCCCAAAAAATCATCTTTGTAATATCAAACTTCTGAGTAAAATGATTTAATTTGAAAAGTTTCGATAAGTGAATGCTCTTAAAACTAAATGTTCTTGACATTTCTTGGAAATACATGATTTCTGCTCATGAAACATTTTAACGAAAGACAGAATTTATGGAAAGGCATAAAAATCACCTAAAAGGTTAAATAAATTATCGAGCTTAACCTACCTTTATAATATCAAATTTGAAAGTCAACTGGTTTAATTTGAGGAGCTCTTAAAACTGAAAGCTCTTAATAGTTAACATTGAGCACAAATATTCTAAATCCTAACCAAAATTCCGTCATCCCTTGCAATATCAAATTTCGAAGTCAAATGGTTTGTCTTAAAAGCTTCGATAAGTGAAAGCTTTTAAACACAAAGCTCTTGATAATTTTTTCAAATACATAATTTAAGCTCATCAAACATTTGATTAAAAACCTGAAATTATTAAAAAGCTCAAAAATGTTAAGTTCAAACCCAAAAAGTATGAATTAATTATCAAGCTTAAGCCTCATTGGAAGCAAATATTCTACAGTTATCCCAAAATTCCGTCGCCTTTTTCAATACCGAATTTCGGAGTAAAATGATTTGATTTGACTAAAAGCTCTTGATAATTTACATTGAGAACAAATATACTAAATTGTCCCTAAATTCCGTTACCCTTTATAAAATCGAATTTCTAAGTAAAATGGTTTGGTTTAGAAAGCTTTTCTAATTGAAAGCTCTTAAAACTAATAGTTCTTGTCATTTTTTGCAAAATATAATTTTTTCTAATAAAACATTTTAACAAAAACCTGAAATTATGAAAAGGCTCACAAATGTTAAGTTCACACCCAAAAGGTATAATTTAATTATTAAGCTTAAAGCTCATTGAACATAAACATTCTAAATTTATTCTAAAATACCACCTTCCTTTATAATATCAAATTTAGAGTTAAATGGTTTGGTTTGAAAACCCCTTAGAACTAAAAGATTTTGATGATTAACTTTGAGAAAAAATATTCTAAATTTTAGCCAAAAATTTCGTCTTTTGTAAAATCATATTTCTGAGTAAAATGGTTTGGTTAAAAAAGCACTGATAATTTTGAAAGCTTATAAAATTAAAAGTTTTTAATTTTTGCAAATATATAAAATATTTTAGCAAAAACCTAAAAATAAGAAAAAAGCTCAACGGATAATTCAATATTTGAGAACTTTCAAGAATATTCAAAATACTTTGAAAATTTGACATTTTTGAGATTATTTCGAAATTCTTGATAGTTTTCAAATTATATTCGAAATTTGTGATGCTTTTTGATATATTTAGAAATCGTCATAGCATTGGGTTGATTGCAAGAAATTTCGCTTTATTTGAAGCCTTTGAACTGTAAAAGCTTTACTTGTTCATAGGTATAAGAAGCACTTTAAGCGCCCAAGAAAAATTTTGCGGAGGGGGAGGGCCCTGTAATTTGAAGTTACGCCACTGATACCCACTCCACGTTTGGTAAATTGAAGTCACCCAATATCATAAGGCGATCCTTTGGATGAATGTTAGGGACTATTTGTGAATTCATGGTGTTAAAAATTGATGAGTGGACTTTCATGAGTGGTATATGGAATATAAATAGTGCAAATAATCACAATAACTATAAAATTTAATACGAACAGCAATCATTTCCAGATCACAATTGTCAATGTGTACAGGAACCGAAGAAAATTCGTTCCATACCGCGACCAGTGTTATATTCTTATTAAGCAAATGAATGGGCCAAAAAAGACGCCGTTTGGTCAAATTAAACAAAAATTCGTAATGAAAACAGTGAGCACTGTAAAACGAAATGTCTCAAATGTGGGAAGATTTTGCAAGGCATTGTGCAATGATTCAAAGCTCATATTAGAAAATGCAAAATTATTGATGAAGAAACGGAAACAAATAATAAGCCGGCTACATTATATAGCACCTCATCACCACCTATAATCAATGTAGCAACAAATTTAACAATTTCTAATGCTGTCTCAACAAAATTTTCAAATTCCGGCCCAAGTAAATTGTCACAGCTAGAATAAAAGCAGCACAAAAAGAAAATTTGAATCACAAAGTTACTCGCTTTGTTTTTGCAACAAATGTTTCATTCACAGTTAATCAATTGTTTTGTTCCTGTATAATTGCGGAAAATGGCGAAGTCATTCTAGTTAACACCCTTGATATGTCCGGCATGCCAAAAATTTGGTACAAGGTTGCAAAACTTATTTGAATGTTTCAATTGTCAGTTTCGTAACCGACAATGCTAGCAACTGGAAGAAGATGAGGAAACAAATTTGCAAAGCTGCCGAAAATGAAAGTATTATTACATATGGATGTGCCGCTCATATGTTAAACTTATTTGCTTTAGACGTAATTGGTATACCTGGCTGCAAAATAATTTTAGGTCAAATAACAAAAATGCTGCTCTGGTACAACCTTTGGAAGTCCGATGGAATACTTATTTTGACATATTAAAATCTCATTTACAGATTTGGTCTATAAGTATTAGCAAAAGTATCCGAGCAAAACCGAGAACAAGCTAGCTTTGTTGCAAATATTGGTAAATTGGTTAAGAATAAAACTGTAAAGAGAGGAGTGGAAGATTTGGTCAAGCTTTTAAAATACATTTCCAAAGCTATATACGCTTGCCAGAGCAATAAAACAAAGTTATGTGATTGTGTACTTACGCTTGCACACTTAAAAAAATAACTTTAATGTTTAATGCAAGCCTTGCATTATGACTCATGTAATACAAGTAATTATTAAATCGTAAAGTAATGATTAAAATGAAATTTTACGCAATTATGAAGATTTTCAAAGCAGTATTTGCATTAAAAAATATTTTTAGTAAAACTATTAAACATTTTAAAACAACCTGCTCAAATCGAAAAAATATACTAACATAAAATTCGCTAAAATAAGCGGACGGTTTTGCTTTACTGGTATAAAATTTGCTAAATCAAACCGACTAAATGACAAATAAAATAATTGGGTTTTCTGAATTCGAAAATGTCTATTCTGTTAAAGGTAAGCTTTTCAGTTCTTAATTTATAATTTATTACCTTAGGCGACTATGAAGTAGCCCGCCAATGGAAAGATGAATGTTTGGTTTTTTAAAGTAAACTCTACTCTCCGAGATTTCGACCCTCAAGCAGTGCTGCGAAATGAGTACGATCGGAGTAGAAGTACTACTTTCGCGTAGTGCTTACTCCTAAAACTCCGCACTTTCATTTTCTACTCCCCTGTTATAATAACTGTTATACTAATACATAATAATTTAATATAATATTCTGGAAGATAACTGGCTTTTTCATAAAGCATTTTTTCAAACCTAATTTATATTGGTTTCTGTCATTCGCCAGCAAAAACCCATAAAATGGTTTTCTTGCATTAATGTGTCAGCCACTTTAGCAGACAATATCAATTCAAACATATCAAATTTTCGAACTAAATTACTCCAACTTTACAATGCTTTTCCTTCAGAATCTGAAGATTTATTGGTAAAACTAATAAAAAGATAATTCCGAGTTTTTTACAACATATAAAAACATCAACGCACTCTGTATGGGGCACCACTTTATCAGCTTTTATCTACTTTGGCTAAATATTCACCTGAATACAAAATTACATTACCCAGCCAACTATGTGGTCATTTAGTCTTACCGCATAAAAACTATATATGGAAATCTGGATTTACAATAATCTCAAATCCTTGCTTAAGCTTAATAATAAAAATAATACTATAAGATAATTTCTTCAGTCATTTAAACTTTCCAGACTAGAAAGCTGTATGGAAGTCTGAATTTATGCAGTGTGATATGGGAAATTTAATTCGTTCTGACATCAATATTCTCAAATCCTCTGTTTACATTTGAATAAAATCCAGACTCCCGTGCATCTTTCTTGTCTTGCAAGGATAATTTCTGACTCCAGAAATTATCTTTCAGTTTTATTTTGATATTCTCCTTCTCGCCTAGGTAGAATCTAGGTAGGAATAGGGTGACAGATGTCCAGGTTTCTCTAAACCTGTTTTGAGTTTTGAAATTTCTATGTTAAATTTATTAAGGGCAATGCAAAATTCAGAAGGGATCAGAAAAAAAAAATAATTTCAACAAAATTTAATTCAAACTCCAGCCCAAACGACTGGCTCAAAAAATTCTTCAGGACGTGATTTAATATGTTTAAGGTTAGGAAGTCGTTATATCGTGTTCTGGGTTAGCTGTGTATGGAAAAACTGGTAAATATTATTTTTGATTTATGGTATCGATTAAAATACCATTAGTACGAATAGTGTTCCAAAATATTTCTTGTCGTTGGCCCATGTTTAATTTTAAAAATTCGGATCCCAACCCCTACCATATGGCAAACATTTTTTTCAGGCCCTGAAATAATAGGTTTTATAATTTTTTTTATAGAATTTACAAAATATTGCAGATAATAAATTTAACTCTGGAGACTGAGAAGGTAGTCTGAATTAGCTAAGTATATACAAGTTAATTTGGCGAATATCATTTGTGATTTAAAGTTTCAATCCTTATATAAGGAACTACTTAAAAATCAACTTAGTATCTTAAATTTCAGATATAAATTTTATTAAAATTCATCCACACAAGTACCATCTAGTTCCATTTGAAGCTGGAGACGTAGTACACTGCCTGGATTGGTTGAATTTGTAAAAATAAGAAAAATTGGTAAAACAATGTTTCCAATAAATGGCTTCAACCAAATATCATTGGTGGTGTTCCGCAATATTTCTTGAATTAGGTTCTTATTTTATTTAAGAAATCCGACGCCAAATAAGGTGACCCAAGAATTTTTTAGAGCTTGAATGGTTCGGTTTTATATGAGGAATCACTGATAGAATCGGCTTAATAACTCAGATATAATATTTCACTAAAATTCATTGACAAACGTGCTCCGTTTGGTGCTAGAACCTAGAAATGTACTAAAGGCCTGGAACTGCGGCTTTAAAACTTTTCTAAAAGAGATTACACCACCCGCTGGAGATTACACCACGTGCATGTTTTGTGTCCAGTGGTCCCCACTAAACCAATTTTATGTCCTGTTTTTAAGGCTATTTTACAGACTTCCTCCAGGTCACCCTGTTGTGGTATCGTCTGGCAATGACATTTCTTTAAATTGCACCAAAATATCTTCCAATTCTCAAAAATAAGTTTTGTGAAAATGACGAACATACACGTTCGCATATGTGATATGTCTGAATTCGCATATCTGCCAAAATTACGCTTTTGAAAATGAAAAGGGTTCGAACTTAAAGTTGCTTTAAGACTAGTTTTTTATTTACCGCGTAAAATTTAGGTAAAAATAGCTAAAAATTAAAAATGTCGCTGTACGGTTTCGCTGATCCGTAGTTTTCTCTATGAGAAAAACTTAAAAATCTTAAAACGATAATTTAAAAATATCGGTCTTAAAACAGTTTTAATATTCAAATTTGCCTCAAAAAATAAAAACAATTTTTAGTGTAATTTGCTGGATCATAGTTTTTGTTTAACACAAAAACATAACCATTATTTATGTCTAAGGTGTAACTATTGTATTTCGTATGTACTCCCTTCTGACTAGAAATACTCCCTTGAAAATTTGAAACGAACTCCGTTCAATGTTTTCAGAGCGACTGCACTGCCCTCAAGGAACCAAATGACCAAACCCCAGAAACAAACCGAGGTGAAGTTTCTGACAAAAAAAATTGATAAAAAATCTAAAACCAAACAAGAGAAGAACGTATACACCAAAAAGTGTAGATGAAGTTTGAAGGCCATTAACAAGTATTCGTAGAAATAGGTACGCAGATCTGACTATGTCATGGTGTTCAGTAGGGTTTCATGAATATTTGTGCCAAGCGATCTATTTGTACAATCCCCAGCGGCTGAGATTTTTATTTTAACAAATTTCCTGCCACAAAAAAATGTGTAGGGTGTGTTTGATTAATATTAAGAGATAGGAATGCAGATCAGACTATGGCTTGATATTCAGTAGGATTTCAAGAATATTTGTGCCAAACGATATTTTTGCGCGACTCTCAGAGGCTGAAATTTTTATTTTAACAAATTTCCCTATATCAAAAAATGTGTACGTGGAGTTTGATGGTGATTGACAGGTAATCGTAGAGATAGGTAAGCAGATCTGACTATGGCATGGCATTAAGTAGGATTTCATGAATATATGTGCCAAGCGATATTTCCACGCGATTTTTATTTTAACAAATTTCCCTCTATCAAAAAATGGGAATAAGGCCGAAAAGCTGATAGCCAATGTCGAAAGGCCGAACGCCGAAAGGCCGAATATCGAAAAATCGAATTTCGAACGGCCGAATAGGTCATAATGCAGTATGTCGAAAGGCAGATTAAGTCGAAACGCCGAATGTAGAAAGGCCGTTTGTGTCGAAATTGATTTTAATTTTTAATCTTTTTATGAATGAAAATTGTCAAAATTTATATTTTTATAAAAACCTGCGTATCTATCTCTACGATTTTTTTTTTTTTTTTTTTTTTTACTTTATTTAAGAAAATATACTCAAAAGAAACATTTCATACTTCGATAACAAAATTAATGGAAGTACTTTTATACTGTAAAGTTATTTTGGGTGGAGTAAGCCGAGGTAATTGAAGAATAATTTTTAAAGGCTTATTTTGGAGAATTTTTAATGGTTTTATAGTATAATCGGCACAGGTTGACCAAATAGCATTCAAATAGCATAAATGGAAATGAATATGAGAAAAATACACCATATACGCACACTTTAAATTAATGAACGGACGTATTCTTTTCAAAGCAAGTATTATTGAGCAAATCTTATTTTTCAAATATGTTATAATGATATGACCATGATAGTTTAGAATCAATAATAAGACCAAGATACTTGGCATGGTCAACCTGCTTTATTTGTACATCTTTGAAATAAAAAAACTCCGGGCATAAATTTTACTACTCTAGAGTTTTTGCTTTAGACTGAAATAAGATGTAGTTTGTTTTCGTAGCGATTTGCTATTAAGTAGTTATTGATAATGGTCAAATCATATTTGATGTTTTCAATCAATGTTGAGCGATATTCCGCTTGATATACTATTATAGCATCGTCTGCATATACATTTGCAAATTTCCACGTATCGCTAAATGTAATAGATTATTGATGTAAAAGTTAAGAAATTGAGAGAGTTGTTCCATAATCACTTTGCGTTTCATTCCCAAAAACAAATTGCGTTCTTCCAGAAAAATATGAGGTAATCATAGTTAATACTGATCCATCTAGGATTCTCTATTAAAATAGCTGGATCAACACAGTCAAATGCTTTTTTAACATCTAAGAAAAGAATTGACACAAAATATTTTTTCTCCAACACTGTATAAAGCCGAATCATGTAAAATTGAATGTTTTTTGAAAAAGTAGATTATTCTTTGTAGTAAAACAGATTCAAATATTTTAGAGAAACTGTTCAAGATAGAAATTGGTCGATAATTTTCCATTATGGTTTTATCATACTGTTTATGTAGAGGAATCACTTTAGTTGCTTTCAGAGAATTTGGAAAAACTCCGTCTATAAGCAATTGATTAATAAGTCTGACAAGAATGGGTGCTAAGTAGGACTTAAATCTGTTAATAAAACGCATTGATATGAAATCGTACCCAGAAGCAGAATTTTTGTTTAAATTCGAAATTTGCTCGTTAGTAATTTCAAAAGTAAACTGACTGTTAGTTCTGAATATAAAGAAGCTTTTAAATTAGGGTATTATTGCAGGTACTGGATTAGAAAATCTGTTGAACTGCAACGCAAGATTTAAAAAGTATTTATTAAAACAATTAGCCACTTGGTGCGGGTTCACTATATTTGAAATTTTATAGTTACTTTTATTAGAAATTAGGGTATTTAAAATACGCCATCTATTCTCTAAATTGTTCCAATTGTTTTGCAGTTCACTATGGAAAAGTAGTTCGAATTTAACTTCTGATTCAATTTTGCAGTTTTATTCCTATATTTAATAAACTCCATTTTGAAAAAACTATTTTCAGGGAATTTCCTTAAAAAGGCATTAAAACCATCACGCAATTTCATTAAATTAACTAAATTATGATTAAACCAGGGCTTCCTTAAAGGTTTATGTACAATCTTTGCGTTATTTGCGATTACCTGTCAATGGTAATCAAACTCCACATACACATAAAAATCTCAGCCCCTGCGCGTCGCGCAAAAATATCATTTGGCACAAATATTCTTGAAATCATATGGAAAACCATGCCATAGTCATATCTGCGTACCTATCTCTACGATTACCTGTCAATGGCCATCAAACTCCATTTACACATTTTTTGATATAGGGAAATTTGTTAAAATAAAAATCTCAGTCCACGAGGGTCGCGGAAAAATATGGCTTAGCACAAATATTCATGAAATCATACTGAATACCAAGGTATAATCATATCTGCGTACCTATTTCTGCGATTACCTGTCAATGATAATCAAACTCCACCTACATATTTTTTGTGGCAGGAAATTTGTTAAAATAAAAATGTTAAGGGGCTGACATTTTTATTTTAACAAATTTCCTGCCACAAAAAATATGTAGGTGGAGTTTGATTATCATTGACAGGTAATCGCAGAAATAGGTACGCAGATATGATTATACCTTGGTATTCAGTATGATTTCATGAATATTTGTGCTAAGCCATATTTTTCCGCGACCCTTGTGGGCTGAGAATCGTGCAAAAATATCGGTACCAAAAAGAAATTTAACTATCGAATCGTACAAATTTAATAAATTATCACAGAAAGTTGAACAGCCTATCGAAAATTTTATTATTGAATTTAAAAATCAAGCGGAGCTTTGTGAATTTAAGGGTACTTGTTCAAAAGATTACTCAGAAAGAATGATAAAGGATCGACTGGTTGTCAGAGTGTTCGATACTGTTCTTCAACAATTGTTGCTTAAAAAAAGGACGCAAATCTCGAAAAAATTATTGACATATGTAAGACGTCAGAGTTAAGTGGGAAATATGGACAATTACTCAATTAGGGTGGTCAATTACGCAATTAATCAAAAAAAAGTCGGCAACATTAACAACAACAGCATATGCAAGAACTGTGCGGTTTTAGTCATCATGATGGTGGTTATTGTTATGCATACGGAAAGCCATGTGTGAAATGTAGAAAACTGGGCCATTTTGAGAAGATGTGCAGAATCACTACATATCAACAAAATTCGAATTATCAACCAAATAGACGGTATTTTGGGCGAGGAAATAATTCAAGAGGTGGTTGGAACAGAGGATAATAATATTCAGTTAGAAAAAAAATTAGTATCAAGATTTAGAAGTAAGTAATAAAATTGTTAACTTTAAGTTAGATACAGGAGCAGAAATAAATGTACTTCCTTTTGCTATATTTAGAACATTAACGAGAAATAGTTTCACTGTAATAAGGCCAACTAAAATAACATTATTAACTTACGGAAATGTTAAGAATATTCCAATTGGATTTGCTCATTGCACTGCGGTTTAAAAAATAATGGATTAAAAAAAAGTTGGATTTTGTGGTTGTTCGAGAAGAGTTGCAACCACTTTTATGTTTAAAATCTTGTATTTTATTGAATTTAATAAAAAGAATTAATGGTGTTTAATACACCATTTGGACGGTATAAGTTTAATGTATTGCCATTTGGTATAATGTTCAGCACCTGAAATATTTCAGAGAAAAAACTATGAAATTTTCGGGGATATTCCAAATGTAGAAATATATTTTCAGGTGTCAGGTTCAAGTAAATAGGAACACGATAAAGCATTTAGAAGGCTGATTCAACAAGCTAAAACTTACAATGTGAAATTTAACAAAGGAAAACTGCAGTATAAGCAAGATGAGGTAACATTTATGGGTCAAGTCATTTCTGGCAAAGGTAAGCTGGATGAAAAACATATTAAAGCTATTATCAATCTGACTACACAGATTTTTGGGAATGACACGTTACTTATGTCGTTTTTCCGAATTTAACAAAAGTTACTTCTAATTTACGAGACCTAACGAAGGAAAATATTAATTGGAATTGGAATGAGAAACATGAAAGTGAATTTAAAACCATTAAAACAAAATTATCTTCAAAACCAATATTAAAATTATTCAACGAAAAGGAAAGATTAGTAATTCAGACTGATGCGTCAAAAGATGGGCTTGGCTATGCGTCAAGAAGTTTGAATGCATCCGAAAAGAAATACGCCCAAATTGAAAAGGAACTGCAGGCCATTGTCTTTTCAACCATAAAATTTAACGAATTTATATACGGAAGGGAAGTGGAAATTCATACAGACCACAAACTATTGGTGTCAATAATAGAATAAAAAGATATTAACAAGGTTTCCGCTCGATTGCAGCGCATGTTACTTAAACTGCTAAAGTATAAAATTAAAATTGTTTATATTAAAGGAACAAGTACGCTTGTAGCAGATACGCTGTCCAGAGCTTTTTCATCTGAAACTATACCACCAGACCCAGAAATGGAATATCAGATATATAATTTAACAAATTTTGTTCCAAAGTCGGAAGAAAGTAAAGCAAATTTTCTTAAGTAGATAACTTAAAATCCAACTCTTAATGTCCTAATAAAATATGTTACTGAGGATTGGCCTGAAAATAAAAATAAAATTGAAAATAACTTGAAAGATTATTATAAATTTTTGGAACAAAAGTTTTATTGTAATAATAGACTCATATTCAAATAGGTTGGAATTAGAAGAATTAAATGACAAAAGTCATTGCGGAAAACGAATGTTAAACAAAAAATATTATGTAAATTCACAAAATGATATTTCAGCTAGCCTTTTAGAATACCGAAATTCACCGTTGCCAGCAATAGGGTACTCTCGATTGACGCATATTGAAAACCAAACTTCCTACATCTGTACGATTACAGAAACAAAGAATAGTTAATCCAAACATGGTTACTAACCAGATTAGTCAAAATAGAAAACTACAAAAATTTTATTACTACTCAGATAGCAAAATGAAACCACGGTTTCCAAAAAACCTCATGGTTATTTTTAAACATTTTTGGAATGTTGTTTTAAATGTTTCCTTAAAACTAAAATAATAAAATTAAAATTTAATTGATCGGGGTTTTAAAAACGATCATATAACTAAACATTTGCGTTTAAAAGTTGGACTATTTTCAGTAAATACGACACCTTTGTGTTTCCATTTATCGTGCCTTAAACAATACTTTTCAATTTTCCGAAAACGTTTTTTTAAATTTCCAAAGAAACTCTTGGCATTCATTGGTGGATAGTAATAATACGAATCAAAATAGGAACAATATTTCCCATCGTGTGGAAAACTTAGATTCATATAGCGAACATTTACGTTCGTTATGTATAGAAAATAGTACTGCTTCCCCTGAATTGGTTGCAACAACCTGAGTCTTCAAATGTAAACTTTGCTGGAATTTTATCATCTTTATCTGAATCTGATGTTGCATCTGAAATTTCTTCAATAATAGACAACACAGATACTGAAAGTATTCATTCCACTGTAATAACTTTCAGAGAAAATCTGCAACAATGGGCCCTTGAATTTAAAATATCTCACATTGCTCTAAATTTTCTGTTGAAATTATTGAAAAAAAATGGCTATGATAACCTTCCAATTGATGCACGTACTCTTTTACGAACCGAAAATCGAATTGGTTTTATTACTAACCTGGAACCAGGAGCTTATTGGCATTACGGTCTACAGAATGCGTTAAATTCTCTAAAAAGCCTGGATTGGCCAGAACAAATAAAACTTTATTTTAATATTGACGGCCTTCCAATAAGCAAAAGCTCGAAGAATCAATTCTGGCCTATTTTAGGTAGAGCACCTGATATCACTAGAATACTGTTTATAGTAGGTGTTTTTAAAGGCCAATCTAAACCAACCAACGTTAACGAATATTTAAAAGAATTGGTCACTGAACTGAAATCTTTATTAATAACTGGTATATTTAAGAATGACCTAAAGTATGAATTAAAAATAGAATGTTTTATTTGCGACTCTCGCGCTAAAGCATACATTAAATGTATAAAATCACGTAATGGTTACTTTGGTTGTGGTGGTTGTGTAACGGAAGGTGAATATTTCCATGGCCGTCATCGATTAGGATTTTCAACTAAAACTGCTACACTAAGGACTGACAGTTCCTTTAGAAATAAAACGCAAGAAGACCATCATACTGGTGACTCTATTCTGGAAACCTTACCAATTGATATGATTAAACAGTTTCCTCAGGATTATATGCATTTAATCTGCCTTGGAGTTGTAAAAAAATTAATTTTAGTTTGGATAAAAGAGCGTAATTTTTACACAAAATTATCGTCTTCTGTCTTACGCTTCAACACAACCAGTAGAATTTAATCGAAAATGTAGATCTTTAAGCGATATTCATTTTTGGAAAGCATCTGATTTCCAAACCTTTCTTATATATGCCTCACCAGTTGCACTCCGAGGCATTTTGAAAAAAGATATTTATGTCACTTCATTGTGCCACTTTAATACTTTCAAATACACATTTTGAGAAAAATTTTAGTTTGGCCAATACAATTTTACAGCATTTTGTTCACCAGTTTACACCAGTTTACATTTATGGAGCTGACAGTATCAGCTATAATGTACACAACTTGCTTCATCTTTATGATGATGTTATTAAATTTGGCACCCTAGACAATTTTTGCGCGTTTCCTTTCGAAGACAAACTCGGTGGAATAAAACAATTATTAAGATCCGGTTATAAACCATTAGAGCAACTAACTAATCGAATCACCGAACAAATAAAATGTCCAAGTTATATGATGCAACAAAAGAATACTGAAAGTAAAAAAAACTGTAATGACAAGGAGATTATTTTCAATAATTTTAAGTTGAATAATTCAAATGCAAATAGATGGTTTTTAAGTACAGAAAATGACATTGTAGCTATGGAATATGTGAATTTTGCGAAGGATGAAACCAGAGTGTTTGGAAGTAAACTAAATAACAAATGTGATTTTTACGAAACTCCTCTAAAATCCTCATTAGTAGACATTTATAAGGCAGACCTTTGACGGACCAATATACTGGCCAATTCAGAATATTAAATGTAAACTTTTTCGTATGGAGATTACGCCTGGTACTTCTGTATTTTGTACACTTATTCATTCAATTAATTTAATTAATTGTTTTTTAAGTATAAATAATTTACAAAACCCAGCCAACAGTTGTATACACAATGAATAATATTAAAGTTTGAATGTTACGAAAATTTTTTTTTAATTTTTTTTTATTTTCATCTTAAATTTTACTCATCCTTTTATTTAAAAAAAAATGAAATATGTACTAAATGTAATATAAGTTGTCATAGCCAATGATGTATTGCGTCGTTGAAACTATAGAAGATGACGAACCAAATTGCACTGCCGTTCCTCGTAGTTGGGTGGTGATTTCACACTATACTATCCATCGCCAAGTAAGGAAGTAAATAGTGCAAGGAGAAAATGCATTCATCCTCAGCCGGATTGGATACAAATGCCATGTAGAATTCTTCGTAATAATATCTGTAAGTATTGATCATCTCACAGAAGCATAAATATGAAAAATGTGTTAATAATTAATTATTATTTACTTTCTATAATTTATACAGTAACTCTGAAAGATGCCTTAGAAAAAGAACGTGAAGCTATTATGGTTTCTTATAACGAAAATGAGACTTCCACTACCACTCTTTCCAACCGGGTTAAAAATGCAGTGATCAATTTCAGTGAGGTTTTTGTTCAAAATTTTAACGGTCAAGAAAATGTTTTTTTGGAAATAGGCCAAAACAAAAATGCTCGGATGTGGGAACTACTTTATCAATTGATTCACCAGAATGTCAGACAAGCTCCTCAACAGCGTCGCATAATAAAAATCAACCTGCAAATTGCAATACGGAATTTTGTTATACTTTTGTTATAATTTTAAATATATTAATATGATTTAAATAGGTGAGGGTAAGTTTGTCCACTTTTCAAAATCCCGCCTTCAAAAGCCCCAGATTCAAAATCCCGGTTTTGAAAATCTCGGAAACACTAGATATACCGACCGGTCAAAATGACGGGTTGTACATTATGTAAGTATTATTTGGAAATTCAAGATGACTTTTAATATGAAAACACAGTAGTTATATTAAAACTCATCATAAATTTTCGAAACAATACTTACATAGTAATAAAAAAAAATTAAGTTCAATGTACAACAAGTCATTTTGACTTGTGTTAAAAAGCAGGTTTATTTGGGGCGGGATTTTGATAAAGTGGGATTTGGAAATGCGGGAAATCGTTACGACTCCATTTGAATAATAGCCTATCACCATTTAAAAGATATTGTATGAGTAAATATTAAAGTATTGGCTTAAGGATCACATACTTTTCTTGTGTAATATCGTTTTGTTCTATTAAAGGGACAGCCAGAGCAAATACTAATTACAAACACGAATAAATATATTTTTGAATATTACAAGAATTAAAAATGAGTTCAACCATAAATATTTACATTTCATAGGTTATGTCTGTATTTGGCTAAAACTTTGCTTTTCCCAGAATTTTAATTAAATATTTTAATAAAATTTTCTTAAAAACGCTCGATATTTTGCCAAATTTGTGTACACGTTGACATAATTCGTTAAACAAATTTAACAAATATTTAACGAATCTACCAAATTGTCATGTTTAAATTTTGAACAACTTTTGTAAATTTTTAATTCGTCTTTTATGTGAATAGGCTCTAACAGAATCGTCTCAAAAATTAAGTAATCTCCAAAATTTCAAGTGGTCTCAATTTCTGTTTTTGCAATTTCAGATCCTGATTACCATAATAATGGTCTTCATCAGCAACAATATAAAAATATTTTATTGGAACAACTCGACAATGCGATACAACTGTTTAAATGTCAAACAGGTCAAATTTTTAAAAAATCAAGGCACACTTCAGGCGTCTTTAGATTTACTTTGTTTCAAAATTCCAACTCCAAAAGATAGGCTAAGTCCAAGCGACAAGCCAGATTTTGATCTTCATATGAAAACGATAGAATTACTGGATGGCTGCGAGAATAATTTAAAAAATGAACCTGATTTTAGAAGGCAAATGGTACGTATTAAAGAAAAAACAATGGTGGAATGGTGACAATGGACTGACTTTTTTTTATTTTTAGATTGCTTATATGAGAACATTTGGAGGACCGCACGCTTCAGGATGTGCTAGAAATATCTTAAAAGTATTTATTCATGACAGTATATTAGCTGAATTCTCTTGGACTGGTACCGGGGCCAGCAACAAAAAACCTTTACTTCCGTACAAAGAAATTCAATATGTAGTATTGAAGGCTGTGCGGGATAAATTTCCGGATTATACCGATCACGACAACATAAAATTTTTGAAAGATTATTTGAAGTCAGCCAACACAAGGTTGACGAGACTGGCAACGGCTGAGCTAAAGTAACATAATTTATAATAATATTTTATATTTATATTATGTGTAAATTAGTATACGTAATATTTACTAAAAGCATATACATATATGTACTAATACATGTGCTATAAGTAATATTTTGAAATGAAATCAAAAATAAAATTTTTCGAAAATAATGAACTAACAAATAACGCAGTATATTTATTTTTATGTAAGTGATTAGATGGTAATCGCCTTGTAAGGTCCTATCCCTTATAAGGTTAATATAGGCACTCATGAAAGTAACGAATGTTTGGCGAACAACAAATGTTTTTTCCTATTCATATGTTCATGTCGTTCAATGGCGAATATTAGGCAAGTAAATGGTGTCGACTTTAAATACAAAAATCGTCTAAAACACGATCTTATAGTTCTGTTCAAATACATTTTCAAAACGTTTCTGAAAAACTGTATAATTTCAAAAAACAGATCAATTTGTTTATTAGAACGTTTCAAATAAACCATTCAGATAAATCAAAACCAATTGTATCGGTTTTCATACGGAATCAAATTAGCGATTCTACGGTACATTAGAAAAACATGTTTAAAACGTTTAAATGACAAATTCACCACAAAAAAGTGTTATATATTGACGTTCTTAAAATGCTACGCTTCAAAACTTGAACGGATCGGATAATCTATAATGAATAGGCGCAATGATATATGGGAAACTGGCAAAGTCGATAAACAATTTCATCAAAGATCATATATAGTTAAAGATTCAACGGGCAAGTTATTGAGAAGGAATCGTAGATTTCTATACAGTTCTGGAATTCAATTTAAAGATAGGTCACCCTGCGATGATTACGAATCGCTACCGAATGAGTGTATTGAAAATAGTGGGAATGATGTAATTTAAGAAACTACAGTAGATAATGAGAATAATTTAGATTTAGGCAATAGTCTAAATAATAATTTAAGTCATAATGTAAACAATAGTTTATGCAATGCTAATTATGAGTCCATCAGAACAAGAACAGGTCGAATTGTCCAACGACCAGTTTATTTTTACGATTATGTTACTGATTAAAAAAAAAAATGTATAGGAAGGATGTTATATCTGGTATCACTGATTACTGATTATAATCATGTGTTATAGATTAGACAACCCTGTATAGTTAAGGATATATATAGTTCAGTGGAGTAACGGGAGAAAAGGCGGAGTAAAAATTAATAAAACACAAATTAAAAATAATATAAATTGTTTTATATAAATACATTTAAAAGTATTACAACCGGAGCATCTAAATTCAATTGTCTTAATCGAGTAGATAACATTTATTTGAAATTCTTCTCTATCTGACAACAATTTTTTTAGTGAAAAAACATAATAATTTAGATGAGTTCATTATTACAGAACAAATGTCAAACATTACGTTAAAAATTTTTTGGGCACAGACTAAATTTAAACAAATTGTAACAAAATTGCTGGGCTTAAAGCCCAAATTTTGAATATATCAAAAACCCAAAATAAAAGTTCGTAAAAATATTCTCAAGTAATTTAACATTAGCTAATTCTTCAGAATTCCAAATTTTTTTGATAATCCTTCTTTCTGTCTAAGCATCAATTTTTATCAGTGCGGCCAATCAAATTCTGAACATAACCTGACGGTGAAAATCAAAATCCCTTCTATCTCATATAATTTGAATAAATAATTCTAGTTTTCTAGTATTCTTCTAAAGTTTGTAAGAGAAAGGGATGTTGAATCCAACAAACTGTTCTGACTATTTTCTTGCAACATGAGGTGTTATTCTATTCAAAAATAGTAAACAAAAGAGAGTGATAGAAAGTCATTGACATACCAACTTTTTGTTTTCATTAATTCTAATTAAAAAATTGTTCTCTAAAAAATTGGAGCAAAATCTTTAGGCTGTTAACGATTTTCAATAAATAAACTTTAAACAACTTACAAAATCCTATTTTTACCATCTAACATTGAAATTCGATTCTTTTTTAGTTTTGGGGCCCCTGAACTTAGGTTTTATTATTTATTTGCCCTTTATTTACCTTTTATGGAAACACAAATTTTCTGTAAATTATAAATCCATGAAAAGACAACAACTATATTTTGAGCACGATTATTATTTGTCGCAAGGTAAACAATATTCGTAATTAATTTCAATTTTATTTTAGTTTACGTTTTAACATTCTGTTCAAATATTTTCAATCATATTACATAACAATTTGTTTAGAAACACGAAAATGTGTAGATATTATTCTTACTGGTTAATTTGACAGTTTAAAACTAAAGTATGACTCATTATATAATTTGGCCACAATATTAAATAAAAATGAATTAAAAATTTTACACACCCGTTAAAAAGAAAAAAAAAATAACTTCAGAATCAGGGATTTTAAAAATCCATCGTATTTTCCCAAATCACAAAAAAAAAAAACTAAATTCTAGACAACAAGGAAAAATTGAATTGTGTCACCTTGACATGTCCCAATTATTCACATAAATTTTGCACAGTATTTTTTCTCACTCGGTTTTCTCACAAAAAATCACTTATTTTCCATTTAGTTAATTTTAATAATAAAATCCAATTTATTCACACTATTATTAGAACCTTAAATAATTTCCAATCGATTTTTAAAAAAAAAAAAAAAATCAAATCACAATAGATACTGAGAAAAAGGTTAAACGTATGTACAGAAAAGCTTAATAAATTTACCTGATATCATAATTTGTATATATTTTGTAAACTAACTAACTAACAATAATAAATATTTAAAACTAAAAAACAAATAATAAATAAATATTTATTAACAAAATGATAAATTTTGTTTTTATACCAAAAGAAAAATAAAAAGTTGAATACAAAAAACGAAAAAAGAAAATGAAACGCGACGTTACTGCAGTAATACGTGTTCTAAAGACTAAGCTTTTATGTATTCATTTACGTATAAATTTTAGTTTTTTGAATGGTCACGATAAACTAAATAAAAAATAAAAAAACGAAAAAAAAAAAATTTTAAAATACAAAAAAAATAAAATTGTAATGAAATTCGTATCAAGAATCGAAATACACACACGTACACACACAAACACACACAGTTAATACATGTGTACATATAGGACTTTTAATAATTATTTAATTTTAATTAAAAAAAAAAACAAAAAAAAGTGTATAATTATTTATTTTTTTCGTCATTGTTATTTGTTTCTAGGGAATACATTCCGCAAAACTTTAAAAACCCCTGTAATATGACGTAATTTTATACATGCGCGTTTTCCATTTTTCTATAAAGCGTTTTTCTTTAATTCAATACTATACATCTATACATATAAATTACTCGTAATAACATAAAAATTTTGTTTTTCTCGTTTTATGTTTTAACAATTATTAACTTAATAACGACATAACGCGTACGAAGACTACGTAGCCGTACTTTTTAATTAGACAGCCTAACTGGAAACCAAACGAAACTGTGTTACATTTATAATTTCTAAAAGCTCTTTCCATAAAAAAAAAAAAAAAAAAAAAAATTAAAAATTAAATAAAAATGGCGTACCATAAAAATCTAAGATGGCGTATAAAATTTTTTTTTTGGGATTTTTTGAAAGTCAAACAACTTTGATAAAAAATATTTTTTTTTGGAAAAGCTTCGATTTTTCCCAGATTTTTGTGTTACTTCGCTTGTATCCAATTTAAAATACAAGCATCGCGATAACCTTTATGACTTTACACCTTGTTTTATGTGGCGCATACATAATATTATGTAATACATTAATATATTATATCATAAATAAACTCATAAAATAATTAAAATGATATTAACAGAAAAAGATAAAAATGAAATTAAATTTGATTTTAAAATTTCACCCCCCAAGTGGGACAGATTTCGAGCTTTTTCGTTGTATTTTTTTTTTGTGTGCTTCCCAAGTTTTTTGAAGTCTTGGGTGGGTCAAAGCAATTTTTGTATACCAAGGACGTTGAGTACAACACGTTCAATATTCCAAAATGAATCACTAATTTTCTTGTTTTTCCTTTTTTTTAACATTTTTTTTTTTTTTTGCTTAACACTTACTCATTAAATTATATCACTTTTCACAATTAATTTTAATTTACATATTAGAATTGAAAATATATTTAAAAAGCACAAATTTACAAAAAATATTTATTTATTATATGACCACAATATAATTTTAACTTTTTCTTTTTTTTGTACAATAAAAGCTTTTATTTAATTTTTATTTTTTTTTTAATATACACAAGCGAATTCTGAGCAATTTTTTATTTTAATTGTTTTATTTATTATTAATTTTGTTTTGTTGTTTTTTTTTATTTAAAAGCACGATTTAATTATATTTTATATGTACAATAAATTTTATATAACAATAAAATTTTTTCTAAATACTATTTTTTGTTGTTGTTTCCTTCTTATTTTATTAAAAAATATATATATTTGTGTTATAAATTATATTACAAAATAAAAAAAAAGCTCAGAAATGATTTTTTGTTTTTTTTTGTTAATTTTTTTTTTTAATGTATAATAAATAAAATATATATATATAACTTTTCTTGTTCAAATTTTAATTTTACACTGACTGATGACCCGGCCCGTTCACTTTCGTATCGTGGCTCATTTGAACTGCAGTCCGCATCGTGGCGACACCGATGCTAAAGCTATTTTGTGAATGTATTTATTTTCGTTTTACTTTATTGGTGTTCGTTAATGTATATTCGTTTGTATACAGAGAAAGGAAACAGAGCTTTTTACCAGTTTGTGTGTATGTGTGCTTATTTGTTTCTGTTTTTTTTTTTTTTTTTAATTTGTGAATGTTATACAGAAAATTTGTAAAGGGTGGTTGTATAAAAATGGTGCAATGGATAAATTATTGATAGAGAAATGTGTTTTTTTTTGTTTTTGGTCTTGTTAAATTTATATCAACAAATTTTCTTTGGCTTCTTTACAGACACTTTTCAGATAAAATCGGGAACAATTTGTCGCTGAGTAAATGAATGTATTCGCTGGTTATGCGAAATAAACTGAATTATTTATTAAATTATATAATTTTGTGAATGGTAGGGTGACCAAATATCATTGTGGTTAACCTAATCTTCTATATTCAGAACATATATACTACTATTTACAAATTTTTTGAGTTCTAAATTATTTTAATCGTAATTTGAAAAATTTCAAATTCTAATATTTCTTAGTTTCGAAATATAGTTTTTAAATTTAATAATAAAATAGCAATTTCTTAAAATTTTTAAATGCCTGAAGCATCATAATTTCGTAAATTATACGTTATACTACCAATTATAAAAGGCCTAAATTTTTTGATAGACAAATTACTTGATAGACTTTCTTATGTGAACCAATATCGCGTGAAATATTTTATTTCAGAATCGTATGCTAACTAAGTAGATAACAATAAGAATAAGAAATATTATTAGAAATTTGATGGAAATTTTTTATTTAACTACCATTTGACAGCCGGCTAACACGTCATACCTGAACTCTTCATTTTTCTTCAAATAATGTAAGAAAATGGTTAAAACAGTGAAAACCGTATTTTTTTAGTTAACAATAGTTTGAAAAGTATCCATTTACTACAAATAAAAATAACATTTTAATGGTTTTAATACAAGATAAAGGGTTCAAAACCTAGCAAGGTGATCAGAACTTCGGTCCGGAAAATTATATGCCTATTTGGACTCATCTCAAGTCAACTCAATCAAACCTCCAACTCAATTTCCTAACTGAACTTCTCAACCACGAAACTGAAACGCTCACAATAACCTCAACTCAACTTCAACTTAATTCCTATTCAAACCGAAATTGGACCCCCAGCTCAACCCGATCCTAAACTAAATCCCAATTCAACTCCCCAATGCATACATACATGACTTAATCTATCTTTCAATTTAACCCTCAACTGAACCTCCAGCTTCCCAAAACTAAAGGGTGTTTTTTTAATCCTGATAGAACTTGAAATTGTAAAAAATAAAACAAAAAATTAAATTTTTATGAAAAATATACTCTCTGGCAGATCTCAGTATACTCTAGCAAATCATCATGAATAGACTCACGCTTGAACAACGCTACGAAATTATTAAAATTTACTTTGAAAATCAGTCGTCGATTCGCGCAACTTATAGACGACTTCGTGATTTTTATGGCGCACATAATCGTCCATCTGAGCAAGCCATCCGTCGAACTGTGGATAGATTTCGTACCACATACTCTCTAGAGGATGCAATAACATCAACACGTCGAAGGAATGTGCGTACTGAAGCTGTAAATTAAAGTGTGGAAGAAGTTCGATTCGTCGTCGTTCGCAGGAATTTTTATTTGAAAATATGAATGACATTGATCCGGACGAGATGTCGTACGGCGACTGCAACCATCGACTTATTAAAATCAAAATTAGGCGATAAGTTGATTTCGAGAAATGGACCTGTCAATTGGCCTCCAAGGTCGTGCGATTTGACACCTCTCGATTATTTCCTGTGGGGCTACGTGAAGTCATTGGTTTATGCTGATAAACCAGCAATAATTGACGACAATTCGAGCAGTGCTCGAAAAAGTGGCCCAAAATTGAACGTCCAGAACGCATTTCGTCAAGAACAGCCGCGGTGCCCATATGCCCGAATCATTTTCAAATCTTTTCAGATCTTCCGAATAAAAAAAAATTTTTAATTACAATTTAATTTCTTGTGTTATTTTTTACAATTTCAAGTTCTATCCGGCTTAAAAAAACACCCTTTACAATACAAAAACCTACATGCGTATAGGTTTCAAATCTCAACTCAACCACGAAATAAATGACCAGTTGCACGACTGAATCAATCCCTACTCAACCCCAACCCAATCCACAAATCAACAAAGTCAGGAACAATACATAGCTCCCCATAAATCCTCATCTGAACCCCTCGCTCAACCCTAACTCAACTCCCAACTCAACAATCAACTCAACGCCAAACTCAACGTCAACTCAATTCCTAAAATAACCGAGTTCGAAAACTTCAAGCATACATGAACTCAACTCAATCATAACTCAATCTGCAACTCGACCCGATCCTCTTGGACGTCCAGGTTCCTAAAGCTTTTCAATTCTCTGAGTTAAGGTGCTATTCCACTTGACTAAATTGACTGATAGTAAAATTAAAGGAAGACAAAAATATACATTTGCTGGATGGGCGAATGAACCAAAAACCCTACTCAGTCAAAAAATATTTGTGTCTGTAGTAGTGTGTGACTGCAATAAAAAGTATCAAATTGAGGACATTTTATAGCAGTCACACTAGCACACATGCATAAAATTCGCAATATGATGAGAAATATTTCTCGCACACTAATTATTTTATGGTTATTATATTTTTATACCGCTTCTCCTTAAAATTTTACTTTAAAAAGTAAAACTAAAAAACACATGACGTTTTTTTGGTAGAGATTTTTTTAATTTTTACGGAAAATATACTAAAAAAGACAATTCTGATATGAGTATTAATAATATTTAATTTTTTAGATTATTTTGAGATGTATAACTAACCGAATTAATAGTAATATTTAGTTTTTGTTAATAATTATTGATTATGTTTTTGTGTGCTGTCAAAATTTCTCCTGAAAATTTTGCTATAAACAAAAAAAACTTTGTCTCTGTCTATTACATAGAGTTTCGAACTTTTTTCTCGTTTCCTCTTTTTTTACTATCAGTAAATTTTTCTAGTGGAATAGCACCTTTAACCATACAAATATGAACGAGCATTGTTTTTTTTTGTTTGTTTTTGAAAATTGATTTGATTTTATTGTTATAAATTAAAAATTATCGACGCTACTTAGCTGTCAATTTGAAATGTATTGCATCGCTGTAACTTTTCGCAATAGACAACATAGGAAATTCCTTTTCGCGTAAGTAGAACTTACTCCTTCCTCACTACTTGCTCTGAATGTACACCGTCCATTAACATTCTTTGCTGACAAAAGACAAAACGACACATAAGAAAATGTCACATTATAAAACGACACCCGCATTTATTTTTTAATTTGTAGTGTAATTATCGGAAGAAGCTCTTTACTGCAAGGTTAACGAAGCTATTTAAGCTATAGGGAAAAGTTTAAAAAATCAAAGTTGTTCAATACTGTTTGTAAAAATAAAATATCAATTCAATAAATGCTGGAATTTCTAAATATCAGCATTTATTTGCTTTTGATCAAATCCCAGAAGATTTTAGCTAATCTTAAAATTATGGAAAAATTTGGAAATTATTACGAAAAAATTAAATGAAGTTTTGTTTTCATTTGCCCATGGATTTACGCTTTACGTTTGCCTGTCCAGTTTTTATGAAATTTAATTTTTTTAAAACTAGAAAAAGAACTTCAAGTTGCAGAATTGGTTGACGACGTGGACCACGTCTGGTTGAAAGTGTATTCAACGCCCTTTGAGGCAGTGCTTGAAAATTGGATGAAAACGGCACACATCAGATTATCACCTAAACGGGATAAAAACATTAAAAACAATATTGAAACGTGGCTGAGATATACTATCGCAGATGGTGCGCAATTGATAAATCTTTATTTTTCATTTAAGTCTCAATTCTATTGATTAACAATGATTTTTACAGATTGATATTGATTTCGAACACCGGCAACCTGGGAAAAGATCTGACTTAATTAAGAAGTGGGAGAATTTTGCTCCAAACGTCATCAGTATTTTCAAAGACTGACAAATTTGTTGAAAGTTCAGTATTACGGACTCACAAAGCTCTTTCTTAGAGTCGGCAGGGCCTTACATATATATTAAAAAGATTGTACAGACCCCTCGCGAAAAATATTTGGAACACGGCATTTCACGATAGCCATCAGTTTTTATCATCCAAGAGCTGGAAAGGAGCTATTAGGTACTACACAATATATGATGACGTTATGTGCAAATTTGATAATTTGATTGCTGCTTTGTCAACTGGCTTCAAGATCCACTACGTTTTTGATCTGAAGTATCAAATCCAATCAAAAAATATTTGGGAATTTATTCAAAAAAAATTTTTTTTTTTTTGAAATAGATGGCAATAAATCGTCAACGCTTGCAACGTTCCTAACAAAACTTAATTAAATAATAAATTAAAACTTTTTAAACTCTAAAAATTAAATATGTATAAATTTTTTAAGTGTTCGGAAGTAATAATATCTGTAAATAATTTGTTGGTGCATATAAAATACGTAAATAGATTAGGAACTACTGATTTGTTTGAATGTGGACAGTTTGGGTGCTCTCAATCATTTTCCAGTAAGAGAAACTTCGTTTTTCATCTTAATGATGCTCATAAGCGAACAAATGAATTTACTGCGCAAAACCTAAACCCTCGGCAAAATTTGTTAGCTCCGCAAAACACAATTGATTTACAAGATAAATCTGATATAAAATTAACGTAGATCAAATTAAGGACATTTTATATAAGAACGCCTATTTTATTTATTTATATTAAACGAGCATAAGTTCATGGCTTTTCCACCCTTACATTCAATACATCCATCAAACATTTAAAATTTCCTACAAGCTAGTTTAAATATTTTTTATACAAATCAAGTCAAATTATTTATTTTTATATAATCAAAAACAAGTTTTTTAAAAACACTAATTGAGCTTACACATCTAACTTCAACCGGCAACCGATTCCATAAAAAATAACCTCTGACCAATGGTGAATAATTGAAAACATTATTTTGTATATTTGGCGGCAACAATAAACATTGAGTTCGGTTCGGGCAGACCTACCCATTCTGACCTTGTCAAAGAGATAAAATTGGCTGTTTCACCTTAAGCAACTTATATATAAAAACTAATTTATGAAAAATAAAAAATTCATTCAAACAAGGCTTGTAACTTGATTTCTATAGTAACAATACTTAGGGGCTTCATCTCTCAATGTGCTTAGTTTAATAATTTTAGTGTTAATAAGCCAGGGTGCTGCTGAATTAAAATCGAGAACTTTTTTTACCGGAATGCAACGCTGGTGTATGATATCTATAAAATTGTGAAATAAATTACAAATTTTCAGTTCCACAAAGTTGTTTTCGATTAGCTCCACGTCAATATTATTGTACACCGGGATATAGGAGTATGTTGGTTTTGGCCGCTTGAACTTCATTTTATATGACATATAAATCAAATAATGGTCGGAAATCGACGGAAGGGAAATTTTGTCGAAGTGGATTATTCTATCAGAATCAGCTTCATTCACCAGAATTAAATCTAAAAAATTTGATTCTTGTAAATTGAAATGGAACAACAAATAAATTGGTATATTTAAATTATCGAGAAATTGATTGGGAATAGTATTTAAATTAATATTAAAATCACCGAGAATTATCACATGGGAATAGCTATTTATGTAATCCATAAACAAAGTCACAATAACGTCGATGTCATTTAATATTCTTGGTGGTGGATTATTGGCCCAACCAGCGAATCAGTAACAAATTAACGTAGTAATGCGATAAATGGGTTTTGCTTGTTACTGGCCAGCGAAACTTTAACAGCTTTTTCGTTCAGTTTCGTTAAATATATCTGTCACTTAACAGAGCGAAAAATTACGTTCAAACTGAAGGAAATGTCAAATACCATCAAGTCATCTTGTTTATTCAAATATTTTTATTATTCTCGGTAAACATTTTATCAGTAAGTAAAATTAATTTTCTTAATAAAATTAATTGTGAATCATTTTAGATTAAATTTTTTGTAATGGGTTTCATTGTATTTTTGATTTATTTTTGTCGCTGATCAGGTCGTACAACCATTAGAAACGATCAGATCTGAGATTGATGTCAAAAAGAAACCAATGGACGAAATTAAAACGAATACTAATGAGAATTTTAATGTGGTTCTCTTGAATGGAAACAAATACTATCCTTGTTCGTTCGAGGGATGCAGAAAGTGCTTTAAGACCATCACACAATATAGAACTCATATGAAAGTTCACACTGGTGATAAATTGTTCAAGTGCACTTGACCGGGGTGACCGACCATTCCCTTGTAAATGGACTGGATGTGATAAAAGTTTTAAATAATCAAGCGACCAGCCAAAACATTTAAGAACCCATACTGGGGATCGTTGATATAAATGCACCTTTCCCAAGTGTTTTAAACAGTTTACCACATCCTGCAATCTTAAACAACACAGTAACTCATACTAGAGAACGGAATTTCTTATGTAGCATTTGTAATAAATCATTTCTACGCCTGGTTCATCTACAGAGCCACAAACGTATTCATCGCGGCGAAAAACCATTTAAATGCGGAATTTGTTCACGGACATTCACCGAATACTCGTCCGCATTCAAACACAGGCGGGTTCACGAGGAATGTAACCTAACATGTAATTTCTGTCAAAAATCTAATTTTAAAAATAGTGTTTTCTGTTACAAGACGAGGAAGCATATTTAATAAAATATTCGTTTCAGGAACATAATTTACAAGCCCATATGAAACGTATTCACCCTGAATATGAGGATCTCGAACGATTTGGACCTGAACAACAAAAATTTGTCGAAATTATTGAATAAAACAATTTTTTTTAAAAGAAAAATATTATATTTCACTATCTGAATTATACTCTGCCCATTTTTCATCATTCAAGTTCACTGGGCTTCTTCTTCGTCAAATACTTATTGAATTGTGGCCGAATACTAATAAACTTGGCGATTTTAGCTTTAAACTGTTTCCACTTGTCTTGATCATAATTTTTTTTATCCTTGGTCATCTCTTTGTAATTCCGACCATAATTATTCATAAAATAAATCATCCATAAAACGACCATTTGTATGTGTATAAGCAAATTGACAAGTTGTGTTACAGCTTCACTAGCCGACTTGTCAAATTTTCCATAACAAAAAACTTTCGTTATTTTCCGTAAAGGTTTGACAAGTTGTATTACTGATTCGCTGGTTGAGCCATATAGCCAACAATTACGGCATGCTTAGTATTTTTAACGTTTAGTTCTAAAATAATAAACTCAGTCTACCCCAAAACAAGACGATCAACACATTTGATATTTAAAGACGATCTAAAATACACGGCCACCCCACCTCCTGATTTTTTCTTACCAGCAACACGATCATGACATAGAATTTTAAAACCCGAAATTGACACGCTAGAAGATGATATTTTTGGATGAAGCCAAGTTTCACTCAAACACAAAATATCAAAATGTTTAGTCTGCATCAAAATTCTAACTTCATCAATATGTTTCACTAAACTTCGTACTCATATTCATCATTGCATGGTTTATGTTGAATTGAGCTGGAAGGAGCTGAAGCAGGTGATGCGGAAACTCTAAAATTAGAAGTCAAATTACAAAATAGATTAGATAATAAAGCAATACAATTAATTAAATTTTCGTTTCACTTAACTAACGAGAACTCGGCAAAGACACTCCCAATTAAGGCACGGCAAGATACGTCGTCTGCTGTTATATTAACCTTTGTTGTTATGTGTCGTATGACATCCACATCTGATGGAGGTGAGTAGCCACAAAAAATTTTTGTTGAGCTATAGATCGCAAGTTTGATTCACTAGTATCCATTCCCACAATTAATGTTACAAATGTTATAGTCTGGATATCATGAAAATTTGTAGAACTTTCACTCTGTTTCGTAGTTACATATGTTGATTGAGTTTGCAATTGCATGTTTAACTGTTTTGCAATCATGTCACCAAAATTATTGAAAAATGCAGCAACTGTGTTAGTGATGTCATCTAACCTGTTAAACACCTGATTTGCTCTACCCTCAAATTTTTTTTAACTTGATTACATGTGTTACATATGAATTGTATGTTAGGTGTGTTATTGCACATTTTTGCTGAAGCGACCGATAATGTTGAGCACTTCTGTTGATATACATTATCAAAGTTACCACAGGTAATGAAGAAGTTGTCAACGCTTGCATCATCACACTGTGCACATTTCAAGGCCATAACGTCAATTTTTAGTTTCGAATGTTTGATTTATTTTATAACCAATACAACGGTGTTCAATTTTATGAATGAAGAACCGTATAAAATATTTTTGCCCTGTACGAGTACTTAGACAAATTATTGCAGTCACAATGAAAATAACTTGGTTGTCGAATGTTTATTAAAATTAAACAGTTAATTATTTTTCACTAATTAGATCAACAGTACCAACGGATATCACTGACACTTTTATAGGATTAATTTAATTTATCGGTAAAAAACTATTTAAATCGTTACAGCCATTTAACTAACAAACAAATAGAATCTATTTTAAACGAGTTGTTGGAAAATATTTCTCATACTTTTATATTAATTAAGGATGTTGTAATACAAGAAATAAATTTTAAAAATATTAAAACTGAATATAAATTAATTAAGGCCGCGATGATCGAAATTTAATGCAACCGCCTGTTGAATTTACGGCCGAGAAGCTACTCGTAGTTAAAGAAAATATGCGAAAAGGCGAATCCCATCTGAAAGAAGTCGGATTGAAAGTTGTAGTTTCGCCTATTATCTACCAAATTAAAACTTTTTTTTAAGTTCCAAACATTTTGACAGACGTACGAAAACAGATGGAAAAATTGCAAGAAAGTACAAGGTTTAGCAATTTTATACAAAGTGAACTTTCGAAAAGTAAAACAAACAACTTCAAAGGTAAAATTGATGAATGTTTGTGCTAACCTGTCCTAAAACAACAACAGTAAATTAGTTACTGGGGCCAGTGTGGATAATATTAGCTTATAGGAAACGGATATACCAATTTGAGATGCCAAAAAACCTTGTGAAATTATGGTTAGCAAATATTAATTGAATTAATTAGGACTGTGGAAATAAAATTGTCCAAATGCACAACAGTAGCCTGTTGATTTTTCTTGCCTCATCGTGCTTTTAATTCGTGTTTTTAAACCAGAGGAAGCAATCGTACAAATTTACAGTTGACTAAGATTAATGTAGGATTGAGGTAAATGAATGCCAATCTTCCCAAATATTTACCTTTGAGGTCTGCTTGAGCATTATTGATAGGAATAGAAAATTGATTTCTTAAAAAACTGAATTGTATCGCCGAGTTAAAGTCTTTATCTAAAGATATCTTTGGAATAAAGTTGTGGCTTCCCTTAAATGTATAGCTTTATGGTTTTCCTTCCCTCGGCAACATTTTGCACTCATAAGCTCATGCTCAAAACAGATCATTCAGAAACTAAATGTAATTGTAAATTAATAATAATAAGTATGCGATGAGAATTTCTCGTTAAATAATAAATTTGCAAAATACAAATAAAACCCAACTATCAAACCTGAAGCGTCCTATAGTAAAGTTCGCTAACCATTAAGCTAAAAAGTATATTGACGTACACCGATCTTTTTGAATGAATATCTAAAAGGATTGAAAGTCTTAATTTTTAGATAGTAAAATATAGAATTCTTAGTAGTGATGCAAAGAATACAATCAGGCGAATTAAGCCGATCGATGAGTTTCTAAGTTGTCCTAACTACCTTCAACATATTTATAATTTATAGCGACTGGTATCACTTAATAAAGTGGGACCAAAAATCATTTAAAATTATTTATACAAATTGGAAGAAATAAGTAACATTCAATATTTCTTTAATGCTTTAATACAATCAATCGCAAGTACATCAAATATTACAAAAATTAAAATTGTTTGGTTGATTGTTGATTGGAAAGGACGGCTAAATATTAACCAAGTTTCCTGAAGGATGCCGGACCCACCGTACAGCCCGTTTACATGTAAGAAAGGCAGGAATGATTTGTTAGTAATGAGGGAATCGACCCGGTTACAGACACTTAATAGTCGATAGATAGTATAGCTCAACACAGTTCTAATCTACATTAAACATATGTATATATATGTATATATATATATATATATATATATATATATATATATATATATATATATATATATATATATATATATTATATGTTTAATGTAGATTAAAGCTGTACTCCGAAAACAAAGTACATTTCGTCTAAATTCTACGATATATAGGTCTGACTAAAATTGTTCAATTATAAATCCATATTTCATTTTCATTCATTGACTCCGTTCTCTCCAGATAATTGCACGCTTCATGTAAAGCAAATCAGGCCAAACATTTACTATTAAATTTTAATATACCATATATAGTACATTTAAATACACACTAACCTTTAATTTTGAAAATAGTATTAGTAGTATTAGTATGTTTTGACATGCCTTTCAATTTTTTTTGCCGTATCATCCTTTTCGTTCAAATCGCGTTCTATTTGGTGGAATCTAAAGGCATCCTACATATTGTAACGTGGTTTCCCTGAATGTAGAACCCCTCCTCGATCCTCCGAACATTCATACACGAAGGGATTGACAATCAATCACTCACTCTTTCACAATTCACACACTAAACTAACTCGAAATTTAATTTAATAAACAATAAATTCTTAAGGAAAAAAAGACAGTCGTTTGACTCGAAAGTCATGGCCAACCCTCGTGTTAATTTTGAAAAATAATTTATGAAATTATATATTGTGGAGTTTTATAATTTGGATTTTTATTTTTTGCTAATTGTAAAGCCTGGTTTCCATTATGAAACTTTTACTGACAGCACTTTTTACTGAATAAAAGCATAAACATCGAAAATTTCATTGAATTGACACAGATCATTCTTTGTTTTTAATTTTTTTTTGAAAAATTGAAATATTTTTTCAGTAAATTTGGTTAGTATACTATAAAAAATGTCAGTATGCTATAATAATTTTTTCAGTATAGTAAAACTGAAAAAGTTTTTTTTTTCTCTCACACAGCACGCGAATATATATTTTTATCCCATTTTGTTTATAGTGTCAGTAAATATTTCATAATGGAAATCAGGCTTAATTTTGAAACATAAAATTTTTTGTTTTTGATTCATTTTGTACTTTAGAGGATTATGGCGACCTCTCCCTGACTTCTACTTTCACTGCTCCCAAACACTTGCTTTCCCATAGCATTTACTCTTCTTGCGCAAGGACTAAAAATAATCATGGTCAATGAAACAGAAGGCAAAAGAATTTATTCCATTTTCGTGGAAATTGTTAAATTTAAAATTATAAACCTTCTATCATTCCAAACCGTCTAATAATGAATCATTTGCTTTTCAATATTTTTTATCCAAGATTTCTGAAGAGGAAGAATTTTCGAGCACTTTCTAATTCAACGCTATACTACGTTCAACACTACACTATGAACCGTCGTAGTTTGGATTATTCGTTTCGGGAGATTGCAGTTTTTCGTTTGAAACCATTTCTGAAAACCGCCGGTTTCGGATTTACATATTTTAATTAGCTTATTTATTCACTTTATTGACTAAACTAAAAAAGACGACAATAAGCTAAACGTAGAAGCAGCGTTCAATTTTGCAATATCTCCGACCCAAAGGCTATGTATTTGGACAAAACAATGACACATTAACCAGTAGAAACAAGAGGATATTGTAATTGAAAGTATTGAACCTGTTACTCTAAAGAAGGGCATAATTTTTTAAACTCTTATACTTAGGTTATTTGCTTTTTGGTCAAAATTATTTTTGGTTTTCCATATGGAGATTTGTACGATTTTCGCTTATGTGTGCAGTATGTGCCAAACAGAAAGACCCCTTAGCAGATTTAGGCGGAAAAGGCCCCGAATTTTTAAAAATAGTCAAAATTAATCAAATTATCCAAGTAAATTAAAACTGTCGTCTTTAATTAAAGTTCTTTATATTTTTCTTATGTTTTGCTTCTATATAAATCCTAGTAGTATACATGAGTTATAAGGAATCTTAGTAGGAAATGACAAAAAATGAAAAGAAATTTTGAGGTTATAAAAATTTAGAGAAATTAAAAGCAGCGACAAGAAGGACGAGAAAGAATTGCTCTAAGAATGATTTTCTATAAGAACAGCTACAGAGCACAGATTTTGGTTATAAAGTGACACTTGAGACATGCATATGTTTACAATCCAACAATTTCCATGTACGTACCAGATGTACAAAGGTTAACTTTATTGTTGCGCTTGGTTAAATTTTAATACTATTGTACAATTGTACATCTATGTAGTATGTATAGAAAACTCTCCGATTTCGTGTCTCGTTTTACGGAAAAAATTCTTGCTTTGTTGTTGAAATCACACAAGTTTCAAACAGTATTAATGATTTAGAAGTTATTATCACCATCAAGGACTTGGATCCGATACAATTTGTAATATATTTCAGTTTCACTATTCAAATAAAGGAATTTAGAGGCTGGGTATGTGTGAGGATATTAAGCTGATTTGCTTGTTCCAACTTCTGTAAATTTTTACCATACGACGTTGTTAATCGATATACTTTTTATAGTTCAACCCTATATTTTATAGTTCCCCCCCCCCCCCCAAAAGGGTTAATCGTCAGAAACATCTTATTAAAATACAGCGCCCTATTGTTTTCGCACATAGGCGCTGAGCCCTACCGGCGCGTCTGAACCATCGAGCAGCGGAACTGGTAGCTCTAGAAAATTGAGAAACTCTGTCAGACAGAAAACTATATTTGTGCTACTTCTGTGGTAGTGTTCATCGATTTGTAGTACAAGGTAGCTTCAGGAATTCAATTTAGAATATGGGTGTCTATCATATGGTTGCCATTGGTAATTCAAGTAATTTTTGGAATATTTTAAACTCTCCCCTTGATAATTTTATTGCGAATTTAATTTCGTTTTTAGTTCTTCGATTGTTCACTAACTTATGCCCTAATTCAAATGAATCGCGATTTTACTCATACGAGTAAAAACAATTCACCGATTTCTCTTAAACTACATCGTAAAATATACACTAGTCTTGAATGTTATCTCATGGACAATTTTTTTGCAAACTCACTTTTCCTAATATAAATTGCAAAAAAGTGTTTACTCGCGCGAATTTTCTATTATGGCCGCGATTTAAACATTGTTTGCAGTTTTTTTTTGTCAGTTTCGTTCGAGTAAAATCGCAATTCATGTGAATAGGCCATTATACTTTTCGTGAATGTCCTGAGAAAAGCGATTTCGAGACAATAACATCAAAGGGTTTATTGTTAAAGAGCAGTATAGGTCGGTGTGTTGTAATTTAGAGGAAGCATATGCAAACTTTAAAAAAGCTTATCCACTTGTAGTGCCATCTAGTGAGTCTGCCAGCAGGAATGTCCTTGTTTATTTCTTCTTCAGGTACATAAAAATTTGTTGTGCCATTTAAAAAATGGGCCAGTGTTAAAAGGTGAAACGATGCGTCATCATCAGCATAAAGCGGCCGCGAATTTAAAATAGCTTCAATCTGACTTAATAACGTCGTCATTTCTTCAAAAGTTAAATGGATATTAACCTTTAACTTTAACCGCCTCCCCTTCAAAATGAGGAGAAACAGGCGGAATGGAGAGCCACTGTATTTCAAATTTTGATAAATGCTCTGCAATGATAGAATTATGATTATTTTTTGAAATATTTTTGTAACCTCATTTAATTTTCGCTTAACTCCGAGGAAATTTGAACCATTATCACTATACATATGGGCTGGTGATCCTCTTCTCGATACAAATCGCTTTAAAGCAGCTATAAGCTGACCACCTCTAAGTGGATAGCCTTTGTTGACATACAAATAAATAAAGCAATATAGCTCTTGGTGAATCTAGCGCCTCTCCCTTTCTTTGAGGCAATCTGTATTGGCCACGCATAATCAACTCCACATGAACTGAATGGTCTTGCTGCTTTCAATATTGTTATTGGCAAATCAACCATCAACTGCTTGGATGTCTTCGCATTATTTTTGAAACATATGACGCACTTTCCCACAATTTTTCTTATGCTGCTTCTTCCTCCAACTATCCAAAATTGTTGTCTTATCAGATGAAAGGTTAGTGCTAGACCAGGGTGTAGATTAAGTACATGTATGTGCGATATGATAATTCTGCTGAATATGTGAACTCTTGGCAGAATCACCGGATACTTGTAGTCATATTGGCAGTGGGAATGTCTCAGTCTACCACCAACCCTCAAAATACCATTCGCATCTACAAACGGCGCCAATGACAGAATATCGCTAGATTTTCTTATTTCTGCCTCTTTCAGCAAACAATCGATCTCCTGGCCAAATGACTCTCTCTGCACATACCGTATGATGGAGTTCCTGGCGTTACGTATTTCGTCTACAGCGAGGTAACATACAGCTCTTTCAGTCTTTGGTAAACGCACGTTTCTAATAAACCGTAAGACATAGGCGACTACGCGAACCAGCTTGGTATACGATGAAATCATTTGCAGCAATCGATCAAAGATATCTTCCTGGTTTTCGGTATTAAAAACGAGAAGTTTACTTCTCTTTCGTTCTTCGCTTCGGGATGGGTGGTCGGCTGGATTTTTCTCAGATCGTACATGATTCCATAATTTTCGCGGCATTTGATTTCAAATTTCTGATGTGCGATTTGCCACAAAAGTTTTCCATTTTACCGGATGGCTAGATAACCACATCAACACAATAGTGGAATCTGTCCACGCATAACATTCTACTGGTTGCCTTAAAGTTTCCTTTACGAAAGCCATTAGTCTTGTCAGCAAGTGCGCGCCACACAACTCCAGTCTTGGCAACGATACCTGTTTAATGGGTCCCACTTTTGTTTTGGATGCCATTAAATTAACTTTCACTGCGGTTTTTTCGTCTACGGTTCTGCAATACACTACAGCAATATATGCATTTTCGCTCGCATCTGAGAAAACGTGCAACTCAGCATTGCCGTCCTTTGGGATGTATCGGTTTATCGGTATGTTTTCTAGAAGATTTAGCTCACTTTGGATTTTGTTGTAGATGTTAGAGATGTCCTCGGGTAGCGCCTCATCCCAGCCCAACTTCATCAACCAAAGATTTTGGAAAACTATTTTCATTAAGATTATTGCTGGAGATATCCATCCGAGAGGATCAAATACTCTGGAGTATTCAGAAATAATTCGCCTTTTGGTTGGTTGTGAACTGTCCTCCAAGTTTAACTTAAATGAAAAAACGTCATCATTAACATTCCATTGGAGGTCTAATATTCTCGCTTCTAGTGAATTTTGGAACATCGAAATTTGATCTGCATTCACTGTCGTCACTTGATTTATCTCGCTTTTCAGTTTTTTCGCTTCTTCAAAAGAATCCGCTCCGGAGACGAAGTCATCAACGTAGAAGTCGTTTAAAATGTGTTGGACGACATTTGGATGGTCGAGCTGATTATCGTAGGCTACTTGATTCAAGGTTCTTATAGCCAAAAATGACGAACTGGACAATCCGAATGTGACAGTGTTGAGTCTACAATACTTGATTTCGTCTGCTGCCTCGCTTCTCCACAGTATGCGTTGAAATTGAGCGTCCTTTTCAGAGACCAAAACTTGGTTGTTCATCTTCTCAATTTCGCTCATCAGCGCTATTTTGTGATTGCGAAACATCATCAAAATCGACCATACTCGTAATATAGGCTGAATCACTGGGCCCACTATAGCATTGTCTCGTTGAGAGAAATTCCAGACGTAGATTTCGCCGAACAATCAAACACCACTCTTAACTTGGTCGTTTCAGTCGACTACTTTAATACGCAGTGATGTGGTAAATAAAATGATATGAACTCCTCCAATTTGCGCTCAGTGTCAGTGATAGGCTGTAAGTATCCTAAATTGATATATTCATTAATGAACTTACAATAATCGTCCTTTGGCAAAGTGTTCTTTTAGCGGCATTCTCGGAGTTTGCTAGTTTAGCAGCAATTTTCTTAAACGGAATTTCAACCACGTATCTGCCAGCTTCATTTCTCTTGTGTGTTGACTTATAATGTCTTCACACTCTATTTCTTCTGGACGTAAAATATGCTCGCTGGGAGTTTCCTCTTGCTCAAAGAAACGCTTTAAAGTATTATCGATATCGATTCCCAAATTAAGATTTGAGGTGCAGTTATTTAACTGTACTGCTTCACTTCTCTCCACGCTATCTTCATTTGTAGTCCCTGCTATAATCCAACCAAAGAGTGTTCGCTGAGCCACTACCGTGTTGTTGGCATTTGTGAGTCACCCATCTAGAAATATATTGAAAAATCGATCGGCCCCGATCAGTATATCAATTGGCGCAACTTGGTTATATTGCGGATCAGCCAATTTTAAATCACTCAGAAAACTACAATCATACTGAGCAAACGGCGCAGTGGTTAAAGCTGCGGCGGTTAGATCGGGAGGTACCGCGTTCGAATCCCTATAGGGGCGAGATGCAAAAGGGATTTTTCATCATCTGATTACGATCGGTGATGAAGATGAACACATCTATGACCCCCTGTTGAGAGTGCAGAATCCATGGGCCGACCCACCTTTCATGTCAGCACTACAGGTTGGCATGAAGCAATGCAATGTGCAGGTGGTTTTTCAAAGACGGATCTGTAGCCGCCCGTCCTCGATTTGGCTACTCCAGGCGTAAAGTAGGATGGTAAAAAATAAATCAAAAAGAAACAAACAAACAAACAACAAACTACAATCATGGAAATGAGCTCGAAACTTGGCAGCCTATTTGGAAGTTTCCCGATTACAAAAGCATCGATTCGTATTTCATCTTTACTAGAGTATAATGATTTTACTGTGATAGAACCCGCGCCCCTTGTTGCTACTTTTCCAGATCCCAAACCAGTTGAATGAGGCTTGCTAATGATTGGTAGCTTGGTATAGTTGCTGCATGTAATAAAACATCAGATGAAACTTCTGGCATGTCTACTGCATTACTACTTGTAGCCACGTTGGTAGTTGGTGTCGTTACATCTTCTGTGTTCAGAGTTAAATGATGTTTCCTATGACATTTGCCGCATCCATATCTCGATCTGCATACGACTGATTGATGGTTTGGGGACAAACAGTTGAAACTTAGTTTTCTCTCAGACACAAATCCCCGCCTTTCAGAAACACTTAAAAGGAGAAACTGCCTGCATTTGCTGAGGTAATGCCCTTGAGAGCATTTGAGGCCCACTGCCACAGCAGACGATGAATGAAAATATTTAGAGCGGTTACTTAATGTTGGTTGTGCTACTTTATTTACGTCTATGGTATCTAATGATTCACTCCTTTTATTTAAAAAATTTGAAAAACCGTTCCGTCATAGGAAAATCCTCATCAGCCGTATCATTTGGTCACGTTATCCAATTTGTTAACTAAAATGTGAATTAGCCATGAGTCTCTTCTTTCTGCTTCGCTGCCTAACACTTTCAGCCCTCTGATGACTTCATCCGATACGTCAGTCATACCAATCACAAGAGGAAATTGAACACGCTTTAAATTTAAAAACAAAATTTTTCCAAAACAGACATTGCAAAAATGTGTTTAGTTTAAATCTGTACCTTCTTCAAGGGTGAGAACTTAAAATGCGTAAAATTAATTTTTTTCATTGCAATTGAGGGCCACCCCGATATTTAAAGAGAATATAAATCATAGGTAAAAATGATCTATTCTCGTACCTATGAAATTTTATTTTAGTCGTTGTGCTAGCGCTGATGCTAATTTTTGGTGGTCAATACAGCTTTATTTTATTCCGGTAGGAAGTGCTTTCTCTATATTTCCAATCGTCAATAGAAAAAAAAATTGAGAAAGCTCTAACAAGTGTATGATAATATGCAAACATAAAATTAGTTAAAAAATCTAATTAAAAATCTAAAACCTAATTTTTAGATAATCTTTCATAATTAAAAATTTCATAGAATTTTATATTAACACGTTCGCCCCTCAAACGATTTTTTGATGTTCGGAAAAAACTCACATATTAACAATTCTATGACACCTATAAGGGTCATGAGTTTGTGGAAAGCTGGCATGTCACATATATAGTATGTGACATGAGTTTTTGATTGCTTTAACGACACATATGTGAGACATGAGTCTTTCATTTTTACAATAAAAAGGACACATATGTGTGACATGAGGTTTAAGTGGAACATAAATTATTTTGAGGTGTACAAGAAATTGCAAAATTCAATATATTAGGTTTAGATTTCTAAAGAGTTAATTATGATTTACATATAAATTATATAAGCGTAAATCAGTTACAGTTTATAAAAATAAATTCAAATTTTTCATTGGGTATGCCATAGCCGAAAGCATGGATACGGGCATAGACCGATCAACTCGCCTTTAGCATCTTTGCATGTATCACAAACGTATTTACTCGCAGCCCTTTGACCAGTTTTGTAACACAAGCGGCACCTCCGGCGGCTGTTGGCCATGCTAGGGAAATGTGCTGAATTTGAAGTTCAAGTTCTTGCGGTTCTTGAGCTCTTTTGCCGCGCTAAAATCCCCCCTAAGTATGAGGTTATAATTTTTTCTTTAAATTCTAGATGTGGCAATTGTCGCTGCTGAGTTTGTTTGTTATATATCCAACACGAATTCCATATTGATATGTCCAGTATGTGGAAAAACACTTTCATGTACCATCGCAGTCTACCACTATTTTTGGCTTTATTATGTCCTTGTTTCTTTTTGTTATTAAAAATTATAAGCTCGACATTATGTTTAGTAGAAATCATTAAAACGCCTCGCTTGTCTTTCCATTTTAATACCATAATGTTCTTGCGGTTTCGCCGCCATGAAATTTGTCCTGGCTTTAATTTAATCTTTATAACTTGAGAGGGATTGCTTTTCCTGTTCGAACGTAATATTCCACATATATTAGTTTGATGATTCACAAAGTGCTCTGCCAGGTCAATGCTGCAGTAGTAATTATCCATATATAACGAATAACCTTTACCCAAATATTCCTTCATTAGTTCAACAACAACGCCAAATGCATGCCCTTTCTCGTTAGACACCGTGCCTCTTCCGGTATATATAATCATATTTATTAAAAAACCTTCGGGATTGCATAATTCATAGAATTTGATTCCGTACTTGTGCCTCTTATTCGGTATTTGTACTACCGGAATGACAGTCTTCCTCGCCATAACAGGAGAGCTTCATCTAATGAAAGGTTTTGAGGTGGGCTATACAATTTTTTTATGTTAGCTAGAACGTGATTTGTGACATTTTGTATTTTATACAATCTATTAGTTTTGACGTCGTGTTGCTCGTCATAGAAACACATACAGCTAAGGATATTTTCAAACCTTATTCGACTCATTGTCTGACCGAACACATTTTGAACATAAAGCCCAGTTTTGGCCCAATAGTGTTTTAGGCTTGGTTTTCTATTTAGAGGCATTAGTAGACATAAGCCAAGCATTTGAATTTGCTGATAATGGCTTTTGCTCAATAATGAATTTAGCACGTGCGTTAGTCCAAGTAACTATTTTCTCGAGCAATACATCATCAAATATTTTCCTGAAATATTCTACTGGTTCGGCGGTTGGTGGTAGATCTATGGATATTAATTCTGGTCCAGTAAAAATTATGTTATTTGTTTCAGGCCCAACATCAGTCCACTCATCATTGTTATTTTCAGCAACATATTCTTGAACTGGTACCTCTTGCAAGTCAATTTCTACTGAGCATTCAGATGACATGCTGTCAGTGTCATAGATGCGAAAGCTGCTGCTCGTATCTTCAAAGTCTATTTCACTGTTGCTGGAGTCCAATTCAGATTCGTCAGATCTACGCGCAAGCTGCACGCGCTTTCCTCGACTTTCCATTATGCACAAATTCCTTTAAAACCAAGAACCTATTATAACAGTACAACAAAAAAATCTGCAATTAACTTGAAACTCACCCAAATCAGAAAATCGGAGAGTCAATAATAAAATTGTTATACCTTACAACTTTATAAATAACTTTGAATAATTTTTATTACACTTCAATTTAGTTTTGAATTAAAAATCGTGAATTTTTCACTATAATACCAAAAATACTAAGTTTAAATATTATAATGCAAACAAAATACCTCTTTACTAGATAAAAATCGTCGACAAACTAACATATAAACGTAAAATAAATCGTTATCCCTTTTCTTTGAACCAATATCAGGGGTTTCCCGAAATATGAAAATATTTCAATAAATAAAACTTTCTCATTGAAACCATGTGACACAAATGTGTGTCATATACTCATACGGCGAAAAGAAAATAATCATAACAAACCATTCCAAAGTTATAACTATGTAAAGTTTCAGTAATTTGTGACACATATATGTAAAGGAGGCTGAGATGGTTCACAACTGCATAAAAATAAAATTTACTAAACAAGGAATTCGAAAAGAATTTGATATTTGAGACCGTTACTGATAAACTGCTACCACAGTTCCACATGTTCAAAATCATTAAAGAACGAAAACTACACGAGATGTCCATCTTGCTCTCTGACAACTTTAAGCTAGATAATCAACCCGGGAAGAATACCGCATGGTTCACCGAATTCATTTAAAATGTCTGAATCTACATGTAGATCAGGCACCTCGCACACTCAAGAGCTTAGACTAAGCCTAATTCTTATTCCAAAAGCCACAGCAAATCTTTACAGAGACCAAACCAAAAAAAAATCTCTACTTTCAGTCAACTTGTTTCTTTTTTTTCGCCCTTCTCATACTCGAGCAGTTAAAACATTTTAACACCAACAAAAAAATTATCAGCAGCATTGAATTTGTAGGGTGACGTTTTACCAAATTTTACGATTCAGTTGCAGTTTGAACCCCGTCCTTTTTATAATTGTGGATTTGGAATTTTTGCCTTTGGAATTGTGGGGTTATGGAGTTTTGATTTTTGATATTTTGGATTTTGAAAATTTGGAATTTTCCAACTGGAAATCTGTACCCAATACCAAGTTTTCGTGACCAAGTTCTAAACTTTTTAAATTTACTCAATATCATAAAAGTTATCTCAAAATTTCGTAAATTTAACTCAATTTATTTATTTTTTTAATTTATCCTGCCAAATGGAACAAGACAACTCATACCATAGACCAAGCGTAGCAAAACATACAATACAAAACAAATAATTTCTGATTTTATAAAGTTTCTATATTTACATATTTTTAAATTTTCTAATTTTTAGAATTCTAAAAATTAAGATTTACCCAAATTTGATCATTTTTAAAAGTTATTTATAAATTTTTAGTTCTACTCAACTTTCCGATTTCCAAATTTATTTGGATAACCTCATTTTAAAAATATCATTATGTGAATTTTATAATATATTCAAAATAGTCATGCTGTCAATCAACTGAAGTGGAAATGAGGAACTGAATGAAAGAGTATCCTGAAACAAAAAAAAAATTACAGAAGACTACAAACACAGAAGCAACAAACAGCGAAATAGATACTGAAAGAGGCGGAGAGGTGAGCGACAAAGAAGCATTGGAAAGTTGAAATGAACAATGGTAGCTTTATGATTATGGAATTCAATTTGTGTCAATGCTTTAATAATCGAGCTACAATGAAGTTGTCCAAGCGAAAGATTATCCGCTGTTTACAATGAACGAGTCTATGCCCAAAACTTAGAGTGGCAAATTTAATTTAAGCCAATAAAATAAATAAATCTTATTACTATAAAATGGCAAAGTACCGTAACATTTCTTAGTCTGAGACAATTTGTTGACAAAGACTTATGGTAGATAAACAATAACAAAAACAAGTTTTTCCATCAGTTCTGTTCAATAAACATTAAAAGTCGATAACATTAATATTCCGACGAATATTTTTGTTTGATATTTGGCCTGTGGCAAAAAAGTCCATTTAGTTCATTAGAAATTGGAAACCTAATATATTTTTATAATGTAAACAACATAAGAAAACAATTGATTTCAAGATTTTAATTTAGGTAAGTTATTTTTAAGCTTTTTTTAACATATAAAATAATCTTTGGGTTTTTAGAAACTGACGCTATATGCTGGTCAAACAGAACCAAAATTTACAAGAACGAGCATAATTCCCAATCATTCACGTAGCACGATGGTCACGAAAGGTAAGGAAAAGGTTAAATTTGGAAAGCATTTATATTACGAAATTTGAACATGTATCTCAAAAATTTCCAATTTAAATTAGCCGACCAAATGGCACATTAGTTAAACTGGAACAAAACACAAGAAAATTAAAATCTTCTTTTGAGTTTGTTTTTGATCGACAACTAACAATTGCGGTGCTCATTGATAAGCTTTATACCTATATATTCAATTTTCCAATAAGGATATTAGACCGATTATTTGAGACTTTCACAGCCTAAACTAGACGGAACCAAGTGACGCATCTTCTTTTATAGAAGAGCTTGTTGCGACACTCGTGGGTTTCGTTCCAGCGATTGTGAGTGAGCCTCGAGAGGCACAACAGAAATTGTCGCACCACCATAAATACTTTGTTTAGTTTGTACGTTCAGACAGAGACGGTTGGTCAATTGTACGAGAAAGTAGGCGCTGTAGGGTGTTTTAAGAAAAAAAGTGCGAGTTAAGTCATTGCAGACGAGAAGCTAAGACTAGTTTTAACTTTTAAGGCTTGGTTACAGGTAACATTTTTTGTATCTCCCTCTCTCTCTCTCTCTCTCTCTCTTTCTTTCTTCGTTCCGTTTCCGTCAACTAGGTTGTGATTCGCTGCATTTCTACATATAATCTATTCTAACTCCAGTTATGCTACGGAAGCCAAAAAGCTCTTACCCTGAGCCCATCGTAGACAGCTACTTACACCCCGTCCAATGCTATGTGTGAAAAATTATTTTACCAGAATTCTGATTTGATTCTAAGGATTAGCACATCAGCATTTCGTTACAAGCACCATAGACACTTAATACGTCCACCTTGTGAAGGGGCACTGCATTTACTTGGGGATTACAATTTATAAGACGATTCATATTTAAGCAGCTCCCCTTCATCGTTTAGATATTTATTTTCGATAGTTTTGGTTTTGCCACGGACTGATTTTGTAGAAAATTATTCAATTTGAACTTATTAGTATGTCTAAGTGTATTCAGTAATTCAAACCTTACAGATTTCAAAAATAGTTTTGGCATTATCTGGGTTAATTTAGTGTTAGTATAACTTAATCAAAACTAATATTACAAGAAACCAATTATAACTACCAATAATTATTATTTCACACTAACGATCTGTCAAAAACGCCAAGCCTGCTTCAAGACAAAAGTTTTCTAAAGTGGGCCTGCCGGAACTAATTTTTCTTTGCTAATTTGGGGTGGTGATTCCTTGGAAGATCTTCTGCGTTAAGGAATTATAAATACAAATATGGGCAACTGGATTAACCTAAAGGGCCGCTCCTTTCAATCTTGTTTTTCGGTTTTCCACTTTCAAGGCCATATTTTGTTTATAAAATTTTTTAATGGGTCCTGCTGAGATGATTACTGTGTTGCCTTCGACCTATTCTGTGGTGTGGCAGCCTAAAGCAATTACTGTGTCCTAAGTAGTTTAAAGCTTCAGGGACGCTTTTGTTTTTTCTATAGCCGGTTGTTCAGATTTTCCGTAAATGATCATTATTTTAACAGCTATATTTGCAACACACTCGTTGAAGGTCAGTAGACATTTTAAGAGAACCATAATTCTATCACAATTACGAATTTTTAGGCAATTTAAATTTTTCGTTTTATTTTCATTCTTCACACTACAAAATGTCTTTGCTTGTGTCTCCTCGAACAAAACCTTGTAGTATTATTATTGATCTATCGGTTAAAACAACCGAAATTTTCAAAATGTTTTTCAATAACAACTTTACTTTTCTGAATTAATTTTTTTTGGGAACTTACTTGCGAATAATTTTCAGTAATAACAAATAGTCTTGAAAATCTCGAAAATTTACCAAATTTCTAATCTCACAAATCTGGAATAGTCTTCAACAATAATCAAGATACCAAGCAACCCTAGAAAATTTGAAGTATCCCTAAAAAATGCCATCTGGAATTTCAAGTCATGTTATGCAAGCTCAATGGTATGCAAATTAATTTGGGAAAGCTCAAAAATAACTAAAGTCTCGATAAATCACTAATTCTGTAACAGAATTACTTTACTTTCAGTAGGAGAATCTTACAATTCTAGAATGCTCTCTAGTTCAATATTCACATAAAATTTCGAAAAATCCAGAAAACTAGAATAAATTTAGGATCCTATAATAATCTTGAAATATCAAGCAAACATCGCAAGACTTCGAATATTCTCGAAAATATTGAATAATTTTGATGTCATACACCACTCAACACTAATTAAATTTGGAAATCTGGATAAATCCGAAATCTAAATTTAGAATCTCATCTCTGTAAGAGCCTAACACAGAATACTATGCTTAATTCAACTCTAAGCTAAACCTCAATAATAAATCCTATAAAATATCAAAAATTCTCGACAAAAATCGAATAAACTCGAATAAGCTGGAATAATCTCGATTCCCTCATGAAATTTCGAATATTCCGATAATCTCGAATAAAATTAGAATTCTATAATAATCTTGAAAAATTAAAAAAATCTGAAACAATTACAAACAACTCTCGAAAAATCTCTTAAAGTTCCAAAAACCATATAAAATATCGAAAATATTGATGTGCCTGTAAGTCGGCACATCTCGAATAATTCCTATTATGACCATTCCAATGTATTAAATTAAACTTCATTGAAAAAAATGTAGAACCACCAAATCCGAAAATTGGGACGACTAGTGGAGGATTAAGAGAGTATGAAACTTAAGTACAATCATAATTGCGTTCTCTTACCATTCCGTCTTTATAAATTGAGCTCTCGAAACTTGTAGGTCAAAAACCGAAAGATACATAATCGGTACTCAGAGGTTACCCAAGGAGGTGAAAATGAAATGTTAATGGATTAGAATAACTGAAAATTTGCATATTGATTTTAATCGTTTTGAGAAGTAATTAATTGGTTAACCTTCACCGGTTGTGATTTCCCTATCAGTGCCCGAACTCTGGTTCTCAGGTAAAAGTGCATGAGATATACCTTGACTGTTATTTCTGTTTCTTGCTAAATAAAAAGGCAAATATACTAATATAATCATTTCTGTAGGAATGTTTTCAGCCACTTTGCGACAGGGTCACTAAAACAGAAAAAAAATCGATTTAGAGCATTCGTTAAAATCTAAGTCAGAAGCCATCTCTGGTTATTTTGTTGGTTCTCTGGTTTGCCTATATATACAACAATCAATTACTAGACAAATAACGGTTAAGTTTATTATACCTGGACCGGGAAAACACTGAATTTTGATTGAGATACTTTCAAAATTTTGTTTTAAATTATTTTTCCGATTTTTTTTCGTAATTCACAAAATTAGAAGCAAAATATTTTCCATCACGATCCAAACCAATTAAATTATTTTCGCCCATGATTTCAGATGGCGACCAAAACGACAGTGAGAAAACTCAGAATGTCAAAAATAATGTGACGGTGACACCTAGTGTGTAATAGAATAAGTTAAATTAATAGTGCAATGTTTCACTGGACTAAAATGGAATTTTCCATGATGAAACTTTTCTAAATGTTTCTAAACTATTCTTACTGGAAAAAACATGAATTTTCTAGAAGTTTAGTTTGTGTATATAAAAAGGCGAACGAAGTCGAATTCGATTATTCGTATTTGGTAAGCGATAATGTGAAGATTAAAAAGGAATTAAAAAGTTATTTAAAAACTGTTTTAGTAGAAAATAAAAAGTAAAAGTGATCAGTAAAATTTGCGAATAATTTTTCCTTCCTACAGTGCATGGAACGGATCTACCTAATTGAGGGAGGCAGAATTCCCTTTTCTCGCGTTGCCCCCTCAATGTCCACAAAGGCACAGAGAGCGACTTAGTGACTAAGCCGTTAAAAACCGTCACTATGGATTTACCAGTTTGATATGCAAATTGGTTTCGATGAAGCGGATTTCCTATGAGGCTCTCACTACTCATTTAAAATCAACATACATTTATTCTCCTCCAAAGTTTTGGAGTGTAGTTAAAGGAATAGCTTGTCCAAAAAATCCGAATCCTGCTGGGGAGAATTTTTTCAATACCTCTCTGCAGTAAGGCTGGGGAAATATAGAGTTAGAGTAAAATTATTTCTAGAAAAACTTCAGACCCTGTTAGGTGGCGCGTAAGCACCTCACGATGATCATCATAAAAACCGTCCTGAGATTCCAACACTATAGAGTCCAGTGAAACTCCTGTCGGCCCTGTGGACTAGTCCTATACTTATAGACTTTTTGGGGATGCGCTTCAGAAGACAATGCATTGATTCATGCACAGAAACTTTTTCTAGTTGTTCTTTTGGATTTCCTTAGTTCGAGATTGTATTCAGTCAAGGTCAACGTGTACTCGCCTCGTGCATTTTACCTTGTTAAACAACTTCCACGAGTTTTTCCTTAATTTTTCCAGCACCCCATTCCACCAAAGGACCATTTTTGTGAACACACCTCGCTTGCTTCACAGGACAACTGTTCTCAAAAGCTGACTGTATGGAGCTGTGCAGCTGATTTGAGCTGTACTCTAACCGCCCTGCAGACTCTAGGTTTCCGATAATCGAGGGCATTTCTGATTCGAGAAGATCGTTATATAAGCCCCGTCGGTCAGTTTTAGAACTCTAATTTCCTGCCTCTGCATGGTTCCGGCCGCTATATCTAATCTAATGTGCATGTGATCGAATGAAGAGGCCTCTTCCAATACATACCAGTATAGTTTCTTAAATAATTCAAATGCGAACTGGGAAGCGTCAAATCTAGACTCTCTTGCCTAATAGCATTTCTGAAAGTAGGTTTATTCCCCTATTGAGAATGTCCACATTATCAGTAATCAAATAATTAAAAACGAGGTACTCACCTCTGTTATTGACATGTTGTATTGTGCGCATTCGCATCACCTGCTATCAGATAGTCCCTTTGCTTGCAGTGGGCTATGAGCCGCTTAGCCTCATCCGAAGGACTTGCTTCTAAGTCACCAGGAAAGTAGGCGGAGGTCACCATAGCCTCCAGGAAAGTAGGTGGAGACCATTACAGCATGTTGGCCTCCTCCCCCCATTACCGAAACCAGGTCCCTGGTTTCCAGATGAACTTTGGAATGGAAATCAAATTTATTTACGACCTTGCAAAATGGTCGGTCTTAGACTACGAGTTCCGATATCTAAAATCAGCTTGCCTACTTGTTTAGGTAACCCTTAATTTGATTACCTCCAGTTCATGGTTTCTGAATAAGGGTCATGTCTATGTGTTAACAGGTAAACCTGCGGCTAAAAAGATCTGATCCGGCCTTAGTATGGTGCGGGTTAATCTGTAAGACTTTCATGTTACTGGTCGTCATGGGCTAGCGATGATTGTGAACGCGTGGGTTTGCCCTCTAAACTACCTGGTTCTCCATCGTGACTTGTGGCAGGTGGCTGACTTTTTCCCTTCACCTCTTGACCCCTAGTTTCACCGGGAGGGATTCTTTCACCGGAGCAGCCAATGATGCACCCACCGATGCCCTCTGTGTCTTTCCTTTTAATTTTCTTTGCTGCCTTTTGGATAGGACTTGAACCATTGAAGCCTTGTTCATAAGTGCCGCAATCAGTTCCCTCATAGGTAAAGTCACCAACAGCCGCCTCTGTTTGAATTGCTTCTAGAAGAACTTTGGTTTGAGCTCCTCATTCCCAGTTATTTTTACTATGTATTTTTAACCACTCACACATTTTGTCAATTGTCATAAACTTCAAGTTAACAATTTCTTGCAGAACCATTTTGCCATTTCATATTTTTTCCTAAAATGCAAAATAATCGAGTTATTTTCGAAAATGTAACCGTTACGCTCTAAATGGGGTGAAACCTCCTTTTTTCGACCCCTGCACGGCAGTGTAGAGCCAGTGTACTAGCTCCAGTTTAAGAACCCATCTCTTACCAATGGCATTCCTGCAGGAGTACATGGCTACAGCAGCTTATCAACTGAGTTTACTGTTCAAGACAACGTCCAAATATGTTGCTCTGTCAGTAAAAACAAGTCTCACGTCTTTTAATGTAAGAGGGAGAACTACCGAGAATTTACATTTCTTAGTGAAAAGTACAACCTCTGTCTTTTACAGATTACCCTATTTCGTATCGATTGCGAGGGCATTCTGTATTACTTCCACAATCGTGCCAAAGCCTTTCCCGGATACTGCTATCCCTATGTCGTCTGCGTAGGCAATCACTTCTATACACACACCCCCGCAAGCACTTCTGTACCCACACTAATGTATTTTTATATAATACAAACATTTAGGCGCAAAAAAAGAAAAACTAGTAGGAAGCTCATATCAAAAAAACTTAAAATCAAATATGAGGCTACGGTGACACCTAGGGTGTAATAGAATAAGTTAAATTAATAGCTCAAAGTTGTACTGTACTAAAATGGAATTTCCGTAATAAAACTGTTCTAAATGTTTCTACACTATTCTTACTCGAAAAGTCATGAACTTTCTAGAAGTTTAGTTTCTGTATATAAAAAGGCGAACCAGATCGAATTGGATTTCATTAGTATTTGGTAAGCGAGCGTGTAAGGATTAAAAAGTGTGTTAAAAGTGATTTAAAAAGTATTGAAGTGCACAATACAGTGATTCGAAGTGACAGCGGTGGGATTGTGAATAATAAAATAAAGAAAATGATTTTCTCCGAATTAAAAGTTCCAGAATTAAAAAAGGAACTGGAGAATCGTGGTTTGGAGAAAAAAGGGTTGAACGCTAACAATCATGATTTTGGCGTGGAAGTAACGGATGCGGAAACCGTAGAGAAGACAGGAGATAAACAACCGTCGGTCGAAACAACACAACTACCATCTGGAAGTTGAGAAACAACAAATGGAGAAAATTGAACAGTCAAACCTAAAAATGAAACAACACAATGGGCCACATTTTAAGACTATAAACCAGTCAAACCAAGAAATAAAACACCAGATGGAACAACAAATAGAGAAAATTGAACAACCAATCCAAAAAATTGCAGATGGGGAAAAGAGAATGGACGAGAAACTTATCGAGTTGAATTTCAAACAGAAGTTAAACGTCTCGAGAAAGCGCTGACTGACGTCAAGGCAAGTTAAAGCCACCAAACTTTGAAGAAATAACATCTTTCGGCATTTTCAAATTTCAATTTGAAACGGCAGCCAATCAAAACCATTGGAATAATGAACATCTTGTTGCAGCTCTTATAGTGGCCCTTAAAGGTGAAGCAGCGAAGGCTTTACAAACCGTTCCTGAAAAGGATCGCAACAGCTAACTTGAAATTATGACCACAAGCGGGAAATCTATCGCATGGAAGAGAATCGCTACAGGAATTTTCATCGGCAATCAAGCGATTAGTACATCTAGCTCATACCAGTATGTCGGCCGATTATATGGAAAGGCTAGAAATTGACGCATTCATTGATTGCATTCGAGATCCAGAGAAACGGAAAGCGGTGATGTTGTCACCTAATGCGATCTTCGCTTGGGGCTTCGGCTTGAGGCTGTGCCGACTACCACCAGCCCGCCATTAATTAGGTGCCAAATGAGTTTAGACGCCAATGAATACATCGAGCGGATGGTACCAAAATTCGGAAGTGGCAGGCTTAGGTGTTGGGAATGTGACAAGTTCGGTTACATCTCAAGCGACTGTCGGAAAGTCTTACAAGTAAGGAGAAGATCGCCACCTTTTATCCAGGCGAGCGTAGAACGGTCGGGGCAAAGGCCTAGATGCAGCGATCGTGTTTGCTAACATTGCTCGGAAGTAAGGGAGAAACGGCATAGATTGCCGACTTCTGTGAAAAGAGTACCGAGTTGGTAAAGTGGAAAGGTTGGAAGTCAGTTTGAAGGAACCGAAGCTGGCTTCGCCGTCTGGTTGACCCATAACTTACTTCTCTATCACGAGTGTACGCTGGATACTGGAGCAACTCACACGATTGTTCGGGCAGAGTTGATCGGAGGAGCTGTGCAGCTGGCTGATGAGTTAAAATTAAGAATGGCAAATGGGGATAGTGCAATGATAAAAGGGACAAAGATCGTGAACATAAGGATCGGTGAAACTCTTTTCCCGCACGAATTCCCCGCAGATATTGTGGACGAAGTCATTTTGGGAATGGACTTCAAGAGGGTGAATGGCTTCGTTTTGGATTTTCGAGGAGGGGTATTGAGTAGCAAGAACACCGAGCTACCACTTAAACTCAACGGTGTGGATGCTACGGTACGGCGAGTAACAGTCATCCATCGCCAAGAGCAGCCATTGAAGTCAGAAACAATTGTGATCTAAACCAATAAACACCAGCTTGAACAGATATTGGATAAAAAGGGCCGAGTTGTGCGAAGTGGAATGCGAGTGTCGGGCGACTGGATAAAAACTCGATATGCCATACGACCAAATAGCCAAGGTTTCACGAAAGGCAATTGGTTTGGCTTTACAACCCGCAACAAAAGATGGAGGATTTATCGACGAAACTGCAGCCTATACATGGACGGCACCCTACAGGACTAGGAAAGGACAAGGAGGTAAACGGAAAGTAATACATTTGAGGCGGCAGGCCCTGTACAGAAGATGTGATTTGGGTCCTGTTCGGGACGAACAGACTTAGATGGGGAGAAGTGTTACGGTGACATCTAAGGTGTAATAGAATAAGTTAAATTGATAGCTCAAAGTTTTACTGTACTAAAATGGAATTTTCCATGATAAAACTGTTCTAAATGTTTCTAGGCTATTCTTACTGGAAAAGTCATGAAATTTCTAGAAGTTTGTTTTGTGTATATAAAAAGCCGAACGAGTTCGAAGCGAAAGTATAAGGATTAAAAAGTGAAACAAAAGTGATTTAAAAAGTGTTGAAGTGCGGTTTAAGTACAGTAAATTTGACCGAAGTGAAATTCTTCCCAAATAACAAAAAATACAAATTGCCTTAATTCAGGCGATATTTTGTGCATCAAATGTTGCATATAAATCCCAAAAAATTTGAACTTGAAATCAGAGTATCAAATATTGTATATTAGACTACTAGCTACTCGTATGTACATCAAGTAAGCTAAATGTCACAAGGTCGATCATATAATCAATCCTAGGGAAAGTAGGGATCAGTGATATAAATAACAGGTAATTTATATTTACGACATGTTGCATCAAATTTCAACGACGAAATCTGTTCAATAAAAATCAAAAGATTGATATTCGACTATGGTTTCTGGGATCCGTATTGTATAAGACTTAAACGTAAAATGTCACATGGTCGACACATTCATAATTTGTATTTCGGTTTAATCATATGCGATTTTCGCTTTCATTCTGACCAGAATTTCGGTTCCATTTTTAATATGAATTTTTTTTCACCCCCGCTAAAAAGATTTTCACATCAAAAACAGTTAAAAAAATTCCGCCTAAATTATTTATTACCCAATTAGAAGAACAATTCTATAGCTGCGGCTAGCTTTCTAGGCATTGAATTTATCCATATATGGATCCATATTACATACACGTATGACAATATGACAATATAAGTCGGGCTCGTCAAAATATTAGCATGCTGCAGTCTAAGGCTTTTCAACTGGCTTCAAGAAATTTATATAATCCAATCATTAATGCCGGTCGTCTTACTCAGCAATGGGTAGTAGATTCATATTTGCAAGTTGAGGCAAATAATTTGAATTTCATTCGTTTCGGTCAGAAAACGTTGCAAACAGAATTATACCAAGGATTTGCAGATCATGAGGGAAATTTTTAACTTCATTCCGGCATTCCAGTGATTCTGCCATCGTCATGTGAAGGTTTATCAACAACATGACAGAAAGATGCAATGTTACAATGTCAACCTTTGGATAATTCGGCTCGATTGTTATTTTCGTTAAAGTTATGTCAAATCTGAAATGGGCTGAAATTGTTAAGAACCTCCAAAAGGAGAAGCCACATCAGTTCAAGTAGTTGTTCAAGTGTTTAAATTGGAATTAAAAGTCATCATTGAATACTTGACAAAGAACGGAGTGCTTATAGAAAGTTCATGGCATTTGTATACTTAACTGAGTTCTAAAAGCGAGAAAGCAGTTGACAGCATTCACAAAAATTATTTTCGCTATACGTAGATTTCGAGAATAATCAGAGGGCTGTTTCTTCTTAGGTGGCCTAGGAGGATCCAGTATGATAAATCTTTACAATATGTTGATACATTTCAATATCAATCTTTTGATTTTTGTTGAGCAGATTTCGTCGTTGAAATTTGATGCAACATGCCGTATATATATATTGCTTGTTATTTAATTCGCTGAACGTTGACCCTAGGATCGACCATATAATTCATTTTACGTTTAAGGTCTATACAAAATAGATCCCAGAAACTACAGTCGAATATCAATCCTTTGATTTTTGTTAAAGGAATTTCGACGTTGAATTTGGTGCAGCTGAGGGTATGTAGTATGTTTCAATGGGCCTGTTATTTATTTAATTTTACATAAAATCAAAATATAAAGCCAATGAACCGTTATTGGCTTGGTCATTTTGACTAACAAAAGCTGCCTAAATGTTATCTTTTAAATTAAATTGAATATTGGATTTCTCCTTAAAGATGATTATTTGAAAAATCTTTTCTCTGAAAATGGCTTTTAGGCGAATAAGCTACCACCACATATATAAAATATATCCGTGTACGGAAAATTTGGGATTTTATTTTGGGAAGTATTTCACAGGCATTAACGTTGTTACAGTAAATTTGATTTGATTTTGTGAATTATTCGAACCTTGATTGACAAGGCTGAAACGTATCAATATTGCATTACATTACATGTAGGCGAAATACAAATATACATGTAACAGAAAATTAAAACGAAGCAAAAATAACACATGAAATAGATTCACTAAATTAACATACATGTAACACAAAAATAACTCAGATAACAAAAAGTAAATGACACAAATATGATATTAACAAAATAATTACTGAAAATTACAATTTTAGCAAATTCAGAGATATACCCTTAATGTTCGCAAGCTGAGAACAGCGCCCACTTTCTATGTTTAATTTTGCTCTAATATATACATCCAACAGCCTTTCCAAAGTTTTCAATAGAAAAAATGATAGATTTATTGGTCTTAGGTCTTTAGGATAGACACGTGCATTTTTCCAAGCTCTCGGGATAAAGACCACATTAATTTCTATCCATTACGTAGGGATAAGAACCAGCTTTAAACACCCTTTGAAATAGCTGTCAAACAAGGAAGAATATATCCTGAGTCCAGGATCAGTCGATTTATATCAGTTTGAAAACTTTTAGTGCCCATAGGATAGGATGATTTCTATGCACGATCAGGTCGTACAAGCTCCCAGGGAAATCTGTCTCGAAAGAAGCTCCAAAGACTCTCTATTAGATGCTGTTACCTCCTTTGCACCTTTCTTAATTTTCTCTTTATACTTTTGGCTCTATTAAAAGTTGCCCTACAAGCCTTACGATAGGTGCCCAGTTCTTTAGACCAGCATACTGGTTTTTGCTTTTCATAGGCTTGGCCAATTGGCAAGTAGCACTATAGGACCAGTTGTATGTGCTAGTGACGCTATCCACCATGTGCTCCACTTTCCTTATTTGCCTCAGTTGGTCCTTCTAGGATTCCTGAAAACTTTCCGGATAGAGGGTGGACATCGAGACTATACATTATAAATCAGTTATCGATGCAACTAATAAGTAGAAGAGTAAAAGCGTTTTGGCAAACCTGGGTTTCGAGTAACTAGGTTAAAACGAAGATCTCTATAAATCGTAATTTTCTATTAAAAAAAACTTAACAAACTTAACGTAACAAAACCAACGGTAATGTAGAAATCGTGCAGCAATATTATTGCAACACTCTCTCGGTAACGTATCATTTTCGATTTACGATTTATTCTCCTTCAATTTCCCAACATTTTGCTACTCACCCTGTACAATAATAATTATGGTAAGTTTAAGCATATTTTTACAACAACAAAAATCTTGTGTGTTTCGTATATCGTATTTCAATAGAAAATAGAAAATAAAACTACAACAACAAACGCAGAAGAAAACAAAATTCAAAAAAAGTTTCTCACAGTAGTACGATCAATGAAAATGTTGTGTTCGTCAAAATAAAATTAATACAGACATATGTACATACACACCCACATGTATATACAGATACACCAGGCGAGAAAAACGCAGTCAAAATGAAAACTCCAACCAAAATCGACATGGTAAACATAAAGTACCAAAAAAAAAATATCAAAAGCACAAAGGAAAATTCGTCCTCTACACACAGAATAAAATTCAGAAGAAAAAAACATGAAAATTCTACACAAAAATTGGAATATCTGTAGTTGTATCTGTAAATTTTTAAGGATGTATACGATTTACTACTATATATCCATATACATGTATAATACATACATAGACACCAGATTTTAATAAACTCACACAAACGCATATTTTGTACATACATAGTATTTATATTTTATAATAAGTTCATGTCATATGTTAACATTTTTTTATGTTTTTCATTTCTTCGTTCGATTTTCTATTTTAGAAGTACAAAAACAACAAACCCATCCAGTTTAATATACTTGAAACCGAGAAAGGATTTTTTTTTTTGTTGTAGCTTTTCCTTCAAGAATTCATTTCTAGCTATATACGTATAGTTTATTGTTATGTAGTTTTTCCTTTATTTCGGTTGAATCCAGAGCGCGACTTAACATAAAAATGAAAAATTGCTATCGATTTTCTTTAAGGAGTTTTTTGTTTTTCTCTCTCTCTCACTATTATTAGATTTGAAGTTTTATGATGACGAAAAGGAAAGTAGAATACGTAACGTATAAATATCATAAAAATTAAATAATCATAGAAAAAGGACGAAAATTTAAATGAAAATGTTTTAATTTTATTTTGATAATAAACAGAAAAATTAAATACGAGTTTTTTTTTTTTGGTTTTGGTTTTTGTTTTTGTTTTATTTCTTCATCGATTGTTTCACTGCAGGAGGCGCCATAGCGACTTTAGCCTTTGCGCTTTGTTTTACAAAAACAAAAACTGAAGAAAAACTAGAAATACACTAAAGCGCTAAAAAAAGGATCAAATAATTTCGATCGAATTTTTTATTTGGTTTAAACTTTAATCCTTTTTCTCTACTTATGTACTCGTATATTTGTATCGTTCATTCAATTGAGAGAATCAATTTAAATAGTTGACCAAATCATCATAATTGTTACAAAAAGGTGTTTTATTGTTGTTGTTGTTGTTGGTGTAGGATACAAACAAAATTTGTGTAAATGAATTTTAATTAAAATAGTGGGTGAATTTTTTTTTCACAAAGGAGTATGGATTGGTTTGCAGTAAAGCTCTTTTAAAACATGGTAGATTTTAATGTTTTCTTAAATTGTTTATCGATTATACAAATCATGACGGTTAATTGTATGGTTTTAGGCACATTTTTTTTACGGAAAAGTAAAACGTGTTTAGTCTGTAACAGTTTTATGGACGAAACTACCAAAATGTCTTGGAAATTTATAACAATTCTTATGGTATCTGTGGGTGTTAAATGGAAGTTTAAATTTAAAATGCTGCTTAATATTTTGAGGAATTCGAATTTTACTTTGAAATTTTGGAACGCGTGGATAAGGTGCTATGTGATTGAGCTAGAAATTGAAGTTCAATTTCGAATTTGTTGTTTGGAAAGAGAAAATTTATATGCCAGTGAAGTTTTTACTAAATTTTACTAAAATGTTTTTAGTTCTTGTTTAGTAAAAACTTCACTGTCCTATATGTGAAATTTTTACTCATCCAGGTTAGGTTAGGTTAGGTTAGAGTGGCTGCTATCGCATACTTAGGCCAATAGTGGCTCATTGTGATACCACAGGATCTTATCTCCCCTTTACCCCTGAAACCATCCAGTGCTACTTACGTAGCGTAAAATATCTCGTACTCCACAGTTCGCGAATTCCGAAAGGCTGTCCATACCGTACACACCCAAGTATTAGGAAGTGATCTATAGTCTCTTCCTCCTCCTCGCCCATGCAACTTCTACAAAAGTCATTTGTCTGTAGACCCAGCCTTCTCGCGTGTTCCCCAAAAAGGCAGTGTCCTGTCAGTATCCCTAAGACCAATCCTAACCCTCGTCTTCCCAGGGATATCGGTGCCTTGAAGCGCCGCAAGTCCAGTTTTGGCCAAACCTGTTTTGCTACCCTGCACGTGAGAGTGTTGGTCCATCTCTCATTTGTCAAGGCTCCAACCTTACCATCTAGCTTAGAGCGGTCCGTGAAAAATTGCACTGCCTCGTTTTCCAGTATTGATCGGTCCCTCCAGGATTCCCTTGAAGGACAGACGGTCCGGAACACTTTATCGAAGCACAAGGTTGGTATAACATAATCTAGATTCACCAGTTCATCCCTTAGTAATCCAACAATCGTCGAGTGCCCCACCTACAGACACTTCCACTGAGAGACAGCCGTAAGTCGCATAGCCACCTCGGCTGCCTTCTGCTTACCAAAAACCTCTACTAGAATAAGGTGGAACATAACCACCAAAGCGCGAATAGGTGTCGTCCAAAGCGCCCCGCTTATAAGCATGCAGGCTGTTATTTGCACCCTTTCCATTCTACTCCTGTATGTTACCGTGTCCAGAGCTGGCCACCACACGCCCGCTCCGTACATAAGTAAAGGTCTCACTATGGCAGTGTACAGCCAGTGTACCAGCTCCGGTTTCAAACCCCATCTCTTACCTAAGGCTCGTCTAAGGCGTTCCTGCACGAGTAAATGGCTACGGTGGCCTTATTTACCCTCTCTACCGTGTAAGCATCCAGCTGAGTTTACTGTCCAAGATTATGCCCAAGAATCTCACTCTATCAGAAAAAGTCAGTCTAGTGCCGTTTATCGTAGGCGGGCAAACTACCGAAATTTTATACTTTCTGGTAAAAAGTACTAGCTCTGTCTTGGACAGGTTGATCCCTAATCCACATTTGCTGGCCCATTTGGTAACGATCATTAGTGCTATCCCTACATCATCTGCGTACCCCACAACCAATACCCCTCTCTCTCCAGTTCCAGAGAGACGGGGACATTACACCTCCCTGCGGGGTTCCTCTAACCACCCGCCTTCTAATTGTGGACTCCCCCAGTTTTGAGGTAATAACCCTGCTTAACAGCATTTGATTAATCAACCTACTTATAGAGTAATCCACCTTCAAAGCTGACAATCCCTCCATGATCGTCTCCGTCTTTACGTTATTAAAGGCACCTTCAATATCGAGGAATGAGACCATACAGAACTCCTGCGAGTAAATTGGCTTCTCAATTGTGCGTACCAAAGCATGCAAGGCTGTGTCCACCGACCTCCCTTTACAGTACGCATGCTGTGACATTGCCCAATTGCTGGGTTCAATTTTTGATCGTATAAATACATCCACCATCCTTCTAATTTTGAACTCCCCCAGTTTTGAGGCAATAACCCTGCTTAACAGCATTTGATTAATCAACCTACTTATAGAGTAATCCACCTTCAAAGCTGACAATCCCTCCATGATCGCCTCCGTCTTTACGTTATTAAAGGCACCTTCAATATCGAGGAATGAGACCATACAGAACTCCTGCGAGTAAATTGGCTTCTCAATTGTGCGTACCAAAGCATGCAAGGCTGTGTCCACCGACCTCCCTTTACAGTACGCATGCTGTGACATTGCCCAATTGCTGGGTTCAATTTTTGATCGTATAAATACATCCACCATCCTTTCCAATGTTTTCAGCAGAAAGGATGATAGAGTTATAGGCCTCAGGTCCTTCGGATAAGCATGCGACCTTTTCCGCGCTTTCGGAATGAATACCACCTTGACCTCCATCCATTTCCTAGGAATATAGACAAATTTCAGACATCCTCTGAAGATCATCTCCCGCCAGGGAAGGATGACTGCCAAGTTCCTCTGGATCTCCGCTGGTATAATCCTATCTGGGCCAGCCGATTTATAAGGCTTAAACCCGTTCATTGCCCACGCGATCCGTTCCCTATCCACGATGCCCTCCATTTCTATTGAAGGTATTTCTCGATGAGCCCCCGGCTCCGTCGAGTCATCGAGGCTTCCCGGAAAGTGCGTATTTATTAGAAGCTCCAGAGATTCCATACTAGAAGCTGTCCATGACCCATCCGGCCTAATTAAATAACTAGGACTCGTTGGGTTGATAGAAAGAATCTTCCTAACCTCTTCCATTTTACCACAGAAGAGTCTCCAGGAACCCCTTTGTGCGTTCCTCAACTCTCTTTTATAATTCCTCAGGTACTCCTTATATGAGTCCCAATGCCGAGCTTCCCTGGTATTCTTGGCCCTATTAAAGGCTACCCTACAAGCCTTCCGATAGGTCTCCAACCCAGTGGACCACCATGTCGGCTTCTGTTTGCCCCTAGGTTTTATCTATTTTTCTAGGATTCCTGAAGGCTTTCCGGGTAACAGGGTTGACGTTGAGGTTATATATTACACACCGGTGATCAGAGAATGAGTGCTCATTCTCCACTCTCCATCCCCTGATCATATGAAAAATAGTATCTTACGCAAATGTCACATCCAAGACCTCCTGTCGATTCCTGACAATAAATGGTGGTTCTCGCCCAATATTGCAAACTAAAAGGTTAGTATTTAATAAAAAATAACTCACCCCTTTCATTAATGTCTGTGCTTCCCCAGATTGTGTGATGCACGTTTGCATCACATCCAAGTATGACACCTATGGATCAGTTCTCCCAGGATATCCGGTGGAACCTTCTTCTCCCGATCCATATAGGCTGAGGCTAGCCATAATTTTTCACAGCTAACCTCAACGCTCGCCGCGGTAATATCCCCACTACTTAATTGAGGAAGAAGAAAAATATTCAAATTATTTTTCGTCAAAATACACGATCTGATCTTCTCAGAGTTGCCTGAGTATAATAATTTATATCCTTTGGTTCTGAGGCCACAGATCCTGTTATTGTTAATCCAAGGTTCTTGGTTTAGCACCAAGTCCTCACCTGACTTAATCAGTCTGAGAACGAGAGCTGCCGAGGCTGCCTTCGTGTGATGCAGGTTTATTTGTACAATGTTAACCATTGTGACCTACCTTATTCATCTCTTCCTCTACTTCCCGTATCGGAATAGTAACCCCTGGACAACCGCCGCTATCCGTCGTTTCGCCGCCCGTCTTCTCTTTTAATCTTTTTATGTGGTCGCCATTGCCATCCTCCTCTCGCGGAGACTTCAACAGGTTTTCCCCATCAGAGTCCAGAGAAAGGGAGCAGGCTTGAACAACCATCATTTCGGTATCCGTATCCGTCTCCGGAAGATCAACACCTTCCTTCCCGACGTTTACCCCAGGCTGGTTTCCCATTTGCGTGTCCACTTCATCCTTCTTATACACATTGAGAGTGATCGACCCGAATCCGAAGCTGATAACTCCCTGTGTTTCCGTGAGGAGAGTTGGGGACTCCCTGTGAAATTTATTGTGCTTCCGCAACGATTATTTTGAGCACAAACTTACAAACCGGACACTTCCTCGATACAAATACTTGTTGTAAAAAAATATATTTATCAATTTTTTATTAAATTTTATTGCTTGTGTGCTTGTGTCGCCCTACAAAATGGGAATACCAAAAAAAAAGGAATTTTTATTTACAAAAGCTACAATACAGTATTTAACTTCGCCATCTATGAACAAATAGTATAAATTTACATAAGTGGTTTACATGTATACACATTTTTATGTAAGTTACTGTAGTACACAAAATTTTAGGTAAGTGTAATTTAATTCTAATTTGACAGTACTCATTTTGACAGATCAAAATGTTTAGAGAAAAAAAAATAAAAACAAATAACTTCATCTAGAGCAGTGGACTGTAAAGCTAAGTATTTTGAGTTTATATAATTCAACAATTATTAATTTATCTTATATTTTCAGGTATGTAGATATGGTAACATCATACAATTACGAAAGACGTTTTTAACACCCTGTTTAACAGCATAACTGTCAACCTATAGCCCCCTTTGGCCTCCTCTTGTTTCACTATCTTCCAGTTCTTTGCCGGAAGATGTAGGTTACTGGCCTGAATGATCTCAATGACCTCCTCAGGCTTCTCTGGCTTGGTTGGCAAGCAGACGCGTGACCTCGGTCTGCTCGGAATTTCCTGGTTACTGACCACCTCCTGCTAGCGCCCTGCCATACCTCGCCTACTTTGGCCACTGCCATTCTATACAGATCCACCGATCTTTTATCTGAGCATGCAGTCAATTTAACGCGCCCCTGATACCACCCCGCATCCCTACAGGACGGTGGGGGCCCCAGATATCATTATTCAAAGTACCGCTGCCGACAACCTTCCTCATGCACAGATTCCTTTTGTTCTGCTGTTAACTGCCCTTCAGGGGTCATAGTCAGCCTCTCCAAAATTCTGTGCGCCGACCGTTTCTCACGATATCGTCGCTTCGCCGGAGGTACCCCTTCCGATCCCCTGTTTTTTTGTTTAGCTCTTTAATGTCACGGTATTGCTTCTCCCCGCCGCTAAGGAGGGAGCCCCACATTTAAGGTTCAAGCTACTCCCTTTCTTGTTGCTTCCCGGTTTTTGAAGTGTACCGGCCCCTATTTCTTTGATTTTGGTATCATTCATGCTATTCCCACGAGTATCGGAGAAACATGGGTCCACCTGTGCATAGATCCGAATACACAGGTAAGGCTAAATATAACTAGAGGTCGCCAGGTATCCAGAGGGCTCTGTTAGTGACTGGGCTTTGTTAAATGGGCCCCTAGCCTAGATGATCATCCGCACGGGTCGCTTAACACCTTAATCCATTCGGCTCGCTAGCACCCCGGCCTGCCCCGGCCTATCGATTCCTATTTTTGCCAAAGTTCTGCCGGTCGTAACAGCTGAACCCTCGCCAAAACCATTCAAAATTTGTCTATGTGGACTTATCTTCAACTTTAACCTCCTATATTACAAACAGATATTACATTATACCTCAACCAGTCTACGACTTCCTTTATGGCAGTTATTTCAGCTTGAAAAATGCTACAGTAGTCGGGGAGACAGAAGGAGAGATTTAACAGAAGTTCCTCGCAGAACACTCCAGCCCCGACTTTCCCGTCCCGTTTTGAACCATCAGTGAAGAAGTTTTTAGCCCCTGGTTCCAAAACTGCACCCATCATCCAGTCCTCCCTGGATGGGATCCTAGTTCGGAACTTTGTGTCAAAAGATAGTGACGGGACAGTATAGTCGGTGGTCTTGGGAATTTGTTTGTTGCACAAAATAGATGAGTGTTCTATATTGTTGCAGGTCTAGATTTAGATGAATTTCAGCCATATGGCAGTACAAGCTGCCAACTGTTTCCCCAAGATATCTCGAGGAGTCAAAAATAGCAGAGTCTCTAGTGCCTGAGTGGATTTGCTCCTCACTGATCCACAGAGAGATTGTTCTCTGAACTTTTGTCAACTGCTTTTGGTTGACAGTTATGTCCAGAGCAGGCCACCAGAATATTACCCCATAAAAGAGTATGGGCCTGACAACTGCGGTAAAAAGCCAATGTATGATGCGGAGCTCCAGCCCCCCATCCTTTCCCAATGTCATTTTTGCAAGAGAATAGCGCTACCGTAGCTTTCTTTACCCTTTCCAGAATATTAGGTTTCCAATTTAATTTTCTATCCAAAACAAACTTCGCTTAAATTGTAAAAGTCAAGCTGAACCTATTTAAAATGGGAGGATCGATATGAGGAAGTCTAAATTCATAGAGATGAGAACCAATTCGGTTTTGTGTGGGTTCACATTCAACTCACAGCCATTGGCTCATAGTGAAAGAGTGCCCAGGGCATTTTGCATAAGCTCACTAAGGGTGCCGGGATATTTATCACGGACACCAATAGCAACATCATCCGCATATGCAACCACCTTGAAGCCACCGTCCTCTAGTCTCAGCAACAGGTCATTTATGACCAAGTTCAAATGTAGGGGGACATTACGCCACCTTGTGGTGTACCTCTGCTTGCAAATCTTCTGACGGAGGATTCCCCAAAACTGGCATTTATGATCCTGCTTCTTAGCATTTGATCTATTCAGTCCTTGAGTGATTCATCCACTCCCAGATTTGAAAGTGCCCCTGTAAGCACATTGTAAAAGGCCCCCTCAATATCCGAGAAGGTTACCATTGCGTAGTCTCTATATTCGAAAGATATTTTAATGAAATATACAAGAGAATGAAGAGCAGTCTCCCCTTGCAATAAGCATGTTGAGATTTACACAGCTTTTCCGACATAATCGTGCCTCTAATATGAACTTCTATTTGTCTTTCCAATGTTTTAAAAATAAAGGAAGACGAGCTAATCGGTCTAAGGTCTTTGGGATTGCAGTGTGAGCGTTTTCCCGCCTTAGGTATGAAAACAACCTTCACTTCTGAATGTGACATAGTTCTAGGCTGCCTTTGAAAATTACCTCTAACCAGGAAATTGTTAGATCCGTAGTTTGTTGAATATCCGTAGGGATAATACCATCGAGTCCATGCGACTTATATGGTTTAAAACTGTTTACCGGCCACAGGATCTTTTTTCTGCTAATAATTTGGCCTATGAGGCTACTAGCCCTTTTACCTAGTGATGTGCTAGGTACAGATTCGGAACAACCAGGAAAATGAGTCTCCATCAGAAGTTCCAGCGATTCCGCACTATTAGTGGTCCATATTCCATCCGGCCATTGAAGATAACTTGGAATGGAAGGACCAGTTGCTAGTACTTTGCGTAGCCTAGACATCTCCGAAGACTCCTGAATTTTGCCACAGTATAGTCTCCAAGAGCTGTTCTTGGCACTTCTCAATTGATATTGAGTCCCAGTCTACAGCAGATTTTGTTTTCCGTGCTGTTTTGAAGAGTCTTTTGCATTTCGACGTGTTTGTTGAATCTCCTTGGACCACCAGGGTAGCCGAGATTTATCCCTAGGCCTAAAAAGGGGACTAGAGCCCAGTATCGATTCATTAAAAACGCTGGACAACTCGTCCACCAAGCCATCGAGCTATTGCGCAGTTTTTGGAGGTTTTGGCACCGGAACTGGTAGTGAATTACCCAGAATAGTTCTAAAGGTATCCCAGTTGGTTTTCCTCCTCTTTCTGTAGATTGGACTTTTTGGAGAAGTCAAGTCCATTTAAAATTGAAGATAACAATGATCCGAAAAGGAGTGGTCCTCCGACACTCTCCAATTTAATAAATTAGTCATCAGAAAGCTTGAGACAAGAGCAATATCCAATACTTCCTATCTATTACTAGTTATAAAGGTCGGCTTATTACCTTTGTTACATATATGAAGGCTAGTACTTAAAATGTAATCAAGGAGTAACTCACCTCGTTCATTTGTGTCCGTACTTCCCCAGATCGTGTGATGAGCATTTGCATCACTCCCAAGGATGACTCCAACCTTGCGCTTCTGAGCCTCCAAAATTAGCTCACCTAGAATAATTGGTGGAATATCCACTTCATCATAGCTCAATGCTGACCGCTGCTACATCTCCATTACTGAAATTTGATAGCAGAAATCAGCTTATGTTATTTTTATTGAGAATGCACGACCGAACCTTATTTTCTGTTTTCGCTTGCATTAATCTATAATAGGGAGTCTGGAGCCCAAGTACCCGGTCTTCAGTGACCGAAGATTTCTGGATCAAGACGACATCTGTCGCTTCTTTCCCAATTTTGAAAATTAGAGCAGCTGATGCTGGCTTAAAGTGGTGCAGGTTGAATTGCAAAAGTATCAGTGTCATCTCTGTAGCTTCTTCTCCACCACAATAACATCAGAGTCATCCCCTGATGAGAAGTCCTCTGAGAGCCACTTTAAAGATTCCATGGACGTTGACATCTCCATATCCGTGGAGAGAGTTTCCGCTTGGCTGGCTACTTTGCGCACGCAGATGAGCTATCAAGCACCGCGGTAGTGTCTGAAGATGACTTCGGAGCCTCTGGCTGGTCCGCGTCCTTCTTACACACCTTGAGTGTGTGACTGCACTGAAATCATAGTTGATTAAACCGTTGGTTTTTTCCAGTGCTGTCAGTTACTCCCTGTTTAATATGATAACAGCTGACCTTTAGTCAGCCTTTGTCTCCTCGAGCTTGGCAACTTTCCATTTGTGCGTTGGCAAATCTTGGTTGCTAACCTGCAACAACTGGTGTATCACCTTCGGATCACTAGGCTCCGAAGGGATGTAGACCCTAGCTCTTGGTCTACATGGGATCTCCTCCCTATCAATCACAGCAAGACTGGCTTCGGGCCATACCTCGCCAAGTCCCTCCACTGCCTTCTTATAAAATAGTAGGGTCCTCTGATCTGCACAGGCAGTCAGTTTTACCTGATTCCTGTGCCAGCCCGCATGCCGAGAAGTCGGAGCAGGTCCTGGATTTTCCGACAGGACTTTCAGGTAGGTGGTGGCTAAGGCCCCTTCCACCTTCCTCCAATTGGCGGGCGTGATACTGCCATCCTCTTGGGATTTGTCAATAACTGCCACAACCAACTGATCCTTGAGGACCTCGTTAAAAGGCCTCATAGCGGTAGCCTGGAGTTTAGTTCGCTTTGCGATCTTAGGACTTTCCTCCTGAGATCTGTTTATTTTAAGTTGTGAGCAAGCTGAACGGCCTTCCGACTTTTTCTCGGTGACTTTTTTTGCCCATGCAAGCGTGGCTTTATCTTTATCCGTTGTCTTCTGGCGAGATTTTATTGATCTAAACCAGGGCCCTCCAGGCCTTCCTCCTAGTATTATAGGTTGTTTTTGAGGAACCAGCTTCATTCGTGCTTTGGTTCCGCTTTGTATTTGTATACTCAGATTTGGTGACCCGAGTGGAAGGACCAGCCTCGCTTTAGCTTATGTCCCGTCGTTTATTTGTAGACTTAGCGTCAGGCCTACAGACCCGAGTCTCGTTATCCACATTTTTCGGATATTTTAGAGAGCCGGACAATCTTTGTTGTTGTGTGTTTTTATTTGGATCCATGATTGGTCCCACGAGTAGCACAGATAAGGCTACTTAATCCGGAGGGCGCCAAGTATCCGGATCCACCGGATCCAAGAATCAGCAATCTAGTTACCAGTGGTCACCACGTGGTGGTAACATGAGCACTAGTGGAAGTTGTAAGTTACGGAGCTGGCCGCAAGTGCCAACTTGAATCCCCCGAGCAACTTCACACCTGACCACTACAATATAAGTGTTGCTTTGTTTGTTTACGGTAGTGTATCTTATAAAAATACGGCTGGTTCATGTATGTACTACCATCTCCTAGAGACTCTTGTCACACAAGACATTTATAAACTTTCTAATTGATTGCGGCTCAATATCCTCAATACGATTTGCCTACCTTTCTGTCTGCCTATCGATCAATCGTTACTCTATGTGTCGGTCTGTTTGTCTGTTGGTCTGATTGTCGATCTGTGTGTTAATCATCAGATCAATCATGCCTGAATTTTAATCTGCCTGTCAGTCGATCTGCCTGATTGTCGACTGGCAAGTTTCATTTTTTTTTTTAATTTACTAAAAAGATTCTATACCGTTTAAGTGTAACATTTGTATTTAGAAGTCGACACTGTGTCTATATCGTATAATTAAGTTATTTTTATTTCGTTTTCCAACGAATCGATGGTATTTTTCGTATTCTAGTTATAAGGGGGTAATGACAAGTATGACATTAAAAAAATATTTTGTACACGCTAAAAATACTACTCCCTTATCGTATTGTGCACCGTAGTACATGTGTATGTGTCATATCTATGCTATTAATATTAGTTTAGCTAAAAGTGACGTAAAACCCTGTTTGTCATCATTTATCCTTGACAGCTAAATCCATGACTGTTCGTAGCCCCTACAAATATAACGTATTCTTGCAATATAATTTTAAACTCTATGTTCGGTCGATCATTCCTATAACATTAAAATAGTCAACACGAAATTCGAAAACTATCAAAAATGTTTAACAATTACAATTTAGAGCACAAAAGCGGTTAGCACTACTGCATGATTTTGATTTACTAACGTTTTTAGTAAAACGAATTAAAATTTCTAGAATAAGTCTTCTTCCTATTTTTTTTTGCCCAATTTTTGTGGGTTTGGTTTACCTAAATTCCCAGAGCTGTTAGAAAGACAGACAGACAATTTTTTATAGTAATATTTTTGGAAAAGAAACCAAGAGCCAAAATTTAGTAAAATAAAAATGAACGTTCCACATAAATATTTTGTAGCAGAAGAAGTAAAAAAAATAAAATTATGCCAACTCTCATACATACATTGTTTGATATACAAATATCTATATGTAACTACATGACCCCAAAGTACATAAATTATTAATTTATAATGTGTACATAATTACTTAATGACGATGATTTTTGCGCCCACAGATGTCATACCACTTAAGCATTTACATACTACAGGTATATTACGTATATCGTTCAAACAAAATTCCAGAACCGCCATAATTAGTTGACGAGGTTATGAACCTATATTCTAATTTTTTATAAAAAACTATGTATACGAATTATGCCTACCTGTGTCAATTATTGATCCATGTGTACATAAAACAATAAAAAAAGGTTAATTTCTGAATATGAAAATAAATTAAATAATCAATAAAATGAAATTTTCCAAAAGGCTAATACAAAAGCATGTTACGTCACTGCTTGTAGAAAACTTTTATATCCTAGTTTCGTTTTTTGTTTACATTCACCACATTATAACACACAGTATACTAGCAATATAAAATAAAGTCATACCCACACAAGACAAAAATTTATTTGATCGAAATTTACAACAAAATTCCATCCGGTACTATAAGTTGTGGAACGTTATTAATTCAAGTTATAAAATAAAAATGTTCCCCTACGATTATAATACAATATACCTACATACATACAATCTCGTACCTACATATGTGTACATGTTCCCATTATGTGTACTTTTTTTTTTAGGATAATTATATTAATTGTTAGTTTATAAAATATTCGCGTCGCGTTTTTATAAAACTCGAATAAAATTCTAATTCTAGCGTGCGTTAAATGACATGTCACCTGATAATAAAACGGGTGATGAGTAAGAAATGGCGACGCGTTTTATTGTTTTCTATACATTTAAATATGAGTATGTCAATCTATAATATGAATATTTAAAAGACTTCATAAATATACGTTTTACACACCACGCAAACTATTTCAATGCAAATTAATCGATATAAGACGACATGTGACTGAGAAAATAACTTCGGCGGGAAATGTACCATAGTTCTAAAATTGAACTCAATTTACCAACCATACTCGTGTTAACACAATTTTTACCTTGAGCAAAATGTATCGCAGTAGCAGCAGAACTCACACATGAGAGGGAAACTCAGATCAACAGCTGCCGATCCCAGGCCTTACAGCTTTCCCGTAGTGGGCTCCATTTCAAAATCATTAAAGAAGCAAATGCCATGGTTCAGCGCAGGCGTTGAACAATTTGAGGATTATTCGCATAAACTTTATTCTTCAAGAAACCCCATAAGAAGAAGTACAAGGGCGTTAAATCGTATGATCTTGGTGGCCAATTCACGATACTGTTAAAGTTAGCCGAAAGTATACAGCCGAAAGTTTCGAGCCGAAAGTAAAAAATGGAGTCGTTATCAATAGAAACCTATTAAAGTTAGCCGAAAGTTGGAGATGTATTTTATTGATGTGACTTGTCAATAGCTATCGCAGGAAAAATATTCAGTGCAATTTTCCCGTGGGAAATCTCGGAAAATTCGTTTTTCCGTTTTTACTTAAACTGCACTTTTTCCTGCGATAGCTATTGACAAGTCACATCAATGCAATCCATCTCCAGACATAACACTCTAGAGGCTGATTGTATACAAATTTTCTAATGATTTTTGGAAAATCGAATTTTCCGACATTTCTCACGGGAGACGTGAGCTGAATTGTTTTCTGCGATAGCTATTGACAAATCACATAGAGACGATTCAACTTCAGATATACACTCTAGAGGCTGATTTTATTCCAATTTTGTGAATCCTTATGATTTTCCGATATTTTCCAATACTAGGTTAAACAAAGTTTTCCACGTAAGACTATTTACAAAAGTTTTTATTGCAAGCCATGTATCTTATTTACTTTTGGCTGTCAACCACCAAATTGTTTATTTTCGGCTGGAATGTTAATAATATAATCTGCATTATCGACTTTTTACTTTCGGTTGTAAACTTTCGGCTAACTTTAACAGGGTATTAAACACACACTTTAAAAACCGAAGTAAAAGAAAGCATTTACTTGTTTTTATTCACTCTACCGAGATTACGATGAATATACAAAACATTTTGTTTGCAATAGATGTATTGGTTTGTGTTAAATTGTTTAATTTTAAATTTGAAAATTTCAGTTAGAACGCCTAGGCGTTTTATTCAAATGGGCACTGTAAACGAAATTTTTGGAGATTCTTAAAATATGAAAATTCTTGCCACTTTCGAATAAAACGCTCAGGCGTTATTTATTGGGGAAGACTGTAGGCATTACTGGAATGCAAAAAAACACAATGTTCTAATTCATTAAGTAATTCATTAATTAAAGCTCTTCTTTGGAAATTTTATTTTCTTTCCAGACTATGGTTTAAACTTTGGCTTCTATCTATATAATTACGTGCATGGCATGTAAGACTTAATAAAAAAAACATTTATTTATTCAACTTTTAACATTTATTTAATCTACATGTCACTTTTACGGAGTTAAAATTACAACTGACTTAATTATGAATTATATTTTCTTAATTCTAATCTAAAATTATTAAAAATGCTATGTGTGCGTCTTATGCTTATCCGCTGGCTCGGGTTTCGCGTATCTTATGATGTTTTCTTTAATTGCATTCTCCAAGTGTGGGAAATGCAATTAAGCATTTTCTTTATGTTCGTCTTTTACATGAGACGCATGAGAAATGCTACTATGCACTTCGTTGGAACGTAATTCCTCCGGGGGGTGAAAAAAGGGCGTCCCCGTCCTGTAGCTTGTCGGTCACTTCTTTCAATATGTTTGACAACTGGTTGACTTTTTCCCTCTCTGATGATTTTGGAGTTCAGCTGCTTATTTTTACCGTAGCGGGTTGTATACCACGGAGGACAATATAAATGATGAGACTTATTATCCCGATTGATGATATCGTTACTGTCCCTGATAACGTCCACATCCAGTTTTGATGTTTGATCTGTTCTAGATACACGTTCTTGATTTCATTTCTGTTTTGAGTATTCTCCTCCTTTATTATGTTGATGTCTAACGCTTTTATTAGTGGCCTTGTTGCGTTTATGTTATACACCTTGGATTTCCTGTAGGTCACTAGTTAACTCGTACGATTGGAATTTTCTGTTTTTAATTGTTATGCTGCAGTTCCAGAACGTTAGTAAAAAGTTTCCCGTTAATTTCCTATCGCTAGGTCCGCAATCTGAGTGTAATGTTTCGTTGTTTGCGTTATTTATAATTAATTTGTTTTCGGAAATAAACTGCATTTCTGTTTCCATCTGGGATGTCACGTTGCAGTGGCTTGATGTGCCCATTATTAGCGGTTTGATGCAATTGTCGTCAAATTCTTGTATCTCTGAATGACTTTGTACAAACTGCTTGTGATCCAATGTTGTATATAACTTCTGGTTGTTTCTGATGAGGTACAGTGGATGGTCCCGTATGACTGTGTTGTTAATGACTAATGGTACGATCATCAATGTGCTTGAGGTTTCCTTTTCCAATTTTGGTACCTGGAGGATGTATAATAATGTGTCACCGCTTATAGCGACTTTCGGTGTTACAAACTGTAATGCCTCGTCGGGAAATGAGATTTTGATACTCTGGTTGACCAATAAATCTTTAATCTTGATGATTTCGGTCAATGTCAGAATTTTACTGCTTGGTAAATTTACTTTTGTCCTAACTATAGCTTCTTGAATTTCTTCCAATATTGTATTTATAGTGTCAATGGTTACTATAGTTGCCAACATGTCTATTTCTGTTAGTATTACTTTATTACTGATGGTGCTGTTCATTATTGCCCTGTTCACTGTTGCAGTTATCATTTGGATTCTTCGATCTATTTGTTGATTTATATAAAATTGTTGATTATTGGCGTCTATTAATTGATTCATGGTGTTGTTGATTATACGCAGGTCTTCAGCGTCGAGATTCCCCGCAAGCCATTTCCATCCAGAGCCCAAAGCATCCCATCGTTTATGTCTGGTGCTTTGAAGTGGTTTTATTTGACGTAGGTTGTCGTTTAGCTTTTTAATTTTTTGTTTTACTATGTTATGTAATTCTAATTTATCGTACATTTTATTGTTGATTAGTTTGTCAATTGTTCCTACCGTTATTTCTATATTAGTGAGGTTAATTGGATGTATTACCTTAATATTTCCCACTTGAATTTTGCAATGCCCTGTTTTTATTAACAATATCGGGTCTTCGTATAAACTTTTAATTTCTAATTTTTGAGTAATCAAGGGTTTAATGAATACAATTAAAAAGATACAGATTTGTGGGTACATTATGATATAATTTTCAATTTTGATAATTTTCAATTCAATTTTATAATTTTGTTTTCAATAATATAATAATTTTTATTCTCAATTTTATTTTTTTTCAATTTATAATTAGCTAGCTATAATTTTTACGAAATTTAAATGAAAAGTTCTGAAATGATAAAAAATATTTAGTTTAGTTACACTGTTTTAATCTCTTAATTTTATTTTTGTTTCGTATGATATTTCTATTGATATTGAATGTTTTAAAATTTATATTTTTTGCTTGAGCTTCAATCCCTCTTGCTTGAGTTTTTGTTCTAATGTTCGGTTTGAGAAATACCGATTGATTTTCAAGCAGATTTGGCGGATTTTCTCTATCGATATTTTGTTTTTCCATTTTTTTTATTGCCCCTTCTATACTTAAGTTCACCTGCTTAAATATGTCGTTGGCTTGTCGTTGAATTTCGCAAGGGTTTATTTGATTAATTTGATTGAAAACAATCTCGTTTGGCGTGAAGCCTGTGGAGGAATGCACTGAGCCGTTGTATAAGGCTACAGATAATTCGATTGCGACTGGGACACTGGAATTAGGAAACTTGGTTTTGTTCGTATTGAAAATCTCAATTATCGTTGAATGGGCTTTTTCAATTTGTCCATTCGATTCGGACGAAGATGCGTATTCTAGCTGAACGTTAAGTTTATTAAGATATTCCTTAAATTGTATGGAATGGAATGTTGTTTCGTGGTTCGATATAATTGTATGAGGAATTCCGAATTGAGTGAAGTATCTAGTTAGAGCACTAGTTGTGTCTAACAAATTTTTGGTTTTTATGGGAATCATCTGCAGATGTTTCGAAAATGCGTCAATTATGGATAGGAAACTTGACTTATTTATACTAAATATGTCAATATGAAGTCTTTCTAGTGGCCTGTGAGTGATAGGTCTAGGCGATATTTTGATATTATACGGTTTCCTGTCGTATTTATGAGTTTGGCAGGTCTTGCAAACATTAATGTGACTTTTGATTTTCTTCGCCATATTTGGAAAAAAATATGAGCGTCTGATTTGGTTCTCTACTTCCCGAATACCTCTGTGGGCTCGTTCATGTTCTTTTGAAATAATGGCATTTTGACGATCCTCGTTCGTCACGTCTTCAACCATTTTCGTAACGAAAACGAAATGGCCGTCTCTTGAAAAATTCTCTCTGAAAGCTTCTTGGATGCTTTGGTACAGTATTTCTGGCGATAGAATTGCCGACTGCTTACCATTGTGGAAGTTTTTCATGTAATTTACTATATCGTTTTTCTCAAATACTTTTTGAGTGATAATTATTCTTTTAAAATTTTGAAAAATTTGTTCCGAAATTATTGTCTCTATCTTGGAAACCTTAAATATAATTTGGTTCCTATAATAGTTTATGGGTCGCTCTGAGAAGTGAATGAAATAATGGTCTGAGGTGTTTGCTGAGTGAACAGTCTCTATTTCACTATCAGTTTCTGATGCATTTACCTCATTGACTTCGAGTTCACGTGGAGTGTTATAACTTTTTTCATTGAAATTTATTTCATTTGTAGGTATCCGACTTAAAGCGTCTGCTACCACGTTGGTTTTTCCTTCTCTATATACGACGTCGTAGTCGTAATTCTCGAGCTCCAATCGCCATCTTAGTATTTTCGAATTCTTTTCTGACGTTTTAATAAACGTGAGAGGCTTGTGGTCTGTGACCAAGGTGAATTTGTTTCCGTAAAGGTAACACTGGTATTTTTTTGTGGCCCATATTATAGCCAGTGCCTCTTTTTCATTCGTGGCGTATTTGGATTCGGTCTCGTTAAGAGTTCTTGATGCGAATGCAATGGGTATTTCAACTCCATCTTGCACCTGCGATAGGACTGCACCAAGAGCAAAATCTGATGCATCCGTAGTCAGTATGAAATTTCGTGAAAAATCGGGATATGCTAGGATTTCATCCGTTGAGATGATCCTTTTAAGGCTTTCAAAAGATTCTTTGTAATCTGGATCCGCAATATTAATCAAAGCATCTTTCTTCAGATATTTTGTCATGTGCTTGGTTGATTTTGAATAGTCTCTGATGAACCTTCGGTAATACCCTGATAGTCCTAAGAACTGTTTTATTTCTTTAGCCGTCTTAGGTATTGGCCAGTTTAAGATTTTATCTTTGTTCTTTTCGTTTGGTTTTACCCCGTCCTGAGTGATTATATGCCCCAGGAACTCGGTTTCCCGTTTCAGAAACTCGCACTTGTCGAGCTGAATTTTTAAATTAAAATGGGAAAGCCGTTTAAACACAGTGTCCAGATTATTTATGTGGTGTTCTAAATTTTTACCCACGATGATAATGTCGTCGAGGTAAACGTGACAAATTTTTCCTATCAAACCATTGAGAACGTTGTTCATCGCCCGTTGGAATGTGGCGAGACCGTTCTTAAGGCCAAAGGGCATTCGAGTAAACTCAAAGTGGCCCTTATCTGTCGAGAAAGCTGTTTTCTCTTGAGATTTTTCATCCATAGGAATCTGGTGAAATCCAGATTTTAGATCCAATGTTGAAAAATAAACAGATTTCCCTAAATTATCGAGAATTTCCTCAATTTGTGGCATTGGAAACTTGTCATCTTTGGTTTTCTCGTTGAGCTTTCGGTAGTCTATCACTACCCTTACTTTTTTTATGCCTGATGCATCATTCTTTTTTGGGACAACCCAGATGGGTGATGTGTATGGGCTGATCGAATTCTTTATGATACCACTATCTAGTAGCTCTCTGACTTGTTCCTCTACATCCTGTTTGTAATGGTGAGGATATCTGTACGTTTTTGTGTAGACCGGACTATCGTCAGTTGTTATAATCTTGTGTTTTGTGATCGTAGTCGCTGATAACTTTTCCTTTTGTTTTAACAGAATTGATTGATTATTGAAAATGGTTTCTGTTAAGACGTATTTTTCCTTTTCACTCAAATGATTCATTCTAATCAATTTCTGGATACATTTTTTATCTAGAGTTTTATTCTCCGAAAGTGGTATTGGGTTGAGTGTTTCAAAGTTATTCACTTTGAGCTTTAGTTTAGGAATCCGTTTAGGAGGTTCGGGGTTTCCCGTAAGAATTTTGACGGTTGTCTTGAAGTTTTCAGCTTTATACAGTCCTGGTTGTACTGTTATGTCTTCGTTTAATTTTTCGAAACCAGTAACTAACCATTCTCCGTTTTCCGATGTATTAAGCGTGACAGTATGGTTATAGAAATTGTCCTGTGGATAATATCTGTGGAATTTATATACACGGTTGTTCAGTGTAATACGGTTAGATTTAAAATCTATCTTGGCATTCATTTTCGCCATTATTTCGGCTTCTAGAATTCCATCGAAAAATTTATGGAAATCTAGTTGATAGTATGTTTGTTCCGGTTGATTATCTCCTAATAAATTTAATTTCACTTTTTTTTCAACTTTATGGTTGAGTAAAATGTTTTTTTAAGTACTCATTATAACACTTGAGGTACGGAAGATAATTTAATCTTCCATATCTGATTCGATGGTCCCTTGAAAATTTCCTGAGTCCCCATCTTGGATCTCGTCGGAATTTGCTTCGTTCGAATCTGACGCTAGGTCGTCTGGAATTTCATTTTTAGTTTCATGATTGTGAATCATTTTCTTAAATGAGTTTCGAGTTCTCATGGATTGATCGACGTCCATGGGAGACATTGATCCTCGAACTGAATAGGTTTGTTTTTTATTATTAAAATTTGGTGGTAACGGATCTTTATTTTTTGGTTGGTAATAATCAATTGCTTTTGGTTTTTGAGAATTATTGGGATTGTTGGGTTTTTTCGAGTTACTTGATAATCTCGTTACTATTGAATTTACAGAGGAAGGCATATGCCTCCTCTATGCATTTTGGTTTTGCCGCTTGGGCATAGCCAAAATAAGGTTTTCGTAAACCCGAAATGAAAGCTGCTAGTGCGTCTTCTGCAATAAAAGCGCTGATTGCAGGCCATGATTCGCTATATAATGTATTTTGTCTAGACAGTGATTTGATATTTTGCACATTTTCTTTTATTTTCGTAAAATAACTGTGCACTGTAATGTTTTCGGTCATCTTTGTGGACCATAATTGAGATTTATAGAAAGAAAGTTCCTGGCGATCGCCTAAGGCTTCCATTAAAACATCTTTTATTTCCAAAAATGATTGGGGATTTCCATCAAGACATATTATATCTTTTGCCTTTCCTTCTATTTTATTCAATACCGATTGAATGTATAGTGCGAACTGTTGTTCTGATACCAGTGGTTGAAATACTAGCAGTGTACTTTCTGCTGTTTTCAGCCAAGCTGATAATTGTTTACGATTCCCATCGTAATGTGGAATCGATTTAATGGGATCAGGGATCCTGAACAAGTCAACTGTTGACATTTGTTCTTTAACTTTAACAGGGGTCTCGAGTTGAGCCTGTGATTGATCTACTTTATCGAAAAGAAAATTTAATTTTCCATCTTGCTCCACTTGTGAATCGTTCAATTTTTACTTTCTTTTACTCTAGTAAAATAAAGTATAGTAATCATGAAAATTTTGGACCTTGAGATTTTTAGAGATTTATTTGTTTTGAGGTCCCTTGAGTCCGAAAAAGTGGGTTTCGAAATGGTGTCTGTCTGTCAGTCTGTCAGTCTGTCAGTCTGTCAGTCTATCAGTCTGTCAGTCTGTCAGTCTGTCAGTCTGTCAGTCTGTCAGTCTGTCAGTCTGTCAGTCTGTCAGTCTGTCAGTCTGTCAGTCTGTCAGTCTGTCAGTCTGTCAGTCTGTCAGTCTGTCAGTCTGTCAGTCTGTCAGTCTGTCAGTCTGTCAGTCTGTCAGTCTGTCAGTCTGTCAGTCTGTCAGTCTGTCAGTCTGTCAGTCTGTCAGTCTGTCAGTCTGTCAGTCTGTCAGTCTGTCAGTCTGTCAGTCTGTCAGTCTGTCAGTCTGTCAGTCTGTCAGTCTGTCAGTCTGTCAGTCTGTCAGTCTGTCAGTCTGTCAGTCTATCAGTCTGTCAGTCTGTCAGTCTGTCAGTCTGTCAGTCTGTCAGTCTGTCAGTCTGTCAGTCTGTCAGTCTGTCAGTCTGTCAGTCTGTCAGTCTGTCAGTCTGTCAGTCTGTCAGTCTGTCAGTCTGTCAGTCTGTCAGTCTGTCAGTCTGTCAGTCTGTCAGTCTGTCAGTCCGTCAGTCTGTCAGTCTGTCAGTCTGTCAGTCTGTCAGTCTGTCAGTCTGTCAGTCTGTCAGTCTGTCAGTCTGTCAGTCTGTCAGTCTGTCAGTCTGTCAGTCTGTCAGTCTGTCAGTCTGTCAGTCTGTCAGTCTGTCAGTCTGTCAGTCTGTCAGTCTGTCAGTCTGTCAGTCTGTCAGTCTGTCAGTCTGTCAGTCTGTCAGTCTGTCAGTCTGTCAGTCTGTCAGTCTGTCAGTCTGTCTGTGTCCTCTCTACAGCCCAGATGGTTTAACCAATCAAACTGAAACTTCAGATTTAAGTTTTTTTGATAAATTGGGAGGTCCCAGTGAATTTTACTCCAAATCGGCTAACCGGAAGTGGCCACTCCCTTGGTCCAGAAAATTTATTTTGCAAATATCTTAAAAAGTATAAGGTTTACAAAAAACTACTAAATACAAAATGTTTCCAAAAATTAAAAACAATTAAAAATAAAAAATAAAAAAATTAAGAAAAAAAATTTAAAAATTATAAAAAAAAAATTAAATTTCTCAAAATTCTCTGTTCGTAAAAGAAAGTCGTGTGTTGGCCACACCTCCATTTTTTTAATTGTTCTACGATCACGTTTAGTTGTGTAGCTAATTCTTCCATTTCTACTATTGAGTTGGTTTCTTTGTCAATGTTTCTATTCTGATCAAAGATTTTTAACCTTTTACTCATATGTTAGACGCTAATGGAATTAATATTATTATATTTTTTTGTTAACTGTCACTATGCGATCCACTGATGCTAATCGGGAACAGTATGGTACCGTTGCGTCTATCTGGTAGTGCGCGGTCGTACCGAGGTAAAGATTTTAATAATATTTTATCGCTTCACTTTAAAAATCACAGCAATTGCTATCCACTGATGCTAAGTGCCTTTTTTTCGCAAAAGATTAATAAAACAAAAAAAATCTTACCTTTGTTTGCAATCGTTCTGAGAGAGTGGGTTACAGTGGTGTCTTCAATGAAATCCGGCGGAACCTCAAGTCAACCAACGGTTTATTAACCTTCAGTTGGCGATGTAACACTAATAATTTTTTTTTCACGAAATTAAACTGTCACGGATTCACTTCTGAATTTGTTTTTAAGTTCAAATTCTTTGCACTGTTAATAATTTCACTGATTTTCCACTAAACCGCGGCTGCGCCAATTACGTGCATGGCATGTAAGACTTAATAAAAAAAAACATTTATTTATTCAACTTTTAACATTTATTTAATCTACATGTCACTTTTACGGAGTTAAAATTACAACTGACTTAATTATGAATTATATTTTCTTAATTCTAATCTAAAATTATTAAAAATGCTACGTGTGCGTCTTATGCTTATCCGCTGGCTCGGGTTTCGCGTATCTTATGATGTTTTCTTTAATTGCATTCTCCAAGTGTGGGAAATGCAATTAAGCATTTTCTTTATGTTCGTCTTTTACATGAGACGCATGAGAAATGCTACTATGCACTTCGTTGGAACGTAATTATATATATAAAAAATGGAGGTGTGGCCAACACACGACTTTCTTTTACGAACAGAGAATTTTGAGAAATTTTAATTTTTTTTTATAATTTTTTAATTTTTTTTTTAATTTTTAAATTTTTAAATTTTTTTTTAATTTTTTTTTTTTTAATTTTATTTGTTTTTAATTTTTGGAAACATTTTGTTTTGGTAGTTTTTTGTAAACCTTATACTTTTTAAGTTATTTGCAAAATAAATTTTCTGGACCAAGGGAGTGGCCACTTCCGGTTAGCCGATTTGGAGTAAAATTCACTGGGACCTCCCAATTTATCAAAAAAGCTAAACTCTGAAGTTTCAGTTCGATTGGTTAAACCATCTGGGCTGTAGAGAGGACACAGACAGACTGACAGACTGACAGACGGACAGACGGACAGACTGACAGACTGACAGACTGACAGACAGACACCATTTCGAAACCCACTTTTTCGGACTCAGGGGACCTCAAAACAGATAAATCACTAAAAATATCAAGGTCCAAAATTTTCATGATTACTATACTTTATTTTACTAGAGTAAAAGAAAGTAAAAGAAGTGTACATTTTGATTGTCACTCCATAACTGGAGAACGGCTCAACCGATTGCCATAACATTTTTAGGGAAGGTGCAGGGAGGAGTGATGATGGTTAGTTGATTTTGTCCAGCCATTCTCGAGTTATGATTTTTTTCCTGAAATGAACTCGCTCTTTGTAAAACAACAGCAAATACACGTAAAATCGAAAAATTGCAAATATCTCGAAAACGGTGCGTCTGAGCGAAAAAATAAGGTCACTTTCCCCCCCCCCCCACATCCCATGCACACACTTTGTGCTCGATTGGGTATGGTCCCAGCTCCCCCTGTTGAAAAAATTTTAATTCAACATTTGAAAAAAAAAAAGTTTAAATTTCGGTCCGACCTAATCAAGTACAACAATTACGAAACGCACGTCGTCATAGATCGGCAGATCCAAATCCATTAAAGCCAGCATCGAGACGAACGACACGACTTTCACGTCGTGCTGTGCAAGAGATGGAATATGCTGCTTTCGCTTACAATAACGAAAATGAATATAGTGAACATGCCAATATTGGTGGAATGACGGTGAGATGTCCACATTGTGATGCAGGCAAATTTCAAGGTGAAACGCCTGGCATGTGTTGTGGTAATGGCAAAGTGAGACTGCCAGCATTTGAATCTCCCCCCGATCCACTTCATTCATTCATTTTTGGAACGTCGCAAACGTCTAAGCATTTTTTATCTCACATTCAACAATACAATGCGGCATTTCAAATGACTTCTTTTGGTGCGACCAAAATTGTAAGAGACAATTTCATGCCGACGTTTAAGGTGATTACTTCATGCGGAATATCATATGAGAAATGCGATCTGAGCAGCAATTTTTTTGATGTGTTCAAGAATTCTGACCCAGCATCTAATTACATTTCACAAATATTACAGATTCAAGGTCAGATTTATCATCGAACTGGTTCCTTATTGCCATATCCTGATGCTGATCGTCAATTTTTGCAAATCTATTTTATCGGAGATGCAAATCGTGAATTGGATCGGCGTTGTACAATTGCAGCGGGTACAAGGCGACAAATTGTTTCTGAACTTCAAACATTCTTACATCAGCACAATGAATTAATTCGATTGTTTAAAACCGCTCTCGATCGTATGCCATCTGATGATCACAGAATCGTTATCAGGGCTGACAAAACGCCCTTTGGAGAGCATGCGAGACGATTTAATACATATAACAATTGATGAAGTGGCTATTGTAATTGTTGGAGACCAGTTTCAGTCTCGCGATATTGTGCTACACCGAAGAAATGAAGAATTACGGCGTGTTTCAGAGCTTCACCGTAGCTATGATGCATTTCAATATCCATTATTGCACTGGAAAGGTGACGACAGCTATCATATCAATATGCGAATGATAGATCCACGAATCGGTAAAATATATATGAATTCAATTTATTTATTTCAAAACAAGAAGACATGATTTTAATTTTCTGATAATGTATTCATCATAGGTCGTGAGGTAGAAAAAAAAGTTAGTGGGGTGAATTATTATTCGTATAGATTCGCGATTCGCCCACAAGAAGACAGCTTTATTATGCGATGTGGCAAACTTTTCCACCAATACGCTGTTGACATGTATGCGAAAATTGAAGCAGAACGCCTTAATTACCTTCGATTCAATCAAGCCAAATTGCGATCGAAAGAATACATACACTTGCGAGATGCAATAGTGAATGATGGTAATGTTAATGATATCGGACGTTTAACAATATTACCATCGACATATGTTGGCAGTCCGCGCCACATGCACGAATATACGCAAGATGCAATATCATACGTTCGCAAATATGGTCGTCCTGACCTATTCATAACATTCACATGCAATCCACAGTGGGGTGACATAAACAACAATTTATTTGATGGTCAGAATCCAACAGATCGACACGATATAACAGCACGTGTATTTCGACAGAAAGTAAAAGCACTGATGGATTTGATTATCAAATTGCGAATTTTTGGAGAGGTGCGTTGCTGGATGTATTCGATTGAATGGCAAAAGAGAGGGCTGCCACACGCGCACATCTTGATATGGCTGGTTTGTAAAATAACACCCGATCAAATTGATAACATTATATCAGCTGAAATTCCAGATGAAATCAGCGATCCAGAATTATTTGAAGTTGTCACGAAAAATATGATCCATGGCCCTTGCGGTCAAATAAATATGAATTCACCATGCATGATCGATGGAAAATGTACAAAACGGTATCCAAGAGCGTTCGGATACAATTACAGGTGACGACGGATACCCGTTGTACCGACGTCGGTCACCGGAGGATAATGGCCATACAACAACAATTAAAATACGCAATCAAGACATTGAAGTTGATAATCGTTGGATTGTGCCTTAATCTCCACTATTGTCAAAAGTATTTCAGGCTCACATAAATGTTGAGTACTGTAATTCTGTGAAGTCGATTAAATACATTTGCAAATATGTGAATAAAGGCAGTGATATGGTTGTTTTTGGACTAGCTGGTGACAATAGCAATGATGAAATCGCCCAATATCAAATGGGGCGCTACATTAGCACTAATGAAGCTCTTTGGAGAATTTATTCATTTCCAATTCATGAGCGATATCCTGATGTTGTTCATTTGGCTGTTCATCTTGAAAATGGCCAGCGTGTGTATTTTACCGATGCAGAAATGTACAGCAAAGAGCAGCACAGCCACCAGCTACAACATTAACTGCATTCTTTCAATTGTGTGAATTTGCCAGAGCGTTGCTATATTCAGATGTAATGCATTATTTCACTTGGACTGCAAAGAAATGGCAACGACGTAAACAAGGAACACCTGTTGATGGCCATCCGGGTGTTTTTTTGCAGATACCATGGGAAGATTATACACAGTTCATCCAAACAATAAAGAATGTTATTATTTGCGGTTGTTGTTAGTAAATGTTGTTGGGCCACGTTCATTTCAACATTTGCGAAGAGTAAATGGTCATTTATGTGTGACGTATCGTGAAGCATGTGAGCAATTAGGTTTACTTGAAAATGATGCGCATTGGGATTTAACGCTTCATGCTGCATCGATTGCTTCTTCTCCACATCAAATACGTATGTTATATGCCATAATCATATCAACATGTTTTCCATCAAATCCACTTGAATTGTGGAATAAATACAAAGATTTTATGGCAGAAGACTATTTGATTGGAATGCGTCATCACACAAGAAACGCTGATTTGCTGATTTCATTGGAAATATATAATGAGGCATTCACAGCGATTGAAGGTATGTGCCTAACGATTGCAAATAAAGCATTAGGGCAATTAGGTTTGTCACCACCCAATCACACTCCAATGCATGATTTATTTGATCGAGAATTGCAACGTGAACAACAGTATGATCCCAATGAATTGCAAACATTTGTGAATTTGAATGTTCCCAAATTAAATGACCATCAAAAACATGTCTAAGATACCATCATGCAAGCTGTACAAAATGAAGTCGGTGGATTATATTTTTTGGATGCGCCTGGTGGTACGGTAAAAACATTTGTGATATCACTGATTTTGGCAGCCATTCGATCGCAACGAAAAATTGCTTTGGCACTTGCTTCGTCGGGAATCGCTGCTACTCTATTGGATGGTGGACCAACAGCGCACTCTGCATTAAAATTGCCGTTGAATGTGCAGGTGTGCTTATATTTATTGATTGATCACTTTAAAATTAAATCGATATTGTTGTAAAATATAATTATTCTCAAATTAACAGGTGATTGAACATCCCACGTGCAATATTTCAAGAAATTCTGCGATGGCAAAAGTTTTGCAACAAGCAGCAATTATTCTTTTGGATGAATGTACAATGACGAATAAAAAATCGCTGGAAGCATTACACCGTACAATGCAAGATCTACGTCAGAATCAAGAAATTTTTTGTGGTGTATTGATATTATTGTCAGGCGATTTTCGTCAAATATTGCCTGTGGTTCCACGATCAACACCGGCGGATGAGATCAATGCAAGTTAAGAGTTTTACTCGAAGATTATATAAAAAAATGAATTTATTTTATTATTTTGTGTTTATCTTTTACATTTCAAACTAAAACTAACTTACTTTTAAAATATGTTAACATTTTATATATAAAAAATTGCTTAATAAGTAAATTATAATATTCTCAAATAACTAGAACATGTCTGCGCGTGTTCTTACATGTGTTTTCCTTTTAAGCTGATTTAGCGTCTTTAGGTGATGCGCGTGTTTGCAATTTATGTTGAATTGCAATTCTAGTTGTGTTAACTCTTCCCCCCTACAAGATCCGCGTCCCGTGGGTCAAAATTTCAGGCTAATTGGTTGGACTCCAGATTGGCTGATGATGACTTCTTCTTGACATGGTTTTGGATTTGACCATTTTTTGCGTTTTGTTCTTAATAAAAGGATGACTATTATGATGAAGATTATGGATATTATACCGCGAAGTCTACAAAGGCTGCTTCCTTATGTTTTGTAAATAATTTTTGTAGTCGATCTACATTATTTAGGTGCAGGTTATGAAGGTATCCTGGGTCGATTTTTACACCTTTATCTGTTATATTAGGTTGTAGTACTGTTGGTAGTACTTGTGATTTCCTAATATCTCTGCTGGTGAAGGTTTTATTGTTGATCTTAATCGTTTCATTGTCGTATTGTACTAGAAAGCTTCCCTCCAGGTGTTTATCCGTGTTGTTGTAAAATATATCTCCTTTAAAGTTGCTCAGAAAAATCGTATTGTCGTTTAGGGTGTCGATTATCTGATTCTTGTTGAATTGGTAGTTACAATGGGCATCTAATCCCCTTATGAGCTGGTTGATGCAGTGGTCGGCTTTTAATTTTTTCAAACTATCTGTCTCGCAAAGTATGGTCTCGCGAAATAGTTTGCATTCTCGAAGGATCCCGAACATTTCGTCTTGATTTACCAGAAGTTCGTTGTATTCCAGGTATATCTGTTTATTGTTCTCAATCGTTGATCTTACCATGACGTGATTGTATTCCTGTTTACTTGTTTTCGGTATTGATATAACATATAGTATTGTTGATTCTTTAGCCAGCATCATAGGTTCTGCGTATTCTATTGCCTCTATATCGTTAGAATATGGAAGGGTTTCGATTTCTGCAACCAGGCGACTGATTTCTTTTTTATCCAATAAATTTGTATTGATTATTTTTCCTTTTGCTAATTGCGCGGCTCGAATGATTTCTTTTATCTCCTCTTTGATTATGGTTAGTCGGTTGAATAGTATTTGTTGGATTTTTTCATCTGAGTTTTCGTGTAAATGATCAACAATTTTGTTGTATTCATTGAGAATCTGCTGTGCTGTGGTCATTAAGACATTGTTGATCTTATATTGTTGATTATTGTTATCGATGATTTGATTTTGACTTTTCAATATTTGATCCCAGTCTGTGGCGTCTGGTGATCCTGCAATCCATTTTCATGCGGAGCCGATCCAGTTGATTGATCGGCGAGATCGAGTTTTTTGACCTTTGAGTTCTGATATTAGCTGCTTGGTTTGGTTCATTTGGTGAATCAGTTGAGGTCGAAGACTGCTTTCTGGGTCAATGTTGTCAAGTGAAGTTCTAATTCTGTTGATTATTTCCTCATATTCGGTCAAGTTGATAACATGGATTAATTTAAAATTTCCATTGATGATTCGTCCATTGCCTTGTTTGAGAGTTATTATTGGTGTGGTATATTTGTAGATGGTAAGTGAGCTTGTCAAGCCCAATATCCAGAAACTGGAAAGAAGAGATTATTGCGTTAAATTTTTTATTTGAGTCTTGTGGACCCTTTTTCCGGAGGTGGTGGTAATTGTGACTCGATTATCTTTGGCCACAGTTTCTTCTTTAAATCTGGGTTTCTCTTTTCCTTGTATCTGCTTGATTGTAGTGTATATTGTTTCCCCAGGTTTATATTTTCTTGGTTTATTTCTCTTTGCGTTTTCCCTAGAGATGTTAGTTTTTTGGTTTTTCCTAATTTTTTCTGCCACATCCTCGTTGACTTGATCTTTGAAGTCCACAAGATTTTGGTAATTGATTCTCTGCGTTCTCCCAAAAAATATGTCGCAAGGTTTATGTTGGATAACCGAATGTATTGAGTTGTTATAGCGATCTACTGCGATGTTAACTAGTTCTTTTATGGTTAATTCCTTATATTCCATTTGAAGACATCTTATTATCTCGATGATAGTAGAATGCACTCTTTCAATGGCTCCATTTACCTCACTTCGCTGGGGCGGTGTTAAGTATATTTCTATCCCCAAGGTTTTTAGATAGTCCATTACGATGGGACTTACGAAACTCCCCTCATTATCCATTACTAATAATCTGGGAATTGTGAAGTAATGCAGAATTTTGATTATTTTGTCTCTGATGTGAAGAACGGATTTGTTGTTGATGTGGAAAAACTTTGTAAATTTAGAGAATTTATCCATGCATGATATAAATTTTTCATTCTTTATCTCGATTATATCCATATGGAGTATTTCTGTTGGATATGTTGGAACCGGCGTTTCTTGGAGCTCGACTCGATTTGGGTGTCTGTCATATTTATTTGTATTACAGATGCTGCAGGTTTTGGTATATTTTTTTATTAGGCTGGTCATTCGTGGAAAATAGTACCGTTCTAGGATTTGATCCTTGTTCTCAGCGTGATTTCTGTGTGCTCGATTATGCTCCTCTGTTATAATTTTGAATTTATTTTCCTCGTTGCTGACGTCTTGGACCACTCTTTGTGTTAGACGTAACTTCAATCCCGGGAACTGTTCTTTGAAAACGTCTTGTAACATTTGGATGTGTTCTTCGGGTATTTTTATTCCATTGATGATGGTTGGATGGAGATTATCCCTTAGGATTTTTGTAAGAGTGTCCTTATTTATTTCCGGTAGGCTAATGTAATGCCTATGATAAGTAGGATGTGGTTCTTCGTGACAATCAATATATTTGCCTGTCTTGATTATCAGTTGGTTTCTGAAGACGTTTATAGGTGCTTCGCAGTACTGTATTAGGTCTGTGCTGTCTTCTTCAGCGCTGTGTATCGTGGAGGTTGATGATAGGGTGTTGACCTCTAGTTCTAATCTCGATAAGGCATCAGCTACTTTGTTGGTACACCCAGGTTTGTATATGAGTTCATAGTTGTACTCTTCCAATCGGGCCTTCCATCTTTTTAATTTTGCGTTATTATTTTTAGTACTTAGTGCAAATGTGATCGGCTGATGGTCCGTGAGGATTTTAATTTTTTTCGCTCCGTACAGGTAATTTCGTAAGTCCTCTAATGCCCAAATGATTGCTAGCATCTCTTTTTCATTGACCGCATAGTTCTCTTCGGTCTTGTTTAACGATCTGGATATATATGTGATTGGTCTGTCCTTTCCGATGTCACCCTGTGATAATACGGCACCAATTGCATAATCTGAGGCGTCGGTAGTAAGTATAAAAGGTTTATCGAAGTCTGGAAAGATTAGTATCTCAGTGGATGCTAAAACCTCTTTGATCTGACGGAATGCTTGGAGTTCTTTTCCTGTTAAGCTGATTTTCACTTTTTTTGATTGCGTTGCTTTAATTTGTGCGTTTTTGCCTCTTGTGAGGTTGGTTAAGGGCTTGGCGATTTTCGCGAAGTCTCTAATAAAACGTCGATAATACGATGCGAGTCCAAGGAATGATTTTAACTCTTTTAAATTATCTGGGCTCTTTAGGTTTCGTATAGCCGCTACCTTCTTTAAATCTGGCCTGATTCCTTGGTTTGTTATGATGTATCCTAGGAATTCTGTTTCTGTTTTCATGAATTCCGTTTTGTCAAGGTTGACACGTAGGTTAGCTTTTTCAAGTTTCGAGAATACTCTTTTGACATTAATAAGGTGTTCTTCTTCGGTTTTCCCTCCGAATATGATGATGTCGTCAATATATACATAGCAGATGATTCCGATGAATTCTTTCAATACGTCGTCTATCATTCTTTGGAATATAGCTGGCGCATTTTTTAGTCCGAAAGGTAGTCTTAAAAATTCATATTTTCCATTCATCGTGGAAAAAGATGTTTTCGGAATATCCTTTTCTATCATCCTGATTTGGTGAAATCCTGATGTAAGGTCGATGGTTGTAAAAAACTTTGATTTTCCAAGATTTGCCAATGTGTTTGATATGTCAGGAATTGGATATGTGTCTGACACCGTGACAGCGTTTATTCTTTTAAAATCGACGACTATCCTATATTTTTTGATGCCTGATGCATCCAGCTTTTTTTCAACTACCCAAATTGGTGAGTTGTATGGGCTTTTAGACGGCCTTATGATTCCATCGTTTAGAAATTGGTTTATTTGTTTCTCCACTTCGTGCCTCATGCTGACTGGATAGGGATAGGATTTCGTGTAGATTGGTTCATCTGTTGTTGTTTTTATTTCCGCTTTTACGTTAGTATCAATTGTTTCAGTATTGTTGACTGGTTTAAATAGTGTTTTGAATTTTGCCACGATTTCTTTGAGGTTTTGTCTGGCTTCTGAGGATAAGTGACTATCCCGAACTTCGATGTTGTTTACTTGAACTGAGTGTTTTTCCTTAAGTGGAATTTTGATATTTGGGGTTATGGTTAAAATGTTATGTTTCCGGTCGATAATTGCTCCAAGTTTTTTTAGAGTGTCGTCCCCGATTATTCCGTCGAATGTTTTTAAACCAGGTAATACAAAAAACTCTATTAATGTGTCAATTCCAATGCATTTGAAAAATTGTCCGGATATTTTTTTACTGATCTTGATGTCCCCTCCCGCTGATTTTATTTTAAACGGGACATTAGTGGGAATGGATCCTTCAGCTAGTTCAGGTTTGATGAAATTCTTGTTGGCTCCCGTGTCGATTAAAAATTTGAGGATGTTATTTTTTGCTGTTTTGTACTCTAGGTATGGTATGCTAGAGAGGCTTTCTCCATAAAATTTATCTCTGAGTTTATCTCCTCAGGTTCGTCTTCTAATGTCTCGATATCCGTATTTTCATTAATTAACTGATTATATTCCTCTTCCTCCTGTGTATCCAAATGATAAATTCTTTGCTGTCTTTGGGGTTCGCCGTAGCTTGGATGTTCTATTTTTGGTTGATGATTATTTTGATATGCTGGTCTATTCATGTAATTTACGCGTTTGGTTTGAATTGACTGATCAATTTCCATTGGTGTTGCAGGTTTCGGATAAATTGGCCTAGGTGGTATTTGTTGAATCGGATTTTGATTGTTGTATGATGTTTGGTTGTTATAATGTTGATTATTGTATACCATGTTTTTCCGTTGCGGTGGTATTAAATTGTGGATTACTCGTGGATTATGTGAATTGGTATACGAAACTTGGTTGACCGAGTTATTAATTCGTGGATTTTGTGGGTTGATATACGAAAATTGATTGATTGGAGCTGTTACCGAGTTATTAACGTTCTTTTTCTGAATCGTCAAATTCCTGAAATTCATGTTTTGAATCTCAAGGCAGGACCCATATGCTTCCGGAAGTGTGGTCGGTTTTTGGATGATTAACATTCGTGACAATTCTCCATTTAACCCTCTGACAAAAACATCTAAAGCTCGATTCCTGTAGTTTTCGACTAGGACGCTGATGGTTTCTGTCGAATAATCCTCCGTTTTTATCTTATTTACTATCAATGAGAATTGATGATTCACATTGGCATAAAATTCATCGATTGACATATTTCTTTGTACAAGGTTATTTAATTGATGTTCTAACGTTCGAAGATCTCTCTTATCTGCGTAGTGGAGCGACAGGCACTTTTTTATAGACGCCCACTCATCATCGAAGATGTTATATGATATTAATGGCGCATCGGCGTTTCCTCTAATCTTTTGCCGTATGTGTTGCAGTATTGCTCTATAGATTGGTTTAGTGCGTACAATGTTATAATCTCGTAGAATGTTCTCGACATTGTGCACCCAAGAGATATATTGAGTTGGATTTCCATCGAACTGTTGTAGTTCCTTCACGCAGTCAGGTAACTTACTTATGTCCTTAAGCTCTTGTTCGTTTTGTGGGACTGCGAATATTGTTGTTGCAGCTGGATTTATAGGTTTCTCCAGTATCTCGAGTCTCCGCTCGATTTGTTTGGTGAATTCAATTTGAGCATTTAGGGCTCCGGTTATTTTTGTCAATGCAGCTTGGATTTGATCTAATTTTTGATCCACTGGTGTCGTCATTATGATGTTTCACTTTTTATTATTATATTTTAAATTTTGTTTATATTAGTATCGTTGATTATTATGATCACTTTTTATTGTTGTAATTGAAAAAAATGTTTAGTTACTTTTATTATTACTTGTTATTATATTCACTTTTTATTATTGTTTATTTTGTAATTATTATTATAAAAGTATATTTAGTTACTATTATTATCGTTATTATAATTACTTTTTATTATTAAAATTCTCGTTATTATTATAATTACTGTTTCTTAATATATTTTTTTTTTATTTTGTTATTAAATAATTCTTACTTACCTTAAAATTAAGAGGCTTTTCATGGCCTATTTGTGGATTACTTTTGCCACAAAGGTCTTTATAGTGCACAGCCGGTTTTCGTACACTCGGAACCCGCACGTGTGTCTTCTAAATAAATGGATATGCTGTATTTCTCCCGTTTGGCGATGTTGCGTTGATATTTGTAATCCGCCTACTAATGGTACAAACTTTATCACGGTTTATTTAGTTTCACTACTTCAGTGGAACGGCTTTAGCTATGTTCTTATGTGTACAGCCTTTAAAATTTGTGGTAAAAAAAACGGTTATGTTCTCGTGGGTATAACTTCTGTTTTTAACCAAAAACTGTCGTTCTTTAATTTTAGATATTTTTCAGCAGGGGTTTGCTGATTTAATGATCTTTTTTATTTTTCACTTTTTTGTTACTTGCACTTTATATTATTTTATTAATATTTAACGCCAGGTCCCTGTTTCGGCGCCAGTTAAGAGTTTTACTCGAAGATTATATAAAAAAATGAATTTATTTTATTATTTTGTGTTTATCTTTTATATTTCAAACTAAAACTAACTTACTTTTAAAATATGTTAACATTTTATATATAAAAAATTGCTAAATAAGTAAATTATAATATTCTCAAATAACTAGAACATGTCTGCGCGTGTTCTTACATGTGTTTTCCTTTTAAGCTGATTTAGCGTCTTTAGGTGATGCGCGTGTTTGCAATTTATGTTGAATTGCAATTCTAGTTGTGTTAACTTGCATGCTTAAAGTCTTCTCTTCTGTGGCGAGTAACATACCTGGACAAACCAACAACAATACATACTCGCACCGAATCAACATCCGCATTCTAGCTGATGAAGCATAACACACAAAACAATTGATGTCACGTTGCACGTACACCAAATCAACGACATCGGAATTATAGCTGACACAAGCAAATAGATGTAACAAGATCACACAATTTATGTTGTTCAATTAATAGAAAATATAAAAAAAACATTTATTTCACTTTTGTTTCACTTTTATTTTCTTTATATTTATTACAATTAATTAAACTTTATTTATTTTTTAAAAAGCCGGTCTCTTTAGAGCCGGGAATCAATATTTTGTTACTGTGCTCTTTGGAGTCAGTTTATTGAATGCTTTCTTAAGTTTTTTAGTTACATGATTTTTCTTTATAATATATTTTATAAACATGGTTCAACATGTTATTTTATAACTGATAATGCTTATTGCTTATTAATTAAAAATGAATATTTTGTTAGACAAAACAATAATTTGATTTACATAAAATATGATACATTAAATTTATAATAATAATTTTAGGTCATGATAATATTTTATGTTGTTAGTATAAAATTGTATTATGAGCATCTTTACTTTGTTGCATTTCAATTTCTTGGAATTCTTTATTTTGTTGCGATTTTATTTCTCGGAATGTAACTCTCCCTTCGTTAAGAGTAGAGTTCTCCTGAACTCTATTTGTAAATTTAATATTTATTTTATTTTGTTTAAACTTTATATAGATAATCAATATTATTATTAATGCTATTACTATAATTAATATTATGCTTATTCCTGAATATGTTAATATTTTATGAAATTTCAACAATTTTATTTCATTTATATTTTTATTGGTTTCCAAAATTATTTCCTTAAATGTAAATGTGTTATTCTCTGACTTATAATCTAGATTTTGAATGATGTAATCATTATTTACTTCCTTTATATTATTATAAAAGGTTTTGTTATTTATGCTAATGCTACAGTTAAAAAATTTTACAAAATAATTTCCATTCAATTCGAATGTTCTTTCATCATAATTTGATGTTAAAATTACTTTATTAGCCAATTGTATTAATATACTATTATCATTGATGCTATAAATTTCTGTATCACAGTTTTTAATATTTTGACAATTTTTTGTTAATATACAATGTTTTAAATTATTTAATTCATGAAATGCTTTATTTGTATTGTATTCATAATAGGTATTGTTAATTTCAAATGTTTTAGTGATCTCATAATTTATTGAACTACAATCATTAATATTTGACAGGGGTATAATTAATTTTGTATTTGCTTTTTCCATGCAACTGGGAATTTTGATTAAAAATATCAAATTATGTATTATTATTAGTTTTAGAATATCCTACTTTTAAATTTTTTATTTTACTAGCATCTATTTTGTATTCTACAATCTCTTCATGAGTTAACAAAGATGGATGTATAATGTTAAGATTACTAAATACTATATTATCTTGTAATTCACTTATAATTCTATCTATTTCATATATTTTTAATTTTATATCATATATCATTAATCTAAGTAGAGTTTGGTTATCTCTGTTTATAATAAAATCCTTAATAATTTTTCTATCTTCCAACATTGTATTATATAATTTGTTTATAGTGTTGTTAAAGTTATTATTAATTTTAATTTGTTCATTTATGTTTACAGCTAGATTTTCGTTATTCTGATCAATTATGTATAAATGTTTATTAATTAATTGTCTGTCTTCATCGTCCATTGTTCCTGATATCCACTTGTTTATTGTTCCTATGAAATTTACTAAACCTCGTTTATGTATTGAGTGATGTCCGTCTTTTAAAGTCATTAATTTATAAAGTAAATTGTCTACGTCTTTAAATAATGTAGATTTAATAAAGTGTTTTGTAAGCTCTACTGTCATTTCCCTCACTGTTGACCTCAGGTTTAATATTAGAGTTTCTATTTCTACTATGTCGATTATGTGTAATGAATAATTGTAAGATTTGGGTAAAAATGTCTCGCTTTCTCGAAGAATAGTATATCATGTGTTGCTTTCAATTTTCTCTACTTGAATTTGTGCTTTCGTTAGTTTCGTCATTGTTAGTATTAAGAGCAATGTTGTCATTATTATCTGCGAATTTTAACGGGCTTTTAATATTTGTAGGATGTATATTAGTTAAATTAAGTAATCTGAATTTTGGTTGGTCTTTATGTCTGAGTGATTTATAATTTTTTATGTAACCTTGTTCCCTAGTTTCTGTATATTCCTCTCTATTTTTATTGTGTATAGTTAACCTTTTTGTTTGGGAATCAACTAAATTCTTGTAAATTTCTTCTTGATTAATGCCCTCTTCTGCCTTTATTGGGGTGCATTTAATGGTATTGTGATACTGATTATTGTAGCTTTTTATTGCTTCTAAGATTTGATACCTTATTTGACTGGGTTGGTCTATATTTAAAACTCTTAATTTTTCTGTCAGTGTATTGTTAAGTCTTTCTACGTCGGCATTACCTGTGTGGCTGTTAGGTTTTGTTAAATGGAATTCTATACCTTCTTTATCTAAAAATTCTTTTATATTGATATGCTTAAATTCATTATCAGCTATTATTTTTCTGGGTTTCTTGTGGTTAATATACATTTTAAATTTTTCAATAATGTCTGTAAAATTTCTGTTTTCTAACGGATAAGCCGTTGCGAATTTTGTAAATTTGTCAATAAAAATAAGAAAAGGTTGTTTTTTATTAATATACGTATCTATATGAACGATTTGATTTTTGTTTGTCGGTATTTCTGTCTTTTGTAGTTTTGGTTTGATTCGGTTCCTATCGTATTTCCCTGTGTTACAAACGTCACAATTGTTCGTAATTTTATTTATTGTAATTTTCAAATTTTTACTGTAGATTTTAAACTTTAAATCTTCATAAAATGCTATGATACCGGGATGTTTCTGTTTTTTGTGTTGTATGGATAAAATCTTAATTAAGCCTTCCTCTGTTTCTACGTCTTGTGCAAAATGTCTGCATTTAATGAATTTGGTATTTGGAAATTCTTTGATTAATACTTGAAATATTACATGTAAATCGTGATCAGATATTTCAGAATATATGGCTACTTTTGTTGACGATATGTATGTTTTAAGTTTATTAATTAACTCTATGTGATTTATATTTGGATTTATGTTAATCCGACGATTCCCTAATACATTTTCAAGTTCGTTAGTGAAATTTTCTGTAATTATTATCTGTGTTCTAAATCGGTTTACTATAGTGTCTAAGAATGTTAGTTCGTCGTTTAAATTTTCTTCTTGTGAATGTATTGTCGCTTGAATGGATATGTTGTCTTGGTTTTCATTTACTATTTCTTCATTATTAACTTCATGTTGGGAAGGGGGGTCTTGTTGGAAATTGTTTCTCCCTTCGTTAGCTTCGAACATTTCGTTAATTCCAAAACTATCACTAATTTCATTTATTTCGTGTTTATCATTGTTTATTCTACTTAGAAAATCTGCTATTTTATTTTCCTTTCCTTTTAAATAATTTATTTTTATGTTGTACTCTCCTAAAGATAGTATCCATCTTTGGAGTCTTGGTTTTAAATCTTTGCCTAAATATTTAGTGTGTAACCATTTTAATGATTGATGGTCTGTTTTAAGTTCGAATTCTTTTCCATATATGTACGGTCTAAAATATTTTACTGACCATATGACTGCCAATAGTTCTTTTTCCGTAGTGTTATATCTAATTTCATGATCATTTAGCGTTCGGCTGGCGAATGCTATGGGATGGTTTTCTTGAAGCAAAACTGCACCAATTGCAAATTGACTGGCGTCTGTATTTAATACGAATGGTTTGTTGAAATCGGGATATTTGAGAATTGGATGGGTAGTTAGGAATAATTTTAGTTGCTCAAAAGCATGAATATAAGATGGATCTAATTTATTTACTTTACTATTCTTTTTGAGATATTTCGTCATAGGCTGCGCTATTCTGGCATAGTCCTTGATAAATTTTCTATAGTATCCTGTGATACCTAGGAATGATTTAATTTGTTTTTGAGTTACTGGGAGTTTTAATTGTGCTATATCATCTATATTCTTTGAATTTGGTTTTACACCTTCTGTCGTTAACAAATGACCTAAATACTCGGTCTCTTTACAAAAGAAGTTACATTTGTCTATTTGGATTTTTAAATTTGCTTTTCTTAAATTTTCAAATATTTGATTTACATTAATTATGTGTTCTTGTAGAGAAGTGCTAAATATTAATATATCATCAAGATAGACTACACATATTTTATTTATATGTTCCCTTAGTACTGAATTTATTAATCTTTGGAAGGTGGCAGGGGCGTTTTTCAATCCAAAAGGCATTCGAACATATTCGTAATGTCCGAATGGTGTGGAAAACCCTGTTTTATTTTGGTATTTTTTGCTTACTAGGATTTGATGAAATCCCTTCGCTAGATCCAAAGTTGTAAAATATTGGGCTCTACCCAATTTATCTAATATATTTTCTATATTAGGTATTGGAAACTTATCATTTATAGTAATTTCATTTAACTTTCTATAATCAATGACAATTCTCCATTTTTTTGTATTTGAATTGTCCATTTTCTTCGGTACAATCCAAAGGGGAGAATTATAGGGTGAATTCAATTCCCTAATAATTCCTTGTTTTAACATATCCTTGATTTGTTTTTCGATTTCTTTTTCGTGTATTTGCGGATATCTGTATAATTTACAATATATAGGATTCTCATTTGTTAATTTAATTTCGTGAGTTATTTCGTGAGTGAAAGTCAAATTGTCACCTTCTTCATAAAATAAATCTTTATTTTTGGATAATAAATGTTTTAAATTTTCTTTTTCTTCATTGTTTAAACTATTTTGGTTTATTTTAGAGAAAATTTCCTCTTGTGAAACAATTGGTTCTAAGTGATTTACTTCGGTAAGATCACGGGGATATCCAATTATTTCGAAAGGGATTTTATGCTGATTAAATATCTTCAGATATTCATTTTGTATATCAACTTCAGCTTGAAAAGGAATTAAAAAATTCATTCCGATAATCGCGTCATATTTTTCACTCTTTAGAGGAAAAATTTTCCATTCTAATGTACCAGTTTTTACTAGTTCCTTTGGAATTGGCGTGATTATTTTTTTATTTACAAAATTGGGACCTCCTAAAGAATTATACATAATAGGAGTTTCTAATTCTATTTCTTTAAAATTAAGAGTATTTGGTTTTAATAAACTGGTATCTAAACCAGTATCTATTAAACAATTAATAGATTTATCATTAAATGTTAGTTTTACTATCGGTAGCTGGTTGATGGTGTGGGGTTTATAAAATTTACCTCCTGATTTAAGGGATTTACTTGATTTATATTATCGACTTCCATTGGTCCTGGTTGTTGAGTATTGTTTCTATATTGTCCAGTTCTATTGTCATTAAATTGTCGCCTAAACTGTCCTGAATTATATCCGTTATTTCTGTGATCTTGTGTTCTAAACTGTCCTGACCTATTGTTATTATAATTATAGCTATTATTATTACCATTTCTAAATTCCTGGTTATAAACACCGTTAATATTGTTGTTCCTATAAGGGTTTCTGTTTTGAAAATATGTTTTATTATTTGTTTTAAAATTAAATTCTTTATTTCTATTTATTCTAAATTCGGATTTAATTATATCCTCTGACAGGTATATTTCCGATTTACAAAGAATATTGTCTAATTCGAATAACGATTTCGTTGAATCTATTTGTAATTGAACTAGAGGAATTATTTTTGATTTTAATATTTGCACTAATTCCCTATCTATTGAATAATATGTGAAATTATCCTCGTCGTCAAAATCACATATCTCACTACACTCACTCTTATATTTATTTAATTTTTAAATATATCTTTAAGATTAAATACCTTGATTTCCTTTGCATTGTAGAGTAACTGATGGATGGTGTTTTTAGGTCTGTATCTCAATTTTAGCTGCCTTATGACGTTTTCCCAGGTGCGTTGAGTTTCAGGTATTTCCATGATGGTTCCTCTGGCATTCCCAATTATTTTTGTGTTGATTAGCTTTCTTAAGCAATATTGTTTAAGTTCCTCGTTCTTATTACCGCATAGACTTTCGGTATCTACGATGGTTTTTAGGAAAGATTTTAATTTGTAAGTATCTTCCCCTGAAAAGGCTTGGATCTCACTGAAGTTTCTTATAATTTGATCTGGACTTAGATCAAATCGAGTGGTTTTAATGCCTTGCATTATTGTTTCCTGGTTTACCAGTTGTTGTTGCAACACTGTAATTTGATTTTGTAATTGTTGTTGCTGTTGTTGCTGCTGCAACAATTGATGTTCGACTTGTTCTGTATTCATTTTTGTTGTAGTTTTTTGCTGTCGATTTAAGTCGAATACTTTGCTTCTTTTACTCGCAATCTTGAGATTATTGATTTTAAATTGTTCACTTTTAATTAACACCCACTTTTTATTACTACTTTTTAAATATTATCACGTTTTTATAAGTTTATTATTTTACTTTTACTATTTAGCACGAAATTAATTAATTTTTTTTTTTTTTTTTTTTTTTTTTTAAGTAACTATTCAATTATTTACGTGAAATGATTTTCGTGTCTACGAAAAATCAATTTTTACTTATTTTTCTTTGTATCTTATCACTTCACTATTTTAATGTTCTTTTACACTGTTTTCTCTTCTTCGGAGGAGAAAATTACCAACTGCGCCATTTATGTTGTTCAATTAATAGAAAATATAAAAAAAACATTTATTTCACTTTTGTTTCACTTTTATTTTCTTTATATTTATTACAATTAATTAAACTTTATTTATTTTTTAAAAAGCCGGTCTCTTTAGAGCCGGGAATCAATATTTTGTTACTGTGCTCTTTGGAGTCAGTTTATTGAATTCTTTCTTAAGTTTTTTAGTTACATGATTTTTCTTTATAATATATTTTATAAACATGGTTCAACATGTTATTTTATAACTGATAATGCTTATTGCTTATTAATTAAAAATGAATATTTTGTGAGACAAAACAATAATTTGATTTACATAAAATATGATACATTAAATTTATAATAATAATTTTAGGTCATGATAATATTTTATGTTGTTAGTATAAAATTGTATTATGAGCATCTTTACTTTGTTGCATTTCAATTTCTTGGAATTCTTTATTTTGTTGCGATTCCATTTCTCGGAATGTAACTCACATCACGTTGTGTCTACCAACGATTACATTTTACCGGGAAATTACCAGACATAACATGACACCATACATTCTGTCTAGCTTGCTAAATTATGAGTAGAATTTATATTAAAATTATATTTTAATATTATTATTATTATTTTACTCATCAAGTTAACATTGTAGTTTTTTTAAATCTAAAATAAATAAAATATCGCTCTGGATAAAATCCAGAGTTTTAAAAAAATAAAAGTTTTAAATCGTGAAAACTATAATTGGCGACATGTGCAAAAATTGACATTGAACATAAATATGCGCGTTCAATTGCACAACGACCAATCTGCAGATCGGTTCTCGAAGCAATTGTTAGATATTGGAAATGGCAAAGTTCGGCAAAGTTACATTGCCGAACAATTTTTGTACCATTCTCCAATTAACAGAAGAGTTGATTGAAAGTGTGTTCCCAAATATTGTTCAATATTACAGGAATCACAATTGGTTGAGAGAACGCGCAATACTGGCACCAAAAATGTACACGTCAATGCAATCAATTATCAGATTCAAGAAAAATTACCAGGTGCAGTGACATCATATAAATCTGTTGATAGCGCAATGAATGCAGATGATGCAGTGAATTATCCAATTGAATTTTTGAATTCATTGGAACCACATGGTATGCCACCGCATTGTTTGAATTTAAAGGTTGGCTCATCAATTATTTTACTGCGGAATTTAAATGCACCAAAACTGTGCAATGGCACAAGATTGGCAGTAAAAAATTGATGCCGAATTTAATTGAAGCCACAATATTGACCGGAACAGCGAAAGGTGAAATTGTGCTCATACCACGTGTTCCACTGATTCCAACAGACATGCCATTTGAATTTAAGCGTTTGCAATTCCCAGTGCGTCTATCATTTGCCATGTCCATCAATAAGGCGCAAGGACAAACGCTTCAAATATGCGGATTAAATTTGGAGGAGCCGTGCTGGAGAAGAGTTGGAACTCCAAATTGTTTGTTTGTGCTCGCTTCAAATGGGCAAACGAAAAATATTGTATATCCAAATGTTTTGGATTGACATTAATAATTTTGAAATACAATGCATTCATTTCATAAAAAAAAAATTTAGAATATTTCATTTCTTTTTTTTGGTTGGTTGCAACGAAGTGCATCGGGGTTCGCTATATAATATAATTTTTATCAATTAACATTTTACTAATTTATTTACCAAATTTTAAACCAAACAAATTTTCAAATAAAGAACGTTACAATAAATTTATACGAATTTCATTTCACATAAAATATTTATTACATTTTTTAATAATATTCTTCCATCAGTTATCAGGCGGCATATAATACGAATCATCTACATTTATCTTTCCATTGTCATCATTTAACAGCAGTTTGCATTCCAATAGCTCATTAACAATATTGCCGCATCAAAAATCCGTTTTAATGTTTACACTCTAATACAATGTACTTATTGTACAGATATACGAAAAATGAATTTTCAATAACTAAATGCTGTGACATCTATTTAAATCGAGAGACAATACAAAAGAAAAGGTTTACTTAGGGCCAGCAAAGCGGACCGGGCTCAGCTAGTTAATTATGAAATTTATATAGTAAATTTACGCGAATGAAGCTTTTACTAATTTTTACTAAATAAAAATGGCTGCTGTAGCTATTTAAATGCATACATTCAGTGATATTTCATCAAGAAAAAGAATTATCAAACTTAATTTTGCAAATTTAATCTTTAATATTGATAATTTTTAAAAACTTCTGTTTTACTTTTTTCTAAATAATCTCGTCATAAAATATTCAATTTATTTGTCTCAATAAAATTAGATGGACTATTTAGTATAAACTGGGGTCAGGTGTGAAGTTGCTTGGGGAATTCAAGTCGCACTTGCGGCCAGCTCCGTAACTTGCAACTTCGACAAGTGCTCGTGTTACCTCCACGCGGTGACCGCTGGTAACTAGATTGCTGATTCTTTGGCTTCTAGGCTAAAACACGGCGCTAAAGGAGTCAACCTTAAACAATTCGTTGGGCTGGGTTAAGGTGTTAATCGTACCGTGCCGATAATCGACCAGACTGGGGGCCCAGCTTTAAAACTAGCTCAGTCGCTAACGGTGGATCCGAATACTTGGCGCCCTCCGGATTAAGTAGCCTTATCTGTGTACTGCGGATCTCTGCACAGATGGACATTTCTTTCTCCGCTACTCGTGGGACCAAATCATGGATCCAAACAAAAACACACAACAACAAAAAGGGTCCGGCTCTCTAAATTATCCGGAAAATGTGGACAACGAGACTCGGGTCTTTAGGCCTGCCTCTAAATCTACAAATAATCGAAGGGACATAACCTCAAGCGAGGCTGGTCCCTCCACTCGGGTCACCAAATCTGAGTATACAAATACAAAGCGGAACCAAAGCACGAATGAAGTTGGTTCCTCAAAACCAACCTATAATACTAGGAGGAAGGCTTGGAGGGCCCTGATTAAGATCAATAACATCTTGCCAGAAGGTAGAACGGATAAAGACAAAGCCAAGCTTGCGTGGGCAAAAAAAGTCACCGAGAAAAGTCAGAAGGCCCTCAGCTGGCCCACAGCTTAAAAGAAACAGATCTCAGGAGGAAAGTCCTAAGATCGCAAAGCGAACTAAACTCCAGGCTACCGCTATGAGGCCTTTTAACGAGGTCCTCAAGGATCAGTTGGTTGTGGCAGTTATTGACAAATCCCAAAAGGATGGCAGTATCACGCCCGCCAATTGGAGGAAGGTGGAAGGGGCCTTAGCCACCACCTATCTGAAAGTCCTGTCGGAAAATCCAGGACCTGCTCCGACTTTTCGGGATGCGGGTTGGCACAGGAATCAGGTAAAACTGACTGCCTGTGCAGATCAGAGGTCCCTGCTGTTTTATAAGAAGGCAGTGGGGAAACTTGGCGAGGTATGGCCCGAAGCCAGTCTTGCTGTGATTGATAGGGAGGAGATCCCCTGTAGACCAAGAGCTAGGGTATACATCCCTTCGGAGCCTAGTGATCCGAAGGTGATACTCCAGTTGTTGCAGGTTGGCAACCAAGATTTGCCAACGCACAATTGGAAAGCTGCCAAGCTCGAGGAGACAAAGGCTGATTAAAGGTCAGCTATTATCATCTTAAACAGGGAGTCACTGACAGCACTGGCAAAAACCAACGGTTTAATCAACTATGGTTTCAGTGCAGTCACACTCAAGGTGTGTAAGAAGGACGCGGACAAGCAGAGGCTCCGAAGTCATCTTCAGACACTACCGCGGTGCTTGATAGCTCATCTGCGTGCGCAGAGGGAGCCAGCCAAGCGAAGATGTCAACGTCCATGGAATCTTTAAAGAGGCTCTCAGAGGACTTCTCATCAGGGGATGGCTCTGATGTTACTGTGGTGGAGAAGAGGCTGCAGAGATGACACTGATATTTCTGCAAGTCAACCTTCACCACTCAAAGCCAGCATCAGCTGCTCCAATTTTCAAAATTGGGAAAGAAGCGACAGATGTCGTCTTGGGCTCAAGACTCCCTATTATAGATTAATCTCGGCCACCCTGGTGGTCCAAGGAGATTCAACAAACACGTCGACAATGCAAAAGACTCTTCAAAACAGCACGGAAAACAAAATCTGCTGTAGACTGAAACTCCTATAAGGAAGCCCTTAAAATTTACAAATATCAATTGAGAAGTTCCAAGAATAGCTCTTGGAGACTGTACTGTAGCAAAATTCAGGAGTCTTCGGATATGTCTAGGCTACGCAAAGTACTAGCAGCTGGTCCTTCCATTCCAAGTTATCTTCAACGGCCGGATGGAATATGGACCACTAATAGTGCGGAATCGCTGGAACTTCTGATGGAGACTCATTTTCCTGGTTGTTCCGAATCTGTACCTAGCACATCAGTAGGTAAAATGGCAAGTAGCCTCGTAGGTCAAATTATTAGCAGAAAAAAGATCCTGTGGGCGATAAACAGTTTTAAACCTTATAAGTCGCCTGGACTCGATGGTATTATCCCTGTGGTTATTAAACAAACTATGGATAAGACAGCCTACAACTATGTCACATTCCTAGTAATTGGACAGAAGTGAAGGTTGTTTTCATACCTAAGGCGGGAAAACGCTCACACTGCAATCCCAAAGACCTTAGACCGATTAGCTCGTCTTCTTTTATTTTTAAAACACTGGAAAGACAAATAGAAGGTCATATTAGAGGCACGATTATGTTGGAAAATCTATCTAAATCTCAACATGCCTATTGCAACGGGAGATCTGTAGAGACTGCTCTTCATTCTCTTGTATATTTCATTGAAAAATCTTTCGAATATAGAGACTAAGCAACGGTAACCTTCTTGGATATTGAGGGGGCCTTTAACAATGTCCTTCCAGGGGCTATAACTCGGGCACTTTCAGATCTGGGAATGGATGAATCACTCAAGGACTGGATAGATCAAATGATCAGAGGCAGGATCATAAATGCTAGTTTTGGGGAATCCTCCGTCAGAAGATTTGCAAGCAGAGGTACGCCACAGGGTGGCGTACTGTCCCCCCTACTTTGGAAGGCTAGAAACAATAAAATTTTTCTTATAATATTTAAATAAGATGCAGGACTGGGAAAGCTAGTAATAAAGATGGTCATCAACTCCTATTTATGTAAGGACTCCGTCAACAAGATACATACACTATCACAGAAAAAACAAAAAATTGTTTTCTTTCTGACGGGTGTCCCAATTTATTGAAGCCACGTTACGTGGTTCGAGGGTTGACAATCGCACAAATCTTTAAATTTTTGTTCCTAATAAAAAACCGAAAATCAACACGAAAATCAAAACATCAAAAGATTGATATTCGACTATGGTTTCTTGGATCTGTATTGTATAGCTCTTGTACGTAAAATGTCACATGATAGATCGTAGGGGTCGGCGATATAAATAACAGGCAATATATACGGCATGTGGCATCAAATTTCAACGATGAAATCTGTTCAACAAAAATTAAAACATTGACATAACTGGTTGCCCATCTTTGGTACTATGAGAACATAATTGATACCAGCGTTGTTATCTTGAATGAAGAACAAAAACGCTAAAGTCATAATGAAATTGCCAATTACATCGATTGTAGATTTGTGAATGCACCAGAAGCAAGAGATGTTTTGCTAGAGACACCAATGCACGACAGATCGCATGCAATAATAAGACTGTGAATTCATCCTCCATAACAGCGGAGTATAATTTTTGAAGAAGGTCAGGAAAAACTAAACTTTAAACGACGCTCGAAATGGAATCACTAGACTTACAATTAATTACCAGTTTACAAATTTCCTTATCACGTGTACCGTCGAGGAGCCCGCCAAAAAATGGTTGGAAGAATGTACAAGAGCAAATGCAAGGTGCTGAGTGTGCAAACAATTCCACTACTTGAGAAAGAGGAGAAAGCTGAACCTCGCATTTGAAATTTGAATCAGCAGCCGTTGACAGCTTTCACAAATATTTTTATCGCTATACGTAGAATTCGAGAATAATCAGGGGCTGTTTCTTCTTAGATGGCCCAGGAGGATCCAGTATGATAAACATTTACAATATGTTCATGAAATTTAATAAAGGAAGTAGACAAATGGTAATACCATTTGCCACAACAGAAATAGCACGAACTTTGCTAAAAGGTGGCCATACAGTTTAGAGCGCCTTAAATTACAATTACCAGGGTTGGAAACTTGAACATCTAACATGAATGAAACAATCTGCAGTTGAAATCATTCGTGACATTTTATAAAATATTATACAACAGATATTATACAATAGAGATCCCAGAGAGCATAGTCGAATATCAATCTTTTGATTTTTGCTAAACGAATTTCGACGTTGAATTTGGTGCAACTGACGGTATGTAATATGTTCCAATGGGCCTGTTGCTTATTTTATTTTACATAAAGTCAAAATGTAAAGAAAGCCAATGAACCGTTTTTTCTTTAGTCATTTTGACTAATAAAAACTGTTTAAATGTTATCTTTTAAATTAAATTGAATATTGGATTCCCCTAAAAGTTGATTATTTGAAAAATCTTACTTCAGAAAATGGCATTTAGGCGAATAAGCTACCACCGCATACATAAAATAAATACATAAACGGAAAATTTGGGATTTTATTTTGGGAAGTATTTCACAGGCATTAGAAATTAGTGAACCACTAAAAAAGCTTCTAAAAAATACGTCATGATGATTATGGCTCTATACTCTAGAAAGCTCTGGTTATATACATAAGCTTACGAAGCTTCCTTGATTAAATAGAATGTAAATCATAAGACCACCGATTTCGAGACGGCTAAATCGTTTAATATGGTTATTGACTAAGTACAGCTTTTTCAAAGAAATGAAAAAACCCTAGTATGGTTTTAATAGTTGAAATTATGTGGACCTGTACACAAAGTTTTACTAAAGTTCGGCATAATGTCTTTAATAATCATTGTTTCTTTACATATAGACATTAACACGTATTTCGCCAAAAAGATTAACCTTAATATTAACTTCCGATTTGTCGATCAATTTCAAATAATTAATTAAAACTGGCGGTGTATAATTAAACAATATCAGCAAACATAATTAATTTGTGCTGAAAAAATTCTACTGCATTACCGTTTTCATAAGTATGGGCGCCAAACACAAACACATATACACACATATTTATTTTTTGTATGTAATTCATACATTTATGTATATATAATATTTTATTTTGTGCTTTTCCATAACTATATCGTGACCAAATTTTCCTACTTTTTCGTTTTTTTTTATTTATTTTTATTTTTTTAGTTTAATTAGAAAATAGAATTCTACAATAAAAGAAAATCGATCAACGAATAGTTCAAAAAATATTTGAAAATAAATAAAAATAAACAAAATTATTGATTTGATAAAATTCCACCTGATGCAACAAAAGAAAATTATGTTTTGTCTAAATTCGAGCTTTCGTTGGGTTTAATCAAAAATTAAAGGAAATCTAACAACTTTACTTATTGTGCAAGTATGGGTGTATATATGTATGCATGTTTGTTGTTACTCGAGTTGTTACTATAAAAAAAAAAAAGTTGAATTGTGTTGTTGTTGTTGGGGTGAAATGGTTGTTGCTGTTGCTCCATATAAGTATGTACATACTTTTTTCCATGTTGTGCCTCTTTTTTATTTATTTTGTTCTTTTTTTTTTTTTTTGGTGCAATCATAAAAAAGCCGCATAAGAAAGCAAAATGTATTTATGAGTGTGTTTGTATGTTTGTATAACAATTGGTTGTTGGATGGCTTAAATAATGAAAAGCATAAAATGTTAAGCGAGATTTTAGAAATTTTTTCTGTTCAATAATTTATTTTATAATTTTATTTTATGAACTATATTATGTAATTAAGTATTGTTGGTGTTGCACGAATTTCAAACTACAATCGTTGGAGTGAAACAAGTAGCATTGTAGTATGTACTACATAAACGTATGTTAAAGAACTTTATTACTAGGTTCAAACACATTCTCCAGCGAGTTTTTCCGTTGGTTCGTCATTTATTTGGAAAGGTTGAGATTTTGGAGGCCCACTATATATTTAGTAGGGTTAAATTCAATTTTGAATGGGAGAAGTTTAATATTTTACCAACCGGTGGATTGCGCGAAAATTTAGTACACGTTTAATATTTTGTCCAAACTTAAAATCAAACATTTGACTTATACAAATTTTGAAGGTGTTCTCTTGAAGTTAGGAGCGTTATAATTTTAAAAAATCTTAAAAGTTTTACAAGTCTTAAAATTCGTAGAATCAAAAAAATTGTAGTAGTGACTTCTTCACAATTTAAATAACAAACAGGATAACGGTAATTTCTGCTTCAAGTGTACCCCACGTCGTAAATTCGAGGTTATTTCAATTATATACAGGGTGATATTCACGCAAGTTTTTTCTTCGGCCGCTCAATTCACTTTCATATTAATTTATATATAAATCTAACGTCTTACACCTTAAAGGTCGTTTTGGTCGTGGGCAATTACTCATTAACATTAAGCTTAACCTTTAATTTAAATATATGATCGTATAGATTGGTCCTTAACAGTGATAGCGCGAGAAAATAGATAATTTAGCGGTCAACCTCTATTTTATTTTGATAAAGCATAGATATTCCTTCACAATTTATCTCAAAATTTGATTTCAAAAATTTCGGGAATCCTCGCTTAGATATTAGAATTATTAATAGAAAAAAAAAATTGTAACGTAAACTTTAGGGATATGGGGTGTCCGGCACTGACGGTATTATATTGTAGGGGTGATAGAGGACAAGATTCTGAATAACAAATAATAAAGCGGTTTTTTGAAATTCGTTACGTATCGCAAAAAATATTCCATAATTCAATGAAGTCAGATCATGATTTAATCTAATTTGTATTTGTTTAAATGTTAGTAAAAAATAAAATGTGATTTTGGTACTTTAACGGATTATACGTAATGAATTCCAAAAAACCACTTTATTATTTCGCTCACTGCGTGCAAGATAACGATAAGTACTACTTATCGCGTTATTGCTTGATTGCATTTTCATATAGCTCAGAAAAAGTAGTACATTCTAGTTTAACTCATTTTTTAAAATAGGCCCCCCTGCGGATGCTGTATCACTTTCCAATAATACGATAAGTCAATTTTTATGTTTTGCTCCCGATAATAATACTATAACTTGACTTATAGTTTTCTTGGTTGTAACAAATACCTAGTATTCTGAATATCGTATTTTCAGTTATCGTTTTCCTAGGAGGCTAATAATTTTCAACTGCAACTATAAGTATAATTTATCGCAATTTATGTAGCAAATAATTTTACGTTTTGTTAAAAATAAGTACTACTTACAACATTTTTTAATTGGAAAATATTTGCAAGTAGGCATCGTAAGTCTTGCTGTAGTTTTCTTGCTTGTTTTGAAGATCAACTATTGTTTTTCACAAAATATTGTAAATTTAAAATTTCATAAATCTGGAAAAGTTATTTCCAAAATAAAATAAAAACATTATTAAAAAATATTAAATTAAAGTTTATATAAAATGAACATGTCCACCAATATTGCCGAAATTGATTTGGAGGCCAATGATTCAGGTAAGTAATTTTATATTTATTAGGACCATTGAATATAATAAAAATGCAAGGTAACTTTTATCTATTGATCGTGTCAAACCTAATCACTTAAAATAACAGTATCAGCTAGGCAACTTACGCAGGTAGAATGCCATTGTAAAACGTGTGTATGTCGCCAATATATTATATTTTCTTATATTCATCCTGACTGCAAACTATGCGTCTTATTAGTGTATGCCAACTATACCATTGCAACATAGTGGCAGGCCGAAAAGCACACATGGTAGGTTGTGGGTAAATTTTTCACTGTTTATTTCTAATAAGTAAGACAAAATTCAGTACAAATAAATACTAAATCATTTTGCCAAATATCTTATTTTTATTATGTAGTTCCTTATTTTGAACAGCACAAGAATGAAATAAGGCGAAATTTTTTTTAATGTCTCACTGTTTCTACCATTGTCCTAATCCTGTCTGCTAAAGTGCTCTAAAATTTTGTCTTATCTTTAGACTAAGATTTGCAGAATTCCTATGAGTATTTGGTGGCAGGCTCCATGCTTTCCATGGTTAAAGTTTTCGCCAATGTAACGTCAAAACACGAGTATTCACGTCATCAAACCAAGTTTTAATTGTTAATTATGATAAAAGCCAATAAAATTTATTTTGCACTCCCAGATCCATTTGACTGCTACGGCACTAATTCTGATTACGGATTATTAGATTCAAACCCGCCTGGTTCCTCTCAACCTGCAACTTTGTCGGAAAATAACGTTAGAATCAGAAAACGCAAAAGAAATATAAATAGCTGGCAAAGAGTAGAATCGAAGCGCCAAAAGAATAGGGGAAACCAATATAAAAACGCAGCCGGTCGTATAATTCCGGCAAAAGTCATGAAAAACGGATGATCATCAAAATGCCGCCTAAAGTGTCATGAACGAGTACCTCACCAAATTAGGCTGAACATTTTCATCCATTACTACAAATTATCTACTAAAGAACGTCAGTGGAATTTTGTAGCTGAAGGAGTTAATGTAGTGGATAAAAAAACCATCAAAAATTTCTTCAGGCGATAGCCGGAAAAAGTCATCTCGCGTTTATTATCTTAATAATAAATACGAAACTACAAGGGTATGCCTAAAAATGTTTCTCAATACGCTTTCTATCTCGAACCAGGTAGTTGATACTGCATTTTCAAAATCTACCGATGGTGGAGTTGTTATTATTTCTAATGAAGCATGTCTACATCTATTAAATTTTATTCTTCTAATATGGGTTGGCCACATTATCTCGCAATACAAAATCTATTTTACAAAATCTCGCATTACAAAATCTCGGATTACAAAATCTCGCATTAAAAAATCATCTTCCATAAACTTTTTCCCGTGTGCGAGCCAATGCGAGCAAATGTTTAGAGTCATAACTAATGCAAATTAAAATTTTACAAAACCAAGTAACAGGCAGTCTGTTACTACAATAAGTACAATTTGTTTATTGATTATTGTCACTATATCAATTAGTATTCGGGTTCGCAACATTATCTCGCAATACAAAATCTATTTTATCAATTAGTATTCAAATACAAAACTATTAAATCAGTTAACAGGTATAAATATAAATACATGTAGTATAGTTATTTTATCTTTTATTCTGTGCGAGTCACAAATCACAATATAATTTCTTATAATTAAAACAGATCTCGAATAATACATACAAATATTATCATGAATATCGACACGGGCAAGTCTAACAAAGGCAATAATAAATTATTTATTAACGGATATTGTTATCATTTAAGTAAAAAAACAAAATTCACATTCAATTGAGTTTGCGCCAAGCAAAAAAGTTATATGTGTAAAGGTCGCGTTGTAACTCGCGTTGTGCAGAATAAACACAAAATTTTAAAACCACCATCAGCGCATTCTCATGAACCATTGGCATCGGATAAAGTTGAAGCTGAAACTAATAGCCCCCTTAAATTCCAAGCAAAAAATTCTGATCAGCCACCATCGATTATAATGAGAGATTCTATTATCAACACTTCCTGCGACTCCCGCATTTATCTTCCAACAGCAAAAGCTCAATGAATTAAAATTTAACGCGCCCGCCATAACAAAATTAAAGAGGCTGAAAACTTTACAGATATTAACATTCCGACCACATTCGATATGTTGAAGGAGAATTATTTGTTTTAACCGAAGAAGCTCCTCGCAGAATACAGTTGTTGGATCTTTCGACGTTGTACGATCCATAATGCGACAGCTATTTTCAATATACGGACGTATTGATGGAGAAATATTACCATTGGTATTTTGCTTGATGAGCAAAAAAAGTAGAAAAGTATATGAATTGTTTTTCAATTTAAAAAAAATTTGCTTGAAAAATGAAATTCATTTAAATCCGACGAGAATAATTTGCGATTTCGAAAAAACAATAGTATCGTCAGCATCATATTTTTTCCGGAAACCGGTTTTAAGAGATGTTTATTTGGCGGAAGATCCAAAAAGAAAGATTGAACATCGAATCTTTTTCAATGCAAATTAGAATAATAAAAAGCCTAGCTTTTGTGCCAGACTATGAAGTTGCTGCGTATTATGCCAGTTTGTCCAATGAGTTTAATGACACAGATGTCAAAAGAATTGGATCTTGGTTCAAGAAAAATTACATCGGCAATGTCAACCGAGCACCAAGATATAAACCTGAATTCTGGTCTATAGCAGACTCAGGAAATGCTACTGAATGCTTCCCTCGAACGCAAAATAGTGTGGAGGCCTGGCACCGTCGTTTAAAAGTTGTGGTCGGTCAACGATACGCGGGTGTTTATAAAATAATAGAGAATCTAGCAAAGGAAGCGATTTTGGCAAAGCTTAGAATTGAACAACCTAAATCTGGTGTCCAGTTTCCCAAAAAACGAAAGCAAATTAACAAGAATAAAAAAATACAAAGAATATTAAAGAAAAAGGCTAGACTCACTCCAACAGAATTGTTAAAAAATATTGCGTATGATATAATTCATTAATTATTTTAATTTTCTGTCACTTTTAGTTTTTAAATGTTACTTTTGAATTTTTAAAGATAATTGCATATTATAAAATGATGCAAGATTTTGTAATACGAGGTTTTATAATGTGAGATTTTATAATGCGAGATTTTATAATGCGGGATTTTGTAATGCTAGATTTTTTTAAAATGCGAGATTATGTAATACGAGATTTTGTAATGCAAGATTTTGGAGTGCTCCCATTAAAATAACCACTCCAAAATCAACATTTTCACCACTGATATGAAAATTGCCTATGCTCCAAATATACATACATATATGGTACAGAAAAGGGGGAATTTACTGCTCTTTCTTGTAATATGTTCTGGAAAAAACCGAGTGATATTCTGGAAAAACGGAGGAAAATTCTATAAAAATATTTTGGAAATGAGACCATTTATTGCTCTTTTCTAGATACTTATTTAGGAAAAGTAGGAAATATTTGGGAAAAGGAGGAATTTACAGCTATTTTATGGTTATTTTATTTTCCGAGAAAGGAAATAACCAAGTCACCCCCGATTTTCTATATTCTAGAACTTTGCCTTAAAATCATTTTAGTAACCAATCATTTTAACAACCACGACCATCATCATCATGATGATAACGACCACCATCATCTCTATCTCCATGATAATCACTACCACAACAATCATCATCACCTTAATCATCTCAATCCCCATCTTCATCACCATGACCATGATCATCCTCACTCAATTCATCACCATGAAAATTATCATCATCATCACCATCAATATCACCAAGATCATCATCATCTCAATCCCCATCTTCATCAATATGACCATAACCATAATTAATCACCATTATTACCATCTTAATTGGTTATATTCTAGAACTACTTCTTAAAATTATTTGAGAATCCAACTTCCATCATACACGGCGAATTTCATCATAATCACTTTAAAAATAGCCAAGTTACCTGTCGAATTTCATCAAAATGAGGTTAATAAATAGCCAAGTTACAAGCTAATCGATCATTTTCCAAAAATTCATTTAAGAATCAGACATGGCCAAGTCACAGGCTAATTGGTCATATTCCAAAAATGTATCGAAAAATCATTTTAGATGCTGAGAATATTTTGGACTTCCAAAATATACGAAAAATAATGCATTACTTTCAGTTTGTTACATGGTTTGCTTTACTAAATCATAGCCAAATCAGCGTATGGCGAACGATAAATTCGAAGATTTTTTATCACAAAATAATGAATCCGAACGTAATTTAAATGAAACTAGAGAAAACGTTGTTGTCAACACGAAAAGTCAATGTTTCAAAAACAAGGCATACTTCGATCGCAAAAGAATAAGAGCATATTCTTATAAAATGGGAGATTAAAGCTTGATTTACATATGCGACGTGCGATGTGTGACATGTGGAAATAAACGAGACGCGTTCTTCAAAACAATTTACATTTATGACGGATCGCGCGTGTTTTGTTCCACTAAAAAGAAATATGTGGCAAAACAATCAGAAATTAAGAAAAAAAAATTAAAAGTTTTACTAATTAATATTGCCTTTGATCAAAAATGAATCTCCCAAAATATGTATAAAAAAAATTGCGGCCATGTTTTACACTAAATTTGTATGTGTATAAACCGTCACGAAAAATATAAAATTGGTTTATGTCTCAGTGTCTAGCGTGTGCCGTGTGGCGAATGTCAAAATATTCGTTTCTAATTGGCTGTAAACCCCCGTCACACGTCGCACGTCGCATATGTAAAGCAACCTTTAGTATACCTAGTAACAAACGTTGTGACGACCCCTGGGTTAAGTCGTAAGAGTTACATTCTATACCAAGAATGCAAACACAAACCAACAACAACAACAAGTAATCACATCTAATACCGAGAATGCAAATACAGAAAACAATAATGCACATAACGTTATTTTATTTTAAAAACATAATTATTCACTTACCAATCTAACTTACCATATGCATTTCCAAGAACTAAATATGTTCGATTAAATATGTTCATGATAACCCAAGAACTAAATATGTTCGATTAAATTATAAAGCCGATTTTCCAAGAACTAAATATGTTCGATTAAATTATAATAAATATATTTCTAAGAAATCAAATATTGTATAGTATAAAATAAGAAATTATAATAAAATAAATTCAGTAATTATTGTCATTTTTCTAAAGAATGAGTTACAAATAAATTACAGTACAAAATAAATCTTTTATTTTAAAAATAACAAGAGACATTTTTTAAGCTATTGCCGCGATGTTAAAATCCATACATTTGTAGCTCAAGTCCTCCCTGGTGAACGCTACGTTATTGAAGATATTCCTGGACAACAGCAGTTACATAAACCGTACAAAAGCCTAAAGCCTAAAATGCTACGTTCAACATGAAGCCCTGTCGTACAGACAGTCAGAGTATGTAGTATTCTGATTTTTTCGTAAAACTACTTTAGGTTTATATATTTTTTGTAAATGTGAATTATTAATCTTAGCAACATGCTCTTTCGTTGTTTTTCCTGAAACAAAAAGTTTAAGAGAAGGCGAAATAATAAAGAAAAGAAAATTGTTATTAGGAATGTGAACGAGGAAACATTCAATTTAAAATAATAAATTAATTAAATTAAATACGATATTGTGCTTTTATTTAAAATAAAATTTAATTAATTAATTCGTGTAATTTCTAATTCATCTATTCGAAACTGGATTGAATTCTCTTACAATCTTCGGAACATATTAAAATCATATAAATTAAAGTTAATGGTTTTACATACGGAAAACACGACAGTATAAAGTTTAGTTTTATTGAATTAATAATTTTAAAAGTGTTTATGTGCCTCTCGGTTGTAGGTCTTGTTGTACTTGTGGTTTTTGTATTTGGTAAATGTTAAAAACCCACAATTTTTGTTGACCTCTCATTAAAACATATCTGACTCCAAATTTGATATGTGCTTCTTTGTGTGTTGCTGTGTGTATAGAACCAGGGTACCCTTATCCTGCCTTACAAGGCCACTCGGTATGGAGCACTTGCGGCGATGTTGGCCCCACGTATCGTTGATACACTTATTTTTGATTAATCCTCTTGATTAACAACACAATTTCTATTTTTGTTTGTTATTTCTTTTTATTTACTTTTAAGGACATGTATTGTTTTATTATAAACGGGTTTGTAATTGTAGATAAATGTAGGATATAATTTTCTTTATCTTTTTTTTTATATCTATATTTTTTATCTATTGCAAACAAAAAATACTTAATAACTGACATTTTTATTTTTCCAAAAGTACGTGATTACATTTTTAAATTTTGTTACCGCTTTTTTCCCAATGAGCAATTTCTACGGATTACGACGTGTGTGTGTGTGTGTGTGCGTCATTGAGTAAATCACCACATGTTATTTGTGGAATTTGCATTGTGTTCTACACAAATCGCAAATACGTATCTCTAAATGACCAAAAACTTTATTATTTTTAATTCTAGATGTCACCTATACGTATTTTAACAGTTCTGAATAGCATTGCAAATGTGCTGTAAAAATGACAGGCAATATTAACACTTTAAATGGAACTTACAATAAAACAACTTAATCCTTGCCTGCCAACAGGTCAAACCCAGCTAAATCGCTAAGGTTGTCGATACTATTCTTATAGGGACGAAAAAACTACCATTTCGTAAATTTGCAACCGGTATAAAACTCTTTGAATAAAACGTTGACCAGATCTCCTACCATAACTGGTATTCGGATGTGTAAGAAGATATACATATAGTATGTCCACTTCAAAACGTTTAAATACGAACTGTGTTTGAACATGACATTACGAAAACAAAAGAAATGTATATAAGTAGGCCGGTTTTACGCGTACAAGATTTTGAAATAAAGATATTTCTTGTAGAAGATGTAAATTCTAAATATAAAAGGTTAGTACTTTTTCTCCCATTTAATAAAAACAAAACGATAAGTGCAAAAAATATGTCAAAAATCCCTTCATTATTGAATTTTAAAAAAAATCTAAATCAAATTTTTTTCTTGACCTGCATGGTAAAGATTTCACGACGATCGGTTGAGCAGCTGAAGTACACATTCGGAACATGCGTACGTACAACAATCCGCTTTTATAGTACGATTCTTCGTCAGATTTAAGCAAAATATTAGCGGTTCTCGTCGATTGTAGCCAGTCGAAGCTCTCTAGTAAATAATAATTAAGTTTACTCTTAAAAATTTACCGTAATTTTGTAAATTCCTATTCGACTAGCGATTGGCTTGTAAAATGACCAGTCTAAATTAAAATATTTTGCTCAACTTATAGGTAGGTTGATATTTATAAATTAATTTATGTTTTCTGTTGTAAGTATGTATGTATGTATTAGATACTGTTCACTAACATACGTAAAGTTTTTTTTTATTCTTTCGAAAGTAAAGTTATGATTAGATTAAAACTGAACTCTCAGAAACATTTACAATTTTGCAATAATAATTCAAAAACTTTTTACACAAAAAAAAAACAAAGTAACAACTATAAAACTTTTTATTTTTCCTTTTGCTCCAAAGTTGTGAAAATGTTGTTTTCTTGTTGATTGCACCACGGTGCGTTGTGTTCCTCCTCTTTCTCTCCTCATTAAATAAATGTTGTTCATATTATTTTTTAGACTTTTACAAACTTTCGCAAGTAGCTACACATTTAATTTCAGTAATTCGACGTTGACTGATGTTTTGGTAAGCGGATTATTTTGCACCACCCCAAACAAAACGTATATTACATATATATACTCGACAAAATTCATTTTTCTTCCTTCAGGTCTGAATATAATTTGGCAAAGTAATAGAATACTAAAAATAAACTTTAGCAACATACTAATGAAAATCCGTATTAGTCATTACAACCGGACATCAACTTATGTCTATTTTCGTTATTTATATTAATATGATTGATTGAAAATTTTGTTACGTCATCATTCTAAAAGTTCGACGTTTTCTTTAGTTTCTTGAAAACGCAAAAAAATTATCTTGATTCTAAAGTAACAAAATCAACACACTAAATACAGACATGTATATATTGTATATGCATTCTTTTTTTTGTTTTCAATTAATCAATAAATAAACATGTGGGTGAAAAAAAATTCAACTGCGGAATATTTTAGAATTTGTGATTAATAGTGAATTAGCCAAATTAAGTACGAATCATCCCAGTCAATAAAAATTATACGGTCTTGTGCCTTTCTGAGTACCATAAATGTCTGGCACAATACTGCAGTAGTTTATTAATATAATTATACGTTCAGAAATTGAACACAAAATAATCATGCCCACTGACATGGAACTTTTCTATATACGTAAAATGTATGACAAATCTAAACTATATTGCAGTAGTTAGAGTTAGTTGCAACCCACAAGCTCTACAATACAATATATTTATGTATTTTCAATTCCATGTAGACGTCATTTTTTGTTTTCCATTTAAAGACATGAACACTGGCTGATTATAACGAATATGCTTTTTAGTTTAGCCCGATAAGCAAGTCGCTGTAACACATGTTATTTTTAATATGTTGTGTGATCAATTTAATTTCCATTCGAAGTTAATGATCCAATTTTTTAATTGGTCAATGAATTCACACGCAATTGAATTTACCGATTTTTAAGTAAAGATTGCAACCAACTAATAGTACATAAAATTGGTCTGTTGGTGGCGCGAGGTCTAATTTCAAAAATTTGGTACTGATGGACTAAAAAATTAAAAGTTTTCAATTTCAGTTCGAAGGAAATGCAATAATATTAAAAACAAATTTTCAACAAAGAAAATATAAGGAATAAAATGAGAAAAATGTTACATGACTTTTGACAAAAAATGCGGCAACTAGTTTTTTGTCTTAAACGCTTTGAATCAATGCATATTACATGTAACAAATGTCGCCCCAAAATTTTGACTATAACACCAATTTGAGGTTCACTATTTCTTTAATATCTCAGCTTCTATTTATCTTCGGCTTGACAAAAATTCATTGTTTTCGTAATCAAAATATCTACAATACTGCTCTAACTAGACGGATGGACGGTATTTTTTTTTTTTTGCTTTTTGGAACTAAGGGCCTTCAAAACGTCGAGAAAACTTGCTTTGGACAAACAAAATGTTGGTCAATTTTGACAGGATTTCAATAACTTTTGTCCACATAACTACGTTTTAGTCCAAATCGATTCGAGTTATGTTCTCATCCATTGATCAATACAGACGTACTGAATTTCAAAATTGTTGCTTTAATTACTGGCCGGTGTGTTTTGTGATCATAACAAAGTTTTGCTAACTATTCTGGTAATTTAAATTTACAAGTCTGTGTTAATGATAGTGTTAATTAATAATTTGTGTGACATAGTGGGTGTAAAAATAAGTTTTGAGGGATTTAAAGTAGTATTAAATCGCATCAGACCATCTTGTAACTATATTCATGTTAAAGTGTCATCATTTCCCTCTAAAAATCAGTATGTGTCATTGATGGAATTTGAGGTACAATTGTACCTTTTTCGATACAATTCATTTGTAAAAGTACAATAGTACATTACAGTGAAATTCAGTACAATCTGAAAAATTTGTAATTTTTTATTTTTACATCATTTAAACATAAAACAAATTTTAAATTTAAAAAACACAATTTAATTAACTGAAAATTATAAAAAACGCGAACGACATAAAAATTAAACTTAAATTTTGATTAATAGTATCTTCTTAATGAATTAGTTTGTGGTTTTTTGTAGCTTCATTTTTTTATTAATTCTTTAACAATTTATACAATAATTTAAATTTCCTAACATAACTAGGGTACAATTTGAAAAATGAAAAATACTCAGTTTAACGGAAATAATTTATGTAGGTTAACAAAGTGAGTTATACCTTGATAAATAGTCAAAGGTAGCAGTTTCGGAATTAAAACAGCCACTCGAATCTGCAGCAGGAATTCAGGTAACTCGCTATGAGTGAAACTGAAGAGCGAGTAGAGGATTGTAAATTTATCACATGTGAAAATTTGCTATCACAAAATTATAGCTGATTTGGAGAGTGGTATATTAGAACTTGATAAACGGCTCATAATATGATTCGAAACAGGTTGGTAAATGGAATAACAAGTTTTAAGTCAAATAATTATTTAGGAAAACAATTTTTAAGTAATTAAAGAAATTCAATCAATTCGAGATGCTCGAAAGGCAAAACATTTTTTGAATGAGCATACCATTTTACTTATTAAAAACTGACAAGGGTACATTAACAGATTTTATATAATAAAACACAATATTTTGGTTTTGTAACTTTCTTAATGTGATATTTATTTCTATTTGAAATAGAAATCACGTAACAAACACTAACTAAAGTTATGCTAAAAACTACTTTTATACTCTATTTGTTGTGCCTACGTGGTTTGTAAATCTTCTTTCCCCTAAGAGTGGTACGCCCTTCTTTTTTTTGTATATACCAAATAAATTAACGATAAATTAACGATACTTATGCCATTGGAGTATACAGAAAAACTAGAGTTACTCTTTGTTGAAAATCAAAGTCGTTTAGCGTTTCTAGGTACTAAGGTAATGTGGAATGATCGTCGGATTATAACTCTTGGCTTCCACCATCTTTCAAAATAAACACGGTACTCTTCAAATTTCAAAATATTAACCGATGTTTAAATTCTAAAATAAGCGCGAAAATCCAAATTTAGTCACACACCGCACTATCAAATCATTTGCGCCGAAGTAGTCACTCATTATCTGTAGGTGATGCTGAAATAGTTGATAAGGAGCCAAATCTCAGAAAAGATTAATTTTAGATACGACAGCAAATTATAAATGACTTTTAAATTTTTTGTTCATACATTTTAAATAAATTTCACTTAGTAATTGTTTAACTCAAATTACAAATATCGGTTAAACCGTGTATTTTTCAATTTTCAAATTCATGTTAGGAAAACATTCGATATCAAAAATGTTCATTTAAATTATTGTTAAATTATACCCTTGAAAATGGCGGAATATACCGCAGAAACGTCGACGGTTGCTAATCAACTGGATTAAGAGTATTTGCTTATAATCCCGTTCGTAATTTAGAAAATATGATGTTAAATTATTCTGCACAGCAAAATAAATTAAAACAGGAACCATAACATTGAACTTAATCTTCCAACACTTATTTCTTAAGGCGGTTTGATACCACATTTGTTAAGCTGCTTGTTAGTGAAATTCTTTCTAATAATTTCTCTAAAAATTGTACATTTTCAGTTTGAATATATAAACTTAAAACAATCTCTTTAACTAAAACCGGTACTACGTTAAGCCGAACGTTATAGTGACTGACACGTTGTCACTAAAGTTCACTTAGGCGTTGTCCATAATACTAGCATACCTTGAACAATGACATTTTGGTTGGGATAGGAAATAGAGGAAGTGTTCTAAATCATTTAGGGTCCTCATGTTTACGTTTTTCTAAAAGGTTTAAATTATGGAAATGCGCTTTCATCAAGTCCATCCCACCATCTGGTGGTTTGAGTTAAAAATGTTGATCTAAATTTATTAGTTTGTCCAAAACCTGCTTCTAGGGTAACAACGTGAGAATGTTGAGCAAACTTGGTTGATCTAAAATACAGTTTAAATGATGGAATTAAATCTTTCAATTTATTGAATCTTTGGCCTCAGTAATATTTGTAAAAATCATAATGACGATTAAAAATTATGTTGTATTTCTTCAGACAGTTTGTCGAGTTAAAGTTAATTATTGTGTTTATAACCTTAGAAAAAACTGACACTAAAGCTTTGATTTTATTCCCTTTTTTGGTAATGTATGAATATTTAAAATATTCCAGAGAGATGGGAAAACTCCTGTTGAGACCGAAAGATGAAATACCTTGTTAAGTGCTTTTGCTAAAGAAGTAAGACAGTTCTGGAATTGCGGAGACCAGCCTCATTTATTAACGTTTATTTGTTTGGGCAACTTGACAAGCGAATTCAGCAAAATTTGATGCAAATTGGGATGCTAAATAATTAGCTTTCTTAAGAACAGTTGAATAAAGATTATTATCGCTGTTTAACAGGAGTGACCGACCAATAAAACTTTTCCAAAAGCACTAACAATTTGTAGATTGCACTGCTTTGGCTGCAAGATTTAATGTTTGAGCGACATGTAGATGAAGCACAAACCGCGCAGAGGCTGAATTCATAACGGCAGCTAACATTTTTTGTGTAATATGTACTTATACAACATTAAAAAAAATTAAGTACAATTCAACTCAGTTTAGTACAATATCATTTCAATTTTCAGTACAATTCAAAAAAATCCATTTTCTATCATTGGTATGTGTCATTTCACTGAAGTATAGACAACATGTTTTATTTGTGCTCTAACCATGTCAACCTTTGTGCCAACAAAACACAATTTGCGCGAAGACATCGATTACTCTGTGAAGTGTTTGGAGAACATACTCCATCAAAAAAACATATGAGTACTGGTACCGGCGTTTTAAGCGTGGCGATTTTGAGACCAGTGACAAAGAACGCAAGGGGAGGCCAGTAAAGTTTGAAGACGCTGAGTTGAAGGCGTTATTGGACCCAGATTCATCGCAAACTTAAGAGGAGCTCGCTGAAACTTTGGGAGTGACTCAACAAGCGATTCAAAACCGTCTCAAGGCCTTGGGTATGGTGCAAAAATAAAGAAATTGTTGGGTTCCGTATGAACTCAAGCCAAGAGTGTGAACAACTGCCCCAAAGACAAAATCGGAAGGGTTTTCTGCATGACGGGGGACAAAAAGTAGATCCACTACGACAACCCAAAGCGCAGAAAATCGTAGGGTAAGCCCGGTCATGCATTAAATTCAACAACCAAACCGAATAATCATAGCAATAAACTACTGCTGTGCATCTGGTGGGATCAGTTCGGAGTGATCCAGTATGAACTACTTAAGCCTAACAAAACCATCACTGGAGAACGTTATCAACAACAATTGATGCAATTAAGCCGAGTATACAGCCGACAAAATGATCTTTCAGCACGATAACGCTCGCCCGCATGTTGCAAAAGTCGTAAAGGAAACTTTACGGGACACTTCAATGGGATGTTCAACCACACCCGCCTTATTCACCGGACATTGGTCCTCCCGACTACCACGATTTCCGGTCGATGACTCATGGCCTGGCCGAGCAGTACTTCACTGCTTACGAAGAAGCCAACAATTGGGTTGATTCTTGGATCGCCTCAAAAGACGAGGAATTTTTTCGCGCAGAATCCGTATGCTGTCTGAAAGATGGGAAAAAGTCTTAGCTAACGATGGACAATACTTATGAAGTGGAGAATCGTCCGTTTCAACCTAAAGCAGAGCCGATCACTGGAGCAGATAGGGAAATAAGGAACCAAGAGAACGATTCCAAAGTTTCCCATACAACGCCGCCAGCCGACTGTTCCAAGTGACACGATAGATGTCCAGAGGCGTAATATAAAGGGTAAGCGATTAGTGTCTATTGTAAATTCCTTGTGTTACGCGGGATTTTATACCAATGACTTGTAACTTTTACGTCACAAATATACTTCCAATTTTATTACGAAACCGTCCGTTTTCGCATTTACATTTTTACTAATTCGATTAGACAACGTGGTCCACCAGTCTTCGCCAAACGTCGAACACTGGGCGCGGACAAACTCACTATCACACGAACTATCACCGTGGGTGACCCCATTGCACTTAGCTCAAAAAGAACGATTTACCCAACAGCTGCAGGTATTGCCAAACAGCAATCTCAACGCCATTCGGACTGTACGAGTTCAATCGCATGATGTTTGGCATGGCAATACCATTCAACGTTTCATGCATTCGGTTCTGCAGGAGTTACATTTTTGCTTTATTTACCTGGATGCTGGTGGCATCCCGAACAATTTCCGAACATTTAGACCTTTTATTAAAATTTAGAATTTGGCCAAAAGCTAAATCTTGCGCAAACCAAATAGTATCAATTCTGCCATTAAATTTCCAAATTATTAAAGAATCGAAAAATGATAATTTAGAGTCCGCTTCCCAGATCCGATACCCAGAAAAGTAAATCATGGACGAATTTATTTAGTATGGTGTCAGGTAGAACTTCCTTTACTTTCTAATAGCAATTAAAACTGAACATTTCCAATAAAAGAACGCTGAAATTCAGCCACCTTTTATAAAACTACAGTGTGACTGTGCTAAATTATCTAAAAAATTGCATGCTTCGAAAGTGATCTATCAAAATAAAAAACAAAAAATATTTTGCAAAAAATATATATTTTCTTTTTTATTAATATCTTAATATTTTTTTAAATAAGTATGTATACTCATAATATTATTATATAAGCTGTCGAAAAATTTGTTAAAATAAATAAAAATTACATTAATTTTATATAAATTTCATACATCATAAAATATACTTTTTGTTTTTATATTACATAGAATTAATACTTTTCAATTTTAAAAAAAAATTGTAATTAAAACTTAAAAATATCATTTTAAAAATAAAAACGTCATTAGCCATAACTTTTTTTATTTGGTTTTTAATTTTTTTTTTTTTTTTTTTGCTTTTTTTTTAATATAAAAACTTCTTTCTTTTAAAAAATATATAAAATTAAATTTCATTTTGTAAACTCAACTATTAGAATTCGAAAAATACTTTTAATTTTTGTTTTTTATACATAAAAACATGATTTATTTAGCTTCATTTTATTCATTTAGTTATGGATTATTTAACAACTAATAAATATGTGTACAAGAGTATAGTTTTAATTTTAAATTAAAACACAAAAGATAAAAAAAAATTACATTATTATTGGGGGTACAAATAAGTTTTGAGGTTTTTTTTATAACTTTTAAGCTTTGTCCATCGTCCAAAGTATTGTCCATCGTTAGCTACGACTTTTTCCCCATCTCTCAGGCTGATACGGCGTTCGACGTCCCTTGGCTTGAGTGAAAACCAAGAAAAATGTTTATACAAGCCGTACTATTGCGATACAAACACAAAATAAAACCTACTATTTCTATAAGTATTAGTGTCGTCACCCATTACAATCTTTACATACTTCGATTTCAAATTGAAGTTGGTATCAAAAATAATCGAAAATATCACTAACACTTATAGAAATAGTAGGTTTTTAATTTAATAATATGCATACATCATAGAAACTCAGCTTCTTCAAACTTTACTGGGCTCTTAAATGACACATACTGATTTTTAGAGGGAAATGATGACGCTTTAACATGAAAATAGTTACAAGATGATGCGACACGATTTAATATTAGTTAAACCATTTTTTGTAAATCCCTCAAAACTTATTTGTACACCCAATATTTTGTAAATTTCCATTTAAACAGAAACATAAAACTGTAACTTTGTTTGTGGCTTATTAATGTAGAGAGCTGTTGAGATTATATTTGGATTTAGTGGTGTTATGTTAATTTATTGGTCGTGACACGCATTTCATCTGGTAATAATATCTAATATCACAATTTTACAATCTGACTCAAAATTAAGGCATTTTTATTTAGAGATTAAATATCGAATTATATATCAGTGATTGTTGCGACGATTTTTGACAAGGTAATGATACCTGGTAAAATACTACGACTGACCGCACAAACACATTCTGTAATTAGCAATAAATATTCGAATAAAATCGATAAATTTCGACGATATCGAAGCAAAAAATTTAAAGCGAATTATTCTATAAGACATCATAAGCAAACATCATAAACAAACAATTAAATTTAAAATTTACAATGCAGTGTTGTACACATTTTACTTTAGCTTTTACCACTTATTTGTGCATTTTATTAAAAAAGCGAAGTGCAAAATACGGATAAACAACAATCATCTACCACACAACATTCGAATCCCATTAACTTAACGCATAATATCAATCATTTTTCGAGTTTATGACTATTTTGTTTTTCCTGATCAATATTACTGTATTAACCTATATAATTTTGAATAAAACCAAACAAAGTCACATTTCTAATTATTATTTTTAGGGATTGCGTGTATGTTTGCTGCTACTGCTATTAAATATTTAAAATGAGCAAAGAAACGGAAAAATTAAAAAAAAAAAAAAATGGAAAAAATTATAACGAAAAACTAATTTACACATCAATTGTTCGGTAGTTTTTATGAAACCGCTTATCATAATTTTTATGAGTTAGTATTGATGTATCCTCTGATTTTATTAATCATGATGGATATTCCCTGTAACCGTTATCATAATGTTGGGATGGATTTTTCTTCATAAAATCTCCCAATGATATTAAAGGTGTATTTGCTGGTGTTAACGTCGCACTTTGCAAGTTATTCTGCTGGTGCTGATGGTGTTGGTGGTGAATTGGTGCCGATTTTGGTTTGAGCATGTCTTGTGAAGGATAATTACTGTAAGTATTACTACCACCATCACTAAATAGCCGATCATTGAAAAATGTCGAATTTGTTAAATAAATCGTTTGATCCATTTCATTTAGCTTTTTTGCGTACGGAAGTTCTTTGATCAAATTATGCGTCTCTAAATCTGCTTGCATGTAAAATTTTGAATTTCCTGTACCATACTTTGGTATCAAATCATCAACATTCGTCGGATGGTAATGAACCAGTTGATTATTTTGGTGTGATGCAATAGGTGAACAACCATAATACGAATCTTTACTATTTTCTATATTAGTTGGTTTTAATGTATTTAGATTAACATTCGACGTGGATATTGGTGTGCCATTCCTTTGCGTATTCGATATAGACGATGACGATGCCTTACGATCGATTTGCTTATTTTTCTCATTTTCTGATTCAACAAATCGAATTTGGGCACATATCAAATAATTTTCGATCATCTGCTCATGATAAGCATGATGTTTTATTTTTATCTCAGCACAAGGAATACGTGTCTGGCTATTAAATGATTCACTGGATTGTAATTTTTTGGAACCCTTTCGTGCTATCGAATCGATATTTTTTTTTATTTTTTTGCTTACACTTTTTCCAATACTTCCAAACTGTTTTGCAATACTCTGTAATTGTTTAGCTGCTTTACTCTTATTTTGATTTTGAGATTCTGGATTTGCGACACCTTGAGTTATAGCTACATCAGCGTTGTGTAAACCCTTTTCAAATTCCTCGTCTGTCAAATTTTCAAATATTTCATAGTCCAAATTTTCGGTGAGACACGTATACGTTACACTGATATATTCTTTTAAAAGAGTTACTTGTTCCTGATCGGATAATATCCAATTCTCATCGCCTCCATCATAATTTGCCCAGATAAAATGTTTTCCCGGGTCTATGCAAAATTGCAACGGAAGAAGTTCATTATTTAAATCTATAAGCGGTACAACAGCGGGCGGATATAGCTGATATGTATCCATTGTTACCAAAGCAGAAAAATGAGCGTTATTGTAGGTAAGTAATAATGGTCCTTTGTAACATTCGATAGATTCGATTTCAAAAGGTAAATAAATGCCACCAAAGGAAATAGGTGCCATAGCCTCTCCGTTCATATCTCTTAGCACTGTATCTGAGATTACAATAATTGGACGTTTCAATACGTGAGCTAATGCCAGCACGTGAATTTCCTCCAAACTTTCGTAAATTTCACTGCCATCAATTGAGTTATTCCTATCTAAAATGGCAGAACGGCGACGATTATTTCCATAACTGGATTGTCTTGGTGCAGTCGATGATAGTGCAACAATTTCATCCCATTCTTTGCACCATTCAACTTCGGAATAAACAAATCCAGCTTTCTTATTTAATTTGGTTTGTTGAAATCGCCATCGTCGCCAGAGAGCATCGCGATATTCACCTTTTGTTAAAATTTCATTTAAAGCCGATCGCAGAGTTAGCTTTCGATCATGAAAACCCCACATACCTAGGGAAGCTGCATGCAATAAACAATTACCGTCACCGATTGTTGAAAGTGGCCATAATTTACGGCATAATCCATTGTCCACCCACCAATTTAAACGTTTTGTTTCTTCTAATGATTTTAACGCAGATATATCAATTAAATCAGCCTCTAAAAACAGTCTGCAATAAAAACAAACAAAAACAAACTGTTAAGAAACTCCAATTTTTAATAAAAAAAAAAACGGTGACCTTACCTAAATTCTTCTGAATAACTAAGAAAAAAATCAGGCAATGTAAATGTATAATCATGAGTATCAGTCAATTTTAAATTATCATGTAATTTTTCATAATCGAAATCCATTGCAATTTCATTACGCGCGGTTGACACGAGAGTTACATTATCCATGGCGGTGGATATTCCGCGAGATAATTTGTAATTTTTATCTGGAAAATTAGAAAAAAGAAAAAATCAATTAATTATATAACTTACGTAATAGGTAATAGCAAATACCGTAAGTGTTAAATAAAAATTAGTTTGAAATAAATTTGTAATGAACAATTCACTTCTTAAGCATTGCCAAATACCGCTTTGCCCATAGAGATATCACAGCTTGCAAAATAAGAATTCCAACGTTTTGTAAGTTATCAAGTAGGAGCAAAAACAACGATACAAACTCTTTGACGAATGTCTGCAAGTTTGATGAAGCAATTTAAAATATAACACAAATTAATTGAGAAATTCATATAACAAGTAAGTTTTTTATTGTTGCATATCGAAATAATGGTGTTCACAAGCTTGGTGAGTCAAAGACTAATTTTCAAAATCTTGGTCAATAATTCTAGATTTTTAAATCTTAGTTAGGATTATTTTCAGTTTTTGTTGAAATCCTTTCTTAACTGCAAATTCAGGATGACGTTGCTACCTAGGCAGCGAAAGGACCGTTGCATAAGAGAGCCAATTGTGAAGCTACTCAATTAACATTTTTAAGAGCCGATGAGCGGTGATTTCGGTATCGAGCGGTATCGAAGGGGAATATCGAAGAGCCAAAATCACCGATTGGCGCATTGCCTAAAGGCCGAATGTATGGAAAGGCCGAATTTTAATTTTATTTTATTATTTTTATAACATTATAAAATTTTCAAATTCCTGTTTTGAGAAATTTGTAAATCATAAAGCATTTTATTTATTTTTATTTGTGAATTATTTTATAGAAATATAACGATCGATTTTTAAGCTTAAGTAAAATTATCCTACATACTTGGACATGAAGACACCTGATGCTTTATTTCACTGCTATAGAATTAAAAATGCCTAGAAACTAGAGAAGTAATTTCCTAAAAACTGAGGCCTCGACCAGAAGCATAAAAGAGCGATATAATCCGTTAGCGCCTTACGATTTCATCCGACACAAACCCCCTTCTACAGTGCATTGAAAAATCTTCTCAAACTGCAGCAAACCAAAATAGTGAGAGCCCTCGAATTATTTTCTGTTCTCGATTACAGTACATTTACGAAAAGATAATATTCATCACCAATTATATTGCATTATCACAGGCAAAAAATATAAAAAGTTAAATTAAACCAATTTGAATAAATAAAATAAAAATTATTCTGAATAATTATCGAATGAAATTGAAACGTATTTGAAACAGAATAATTCAGAAAGTTTAGAACAATTTGAATAATACTCGAATGGCATTAATTTCGGTAAATTGACGATTTGAACAGAATTTTAATGACCGAGTCAAACCATAATAATTTATATTAATTTTAAATAAAAAGTGTAACAGTGCAAAGTTTAGCTAAACTTAAGCTTTAAAGTACGATTTAATTAAAATAAAATGGGACTAAGTGGTATTTAAAAAGAACGTTCGACAAATTTAATAAAACTTAAATATTTAATTTTTTATTTTAACCTTAATAAACCACAAAATTCTATTTAACTGGTTTAGAAAGAAATAATTATTACTTAAGGCATCACTTCTATAAATAAATCTATCTTCTTAATAAAAATCTGGCTTAGTTTACTTACAAATTGTAACAGTCATTTTTGGTTAAAATATTTTGCACAAGTATTTTTTATATATTTCACGATTTAACTGTGAATCATATATCTCGCTTGTTTACTATTAAAATACCATGTGAGTAATAATGTACACATAACATTAAATAATATGATATCTACAAGTATTGTCTTCTTATTACACAACAATAAATTAAAAATAAAAATATAAAACGTTGTTAATCACAAGCGAACATTGATAAAACTGAATGCCTTTAAATGATAACACAACGTTTTATATTGCAGACGAATTTAAAATGAAACGTAATCGATTTAATCAATTTTATCAGTAAATATTATGGTTTTTTTAGCGAATCAACAATAATTCGGTATAAATTAAAAAATTAAAAAACAATTGTTGATTTTCCATTTCCGTTTGTAAAGAAAAATACAACAGCAGACTGACATCGGAATGGAGAACACAAAAAAAACGATGCATCGATGCATGACCATATAGAACAGCAAGAATCGAGATATGTATACAACTCTAATAAACATACATGATACATTTTATATATGGTCAAATAATGATTTTTGTTTGTAGTCTTCTAGTCTATTCGTCTCATGTATGAATCGTGTGATTGTATAAATTAATTATACAAATTTTGCGTTTTACGATGGCCCTGTAAAGTGTTTACTATTAATTTAATACATCACTTGATAATGACTAATATTTGTCGAATCTCGAAAGGGGGTGTGGGGGGAGCAAAATGATCTGTTTTGACGACGAACACTTGCATGACCTCGAATCATCTTTCATGTAAATTCTAAAGCCTGGTTTACTTACTCAAGCCCCAGTTAATATTACAAAGATAAAAACAAGTAAGACTAATAGTTAAATTATATGGACGGCGCGCACGTAAAATGCTTATGAATTTTTAATAGAATCTTTCCGGTGTTGATCCAATTAAGAAATGGTCTTGGGGTTTAAGTAAATTAGGTCATAGGTCAAGGCTAATTTTTTTTTTTTTTTGTTTGTTTGTACAGTACCAAATATTTTTATTTAACTTACATTCACGATTTTCATTAATTTTATTTTTATCTCGTATATTTTCATCATTTCTACTGTAAACATCATTATTTGATGATTTTTCATTTAATTTACGAAAATACTCAGTTGTTAGTGTATCTAAAAATAAAAATATATGAATTATCAGAAAAGTACGAAACAAAAAAAATATCTTACAAATTATATAAATGAGAAATGTTTCTTTCTAATAATATTTAGACGTATTAAAAATTTTAATTTTACCATTATAATCGATAAGAGCTTTCTTTAAATCCCAACCCCAACTTTTTAAGCAACGAAGAGCATCGTCCTCAGTTGCCCCAGTTTGTGTAACAAATTCCTTTATTAAAATTTGTTGTGATTCCATTTCAATTGTAATTATTGTAAATCATTTATGTTTTTCTTATTTAGTTAATAATAAATATTTATTAAGTAGGTTTTTCACTTGTAGTTTTTTTTTTTTTGTTAAAATAATAAAAATATGTAGTTGGATATAAAAACTTAAAAGAAACTTAAAACCGAAACTCGAACAAAATAATAAAAATAATTGTTTCTTCCGTCTCGCTTTTTTGAATTTTTAATTACCTTTAAAATGTCAAAATGACGTATTTTTTATTTTTTTTTTGTTGGTGGTTAGTGGACGTGGTTTTAGATCTAGTGCCATCATAATGAGTATGTCTTATGATTAAATGCTTTAAAACTGCAAATTTATTTATTAATTTGCAAATAATACTAGCGATGTCATCTCTTCTAGTAGAATGCAATTAATAATAGAACAAACACTAAATTGAATTATAATTACATTAGACACGTATTATTCTTCAGTTGTTTAAAAACTTGAATTGATTTTTTGATAAAAATAATGAGTTTGTCTAATGCTACATGTGTTTGAATTAACAGTGCAGGAAGAAATTTTGAAATGCTTGGGGAAGTAACAGAGCATTAAAGATTTTTAATACGAAACACGGTAAATGTTTTTTTGATTCTGATTTTTTATTTTATTTTTGTAAATTAATAATTGTCAATACATGACGTATTTCCAAGGCTGGGCAAATTACATTACACTCCTAGTGTTCGGTCTGGCCAAAATGAAAAAAAAAATTACGATTTATATGTCAAAATATGTAGCATTAAACGCACTCAAAAATCCAACTTTTTTTTTGGATTTAAATGTCAAAATTTCGTGGATTTGGCTGTCAAATGAAAATATATATATTTTGATCAGCTGTTTTTTTTAATAATATTAAATTTAAAATGTTGTTTAAATATAAGTGAAATGTGGACTTATCCAATTTGTGGTATAAAGTAATTAGTGTATTTTGTCTGTTGCTGAGTGATGTATTGATTTTTTGCCTTTAGATCAACTACATTGTTATGCGTGCAGAACCCGATGATTTTGAGAAATCAATGGGCAAAACGTGTGCGATTTGTTTATTACAGGCACCCGTGAAGTTGAATTCAATAACAAAAAGGTATGAGTACGATTTCTTAAGTTAAAAATGTTAACTAATTATGATTCATTTTTTTTAGGGAATCATTATTTATGTTATGTTCCAATGCCAAAACAAAAGGCATTCCAAAAAATCCAAACCAGATTAGTACGTGAATTAGAAAAGAAATTGTCCGGTAAACATGTTGTATTCATTAAAATTTATCAATGCCAACACGTAAAACAAGAACACAATCGAAGCAAAAGCGCCCACGATCAAGATCGTCATTGACGGCTGTCAATGATGCTATCTTAGAAGATTTAGTATTCCCAGCTGAAATTTTAGGTAATCGCATTCGTGTCAAACTTGATGGATCGCAGGTGATCAAAGTTCATTTGCTTAAAACAACAAATTACAATTGAACTTAAAGTGAGTGCAGTTTACAAATTTATAAATCAGGATTACCTGCCCTTGTGTTTTTTTGGTAGATCAAACCAAGTTTACTAAAAGCCGAATAAGTCGCAAAGTAAATTTTGTAGACAAACATTACTGAGACGTATAGCTAATATTGTCTTCGATATAAACTTACAGAAACATTTCATCCAAAATTCTTTAACTTTCTTGTTCTGGTTAATATAATTTGGGCTAATGATTTTTTTTCTACTTTTTCAGGTTGAGACATTTACATTAGTAAAAAGCTAAAAAATGTAAAAATTATGTAAAAAGCTAACAGGGCGAGATGTCACATTCGAATTCTCTGAGCCATACTTAAAATAGCCATATTCAAAAATTTTGTTTAACAAAACTAAGATCATAAGTGTTAATCGCTAAAAAAATACAAACAAATTAAAAACTAGCATTTTGTTTTGAATTTAATAGCAATTTTGTTGTTTAAATTCCTATGAAATGGACCAATTTTTTCCGAAAATTTAGTATAGGTACTTTGGAAAAAATAATTCATACAAAGGACACTAAAAAATTACAAAAATAAATGGGAAGGAAAACCAAAATAGTGCCATGATCGGAATACATAGTAGTCCTACAGATTTTGTTTACAATTTAACGAATTTTCATTGTTTACTAAATTAGGTAAGAAAATTGCTAAAATAGTGGAAACCGAAAGTTTCTAATTAACGATAGCTAAAATATCGTGGATTTTACTAAATATCAAATTTTAATAGTTTTAATAGAAAATTTCAATTTATTGTTGATAATTTTGAATTTAAGATGATAAATTGAAAATTTGTATTAAACCTGTTAAAATTTTATATATATTATATAGTAAAATGCACGATATTTTAGCTATTGTAAGGTTAAAACATATGTTTTTCACTATTTTAGCAATTTTCTTACATAATTTGGTGAAAAATGATAATTCGTTCTCCATGTGTACCGGCGTTTTAAGTAGAGTTTGACGTATAAATCCAAATTTTTCATTTCTGGCTGTTCGGTCAGGTTTGACGTATATTTAATGAGGTGAAGTTAGCACGAAATGAGTTTGACGTATATTTTCGTGATTTTTTTTTTCATTTTGGCCAGACCGAACACGTCCACTGAGTAATTAAAATACTTTTCCGAGTTACAGCAAACTCAGTAATTAAAATACAAATTACAAATACTTTCGAGTGGAGTAATTAAAATACAAGTTACAATTACTTTGAATTGTCATTTGAAATTAAAATACAAATTACAATTACTTTACATTTGTAAATTGATAAATTTGATTTGACAAAATTCATTTAGTGAAAAAATGTATCATTAGAAAAAGATTATTATGATAAGTTTTATGCAGATGACTCTGGAACTAAATTTTAATAAGCCTTGTAAAAATGTAAATAAGGAATTTCAAAAACTGGGGAATTTAAGTAATTAAAATACAAGATACTGTTACTTGAAAAATGAGTAATTAAAATACAAATTACAAATTGTAATTTGTATTTTAATTACGTAATTCAAATACATGTAATTCGTTACTGCCCAGCCTTGCGTATTTCGTAGTAAAATGTTTTATTGTAAACAAATAAACTTCAAACACAATCAGCTGTAGGCTTTACATAATTTAAATAAAGTGGACGATAAAAAACCAGAATCAAAAAAAGCTCTACCGTGTTTCGTATTTTAAATCTTTAATAAATGGTGATTTGAGTGTTGAAACAATTAATTGTTATAACAGAGCATTCACAATGAAAAACTTTTTACTTTTGACTTACAGGTTCGTATGAATTTCCAACATAACGAGCAAAAATTTTGTGTTTGTTATGTTAGAAGCAGTACCAATCCGCAGCAGTTCTTGTTTTCTTAGCTTTCCTAAAACCCCTTTTGCATTTTTGGCGAGAGCTTTCGTGCTGTTTCGAGGCAGAGGTGGCCTTTGTTTACCCAACGCTCTATTTAGAGGTGGAGCTCCCAACATAGCAACATGAAAAGCATCTGACAGCTTGTCTACTAAGTCATCCAGCTCCTGGGAGTTTTGGAATCGGTACTGGCAATGAATTACCTAGAATTGTTTTTAAAGTATCCCAGTCAGTTTCCTCCTGTTTGTAAACATAGCCCTATTTGTGGCTTCTTTAACCAGTTCATATTGAAGATAATATTGATCAGAAAAGGAATGATTATCAGAAACATTCCAACTAACCAAACTATCCTTTAATTTAAAAAAACACTGTTCCGATTAACAGTCATCGGAACAATCTTCCTCTCTTCAGCGGATTGGGCGTGTATGACATGTGTTGTTTAACCTAACGAACCAATAGTGGAGTGCGATGGATGTGGTAAATGGTTCACCAAACCAAGGATGCAAAGAATTAAGCGATGATGAAAGCAAAGCTAAATGGTATTACTCCAGTCTCATAGAAAATATGATAGAAAATTGTCGACGACCAAGACATGAAATAACCAGAGAGCCTTCAAGTGAAGTGATACGTTGCAAGTTAGAACAGACGCTAGAGGAATACGAACCGAAAGCAATTGCATTGGGTGGTTCTTCAAGAAATTCCTTTGAATCTGACGTGCGAAGTCATTAATTAGATATTTGTGGTGTATTTTACTCATTTAAAATACTCGATGATTAAATAAATAAAGCACGATGATTTTTATAATTTTATTTATTTAGACACTTTTTTTTTAGCGTGTTACAACGATCTTATTCTATTACACACTGAACTGTATTTCACTCAGATGAGGAGGCGATGTTTCTTGTGCTGTCATGCGCGTAACAAAAAAAAACGAACATAGAAAATGCCCAACAAACATCACATCCGCCACCGCCAAAAAAAAATTAATGGAACTTATCTTCAATTCATCATTTCAGATGATGTTACAAAAGAAAAATTTAAGAATAATCATCAACATAATAATATTACAAAACTTATAATCTTTTTTTATTCAAACAATATTAACTTAAATTCTAAACCTGGCTGGAGGTACAATATCCTTCCGCCTACGAAGACTATAACGATCAGTTATTACTGTGTTCGAATTATCGTTATTATCAGTGTCGAAAAATCCGCGACTACAATCTCTTTCGTTATTCACTGATGTGGTATTCGCAATGCGGAACGCATGCGCGTTCATACATGCGAGGCCCTAAAACTTTAGTTATTTTGGCCTTAACCCATTCGTCGCTGTTAGGATTGCTATACTGTCTTATCATAACACTATCGTCTCTTTTGAATTTACCTCTTTTATCGTTGCTGGTATCTACCTTACAATATTCGTTATTATTAACACTAGGTTTTAACAAATCTAAAACGCCTTTGGGAACGCACCTTTAACTATCCCTAAATGCGATCGATGTACCTGCATGAGTTGCTTACGTAAAGACTCAGGTACCTCTATGTCCACGCATTAAAATACCTTGTTCGATTACTAACTCTGCCCCCACTGATCTAAAAATTTTGAATGAATCATTCCTTAAACTTTTAACTTCTCCGTTACCGACCGCTTGCTTAACCGCAATGTAAATTCGGTCACTGTTTATTGCTTCCCTAATACTGTTTGCGCTAATCGGAATATCCTTGTTCGTGTCTATAAAAAACAAATAACCTACATCAACGTCCCCTTCGTTGCCAAAATCGCCACGTTCATTCAACGGGCACCTGGACAAAGCATCTGCACAATTTTTCTCGGATTTGACATATTTAATCGTATAATTAAACGCACTTAAATGAAACGCCCATCTTTGCAACCTAACCTACTCGTAGTCATTTGGGTCACCTGGACAAAGCATCTGCACAATTTTTCTCGGATTTGACATATTTAATCGTATAATTAAACGCACTTAAATGAAACGCCCATCTTTGCAACCTAACCTACTCGTAGTCATTTGAGGTAAACCCTTGTGTTGTTCAAATATTGTTAACAATGGTTTATGATCGGTAGCCAAAATGAAATGATTTCCAATTAAATACTGGAAAAATTTTCTAGTGCCGCATAAACAATTGCTAACGCCTCTTTTTGCAACGTATCATACCCTCGCTCTGCATCTGATAAAATTCGGGACGCGTACTCAATTGGTCGTTCAGACCCATCTGGAAAAATATACGCTAATACTGCGCCAATTCCTACGTTCGAGGCACCGCAAGTTAATATCAAAGGAAGATCCGGATTAAAATGCACCAGCATTTTATCCAAAATCATTTCTTTCTTGATAAGATCAAATAATGCTCTCTGGCTATTCTGATTCCAATTCAAAATACCTTTACTTTGCTTTAATAGCTCATAAATTGGGCTCATTTTGGTTGCCAAAATCGGAATGAACTTCCCAAAATAATTTACTAATCCTGCAAGTGGCCTAACGTCTGAAATCGTTTTCGGTATTGGAAAATTCAAAACCGCTTCGTTCCTGTTCCTCTTGTAAAATCCTTCTCCTGATATAATATGTCCTAGAAACTCTAATGAATCCTTCGCAAATATGCATTTTTCCTTATTTAACCTTAGTCCTGCTTTTACTAATCTATCGAAAACTTCCTTAAGTCGCTGATTATGAATTTCATTGTTGGGTGCTGAAATGATTATATCGTCTAAAAAATTTGCTACACCATCGATACCTAATAATACTCTTGAAATCTCTTGCTGGAAAATACCAGTGGCAGGTTTAGTGCCAAATGGAAGCCTGTGCATTCTAAAATTACCTAAATGAGTACTCCATGTACATATGTCCCTCGACTCATCATCCAGTTCGATCTGATTGTACGCTCGACTTAAATCTATTTTAGAGTAAACCTTTCCATTATTGATTCGCGCGAAAATGTTAACTCGTGGAAGTGGAAAATTAGTATCAGATAAATATTTATTAACGGTAGCTGTCCATTGGCTTTTAAAATTGGAACCAACGGCGTACCCCACCGTGTGCAATCCACCTTTTCGATAACACCCTGATTTTCCAACTCGTTGATTTGTTCTTCAATATTCTTTAGGAATGCATAAGGAACCTTTCTGGCTTTCACAAAAACTGGCTTGGCATCACTTTATCACTTTCTAACTCCAAATGCACTTTTAAGTCTTTTAATTTACCCAACTTTTCCTAAAACAGAATCTTGTATTGTCCAATTAAATCTTTCGCCGTATTACTATTACTACAATTAGAACTCAATAAAACTTGATTAATATTGATACTTTTGATAGCAAACTGGTTAAAAAAAATGTCTCCCCAAAATTGGACTACTTCCCCGTTCTATAACTAATAACTTAAAACGTTTTCCTATGTTATTAAATTCAATGAAAGGATAGATAGCTCCTTTAACTTTTAAAATATTTCCTCATAACCTCTGACTACACTATCGTCCTTAATAATGTTTATTCTATCAAACAACCTTGACATAACTTCGAAAGGTAATGCCGAAATAGCCGCGCCCGTGTTCACTTGAAACTTAACAATTTTGTCATAAATTAACCAATTAATCACAATAGGCTTGTCGCCTTCACTCTCATTAATACTATATATCGATGAAATAATATCATACTTTAAAGAAATTTCCGTCACGTCGGAATTTTCGGACACATAATTCAAACAACCACTCGAATTACAATTATTACCTCTACAAACATTTGCTAGATGCCCCTTAAACATTGCACTTTCTACATATATAATTTTTATATCTACATTTATCTGAAACGTGGTTAGAAAAACCACAATGCATGCAACTATTGGTTTTAATATTAACCTCTTTGTGATGAACCGCCTCAAATTGTTTTCCCCTCTATTGCTGCTGTTGTTGCCTATATTGCATAGCTACTGGTAGTCTTTTTTATTCCACGCTACAAATTTCTACATCCTTATTACGATGACTGTCATTCCGATGCAACTCCACCTTTTTAGCAGTAATAAGCGCTTTTTCTATGGTTAAATTGTCCTCACTGCATAGCCGGTCAAAAATTTTTGCGTCGTTAATTCCGGTTACGAATTTGTCCACAATGTTGCTATCCAATATATCAGCAAACGCACATGACGATGCCATATTTCTGAGTCTAAGCAAATACTCTTGCACATTTTCGCCGGTTCTCTGACACGCCTCGTAGAATATTTTCCTTTCCACATAAATTGTGACTGGCGGAATAAAATGGAGATCCAAAATTTTCGCTAAATCTTCGTATTTTTTTTTGTGCGGTTCTTCAGGCTGACATAATCTATACAATAATTTGTAGGTTTTCGATACGCATAAATTTACTATCGATGCTACTTTTTTGCTGTCTTCTTTGATTTCGGCTATTTCAAAGTAGCTTTCTAATCTAGCTTTATACTCTTTCCACGATTCTAGCTCGTGATCGAAACTTGGCATGTTGCCGATTATTACCTTGTTGCTCATCTTTAATTTGAATTATTATTGAATTCTGCCCACTCGTCGCCAATGTGGTGTATTTTACTCATTTAAAATACTCGATGATTAAATAAATAAAGCACGATGATTTTTATAATTTTATTTATTTAGACACTTTTCTTTTTAGCGTGTTACAACGATCTTATACTATTACATACTGAACTGTATTTCACTCAGATGAGGAGGCGATGTTTCTTGTGCTGTCATGCGCGTAACAAAAAAAACGAACATACACCCATTCCACACGAGTCGCGCTTACGCTGTTGCATTTCTTCGTCTCTTACCTCTTTGCACTGTTTTTGCCTATAAACAAAAATTAGTTTATTGACAAAAACAGTGCAAAGAGGTAAGAGACAAAGAAATGCAACAGCATAAGCGCGACTCGTGTGGAATGGGTGATAGAAAATGCCCAACAAACATCACAATATTCAGCAACCTTTAGAGGTTTGATTGCACATGTAAGTAGTACGGGTTCCCTATAGATCACACTAATAATTGGGACTTATTCATAGAAATGTTGAGTCGTTTGTGCAGCTCTGTTCAAGGTGCGTACATGATCCAATTCTGGTGAAAAAATGTACACCACGAAGTTAGCAAAATAGTAAAATTTTTTGTTAAAATTGGTTACCCTGGTGAACTTTTTGTTCTAGTTGGAAATAATTCAACTCATACAGCGTGGTGTACATTTTTTCACCAGAAAACTATAGCATGTACACAGCTTCAATTAGAGTAGCAGACACACAAGAGGCACACAAATTTTAATTCATTTTATAATAATTACACAGGAGGTTTGCCATGCTGACACAGGGTGGGACCAACAAATTAGTCCAAAAATGTTATTGAAGGTCGTTCGTTGGATACTGGTCGCGGATTTATTGTTGGACAGACTTTATAATTTCGAAGGAATCCGGGAAAATATAAAATGGCACTTTAAGACGGATCCGTTATGGTTCGCGGCACCATTATTTTAAACGTATAAAGAACCTGAATTTTGAATGACCATAAGCGACATTCAAGTTCGGAGAAGCGAATTTAGGTGTTGTCGGTACCCAGTGATTTAGTTGTTGCTAAATATCTCGAGAAGGACCTTGAACAGGTAATACCTTTGGAAAAATACTCCACATTTACGAAGGCTAGCAGAAGCAGAGTAGTGGCATGAGAATTGAAAATAGCTAAACTTTGGTTTGACAAGGTTGACGGTTTTAAGATTGAAGAGAAGAAATACTCAGCTAGCAGCAGGGTGGCAAAGCAAATTATATAAATAGCTTTTCACCATATCAAAATAACCAAAATGTCCTATTAAGGATGAAGAAGAGAATTTGTCAGCTCCCGAAGCGGTCGATGGGTTTCTTAGGAAACGAGTTAGAAGGCAAAGTAACAGAACTCGCGGTGACCCACTAAAACAGTCGATACCTGTACTACAACTATGAAACCGTGATGAATCTCGAATTTCTCACCAAATGTTCAAGATTCCAAGGAAGAAGAGAGAAGCTCCCGAAAGGGGGAGCTGCTGTAGGCGCGGTTTTCTACTTTCACTAGACCTTATTTACTTACGTGGATTTGACATGTTTAATTGATTGTGATAGTCTAAAAACAACCACGAACAAGGTGTAAGATTCGGTAGACAAAAATCGAAATGAACACGCGTTGGAGAAGGGAATAAGACGGTGGGCGTAATACAACCCCAAACCAACCAATTCAGGCGCGAGAAAAGAAAACAAATAGGATCAAAGAGGAAACAAAGCTGCAGAGGAGAATATGAGTGCTTTGCTTTTTCACGATTCATGGAGAAGTTTAAATCAGCCGTTTCAAGAGGTTACGGAAAAAGAATCAGGACATTGGAACTGGCGGTGAATTCAACCGAATTAAATTCGCCAATCCTTAAAGAACAACCAACAAACTATTTACAGGAAGGGTTGTAACGAAAAGAATTGGAGCTTTAACAAAAAGAAATAGAATAGAATGCGTTGGTCTCATGCTATGACGATAGCATTTAGAAAACGTACCAGAACCTATGGATGGTCGGACATACAAAGAGGTATAGTGCTGCTAAAATTGTGCTGAGGAAAGCAACGCAAATCGCAACATAGAATATTCTAAAAACGTTTCTGAGAATCTAGTTCCAGTTAGTTCAAACCAGTGCAACCGTTCACGGACAAATGGCGACCGATCCACACTTATCTACCACGTAGACTATTTAGGATATTTGACTCCAACCCGAAAAGGTTATAAGTACATTTTATGCGTGACAGACTATTTTACCAAGTTTGTATGGCTATACTCAATGACGAGCACGTCAGCTAAGGAAATGATTCTGAAACTAGATATACAGAAGGCATATTCAGCAATCCAAGGGTCATTGTTTCCGACTGAAAACCAGCGTTCACGTAAACGGAGTTCAGAAAATATTGCACAAATGAGAAAATTACCCATCATACCATTACAACTGGGTAGCCCAGTGGAATTGGGCAAGTCGAGAGATTCAACCGGGTGATCGTACCAGTTCTACACAAGGCGATACGGAGCAATGGTGAAAATATGTCGAAAAAGTACAAATGTGCATCAACAACTCAAATCATAAGTCGATTGGCAGAACTCCTTTTGAATTGATGATTGGAACCAAGATGAACATACCAGCCGATTTACAAGCGAAAGAAGCGATCGAGAGGTTTGACGAGACAAAAGATGAGGAGATGTGGGAAGGCGCTCGCAAAAGTAAAGAAGAATCTAGACAGAGTATATGTATAAGAGGAACTTTGACCGTCGACGGAAAAAAAGCAAATACAAAGTAGATGATTGGGTAGTAATCAAAAAGACCCAATTTGGGTTGGCTCAAAAATTAGCAACGAAATATTTGGGTCCATACGAGACAAGGTATTAGTTGTTGAGGACAACGACTGATATGAAGTGAATAGGGTCAATATAGCGCTGAGCACATGAAGCCATACTTCGAAGATTGGTCCCTCGCCCAAACAGGTTGCGAAGAGGCAAGTGCAGAAGGCCAGGACGGCGACAGAATGGAAGAGCAAACTAAAATAAATAAAATCGCATTACGTAGTCTATTGAGCTATTAATTTATTTTCTTCTTCTTCCGCTGGCGCTACATCCCATGAAAGGATTTGGCCGGCTCAACGATGTTCCTCCAAAGAGTTCGAACCGCCGCAAGAGAACACCAGACACGGTGACCGAGTGTGTTTAGGTCCCTTTCGACATCGTCCATCCATCGGGTAGATGGTCTCTCACGACTCCTGCCGACTCCAAGGCCTATTTAGTGGTCTGATTTTATGAACGGAGCACGTGACCAAGTCATCTTAGTTAGCATTGACTAACATGTCGACTTTATCGAGATCATTTCTGATCTCGTGATTCATTCGCGTTTTGTACGTGGCTCCCTCTTTAATGGGACCCAGATTTATTCTTATGATCTTACGCTCAGTTACAGCAATTTTCTGGTTGTTTTGTGCTGTCAGTGTCGAAGACTCGAAACCAGTGATAACTGACTGGTCTTATCAGCGCTTTTTAAATGTTCAGTTTTATTTTGCGCGATACAGGAGGAGACTTGAATATTTTTTTCAGAAACTCTGAAGAGCAATTGGGTTTCCTAGCCGGAAATTATTTCCTAAATTTTGCCTTCAATTAGCACCTTACATATTTAGATATTGAAACCTATTTTGACGGTATTCCCAGGTAGGATAATACGTTGTATAACGTACTCCTTAATGATGGGCTAAATCGATCTTTTTTGTTAAAAATCCTATGAGAAAATAAACAAGATAGAACAAAAAAGATCGATTTAGCACATCACTAGTACTCCTCTTAATGCTGTCGTACGCCTTTTGGAAGTCTATGAATAGACTATGCACAGGAATGTCCTTCTCATAGCATTTCTCCAGCACCATCCTCAGCGTAAAAGTTTGATCGGTCATTGATCTGTTTGTTGCAGTTTAATCGATCTCCCTTTTTACGAAGTGGACAGATAAGAGCCGTCTTCCACTCTAATGGGATGTCTTCTCTACCATCCTTTTAGGGTAATTAATTAATTGATTTTACTCGTACAATAAAAAAAAATGACTTTATATTCTTCCTTCAATTATTGTGCTTCTGATGTACTGGAGGTTGATAATTTTTTAACATTAATTAACTCATGTTTCTAGCATATAACCGATGTTCAAATATGTTCACTCTGTACAAGTTCAACTCGAAATATGTGGACTGTGGGAATTTTACGTTGATTTTGTTTTGTTAGAGTATTTTTTAACTACTAATAGTTAAAAAAACGTAAAACTCCTTTTTAATGGAATTTGTAAGGTTTTAGATGTTTATAAAAAATGAGTTAGTTCAAAGCCAAATCTTAAAAAAAAAAAAAGAAAAAACGATTCCCCTCCGTCAAAAATCACACACCAATCACCCAACTGTCAAAATAATTATTTTATTTTATTTTTTTTGCTTGTACATACATACTTTGAAAATTTTCTTTTTGTTTTCATTTATAATAATTTGTAAAAATAAAATTAGAAAATGTGAAATAAGTAATAATTTTAATATTAATAAGAAATAATCCTCCGTATTGTGCCTTAATCATGTTTATACTCGAATAAAATTTATTACATAAAAAAAAGAATCTCAAGAAAACTATCAGCGATTTTTTTAGTTTTACCTCTTAAAGTTTTTATAATGAATGACAATAAATTATAATCGAATGCTGTGATATTTATCGCACACAATAATTAGATATAATAAATTATTTTTGTAAAAGAAAATCATGACACCGTTTCGTCGTAAAAAAACCAAAAAACAATTTCCTGTTAAAGTTATTACATTCGAATCTCAACTCGAATTCAATCTAGAAGTAAATAAAACATTTTATTTATAGAATTACTGAATATATTTAAAAAATTCAATTACGCATATGTAGGAAAGCGAAGTTACACATTTTGTTTACTATTAAATTCCGCCCGTTTTTTTTTTCATATTTAGAATCGTGCAACAGGTGGATATCTGTTTGATTTGGTGTGCAAAACAATTGGCCTGCGCGAAACATGGTATTTCGGTCTGCAATATGAGGATTCCAAAGGTGCAGTGGCCTGGTTAAAAATGGATAAAAAAGTGGTTGACCAGAATGTAAAACAATGTCCGACAAATAGTGGATACAATTTTATGTTTTTCGCCAAATACTATCCACAGGACGTGAACGTTGAACTTATCCAGGAGATAACACAACATTTATTTTTTCTACAAATCAAACAAGCAATACTATCAGCTGATATATATTGTCCACCAGAAGCCTCTGTACTGTTAGCCAGTTATGCCGTACAAGCAAAAGTATTTAACATTTCTTGTGAAGTGTTTTATGTTTTTCTAAACGGTTGGCTTTTTTTATTTTAGCACGGAGATTACGACCCAGCAACATACAAACCGGGTATGCTGTCGAGTGAAAATTTACTGCCACAACGGGTTATTGATCAATATGAATTAACGCTTGATATGTGGGAGGATCGAATTAAAACGTGGTATGCAGATCATCGTGGTCTATCTCGAGACGAAGCTGAAATGGAATATTTGAAAATAGCCCAAGATCTAGATATGTATGGGGTTAATTATTTTCCAATAACCGTAAGTCGTATTATGTTACTTTATGTTTATTACGTGATAAATACTAATAAGGAATGATTATCACTAAATTTAGAATAAAAAGAAAACCGAACTCTGGCTGGGTGTCACCGCAGCTGGACTTAGCATATACGAAAAATCAAATAAACTAATACCTCGCACAATATTTCAATGGTCTGAAATAAAGCACATAAGTTTTGATGATAAAAAATTTATCATTAAACCCGTCGAATCGAAATCACCAAACGTAGAGTTTTATTCACAAAAACACATAAATAAATTAATCCTAGATTTATGTGATGGTAATCATGATTTATTTATGACCCGGCACAAACCCGACACAATGGAAATACAACAGATGAAAGCCCAGGCAAAAGAAGAAAAGCAGCGTAGAGAGATAGAACGAAATAAACTGTTGCGAGAGACGCAATTGCGCGAAGCAGCCGAACAAGAAAAATTAATGTTAGAAAAAAAACTTCTCCAACTGCAAGAGGAAATGATAACGGCAAGTGAATCTTTGAAACAAACGGAAGAGGCGGCAAAAATGTATGCGGAAAAAAGTCGTGTCAAAGAAGAAGAAGTCAAATTAACGCAACAACTAGCACATACATTCCAACAAGAGATGGAACGATTACGTGAAACAGCCAAAGAAACGGAAAAGGAGAAAGAAGAATTAGAACGAAAAATGAGGTATGCTGAAGTTTACGTAATGAGTTTATCGGAAGAAAAAGAAAAACGTGCAATCGAAGCAGATGAACTAAAGAAAGAGTTAATATGTGCCAAAGCAGCTGAACGTGAAGCTAAGCAAGAATTAGTAAGTTTTCTAAGTCGCAGTATAGTACAATGTTCTATCGACACGATGGTCCGTAATTCATGTTCAACTTTAACCGAATCGCCTGTACTCGACATTGAATATAATTCATACGAATTCACACAAGAAGAACCAAATATGGAACAATTATCGCGTGAAATTGAAAGGGAACGTGTTAAATATATCGAGAAATCAAAACAAGTTCAAACTCAGCTCAAAGATTTACGCTCAGAAATTGAATTGCTCAAGAAAGATGATCAATTATGTCATTTTGATATTATTAATGCCGAGCAACTGAGGCTTGGCGAAACAAAATACTCAACTCTAAAAAAAGTTAAAGAAGGCTCAACAAAAGCACGAGTTGCATTTTTTGAAGAGCTCTAAATTAACTAGACTAGACTTTTGGTTGGCTACCTAGGCCAGAAGATCTTTTACATTTTACAAGCCTCGAATTTTTTTAACATAGTTTTAGTAATTTTATTAATTTAATTTAAATGCGCCAATTGTTTTATTTTGAATTTTTAGTTAAGATTCTGTAGAGTTACGAAAAAATGACAAATTTTATTTAACTTATATACCAATATAAATAAAAATTATCAATTTAAAACTAGATATAGGAGTTTCTTAATTACCTAATGTTTAAATCATCCGCATTAATCCTACACTTTTGGACTTTTGAAAACCTACCTATAATAAAAAGTTGAACTGTCTTGAACGTGTTTTGTACGTTGTAACGGCATTTATCTCCGGTAACGATAAAATTAAAACAACCAGTTTTATTAATTTTATAATCTTGGTAATGATCAACATTAACATAAAATTTAATTTTATCTTACGTACTTTAAACCTAATTAAAATTACAATTTTCTTATATTTTTTTTATGGTTTTATCTTACAATTAATTTAAATTTTATTTAATATAATTTTCGAATTTAAAATAGAATTTTATACGAACATCTTTGGTTTAAAATTTTAAAAAATTTATTCTAAATTAAAATATAACTAACGATAATAAGCATATTTGGCAATATATTATCTTAGTAAATTCATAGTAATTTTCGAAAATGATTTTTGTAAACGATCATCAACAAGCATCGATTTTTTTCAACATTGAATTTGCGTATCCGTAAGTTATATTTTAACCCCTTGAACTCGATTTTTTCCAATGTTATTGTGTCTACTTAGGCTGGCAATGACGGACCTCTGTAGGATGGACGTCAGGAGTATCCAGCGCTTTGTTAATAGCTCAAAATGGTTCCATTGAGTTGGAGGAAACAATTATTCGTGGTATGGCTATGGACCATTTTTGTGTCTATGCCTGGTCCTAGTGGACCGCCACCCAAACCTAACCGAACCTAGGCTGGCAATAAACTGGCACCAAAACAATTAAATAATATTTGAGATACAAAAAATTAATAAAACGGTGCTATAAAACATAAATAATAAATTGGCAACAAATTTAATATTAGGGGTAAATTTCCTACCTGATATGAAAAATAAAGAAAAATATTCTGGAAAATGGATTTTAAAATTGCTTCGTCAACCTTACAGAGCCAGATCAATACGTATGTATTTATTATATTTTGTTCGAAAATATTATATTTGTTGCCAATTTATTAATTTTGATGCCCAAAAAGTATGGTAATTATTCCAGGGCTAATATACAAGTTTTGTACATTTGGGTTGTCACCTCCAGCGTGACACATACGAGTTTAAGGGGTTCACATTTTTTTACGGTCAACGTAATTTTATTACCAACATAACACAAACAAATTTTACTATAAATTTACTATAATCTTTTTCCGGACATGCTTAATAAAGAATTGCAAATGAAATTTATAGCATTTAAAATTCTACATGCTACATAGAAATACTGTAATACTATCTAATATGCCTATCTATTACCTAGGCATAAATACATAACAATAAATCAGGTGATCTAATTACTTTTTCTCTTGTCTACTAATTTAACATCCTGCACCTGTAAATCATTTTTAGATTTGGCCGCAAATTTAATAACTGCCTGTGTTGAAACTTGTGGCACATGCCTTAAATCTAATTTTATTAATGCTTCACATTTTGTTAAATATTCTAATGATAATTCTGTTATTAATTTACAACTACTTAAATCTAAATCAACTAATGTATTTATGGCCGATGGACAAGTACCTATTTGTGCAACACCAGCGTCTGTGATACGTTGACATGATGATAAATCTAAGTGAATAAGTGACGGAAGACCTTGTGTTATATATCGCAAGGCAATATCTGATATATCGGTACCGGCTATTTTCAGATAGCGTAAATTTCTTAAACGTGATTTTGAATCTGTTAAACCAGGCCTTGAATCTTTCGGCGGCGATAGTATATCTCTTATTGCAGAATCGTTTAAACCTCGCACAAAACTTAAATCTAATATTTGAAGTGGTGGGCACAGACACGTGTGTAGCCCAAGCACAGCCTGTATCGGTGTACCTTGCAAACTTAAATTTTTTAATCCGGGTATTCTGGCAATCACCCAGGCCAATTGTCGTTTTGCTAAGCTTGTCCAATCAAGTATTAAATTTTCGGGTTGCCTTCGAACGATTGCCGTCAATAGGGATGCCGATAATTTAAATTGTGAACAATTCATTTTTTTCCATAATGACGGATCCACTGATACATTCGACCATGTTTTGCACACCATGGAACAGTTCACTAAAGTTTCGTGCGGTAAATGCTTAAAAATAAGTAATATACATGTTGGGTCTAAAACACCGTATCCAATTGTTGCACTACTTGATAAATGGTTTGGTCGTACGACATACGATGGCTTTTTAAGAGGTTTTGTGGATGAGGACATAATCTGTTGTGCTAATTGTATGCGAACCGCTGATTTTTTACGTGACAAACTATTTGAGTTTTCCGATAAATCGATAATAGATGACTGATCATGTAAACTACTACATATACTGCCATCGTCACTCTTGCGACGTTTAATACTACTGTGGCTTATGTTAAAGCTATTCGTCCTCTGCTCTTCGATATTTAGCTTTCGCGGCCCAGTCAGTTCGTCATCGTCGAGCATTTCTTCTTTTATCTCTAACTTTATGTCTGATTTAATGTTACTGTTCAATTTTTTTATTTGACTTGTCTTACTTCCGTTATCGGAATCAGAACCTGATGATGCACCTTCACAGTTACTTCTTCTAGGCAAAGGTTCTCTTTCTCCGTTTGAAATTCTAATGGCATCAAGTGTTGTATCAATTGCTTGCTTATGTTCTAATGCGGATGAGGCATCACTGCTACAAGACATCCGTCGAACTTCTGATGATTTTTGACGAGCCCTAAAGTGTCGAGGCTGAAATAATATAAAATAAAAATATTGAAATTATCGAACACCCTGAATAAAATATTGTCTTACTTTGTAGTCTGTGTTTTTTCCAGATTTACAACAAATTGGACATTCCCAACTATTTGGTAAATCTTCATTTACAACACCATTTGCGTTCTGCGTTTGTTTTTGAGCACAATCCGGATGAGCAATTTCATAACAAACAGAACATTCCATTAAACTAGATGGACCATCTAAATTTGTTTGCATTTTTGCTTGAGGTAAAATAGGAGTTTGCCGCCATCCATCCAAATGACAATAAATACATTGTGCGGTTACCGGTAACATTGGTTGAAAACATTGCCGCATCATACAAGTTTGCTTTGCTCGACCAGGACCACCAAATTTCACCATGTCCAAGCAAAAAGTACATTCACCGCAATCTGATCGTTGACAAGCTTCACACATTTTACATCTTGTACGGCGACGCCTTGGCGCCGTATTACTATGCGTTGTCCCACCAGTCGAAGCACCTCCGTTATTACCGTTTTGACTTTGTTTTTCTAACATTTGAGGCTTTGGAGTTGTACTACCAGAAACATTATTCTTTTTATAGGGACCTCTTGGGCCAGTTCTATGATTTGTTGTGGCTGACGGTGGAAAAAATGTTTTTGATGCTGTAGCGGTTGAAACGGGGGATACTCTATCTACCCCATTATCTATTTCGAATGTTTTTATAAAATTTATTCTGGCTGAAGATGGCATTACCGTTGGCTTTAGCACAGGTATTCCGGATATGGCTAATTCTGGATTATCTTTACAGTGACGCTCAACTAATGTGCGAACATCTTTTATTAAAGCAACTGGATCCTTTATTAATTCGGGAACATTTTTCTTTTGAGGTGGTAAATCATATAAATACATAACAATGTCTTTTAATCCAAATAATTCATGGCTTGTTAAATGAATGTGTGGCTTTTCGTCATAATTTGTTGTTTCACCCTCAAGATGTGCCCGCCCCAGAAGTGTTTTAACATAACGTGCCAATACGTACCACAACATTTCAGTAAAAAATGGGTAACGAAATTTCTGAGGAACTTTAGTCGCTTCTTCCACTTGTGCAATTTTCAGTTGTTTCACAATTCCAAATGAATGCAGAAAGTTACCTCCAAATACCAGAGAATCGGTAGGAGTGTAAACGGCATGGATCCATCCGGTTGGGATAAAGAAAGTGTTTCCGGCGGTCAAATAAACTCGGGCGCATTTATCGACAGTGTCCCCAAAAAATACGTCTGATTGCTTTCCAGACAATACCCATTTTTCATAAAGCTGCAGATTTTTTTCTGTCGGTGGAATCAGCCAAAACACTTTACTTCCCTTCAATATGTGATACCACACGGATGTGCCACCGAAATCAATATGAAAATCGGTAAAACAATTTTTCACCGACATAAGGCAATATTTTTGAACTTTAGGATACATCATGTCTTCTAGGGAATTGGTACCCTCTATCTGCGCTTCTTTTAATTGTTTTGGCCATACAACATCGACCCAATCAATTTGTCGAACAACTGTTGGACTTTCTACATAAATATCTAATTTTGTATGCGAAAACTCTAATGATATAACATTTAATAAGCGATCCTTTTCCGGATCTTCATAATATTGTTCCCATTCTTTCATTGTCATTTCCAAATTTTTTTGTGTATTAACATCCATAACATCGAGAACTCTCCTCGAACCGACACACATGCGCACATCATTTATTGAAAAATTTTGTGATGGCACTTGAATTCCAAGACCCGATTTTTCCTTGAGTAACAATGGCATATTAAAGCCATACTGTTGAAAATATCTAAGAAAAAATAAAAATTAAAAGAATAAAAATTGGAAATATAGATGAATAATGATAAATGATAAATGTACAAACCTGACTGTTAAATCGGTTCCCTTCATTTCACGCACCATATTTGTTTGTGCAAATTTTGGCGATTCCAATTTTTCAGCAACGCTAAAACCACGTAACCCCTCAAATTCTTCATCGCCCAGTGCCCATTCATCTGAATATAATTTACGTTGTTTTCTTTCTCTCTGTAAAAATAAAAGCTTTATTTTAAAATTGATGCCGCTGTTTAAATAATTCCCAAATCGAGAGTATTATTTTTATTTATTTATTTATGAGGTACTCGGCTTTTAAACGGAACCGGTGTAAAACTTAACTTTATCGTACGAAAGAATAACTAAAAATTTTTAATGTACCGCCTATCTATAAAGTACTTTACTGCACATTATTACGGGAGACTAAATTAAGTTGTTTGTCAATATTTAGAAAACATTGCGTATTTTAAAACGATACCAAAAGCTTTCGCTTATTGGATTGCAAGAAAAAACGTCTAAATTTCGTAATTTTGGGTAAAATTAAGGTGATTGATTTCAAAAATAGTGAAATATATACTATTCATGTCATTGTCACTGTTCGAATATTTATAATGTCTTAAATGCTATTTAATTCTATTTTAAAGATGCTGTAATATTTTTTTTTTGGGTGGAATTAATTTCAAATTAGCTTTTTTCCCTTTTTTGTTTTATTGGGTAATAAATCTGTTGATATTCCTCATTTATGGGTTTTATATGGGTAAGAGTTGTGGACATTTTGTTGCAGTTAAAACGCATTTGGTTAGGGTTTTAAATTTAAATTGGGTTATTTGTATTTTATTCATATGAAATTAATACCTAATTGATGGAAGTCACGCGCTTGTAATTGGAGGGAGGAGGACCTTCCTAAAAGGCTAATATGTTTTGCATGTATGAATATGCATGTAATAAAGTTTTTATTAATATGAACATATTTACAAACTCACTGCAACAATATTATTGGGGTTGTTGTATTGATGTAAAACTAATTGGGTCAATGTTTTCGTAATTTCTTAATATTTAACTTCTAAGAAACGAGGAATCATTTCTTTCTTATCTACAAGATTATACATTTGTTTATCTTTTAATAGTTACTTTAACTCTTCCAACAATTTTTAGTTTGTAGTGAAAATAATAAACAAATTTAGTCAAACTCCGCAATCATGGATTTTATGCATGTATATTCTGTTAACAAGACTAGCTTGCTAGTATTTCCTCAATATTTAGAATCCAACTAAAAGTGGTCCTACCGTCCAAAGAGTTACTTCATCATTGGCCTTAACTCGCTCTGAAAAAGTTCAATGTCTTCATATGTAACATCCTGCCTTTATTTAAATTTATAAGCCGCTAATCTTCTTTCTAATAGCATATCAATCGAAATAACGCCAGCTAGCATAGTCGGTTCACATCCACAATATCGCTAGTTTTACATGTTCAGGTTTGAAACTGCCTTTCGAATTTTTAATAATGAGACCTTTAGAATTTGGTCTCACGATTGGAAATATTAAGAAGTTTCGTTTGACTCTTTCAAATCAAAAGATATAATTCAGGAAGAATTCAAGAAGAATTCCAGAACTTGTTTTTGTCGGTTTCGATTTGTATATCTCGCACTGTATTTGGATCATATTGTATTGTATAATTATTGTTGTTCATAGAGAGTAACAACCGGTATTGAGCTACCTATTTACTTTTATCAATGTTAACATTTTGTATTAATAAAGCGAGGGACGCGCTCTCTTATTTTAATTGCTGAACGATCAACATTTATACTATTATTTAGGATCGAACAGTTAGTGAAAATTAATTCAGTGGAAGATAAAAATAAGATGTTACTGTTTATTGCTTTGACGGGTGCAGAGACATATAATGTCTTGAAAACCTATGCGTACCCGACTCGCCGTTAGGTAAATCATACGAAAGTACCACCAAGTTGTTAAAATCGCATTTCAATCCCGAAAAGTTAGTTATCTTTGAACAGTTCAAATTTAATAAACGTGATGAAGCAGCAAATGAAACCATAGCTGAGTATATTATAGAGCTTAAAAGGCTTACCAGAACTTGTTCGTACGACACGTTTTTAAATAATGCGTTGAGAGATAGACTTATATGTGGACTGAGAAATGAGTATATTCAAAAGAAGCTTTTATCGGAAGGAAATGACCTTACCTTTGAAGATACATGCCGGAAAGCTGTTAGTTTAGAACTAGCTATGTTATAATCGAAAACAATTAGCGACAGCTCAGTTTCAAAAATTTGGAGTACGAGACAAAACCATAGTAATCCTAATCTAACATTCAATTCTAATCCCAGTGACGGAAGTCTATTAATAAAACATGCGATAAATGTGGTAGGAACCGTAGTGACAAATTTTGTCCGGCAAAATATTGGAGGTGCTTTTTATGTAACAAAAGAGAGCATGTGAAGGAGGGTTGTAGAAATAAAAAGAAAATCAATAGTTTGGAAGAGGAAGAAGTCGAAGATGCTTTAAAAAATGTAAATTTAATTGGAAGGGTTGCATCAGAGAAAGTAGAACCACATAAGATTCTGTTAAAAATAAATGGTGTTCAGATTAAGGTAGAAGTAGATACTGGAGCATGTGCAAGTGTAATGGAAGAAAGTTATTTGTATAAATATTTTCCAAAGGCACAGTTAGAAAAGGAAAGAATGAGTTATCGTTCCGTGACAGGGGAGAAATTAGTAACACTAGGTAAATTTGAATTGCTTGTTGAATATGAATGTAAGAAATATTCATTAACATTGGTTATAATAAGGGCGAAAAAATGATTTACGACACTTGTAGGGCGGAACTGGTTGGATACATTAATTCCAGATTGGCGAATGGCATTCGAAACCACTAATAAATGTATCAGAGAAATCGCAGACAACACATGGTGGAAGATCTAAAATTTAAGTTTCCAATAGTATTTTCGAGACCCAATGGGCCAATAAAACATTTCGAAGCTATTATAGTTCTAAAAGAAAATGCAAACCCCATATTTTGTAAACCTTATAGTGTGCCATATGCTATAAAAGCAAAAGTTGAAGAAGAACTTCATAAAATGGTTGAAACCGGTGCTATTTTTCCGGTCAAACATAGTCAGTGGGCCAGCCCTATTGTAGTCGTACCTAAAAACCATAAAGGATTACGACTTTGCGTCGATTTTAAAGACAGTGTCAATAAGTGGGTTGAATTCGAGCACTACCCTTTGCATGCTATAGAGGATATTTTCGCAAGTTTGTCAAACTGTAAAGTATTTACGGTATTGGACTTAGCTGTAGCTTACAAACAGGTAAAAGTCGCAGAAAATTTAGATTCACACGTTTAACCTACGGAATATCAAATGCACCGACCATTTTCCAAAGCGCGATGGATCAGATATTGAAAGGCATACCAAAAACCATGTGTTATTTGGATGATATTTTGATAGCTGGGGAGGATATCGATGAATGTAAAACAAACGTACACACTGTACTAGCTAAGTTGCCGGAATATAATATTCGAGTTAATTTGAACAAATGCCTGTTCTTTCAAAATCAAGTTCAATACTTGGGGCATATCATATCAAAAGACGGAATTTTTCCAAGTCCGGAGAAGGTAGCTGCAATCGATAAAGCTCCAGTTCCTAAAAACATAACAGAACTAAAGTCATTTTTAGGCTTAGCAAATTTTTATCGAAAGTTTGTTCCTATGATGGCATCAGAACTTTCGCCATTATACCGATTAACTCAAAAAGAAGTCAAGTTTACGGGGAACCAAGCGTGTGAGCAAGCTTTCCAAAAATGTAAGGAAATGTTATCTAATGATAATATTAGTGATTTACTTATATTGCGATGCAAGTGCATTCGGCATTGGTGAAAAGCCAATAATGTTTGCATCCGTGACATTAAACGGAGCAGAAATTTCACAAATTTCTGTTTGGACATGCTTTTTATATCATTACGGAACATCAACCACTGGCGTCACTTCTAAACGCAAAAAAAGGAATACCTAATACAGCTGCAAATCGAATACAACGATGGGCTATAATCCTTTCAGGGTATAATTATACCATCAAATATAAAAAGGGAAAGTACTTAGTGGATTGAGGGACCTGATGCAATGTCAAGGATGCCGTTAACAGACGAAAGAAGTGGTGATGTACGTTTTAACTTAATCAAATCGTTTTCTGGTGATGACGTTATTCCCATGTTATATGAAGATGTTGCTCGAGAAACAAAGGTAGATATAAATTTGGCAAAAGTATTTACAAATATTCGAAATGTATGGCCGCACAGCGTGGATGATGAGTTAAAACCTTTTTTGGACTACCACATGAGCTAGTAACCGACAATGGTTCACCTTTTGGTTCTGTACAATTTATAAAATTTTGTCGGAATAATGGAATTGCTCCCTTGAAGAGTTCACCATACCCCAATGCAATGGTATTGCGGAATGGGCTGTCCAGAGTATTAAAAGAAGTTTGCAGAAGTATTTGCCTGAAAATGGGCAATATTCGACAGTAGAAATAGAACGGGTATTGGACAATATTTTATTAAATTACCGCCCTACACCGCCAGCATTACAACGGGAATCACCAGCCAATTTATTGTTAAAACATGACTCAAGAACCAGACTTTCACAACTAAAACTACCATTTGGAAACGCAATTAAAGTTAATCAATCAAATACGTATATTAATTAAAAGTCTTTCATTGAAGGTGATAAGGTATATGTTCATACAAATAAAGAGACGAAATGGGAGCCTGCAACGGTACTTAAACCTATTGGAATCCGGCAATGTATGATAAAGAAAGGAGATCAAATCAAAATTGTGCTTCAATACCAGTTACGGCAGCGAGATGTAGTGAATGTTGATGACATTCCAGTGCCAGGGCTTAAGGTTCAAGAATCCACACCGATAGTACATCCAAATGAAAAAGTGGACCAGATAGGCCAGATGATACGAACCAACTAGAGGTTACAACAGAAGCTTCAACGTTGAGAAGGTCTACCAGAATCAGAGATTGAATTTGTAATTGATAGTATTGTGTAATCATATATTATGTATTTCTAATATTTTATTGTATAATTTTGATCAATTAATTTTCTAATGTAAAGTCACGTTAGTGAAATATTCTTCATTATTTTAAGGAGAGAGAAATGTTATATCTCGCACTGTATTTGGATCATACTGTATTGTAAAATTATTGTTGTTCATAGAAAGTAACAAGCGGTATTGACCTACCTATTTACTGTTATCAATGTTAACATTTTGTATTAATAAAGCGAGCGACGCGCTTTCTTATTTTGATTGCTGAACGATCAACATCTGTACTTGCTGAACCCGACACATATTGGAATACAACATCGATCATGATATTAGTGACTGTTTTAGGGCAACATTGAAATCTGTGAAAAAAATATCTTCCGCAGCAAAGGCAATTTCTTGGCCTACTGTTGGTTTCACAGTGACAACCATGGAACGATACCACTGAGGGTTTTTAACCTTTGCACCTGGTTCTTGAAAAGACGTCAGAGTCATTTTATTGGAATTACTGGCCAGTTTTCCAATCCCTTTCAAAGATTTTATGATCAACTGGAAATCAGAGGGAACCGACTGCTTGCAAAAGAGCAAGGCCTTGAATGATGAAAAAATGTTTAATGACAAATAAACTATTTTGAAGGATACCCACTATTTGTTTACTGCAGCCACTGAAGGCCTAACATGTGTTCATATTTTTTTTGTTGACCTTCTCATACAAGGTGGCATTCGAGATTTTTAACACCGATTTTGAAATGTTCAATCGTTTTTTTTTTTTTTTGAAAAAAGGGGGGATCCCCTTTAAATTTGCAGATTTAAGGATCCGTTGAGCAGATCACCGCTACACAGCCACAAAAATTCATGAAATTGCACTGAAACGATGAATGCCACGATGAGCCAATAAAAGCAGATTCATTTCCATGCTGCACAATTCGAAGACTAGTTAAAATTTAAATATGTAATTGTGATAACAAAAAATTACCTTCCTAACAACGAGTAAAGTTGAGACGATATTCATCGGCAAATCTCCGCTATTATATGAAAGCACAGAACATCTTTTATTTTTAAAACATTGCTTTCAGCAGATGTGATACAATATGGATTAAACAAATGTAAAGCAATGGCTTTCCAATTGGAAAAGCAGAAGGATTTGAAAGGTATTAATGAAGCCTCTCTTAATAGACATCGATACTTGTGCTGGTGGATAGGGGAAAAAAATAATACAATGGACCCGGAAATAACATCACTACTACTCGCTCCGAAAATACTCTTGAATAGTTGTGGGCCTACCTGCTGTTACATGAAAATTACATTAAATTGTGTGATATCAAATGGACATTTGGTCGGCACACAGACAACGAAACAGGATACAGACTATGAACAACATTTTGAAGTTGACAATGGTTTTTTAACAGATTTCTGTATTTTATCTAAAATGGAACTGGACAATAATTCCAGTTTAAGTCACTTATAATTTTCGTACAAAAGCGCCATTTTCTTTCAAAGGTATAAACTTATATTAAGTTTTTAACGTTAGTTTAACAACCGTTCTATTCCAACAAAAGCTTGTAAGACCTAAGACTCACTTAAATAATTTTATATTTAATTTAGATTTTTGGTCACACGTTTCTAATTAATATCTCGATTTTAGTTTGGCTGACTTTCTTATTAATTAACGAAGTGAGTTAACATGTAATTAAATTGCCATTCCTTAACCACATTTTCTTAATTGTAGTTATAATTTAATCATCAGCCAGTTCAAATCAGAATATTCTAACCTTGTAAAATATAATAATATCTTTAGTATAAAAATCTTAGAATTCTATTTAAAGTATTTTATGACTTAACTAAATATAACACGTTTGGCTTCAGCTCGGGCTTAAGTTAAGCGTAAATATGTGGATCTGTCATTAAACTTCAGCCATTTGAATTAAAAACCGATATTTCAATTGACGTAGTTAAACTAAGTTTAGTTAGCCCGAAATAAATTTAAACTTAAATTTAACCTTACGTTGAATTAGTGCGGGTTTTTCAGTTAATAATTTTTGTCCGCAACAAACCGTTTGTGGTGTAGCAACGACGTATTTTTCGAAAACCTTAGTTAAATATTTAAATACAGCAAAGTTAAACTCTAGTTACGACATTAGTCTCAGATAAAGGAGCATTGAAATACCAGCCCTAAGTACGATATATTGGCTAACATTTTTACGGCCGGTTTACTGCATAGACTAGGTGTGACACTTGTGTGGCCAGAGTCAAAATAAAATATTCTAAAAATATAAAACATTTTCATTTATATTAACAAACGAAACATAAAACATTTTTGTTTTTACCTTAGCCTAAGAATAAAATAAGCTCCAGTAGACAGAAGAAAGTCACACGTTCTATATAAAGGTTCAACAAGACACCAAGAATCAAAGATTTTAGTAAGCAACGTTCGGATTTCTTACTGAAAGATATCTCCCAGCGAACTTAAAGCTTAATCCTGAGCTTACTTTGGTCTAAACTAAATCAAGCAAATCCAATTTTCTTTATGATTTATAATTTTCAGTTAAGTGCTAAAACTGACCGTGATCTGCAAGCTATGCACCAAATCTAAAGCTTGGTTTACATTCTCCCCTTGTGTTATTACCATGCACTGTCGTGAACTTCCCCAAATTAGTGATTAGTAATTAGAAAAATATTACTTTTTGTGTAAAACTTCATTAAGCTTTTTGGTTTTTAATTGAACACTGTTAAAATAATTCGTGTGTGTTACAGCAGATTGTTTGTTTAATAAAGCATTTTTTCAAGTTTGATTAGATAGTTTTTACCGCTTGTTTACCGCTCTAGTTACTGTGGGGAATAGTAGGTCATGGAATAGGAATAAAAGGAAAAGAAAGGTTTAGATGTCAAACAACACGTATGTATATTTCGAAAAGGAAAAATTTAAGATTAAAAAATACATAAATATGTAGTGTTTACGTCCGTACACGTACTTCAAAAACATAAGTTTTCATACTGGTGACAAGGAAAGAAACAAGCCCTCATAATTTAACACAATTAATTGAAAAAACTTGTAGTAAAGGAAATTTTACTAGCATTTCTGGGCTACGGCTGACAAACTCATCCAAGCAGATCGTGATGCGGTACTGCAAGCAATGAAAGCTGAACGGAAAGCAACCGCAAAACGTTTGAATTACTTCTATTCAAATGGTAGTCTAACGTCTATATCACCGCAGAAGGAAACTCAGCTGGATCACCGCTGGTCGTGCAAGGGTCCTCGGTAGTCAGATATTTATCGGATTACGTCGAAAAAAGCGCTTCCAGACACAACAAAAGTCGGACTCTTAATGCAGAAGCTATCACAACTCGAATACCAGAAGTTCGCAAATACAATCTTGCCAAATTTGCCTATGGATTTGACGTTGGAAACTGCGACCAAACATCTCAAACGATTTTTCGGACAGAAGGAGATACACTTCGCGCTTCGTTATTAAGTTTTTAAAATCAGGAAGTAAAGTGGTAAAAAATCACAAAGCTATGCAGGCCGATTTGAGATCAAAAAATGTAGGGAAGAAGTTCTAAAGATGCTGGCACTCTTACAAGGTCTGGTGAATTCCATTGTTAAGACGCTAGATACTACATTTATATTACACACAATGCGAGGCGGCCGACGATCCTTCAATAGCGGTCAAGTTGAACCTCAACCCACTGGTCAGCATAACCGAACTTATGCGAACTGTAGAAAAAGCGAAGATTATGGTCGAACATCAAGGAATGTCCAACCAGGAAACCGCAACCCGAACCAGGTTTGAAGCCGCTACGCGCCTACCCTTGCGCTAACTGTGGAGGCAGCCATTTCCACAGAGACTGCTCTTTCAACGGCAACACGTGCACGCTGTGACATGGCGTCGGCTTGTGTAACAGCTCACGCACCTGAGTCCTTCCCAGGAATTCCCACAGGAGCTAAATCCCGGGAAATTAGTAATTGTTTATAATCCAGATTCCTTCGCTGGATATTTGTTAATGAACACCACATAACTCCCCTAGCAACTCTGATCAAAATGTACTTCTAATAAATAATTGCTCCAAACATTAAAACCCTTAGAAAAATCAACTTAAGCTTTGAGCAATGGAGCGCTGTAGATATAAAGCCTTGCTCAAAAGTACGGAGCACCCTATAAATAAGTAAATAATCATTATATAAAAAGGTAAATATTACTTTTTCTGTATTGCTTGTATTTACAGCAGCAGGTAGTATCGCATATAACTGCTTTTATTGCCGTCTAATTGGTTTTCCCAAATTTATGCACGTGCTCATGTAAATTTCCATTAGTTATTTATTAGCTGTCGTTGGGTTAAGTTCTATTTCGTGTATTCCAGAGCAATTAAATTGAATATTTTTGTGATTCATTTTTGTAGTGCTAAGACAATGAGTGCTAATACAAAACATTTAAGCCTAGCAGTTAGGCAAAAAGTGATTGTGATGAGTGAAAAAGAAGAGAGTCAAGTGAAAATTGCAAAAGCCCTGAAATGTTCCCGAAAAGCTGTTCAAACTGCGTTACATCGTTTTGCTGTCACAGGTTCTCATCAGGACCTACCAAAAACGGGCAGGCCTAGGAAAACTAATCCAAGGATTGAACGCCAAATGGTCAGATTGTCACTTCGTTCAAGGACAAAAACCTCTTCAGAATTAGCGTCTGACCTAAATGACACAAGAATCGTGGCAATATCTGCCCAAACAGTGAGAAGGAGACTGGCAGATCACGGATTGAGGGGATGCAAGGCCAGGAAAAACCTTGGCTTTCGGAAAGAAACAGCAAAATTCGATTGGAATGGGCCAAAAATCATAAGAATTGGAAGCCTGAGGATTGGGCCAAGGTGCTTTGGTCCGACGAATCTAATATACAAGTAAGTTGTCGTAGGCAATAATGTTCAATACATAACCACAAATCTGTTGAAGTTTATTTGCATTAAAAATAATTTCATATTTTAAAATTAATGAAATTTGTTTAAACCCATCTAGCTACTTGGCACCCCTGGGACGATTTACGTACGGAGGAGACGTGGAGAATAATTTCACCCGACTGCGTCGTACCTACTATTCAATTTGGTGGTGGAAGTGTAATGATATGGGGCTCTATGGCAGCAACAGGTGTTGGAGAAATGTTCGTGTGTGAGGGTAAGATGAATTCTTCGACATATACCGCAATGCTTTCGCAAGTGTTAATGCCTTCAGTGCGTAAGGTATTTGATAAAAAGGTCCAGCGAACATTTCTATTCCAACAGGATAACGCTCCTTGCCACACTTCAGCAGCTTCAAGGGAATACTTCCGGGACCAAGGAATATCCGTCCTGGAGTGGCCAGCGCAGTCCCCGGATTTGAATCCGATTGAGCATTTATGGCCAATGCTTAAAAAAAATATTGCTCAACACAAACCTAAATCAAAAACAGAGCTAATTTTTAAACTTAAACAAGAATGGGACAAAATTCCTGCCGAATTTTGTAAAAACATTATTCAAAATATGCCAAAAAGAATAGAAGCAGTAATAAAAGCAAAGGGTGGTGTAACCAAATATTAAAAAACTATTAAATACGAAATTAAATAACAATTAAACTAATTGGTTTGTTTTATTTCATCATATTAACTATAGAAAAAAGACAAATATGGGGTGCTCCATAATTTTGAGCAAGGCTGTACTTTATGGAATACTTGGCCTCGGACAATTTTAAACCTTGCAAACACAGCTGCAAGGACATTGTAAAATTTTCGAAACCATCGAGAATCCCTAAATATACAAATTTTTTGTAACAAAATATTTCAATTTGTTTTTTGTTCTTTGAGCTATTTTCAAAGGTTGTTCTTTTATAAACAAATCGAGGAGTGAGGCAATCACAAGGAATTAAAAACGATTTTCCATTGACAGCTTTGTAGTTTTTCGAAAGAAATCTGAACTAGGGCGTTTCATTCGTTTCACAGCGATTGTACGAGGCGGAAGCGGTTTGAAGAACAAATCATATGGGTTACCGATAAAAGCAATTTTGGTCTTTATTGTAGGCCACTTCTGTGTTGAAAAAGTCTTTTTTCTAAAAATTGTTTTGTATTGTACATGTCTTGTACAAGTGTCGTTACAACGCTTTGGACTTGGTAAACAATATTTGACTATTTCTTTAAAGATATGTTATGTTAAACTTCTTAGAAAACAAATAGCTGTTTAAACTTCTTTAAAGAAACAATCAAATTTAGAGTACTTGAACGACGTTTGAACGATGAAGGCCACAAAAAGTTGATCTAGATAGAATGAAAATCCTCCCCTACCGACTGGATGAGGTACAGGTTCAATCAATGTTGTTGAAGATTGTGCTTGGGCTTTCAACTCATCTGATTTTTTCATCCAAATTGTTTTTGTCTCAAATATCGAATTTTTGTTCAAATAGACAAAGTTTTTTACGTTAGGTTTGGTGTGGATTATTTTCGAAAAGTCGGTTTAGTAAATTTTGGTGATTCATTTACTTTTTGATTTGTTTATGAAGGAAGCAATTTTTGAGGGATTCTCTTTGCTTTTTTGAAGATGAACCCGAATAGGGTTCGAAAGCTGACGCTTTGGTTGGAGCGGATGAGGAGCCCTGAACCAATAAAAAATGTTTTATAAATAATTATTTCAATAACCGTAAAGGTTAGAGTCAAATTAAATCTAATATTTTTCCACTCGCAACTGAACATTCTAAAAATTTCCTCTGCAAAGGCAATCACTACTAACCAAAGATTTATATACAGAAAGTAAAACTTGATCGGAAGGAGATAGAAATTTATAATCAGTGGAACATTATCAAGCGATTCAGCGAACTTCCACTGAATCCGAAGGTATTTTGCCTATTTCTGGTAATAATAGTCACAAAAAATTGTATTGCCATCTGACCATTCGATGTCGACATTATGTGTTTTTTAAAAGTCATACTTTAAAAGCCAAAATTATCTTTATAAATTTTACCTAAAGATGTCACACCAAACAATTGCGAGTGCGTTTCGTTGATACGCCACCATCAGACGACAACACGTCTTAACACATTGTTTGCTTTGGCTAACATTTCTGATAGTCACTGATATTTCTTTGATGCTAAGGCTATAAAATATGATAGCTATCTACATACACTCGCAAGGCCATGGCTATAAAAAATGATAGCCATAGTCCGACTGACAAATTTAGCTATTATGTGTACCGAATGAAATTTGTGATTCACCAATTTATATTATCTCATAGGTTTTCTTAGTTACGCAAAAGAAAAAAACTGTACCGTTATTTTGTAGAAAAACAATTTTAAAAAACGAACAAACGTCAAATTGGGCATTCGTTTTATTTATTTCGAAATGGACGCATCAGAAGGAGAAAAACATGATTTAATAATTTGATTGTGCAATGATCATCCGGAGTTTAACAATAAAAAAATTGCTAAATTGGCCGGTGTTTCCAATAATACGGTAACAAATGTAAAAAAAAATGTCAAATCAATCTTTCTATATCATGCAACCCGGATCCGGAGCAAAATAAGGTGCTCGAAATAAAATGTTGGATCAGAAAATTGTAAGTCATTTCCAAACATCCCTCGATGTCTGTGGGGGATTTGGCCAGAAAAACCAAAACAACCAAATCGTTGGTGGAACGAGCTAAAACCAGAAATAATCTACGGACATACAAGTCAAAAATCCCCAAAAGGAGTGTTGAACAATTTAATAGAGGGATCGATCGAGCAAAGAATCTTAACAAATGGTTGAACGAAAGAAAAGATTCTTGTATCATAATGGACGACGAGACCTACGTCAAAATGGATTTCTCGACACTTCCAGGTCTGTTGAAAAATTTGGCAAAAAACGTTTGGTTTGGCAAGCAATTTGCCAATGCGGCTAAGATCACGTTCATACATAATAAATGGGATTATGAATGGCGAAATCTACATCAAGGAATGCCTTCAGAAACGTTTGTTGCCGTTTCTAAAAAAACACAATAGCCCTACTATTTTTTGGCCCGATCTTGCCTCGATTTATTATGCTAAAGCCAATAACATCGAATTTGTTTCAAAGGATTGCAATCCGCCTGCCGTGCCCGGAAGACCGTCCAATCGAAAAATATTGCGCTTTAGTGAATAAGGAATTGAAAAAAGAGCCTAAAGCTGCGAAAAATGACCAAGAATTCCAGTACAGATAGAAACGGGCATCCGCCAGAGTCACCGAAGACACTATCCAAAACCTAATGGCTTCCATACGGGAAAAAGTGAATGTTCACCGTAAAATGAACAAAAAGTTTTAATGAATACTATTATTTAAAAACTGCACAATATGTGCAATAGAACAATTAAAGAAAAATAATGATTATATATTGCCGTTTAGTTTTAATTCTTCATTTACAAATCACAAATTTCATTCGGTACACATAATATGCCGTTTTATCAAGAAAATAACACAAATTAATGGAATATTAATGGGCAGTTTCGAGACGCGACCAACACTATACTAAAGGCATACGTTACATATCGTGTGATCACACCTGTTGCGATTAGGCTAAGTTGCCGAAATAATGGAAAGATTAAAACCTTTTGTGAGATTCTCTTCTTAATTTGTTAAATACAATAGTTGTTACTTATGATGACGAGTATAAACTCAAGAACGCTGCAGGGGGGATAAATAGCTTCCAAATTCCCACTTATGTAATATCAGTTTATGCGACGATACTAATCTTATGACGTTTTATGACTCAACAAAAATTTTGGTCAAACTACCAATTTATATTGTCCGAACATACATACGGGATAATTCAATTCAAATCAATTTGGTAAACACTGTAAACAATGTGCATGCATAGTATTTTTGTTTTTTTTTTTTTGTTTACCAATTTTAATTCTCTTTCTCTCCCGCACGGTTTCTCTTTCTCACTCACTCGCACTTTTATAATAAACTTCAAATGTTTTATAGGGTGCGCATCAAAAATTGTATGCATCAAATTTAATAGTCATTTAAAGATAAATTATTATAAGATACGAGGACTGTAAAACCATATTTTTGGTGTTGTTAATTTAAGAAAGAGAAGGTAAGTTGTTTTTCAAGCATTGATTAATGAAATGCATATAAAATTCAATGAAAACGTACTGTACAAATAATACACAAAATCTTGATATTTTACTTTAATTTTCGATGTGACTTTGCGGTATTCGGAAAGAGAAAAGCCAAAAATTAAAGTAAATTTATTGTTTTTTTTTATCGGGAACAATTAACTTTTTGAAGAACTTGCTATGCGTTTTAAAGGTTTTATCGAAAAATTAATTTTTTTTTTTTGCTTTTTATCACATTAACTATGGCGTCCTCTATATATACAATATACATAACACATTTCAATTCACATCAATAATTCATCACACAATACCTAATAACAATAATTTAAACTTACCAATTGCCTTCGATAATTACTTTTCGATGAAGTAATACTTTCCGTAGACATTATATTACACTTATTTTATGATAATCACTTTAAATAAATATTTTTCACAAATTAACTCTTTTTTTAATTCGATTGTCATCAAGAATGTTCATAAAAATAAAGAGAAATTCGCACTAGTCTAATAAACCACAAAAAATTTACGATATTATTCTTCTTCTGATATAAGCGAGAATTTTTATTTTATTTTAGATTTATTCACACAATTAGTAATCACAAATTATTTTAACACGTCCTCATTTCTCGATGGCTACGCCATTTATAAAAAAAGTCAAATTTCAGATTACAAAAAAAAATAAATAGAAAATACGAATATTTACGAAATTTTTTGTCTTTTTATTATTATTTTTGTTATTTGTTCTGTTGTTCATTCATTATTACCTTTTATCTCACTCCCACTTATTTGACGTACACTGGATTAAACATGTGTATGGTTAAACAGAGAAGGCGAATTTGATTTTAATTGAATTTGGAATGTACCAAAACCAATGCCGCTGTATTGTAGTTTTTAATGGTGTATCATTCATTCATATGTACAGCATTCCTTTCCAACCAGTTCTTGCTTATGTTACAGGACAACATTGAAGGATTAGACAGACGAGGAATAAATGCTGATGAAATTTTCAAATCACATTATATAAAACGATTTGTTATCATTTGAAATTATTTATTATGTATTTTTACAAATCCATTCATTATACGTATTATGAAATAGCACAAAATAAAAACATTACTAATATAAAATTGAAAGCCTTATATATCTAAATCCATACAACTATTTAAATCTACATTCGAAGAATTATTATTATCAAGAATATCTTCTACTTCTAACAAATTATCCACCTCATCTTCTCCATCGCCATCAGCAGACGCTTGACCCGAGTTCGATTTATTCGTATAGCTATTATTCCTATTATGATACGCGTAGAAAGATTTCCATTGATTATTTTCTTGAATCATATTATTGAACACAGAATTTAAGTTTTTTGGCGGTTGCCATACTACGAGTGCCGTACATGGTTTCTCTAGCCGATCCAGTAATAATTTTGGTATAATTGGATCATTACTTAGTTTTTTAATTTCTTCGCATACAGTTATGCTGTGGGCATTTTTTAGTTTTTGTTCTAATTCCCGCTGGGTCATTGTTATATGAGTATCCATTGAGCTATTATTGTTGGATGAGGAAGTGGATGGCAATGAATTTTCAAGATCAGCTGCTGTAGAATTACTATGAGAAACATAATTATTAGATATATGCAGTCCACTCATATGGGCTACCATTTTTTCTTCCGTAATTAAATGTTTTGCTGGGCTGAAAGTGTTTGGTAATTAAAACAAAAAAAATCAAATATGTCGAAGACTTTTGTTTAAGATATTAATACTTACATATCTAATTCCAAGTCAGATTTCCGCTTAGCATGAAGACCGGCCTTTGGAACTTCTGGAGGTTTTAAATTGGCTGTTGTTGCTCCAGTAAACTCAACTAGACTGTTATTTGGATTAGACATCCACGGCATCATAGAGACATTCCAGGGAATGTTATTTAGTGATGGCGCAAACATGTTTCCAGAGACTGTTGGATTTCTGTGAATCAGAATAAGTGAACTGTGAAACAGCTCATATAGGTTGTTGGTAATTTTTATATTTAGACAAAACAGTTCTTTGGATGAAAAGGGACACGAATTGTATCAGAAACACTGCCTCAGTATGCTTGAGGATTGCACCAGGTGCGGTTTGAATAAGTTGGATGTACATTTGTAATCTCATCAATATGTCGTCTCTCAAAATGTCTGAACATACAAATGTATTGTTCTAAGTTTTATTTTTAATAATTGTCCATGTCAAGGTTTTCACCTGCCAACTATGGACGAATCTTTCACGAAATCCTCTCATTTTTAAGTTCCTTTTATTTCAACCAGTTCGCGGACGCATATACAAATATTAGATTTGAGTAAACAGACAACTGTTTTGCCCAAGCTCGACCTAGTAATTGAAACTTCTACGACATATTGGGTGTATTGTTTCTTAGATGGTCCCTTCAGCCAAGTTAATTTTTTATAAATAAAAACAAGACAAAGTAATACTTACCCCAATGCTTCGTAAAATTTATTAAACTGTTGACTTGTACTTTGATGTTCGGCATTAAAATTCATTTTCTAACTAAAATAATCGAGCATAAACACACAAGTATCCAAAAAAAATTCGACAAACACTAAAGAGAAAATGTCTGTCAAAACAATAAGAAAATGTATCTCCTCTAATTTCTAGCCAAATCTAGAATTTTCCTACACCGATAACATCAAAATTATTTGGATTAAACCATAAAACAATTAATCCTGATATTAAAATGAGTAAAATAATTAATAAATTGATATTTTAAAATAATTTTATTTAACCTTACAAATTTTTTAATAATATTATTCTGCAAATCGCTTCTACTAAAATTTGCCTTTGATGTTTTCCTATTCGTGTGGCGAACTTCAATCTAGAAAAAAAAAATAAACAGAAGCGAATTCGCCGAGAATTGTGATCAAGTTGGTACGTTGGTAACACTGATTAATTGTCACAACAAATAAAAATATCTACATAATTACAAACGGATTTTAGGAAATTATAAAAATTGTTTTATTAAAAATATATGGATTAAATAAGCTAATAAATTATGTCGTTTACCCAAGATGAATGTCAACAAAAACTAGAAAAATTAAAAGTATGGCAAGAAAAGCAGAAACAAATTTTGTACGACAAACAAATGGAAGAAAAACGTTTACTTTGCGATACCCAACAGTCGAATTATGATAGTTTTATCAATAATTCAATAAATAATAGTAACTGTGATAGAATTAATAATGAAAATACAGGAATTAAAAAAAATAAAGTTATAGTGAAAAAAACATTTTTGAGAAGGGGTGAAGGTTTAAAAACCCGTTTTGGTGTTGATCCGGACAGGTTTATGTTAAAAAATCTCCCGAAATACAAATACTCGAATAAAATCAAAGACCATAATAAAAGTTTGTGTTTGAATAATAAAAGCACTAGCAAAAGCCTTCATAAGTCGGAGCAAGGGGCATTGTCCCAAGAAAGAAAGGAAGTCTGCACTACGGTTGTTTCTGTTGATCCGAGGCTAAAAGACTCAATTGAATCCAATAATTATAAAAATCAAATCACAGGTGAGATATATATTCCTCCAGAGTCCAAAACATCCAAAATTCTCAAATTGTAATCGTCCGTTTTGTTTTAAAATTGTAGCTGCTTCAAAATCAGTTCAATCCAAAACTAAAGTAACATTATTGGAAGAAGGATCGGATGAGGAAGTTCAGACATGGGCCAAAGTATTGGATCCAAAACATCTGAATCCAATAACCATTTCGCAATTCAAACGACACAGTTTATCAGAGGTCTCGCAAAATGAAAATGATCAACTGAATTTATTCGAATTACTCGAACGAAAAGTTAATGATTCTAGTTACAGTTTTAATTCGTCCGACATTATTGAACTTTTAAAAAGCAAAAACTTTTATCCAGATAAACAAGTTTTCAACAGTGAGATTTCAAATGAGCCATTATTAAGTTCACAAGAACTTTTGGACAATAAATTACAAACCACGCTCGAACCAAGTCCCAATGAAATAGAGGATTTAAAATCAAAAGATGACAGCGATACAGAGAGTTGTGACTCAAGTTTCCATGTTCGATTTTCAGATAAAGTTGTTGTGAATGAAATCCACTCTGATAGTGAATCTGATTATGAAAATATTAATGACACCTTAAAACCACTAAACGCAAATATTACGTCGACCCCAATCCAAGTTCACAAATCACTGGAATCTGAGATTAATACAGATGAGAATTTTGAAAAATTTATTGAACAAATTGTAGGACTAAAACAGAAAGAAATTCAGGAAAAATCTGAACTTTTAGACATCAGGCTTAAAGAGTTGGAACATGAGATTTCTCTGTTCCAAAAGCAAAATCAAATTCTCACTAAAATGAAACAGGAGCATGAATTGGAAAAAATCGACATGGAAAGTACATTTAAACAAAGTAAGAAGAAATTGGACGATGAAAAAATTAGAATCGAAATTTACTTGAATGATGAAAAATCCAAATTAAAAGAAGAAAAACTTAAAATAGAAAAAAAATTATCACAACCCAATAAAAGGGACCGCGAGGAAATATTCCGTCTACAAGACCAGGTAATCGAATTGAAAGAAGAAATGAAAGCGAAAGAAACAAAGCATTCATCCGCACAATCGAGGTTGCGTGCCCAAATTCGTAATTTAGAAAAAAATTTACGTGAAAAGGAATTAGAAATAGAAAATTTTAAGAAAGAGAATAAAAAATTAGAATTTGAAAATAGTCGGCTGCGAAGGCAGGCAACGTCGAAAATGCTGAATGAAATTAACAAGAATATTTCAAAATTAGCAATCGCGAACCAATCACCACCATCAAGTAATAGTAAACAAGACGATGATGATAAAAGTAAAAAATCATCTGTTACACAAACTAAACAGAAATTAAAATCAGTTAAAACCAAAAGACAAACCGTAAAGTCCTCATCATCATCATCGTCTTCTGAATCCTCTAAGTCACAATCATCTTCATCTGAATTTGAAGATGAATGTGATGCACATTTAACTGATCATAATATAAATATTTCAGATAGCTCTGCTAGAGAATTAGGAAAAAGTGAAAGTTGTACGCAAAGTGAAATATCGGATACATTAAAAAGTTTAAAGCGAGAGATTTCCAATCCGGATGGGAGCAAAGATATTTGGTATCCGAATGGAAATATAAAAAAAATTTCAGCTGATGGTTTAAATATAAAAATGTTGTACTACAACAAAGATATCAAGGAGACAAATATAAATGAAGGTGTCGTACGTTATTATTATGCTGAAACTAACACTTGGCATACGCAATATTTGGATGGTCTAGAAATATTAGAATTCCCAAAGTAAGAATTGATATTTGTAGAATTTTTAATGTGTAAGGATAAGTTTTAAATTTAATTTTATAAATTTATAGTGGCCAAACTGAGCATCGATATAAAGATGGGAAAGTCGCAGTACATTTTGAAAATGGATCAATAAAAATTAAAGACCCAAATGATCCAGAAATTGCAGAAGAGTGGCGATATGCAGATGGTACTGTTGCAAAAATCAAAATAAATGGGGAAAAGAATATATTACTACCAAATGGGCAGAAGGAAATTCACACGACTGATCATAAGCGGAGGGAATATCCTGATGGGACAATTAAAATCGTTTATCCAGACGGAAGCCAAGAAACACGGTACTCAAATGGCCGTGTTAGATTAAAGGATAAGGAGGGGAAGTTAGTAATGGATAGTGTATCCTGAAACTGTGGTTAGATAATTTTTTGTTAAAATATGTACAATGAAATAAATCAAGTAAAAACTGTAAAAAAATTAATCTTTTGAAATACTTCCATAAATTCAAAACAATTTTTCTTAAATTTAATTAATTTTATTGACTAACACTTAAGTTTGAACGTTAATTCTTAAAATTGAACACAACTTTATTGTCTTTAATTTTATAAATCTCGGCTAAAGAATCGCGGGCTGCCGCTTCAATCGCTACATCTACATTTTCACCAAACCCTTCGCCGAGCAACTCTTTATTACCATAAATACCAACATAAAATGTGCCTAAAATAGTATTTTTCCCAGCTTCGCCCAGCAGCCGTGGTTCGGGATCACCAAGATTCTTCTGCTGGCAAGTTTTCTTTAAAGTTTCCATTGGATTGTCTACATTCCAAATTTCGGTTAAATCTTTTTGATTCAATTGGGTGCAAACGAAATCTTTTACAAATGTTTCAGCTCTCTCGGTACCTGATGATTTAATCAGTGCCCCTAAAACAGCTTTAAATGTATCTGATCGAGTGTATATCGATTTTTCGGTTTCCTAAAAATATAATAAATAAATAGGAATTGTTTATTATTGATATTCATGGTCAAATACTCCAGATAAAATAAGCTCCTCCATCCCCAAATTGGTTGATAAATACGAAAGCATATCATCTGATATTAAATAATTCCTAATCGCAAATATTCCATCATCTGGACATTGTGTAAGCGAATTTTTGAGGAAGCTGTAAACTACTTTTCGCAAAAGGTCATCTCCCAATGCAATCAAATCCTTATTATCTTCAATTTTTAAATTTTCATCGTAAATTCCCAATTGGATTTGTTGCTCTTTTTCAATTTTAGCATAACTCCTTTGTATGAAGGCGGTTTGTAAAATCTTTAAATCAAACTTTTCATGTAAACGACTAGAAAATGCGAATAGTTCCGAATTATAGTTCCAATCTAGGAACTTGGTTCGATCTGTTTTTGGTGTATCTACTGATTCTTTCCGTTTTCTTATTTCCCGGAGTGTTGGCGCTACCCAACGTTTAACACCGCGTGAAATATCTGTATTAAGACAAGAAATGCGAATGAATATGTTTCAAATTAATAAATAATCTTTTGTCTTACATAAAAAATTAGAGACCGGCCTTAAGAACATCTTAAATACAATATCAGCACTATTTTTAGGATTAACCTCACTTTTGATAAAAAAAATTCTTTTTTGATGGAACAATTTTGTCGTATGATTTTTAATAAATAAAATAATGTAAAAGCCACCGAACGTAGCTTGCACAACACAAAATATACTATAAATTAATAATTATATAGCTACACTTGTAGAAAATTTAAGCAAATTAAGATCGTTCACACAACTTTTGTGCAAAACTCAATGCAATGTTTTGAGTTTTTGACAGATAAAATTTTTAGTGGGATTCTGTTACCCAAAATTACAAAAAATAACGGATTCTGTAGTTCATAACTGAACAGTAGCGGTGAAAGCTATGCGACCAAAACCGAAACGAAAGGACTACCCACGCACACATTTACCAGTTCTTGCGTAATAGTGGACAGTCGAGTCATGTTTAAGTTTGGATGGAACCTACGGTAATTAATCGTTTTATTCTGCTCCCGAAAAAAAAATCGCATCATTATGCCCACTCGCCGTGATGAGTACCGCAGTGGTGGCGTTGAAATAATGGTAAATAATGTTAAATAGTGGCGGTGTTTTAACTACATTGGTGTTAGAAATCTTAAAATGCTACCTGAAAAGGTAACTTCAAGTATGTACTTGGAAGTGTTGAAAGACCACGATTTGATGTTCTGTAAACCTAACTTGAATTCTGCCAGTTTGTCCGATGTAGAATTTGGGGCAATCATTACATGTACCTATTCTTATAGATTCCGGTGTCTATTGGTGTATTTATGTTACGTTGTTTGAGTCGATTCCCTAATTTGTTGTTTGTTTTAAATGTCATCGTGTATCCGTAATTTTTAAAAACCTTCGTTATATTTTTGTTGATATTATTATTGTACTCTATAGTGATGTATTTCTCTGTTTGTTCATTTTGTTTGTTTAACGTGGTCATCATATTCTGTTGTTTCTTCTAAATGTACCTATTGTTCATTTTGTCAATTAAGTCCGTGTTATAACTGTTTTTTATTGCTATGTGTTTAATGATTTTTAGCAGGGTTTCGAACCGAACCCGAACTCGAACCTCGAACCCGCTCCGGTTCAAAGATTTTTAGTAATTTTTTCGAACCTGAACCTGAACCCGAACCCAACATTTCGCGGGTTCGATTCAACCGGGTTCCGGGTTGACAAAAAAAAAATCGCATATTGTATACAGTGGAAGTCGGTAACACAAAATCGAGGGGAACAACAAAATATTTCGTGTTTTCAGAACTTCGTGCTAAGCGAAAATAATATGAAGAAATAGTGGAACTGGGATCAAAAGAATGTTCTTTTTATCCGATATTTCGTGTTATCCGTTTTCGTGTTGACTGAATTCCACTGTATAATATTTATCATAATCCAACAATTTAGACAGTTGGACTAACTTTGAACTAAACGTATAGCAGGAGTTTACTGTTTATGAATCATTTTCACGGGTCCCCAAGGAGAAAATACTATGGAATAGTGAGAAAACCATAAAATTGAAATTCCACTTTTATACGAAGATGAAAAAGTTTTGTCAGCGATTCCTACAACGAAAGTCAGTGTGGAATGGGCATTTTCGGCTTTAAAGTTTATTTTAGCACCACAAAGGGTACACCTTCAAGAAGAGTCATTAAGATATATCCTATTCGTCAAACTAAACGAAATGTTTTCAATGAAATAAATAAATATCGTCATCTCAGTATTTAAGTGATACAAACGCATTTTTGTAATTTTGGAGTGAGAACTGCCATTTTACGTAAAAATGTGGACTGTATCGTCAAATCAGTTTTCAACGTAGGTAGTTATTATACCACTTCGTCAGTCCAGTGTTTGAGTGACACAGATGAGTTTTAGTCAATTTGCAGTTAGGACCGTCACATTAGATAATGGCAAACCTAACTTCAAAATGATCAGAATGCGTTTGTGGCGCTTGAATACTGAGGTGACGATATATAGATTTTTTTAAATATCTGTGGTTTTATTTTTTTGTTAACCCGAACCCGAACCTGAACCTGAACCCGAACCCAATTATTTTCTTGCTTTGAACCTGAACCCGAACCCGAACCCAAAATTTTGCGGGTTCGAAACCCTGATTTTTAGTTCTTCCGTATAGTCCTGATTGTTCATCGGGATCGTGTTTAGTCTATTTATTAAAAAGTTGAACTTTGCCATCTTATGTTGGAATGTGGTTAGATGATTTGTCAATGGCGTGATCCGTTTGCGTGACTTTTCTGTATATTTTGAATGTATGCTTGTTGTTAACATTTTTTATTGTCAAGTCTAAAAAATTAATGTGTTTGTTCGTCTCTGATTCTAGAGTAAATTTTATGTTCGGATGTTTGTTGTTTATGTTTTTGTGAAAATTGCTGAGCTGTCTCATTGTGCCGTTAAATAGTATTAGAATATCGTCCACGTATCTCTGCCAGTACCTGATTATTTGGTTTTTGTTGTTCGATTCTGTTAATATATGCTGATTTTCAAAGTGATTCATGAATATGTTAGCTAAGGTTCCTGATAGACCAAAATATTGTGTTTTATTATATAAATTTTTTTTGTTTGTGATATTAGTCCACGAGTAAACAACAAATATGTTAAGAAATAATGAATATTTTTTTATTTTTTTTTTAATCAAATACAGAATAAATGTCATATCGAATAAGAAATCAATTATTTTTTTATTCAAATTAATTTTTGGGTCAAAATTTTAAATTTAATCGAGTGATTCGTTAAATTTTTGCGATGCACAAATAATTTTGGTATGGTCTGTATTTCAGTTCTGTTTTAATTTTGTAGTCAAAGATACAGTAGAAGACAAAGAACAGTAAAAATTGAGCGCTTAATATCCTTCTATGCGTTTAAAAGCTGCATCGTGTGAATATAATTATTGTCATCTATAAAGCTTAAACGGGATTTAGACAGAGGCGGCTGTCCCATGTATGCAATGCATAAATACTATACTTTTCAATACTATATTTCCGATATTTCCCTATCAACTCTTTGAGCGAACCATAATCAACTAGGCTCATCTATTCTCTTCACGTTATTTTTAATTACAAAAATCGCCAAAAATTTTTAGGCAACGTTTTTCGTTCGCATTTCCTTACATCAGTTGCAATTTTGCTACCACCGAGTAAACATTTAAATAATTTAATTATTACTTGTGTGAAAAGTTGAATCAGCAGTTTAAATATTTTTTTTTATTTTTTTTTTTTAAAATATTGTGATGTGAAAAACAAGTGAAATCGTGATGTTCTTATCTCCGCCTCAAGTAAAAAAGGCTGGGCCAAATCAGCAGATAGCGATGTCCGCAAGCGATTTGGCACCGAACGTCACGACCTCAATTATTAATAAAAAATACAAAAGTGCAGCATAGTCCAAAGCGACAACAAATTTTAAATGCTCAAAAAATTACCTTACCAGGCAATTTAAATCAAAGTGAAATTATTAATTTAAATAACATTGGTATGTTGAACCATAACGAAATTAAAAGTGCATCGTCGCCAAATATTGACGATAAAACAAACAATGACAGTGCATCGACATTAAATGACAATAAAATAAACAGTGATGTAGGTCAGTGTTTAGTGCAAACGGGAATAGACCGGTATATTACTGTCCGATCAAAACGAAGAAGAAGCCCTAGATCAGCGGCCAGTGCAAACGCGAATAAATTTACTAAGCTAGCTAGCGTTGAATTAACGCATGCTAATAGGTATTCTTGCTTGGTTGTTGACGAGCCGCCGGCCGAAAAAACTCGAAAAACTGAGAAGCCGCCACCAATCTATTTGATGGGAAGAATCAAATAGAGAACTTGCAAAAACGACCGAGTTTATCACGGAAGGTGCATTTTATATTTCCGGGATCAAAAGAGGAGATATAAAAGAAACAAAAATTCAACCGCTCAATATTGATGCTTACAGAGCATTAATTAAACATTTTGACCAAGTTGGTAAACATTACTACACTTATCAACTAAAGAGCCAAAAAGGATTAGTTGTCATCTTAAAAGGAATAGAGAGTTACGTGGATGCAAACGAAATACGGGATGCTCTCGCTGAAAAAGGTTTCCAATGCAGATCTATTACCAATATTTTTAATCGGGAGAAGGTACCTCAGCCATTGTTTCGTCTGGAATTAGAACCAGACAATAAAAAAGTTAAAGGCAACCATTCAATATTTAGCCTAAAATATCTACTGTACAGAAGAGTTACCATCGAGGAGCCCAGGAAAAGAAATGGGCTGGTACAGTGTGTTAAGTGCCAAGAATATGGGCACACTAGAGCATATTGCACTTTGAACGATGTTTGTGTTATATGTGGTGAACTCCATAATTCAAAGCTTTGCAATAAAGCAAAAAAGGAAGCATCAGTGAAATGCAGCAACTGCGATGGAAATCTCACAGCTAATTATAGAGGGTGTCCAATTTATCTAGAATTGAAAAGGAGAATCAATCCAAAGCAGCGAGCAGAACAGCGAATCCTAAATCTTCATTCTTCAGCTAGAAAAGAAGCACGACCAGAAATTCTAAACACAAACGCTCAAAATGAAAAACAGTACGCAAATGTAAACGGCAGCGTGCACGAAGGTGTTTCATACGCAAGTGTTCTTAAAGGTACCGCTCCTAAAGTTCAAGCAAGTGAAGAGGGAAACATCTCAACGGCTTTAAATAAATTGACCAATATGATGCAAAGCTTCATGGCGATGATGGAGAGAACCATGGATCTAATGATGCAGAATATGAGCACGCTGATGCAGATAGTCGTAAAAAGCCAGAAATGACCATCATCAAAATAGCCATATGGAATGCAAACGGCCTAGCACAACATAAAGCGGAGGTACATGCATTTCTCACTGAGCACAATAATGACATAATGTTAATATCAGAAACACGCTTCACCAAAAATAGCTATTTCAAAATTAATGGGTACTCTATTTACGACACCAAGCACCCAGATGGTAAAGCACATGGAGGCACTGCTGTATTGATAAAGCGAAGATTAAAACACTACGAACTTCCGAAATATGAGAAAGAACATATACAATCAACGAGCATCTGTCTGCAGGAGTGGTCTGGAAACTGCGTCATATCGGCAGTGTACTGCCCTCCAAAACATGCTATAAAAAAACTCCAGTTCTTGGATTATTTCAGCCAGCTGGGTAATAAATTTCTTGCGGGCGGTGATTACAACGCTAAACATACTCATTGGGGTTCCAGATTAACATCGCCGAAAGGCAAACAACTTTATGATGCTATAGAGGAACAGTCGCTGGATTATTTATCTGCCGGTAACCCAACTTACTGGCCCACGGATAAAAAGAAAATTCCTGATCTAATTGACTTTTGTGTAACTAAGGGCATTCCACGTACATACGCTAAGGCCACCGATTGCTATGATCTGTCTTCTGATCACTCACCGGTAATAGTAACATTGAGTACCGATGTCCTAAGGAACGAAATACCGAATCGTCTTACAAACAAGAAAACTAATTGGGATCAATATAGGAAGCTAGTCGAACAAAAGTGTCTACTTAATATTCCTCTGATCACACCAGCTGATATTGATGCGGCGGCAGAAAATCTAAAAGATGTCATGACATTATCCGCTGAAAGGGCTACACCCGGCATAAGTAGTTCGGAAAAAGTTAATAAACTGTCACATAATATTCAAAAACTAATCCAGGAAAAGCGAAAAATTCGCCGTCAATGGCAGCAAACAAAATCACCGTTATTGAAAGGGAAATTAAATCGAGCTATTAAGGGCCTAAGATTTGCTTTGAGGGAAGAAGAAAACCAGCGCTTAAAGAACTATTTAAGTGATCTCTCGGCAACCGAGAGGACAGATTATTATTTGTGGAAGGCAACAAAAAATTTAAAAAGGCCAACAAATTCGAATCCACCGATTAGACTACCAACAGGAAATTGGGCGAGAAGTGATGAAGAAAAAGCCAATGCTTTTGCTGCTCATCTAGCAACAGTATTCGTCCCACACGAAGAAGATAATTATTTCGTGCTACCCCAGCCAACGGATGATGGTTTATCCTACAAACCTATAAAGTATAACTGGAAGAAAGTTAAGAATACAATTAAAACTTGCATAAGCCCGAAAAAGGCACCTGGGCATGATCTCATTACTGGAAAATTGATAAGGGAATTGCCGGATAAATGCATAAAACTAATAACATTTGTATTCAACGCCATCATGCGAACCAGCTATATTCCTCAAAAATGGAAGATATCCTTGATCACAATGATACATAAGCCAGGGAAAAATGAAACACAAATCTCATCATATCGTCCAATAAGCATGCTGCCCACAATCTCAAAGCTATTTGAAAAAATGTTATTAACGAAATTGAAACTAATATTAGAAGAACGGCGCGTTATTCCAGACCATCAATTTGGGTTCCGAAACCAACATGGTACTATAGAGCAAGTACACAGAACTGTAAATGCAATCAAAATCACCTTCGAGAAAAAGAAATATTGTTCTGCTGCCTTTTTGGATATCGCACAAGCTTTTGATAAAGTTTGGCATGATGGACTAATTTACAAAATTAAAGAGCTTCTACCGAAGAAATTTCACTCAGTTTTGGGAAACTATCTTCTTCAAAGGCAATACATGGTAAAACAAAACAGCGCAACTACTTGCTTAAATGATATTAATGCAGGTGTCCCGCAAGGGAGCGTTCTAGGACCAATATTATACTTGTTGTACACAGCTGATATACCTGTAACTAACAAAATAATAATATCAACATTTGCCGATGACACGGCCATCCTGGTGTCCCACACTAATCCTGAAATTGCCTCAAAGGAATTGCAGAATCATTTAAACAAAGTCGCGGACTGGTTGAAAGCATGGCGAATCAAAGTGAACGAAAACAAATCAACTCATGTCACATTCACGCTGAACAAACGCACCTGCCCACCAGTGAAATTAAACGATAAAAATATTCCTCAACAAACGAAGGTAAAATACTTAGGTTTGCACCTGGATAGAAGATTAACGTGGAAAAATCATATTGAAACAAAGCGCAACCAAATAAAAATTACATTTTCTAAAATGTATTGGCTGATGGGAAGAAAATCTCAGTTGTCATTAGCTAATAAAGTTTTATTTTACAAAGCGATAATCAAACCCATATGGACATACGGTATTCAGTTATGGGGATCCACCAGCACTTCAAACAGAGAACTCCTGCAACGAGCCCAAGCGAAAATACTTCGCAGTATTACCAATGCTCCTTGGTACATTCGAAATAGTAATATACATCACGATCTTGGGATTAAAACCGTTAAAGAAACTATTAAAGAATTCAGTTCGAAATATTATTCAAAACTAGAAGCACATCCCAACGAATTAGCCAGGGAGATACTAAAACAGCCGCGATTTAGGCGACTGAGAAGAACAGATCCACTCGGACTGATGAACCTGTGAACCTGTGAATTTACTAAATGATTATCTTATACTTATAAGTATAATCTAAATTAGTTAAATTGTGAGCACTAACAATAAGTATTAACATTGGTTAAGACTTAAAATATGTAATAATTTTTAGCTTAAGATTTGATTACTTCTTGTGAGTTTCTTATGTAGAAAGATTCAAGAATAAAGCCATTGGCAACATTTAAAAAAAAAAAAAAAATTTCCTTACATGATATAAAAATGTACATTCACTGTTTAAATGGAGAAAAAAGCAATTTGTATTGTGCATGCAAGAGAGAATATTATGGAAGAGGAGTTGTTGCTAGTTGTATTTCTTAAACCAAAACATTCTTTTAGTCATATTTAGAGTATAGAAGACCTCTTTTGTGATTGTGACTTTGGTTTAATATTCTTATTATAATTTTTTAAATTCATTTAAAATTATTGATCCAACAACCACTTTACTTTTTTGGTTAAGTTTGTTTTTTAGGAAATCTTAGGTCGATAAAGTTGATAGTTGATGAACTAATCAAAATTTTAGACACGATGTTTAAAATGATTGTAAATAAAATAGGATGCGCATTTTCCAAAGTGAATTGAAAAATATCTAAATGGCCTTACCGGCATCTCAGCCTTTTGCAAATTTCGAATAATATTGAAAAACTCGAAAAGTAGAATCCTACAATAATCTTAAAAAATTAAGAATTTACTAAGAATCTTGAAAAACTTCATTCCAGAACTTCGATACCAACGTTCAATTCCGGAAATGTAGATTAACCCAAAATTCTGAAACTCTCGAAACCAGGCCAATCCGAAATAAGTTTAAAACTTGCAAATTTAGAGTAATATTGAGAAACGCTCAAATTAACTCGAAAAACTTGAATAATCTAGATTCATCTTAAAATTCCAGAATAATCTCCATGTTCTCAAAAAATTTTGAATTTCCTGAAAATATCGAATAAACTTAGGATCGTAGAATTGTCTTCAAAAATCTAATTGTTCAGAGATTGAAAAGCAAAAAAGCATATTCTTCCTAAAACTAACTGAAACTTGATAATTTTGAAACAAATCACATTAATCCAAAAATTTCGGATGTTGAGATTTTCACCTAACTTAATGCTAAGCTAAATTCATTCCAAACAAACTTGAATAATATCTAGAATTTTGGATAATCTCACAAAATCTGTAAAGTCTTGAGTAAAATCAACCTCGAGTGCCTATAATTCGGTAAGTACCTGTAATTCGGTATCATTTGGCGCAACTCAACGTCAAAATTCGAGAAACTAGAATAATCTGAAATAATCAATATTAAGACATTTCTAATGCAGAAAATTAACTTTATTTTTAAAAAATATATAAAACCACCCAATCCTAAAATCAGGACAGCCTGATGGCCGATTTTGTAAGCATTATACGAGTTTCTAAATTTTTTTGAAGCAATTATGTCACGATAACTATTGCCGTCTTACTTTGGTAACTGGAATAGTAATTGGTTTTAAGGTAAAAATGGAAATTATGCTCAAATTAAAAACGAAAAATAATTTTCTTTTTTACTTTTATTAGTTGACATTAAAACTAAGAAACAATAAAATTTTTCAAAATTATTGCTAAAATAATTCTATACCAACCAAAACTTGGTTTGAAACTATTCAATCCGGAATGAAAATACACGGCGTTGTTGTTGTAAAATTCCCAAAGTAAGACTACATATTATGTATAACTTGCTTTGAAATTGAAGTACAGTATAAACTGAGAATTTGCTTATTGAAGAATTTATTTTTCTCTAAACCATATTGTGTACAAAACTTTAAGAAAGATAATTCGGTTCATCGCGTGCGTGAAAATGTGCATTAGCAGCCGCCAATGGTTTTTTAATAATTCATTAATGAAAAATAAGGAAATTGCAAAATCGCGAGAGACACCCGCAGCATTTAGAGTGTAAGCTACATTACCAAATGAAAGTTTAAATTTTTCTGTTAACGAGACAATTAAAAAAAGAAAATCTCAACCAATAGGGCCTCCCAGAATATTTGCCTTGCTGATGTGTTCCATTTCACTGTCAACTAAGTCTTTTCTCACGATGTTCAAATCCTTCAGAATCCCGAAAATTATGTTATACTATATTGTTACTAATCGTTTACAAGTCTCTAGTTAATACTGATACCAATGATATTGGAAGTATATCGAGACGTAAAAGGCAAACATGGAAATTACTCATTTACTTCCTGAAACAATAAGCTAATCATATGGTTCATTCGGTATTACAGCTATTACGACAGATTGCAATGAACAAGTAAGAAATAAAATTTAAGCTTTCTTGGCTTCAAATTCTTGTCGCCACTACAAATCAAACGAAGAAGATAAATTTTACTGATTTTGTAGTAGTAATTTTTCCATACCAGATGCTGTGAAATGTATAAAATTTATTTCATCATTAATACAACATTTATTTAAATAAATATTTGTTTTATTGAAATAATGCCAGAAACATAATCGAGCATGAGTTCGTTGAGGCTCTAAAATTTCGCATTTTGTTTTTGTTTTGTTTTATACATACGTTAATTACGTTAACGATGAAATATTTTTGGTACTTAAAGTTTATTTATGAAGATGCTAATTAATTCCGGCGTATACTTTTTACTGAACTGATGAACACGAATATTTCTACTTAGTGATTTGTTTCTAAATTCTTTCGACTATCGAACCATTTACCCGTAGGTATAAAAATTGATATTTTAATAGGAACGGATGATCGTAAATATTTTAACGAATACATAGATTTTTGTATTTTATCATCGATTTTATTTTAATTTTAAAAATTAAGAAATACCTTTTAGGTTAGCCAAAATATTTCACAAATTTCTGGTTGGTTTAATTTTAATTTAATGAATTTCATTATCTCTGTAGCACAAGAAAATTGTCAAACAAAAATTTTAATTAAAAAAATTTTGTTGTTGGCCAGCTAAATAAAGTGCTTCATCATTTTTTTTTCTGAATATCATTGCCAAAAATTTTCTATACAATTAAAATAATTAAGGCAATGTCCTATCATTTACACTGATCATTTCTGGAAAACGATTGTAACAAACTTAAGTCAATAAATAGTTAGTTTTAAATGATTTTCTTTTTGTTTTTTGTTGTCTACGGGTAAGAAGTAAGAACTAAGAATAAAGAACTCAAATTTCATCTCCCACACTCTATTTTGACGAATCTCTATTTGGAATGACATTCATTTAAGACTAATTGACCTGTGGGATATGCGCCAGCTCACTTAAAATTCCGTTTCAATAAAATTAAAACTCTAATCAATAATAAGTTCAATAAATTACTTAACAAAGACACAAATTAAAGAGATTTATTTGTATAAAACGATTGAACGCGCATTGCATGCACCCTGCTAAAAAATAACTCGAACCTGTTGCCAAAATAATTGTTCACAAAGGAAATGAAATGAAATAAAAGATTATTTATTGTGAAAATGTTTTTTTCATTACTATGCTATAGTTATTTCTCTCGTGAATACACAAAAATAAAAATATTATTTATTTACGTACATTTGTATGAGAACTTCGAGTACAAAAAATAAACCTTAACCTTATCTAACATTGACCATCAAAATTATTGTGTGTTGGCGCCAAATAATTTTTGACATTTCAAATTAATTTTATTTTCATGATTTCACTACTATGATAAGTTGAAATATCGATACATCGTTTTGAAGAAATGGGGGAAAAAAATCGACAGCTCCTTTGTAGCCACTCGCCAGACCAGGAAGCCTCCAGAATTTGTCAAAATAACCGAATAATAACAAGCTCAGCGTATTGGCCCTTCAATAATCAGATAGTCATAATGTGAGTTAAGTTTCGATTTCCTCGAAAACATTCACGCGGCTTCAGGTGCAGAATGACGTTAACTTATCGTTGCGAAAAAATGATTCGTCACGAAATTGGAAGATAACATCAATAACATCTCTTACCACGCACTCTTAAGGGCGTGATGCTGTATTTCTTAGTTGATCTTATTAGATCAGTAGTTTACTATCTTCCTTTTATTACACCTTACAATATAAACTAATAGCTGGTTTACTTCGGTCAAAAAAGACCAACGTTTTGAAATCCTATCAAAAATGAGCAAAAATTTGGTTGGTCCAAAACCACTTTTCTCGACGTTTTGAAACCCCCTGAGTCCGAAAAAACAACACTAAAAAAATGTCCGTCCATCTGTCTGGACGTTTGGATGTCTGGATGTCTGTACCCATGATATCTCGAGAACGGCTTGTCCGATTTGGATTTTTTTTCGCCAATCTACTGAAAAGCTTTTGAAACCTGAACGTCAAGAGGGTGGGTTACGTGCCGTACTAATTCACCCTGTAAAACCACAATTTTATGTGTATTACCTAATTTTATGTAGTATGTTGGTTTGAATATTGAGTTGGATAGTGAATTTGAGGTTTAATTGAAGGTTAAGTTAGGAGTCAATTTGCGGGTTGAATTGAAGTTGAGTTGGGGTTGGATTAGGATATAATGTGGTTGATCAGTTTTTTAGATATGCGGGCTGAGGATTGAGTTGAGCGTTGAGTTTGCGGGTAAGTTGAGGGTTGCGTTGGATTCCTTTTCCGGGTTGAATTGGGGCTGAGTTGGAATTGAGCTTGGGTTGTATTAGCGTTTAGTGAGAAGTTGAGAAATCTATACATATTTATAAAAGGGAGAAATGATCATATGAACGATATTTAAACAAATCCACACGCGGTGTGGATGGTAATGATATAACGGTATGATAATGCTATAATAGTATAATAACAATGGTATAATGGTAATGGTATAATAATAATGGTGTGATGGTATAATGGTCTAATGGTATAATAGTATATTGGTATAAGTTTAGTGGTATAATCGGAAGGGTATAAGTATAATGGTACAATAGTACAACGGTAATGGTATAATTCTATATTATTAATGGTATAATGGTAATGGTGTAATGACAATGGTATAATAGTAATAGTATAATGGTCACGGTGTAATGGTGTAATAATGTAATCGTTAAATGGTGTAATGGAGTAATGGTGTAATGGTATAATGATATAATGATATAATGGTACAAGGGTATAGTGGTATGTGTAATGGTACATTAATACGTTGGTTCGGTGGTATACTGGCATGATGGTATGATGGAATGATGGTGTGATGGAATGATGGAATAATGGTATGATGGCATAATGGTATGATAAAATGATGGAATGATGGAACAGTTGTGTGATGGAATGATAGAATGATGGTAATAGGGTCTGATGGAATGATGGTATGACGGAATATGTCTTTCGAGCTGCGTTGATTTGAGGAATGGGTTGGACGTTGAGTTTGGGGTTAAGTTGATGTTGAGTTGGGGATCGGTTAAACATTCAGTTAGGATTGAGTTGAGTTCTTAGACGCAAGTCACTTTTCAGACCGTGTTAGTTTAGGGATTGAGTTTGTGACTGAGTTGAGTATTGAATTTGGATTAAGATCTAGTTTACTGAGGGTCCAGTTACAGATTTATTTTGGGAGAATTGTGGGTTGAGTTAAAAATTAGCTTGAGTTGAGTTCACATACGCTTGTATTTCTTCGGACCAGGGTTGAGTGAGATTTATTGAGCTTTATTAGGGGGTTGAATTAAGATTTGTGTCTTAAGTTAGCTTGACCTGTTCTGAGTGAAGCTCATGTACGCATTTAATTTTTCGGACCATGTTGAATTGAGAATTGACTTGGGCGTTAAGTTAAGGGTTGCGTTGAGGGTTAAGTTGTCGAGTAGAGTATTGAGTTAGGATGGAGCGATGGGGTGTAGTTGGGGATTTATTTGGGGTTTATGTCAGGGGTTGCGGTGGAGATTAGATTGTTGAGATAATGTACTGATCTAGTTTTCAAACCGTATTGATTTAGGGTTTGACATGAACGTTGAGTTTGGGTTCAGTAGAGGGTTAATTTGGCATTGAGTTGAAAGTTGAGTTGGGATTGAGTTATGGTTAAGTTTAGGGTTGGGTTGAGTTGAGGCCGACTTAGGGTTGAATAGGGTTTGAGTTGAAGTTGGGTTGAATTTGAGTGAATGGTTTGGTTTTAGGGTTTGATTTGGGGCCCAGTTTAGGGTTAGATTGAATATCGAGTTGATTTTGGGATTGCATTTCCTGTTAAGTGTAGAGTTGAATGGACGAGAATGTTGTCGAATTCATGATGCATGACAGTTCTGATGGTGGTATTCTAGTATGTTTTATTTTCGTACTGTATGATTAGACGGCTGAGGTTTATCGTTGGTTCACAGAAAAACTTCCTTCGTGTGTTTCGGAAAAATACTGACCGACTCTGACTCCGCATTTTATATTATTCTTTCTCTCCTAAAATGCATCTTACCCTTAGTTACAAAAAGACTCCAATCAGTATGTTTGACCTCCGGTCAATTTTATAAAGAATGGCGTAATGTTTCACTTAGGAAAGACTCAAATATCCTCGCAATAAAAATAAAATTGTCGTTAACATTTAGAGAAAGGTTTCTGCTTAATAACGAGATGTTATTGGCTAGAAATTATGTCGACTCAACAAAATAGTGGCAAACCGACGCTATGTAATTTGGTAATAGTTTAAAATCATTTTTAGATATTACCAAAAAGCTCACAGTCATAGTGACCAGCCGTCATCTTCATCTATTAACCACCACGAAAATCCCGTTGAAGAAGTAGAAGAAAAACATAAATTCTAAAAATTTTTAGATGAGCATGAAAAATTGAAACGACTTCGAAATACAAAAATTCTGAATTTAATTGTTTGATGGCGAGAGAAAATGGAAAAATTAACAGAAATTTTTGTTATGTTTAAATTATGTTTTAATGATGAAAGAATTTAAATACGAGGAGCAGTATTATGAATTTTATAATATTTTGATTACATGTAGAAGTTGGAGTCGCAGTTGGATAGTCAATTTTTAACACAACGGAGTCGGAGTCGGAGTCAAAGAATTATTTTACCGATTCCGCAGCCCTGGACTGTAAAATAGTCATTCGATCAGTGATTGTGCAGTCTTTATGTATCGTGATGATCTCCGTTCCACTTGACTGTGATTGTCATTTCCTTATTACATTTTGACATGGGATAATAGGGATCCCTATTTCAACTTAACAATAATAGTTTACTTGGTGATTCTTTGTAAGCATACGTATCTTTATGCTTGGTTGGTAAAATAAGGGCATTTTTATTTCAGAAATTAACGCGTTCTTTATTTGTGCAACTTTAGCCGTCATCATTTGGTACAAGGTTATCACGTTATTTTCTCCATAAAAGAGTTTCTACAATCCGTTCAATAATCCATATGGTTGGTGGGATGTTGTTATCTCGAATTAAAACCAGTTGTCCAATTTTTAAATCTTGGGTCTTCGTGATCCATTTTGCTCGTTGTTGTATAGGTGATGCAAATATTCTTGCGACCATTGTTGCCAAAAGTCCTTCTTCCATTTTTTGGATCAATTTCCATTGGGTCAATGAGTTTATATTGTCGCTTGAAAGTTTCACTTCAGAATGGTTTATGATAGCATCTCCAATTTAAAAGTGGCTGGAGTTAAAACGGTCGGATCACTGGGATCATTGGCCATTGGTGAAATTGGCTTTGAATTAAGGCAACCCTCTATTTGGCAAGTTAATATTGTTAATTCTTCGAATATTAAGGTTGCCTCTCCTATCACTCAAAATGCGGTGCTCGCGGTGGAATAAAATGCCATTTAGTACCATGTTCCGCAGTAGAAGTTGCAATGTTTGAAGCTATTTGTTCCATTGTTTCCAAATTTTTTAATTCCATTGTCTTACTAGCACCAACAAAATTAGTGCCATTGTCGCAAAAAATATCGGTACACATCTACGAGACACAAATCGTTTATATGCCGCCATGAAAGCTTTGGTAATCGATTCGGTTATTTGTATGGCAATTAGGTTGCCATACAAACAAAATTGCATGGTAGCCCTTATACGATTTATTGCCTCTATACCTTTCGATGCTTTTACATTCAATGGTAAGGCGTAATCGACTCTTGACTTCAAAAATGGCCAAGCAGAAGCTAATCTTGCTTCTGGTAAATTACCCATTAGTTGTTACTTAATGTTTTTCCTGAATCGGTGACATCTTAGACATTATGTTTGTGATTTGTGGTCTTCTTGGATTATCAGGTTAACAATTGGATATGATTGTGGAAGGATCAAGGGATGTTTTTCATCATTGACCAGGCCGTTGACAGTAACTTACTTTTATTGTCGAAGGGTTGTTGTTCTTTAAATTATGAATTTCATTCCTTAATTGGCCTTCTTGGGCATTTCCTATTAACTGATGGAGAGCTTCTTGCATTTCTTAAGGTGATATAATGTTACCTTGTTGGTATTTCATTAGCTTGAACTTATAGATAAACCGTCTACTCTTTGAATCTTCCTTAAATTTAAATGTTTCACGTATACAGATGATCAAAGGGGTTTCCGTCGTCCCCACTCTCGTTGTTTTGGCTAGTGCTAATAATTTTTTTTTCTGGAACGTTTTCAAGTCTAACCTCTGAAATATGAATTGGCCAAGTTGTTGGAGTGTTTGTTAACTAACTTGGACCGCTCTACAATATTTGATGTTTTTCGAGACATTTATCTTCCATGTTTCTTGATGTACATCAGCTGGATTTTCAGAAAACTTAATATAGCTCCATGTTCTTTGGCTGGTTAGTCTGTGGATCTCTGTAACTCTGTTTGCAATAAATATTTTAAATCGATGCGGTTCTGTTTGCAAGTAATTGTTTTGGAAATTCATAGACTTTTAATTACTTTCGCCATCAATCGCACAAGTAACAAGGTGCCACACAATTCTAATTAGGAATTGTTAGTTTTGTTTTTATTTGTGCAACCTTCAATAAGGTCATGGGAAGTTTTCACCCACCTCGGTATTTCTATTTGTTCTATCGATATGTCTTGAAGAAATGGATCATCTCCTGTTAATCAAAGGTGTTGGAGTAATATTTTGGCTGCTATAATGGTCGATGACAACCACCCCAAAGGATCATATAATTGTGACACCTCGGATAATAATTTCCTTTTGATGACGATTTTGAATTTTGTTGCCCTGGTGTGACACATTGTGTTGTGTGGTATCGCCCACGTGAGTTTGTTTGCTGACGTTAACTTGTGTTAGTTGCACCTTTTTTGATGGGGAGAAGAGTGGGGTATTTGCCTTTGCACACCAAATATTTGTATTCTGTCAAACATATCTTTGAGAACTTATTATTTCCAAAAAAAGGCTGAATGCTACCATCAACAATTGATGCAATTGAGCCGAGCATTGAAGCAAAAACATCCAGATTATGCGAAAAGACAACGTTCGGCCTCATGCTGCGAAACTGGTGAAGAAAACGTTAGAAGCGCTTAACTGCGAATTCTCCAGATATTGCTATTTCCACCGATTTCTCAATCCACTTAACACCAGAAAAATGGGAAAAATTAGTGGCTAGCGATGGACAATATTTTGAATGATCAATTTACAACATTTTTCACAATAAAGCTGCATGTAGTTAACCTTATTTAAATGTAATGACCGATTTTTTAACACAAGGGTAATGTCCTCGACCACCTTCGTATTTGGCAAGTTTAGTATTATTTCATTAGTAAAAACTAGAAACACTTATCCACAACGGCGACACGACATTCTGTGACACCTCGCTGCGAGATTTATTTCGTCGTACTTTCAAAAAAATCTAAATAAAATAAATGTATTAATTGACAAACCTCCATCTTAATTTTGTAGACCATATCTACCCCACGCTTATACAACATGTTTTGAACAAGGGTTCATTCAAAAACAGAGTAATAGACTGACTCGAATCCCGAAATACACCCAATGTCGTTCGATTTAGCTTGTGAAATTTGGTTTTTCATGTTTATGATTCTTAAAATACCACACAAGACAGCAGCTCTTATCGTCGAAGTAGAACCTGAAAGATTTAATTGCCTTAATGCGGGACTCCTTTGTTTCACCGAATTTCAAAGAATGGTAATAAAACAGATTTTGTTAGGTGAGTTTTTAACGTATGTCAGTACTTATATTAAACCATACTAATTTACTAATTGTCGTGGAATTTATGATGGCAGCATCGTATAAATTAATGCAACAACTATGCAAATCATGTAATGAAATATTCTTCGAAATAAAATTCGCCTTTGCTCGCCGGTCAAACCGTTCATATTTCACAATCTTTATTCATCTGATTGTTTAATCAATAGTTCAGCACCATGCATGTCAATGCTCACCATTTACATATACTAATACAATTATTATATTACCATCTGAGAGCGATAGTATTTCTTCGTCTGTGCTCGGCAGACGTAGATGAAGAAATAGTATCGTTTTTATCGCTGCTTATATGGTAAACCCACAAACAAACAAAACAAGCATGAGGCCCGTAGCACGTTTGAGCTGACAGATGCAACTTAGCTTAGCTTAGTTTAGTTCGCTTAACTTATTCGTTGCACGGTGTACCGGAGCAACGGTTATTAATGCGGATTATGTAATAAAAAAACACAATAATTTCAAGAGAAACATCAAAAGTACTTTTTTCAAAATAAATATCCATTCACTAGTTACACATCTCCTCAATCTTTCAGGTAATTTGTGGATACCGTCCTGATAGAACTTTGTTTGCTGCTCAGAAAGTGCTGCTCAGAAAGTGCTGCTCAGAAAGTGCGTGTGCAAGATCTGGTGAATGTGGCGGGTGGGTTTATACTTCCCAGGCAAGATTCTTTAACGTATCTTTAACTGATTTTGAAGTGTGTGTGATGTAGTGTACCATGAAGCCAAATTACTTTGCCACTTCTTCTGGCCCATTCTATTTGTTTTACGATCAAAGCGTGGTTCAAATTGATTGATGACGGTCTCACCTGATTTGAGAAGCTCGTAGTACACCATACCTTCCTGATCCCATCAAACGCAGCGCAGTCGATGTTTGCAATTTAGTTGGCTTAACTGATAATTTTCTGCGCTATGGATTCTAAAAATAAATCCACTTTTCATCATCAATCACAATTCTATGCAAAAAAGACTTCCTTTCGTAACGTTGAAGCAACATTTGTCTGACGGCTTTTCGATTTTCGATTTGTCTTGCGTTCAGTGTATGTGACTGTCTTATAAAATATGAAATATGAAATGAAATATGTTAAAAATATTCGGGAATCTAAATCATTTATCCCGCATCCAAATCTAAACAAAAACAACTTTTAGGATACTTTTGACGGCTGGTTTCAGTGATGTTGTATGTTGATGGAAGAGCTCCTCTAGAAACTATATCAGCCACATTCACTGAGCAAGAGATGCGATGCCAGTATTCCAGGTGCGCTATTGTTGAATCTTCAAAACGTGATTTGACGCGAACGTGGGGAGTTTATTAGGTGACATTCTCAACCAAGCAAATACTATTGTTAAGTCACTCTATTCAGCGAGAGTAATGTACATCGTGTTGGGTACATTAAACCTAAAGATATATTGAGCAGGATTTCAAAGCATGCTCAGAGTCTTAGAGTCTGCTGCAATCTGTCATTCTATACTTCTTCGATGTTAGAGTAAAATTTTCGAAATTACGTCCCGGCCAAGATCATCAACATAAATATCATTCTTAATTACCTTGCTTCAGTCTTTTCTGAATTGGTGCTCTGGTGTCACCATATATGAAAGTGCGAAGTCGATAGATGTTGATATCTATATCTAGATCGCTTCGCCATAAAATGCTTTGCAAATTGGTAACAGAAGAAATTATTAAAATTTGGCGATACGTTTGCTTAATATCGGCACTCATAACAAACTGGACTTTCTGGAAGCACCGCAAGATGGAAAATAGCCCCCGTTGCAAAACTGGTCCTACCATCAAAATGTCTTTCAGTGATACTCCGTCTTCGTGGAAGCGTCAAATACGAAGTTTGGTTGATAAACTGTGTTTTTTAATGATGCCACATCACTGCGCATCAGGTGAAATAGACTCCATATGTTCCAACTTGAGATGTTCTACCAAGAACATTGTGTATTCTAACTTCCGTTGTGAATTTTTATTTAAATTTTGTAGTGAATTCTCTAACACAGAAGAATGTTTTGAAAGGAGCAGGATCTTCGATCGATTATTTTTATAGTTACTACTTCAATATCTTCAATTCGAAAGAATTCCTCGAGCTGGTGGTTTAGATTGAGGTTATCATGATCAGAAACGTGATAAACCTGAACGGATCAGGTGACCTTCAATTGTAATTGCAGCTCTCCGCGGGTGAATCTTAGCTTTTCCGAAACTCGTGCGAATAATAAACATAAACTATTCGAGATTAAGCATCTTTACGAAACTGAAGAAAGTAAACTTATCGAGAAGTCTAACTTGTAAACTGCATTTCAATTGGAAACAAATCAGTCAGTTAAATTAAGATTGGTTGTTTTGTTGTTGGTTTTATTTTTCAAAATAGCTTGAGTAAACTCTTACTGGAGATATCAGTCTGACTTTTTATTACACCCCATGGTCGGGGTTACGGTGCTAAAATCGATAAATTATGATCATGATTTCGGTTCATAATAATGTAATGTCGGTAATAGCGTTGCGTAGTTTTTTCAAGATTTTTACAGATTTTCGAGATTATGCGAGTTTTTCAAGAATATTCAAGTTTTGTCGAGATTATCTTGTGTATTAACTGCAAAATTCTAAAAATATGATTTTCTGAACAACAAAAAAAACGTTGACAATTTCAATTCTCTTGCGTCATGTTCAGTTTGTGGTTTTGCCCCTGAAACCATTTTATTTTATTTCAATCAAGACGATTCACACATTCTTGATCTAGATTACTTTAGCCATTATAAATCCAATGTGTAGGTATAAAAAAAACATTAAACACAATTTAAGTATACGATTAAGTGAATAATGTTTACACTTATACATATTTTTACACATTTCTCAATTTTGCGGGGGTGCAATGATTATAGTTAATATGTATAGCAACATAATAAACCACCATTAAAAATACAATAATTTTCATTTTCACCAATGAACCAAAGAAACATTTTTTGCTTCCTTCTAAAAATATAACTTTCTTAGTTCGCTTCATTTTTCTTACAAAATTAACTAATTGTGTTTGACGTCTGAATATACATGATAAATTACACTTAAATATTAACAAAACATTTTAAAAGAATTTGTTAAAACAATCATTTTTTTTAAATACGTATTTATTTATTTTTTTGCAATAATTATGTCATAAATGACGTTGGTCCGTTAACCCATTCAAAACTTTAGTATAAAATACTTACATTTTATTGTAATGACTAACACTTTCGTTTAGTTTCTCCGCCAACAAATCGTAACGCGAAAATTAAGCGTAAACGTTTTTTTTTACAAAATTGAAACTTCCTCATACATACAAGCATGTATGTATATTAAGATATTTTTAGCGCGTTGCTATCCCAATAGTTCACCGGTAATTCTTTTTGGGAGATACTGAAAACTAATTAAGAAAATCGAACCCTAAAACGATTGTATTGACGAGGATGTTGTTTTGCTGCCGATCAGCTCATTAACTTTAACTTAATTAAGACAATGCCCTGTTTTCCAATTTTAATTAATCTTCTATTTTTTAACAACCGAAAATGATATTGATGTCATCTCATCACGATAACAAGTAAGATCCGGAGAAAAAATCCGGGTTTAGTAGACAAGGAAACTCGGCTCTTTAGGCTTGCCGCAAAGTCTACAAACAAGCAAGGAGACCTAAGCTCAAGTGAATGTGGTCAGGGGTCATCAAACCTGAGCAAACGCAAATGCAGCGGAACATATAATACTAGGAGGAAGGCCTGGAGGGCTCTAAAAATAATCATTAAATCTCAGGTACTGGAATCAGGTTAAACTGACTGCCTGTGCGGATCAGAGATCACTACTCCTTTATAAGAAGGCAGTGGAGCGACTTGGCGCGGTATAGCTCGGAGCCAGCCTTGCTGTTATTGCTAATAGGTCCCTTTATCTAGCGACCCTACGATAATCCTAGAAATACTGCAGATCGGTACACACCGATGCAACACGCAACTGGAAAGTCGCCAAAATCGAGGAGCCAAAGGCTGATTACACATCAGCCGTTATAATTTAAAACAGAGAGTCACTGACTGCACTGTGAAAAACCAATGATACTATTAACTATGGTTTCAGTCACACTTTAAGTCAATAAAAAGGATGCGAACCAGTAGGAGTCGACGAATTCTGATGAAGCCGATAGCCAACTAGAAATTTTCTCTACTGATACGGAGATGGCAATGTCCATTTTGAGTCAATACGGAGGCTCTCAAAGGATTTTACATCAGGGGGGGATTCTGATAGTACTCTAGTGGAGGTGAAGGTATCGGAATGTTGACGTTTCTTCAAATCAACCAACATTACTCCTGCTCCATTATATCAGCTGTTCTCCTGCTCAAAATTAGGAAAGAAGCGATAGACGTTGTCTTGATCCAAGAGCCTTGGATCACTGGAGACCAGTTACTTGGGCTCAAGACTCCCAAGTATTGATTAATGCATGTGAAAAAAGAAGGTAGGTCTCGGTCGTGCGTTCTCGTTAAAAATAATCTAAATTTTTTTCTGAGATCAAATTACCGCAATGCAGGTGTAGGAGCAGAAAACATTGAGGTCGACACACGTAACCTCTGGCTAATATCAGCTTACCTAGTATACGATGAGTGAACTTTCCACCGGTCAATCTAGGTAAGCTAATTATGGAGGCTCAGAAGGGCAAGGTAGGAGTAGTCCTGGTAAGCGATGCAAATTGTGATAACCCAATCTGAGGAGGTACAGATAAAAATGAGTGAGGTGAGTTACTCCATAATTATATTCTAAGTACTAACCTTCTCATAAGTAACCTTCTTATATACAATTCCTATATACGATCCCGTCCCTTAAATTATATCCCTTCACATCCAGGTCATCTCTAACTGTCTAATGTATATCTTTTCCAAAAATAAAACGTTTTTTTCCATTTCCTTATAATAAAATTATAATTTGCGCTACTGAGTGCATCTATATATTCATCCTATCACTTAACTTATGTTTACTAAATATCAAGATTCAGATTTATACGTGTAATTCTACAAGTTCCCACAACTCAAAGTTAACCGCAGAACATTGCCATACAAAATTCCAATAAATCAGAAAGCCTCTAAAAACTCGAATAAACCCAAAAATATCGAAAACTTACGAAATTTAAAATAAACCACTTAATAATTTCGATTAAGACAGAAAAATTCGAACAATATTATATGAATCTCGATTGATCTAGAAGAATTCCAATAATTCCGAAAAATCTAGATATTAATAGATAATTACGGACAGCCTGTAACAAAAATCTAGAAAATCCACATTCGTGAAATTATCGAATTATTTATCAAGTAACTACTAAGCAAAATGCTACTAAACAAGTTAGCTAAGTCCAACAAAATGATATGCAAAATTCGAATAAGATGGGAACCCTCAAATAGAATCGGATAATTTCAAACAATCATATTCTTCAAACAATCAAGTACACTCGACAATCTCAAACGTGACTCTCACCGAAACACAAATTAAGTGTCGAACATCATGCATCTCATCTCCATGCTAAGGGGATATGAAATCGGGAAGCAACGATAATTTCCAAAATCGAGAGTATCTCGCTGAAAACAAACAAAAAAAAAATTCCTTACACATATATAAAATAGTTTTTCTAACTAAACCGGTTTACATTTAATTTTTATTTACCGTTTAACCGGAAATCAAAAAGATCTCTAAATGAGAAACTGTCGAATGAACAGAGACTCACTGGTTTGGCTCAAATAGCCAGATTCCTTTTCTAAAGACAAGTATTATTTTAAAACACGCGCGCGACAAATTGCATTTTGATTTCTATGCAGTGCATGTTCGGCAACCGAGAAGACATTGTTGGGTCTGCCTTAAGAAAATACCTAATATGTAGCTGAATTTTGTTGCTGCGATAGATCTTTTTTAGATTCGAGTTTTTCAATGAAAAAATCAAACATATTATAAAACGTTTGTATGTATAAAAGTTTTCTACATATCTGTAATAACAATATTAAAGGCTATATTCGTATTAAATAAATATTAATTGCAGATGTCTAAAATATATTTTTCGAACTTTCATTTTGAAAAATACAACAAAGTTGGCTCTGACGAATTAAAATAATACTTGCTAAATTTATCTTTAGTTTTACTAGTGTACGTCAGATGTATATAATTATTTATAGGCCTGTATTACATTATCATATTTTACATGTCAAAAATGGAGCAAAAACGGTTCTATATGCATGTACAGCAACAATTTCGGCTATTACAATTGTAGCGTTGTGGAAGAAAAAGGGGAAAAAACGAATCTGGCTGAAACCATGAATTTCAAGACGTGATCGTAAGGGAGTTCAGAAAAACTTATTAAAAGAATTACAAAACGGATATATAATATATTAGAAGAGGTAAAAGATAGGCTAATGATTACCGTTTTTTGGCAACAGGGGAAAGCCTTTTAAGTTTGCAATTTCACAAACGAATTCCACAGTGTACAATTTCGAGTGTAATTCCCGAGACTTGTAATTCAATATTTCAAATAATGAAAAACGAGTTTTTCAAAGAATAATATTTTTATTAAGGGTAATTTTATTTTTATTTATTACATGTTGGCGTTTAATACTGGGGCTATTTATAAATCCATTTCGAACGTATTCGACTCTTCGGAATATAAGATTCTTATTTGATTTTCCAAAATTTCATTTTCTTAATAAAAGATAATTCATTTCTTTTGTGATAGCCGTTTTTGTGAATTTTCCGCCATTTTGAGTCGCTGTCAAAACAAATATTATAGTTAGCTTCATGAAGCTAAATATCATTAGAAAAATTCTTCATCAGAAAATAGTATATTATTCAACAAGCATATAATGATAGCTGTTATTCACCAAGATGAGGTTTACCGACACGACCCGATAGGCGAGTATCGTAAATCATCTGAGTGAATAACAGCCATTATATGCGAGTAGAATACGATACTTTGCCACGACCGATAAAATATATTATATTTTATTATCAAATCCTTTAAATAAACCTAAAATAATTTACGTCGACATTTTGACGTCTCAATTTAATAATAATGAAAATAGCAAGAGACTACTAGATAAAACTTAAAAATTTTTATTTGGTAGCAATGAATAATGGAAGAAGGGATTACTAGATAAACTGGCAGTGAATAATGGATATCATTATAATTGAAGAAACAAACGTATAATGAGTATATTATACGTTAGTCGTGGACAAATAGTATTATATATCTGTATTACACTATACCATACAAATATGTTGATGTTTTTATACGACATATGAATATGATAATATGTATATATAATACAGGATCCCTATTCTGGAATTCCACATCCATTTTCCAATTGAATTCGCTACTAATGGAATTTTTTCGGTGCTAAGCGAATATTTCTGAATGTGTGTACCATAAGTATGCATTCACAGTATTGTTTTCGCCCTGTGTTTCGATGTTGATTTGGACTTATCGTGATACAACAACAAAAATTATTTAATTTTGTTTTTTTTTAACTGATCTTTCTTTGCGACGAATGACATTTAGATTTGTTGTTGTTGTTGTTTTTTTTAGTAAATACTTGGAAACTCGTTGAAATTTACATCCAAATGGGCATATGAGAAAGCAATTGTAAAAAAATAATCTATTGGAACTTAAATTTGATCGTAATAAATCATTTCATTAACGATGAGCGATTGTGATACATATTCATCCTTCTTTGGCCGCATCAAGAGCTTCTTGTACAATGTTTTCACTTTCCGTGTCGAGCGCCGATGTTGCTTCGTCCAGCAGTAGAATTTGTGGATTACGAATTAGCGCACGTGCAATAGCGATACGTTGTTTTTGGCCACCTGATATTTGGGAAGCTTTCTCGCCATCTCGGGTATCGTAACCAAGCGGAAGCGACGTAATGAAATGATGAATATTTGCATTTTTAGCCGCTTCAATAACTTTGGATTGTGAAACTTCGGCTTTACTGCTACCATAAGTAATATTATCGGCAATTGTTCGATGGAATAGGGCCGGCTCTTGAGACACAATACCCAATTGTGATCGCAGTTTTGTATACTTCTTTACTGTCGATTGAAATACTTTCATCGATCACATCGTAAAACCGTTCAATTAATTGCATAAATGTATAGATTTGCCGCATCCAGATTGCCCGACTAATCCAACCGTTTGTCCTTTGAGCATATTTAAATTTAATTTATTCAACAATTTTGCATCAGGACGTGATGGATACAAGAAATCAACGTATTTATAATTATGATGATATATTTCCTTCTGCTTTTAATTCATCTAATCTTGACTCGATTTTCTCGGGTTCCTTGATTTTAGCCTCGCGTTCTAAAAGCTGGAATATTTTAGCGGCCGATATTAATCCCTTTTGGAAATTTGGAGCAAACGCTAATGTATTGGCTATTGAAACTGTACCCATAATAAAGGCTGGGCTAATTTAAATACGTCAGCATAGTATACACCGTTATTGGCGACCAAATATCCGCCGTTGTACATACAGGCCGCGAAAGCAAAAACATAATTGATTGGACTAATCCATAAACAAGCCCTCTAATTTGTGTGCCACGTTTGGATACCTTTAGCGTGGGCGCCAGTATGGAACATTTTTCCTTTTCCCAATGACACTACCGTTCTCATGCTTGATACAACTTCTACATACAATATTTTTGTATGAAAATATTTGTTCTCAAAACCCAACAATTTTTCATATAAGTAAATGTCTGATAAGCGGCGTCTATGTGGTTGCAAAAAATCATAAAGGCGAAGAGAAGCGAAGTATGTTATCTGTTGAGGTATTAATCATTCATTTTGAAGTGAAAAAAAACGATTGACAGTTCTCATTTTTAAAATAAATATCGATATGTCGATAAGTTTCAAATTTTATATTACGAAAACAACCAAAAATTACTACGCTTGACAAATTTTTTTGGATTCGATGTTGTTTTCACCGCCATAGCCACTATATTTTGTTAGTGCCACTAAATAATATTGGTAAAAAACTTGGATTTTTTTTCCATGGGAACGATAAGTGTTTTTTATGTTAAAGGAGCATTTCTTTGTTAATATCTTGAAGAAAAACAACAACAAGAACTAAAATCTGAAAATAAGACCGAAACGCAGAGCGAAAGCAATACTGTGAATGCATACTAAGCAGGTGAAAAAAATTCCCCATTTACGAAAACGTCAATAATTATTTAGGTTTACTTTTTGTGAATAAAAAATAATTTCGAAATTTTTTTTATATCAAAATTCATAACAAAAAAAAAGAATTCTTAAAAAGCGAACTGACATATTGACGATTGTAAAAGTATGAATAGCGCCTCTTACGAAAGATAGAAAAATTGAAGCGGATACTTACAAATTGCGATTTAACCATAGTAAACGTGCTATCAGCGCTAATGCGGAAAATAGAAAAAATGAAGTAAATACATAAAAATCGAGACCCTCCAATCGTCCATAGCAAAAAAAAAACATTGCAAGACCTTAGTGACAATTGCTGCCTTGGTAAATTTGCAAAATTGCATTGTATAAAATAAAACAAAATCTTTTAGCTAAAGCAAAACAAATTTTTGATTTGCGTAAAACAAAACCAATAATGTACAACACATAGAACAAATAAATAAAATTGTTGTTCTGGCTTCGGATAATTCCAAAACAGCTTAAATAACTTATTAAACCAAAACCTTTACCAAAGAAATATATACAACAAACCATGATCAAAAAAAATTAAATTTTGTAAATTTTATATCTCGCTGACAAACCAAACATTAACAATTACCAAAAATAAATTCAACGCAAATTTGCTTTGCTTTTCCTCCAATTTTTGAACCTTCTATGTAATGTATATTATTGACATAGTGCGACCACACGATTTTTATTTAGTAAGCTTTAATTTCAATTTGATCATAATGCTGTTGTTATGAAAATTTTATAAATTTGGTTTAAATTATTTACAAGAAAATGAAAACGATTTACTTAAACGAGATTCATAAATTCAAACATTTATGAAAATATTTCAGAGATCATAATCAAGAATTGATAACGTTTTCATTTAAAAATTTATCTTAGAAAAAAACATTGATTTCGCATATGTTTCATGTGAAAAGTTTACATTTTTCATCGTTTCTAATTCCTTTATTTTTTAGTCAACTTTTCAAACAGAACTCCTTTATTGCCCTTTCATCGTATACTGAGATCTATGTATATATTTACATAATCAAATTATACAAAGCAAAGTTTATTCACCCCTGTATTGCAATATTCATAAATTTTCTATTATGTAATAAACCACTGCCAAAGAAGCTTTGACTTTCAAGTCAATTGGATGTTTTCTCTGAAAAAATATTTTTAATTTTTTATTTAGAAATTTTAATCTAAAACGATGAAATTCTGCACCAAACATCCCAAAGCTATGGTGCCTCAATTACGGTATATTATACAAATCAAAATATTACGAATCGTGATTATCCAGCCACTGATGATCGAGCCGTTATGAGTGAAAAATCCAGGTGAAGTTGTGCAATTGTTAAGCCGAGATGAATGGCTGGCCGACCTAAAATACATTTGTCTAATTAAACCATCCGTCTCTTTTGGCACGTTCTGTTGTGAATGAGCTTACGCTCAAAATGGAGTGCGCCAAAAGATAAATAAATTTATATGTAAATCAAATAAATAAAAATAAATAAATACTGATTAACAATAGCGTCAGGAAAGACCTTTTCTTTCTCTAAAAATTAGACCACCGCCTTTTCTTAAAATTTTCGGTAGTTTAATTTAAGCTTAATCTGAGCTACCACCTTTATAATATTTACTTTGAGTAATATTCCTATTCTCTCTCGTGGGTCGGCTGCGGGTACCTAGTTACGCCATTGGCTACTTAATTGAAAATAGACGATCAAAGAAGAACGATAGACGATTAAAGTAGACGATCAACTTTTTACCGCTTCGTTTTTCTTGAAATTACTACGTTTTTTAAAGTAGAATGTACACCTGTGTTAAAAGCAATTTGAATCACAATATACTCGTAGTTTCTGCCCTTAGATTAACTTTTTCTAATTTTAGCCAACTATCAATAGATGAGAGGATATAATCAAAGTGATTTTGTTTTTTATAGTTTTCATTTTATAAATATTAGACTGATGATAGCTTATAAATAAGGGGATATTCACTACATACGTACAATCTATACGACATACATGAATCCATACAGCTATCTGATCCCACAGGTGTTTGTTATTCCTATAAAAACAAAAATTTTAGCGAAAAAAATTGAATGCGTATATTATTTTATTTTTTTGGTTTTTATTACGAATTAAATAAGAATTTCATTCAATAATTGTGTTATTTGTAGGTTTTATATTATTATTTTGTTTTACTAAACTTATCGTATACACAACATGAGCTGTAATGTAACAAACAAAAGTATATTTTTAGATACAACCACGATTGAATGAATCGTATACACACTAAAATAATGATGAAAACCGGAATAGATTTTTTTATATTTTTTATTTCGACTTTTTAAATTGCCATTTTCAGAAATTTCCCGTTTCAAAAATTTGTTTTGTTTAATGGAAATTTCAGAAAATTTATGATGATACATTATAATACTTGTGTGACCTTACAAAATAATTAATCATTTGAAAGGCGTTTTTCTTTATTTTATTTTGTTTTGTGTACTGTTTGAAAATCAAAATTCAAATGTTTAGTTTATTTTTGTCGAATTCTTACGAGTGACATTGAAATTTCGACAAGCGTACGTATATTTTTTTTTTTTGTTTTACCGAAACTATGATTCATTATAATAAAGTAAATATTATATTATTTCGATTCAATATAAGAAACGCTAAAGTTGTAGGCCTATGAGCATAAACAAATTAATTTTATTTTTCCCAAATTTTCCATTTAAATATTTTCCAAACTCAAAAAATATTGTTGATGGTGATGAATAATAGCAAATCCATCTAGTTGACTATAGTTGTATTATTTGGATTGTCGCCATGTTTATTTTAATTTGACAACTGATAAATAACTTGCATTTTGCAAATTTCTATACGAAATGTAAAATCGAAGGAACAAATCGGTTATTCTGTAAAATTAGCAATGCTACAGATTTCACTTTCTCTTATTGGTTATGTTCAAATATTTAAATAAATGGTAGTTCTGAACCGAAATTTCACTGGTTTTGCTGGATAACAAAAATTGAAAATTTTACTAGAGTACCCAAGTAGTATTTTTGTAATGTGCATTCAATATTGTCCTGACAAAAGTTAAAGTGTGGCTGACATTTCCGCTTATTACATGTTCTTTTTCTACACAACCAATATAAATATTGCGTGCTAATTGCGACTTTTTATGAACAGTTACATATTTTCTTGAGTAAATTATATTTCAACGAATTTTAATATAAATCGAAAGAAACTAAATTATGGTAATTTTGTATGGTAGATATTCAAAGGAACGCTAATTTTAGTAACAAAAACAAAATATGTAGCAAATAACCTCTGTAATTGGTTGACGTTTTCATTTCATTAGCTGTCTTCCAATGAGAAAAATTTGCTACTTATAACTTGTGACTATTGTGTACTTAGTACTTGTGAGTACATATCCAATTGAATTAGTTCACTTAAATATAAAATTTAAAATAACTGTGAATAATTATAACATTTAAAATGACACGTAGCTGAACCTATAACACGGAGAAAAAAACTAATTTCTTTCCTATCTGGTTATGGGAGTCAGATTGTTGTATTCCATACATGCATGGGTTACTATCTAATTTGCATTGTAGTAAGCGCAGTAAAGGAATTACTACTATAATTTGTTCATATTATTATAAATTGTCTGAATATTTCTTATATCACATTGGACCCATATAGGAATACTTACTATATTCCATGGCGAATTCCCGTTCTTAATTTATTGCATACTTAATTACTGTTCACTTTGAATCATTTACAAAATGTGCGTAAAGCAATATCGTCGTGAAATTATGTGTATTTATTTAATTAGTTTAATAGTTTTGGTTAAAAGTGTTTTTAAAGTATTATCTAAATATAAACTATAATGTTAAGTCGTAGTGATACTAATCTAAACTTGATATATAAGTGAGTGAAATTTTATAATTCTTTCTAAGCAAATAAAATTACAAAGTTTTATATCTTATGCGCTTCTGTTGTACTTGTGTATTGTGGGTGCATGGTAGTTAATGCTAAATCGAAATATCTCAAGATAATTTTCAATTTTATGTTATTTGTTTCCAAATAACTTTGTACGACACTCACTTTCCATTTTAATCTGTTGTGTTAATTTTGGATTTTTATATTTTTGTGAGATATTTAGGGCCTTACAAAATGGAGTGTCACGTTTACTTTATTGAACTTTTGAATTTAATATCTCCTTATGTACGGTGGCATTTTTCTTTATATTTGTTGTTTTACATAGCTATAAGAGTGGTCAAAATACTATGACACTTATATTAATATCAATTTTACTCAATTTTTTTATAGAAGTGTAACCTGCCGCAATCTAAATATCTCGATTCATATTTCATTTAAAGAAATCACACAATACCACAACTTGAACAGTACGTAGCCTGTATAACCTAAGAGGTTGTGTATTTATAGAACGGTTTTCATTTCAGACTAATTTTTGAACTAAACATCTAAATATAGAAAATTTGAATAATAAAATTAAAATTTTAAAATTAATGTTTTATTAAATATTACATAAATTTATATATTTTAATATTACAATAAAAAATTAATTAAAATAAATATTTATTGAGTTAATTTACAATGTGAAGGAGTAATCTAATATTGGAAGGAGCACTTAACACTTGGGTAAAGTCTACTATTTCAAATAGCAAAATCAGTAGAACAGTATTGGAAAATACGCTTTGTCAGATTGTATACTTATCTATATTAATTGGTAACTCTGCTATATTTATGGGAAATAGAGCTGTATCTTATAACACGTACCATTAAATAAAATAAGCTATACAAATCTTTATTGGAAATAGTACTAATATTATAGCATTGATTACTTTAACAATCAACATATTGTCCTATACAAGTGGTAACCATTCTTTAATATTTTATTAAATGTTACTATCGTCATAGTAATTTTTCCAAATTATTTTTTAGAACTCTTTCCAATAATAAGCCACTATTCCGTGGGCTCCTATATTTTATTGCAATGGCTCCCTACAATTTTTTTTCCGTGAATGAAGGGAAAGCGTTAACAAGCGCCTATGCGAATAGAAAAGAGGAATACATCAAAACCAGGAATAAAAAGCACTTCTGGGAAAATATTCTTACGGATTTGGAGTCCTTAGATGCCTTGGTAATTTTATATTTTAATAGTAAAATTGAATAAACTTATGTAAATTAATTTTAATTTCTTACCGGTTTCTCCAATAACTATAGAGAATGTTATATTTAGGAGGTGAAGCCTTCATTGGGCGTACAAAAATGGGAAAGATAGAGGCACGGGGACTACAGCCACTAAATTTCTATATATTTCAGAAATGGATGAAACTTTTTATAATAATACAGTCATGTGCTCACCGCATTCCGTATCTATCGGGATGGAACAGCAGCCAGATCCAGCATCTATGAAGAATCTGACCCAACCCGAAGAGAAAAAGGACAAAATAAAGAGAAAAGAGGACACGAAACGTGTGTATTATGAAGGAAAAATTGAAGAAAAGAAAAAAAAGGAAACTTTTAGAAAAATATATTGAACAGAAGGAAACACATAGAGAAGAGCAAGAGAGGTACCAATTATTTTTAACTTTGTTAAATAAGTAGAAGTTACCAAGGCTGTAATATTTGAATTGGCTGTTATTTTGTCATGAAGTCTTATTATTATAAAGACTGTTTTTTTCATAAAATAAAATGTTTATTCATTTAATATTTGATTTCTTATTAGTTTAATAATAATTGATTGTCCATTTGTTGGAACATTTGCTGCATTGCACCATTTATATTAGCTATTTCAGGTTGTGTGACCGCTTGTAAACCATCATCGTCATCATCTCCTAAATACTCAATTTCGAGAAATCGTTTTTGGATATAAAAATAATGTGTAAAACACATGCAGCAACAATACTGTTGGAGATAAAGCCTTAATTTGGGCTTTCAAAAACTTAAGTCGGCGAAAACGGCATTTCAGCAATCTAAACGCATTTTCAACAAATATTCGCGTTCCTGAATGCAGGTAGTTGGATATACGCTGTTTTGCACTTAAATTACCCAGATCTTTGAAAGGTGAAACTAAGTAGTTGGTTTAAGGGTAGCCTGAGTCGCCAAGTGACACACCTTCTATAATTGATTCGTTTTCACTGACATGCCCGTAAAAAGTAGATTTTCGAAATAGTCGGGCATCGTGCATGATTGAAAAATGCAAATGGCTATTTTGCATTTCTATCACTGTTGGCCATTTTACGTTACTTTGGCTTTCTTTAGCTGTCCACTTTACGACGCGGTACAGAATTCTATGTACTGAACTCTGAGTAATATTAAACCTCTCCGAAATTTGCCTGTATGTTTCCGTGTTGGGAAGAAACCACAAGGTCCGCCATGGGGCACACGCTGCACAGAAATGTTATATAAATCCAAAAATGTTCAAATTTCGATTAGTATTTCGCGAAAAAAAATTAACAATAATAATGGCAGGACACTTATAATTCTTCGAGCCACAACTCTAGATAAACGGAAGTATTGCTTAAATTCTAAGTCACTATATTGAATTACCACTTCCAAATAATTTTCCACGCTTGTTTTTTTAATGAGGGTATCCTCTTCAGAATCTGATGATGTCGAGGAAGATGATGACGAGCTGGAAGATTCCCATAGCAGACTACTCTCAGTGCTGCTATCGTCCAGAACATGAATGGCAAACTTAAAAACAGCTAAATAAACGTAAATTTAAATATTGTTACGTTTTTGCCTTGTCAATCAAGGTTAGTATCACTGGCTTGTGAATAATACAAAATCAATTCAATTTATCACCAAGGAATTTATTTATTAAGCACAAGAATTATTACAACACAATTTCAATACAATTTATTAATAAAAATTCACAAAATCACTTTATATAAAGTATTCTCAAATTTTACTGAACACTTATAATTTTTATTTCGCACTTCAACACTTTTTAAATCACTTTTTAATTCCTTTTTAATCTTCACACTGTCGCTTACCAAATACTACTAATCCAATTCGACTTCGTTCGCCTTTCTATATACACAAACCAAACTTCTAGAAAGCTTATCTCTTTTCCAGTTAGAATAGCGTAGAAAGATTTAGAACAATTTTATCATGGAAAATTCCATTTTAGTACAGTAAACATTGAGCTATTCATTTAACTTATTTTATTACACACTAGGTGTTTACAATATATTTGTTATAAAAACTCACCAATTTTTATTTGCATCCATTTTTTGATGTTTTTTTTAAATGTTGATAAACAAAATTAATTTGTTTTTTAATCTGACATATACCATAAAAAAAAGCCATCTATTGGAATTATTGCAACTAAAATCCACCTATCGTAAATTTTAGGCGTAAGAACTTTTTATCTGCACAATTATTTGAGAATGAGTAGTTAGGAGTAGATACAAGTACTTGCGAGTCAGCCACTACGTTTTATAATTTTGACGTTTCCGATATAATTTTTGTTTGGTTTTAGTAAGAGATTTATATATTGATGAAGTAGTGTAGTATTTTTGTAGCTGCCGTTAAACAGAATCTACATAAAATTATAATTGGTGATAAATCTGTGGAAACAACTAAAAACCACTTATATATGAAATACTCGATTTTCAGAAGATGATATGATCTATTATTTCTATATGTTCAGAATTGGAAAGTAATAGAAAAAACATCGCTAAAACCATGGAATTCTTATTTTGTCCAGTACAGTTGTCACTGTATAACACAACCTGCTTTGTACTGACACCAACCGAATTCAGATGTTGCAATAAACATGAAGACATCTCGTTGCCTTACCTCTGAGATTTTTTGATTTTGATGGTAGCCATTGATTCGTTTGTTTAGTAATATTATCTTGGAGCATAGACAGCATTAATTTTGTACGAAAAGACATTCTTATTACATAAAACAACTAACAATTTAGATGAGAAATAACTTAAGTAAATCAAGACACATATAATATTTTTAGAAAATGCACTTATTTCAACTTACTGTTAAACTTTATCAAATTGAAAATTTGAAAAAACCACTTATGTAATGAATAATCACTTAATTTAATTTTCAAATGTATAAAAAAAATTTAGAACAATAACTTAAGTAAATGTACGAATGACAAAACACAAATTTGATTTTTTGAAAAAGCACTTAGAACAACTTAAGTTTTTATTCCCAAATTTTAAAATCCAAAACCTACTAATTTTTATTTTTGTTCAATCGCTTAGGTCAACTTTGTAAAATTATTTTAAATTAAATTTTTCAAAATGTGACTTAAGTGTTTTTTCGGTTTTCATTATTTCCAAAATCATACTTAAGTGATTTTTCATTTGGTTATATCTTTGGTGTTAGTAACCCTAGACGTATGAAATTTTGACAGAGGATGAATTCAACAATAATCATTTCAAATCTAATACAAACTCGATTTAGACGTAAGTTGACTTAAGTGGTTTTTAGTTGTTGCCACAGAAATATGATCATGAGTGGCTTTTACTGATCTCTGTAAAGTTATGTAGCATTTTGTGCGCAATTTCTTCGTTGTTGCTGCACCAAGCATGTTGTAGTATATTGTGCTTCAAAATGTCCTTTGCTGCATCAAACATGAAAGTGGCATTCAGTTACTAATTGGTAAATACGTCGACATTCCGTAAATTTATTCAAGGGATTCTATCAATTTTGATAACATTTATAAAATTAGTATTACTAGTGCTGATATTGTTCAGTTTATTTTTAAATGTAGTGGTGATTTGTTCTCAATTCTTTGTGCCTATAGGCTTCATTCTGTGTCAACATCATTTTTTGTTGAAGATTTTAATAAGGTCTTGAGAGCGAAAACAATTAAAAATCTGATCATTCTTGGTGACATGAACATCAATATTCTTAGCCAGCAGCCCGCAGCTAATGAATATATTTTTATGATGGCTTCGAACGGGTTAAAGTCTCTGATAAATAAGGCCACTCGAATAACCATTAATTCTTCTACTTGTTTAGATCATGTTTTCCTAAGACATGGCACTATAGATTTAATTTTGTATATGATTCTGATGTTCATGACCTCTGTATTACTGACCATTGTATGACTTCTAAAATTTCGTCTAATTCTAGTTACCTAAACGTTGTTCCTTTAATGAAATCAAAGTTTAGTAAGGTAAATTTCTCAAAATTATTCTTTGACTTGGATAATGAAAAATGGTTCTCAGTTTATTCGCAATCAAATGCTTCTGATGCTTATAATTGTTTTATCCCAAACCGTGGATTACTGTTAAGTTATGTGACAAAATTCGATTTAAAAATAGATTATCCAAAAAAATTATTAAACACCCGAACAATCTAGATCTTAAAAAACAGGTTAGCTTACTATGTATAACTATTCAGAAGAAAACGAAAATTGCAAAAATGAAATTTTATAAAAAGAAATTTAGAAACGTTCAGGGTGACACAAAAAAAACCTGGAAATTGCTTGATGAATTGCTGCAATTGATGAAATTGTTATTGACGATCAGCATGTGGTTACCAATGACTGTGAAATAGGTGAGTTATTTAATAAGTACTTGGTTGACACTCAACAAACCGTCTGCATACTTCAATTTTCTTGAATCTTCTGCGAAGATTTAATTTATAACAATTCGGAACCGGAATCTTTTGTGTTCTATGAAACATTTCCTCTTGAAATTTTAGAAGTAATCTCTTCATTGAAACCGTCCATTTCGACCGACAATGAAAAAGTTACTAATTTAACGTGTTTCCATTTATTGCAAATACCAGTTTTACTTCTGGAATCTTTCCGAATAAGTTGAAACAAGCTGATGTTATTCCTGTACATAAGAGCGGTGATAAAAGAGTATTTGTAATTACCGTCCAATTAGTTTGCTCTTAACTTTTGCCAAAATACTTGAAAAGCTAGCTCATTCGAGAATCACTAGCTTTTTGAATTACACAAATTTTCTACATCTGAAGCAGTTTGGTTTCAGGAAATCTAAAAGTACCGAAAATGCATTGCTGGAATTTATGAACTTTTGAATAAAGTTCTTAACCAAAGAAATTCAATTACTTCACTTTTCGTGAATTTGAAGAAGGCTACTACTACAAAACCTTTATTTTGCTGGGTTTCATGGGGTACACTAAAATGGTATAGTTCTTATCTGTTGGATAGGTCTCAGATGACCAAAATTAGAGATTCTGTAAGTCAAAGCAGATTAACTAATGAAGGAGTTTTGCAAGGGTGCGTATTAGATACCTATGCTATTTTTAATTTTTTTGAACTCCATATTTTATACTGAGGCCAATTCGGATTTGGTTGCTTTTGCTGATGATCTATAGTTTTTATGTACAACGAACAGAATAGGATTAAAACCATTGAACATATCCAACTTGATTTGGGTATGTTAAAGAAATGGTGTGTTGCACATTCAACGACCTTAAGCTAAAAAACCAAGGTCATGTTCTTTAATCGAAATAACGTTTACAATATATCCTTAATATTTGTTCCCAAGAATGTTGTAAGAATGAATGTGTCCAAAAGTTTAAATATCTAGGCCTCACGATTGACAACAGCATGAGCTGTTCGTAATTATCTGGTATCGATGATTCGTAAAACGTATAGTATACGGTTAATTTGTCCTATTGCTATTTTCAAAAATGTTTATTTCGATTGGGTAGATTCGAAATTGTCCTATGGTTTAGTTTATTAGGAAGGTACTACAAATTACGCTAGAAAGCAACCTCTTCTTATAGTCCAGAAACACATATTTTGAATTATCAATAACAAAGCAAAGCAACATTGTCCTGGCCGTTAATTCGATCTTTCCCGTTGAGACATTTATTCGTTTGGAAAGTTATGAAGGTTTTTTATATAATGAGAATGACTGGTAATGAACACTGAGTATAACCTGAAGAATGATACGAATGTTGGATATTCATCTTTAAAAATTCAACATCACTTAATTTTGAATAGGTAAGTGGCATAATTTTTTATTTTTTTTGCAGATTTTCTGAAGGAAGTTCTGTTTCTTTACTTCTGATCTCAATAAATTTTGTTAAACTGGAGCTCAATTGCTCTTGTTATGTGACTGGTGCATTTTTGTTACGTGAAGGGGTTTATAAGAAACATTATAAGAATAATTGTAATATTATATAGACATAATAAAACTACCGTATAACTTACACACACGTATTCACAGATAATGATGTTTCATTCATCACGTCCGTGCTACTTTCGGTAAAGTTTCCCTTCGGACTACCATCTATAATAAATTATATATTGTGCTGTTGTTAATTCACAAATTTGCCTTACCGGGTGTTTTTTATGTAATTTGCTACCGCCTTCCAAGCCATCGCCACGGCATTCAAATTTTTGTGGCCTTTGTCAGTCAAGTTCGAAATAGCCGGATGTTCTTCCACACAGGCAACAAATTTAGATTTTAATTCCGTATTAAGTTACCGTTTTTTTGCCGAGTGCCCTTTTATTATTTTAACATTCGGCGATTTTGAAATCATCTCCTCGATTTCATCTGCCATCAAATGTTCTAATTCCATATATTCCGATACCGATGACGTCATCCTTTACAGTATTGGAATAAACAATAAACAAAATTATAATGTTAATAAAAAACCATTGCAAATCTTTAAAAACCTTTATTATTATTTAATTACCTGGTGTGGTTAATTAAATCATTTTCTTTAACACAAAATTTCTGTTAAAACTAAAAACAAAAAAACTCAACTGATGAAATGTCAAAAATTCAAAATTTGGCTTAATATTTATCATACCCTAGAACCTAGAAGATAAAGCGCAGTGAAAAATGAATAGAGGTAAAGTAGAGACATCTATATTGTAGAACGAAAACACCAATTTCGCTAGGTAAACTGCATTCTACAAAATGAGATTCAGCGGTGAAACATTCATTTTAGATTTCGCTTGTGTCATTTTTAAATGGAAAATTTCATTTCACGTCAAGTGCAGATCAGCCTTTATTAGTCCAAAAACAAAAATGTAGATCACTACCCAAATTAAAAATTTTGTACTGATCAGTTTGTCACAGCTATTACGTAGTCGAAGTAAAATGAAATTTTATGTATAAAAATGAAACAAGCGAAATCTAAAAACAAAATATCACCGCAAAATTTCATTTTTGTAGTATGCGCACTACGCAGTTTAGCTACTTAACGAAATTGGCGTTTTCCTATTAGAATGCAGATGTCTCTATTAGGTCTACTACGTTTTTATCGACATGCACCTACGACAAATTCAAAGCTAATATTTTGATATTTCTTGACGATTTTCTTGTAGCAAAATAAAATTGTAAATTAATGTTTACGATGTTGACTGTTCAGATGATCACAATATAATATTATGTCAAAACTATATCATTATTCGGGTAATAATAGAATTTATTTGAAAATGGAAGCGTAAATTATTCAATTAATGTCACCAAATGACAACGTTATAGAAAAATTACTTACCATAGAGTTCGGACACGTTGTTAGTAAAAAAAAAGCTTGCCAACGCGCACTTCATTTTAAAGTCCAAAAGAAAATAACGTGGGTGTTTTCTAAAATAAATAAATAAACGTCTATAAATAAATAGGAACCTAAAAATTTTAAAAATATGAAATATACTAAATATTTTCAAATTAAAGTTTAAACTTAAACTTTGTGACAGTGTTATTGTCACTGATAATATAATAAAACTTATGTATTTGTTTTGGATTAAAGGGGACCCCCCAAAAACCCGTGAAAAATTACTCCTTGTTGTCGGCGTAACTTCAACCGCTTTCTTTATGAAGAAAATGCAACGTGCCGGATTTTGTGGCTTTGGAGACGGATCTTCTTTAGCAGCTTCTTTTTTATATAAGACACCCAAAGCAGTAGGATGATTGTGTTATTTTTATCCTTTAGTATGAAATTGAGGAATTGCTGCGTGAATTAGAGCACATCTTCTGGCTTGTCCTTATAACTGAATCGTAATGCTTATAAACTTGACAGTTTCCAAGGAACTGATAAATGATATCGGCTTCGTTCTTAGCGATAGTTTTGTTCCGAATTTAGCGCGTTTCTTCATTCATTATAGTTTTGCTTAGTTCTTTTCATTGGCGGTTCTTCGTCGCCAAGTTTGTGGTGGTACTTCTACACAGCACCCTTTAAATTAAATTTCTGATCCTTTGGAAATGATCGGGCGGTAGCCAATAATAGTACTGGAATAGAGAGACACTTGAGACTGATCAGTTAAGGGGTTATACTAATCCTAGTGAAGTTGATACTTTGGATTCTCATTTTCCGCCAGAAATGCTCAGATTACACTTTTCCTAGTGCAATTGATGTGAGACTTCCAATTAAGATGTGAATATATTGTTATAAGAATATTCTTCTTCCAAAACTAACTGCCAATTTACAACAATTTGATCCATATATTGACGATTGTAAAAGTAGGAAAAGCGACTCTTATGGCAGATACAAAAAATGGACCAGATTGCACACAACCATAGAATTGTGATGCAACTATAGTAATTGTGTTATCAACGCTTCTGCGTGAGTAGGAAAAATCAGGTAGATACATAAGAATCGAGATCCTCCAATCGTCAACAGTTGAATGTTTTTTGTTATATAGGTGAAGACTTCCACGCTTTTGTTTATATTTTAAATACATGGTAGTCGTACCATGTTAGATGGTAGTCGTTGGAAACAGCCGTCGAATTGTGCAATAAACGCTCAGTCTGCCAATTTTAATATTTTAATCGAATAATTTGTTTAACCCGCGCCGCTAGTCGAAATAATGTTTTATTGCAATATAGATAAACATTCCATAAAAATTGCACCGAAACAACATACAAAAATGTATAACCTAAAAAAAATGCTGTTGTTATAATCTCAGCTGAAACACAAATTTATTATTTTCGTCTGGATTTAATCAAAATTCTTTATTTTTCATAAACATTATGTTATTGTTGTAAAATATTTCTATTAAAGTTCAAAAACTGTTTACAATAATTATATTTACCATAAATTTCCGGAATTTATTTATATTTTTTTCGAGCAAAAAACTGAAATTAAAGATTTTACGGAATCTTGTCTGTCTGGAAGAACATTAGTACATTTATTTTATTAATACAACAAATTGAAACTACGTTAGAATTTTTTGCCTGACCCCACGATAAAGTGGTTATTATCGTGTATTCGTTGTTGTCTAGCAGGAGTTGATTTTGTGGGTATGTTAGCAAACTGATGTCCATGTTGCATCTGGCCTTGTTTAGTATATAGTGGATTGGGAATATTTTGATGAGTGTTATAAACTAATTTTAGAAAATAATTCAATTTTTTAATATTTTACTCACATCCTGTTCTCCCAAAATAATATAAACCGGAAAAGTAGTCAAAGTTTATTATGTAGATGACGCGCAAAAATCGTTTTATGGTTTAAATAAATAATGTGCTATTTATTATGGTTATGGCAAAATTTGAAATGACGAACATTATATGGCACAAAATAACCAGATTATCTATTAAAATTGCGATTGTTAACTAATTTTAAAAATATGAATGCTCTATTGTATATTTTATGCAGGAGTATACCCAGGCCGTTAACTAGTTAATTTCAAATACTCTTTACACTAATTAGAAAATCTAACGGTTTTGTTTCACCGTCAAGCAAGCACAAACGCTTTGATGCACAATTCGTCACTCACTCGCCTTTATATTACTTTTTTGTATAGAACGGAAATTTGATTACCTAAGAAAATAATAAATTCATGTTTTCCAAAATATTTTTAAAGACATCTTTCCATTTCCTAGCCACTTTTCTAGAATATACCTCCTTTTCCAGAATTTTTTTCTCATTTTATACGCCTTTTCACATTTAAAACCCTATTTTTTTGGCCGAGACAAGTGATTAATAAATTCTGCATCACTTCCACAGTTGGAATTTAAATTTAAGATATGAAGTTGGTTTATTAAGATATGAAGTTGGTGAGCTCATGGGTATGTGGTTGTGGCGGTTCACTCGTTTAATTCATGTTTTAACAAAATAAGTGGAGTTGAAGTCGGGATATATCGGGGGGAAAAAACGTGTTTGAGGTTAAATTAAGTTTTAACTCCTAAAAAGGGCTTGGTTAGGTTAAAAAAAGATTTCGTTAATGTCTCACAGATTACTAAAACTTAGAATAGTTTTTATAATTTTTTGAATTTGACAGTTCAAAAGATTCCCTTGTTAGATTATTTAGAATTGACACGTGTTTTCATCTTCGACCATTAATAATATACATCTCTAGTAAACTGTTGAAAATCTTTAAGAATTTAAATTATTTCGTTTAGAGAGCATCCACAATGTTAAAAAACCCTTTCTGAAAATTTGTGCCTTTCACAATATTATGTGAGCAACGTCAGAATTGACCGATATGATTCTTCACTCAGTGCTTGGCATTATTGTGGGCCATTCGAGAATACAAAATAATAAAACACAAATAATACAATATCAGAATCAACGATAATTAACTTTTTTCACCGAATCCCACCCCCTCGTCACATACGATTTCGTTTTATATATCTCCCAGCGCATTTCTCCTAAGCTTGCTCCACCCTAATGGCGTGATAATATTTTAAAGGCGTCCTATAATAATTTGCTATTAAGGTTTACATACGACCGTATACCAAGAGAATTTATTGCTCAGAAATAATACCTTTAAACGCGATTTTAATAAACCAATTCACAAATAATGTGCCGATCAATACATCGTTGAAATTTCAATCACTAAAATGTCACAAAATATCAATAAAACGTTAGAGAAATTTCAACGCCACAGAAATGTGAATGTCTTGCTATTAATAAAAGCTGACTAGATATAATTTATTTTTAAATATTGACGATTCAAATGACGTATAAAATCAAATTAGTTTCCGGTCACTTGGAAACTTTGAAGTCCCATAACTCGCAAACCTAAATATTTTTCGGCCTGATCTTTGCGACTATACATTTTTCTAGGATTATACAGCATATAAATTTAAAAAATGTTCCCAATATTTTACATAATGAGAATAAAATTTTTTTGAACATTTTTATTTTTATTTTATAGCTTTAGGGGGTAAGGGGCGCCGGTTTAGATGGTCTTAATACACTAACCCAAATGCCAACCTCACCTGCACGTGGTACTTCCTGCTAATTAACTAACGAGGCTCTGGCGACCGAGATACGGCGGAATAACCGACTACCGAGAACATAGCAAATGATGTTCTCTTCAATGACCCACTACCAACTTGTACTGGTTAGGTTGGTAGTTGATACATAACCAGTTTTAAAGCAATGAGTACAACGCAAAAAGGAAACAATACCCCAGCTGGTAAACCAACTACCCAGTTGGCTAATCCACCCTCTTACGAGGCTGGCTCAATGGATTCTGGGGTGAGCCAATCATTGCTAAACCCATTCGAAAGAAGTTCAATGTTGTTAAGATCACCAAACAATCATACTAACTCTGCAAATCAGCAGAAAGACGAAAATGCTGAACTCTGTCGAAAACTCAGTGAAGTAGAGGTACTTTTAACCCAACTAAGAAGCGAAATTGAAAAACTAAAAAAAGAAAATGAAGAATTAAAGAAGCCCAAACCAATGGAGATTTCTGAAAACCCGCTAACTTGTTATAATGAAACAAGTACTCACACCAGTTATAACAATGAGTTCCATACTGATGAAGAGGATCTCATGAGAGAAACAGATTGGGTACTGAAAAGGAAGAAAAGACCTACCAAAAAAGGAAAAGCAGAATTCTCGCCTGAAGTTGGAGATCATTCGCAAGCTAATGTATAAGTAACTGGTGATACTAATACCAAACGAGCTCACCTGCAACAGCAACAAAATCAGCAACAAAAGGTTGTACCGAAAGAAAAGGCTCCTCCGCCAATTAATGTAATCGGCATAACAGAATTTGCTAGTATACAATCTATAATGAAATCAGTGACAGCTAAGGAATATAGAGTAGTGTCACTAAACAATAACGTGTGGAAAATCAATACACCAGATTCCGATACATATAGAGCTCTAGCAACAAAGCTCAATGTGGAAGGTAAAGAGTGGTTCACATACGAAGATAAAAACGAACGCGCAATTAAGGTTATGGCCAGAGGCCTTCATCCAACGTGTAAGAAGGAGGACATAATTGATGAGGATCTAAAGGCAAAAGATCTGCAAATAGAAGATGCAGTAAACATCCTAAAACGAGAGAGAGGTGAGAACAATCAAGTCAAAAAAAGGGGGCTTCCACTCTTCATGCTTACGTTTAACAAAAAGGAGAAAGTTGAAAACATCTTCAACATCAAAGCAATTCTCAATATTAGGGTTAAAATAGAACCGCTTAAGAAAAACACGAGGCTAATACCTCAATGCAAAAAATGCCAAGGTTTCAATCACACGCAAAAATATTGCAGACGGGAGCCAAGATGCGTAAAATGTGCTGGAAAACACAACGCGAAAGGGTGTACAGAAAGTAGAAACACCCCTGCAAAATGTATAAACTGTAAAGGGCATCATCCTGCAAATTATAGAGGCTGTGAAGTAGCCAAAGAACTTCAAAGACTAAGAAACAAAATGCATCAGTTTCCTCAAAACCCTAGGGTTACCAGAGAAGAGAAACCAACTAAAACCCAAGCGGAGCCAAAACCACCAGGTATAGGTACAGAGCGGAAAAGTTATTCACAAATTGTACAGCAATCATCTAATGTTACGAATGATAACCCCCTTCATAGGATTTGTCGAAGCATAAAAGCCATAAATATACGGCTAGCAAAGCAAGAACGTGGTCTAGAAGCTTTATATAAGCATCTAGATATGCATCAAACCTTGAACGAGGCAACAGCCCTCATATACTAAAATGATCAGATCATTAAGAATTGTCACCTGGAACGCGAACGGACTAGCGCAACATGTTCCAGAGCTAGAAATTTTTCTAAATTTAGAAAAAATAGATATCTGCCTTATATCGGAGAGCCATTTGACAAAAACATCATTTATTAAAATACGTGATTATGAATGTTACCATGCTGTTCACCCAGGAGGAAAGCCCAGAGGAGGATCAACAGTAATAGTGAAAAAGAATCTCAAACACTATGAAGAACCTAGTATAGAAGAAGAAAGTATGCAAGTTAAAACCATAAAAGTGGAAACTAACAATAATAATGAATACAGTATTTCCTCTATCTACTGCCCTCCACGCTATAATCTAAATAAAGAAGATTATAATAGACTCTTTAGATCACTAGGATCCAATTTTATTATTGGTGGTGACTTTAACGCAAAAAACACCTATTGGGGATCAAGACTTACAACCCATAAAGGAAAAGAGCTATTCGAAGCCGGACGAATAAATAACTGCGAGTTCCACTCTGCGGAGGTAAACCAACATACTGGCCTGCTGATATAAATAAAATACCAGATCTCATTGATTTCTATGTAACGAAAGGGATCTTCGAGGATTACATGTGCATCGAAAACAGCGAAGGGATATATTCCGATCATACACCTGTTATCATGACTCTCAGCACAATGATAATTAATAAGTGCCTAAATTAACAAATAATAGAGCTAACTGGGACCTATTCCAAGAATTAATTGAAATGCAAATAAATCTACGAGTACCGATTAAAACACCGGTACCGGATATTAAAATTATCCTATTGAGATAAGGGAGTTAGTTAGAGAGACACGGAAGGCAAGAAAGACCTGGCAAAGTACTTAAATGGTCTCACAGAACATAAAGAGACTGATTACTCTCTTTGGAAAGCAACAAAGGGATTAAAAAGAATGATTTGTATTTGTTTTGATGTAATAAAAATAGTCATGGGTAAAAACGATAAAAAGTGATAGCAACGTAAATTATATATACGTCCTGGTCTAAACAGATTGGATTGGAATTTGGTATTGAAATTTAGAATGTAAATATCGCCCATACAAGATCCACATCTGTCTATTCTTGTCTGTGGTATAAGTTTGGAGTCAATAAGTAAACCTAGGTTGGAGTGGCTGCTTATGCACACTTAGACCGGTGACGGTCCATTGTGATTAAGTAAACCTAAGTATTTATAAGTTTTGGTCTATGTAATCAGCTTACCATTACCAGAAAAAAATTGCTAAACCTCGCACACCAGGAGGCCTATTGTAAACTTGATGCGAAGCAGATCGTATTTCGCATTTCTTGCGATTTAGTAAATACGATCTGCTTCGCAAGAGCTTATTATGAAATATCATTATCGCATATCGCATTTCCCTTAAGGATATATTTTTGGGAAATTTATTTTCTGTCAATTTATTATAATAAGTGACGTTTATTGTTTGTGCGAATATTACAATAAAAATTATTTTTGAGTAAACAAAACTGTAAATTGATAAAAAGAAAAAAAAAATGGATACTGCGGCTTTATAATTTTGCTGTGATGAGGATGAAGAGAATACTGTAAATAAAAATAATATGAGAATCAGACGAAATATACTGCGGAACGAATCAAGCCCTTTAGATATTCCCGAGAAAAAGTTAGTTTATTATTAAACACTACCTATTATTTATTAATTTCATTCTATTACAGATTTAAACGACTTTTCCGACTGTCTAAGGAATCATTTAAATATTTTTTGGACAAGACAAACCCTAAATTTAAACTGACCAAATGTAAAAGTGCTATTCCTCCAATTTTAAAATTAGCAGCAACGTTACGTTTCTTGACTGAGGGTTCTTACCAAGACGTTAGCCAAGACTATTTAGTCGGAATGGCTCAACCCACAGTATCAATAGTTATTTCGGAAGTAATTAATATTTTGGAATCCTTCACATAATTTCTATCATCTCACAAACTTCCTCTACAGCAAAAATGCGCACGATATAAAACAACTAAAAAACCAGGTTCTGCACATCACCTCGAATAAAAGCCCTCTATTGTGACGATTATGGCCATCATACAACAAATTCATGTTATGAACAGCGATAGTTGAGACGGTTGGTTTAACTTCTCCTATCTGGTAGGATTGCTTACGGAGTGAACAGCAAAGGTGTTAAATCAAAACCCCGTTTCCAAATCTTACTATATCTCGAATAATTCCTGACCAAAAAAACTTTGAATCTGGTAAATCTCTCATCTGAACAATCGCAGGAATAGAGCTCCGACTTTTAAACGATTCTAGGCCTATTCGACTAGCACATTTCCACGAGACACAATTCCACTGCACACAATTCCACTGGCACAATTCCACTTGGCACAATTCCACTGGGCACAATTCCACTGGGCACAATTCCACTTGGCACAATTCAACTTGCACAATTCAACTTGCACAGTTCAACTTACACAATTTAACTTTTTGATAATCAAACGCATTTAGGATGGTAAATCGCGTGCGCGATTTACCATCCTAAATGCGTTTGATTATCAAAAAGCTAAATTGTGCAAGTTAAATTCGTTTAATTATAAAAAAAGTTAAACTTAAAAGCTACCTGAAGAAAGAACTACGAATGTTAAATACGAATTAAACGAAAACACGAATTGGATGCAGTGAAATTCTGTCTCGTGGAATTGTGCTAGTGGAATAAGCCTTGAATTGTAATAACTACAACAACAGAAATATTTTTTACCATTGCTATCTTCACCATTTTTTTGAAAGCTATCCCCTTCTTTTATTATCTATTAGCTTTTTTACACATTCCAGTTTTTATTAATTTACAATCCATAGTTATAATTATCTTCGTAATTATGTTTCAATCACACCAATAAAATATTAAAGTGTGTGTTGGCGTTTCATTAGTGTAACTGTACAAGTTATAATGCAAGTTAAATTGTGCAAGTTAAATTGTGCAAGTTAAATTGTGCAAGTTAAATTGTTCCCCAGTCGAATTGTGCCAAGTGGAATTGTGCCAGTGGAATTGCGTCCAGTGGAATTGTGTCTAGTGAAATTGTGTTAGTGGAATCGCCCGGCTACCTTTTAAACACCCCATCTAAGTATTTTGATAAAAATGACGAATGGGATCATTTGGTCATCGTTAGACCTGTATTGGTCACAGTTTTTGTCGTTACTACTTATAGTTTAAAAAAAAAATTGATTTAAATTTTAAGGTCATTGATTACCGACTTTTTAACATCTAAGGATTATGATAAAAATGACGAATGGAATCGTTTGTTCATGATTACGTCAGGAGTGGTCACCAGGCTTTGTCCTTTGGTTACCTATAGTTTTGAAAAAAAAAAATATCGATTTAAAATTTGTCGGAAGATTTTTCTACTATATTTCGAAGGGAAACATAAGCGTCATGTTAAGATTGGTTTGAACCTGTGTTTAATGTTTGGTCGTTATAGGTAACCTGTTATTAACGAATATTCTCGGAATTCCAATTTTAAATTTCCAATAATGTCATTTATTTGAAATGTGTTCATCGGTTCTTAAAAGAAGGTGGACCTACAGCAATTTATCGAGAGCGCACGCTTTTACTGACTAAAATTATTTAGCAAGGGAGTTAACCGGAATGTCGGAACCGAATTCCTTAGGAGCGGTTTTGACGAAATTTGGAGAACGTGGTTTTTATCAATACCAAGTATGTTTCACAATTATAATTGTAAAAATTGCTGGTTTTACTCAGCCAGAAGCCAAAGTTTGTCGTGGAAGTGAACAATAAATTAATATGGAAGAATGGTGGTAGAAAGTCGATAAATGTAATGGATCAACAAGAAGATTGTGAAATATGTAGCACATCGTATTTAAGAAGATCCGAGTTCAATACGCAGGTTTATATACTTAATTGAACATTCGAATGGAAGTTGCGTCAATGGGTCTCTAATGTAAGTTGGATGGGGACGGATGATACCTATTGACGACCAAACGATAATATATTCTACCATAAAGTGCTCTGCCCGGACCATATAGGTCAAGATGTAAAAAATTAGTTAAAAAAAAAACAAATGTAAGTTAAATGAAAGGAAATTTTCCAAATTACCTTTGACTGTTCCGAAGTTTCTAAAAAAATCTAACAAATTTGATGGCAGCCCATTTTATAATTTATATGATAACACAACTCCACTTCCATTAGATCTAATTCCATTCTGTTTGGAGTAACTCCTTTCAATGGAAACCAGGGGATCATTTAGGCTCTAGATAAGATGGCTTTTATTTCGGTAGTTAGGTTCCCATCTTTTTAAAATTACCCAATAGTTATTTGAAAAACTTTCGACTTATCAAATATAAAATAGTTTACGAAAATACTTGTAGTTAGAACATTTAATTTTTCTAAGGAATATATGTATAACCAAAATAAATGCTTTAGTTAACAATAGGTGAAGTTAACAATAGGTGAAATCAACCTAGTTTAACCGACTTGACCTAATTTAAAGCAAAACCGTTTGCTTAGCTTGGCCTAGAGCTTTTTAATCCAGAGCCAGAGACCGGAGGTTAATTCTCACGCCGAAAATGGCTCAGTTGACAACCCTACAAATTATTAATATACTTCAATAAAATAACCAAATAAAAAATATTCCAACTGGAAATACCACATTTAGGAATATATGTAGAATTGAATATGGACAATCCAATTAGAATTTGCGTATATGAATGTACATATATGCGGCGAACCCCAATTGGAATATACTTATTTCCTAAAAACGTTTTAACGTTCATTTGGATCTTCTCTCCAAAGGTGTGGTTATGAAAAAAAAAATACAGACAGAAAGTGTCTCCGATCCTGACCCAATTATTTTCTACCAAAATAAGGTAAAAATTGTTTCAGTTTTTAATGGTGTGTGAATCTGGACAAAACGATTCCTATCGTCATTTTTATCAAAATCCTTAAATGGGTTGCTAAAAACTCGGGAGTCAGGTGGAACCTCCCTGAAGAATATTGACGAATTCGAATGTATAAGAGGTATCTTAAAAAAATCGGGATAGTAACAGCATTAAATCATCGTTGAAGTCACAAGACCCACCAAATTATCGTTCAAGTATTGTAGAACACCAAAGAAACTTTATATTTTCTCGCCTTTCTCCTAATTTTGTCGCTGAATTGGAACACATTTTGATGTTTGGATTTGTTAGGGGTAAATTTCTTCATTCCTTCGTTCACCTTCGGCAATTTTACCAGCCATCATTGCACGTGGTACGTGCAAGTTAGCAGGCTCGAGTTCAAAGTTAAATCTAAATGGTATACATAGTTTTTTTTAAATAGCTTATCTCAGGAAAATCACAGAGCGATATTGTTTGGAAACGCACACCAAATAGGTTTCAACAAGGCTCAAGTAGATTTTTTTTTCTTTTGTCTCGGAAATCACTAAAACGCTTCCAGATTTGAACAAATTTTAGTTGATCCTCTGAAGTTCGACACACAAATTCATATGGGTATAGTCGCCTAGACGTTCTGTATTATACTATATTCATTATAAGCTTTTAAGTCACCTTCCCGGTACAATTTGAGGCATACCTCAAAGGAAAAGGAATCGAATTCCCTATACATCATTCTTCATTTCATCGACCATTGATTTTGGGCTGTGATAATACTACATAAATGAGATAAGCCAATCTCGCCACCAACAAATCCTTCATCTTCTACTGTTGGTCTTTTATCATCTTTTAACCCTGAAAGTCATAAATAGGATTACATCACTAAACATGTTAATTCTCAAAGAAAGAAATTTTTTTGCACATCCATTTTAAAGAGATTCTGTTTGCATAAGCAAAAAAAGTAGGTACATAACTTTTTTTTTTTGAAAAAGAAAAATGGCCCTGGCGGCGATGATTAAAATTTTATTTATTTAAATTATTTTTTATATAAGAGATGAAACGAAACAATTTTTTTATATATTTTTTCAGTTTCTTCTTTTTTAGTAAATCTCGTTCAACTGAAAATTCATTCAGAATTTTTACAAATTAAACGAATTTTTTTTTTTCAACCACTCATAAATAGAAATTCTTCATCATTTTTGGCATGAACGTTTAAACGAAATACGAAAAATTCTTTATTCAATGATTCAGAATTTCAGACAATTTTTTTTTGTGTGTATGTAGTATATCCGCATGTTGTTGATATTTTTGTAATTAATTAAAATTTTATTTTAATTTAATGTAATGATTCTATTTATGGCAGAAAATTATTTAAACAAATTTTTTGTTTACATCCGTTTAATTTTTTTTTTTTTGAAAATGCTAAAGGTATCATCGTGCCTACTCGTATACTTGTGTGGAGAACCACGATATCGCAATTGGAATTTAATTACGTTTTAAAAAATTACAGTTTTGGCTTTGGTTTTTTTTTTTTGCGCTCAATGTGTTTTCGCACTATCAAAATATATTTATTAAAATAAACAAAAACTAAGAAAAAAATACAAATTTTCAAGATTAGAAAATTAAAATTCCTTAAATATTTTAATTCATTGAAGGTTGAATTTTTGAAACAGAAAAACATTGAAAGTTATGTGGTTTTTCTAGTGAATCAATTGTGAACGTGCGTGGGTACGAATACTACAAAAAATTGTTAATTTTCCCATGAGGTTCTTCAATGTCATGCTTTAACACTGGAAATGGCTCTTCAAACATGATACAAAGAAATTTCCTGACTATGTATATAAATGGCAATAGAGAGATTGGAACGCTTTGGTGTCAAGGGACAATCCGAACGATTGGAAGCTCCTTCATTTAAAATTCTCGTTTTTGATTTCCTGGAAAATCTGAATGATGGAAAGTTTTGTTAAAGTATGACGATATTAACGATTTATAATAAATAAAAGTATCGCTAAATTAAACTAGTAATTCAGGATGAAACCGATGAATTTATGTTTTAGAGGCCGAATTGTTGAAGCCTCACGTACAAGCAACATCAATGCGGCCGCAAAAAAGGTGAAATTCGAGCGTAATTACAAATATCTTGAATGGGCAACGAATTCAGTTTGTTAATTCTTTGGAGGACCTATCAAAATGGTAATTTGTTTTTTTTTTTTAATTATTAACTCATTTTAGCCAAATTATGTTTGTATGGTGCAATAATTCGATTCTAATTGGACTATTAATACTTCCAATTAGAATGTGGATTGGTCACTTAATGTACATATAAAATCCAACGTTGTAGGTATTTAAGTAATTAATAAAACACTTTTGATATAATTATAAGTACGTTATAATTTAATATTTATCGCAAGATGGTTGATTTCGTAATGAATAAGCAAAAATTGAAATTTTATTTTTCATTAAAAAGGGTGTGTGTGTACTACATATTATCTATTATAAAATGTTTTTATTATTAAGTTGTTTAAAAAATGAGCGCTTCCTAATCTATGACTTAAATTACAAAAATGGTAAGTACTAAAGTTTGAGAATCTTTGCATTATACGCTCGACTGTCAACACAATAATAAACAAATGACAAAATGGTAAGTTAATACAATAACAATAATATAGTCTCGTTTTGTACGCGTTACGGAGCGGACCAATAAAAATTAGATAAATTAAGTCGCAATAAGTGGTTCCGGGTACTGCGTAATTCCGTATAAGACCCATAATTTCGTACACAGAGCGAAGCCCAAGTAACAATTTGATAGGTAAATTGTCCTAGACAGCAAAAACAAAGCTGTTACAATGTCGTGAAATCCGAAAAATTACACAAATTAGTTATAAATGTTAAATAGAATATTCAATAAGTTTTTAAAACGTTGTGGCAATGAAAAAAAAGCTAGTTAGCTTAAGTTAGTATACAAGACATTCCAGCAGCGATTTTGTTATACGCCATAAAGCAAAACAGTCGGGAGAAAAGCAATTTTGCTGTGGTAATCAACTAAACAAGTATAACTGCTATAATACTTTATTTATTGTTTTGTGTAATTTTCAAGCATATTTGCTTTTAATCAAAATTACTGTTCAAATAACAAAATAGTTAGAAAACAAGTCTAAAAGAAATTTATAAGTAATTTTGGAGGTGGACAAGGGTTTTTTCGGCAATGATTATTTACGGATACAAAAATCCAACATGCTGTGCGGTCTAATTTTGCGCTTTATGACAAAAAATCAAATAAGTCGAATATAATGGCGAACAAAGATTTATATAATTATTTATAATTTTATTTATTTATTATTTATAATAATTGTAAATAGTCATGTGGTATATTGCAAATGAGTCCTACCAAATGCTATGTTTGAAGATCCATCTTGCAATTGACTAGTACCAGTTGATGCGGATGGGTGAAACGTAACTGTAAGATTTGGTGGTTTTTCCATTGTGTTTTTGCGACTATCGATTACATCTTGCACCGAAGGAATATTTGATATCTTAATTTAAAAAAAAATTCATTAAAAAATTAACAAAATACTTTAAACTTACTACGTAATGTATTTACTTTTCTGAAATCCTTTTCATCCCAGCGGCCCTCTTCGGAAGTGGCTCCTTCTCCTAACCTTTGCCTACTCTGTACTGACGGCTGTTACGCCGAATATTTAGCGAGCAAGCCTGCCGGTTCTGAACACCATAAATTATCGGCTTTTTGCTCTGTAATTCTTGATATTTGAGAAATTGTTTGGTGTCCGGTTAATAATGAACATCAGCATTATCTTCGTCTCCTTCAAACTAGCACGCCGAACACACAAACAACAACACAAATTCCTTCTTGCTTACAGTTTCGAGAATACAGAAAACCTAATAATCATAACAAACCTATTAAATAATACTCTTTTAATATTAAATAAACTTAAAATCACTAGAAAAAGATTTCATAGCAAACACTTACCATTATTAAAGATAAAATGTACTATTTCAGTAATTACCGCGTTAATCTGACAATAATGTTGAATAACAAATTACAGGAATCCAACTTGATATGCCAATTGGTTTGGAAAAGAAAAAAACTGCTTAACTCAAAACAAAATTGTTTAACACACAGCAAAACTGCTTAACACACCGCAGAATCTAAATGTGTACTATATGTAAATTTATAACTAAACCAATGTTGTTAACCCTCTAGCAGATATTTCCCCTTTTAGACGGAGCACAGAAAACATGAATAATAAATAGAAAATTATTATTTGCTCTTGTACTCTTTGCGCAGAGTTACGTTTTTATAAGTTGTTTATAATATTATAGGTGTATGTGCCATAACGGTTATTATTTGTGTAATTCAAACATCTCAGTTAAATATTTATGTGAACAAAATTGGGCAGACAAATATTTAATTGTCGCGTCAAAATGTCCAAGTGTACAAGAAATATTTTTAGAGTCTTGTTTTTCTTATCGTAGAAATCAGAGAGTGTGCTTGAGAAGCACCCTTCGAGTACAACGCCAAATATTGACAGTATTTGGGAGGAGTACTTCGAGTGCAAAGAGCTAATAATGTAAAACGTAGAAAACATCGATACGTCGTGTGAGCGATGTTAGCTGACATAACGAGGCAATAGTAAAATAGTTTGCATTGCTCAAAACAGGAAAACTTATCTCGCTTGATTTAACGCAAGTGTGCTAGTAGGTTTCAAAACTCTTCGTTTGCAATTGAGAGATACGTATAAACAAAATTATCTCACATCGAATAGCATGCATTCGTGAGATCAAATATTATTTGACTGGTGGTTGGTGCTTTTACAGTTCAACCGGGAATTAGAATTTCAATTAGTGATGTTTTTGTATTATATAATGTTTGTTAATGTAGTAATATGTTAGAAATTTTAACATGAGTTTTCACATTAAAATTGCCCTTCCATGATTTTCCCAGTCAGAAAAAATTGCCTGCTAGAGGGTTAAAGTAAATAATATTCTATGCAAAGTTCAACAGCTAAAACGCTTAACACCAAACAATAAAGTTTTATGATCAGTGATTTTCTCATTCAAAAGCTAATTATGCTACTTAAAACATTTAATATATTTTGATTACTTTTTCGTAAGTTCGTAAAACAATTTAGCTGTAATAATATTTAATTTAGGACAAATAGTTAAAATGGTTATCTATTATGCTATTTAGCTGTTGCATATATTAAAGCCTTCTTTTAATTTAGTTTTTCTTCTCATAAAAATGGCTGCATCATTTATCTGGTTAAAAAACTTCGACAAAAACAGCTTTATCACATGCAAATATTAAAAAAACGCCAATCTTTAGCTTTTGGTTGATTACCAGAAGCTTTTTAACAGATTTGGATTTATTTTTCAGCAAAAATAAATTTTTCGAATAAACTTTCGATTTTAATTTTATTATTAATATTAAATATTTTTAAGTCGCGTTTTCCTTTTCTGACCTACTTTTTCAAACTGGTCGGTGGAATTTGTTTCCCGTGTATTTTTACGATTAAAAATCAGAAGCAAAGTCATATTTTCCCTGTCAATATTTCATAAAATATTTGTGACATTTATTATTAAAGTATAGAAAAGATAATTAGAATGACATCATTAAAATTGTAGATGCAATTATAGAAATAAGTTTTTTACCAATCATTTAGCAACAAATTGTTATTATTATAATAATTTCCAAAATAATAGCTCTTTGGTTATTTCTGACTGTTTTACTATTTTGAAACCGATTTCCTTAACTACGTGTTTGCTGTTATAACATTAATTTTTCTTATGTAACTATTTTGCGTGAAGCACAGCGAAACTGCAAATATAATTTTTTTGCTATATGGGAACCTATATTTTTAAATAAATCAAACTGCTGTCTCAAAAGTAATTTACCATTTATTGCGAGTTTGCTGTTTGACGTTGCTATAACATATCGGCAAGCAAACTACGATTACCATTTTTGCTGCTATTACGTCGGCAAATTAACAAACTCACGTTTTTGGTTATTTTTTAAGAAGTTATTATAACTAAATTGCAACAAGTTTAACAAAATAGAAATATGATTTTAATATGTTCCGAAGATTGTAAGAGAATTCAATCCAGTTTCGAAGTGATGAGCTTATGATTATGAAAAAATCAATCTTCTCATCAGTCCGCGGCGACTGGACTGATTATACCACAATTTACATTCTATATATATAGAATGTGCTGTGCGTTAAGTACTAGCGAATCGTACTAATATAGATGAAATCTCTTACAATTTTTCTTCTTCACAATATTCACACAGCTCTATTTCTGTGTACGCTAATTTTTACTTTATTAATTTTTTGTTGAATGTTAATTAATTCATGTAATTTCTAATATGCTACCGGTGATTAGAACATTTTAAGTGTGTTTCGATTAACACGATAAGTATATTAGTATTTACGAACAGTAATTCAACGAAACCTACTAATAGACATAATTCTATTTATTTAATTAAATGATTTTTAATATGTTTCGAAGATTGTAAGAGAATTCAATCCAGTTTCGAACTGATGAGTCAATTTACATATAAATATTTGGTGATGTGATCGGCAACGTTTCAAGCCAAACAAATAAATTAAAATAAAAAAATAAAAAAATAACAATGATAATCTTGGAATTCATTTAATACAGTAACCTAATTTTAGGTAAAAATCATGTACAGCAGACAATTCAATTGGAAATCCAAATTCAAATCTGATTGTACATTCACAGGTAAGTAACATTTATAATTTAATTTGTATTTTATTTAGTTTTAGCTGATTACATCATCTCGCTCCTTAACATTCCGGCCGCCTTGAATCGGATGATTCAATTTATTGGTAGTAGACATAATTTGTGTATTGGTCGTTTAGTAAGTCCCATTACTGTTTTTAAGGTAACAATTTTAACCCTTTTCATTTATTTCTTTGTTGAAGGTTAATTAAATATTCTAGACTCCATCCTTCCAGAATTGCTGATTAATTTTTTTGGATCATCTGCCATCTGGATAATCTTGATATTTTAGTTTCGTGGAAGTCTTCAGCCGGGATTTGTGTTGTTGGACGGCCAATGAGGAAGTGTGCTGGTGTTAGTATATCCAAATCTTCATTAGATAACGCAGAAAGTGGACGTGAATTTAAAATTGCTTCGATTTCAGCAAGTAACATCGTCATCTCTTCTAAGGTGAGTATATGTCTACCTATTGACCTTTTCAAATGAAATTTGGTGGATTTAATCGCGGCTTCCCACAGACCGCCAAAATGTGGTGACTTTGGAGGTATGAAATGAAAACTTATGCGGTCTCTAGTAAAGAAATCAGAAATATAAAATTGTTTTATTTGGTTTTTCGCTCCAACAAAATTCGATCCGTTATCGCTGGGTATTTCTTTACAGATACCTCTGCGCGCTACAAATCTTCTAAGAGCGCCAATGTAAGCATCGACCGAACTAAATAGACAAACATAAGATTTGTATGTTTTTTGTCCTCATCCTCTGGTTAGGTGAGTTTAAAATGGTCCTGCATAGTCGAATCCTACTTTGAGAAATGGTCGCATTAGATCGACTCGAGCCTTAGGCAGGTCACCCATAATTTGATTCATCGGTTTGGCTTGATATTTGGTACATTGAATACAACCATGAATGCATTGTTTTATCAAATTTCTGCAACCCAGTATCCAATATTTTTGCCTAAGTGTGGCCATCATTAATGTTTGTCCTGAACGGAGATGTCGAATGTGGTTTCTTTGATGATGACTTCGGTAAGGTGATATTATGGGGTGGCTGGTAATATTATAGGGTGTTTCACTTCATAATTGATTGAGGCATTTGGTAATCGTCCTCCTACTCGCAAAAGCCCAAATTTATCGATGAATGGTTGTAGAAATTTGAGATTACTAGACTTATGCAAATTTTTGTTTGTCGAGAGTTGTTGAAGTTCTGCTGCAAAATGTTTTTCTTGGATGCTCTTCAGTATCCTCCTTTCTGCGGCTAATAATTTATCAGTCTGCAACTAAGTCGTTTTGTGTTGACTAAAGCGAAAAACATAAGCTAAAACGTGTATCATTTTAGCAAAATTGGAAACCTTTGGATAATTTTTTCCAGAACACCAGGTTCGTGGATTTCAGCTTGTAACAATTGAACCTTCCTTTCCACAGGCTGCGTCTTCCTCTCTTCAGTCGTAGCATTACTATTTTTATACTGTTGAGGCCAGTCTTCGGAATTTTTTAGCCACTCCGGAAATTCGGTTGCCGATAAACGTATTCCAATATTTTGGATGTGCAAATAACCAATCTAACACGATGGTGGAGTTAGTCCAGGCATAGATTTTTCCTATCTTACTTCTCATAGCACCCTTAACTGTCATCAGGAGGTCTTTTAATAATAAAGCGTCACATAGCTCAAGACGTGGGATTGAAAGTTGTTTAACGGATGACACTCTTGTCTTAGATGATAATAATACGGTAAATTTTTCCCCCGAAGATTTTGTTATTCAATCATAAACAACTGCCGAATAAGCTTCTTTACTTGCGTCGGAGAATCCATGAAGTTCAAGGGTGCCACTACTATTTGTTTGTATATAGGGTTCAATTTTTATATTCTCCACATGTACCAAATTATTTCTTAATGTAATCCACTCTCCTTCCATAAGAGCTCTCATTGCAAGAAATGGAGCACTAGATGTGCCGTAGGTCACCGTCTGTAACTCGAAATGTTTGAAAGGTAGGTTCGGACTATCTCGCCACATGATTCTTTGGTACCTTGTGTCCTCCTTTGCTACAAATACCTGACGAAACATCTTTTCCACATCAGACGTAAATACTATTTTAAATTCTCTAAAACGAGACAAAATGCAACGTAGGTCTTATCGCTAAGCAATCTTTTAAAGACGTTCCCTTTGTTGTTTTAGCGGAACCGTCAAACATCACTCTTAGTTTGGTGTGGAAGGTAATAACCATGAAACCCTTGCTCAGCCAAGGTAATTTCTTTCATATGCCCCAGTGTTCGGTATTCATTCATAACCTTCTTGTACATAATGGCAAATTCCTCGTTCTTCGAGAATTTTATTTCCATCGAACGCATTCTTTGTATTGCTACATCAAGAGAGCCTCCTAAAATCGTAGGTGAGTTTTTGAATGGCAATCGTACTATTATGCGGACTGTTTGATCCTCCTGCTTGGTCTCTTTGAAGTGAAACTCCCAAAACTGTTCCTCCTCAGAATAGATAGTTTTGGTTTTCGTTTTAATGTCTTCAATGTCCCAAAATCGTTGAAGTAATTTATTTAAATTATCTTCCACTGGACTGATGGTAGTGGTAAACGAACGAATTGGATTATTGTTTTTAAATTTACCAGCAATTACCCACCCAAATATGGTTTTCTGCATAGTGGGTCTTATCTCATCTCCTAATATTTTTTCATTCTCCAACAACTCGAAGAAATAATCTGATCCAATCAGTATATCAATTTCTGCTGTCTGGTAGAAATTTGGATCAGCTAGCTCAAATTTATCAAAGAGAGACATATCTAACGGTGCAAATGTAGTTGGTGGTTGTTTGCTCGTCAGATTCGGTAATATTAATGCCTCAATTTGGAGAGATGGTGTTTGGTTACTTCTAGGAGTGACGGTTAGAGAAACGATTCCCCTTGTTCAGCCTGATTTGGAATCTCCAATTCCAGATACTAAAATTTTCACGTTTCGGCGATTCAGCATCATCTCCGTGATCCAGAGTCTAGAAATACACGGTATTTTTGATTGATATTCTGTCAATCTAAAACGTTCACTAAGGCCGTAGGTAACAACGCTGCTCCCGTTCCCGATACGTTGTAACAATTTGTGTATGCTGATGTAACATTAGCATCATCTAATTGAGAAACTGCCAAAACAGCGCTGTTCTGACACATGTTTTCTGCTACATAATCTGCGTCTAAACTTCGATTGACACTGATAGACGTTATGATTGTCGTTAAAGCAATTTAAACACCTATTAGATTTTTTCATAAAATTTTTACTTTGGTCTACTGACATCTGTTTCAATTTACTGCACTCAAATAACCGATGACAATCTTCAGGACATAGTGGACATGTATTAGGTGAGGAACTAACATGACTTTTCACTGTATTAAACTTATGCGTTCAAGGTTGTGGATTCGGTCGTTTAACCGTCGTTCTCAATGATTCTAAGGCATCGATTCTCTTACCTAAGAATTCAAACAATTGTTGCAAAGTAGGGAACTCAAATTCACTTGATGTCTCTGCCCATAGACTATTAGTTTTGTCATCCAATTTACAGGTTAGTAAATAAATTAACCAATAGTCACGTGATTCCGCCTTTTCGCCAAGTGCCTCCAACCCTTGGATAACTTCATCGGAAGTATTTAATAACTTCCTAGTATTTTGGCTGGTTGCTGTTGATACACTGTGCTGACTAAATTTTGGCTGGTTGCTGTTGATACACTGTGCTGACTCATAAAGGTTTTAATAAATGCATAAATGGTATGCCTTTTTCTGTCGTATGGTGTTAAATTACCATTGCCGTCAATATTGGAATAGAATAGGTCATAAAACGATTGTCACTCAGTATAATCACCGTCAAAATTAGGAATGGTAATTTTAGGTAGTCTTACCTCAGCTCGACTACTTGCACCATGTGTATCATTGGCGATCCACGTTAGATAATCTTGCTTTAATATTTTCGGGGGTTGTGTTGTCATCTAGTTCATTGTCGACGTAGTTTATAAGGAGTGTTATTTGCCCTTTAATGTAAGCTCGACACTTCTTAAGTGCTTTAAGCTCGGCCATACTTTATCACTGCTTCACTATTTTTTCACTTGATTGGTATGTTTTCGGCTTGATCCGGCTCGAAGGACCAGTAATGTCCTGTTAATTCAATTTTTGGATTGTGGTACCTGAGTTACAGAACAGTGGTCCTACACGCAAAAAAAAATGTATGTACTTGCGCTAAGTAAACTTAGAATTGTTAAATGAACTTAAATTTTTGTTAAGTTAACCTAATCATGCCAAGTCATATTAGCATAAGCATTGTCAATTTAACAAAATTGGAAAAGTAAAATTAAAATTTTCAAAAACAAATCGTTTTTTTTTGTTAATATAAACTTACGTGAAGTTAACATTGTGCTAGGATAATGTCACAACATCTAAATCTAGAATTTACTTATCGGCATGATAAATTAATTTAGTAGCTAAGTATAAAAACCCTCGGATTTATGAAAAGCTAAATAGTAAAATTAACATTAATTTATTGTTAAGTTAACCTAACCGTGCCACGTCATATTAGCATATAAGCATTGTCAATTTAACAAAATGGAAAAGTAAAACACAAATTTTCAAAAAAATCGTTTTTTTTATTAATTATAACTTACTCGTGAAGAACAAGGGCGACTAATTTAAAACGTTAATTTAATTTAAAACTGAATTGCTTATCCTGTGTTTGCGTAGCTTGCCTATCCCGGTTGGCCTACCCTGAAATTCGATTTTTACTTTTTTTTTATTTATTATCATAATGAGTGCGTATAGAGAGTGGAAAAATCCGATAGCGCGACAAATGTAAATTTTTTTCTCGAATGTACCATTGGGTTTTTTCCACTCTCTCAACAATCGATATGCGAATGCGACGCCACGAAAAAAAATGATACCCAAGGCAAGCCGTTAGTACGTTTATGCTCGGGGTCGTGTCATCTTTTAGTTAACTTTGGATCATTTTGTAGTTATCTTTTTGGGTGTATATGCTGCAGAGTTCAAATAGGATCGAGTTCAAATAAGGTTGAAACCGAGTTGAAATAATCATTTAATATTTCTTGTAAAAGGACGCTTTTAAGTTTTTTTTCTGGAAACAGTTTTAATTGAATTTTTTTTAAACGTGATTGGATTGAAAATTCGAACGTTCGAACATTCAAGAATAATTTTTTTTTCATCATTTATTACGTTTATGCTTAGGGTTTAACCTGGTTTTAACCTAGGTTATCTTTTACTATAATCGGAGTCGAGCCATCTTTTAGTTGACTCGACTCGACATAAAAAATTTGGTGGGTCTAGTCGAGTTAGCTCTAAGAAACATTTATATAATGCACATCCTCGCTTATCGAATAACTACGTCAATAACTACGAAAATATTGCGCCTGCGCTATAATTTTTTTCTTGTAAGTAATTTGAAAATAAAAAACTTTTTCTTTGTGTATATTCATTTCCTTATAAGTATGTAAGTTTATTAAATAACCATGTTTGAATGTAAATGTAATACAATTTTAATTTTGTTCGTCATACAATTCGTTTTTCCGAAGTTCTTACTGATGATCTTCGTATAGATTGTCTCGTTTGTGAATTTGTGATGCTCCTTGTCGAATGTTCGTTTTAATCGTTAAGATTTTTGAAAAATCAAAAGAAGATGATAAGTAAACTAATAAATCTATGTGTTAAATTCACTTAGCAATTAAGTAAAATAACATATCTATATGTTAAATTCTCTTAAGAGATAAGTAAAAGTTAGTATTTTATGTTTTTGCACATATGTATTGCTATATTAACTAAGATGATAAGTATAAATTAACAAATCTATGTGTCAAATTCACTTAACAGATAAGTAAAAATTATTATTTTATGCTAAATTAACTTAGCAGATTATTAAAATTAACCAAAGATTAAGTAACGAGGTGATCGCCATTATGATTTGGTAAAATTTCACCATAGTTCGTTTAATCGTGAAAAAGTGTGGTGGTTCGTTTAATCAGAACTTATATAGATTTTATATTTTTAAATAAATTAATATTAAATTTAAATTAGTGCTAATCTTTTATTTTTATTATGGCGGATGTCGATAAATTACATGAAATATTTAAATCAAAATTTGAAAGTGAACTATATAATAAAATAAAATGTAAGTGTATTTTATTTATATTAAATTAAACAAAAAGTTTAGGTTGTATACCGCGTGGCAAATATAATGCTTAAAATTATGTGTTTACGTTTATTTGCTTTAAGTGTTAATCGATTAGCTTTTTAATATCGCTGAAAATTTATATACTTTGTTTAAGTTTTTGCAATTAAACACTTGTCCAGCTTCCTGTTCAAGCGTTTGTGTTATTTAAATTTTAATTAAATTTTTTTAATATTACGCCACTCTGGTATCCTCGAAATCCAAGCAATAAGAACATTATTTCGTTTAAGGTAAAAAATCAATTGGAAATAAAATTCAATAAATACTAAAAATTATTTACATAACTATTAAAATAGAACAAAAATTAAAATTAAATCGGATATGAATTGAAATGCTGCACGAACTGCGTAGTAGCCTGAATTTTTGAAGTACCTCTGCCTATTACTAAATTAACAGTTAATAATAAAATTTTAAGCATTTATTTCTGTAAAATTAATTTATAAATGAATAATTAATATATTGTATATGTATATGTAATTTAATTTAATATTTTTGCTAACCTATTCAAGTATGTCTATATATATGTTTTTGTCTTATCAGTTTAATTGTATTTATCGAATTTTTAATTTTTTCAGATAGCGGAATTGATATCGACTGTTTGCAATATATGCAAAAAGATTCAATAGCGCAAGTTTTTGGGGCAGCGGAACTTGGAAAACGCTTGAAATTCGAACACTGCCTCTTCTCATGGCAGAAGCTGAGTGACGGTATTTTATACAAAGAGGAGCTATTGCGTTCTATACATCGCATGCCATTTTACAACTATACAAATTATCCAGACTCGCAACCTTTAACATCGCGACAAATTCGCGATCGCTCACAGTCAGTCGAGTTATCAAATACTATGGAGCCGCAACCATCAACTTCTCGGAAAATTAATGAAAACAATATTCAAACTTTGCCATCAGTATCTTATATACTTAGAGAAAGCGAAAGTGGTAAAGTGATAAAAGAGTTTTTTCAAAATACGGATTTTTGGAACAGTTACACTGGGAAAGCTTATGCACTTTAGTAGTAGAGTACTACTTAATAATTAAACAATTGAGACCTACGACAAGTGAGATATGAACAATTTCAGAGGAAATGGTAACCCTTTTTACAGGAGAAAATATCGTAAGTTAATGTGACAATTAGGTAGGAACAGAATGTATATATTAATAATTTATTGTAAAATGGAACAAACTATTTTCAGCTCACATACTTTTCACATAGAGGAGGAAGAAAACCGGCTCTTGGAATTTTATACAATAAGTTTAAATATCAAATGAGAAAGGTTCAAAAATTTATTAATTCAAATTCTGATTGCCCAAACACTCGT